>OZ021723.1:84277767-85587767 GCA_963978545.1 Linyphia triangularis
TTTAAATACAAAGTTTCAATTTTTACACCTGAAAAAATTATCTCGATTTTAATGGTTTATTTAATTCAATAAATATTTACCTCCTAATACACCTGTGAATGCAAAGATTGAAATAATTAAATTAATCACCAAGTAAATAGTTTTCATCTTGGGAAGGGAAGTTATACGCCTTCAAGATTCTGAGAACATCTATTTTCGCAATTTGAATAAACATGATATGAAATGGAGAACCGCGTGATGTTAGTTTTCCCACAATATTCAAATCTCCGTGTGAATCAACAGGTGATTATAAAAGTTAGTAGAAGTACTCAAACAAAATAAATTAATTTTATGTTTTGAAAATGTACTTCAATGTCTAATTGCGGAAGAGAATTCAAGTTATCTCATTATTTTATAGTTTAATATCTAAACTGCAAGCTTTTATACAATATTAAAATATGTTTTTATACAATGTTAAATTTTTTTTATACAGCGTTAAAATATGTTTTTATACAATACTAAAGTATGTTTTTATACAATGTTAAAATATGTTTTTATACAATGTAAGAAACATGTGGAATTGTAACAATTAATGTCACTACAAGTCAACTTCTAAATACATTTGTATAAAGTGCACCATGTCCAGATATAAATCATGTACAATTAGCCAATATTTAATGACTGAACCTTCCACATAATTTCTGATGATCTGGAGTTAATTTTAATAAACAAATATATCGCCAAGTTGGCGAGTTTGGACAACAAGCCAGAAATATTTTCACCAAATGTCAAAGTTCTCATTCGATATCTCTATCTACAGTGAGGATGTGAACTTCCCACAAGTATACCCTTCAAACTTGTAGTATTTATAGTTTTCAGCTTCAGAGATAATATATTGACTTTCAGTAGCCATTTCCGGTCAAATGTTGGTATGGGAAATCTTCTTGATAAATCCTTTCATTTGACATTTCACACGTGTCTAGCATTTAAAGATTTTTCTGGAAATTTTGATTTTAGACCAGCGTTTGTCCGCCTATCTTTTAGACATGGGTTGTTTGATTTAATTTGGAGCTTTTCGCGAGACGCAGATTTATACAATATACCAGTGGTGACCCGAGATCAAAAATGTTAGTGCAGCCGGAAAATTGACTTGTTGGTCACAACTCTGAAAATTTTTGCAAATGTCAACAATAACAAACATACAAAAAGTAAGCTATTCCAAACTGATTAACCCATTTTAAAGGGTGGAAAAGGCGTAAAACGTTCCAAACGAGGGATATTCGAATGTCAACTTTCCATTTGGTAATTTATTATTCAAATCTGAACTAAAACTCAACCTTCGTTGCCATTTTCAAAAAGTAAATACAATCTTTACAACAGAAGCAATATATACAATAACTTGTGACGTCAGACATATAATGTTTACAAAGGTTGTTAATCTGTTTTTAACAGCAAAGAACCTTTTAGCGAGCGAAGTGATTCTGGTTGACAAAGCGTCAAAAGCTTTGATATGTACATATTGACGGGTGTCCACAACAAAGTAGGGTTTCATCAAATGACAACATTTGGAACATGCGTGTAACTAATCATAATACAAATTAGAAATAAATTCGAATTTTTGCATTCAATTACTCAATCACAATGCACAATTAATTCTTTCGGGAAAATAATAATTGACAAACATGCATTGCATGTCTTCCATTAAATTGAGATTAAAAAGAGCGGGGTTACTTGGTAAGCCAAGCATATTCAATATACTCTGTGAAAGGAGGTACATTGTGAGATGAAAATATGATACGTGCCTTATTTCACTACTCCATATTCCCAAACAGCTACAAATATTTATTTTTATAATGGGAGAACAATTATTATAACCGGATACACCAGAGAAAAAAAGATGTTCTGAAAATGAAGCTGTTAAATTATGAAAAAGAGTGAAATAAAAACCGAATTGAAGGAGTCTGGAGAAAAAAAAAAAAAAATGTAAAAAATAAAAATAAATACTAGTTCATTAGGGAGAGTGAGACAGAATTTTCGTTATGGGTTGTTTGATTTTTTATTGATCTTATATATTTTAAGCTTCCCATACTACTAATTGATATTGCTTCATTGTAACCAAACTTGATGAGAATATGCTGAATGTTTTCAACCCTTACACGTACGAGTATAGGCTTACAGGTTTTATCTAGGAACGCGACAGTGTTCCACCGCCAATTCCGATGTCAAAGCGGCAAACAAGCAAGTGTATATTATGTTGACAGAGCTTAGGCCCGTTTTCGACCCTTCATAGGTCAGTTTCTATTATAGCTAGAACCCTGATTTTTTCGCCATTGTGTTGCCCCGAGTGAGTAGACGAAAAACAAGAGCATAATTGTTAACATTGAACAAGGGAACATGGTAAAAAAAAATCCTTTTAAAATCGCCGAAGTCACCGGAATTTTGTTCTTCTCCTTCTAATTCTTCTTCTCATGGTTGCGACCAAAACTTTAGCCAGAGCTACAGCCAAAACTCTATGATGATTTTACATCATTCTTTTTTTATTCTTCTCAGTTTTATTAGAGGAAGTGCCTTTTGTGTGATTTGATGGGTAGGAGGGTCTCTACACCCCGGAAATAATCCCTAAACTTGGAGATTTTAGCCAGCCCTACAGCTTAAACGCTTTAATTATTCGTACCATTCTTTTCTTATTCCTCGAAGCTTGATTAGAGGAAGTGCCTTTAGTATAAACTAATGAGTTAGAGGGTCTATACCCCGTAGAAATGATCCCGAAAGTTGTGAAATTTAGCCTGACTAATGACTGACGAAAACGGGTCAATGGATTTCTGATATTCAACTTTCGCTCACTTTCAAGAAGAGACTTTAATACTTTAAATTGAACTATCAAAATGGTGAAATTAGAAAAAAAATAAAAATTACTTATTTTTCAATTAAATTGCATGCTTATCAAAGCTCTGAAAACACGTGTTTCAACTTTTTACTTAGAAAACCACTTTCAGTTTAAAACAAGTTTCTTAAGAGTCTGGTCAGATTTGAACCACGCACCTTCTGATCACTAGCCTCATATCCTCACCAATCCACCACTAAAGCGTGCTGAATTTCTACTAAAATAATAACAAGTCTTATATTTCAAACTTAAAGCGAAAGTTGCTTTGAGACGAATTTTTTAAATATATTTATTCGTTTGTAAAAGCTGGTTATCCTCAATTTCGCATAAAAGCAAGTAATTTGTTTGTATGTTTTACTTACTTTGTATAATTACTTATTTTTAGTAAGTAATTGCATGTTTTTGTTCCCAAGTTATAGTAGATATATATTTTTGATAATAAAATCTTTTTCTTGTTGTGGTAAGGAAGATTTCTTCATAAATGAAAGTAAAAGGAATGAAATTGCAAACCTAAATCTCTCTACAATATTTATTTATGATATTTATTGTCACTCTCAATACAAAAAGTAATATGCGAATCTAAAGGTGTTGTCACTTACGCCTTTTTTTTTTTTCTTTTCTTACAGAGATGATATGATTATTCACGCTAAAATATTCATTGGTCGTATCTTACTCAGTTAGAACATAACAAAAGCAACAAAAAGAATTGATATCTCCCAAAAAATAACTAGACGTTGTAAAATTGTGACGTGATCCAATTTAGTTCATTGTGTACAAGTACTCCACACAAAAAAAAAAAAAAAAAAAAAAAAAAAAACCTCGGCCGCTTGACTTCAAACATTAGATTTCACAACGTTTTCTGACTGATTATATTTCTTGGCGGGCTTTTTTTATAACATTTAGTTGTTTTTTTGGGATAGACTTTATTTAAAGTGCACTTATGAATTGGTGTACTAATGATTTTTTTAATTAATTCTGAGAATTCAAAAGTAAGGCAGATCGAACTCTTAGATTTATTTCTCCTATTTCATTTAGTTTCAGACAATTCAAGGATTTTACAGAAAGCCATTTTGCTGCCGAGAATTTGAAACTTTTTGCAACTTTATACTGTCATCTATTTTCAAAGATAAGTGAGCAAAATTCAATTTATTATTATTATCAATACATCATCATTATCATTGTATGATCCCATGTAGTTCGGTTTGCAAAGGCATTGGTCGTAAGAGATTGGAAGATTGTGCGATCGAATCAGTGCGCTCCCTCAAAACAGACGTGAGTAATTAGAGGAGATCGCTGCTCGTTAAATCAATTGAAGCACAATGTCCTCTCGCTGGTGTGAAGTTGATGTATAGAGAGAAAGACAGAGTTGTGAGTTCGTCATCATACCAAAATTAAAGTTATAAATATACGTATATTTTTACAATGTTAAGCTGCAATATGGTTTTCGTATAACCCTTGCTCCAGAAGAATCCAAAAACAACCAATTAAACAATCACCACTGTATGTTTTAAAATAAAGCAGTTTCAAAAGAAATTGAATTTATTACTCATTTTCGAAATACATGTAGAAAATGCCATTTGATTTGTTTCTCATTAACTTCCAATAAACCATTGAAATCTACTGTTGATATTCTGCTCCACAACTGTCCCATCAACTGTATATTTGGATCATGGTTTTGATCCATTCCACCTTGTCGGACATTTTCATGAAGACGGTTCTCTGTTCAGGCATTGCACAGAGGCCAGTCATAAAATTGCTCGCGGTGCCGAAGCTAGTGGCACCCATTACGTACCACTTAGCACCAAGTTTGCACGCAAGGGGGCCTCCACTGTCACCCTGAAATTACCATGATTTAGATTAGATTCTATCACATTAGTTTAAACTTAGATACAAAACTTTGTCCCAGACGAAAGGGTGGAATTAAACTATTTTAATGAGGTATCTTGTTTTGTACCTATTAAATAGTGTAAATATGAAATTTAGTTGTATTTCTAGCTGAACTTAATGATAGAGTTAGAGTCCTCTATCAAGTCAGAGTCACGAAAAAGAATGCCTGTATTTCACCGTATCGCAGCGAAGTATATTTAATATATAAGCGTCTAGTATATTTTATTTTATATTTGAAATCTTTACGTCAATGCCTATGCAGTGGCTCCATCTGCAATTGTCTTTTGCTTTTTAAATTTTGATTTATAAAATAAAATATTATAGACACTAATTTAGAATTTTAAATTTATATCATTTCATTAAGTGATCCTTTTCGTACCAACTCACCAAATTTTAAAGTTTTATACATAGTAGTTTCTAAATGAAGTGAAGATTGTATACATATTAGCGAGTACAGGGAATGATCCTTACTAAGATTTTCTCGTAATCACAATATATCGGGATGCAACATCGTTACTGTTTTAATTAGCTTAAAAGAAACACGAGTGCCATATTTCAGCTTTCTATCTTCGTGGAAAGTATAAGAATTAACAATGAGTGTGTGGCAGTCAATCATTCAATCAAGACTTCCGCTTTTACAGGTAGGTTACAATAAGTTAAATGTTTCTCAATGATGGCCATATTAAAGTGCTAAATAGTAAATTTGTTATTAATTTAAAGTGTAATATTAATATACTATCAATGATACAAGAATCTAAAAAAAAAATTATGAACTACTACATCCTTCGTTTGGAAGATGACTGTTGCTTTTTACTTTTGTTTGTTTTATAAGAGACATTTGAAAACATCAGACGCAAAACTAGGGAAGACTTGAGAACAAACTGTCTAAACTAGAATCTGTGATTGTTTTTTCAATCAAATTGGAATTTTTGCTTTGTGACGGTCTTCCAAATGAACGATTTAGCGGTGGAAAAAATCAAAATTCTTACATGACAAGTTGACTGAAATCCTTTTTGGTTTTTGACACAAATCTGAGTCTTTTCCTCGAAAGAACAATTTGATTTGGGCATGATCGATACGTCTGTTTGTTTCAAAACATCATTGAATCCTGTGCCTATTAGCAATAAAAAACGATCAAAATAGTTTATTACACACATGAAGTGAATGTTCTACTCTTTTATATATGCAATAGAGTACAATGTTTACAATAGCAGTAGGGGACGATATGAACAATGTTTTAAAAACATAAGAGACGTATACAGGCTATTCCAAAAATATTATTAGGATATATATAAGAGTGGATATGTGAAACATACAGTAGAAACGCAGAGAAAAAAATCTACTGTAGATACAATCCAACGGTAAATATGGTAAGCACATATTTTTAAAATTTAAGTAAACTACAATTTTTCGTAATACTCTTTTCTTGCCAAACCGATATATGGCACAGGTCTGTTGCATTTGAAATTTAGGTAATGCGAGATGCAAATCGACTGTCTAAATTTCCGATAGTTTAGGTTGAGTTTTAGTATGGTATCTCATCTCGAAGCATTTTCTTGTGTTTCTTCAGCTTGTCCACTCCGAAATATTCAAGAACGAAATCGATTGGGGTAGCAAACTAGAGAAACGCAAGGGATGCTGCACTGGATCCAAGGAGAAGGCATGTTAAACTTGAAGCGTCCTGCACCACTTAGGTGTAAAGGGAAATAAGTCAAGCCAAGTAAAACTCATCTCGACGGAGACAATTTGTTTAATATATTGCTCGCATCAATAGTATCTGTATTTTTTTATTTATTTTTTAATTGGAATGCTGACCAAGAATAAACAAATGGACAGGCTCTTTGTATGCGCTTCTCACTGAGTGCATAGTATCATATAGTACTTGTAATAATGATTCGATGTTTTATAATTCGATATTCTTCTACAACGCAGCTGGAATAGTAATGGCTGATTTACACACGGACAGTGCCAAGAAGGCCATCCGGTAACTTAATTGAATGGTCCCTGTCACGCGTTGATCGAAACTCCAGCTTTGCGTTTACACGGTACCAGCAGCTTGAACTATTCAGCCATTCAGCGTCCATGGCGCTGCCTGTTATTTATCACGGGAGAGCGTAAGTGAATGGAGAATGGGAGTTGAAGTGCCAGTAACTAGAACATGTTTTTATCGACCGGAGACATAAACCAGAGGCGACTATGTTGCAGACTGGATTCTTCTGGATCTAGAATGATATGTTTACCTGGTACTAACGGTGACGTCACATGACTGGCGATATCAACTGGAATGGCAACTGGTAACGTGTAAATCAACTGTCAGTTGATAATGGCCTTACCTCTTGTCTCTCCCCATCCAGTGGCGTAGCATAGAGTCCCGGGAGGCAAATCCCATCCCAATGAGGGCAAGCAAACTGGCCTGACGTAATTGGTGAACTGAACAGGGGCGTTCAGCTTAATCAATGCTATATCGTGTCTGAAATCCAGGACACCTTCAGAAAACTGAAATACATCACAAGGCGTTTGTTTAAACTTAAACACTCTATATCATTCAGTGGCGCAGTTTGGCCCTTGTGTTGCCATGCACCGAATAAATCAAAATTACAACCAAACAATCTATATAATTTAGAAAGTGTTTAAACAATTTTGGAAGAATTATAAAACAATCTAGAATATTTGTTATAAATAATATTATATTGTTTTTTATCATATTTTATTTTCAATGAACTTTGGGAACTAAATTTTAAAACAGGGAAAATTATAACTGTATTTGCAACGATCTTGAATAATTTTATAAGTTATTATTACATTTTGTTTTAATTAACATAAGCAAGCCCGGAACCAAATTTTTTTTTCGGGGGGTGGTTATGGTCGAAGATTTGATTAAATACATTTAACAAGTTACACAAAAAGATAGAGGGGAAGTGGTAAAGCAAGATTTCACACAATTTCGAGGGTTTTCTTGTCCCGGGGTCCCCCCTCCCCGTCCTGAATGTAAGAGTATTACTTTCCTCAGAGCAATATGACTCCATCAAATTTGGAGATTTTTTTTAATGGCACTTATGTCCTAAAAGTTCGTTTTCTAAAAAACCATAGCATCTTAACTCACTCAGCAAAATTTATAAACCAGGTAGTGGTAATTACATAGTTATTAATAGAGCTTTACATAGAGAGTTTTATATTAATAGATGTCTCAATTTTTTTCTCTCTGTTAGGGTTATAGTCACATCTATTAGAATTATAAAAATTTGCTCCTAAGTGTTTGGTTAGATATGTTTTAGAAGTATGAGAGTGGAATATCGATGTTTATATAAAATGGATACGCTCTCTGGCTATTTCAAAGAACATAGAATGAAAACAATTATTCCGGTGTTGAAAATTCCAATTTTGCAATTAAAAATGTGTTTAATGATTGACAGTAGATATGGATAAGTATATTCAAACAATTTTAAACGTATGTTTGAAATATTACAGGTATATTGGGGAAAATATCTCAATTATTCTGTCAGACTTACGTTTTTGCCCGTCAAATTAGGCCAGCGTATCAGTCTTTCTGCATATCGAATTTGTTCACTGGTGTCTTTAATATATTTATGGTGCTTTCCAAAATGTATTCTCCAATTATCAGCTTCCGTGTTACTAAAATTTAAAAAACACCCAAGTGAAATTATATATATGGTTCGTCGTATCAATGAGTTAAAAACGTATTCATGTACTTTGAAAACAATTAAAAGGAATATTGATTATTAGTTTTATGTTATATCACATTTTAATGCAATTTATTTCAAAGTTTAATAGGTAAGCTTGTTAAAAATAAAATATATTATACAAGGAAGTCTCGTTATATTTCTTAAGTAGTAATTTTGACATGGGCATTATTTTAAAATTTTTTAAATTATTCTAAATACAATTTTTTTTCCTTCAAATAACGTGTACCAGGTACTGTAGTGTAGCCAGACTGAACAGATGGAACAATTTTCCAGAACACACTAGCAATCGAATTATTACTTTAAAACATTCACAATATTTTACTCCATATCGATCAAGTGATAGTGTTGCATTATTATACAGTCACATTATTATACACTGTTACATTAGTAGAGGCGATTGTACCGAATTGTGGCTTCAAAATATTTGCAAGTTGTTAATTCTTTTATCATTGGATATACCATTAATAGTTATATCCAGTTTTCTGTTTGTGAGTTTTGTATAAAAATATTAAAATATAATTTCCGATTCCGTTCCTGTATCCATAGAAACTCAAGAGAAATGTGAGTTGTGTGTGATGAACTAATTTTTTCCATTACAGTTGAGGACTATGATTGCCCGACTGCGAAATTGAACTACTTGGAAGTGATCAGTCCGAACAGAAGTCGTTAAAGAATAGTTAGCTAAACTGTTTTTCAAAGGGTATTGCATTGTTTACCGTGTCTTGCCGAAGAGGTAAATTTCACTTTTAGCCTATATTTGAAGGGAAAATAAAATAATCTATTTTACTATTTTTAAGAAAAAATTGTCTCATAGGAAATGACGAAACATTTTTACAAAATAAAAACAGATATATTATCTTTGTCTCAGATGTTTACAAAACTTTCTTTAAACAACAGTGAACTTGCTATCAAGCTTTAGCAAAAGCTTCAGTACGTACAATTACAGACATGGCGATAGTTCAGAGATAGGCAAATTAGCTCAGAACTTCTAAGATAGCCCTAAACCTCCAATTGATAAATTCTACTTTTTGGTGGTTTTTATAGCCTCGTAAGCGAACTTTCCCGAAAAATCCAGAGCAAAAAATCTGGCGATTAGAACATGATGAAAAACATCTAAAAATTTCTCTATTCACTAGGAGGTCGCCACCTCTTTAAAACCAGTATTATCGTTTAATTAACTATCGCTTAATGTATTAAATAAATATATTAAAATAGAACTTTGAAAAGAAATATGTACTCTATTTACAATTATATGTAGAAAAATTGCGTAACACTATCAATATTTAGGAACTAATTTATTAGTCAAAATCGGGGCATCAATTGTTAGAGGGAGCTTCAAAATCTTTTATTATTTAATTTTCTTTTAAATAAAAAAAATAGGAAATATTATTGACTCCGTACTGCAACCCTCTTGCTATAAGTTACAAAACTCTCGTAAATTTTTAATCAATATTTTGACAAACAATGGTGTTATGGAAAACAATGCATAAAGTGTAAAACTGATTTCTTTTAATACTTACCCCTTGAAACAATGTGCAGCCGTGACCACCCACTGAGCATTAATCAGTGATCCGCCGCAAGAGTGACTACCGAATCTATACCTGTTTTGCATAGATACCTGCCATGGCCAACTGCCTGGAATCACCTCTTGACCACCGATTATTCGATCTTGACTTGCTCCACCGAATACCGTGTCAGGAACTATTGGAGTTTCTCCACATTCGGAGACTGCCGGAGGAAGGTCTGAAATTGGTTAGATCAATATGTTAATAACTGAATAAATTTTGGGAGTACGAGTAGTGTAAATATTGCTTCAATTAGACTTGATCATTCTCGATAAAGCCGGGAAATAAAGGAAAAGGAAAAAAAAAAAACTTAACTTCTAACTCAAAATGTAATTTTGAAGTTCTGGTTTACAAGAGGGGGATCGATGGCAACATTTGATCATGGAGAGGGAGTTACTTTCGGTTTAACGACGTATTTTGAGAAGATTCAGAGATTTTTGAGAAGAGTATTTGAGATTTCTAAGCTTGATGAATTGAAACAAACCCTGATTCCCAGCCGATATTTAAATTCAGAGCCAAATCAACGCACATCAGCTACGTTTACATATTTTTTATAAGCAAACATTAATAATTGTTGCTTTAGATCTTTTCTGGCTCAAAAGCAACTCGAAAGTCATTCTGTGCATGTCCCTCTTCAGAAAATGCAGAGTTCCACAGCTTTGAAAATTTATGCAGTAGTACCTCTGAAAGCTTGAATTACCATGAGTCCAGAGAAAGAATTTTTCACATTCTATTCTATTCAATTATTTTTCATTGTTGCAATTGAAAAAATGTTAAAAGTTTGTGTGCACAATACTTAAGTAAGTAATATGCGAAAACTTAACTGCATCCTTCTTCATCTGTCCCATCACCACAGTTGTCTACTCCGTCGCACTTCTGTGAAGTAGGATCAAAGCACTTATTGTTGCCGCAAGTTTGAAGCCCACTGGAGCAGTACTCTGAAAACAAAAGAAAGGGAGAAAAACTCAGTTTTTTAGCATAATGTTCAGTGCGCAGCGTGCATGCTAAGCATCAGCTGATACAAAGCATACCAAATGAAAGATTGAAACTTACTTGTTCGGGTACAAATGTTAAAATGAAGTTTTCTTGCGTAGGTCAAAAGTTCTTTTACATTTCCAAAATTAATACTAAATCAATAGCATGTCAAACTGCATGAAATCACAATCAGTGATATCTGGGTATAAAATTTAACCGAATATTTTTATCGTTAAAAAAATACTCCTCTCCGTCCAGCCTTCTACTGCACATCTATACGCCAATTTACTGATTTAAAACAAATGTTTGAAAATAAAAATAAAACTGTATCAGTCCTGTTGTGGTGAGGTAGGAATTAATACTAGTATAAGATGATCTGACTCCGTTAATGACCATGTGTAATTACAAACTATATTTAATCAACACTTTAAACTAAAATTCAAAAGCAAATGAATCGCATGACAACATCATGTTCTGTCGACATGGCTATGACGTGTATAGCAGCCCTGTATGTGTATAGTAATCGAATTAGACTACACTTCGATCTCAGAGCGAGTGGGAAGTGTCGTTACTTCAATCTTAAGATTGGTTGGAAATTGTCCATAATATCATTCTTAATGTTATGAACCTCCATCTGCTAGTTTCTTGAATGTATAGTTTTTTAATAGAATTTTTCTAACATTGAAAGTAGAAAAAATCGCAATTTTACTATACAGTTTTGCATTGAAAAATCTAGCCAAATTCATTTTCTTTTCCGATCAATTTGACTGATACTTAAAACATCTAATAGTTAATGCAGATTTTAATTCTTAAATCATTTTTCAAAAAGGTTATATCAAACTTCAGTTATTACTGTTTAAATGAAGTTTCACGTGAAAAAAACACGATTTTTTAGATAACGAGTGTAAATATTCAAATTTATTTTGAGAACAAAATAGTGCTTCAAACAAATAAAATAACTCTCTCTCTTCTTGCAAAAACCTCCATCTAGAGAATATTTTAAAGCCGAAAAACTATAAACACATTTGACCTATTTTTGCGATATTTTAAGAGAAATCATGACAAAAAAATGAATGCAAATTCTTTAATACTCAAATCAAAGTTTCGTTTCAGTTTGTATTTGTACACGATACTAAAATTTATATCATAACATTATACAATAATAACAATTAATCCAATCGTTTTTGCCTCTAAATGTAAGTTCTTGTTTACTTAAAAACAACACTGCCTTGAATACATTGAACAAATTGCATGAAGCATTGAAGCGTCTACTAGAAGAGTTTACTACCTTTTTGTTTAATCCGCTCTATCCAGCACAATGAAAAACGGCCAACGTAACAACGGTGTCTCACTAAAGTAGCTAACTAGTTTGGAACTTGGCGGAGGGATTACCGAACGCCTGGAGGCTAAAACTTCAATTTAGACTTACCAAACGAAAGACCTGATTCGAAATGCAGATGGAATCCTCTCCCTGCTGACATATAATCTGTCCTGAACAGCAGGTGGATCATGTTTACCCCTGGCTCCGTGATAAGTGGACCCGGGTTTTCCTTTCCACAGAGAGTAGTCAGCACATACTCTTTCTCCATGGCGTAGATCACCAACTGGTCCTGACCGCAAAAGTCAGATGGATCGATGTCTAGATCCACAAATGTCAGCTTCAGTCTCTGATTGAAACATGGAGAGAAAAGGTATGGGATTTAGAGTGGGAGACAAATAGAAACTATTCTTGCAATACCCAAAAATATTTGATAATGGAATTTTTAAAATTTCATTTATTTGCAATATAAGACTGGTTGTTTTACGAGGAACTTCAAAAGTTGAAATACTAAATGAAATCGTAAAATATCTAGTCAGAAGTTTAATGCAAATCACTAGACATTGTCTAAAAATGCACGTACAGAATAATATTGAAAATTAAATATGCACTTAAGTATTTTTTCCGTCATTGAAGAATCATAAAAGAAGGTAATGGCAAAACTTTAGATGTAAATTGAAATTAGAGAGAACTTTTTTGACGTTCATTAAAATCTGTATTAGTACACGAACAACAAAATAGGGATATGTTTTTATTCAAATTTATCCTTAACAAATCTAAATAATAATGAAACTTCCATACAGGATGATTTGGCGGAAACTACAACTCCAATCGTCAGATTTAGAATATTTTTGTTTTTCTCTTCTGGAAAATTGTTCTAAGTACCCTTCCATTTAATTGTTGGTTGTTTTCAGATTATCTGGCGTCGTGAGCAACACGAGGACTACCTTCCATTTAAAAGTAGAAATATTATGTAATATGGTGGTTGTCGTGTATTTGTAGCTTTAGAGTGCTCCAAACAGAAGATTAATGGACGGGGACATCTTTACAACTGTAATGTGGTACTTACGTATCCGACAGGTGCAGTTACCCTGTACTCGCACCATAATCCGTTTGGATATTCACCCTTCTCGTAAAAGGGACTGAAGACATCTGCACTGGAATTTGAGATGGTGGTATTGAACTCGTACAGGATGTGACACTGAAAGGGTTCTTCATCATCCTCTATAATATAAATATTGAGTTAATCGAAATAAATAGTGTAATCATCGATATTTCTTGGAACTTTACAACTGCTTTTGTCCTATTTTCATTAATAAAATTTCTAACGCGATATTGTTTCGAAACTGCAACGACTGATGTATGGATTTAATTATCAAAATTTAAAAGGAAAATGATATTTTGAGAAAACGACTATTGTCATTGTTATTATATTTGATAATGTAAAAAAGTTCGTAAAATAAAATTCAATTGTATAATCTAATATTACTTACTCGACTGATTTTTTTTATTGACAAGTTGTTTAAAAACAATATAGTGTTTTTAGTAGTATCTCTACTTTTAGATAAATAAACTAGAAAAAAAAACGAAAGAAAAAAAAAAAAACATAAAGTTTGCTTATAAAATAAACTAAAATGGAAAACTTACCTTATACTGGTGAATGCCAGAATTTAGCTAATTTTTATTTTTAGCGGAATAAAACTTATTTTCACAGAAAATAGGATTTTTTAGCGAAATAAAAACTGAACTGTAAAGCACATTTTATAATTATAAATGTTACAATGGAACACGAAGTATATTTTTTAATATTCGAAAACTAGTGGTATTACATAAAAAAATCACGTGGTAAATATTACTAAAAAAGTTCCTTGGACAAACACACCTGAACGCGGAACAGGGAAAATTTTTATGTGGTGTAATGCATACTTATTCAATGATTGTCTTTTGCGTATCAATACTCGTAAAATTCTTGCGATGCACATTATTTGTTTTAATAAACGACTGAAGCAGCAGAACACAAATGTGACTTAAAAATAATATTACAATAAGAATTCCGCTCATCACTGACTCCCTTTGTAACGATAGAGCTAGCATTGCACAAATTTTACATGCACAAAATTACGTAAGTAAAGTTTAAATTTCAACATAATTTTTTTTCCAGTTATAATCCAAACAATGGAGCCAAACAACAACAGTCTATATTTAATTTTCATTTCATTACAGCTTTTTTGTACAAAAATCTTTCAGGAATCTGAATATGTGATTAAAACTTCTGTTGTAAAATTATTTATTTAATTATATTTAATTTTAAAATAACTAAAAGCAGCCGGAAACATGATGCAATCAAAAACGGTCGTGACGTATTAAGTGCCTGATGGCTGTGGATCTGTTCTTGCGCAGGCGCAATCCTGCATTGACATCGAGAATTCGCTTGTTGATCGTTACATTTAATAATTTTGAGAATTTGTTAATCAGAATTGAGTTTTTACGTATTTTGTGTGGACTTGAATTTGAAGAAGTATAAGTAAGGAAGCCGGTTTCAGCAAAGCGTAAAATTCCTAGTCCTATCAATTCCTAGTATAGTGCTTTACGCTGCCCAATTGGAAACTTTGCAAAATGTCGCCAAGTTGAATTGACATTAAACTACATGTTTGCCAAAATGGATGCCAAACTGGAATGGCACCATTTTGGTCGATGTCGTGCTTGTTCACTTTGACACAATACAATATTTATAACGGTTGGACATCTCTTTCAACGAAAATAAATTATTCAAAATTTAAATACTATAAATAGCGACTGAAAATAGGAACACTATCTCGGAAAGTAAAGCAGCAATGTAAGAAAGGCCAGTTTGTTTACAAATGGAGACACATAGTACATAGAATATCACGTGACTTCCGGTTTCTGCTTGATAGCGAAACTATCTAATTTAAGATAAAAATTAAATAGGTCTCAGAAAAATGTAAAAAGTTATTTTTATTTGTTGTAAGACTATTTGCAGTCGATTTAGAATTACGTGACATCAAGGAGAAAGATGAGTGATTGCTTTTACGTTTTTTAGAATATACTGAGTCTTTAAAAATTGATAGAAAATAAACTACTTTTTTTTATTCTTATGATGTTTTAATTACCGTTTACAATATCAGAAGTGGTTTACTGTAAGAGTTACAACATTACAGCCTTTTAGTGTACTATAGAGTTTTACTACGTTTTGGCGCTAGCATCGCATAAATTTAACATGCAAAAAAGTATGCAAGAAATTTTTTAATTTCAACTTTATACTTGTATCATTTCTTACGTACGTATATATCAGGAATAATTTTCATTTGCATTTATAAAATAAAAGTGATTGTTATATTCCTCATTATTTAACGGGTGCTTTACGCATATTATAACGTCTAGTGCTTAATAACTAGTTTTAAAGTAATCATAAACAAAAATAGTGTTTTTATACACATAAAGTTAAACTCTTAGAATGTAAAAAAATATCTGTATCCTCAGTGGTGGCAATTTTCAATCTATAATGATAAAACAAGCTGTGTGTCTGTCTGTGGCTCTGTGGATCTATAGAAACCTAATTAAAATTGGAGTAGAGCTCAGAAATTTTCATCATAAGTAGTTTTGGCTTTCTAATTGTATACATCACCAACAGAATGTTAAAATTTTAATTAGTTCTTTTATAACTTTTTTTTTAAAAATAATTAATAAATATGTTGCAAAACGATATCTAATAGGGCTACAGGCCGACCAAACGGTGTAGTGGTTAGCTTGCTAGCTTCTAGAAAGCGAGGTTGCGGGTTCGAGTCCCGTGTTAGGCATGGGTGTTTGTAAATGTATGTTGGCTTGTCTAATGACGAATGTTTCGGCGCAAGCCCTCGTGTCGCTGACGGCGCCAGATAATCTGAATACCACCAACCAACTAATAGGGCTACAGCTCTTAAATTTTCAACATAAGTAGTTTTAGCCTTTTAATCGGATTTTTGAAAAACAGAATTTTAAATTTTTATTTTGTTCTTTTTTAATTAATTTTTTTAATTAATTAATAAACATTTTACAAAACGACTACTAATAGGGCTACAGTTCTGAATTTTTCAACATAAGTAGTTTTGGCCCTCTTATTGGACTTGTGAAAAATAGAATTTTAAATTTTTATTTAGTTTCTTTTGAATAATTTTAATTAATTAATTAATATTTCACAAAACGATTTTTAATAGGGCTACAGCTCTAAAATTTTCAACATAAGTAGTTGTGGCCTCCTAATTTGACTTTTGAAAAATCGAATTTTAATTTTTTATTTAGTTTTTTTTTAATTAATTTTATTAATAAATAATAAATATTTTACAGAACAATTTCTAATAGGGCTGCAGCTCCGCAACTATCAACTTAAGTAGTTTTGGCCTTCTAATTGGACTTTTAAAATTTTATTTAGTTCTTTTTTAATTAATTTTTTTAATTAATTAACAAATATTTTGCACAACGATTTCTACTTGCACTACAGTTCTATTACTATAGTTTACTACAGTTCTATTTCTACAGTTCTATTACTACAGTTCTATGCACTATAGTTCTCTGAAATTTTCATCACAAGTAGTTTAAGCATTTAATTGGACTATTGACAAAAAGATGTTAAAATTTTAATTTGTTTTTTTATTATTTTTAATTAACATTTTCACAAAAAGCGATTTCTAATAGGCCTAGAGCTCTGAAAATTTCAATATAAGTAGTTTTTACCTTCTAATTTTGCTTTCCACGAACACGTGTTAAAATAATCTTAAAGGCGTGTTGTATTATTGTATTAACGGGGATTTTTTTTGTGTGTGTCTCGACAGCAGAGAGGCTTCTAATATTAAGGTTTTATGTAGCAATTAGATTTTAGTGAGTGAAGCGAGCTTGTGCTTACGCAACAATGAACCTTTCAGCGAGAGAAGCGAGCCTATTCTTGCATAGTAATGAACCTTTCAATGAGTGAAGTAATCCTGTACATATGTGTCAATGAATTTTTCAGCGAACGAAGCGAGCTCGATTTTGCGTAGCGATGAACCTTCCTGCGAGCGAAGCGCTAAACACTGGGACCTTTATATCAATGACGAATTTCCGCAACGCGAGGCCTCACAGTTAACTAAAATATTGCACATATTAAAATTTCGTAGCGAAGCACGGATATTCAGCTAGTTTAACCATAATTGAAGTAACAATTACCAAATGCAAAAAGGGAAGCTTAAAAATTTATAGGAACTTTGCCATCAAAGTTACTAAAATTGTAATACTAAAGTAGCAACTTAGTCCAGGGAATAGAGACATTTTGCCTTGCAAAAGGTTATGTAATTCTGATTTTTTAATATGTTATAAAGGTTGGTCTCGTGGTTTATAAACCAAGTTTTCGACCTCCTAACCCTTGTGCGTTCTCCATGGTGCACCAAAAACTGAGCCGTTTTTCAGTTTATAGGTCATAGCACTTTGCCAATGCATCTTAGAAACACACATTATATTCAAAAGTTGTAGAATATTACATTTTCTACAACTTTTGTATACTAAGTTTTTTTGTAGACCTATTATGTAAATAGTTATGTTGCATCAAAGTCGAAACTTTTTCGTAAAAATGCTACTTTTTTAAGATTTGTGTCAAGTTTTTTGATTATATCTTCATAATGGTACGTTTAAGAGAAAAAGTTTATGAATAAAAGTTGTAGAGCAATAAATTTCCTACAAGTTTTCTATATAAACTTATTTTCTAGGACTAATAACAAAGGAGTTACTCTGCTTTGTGTATTTTCCGTGGTGCACCACAAAAAAATACGTTTTTCAGTTTATGGATCATAACTCTTTCACAATGCATTTTAAAAACAAACATTAAGTTTAAAAGTTGTAGAATATTAAATTTTCTACAACTTTTGTGAACAATTTGCTTTTGTAAAGCTATTATGTAAAGAGTTACGTCGTATCAAAGTAAAAACTTTTTTGTAAAAATGCTGCTTTTTTAAGTGTTTTGCAGAGTTGTTCAATTATATCTTCATAACAATAAGTCGTAGGGGAAAATATATAAAACAAAAAAAGGTAGATCTATAAATTTTCTCTAAGTTTTATACAAAAAATTACTATCTAGGACTAATAACTAAGGATCTACTCTTCTATGAAGGTTTACGAGATGATAACCTATAATATATTATGTATAGGTAGGGGTTTAAAAGTAGCTTCTTACTGCATAGTCTAACAATTTTAATAAAAAAATAAAACAATATTTACATAATACTAATGATAATGTAAAATAAAAAGTGGAAATATATTAAATAATGTATATATCTATTTACAATAACGGTAATATCAATTTACCATTTTCGCCACGGTGCACTAAAAACCTTCAGAATTCTGAAATTTTGAATTTTTTTCAGTATACCGATCATATACTTTTTCAACTGCATTTTATAGGGAAAAAATTATATTTTAGGTTGTAGAGTATTAAATTTTCTACCACTAATGGTATGTGCAAAATTTGTTTTGTAGAACTATTGTATGAAAAACAAATTGTATGAAAAGCATCAAAGCAAAAACTCTTTCGTAAAAATACCATTTTAAGATTCTTGTCGAGTTTTTAGATGATATCCATAAAATTATATCATAAAAATTGTAGAACCCTAAATTTGCTACGTTTTATATACAAAGTTATTTTATAGGACTAATAACAAATGAGCCACTTGGTAAGATCTAATATTAAAAACAGTTTCTTACTGCAAAGCCTGACAAGTTAATAAAAAAAAAAAACAATATAGAAATTAAAATAATAGTATTATAAATCAAAAAATATAAATATTATAAAAATGTATATATATATAATAATAGTAATATCAATAAAACATACAATTTAGAAAACTTATAAATTCTTAAATTTAGTTTCGTTTAGATACGAAGGCTCGGCTAATTCCTCCGCTACTTCTTGAATTAAGAGTTCTGTTGGGTCGTCTTCATCGTTGTCATCAATTATGATGTACGCTGCATTGTCACAGGTTTGTCCATGACAGTTTTTACATATTATGGAGCACTTGAGACCGGCCTTTCTACAACCGCAGACCTTAGTGCATCCTATGTTGCTCTGGCAGAAAATGTAGGTCAGAATTGATTGAGGAGCTGAATCCCTGGTGGTTGTAATAGGAAGAAGTCCTTTACTGTCCATCTTCCACCCACAGACCAGGCCGACCAAACGGTACAGTGGTTAGCGTGCTAGCTTCTAGACCGCGAGGTTGCGGGTTCGAGTCCCGTGTTAGGCATGGGTGTTTGTAAATGTATGTTCGCTTGTCTAATGACGAATGTTTCGGCGCATTATAGCCCTCGTGTTGCTGACGGCGCTAGATAATCTGAAAACAACCAACCACCCACAGACCAGAGGATTTTTCAATTGGCCCATCCATGTCTTTACTTGATGGTATGTACGAAAGACATGGTGCGTAGCAGCTTCTTGGGTCGGAGGTAGCTTTGACAGATTTAACTTGCTCCCAGTTGTTGATTTGGAAAATTGCTTATAACGCAAAGCATTTCAAGTTGTTGCCCTGTGACCACCAAAGAGAGCAACAATAATGCTTGATACTGCTTCGGTGATGCTTGAAACACTGGCATTAGGATCTAGGAAGATCTTTGCAAATTCCTGTAATATTGGATATGATGAAGCAGCCAACATTACAACGCATGTATTCCAATATTAAGTAACTACACTGAGTGGTTGATATTCTGTCGGGATGGTTAGTGGTGGGGAGGGTTGAAAATGGTTTTTCGGTTCTTTTATTCTTCTACCCTGAATTCGGCAGTGGCAAATCTCAATCAACAATATATGGTGTTTTCGCGGAAACTGAGTCCTTAAAAGAATTCCTTTACATGTCACTAATGCCCCCCCGACTTGTGATTTTTCTATTCTATCTCAAAAGATCTGTACTCCACGTAGTTTAGAATCAGCCACTTGAATGCAGTCTATTTCTCATTTTTATTTCCGAATGCAGAAATTTGTGGTGCATCACGGCAAAATGATAAATTTTTTATTACTATTATTATCTATAGATATATACATTATTTAATATATTTCCACTTTTTATTTTACATCATCATTAGTATTATATATATATATATATATATATATATATATTGTTTTATTTTTTTAATAAAATTGTCAGACTATGCAGTAAGAAGCTATTTTTAAACCCCTACCTATACATAAAATATTATAGGTTATCATCTCGTAAACCTTCAAAGAAGAGTAGCTCCTTAGTTATTAGTCCTAGATAGTAACTTTTTTGTATAAAACTTATAGCAAATTTATAGATCTACAACTTTTGTAGAATATATTTTTCCCTACGACTTATTGTTATGAAGATATAATTGAAAAATTCGGCAAAAAAATTAAAAAAGCAGCATTTTTACGAAAAAGTGTTTACTTTGATGCTACGTAACTCTTTACATAATAGCTTTACAAAAGCAAATTGTGCACAAAAGTTGTAGAAAATTTAATATTCTACAACTTTTAAACTTAATATTTGTTTTTAAAATGCATTGCGAAATAGTTATGATCTATAAACTGAAAAAAGTATTTGTTTGTGATGCACCACGGAAAATACACAAAGCAGAGTAACTCCTTTGTTATTAGTCCTAGAAAATAAGTTTATATAGAAAACTTGTAGGAAATTTATTGATCTACAACTTTTATTCATAAACTTTTTCTCTAAAACGTACCATTATGAAGATATAATCAAAAAACTTGACACAAATCTTAAAAAAGTAGCATTTTTACTAAAAAGTTTTGACTTTGATGCTACATAACTATTTACATAATAGGTCTACAAAAAAACTTAGCATACAAAAGTTGTAGAAAATGTAATATTCTACAACTTTTGAATATAATGTGTGTTTCTAAGATGCATTGTCAAAGAGTTATGACGTATAAACTGAAAAACGGCTCAGTTTTTGGTGCACCACGGAGAACGCACAAGGGTTAGGAGGTCGAAAACTTGGTTTATAAACCACGGGACCGACCTTTATAACATATTAAAAAATCAGAACTACATAACCTTTTGCAAGGTAAGACCCCTTTTTCAGTCTCTATTCCCCGGACTAACTCCTCCCTCCCTCCCTCTTCTTCAATTTCAGTCACTGTGTACTCCACAAGTAAGAGAACACTATTTGAATTTTTTTCTACTTTACATAAGGATAGCTGATCAAAGTAAATTTTTTTTATTCTCTTAATGATATTAGTACTATTCTGAAAATGACAATATTTGTTAGAAAGTCTTGTACGAGATATTATTGTATACTGCTTGAAAGAACACAGCACACGCAAAATGGCGCAATCATAACTTGAAAATCGAAATTAATGGAGATATATATATGTTCAATGCCACTTACAACTGCAATTTGATTGAAAATACAAGCAAAGTTTTTTAGACAAGAATAACGGAATAACCAGGTTCGTAATTGACTTTTTCGATCATTCACATTTAGATGCAAAGTTTCAATATTTACACCTGAAAAAATTATCTCGATCTTAGAGGCTTACTTAATTCAATAAATACTTACCTCCTAATACACCTGTGAATATAAATATTAAAATAAATAAATTGAGCACCAAGTAAATATATTTCATCTTGGGATGGGAAGTTATACGCCTTCAAGATTCCGGAGAACATCTATTTTCGCCATTTTAATAAAACGCGATATGAAATGGGGGAACGCGTGTAAGTTTTCCCATAAAATTCAAATCTCCGTGTGAATTAACAGGTGATTATAAAAGTTTGTAGAAGTACTCAAACAAAACAAATTAATTTTGTGTTTTGAAAAGTTTACTTCAATGTCTAACTGCGGAAGAGAATTCAAGTTATCTCATTATTTTATAGTTTAACATCTAATCTGCAAGCTTTTATACAATATTAAAATATGTTTTTATACAATGTTAAAATATATTTTTATGCAATGTTAAAATATGTTTTTATATAAAACATGGAATGGACAATCCTCGCATTTGTTAAAAACGAGTGAAATTAATTTATATTTATGAAGAATTTCTTTCGGATTCTAAATATTTAAACAAAAGTTTTTTAAAAAATAGTTATTTAAATATTAAGAAAAGAAAATGCCTCAAAATCGAGCCAAAACCAGTACGATCAAAACACTCAGCAAAATCTGTGACTTCAAGGGTTCGTACAGTTTCTATGATTATGGTGAGGTTTCTGCCTAATAGTTGGCGTTGGTAGACCATTGCCATATTCCGCACAAGTTGACATGAATTGCGAGGAACTTGCTGCTGCATTTTAAGCCAAGGTATTTGGGAAGCTGTGACGTGACATTCAATGCCAGCTGAATTAATCGTTTTCTCGCCAACGTCTAACAAAGTAACTTTGGTCGCAAATTAAAAAAAAAAGTTAAAAAAAAAATACGGGAATTGTCCTAAACCATGTCCATACATAAATCATGTACATTTAGCCGATATTTAATGACTGAAACCTTCCACATAATTTCTGACGATCTGGAGTTGTTTTTAATAAACAAATTTATCACCAAGTTGGTGAGTTTGGATAATTAGCCAGAAATATTTTCACCGAATGCCCAAGTTCTCATTCGATATCTCTATCTACAGTGTGGATGTGAACTTCTCTTAAGTATACACTTCAAACTTGCAGCATTTATAGTTTCGGCTTCAGAGATTGTAAATTGACTTCCAGTCGCCATTCCCGGTCAAATTTTGGTATGGGAATTCTTCTTAATAAATCCTTTCATTCGACATTTCACACGTGTCTAGCATTTGAAGATTGGTCTGGAAGTTTTGATTTTAGACCAGTGTTTGTCACTATCTTTTAGAGATGGGTTGTTTGATTTAATTTGGAGCTTTGGCGAGCCAAAGATTTATACCGTATACCAGGGGTGGCCTGAGGTCAAAAATGTTAGTGCAGTCGGAATAATGACTTACTCCTCCACCCCCTCACTTTCACATTCATTCATGAATGAAAATTCTATAATCTTACTTACTCGAACTCAAAATTTCCTTTTAATATTTACAAAATGATATGAGAAAGAAAATCGAAAAATTATTTCAATTTACTTATAGCTGGGTTCCATGTTTTAAAATAGTTCAATTATAAGTTTTAGTAGTAACTTAAGAATAAACAAGAAACCTCAAGTGTAAACTTATGACGGAAACTATTTACGTTTGGTGAAAACAATTCTAAGAAATGCTTGTTACTCTACCACCCACACATCCTCGCCCACGAGCCAATCAGTGAAATGTGCTGCAAACTACGTTTCAAAATTTATTTATTGAAAATGAACGTGAATTTAAGCAGTCACATTCAAATATCCTTTATTTATTGTGATTAAAACATTTTTATTATTTATTTATTAAAAACAGGAAAGAGTTTCTTCGATGGTTGGTTAAATACTATTTTAGCGCGATTGGATGACGGCAAGGGGGGTTAATTAAGCCTCCGCAGATTTGCCCACCATCGACATACACAGCCAACCACCCGCACAAAATCGAAGTTAATATAAAGAATTTAAAAAAATAAATAAAAAAGTGAATCTTTTGTATCAACGCAACAATATGACTTGATCCAAACTTTTGTTAAAAAATATTCAAACCAAGCCTTCCAGATTTCGTATTTAGTCGATATCAATTGTGAAGTGGTGACGTTTCACGTTCAGTTTCTTTTAAGCTTGGCGTCCACTATCGCGGAGCAGAGCAGATTAGAGCCAATTGCAAGGCTGCCAATGTCTACTGTAGCACGAACCTCGAGCTACAATGGACGTTGACAGCCTTGTAATTGGCTCTAATCCACTCCGCTCTGATCTGCTTAGCGATAGTGGATGCCAAGCTTTATGATCGAGTCGCTGTCTGTCACAGTATTTGTGGCTGCCAATCCTAATAAGTCATTCAAATGAGCGCCAGTTTATTCCTGTATTTATTTTTAATGAAAACTATTTGGCTGAGTGTCTTTGAATAGTTTCTTCGGTCCACGGTATTGGAGAACGCTGTTCTAGATAGTAAACAAGTACTACTTTGGATAAATTTAAATTATCAGGGATGTGATTGATCAAAAGGCAAAAAAGAGGAAATCACGAAACATTTGACAAGAGGATCACGAAATCACGAGGACATTTGACATGAAAAAATGTGCAACGGAAAATTATACAAAAAGCACGAATTTTTAATAGTTAATTCTTCCCATCTTGAGGATATAGGAACATTTTATAACTTACGAATGAAGAAAAAATTAAATTGAAATGAAATGTTTTTTTTTTTTTTTTTTTCAAACTTAATGGTAATTCCTTTATTTATCCTTTTCAAAAATGTCCCGTTTCCATATTTTGTCGGTGCATTTGCTAGACAATAGATTATTAAACAATTGGGTTGATAGTTTAGTGGTTAGCTAAAACAATATGCTGGTTGGTTGTTTTCAGATTATCTGGCACCGTCAGCAACACGAGGGCTATAATGCGCCGAAACATTCGTCATTAGACAAGCCAACATACATTTACAAACACCCATGCCTAACACGGGACTCGAACCCGCAACCTCGCGGTCTAGAAGTTAGCACGCTAACCACTATACCATTAACTAAAACAATATGCATTAATGGTTAAAAAAAATATATATAGTTTTTATTTTTTATAACTAAAAAAAAATATTTAGTTCTAATAAACTTATTTAATCCAAAATTATTAGGTTTAATTTTTACTTTTATATGAATGCAGCAATTAGCTTATACAAAGTCTATTCAAAATTTCAGTCAATTTGAAACTAACAAATGTTTTTCTTGCAAAGCTCAACAACTTGGAGATATATTTTATGATTTATCATTGCCAAATTCCATAAAAAAGCGATTTATTTTATTTTTGTATCCCACTATCTAATTTATTTTCCACTCATTTATATTCCCTAGAACAAGAAGCCCATTTTTTTTAAAGTATGTTTTTGATTGGATCCATTTCCTTTTAAAAAAAACCTTCAGTGTGTTCCGTACACACCGTAAGATTCATAAATACACAGAGAACTTGTAAATACTCCCAGGGGCACAAGGTTAGTGTTTTGGGCAATAATCATCTTTCTTGTAACCCTTCCCTTGATGATTTCATGACGTATTTTATTTTAAAGCATATTAATAATGATTTATTAATATCCTAACAAAATATCGAGTCATTAGGCAGGCACTGATTATTTTTATGAATATAAAATATAGCAACTTTCTCTGTAGGTATGGACTTTTTATTGCAGGTGTAAATGATTTCGACAGCCATAGATGCTTTTTTAATTTATGAAATTTCACATCTACAGAGCTGCTGAAAATTCTGTACAAAAAAAAAAAATTAAAATTTAAAAATGTATACTTAAGTATTTGTCTTTAATTCGATATTAAATGTATTAGTCTTTTAGTGATTGAAGTAGAATTACAAAGATGATAAACTAGTTAAAATTACAATAAGAAAAAGAGGCTTTGGTATTGCTGGCTGAATTGGATAAATTCTTTGAAGCGAATAAGTAACTAGCCCTTCATATTCTGCAGTAAGTTTTAGAATTTTACCATCCAGTTAAAAAAAAAAAAAAAAAAAAGAGAGAGAATTTTTCTTTATTGTTACAAGGATTATAATTTTTTCTTGGTGGAACAGTGGTTAGTCTTAATAGTAGTTTAAAATTTATCTTCATTTAATAAACCTCTAAAGATAAAATCTTCCAAGTTTATACAGTAGTTTTAAGTATTTGCTTTAAATTTATTTTAAAGTTTCTACCTGTTTGAATAGGATATAATGATTAAATAACTTAACTCTTAACTGGTCCTAACTTTAAAATTAATGAACACAACAAACAATACTTTATCTTGCCAAGAACTATCCTTTTAAGTTCGAGGACCAGATTTTGATAAAACTTTTTTCAAAAACTTTGAAGTGACCAAAAGTGTTGACTGAACTTGGCTAAATGGGCTGCAATTCAAATGGATTTTATGAAAATAATTATAAAATTATTTATGGAAATGTTTTTAGCTATGCTGTAGCCATAATAAAATGTAATTGAAAATATTTATAGGGTGTCTCTCAAAATACAATGTCACAAATCTATCACTTTTCAAGACTGAAGCAAATAATTTTCCATAACTCAAGAAATCAAATCACAAAAATAAAAATCCTGTATGAATTTTACTTATGCGAACATAGTACGTAAATCAATGTATTATAAAATGATTTTTATAAAGTTTTATTTTAAATTAAGTAAAAAATCCTTGTTTCAGTAACTTCCTAGTTAGAAGAAAAAGGGAAAAACAATTTTCCCTTCTTTGATATTTCAGTGTTAAAAAAGCTAATCAATCTTTAATAATAAAGAAATATTTGAAGAAAGAATAAGTCAATAATAATAAATTATATCATCAAAAATCAAATGTTTTGATACCAACAATACAAAACAGAAGAAAGAAGACAGGGATGGGGGGGATTTAAAATCAAGTTTATCAAAACTGTCCATTTCAGTTCTCATATTATGATTTTTTTTTTGTTTCACCTCTCTTGTGTGATGTCACAAATTTGGGGTTCAAAAATGTTTTCATTGGCCACGGTTTTTAACTGCATCAAAACGTAAATAAAAAACATAGATGAATTTTCGATGAGCTGAATGATGGCAATCATGGCGTTTATGACGTCCCAATTACGTGATTTTACTTAAAATGTTTAGAAATTCATTGTATTTCCAAGACTCACAGCCATTTTTTTTGCTCAAAATCATGACTTTCCATGACATTTTCCATAAGTGCAAAACCCTGTATATATAAATATTTACAGTGAAATAAAAAAAAATGTTGAGATCCTTTGCAGAACTCAGCACAAAGGTTGTACACTGGAATGCATAAGTACAACTTCATTCGGCTTTAAAATTTAGAATTGCAATATAGTTAAGTTACAAAAGCCCTTTTTAAAAATATAAAATGCTATAAACAAAACATGCATCACATTATTATAATTACTGTAGTCCATTTATTTTAAAAGAGTCAAATTTTAAATAATAAAAAAAAAAAAAACATTTTGAAGTAACCACTGAAATAAAAAGAAGAAAACAACAAGCATATATATTTTAGATCAATAATTTATTTGGTAAGTTTTACATATTGATTGCAGAGGCAATGCATTCGTATAACGTGAAAGAAAACATAACAATTCATGATATGGGACATCAAAACATCTAATTACTCGTTACATTAACTAATACTAATTTCTTAAAATATCCAAGAAATTGTTTAATAATTCACACCTTCAAAAGGTCATTAGAATAATTAAAAAATTAAAATCTAACTAGATAGGAGAAAAACAAAGAAAGGATAGGAAGGTATATAAAAAGGACGCACACGCATCTTTGATGCTGAAGAGCACTTAGTAATGCATCCAGAAATTGATTTGACTCCGTTTAAGACTATCTGCAAATGTTTGGCTAACTTCACTTTTTCCTCCTCACGGGCGAGCGAGACTTTGATCTGTGAAAAGAAAATCCTAGAATCTCAGAATTTAATTAGCGAGAAAAATTACAGGATTTCTAAGAAAGATCTACAGAATGAAACATGCAACTATTCCAACATGCGGTTTAATGAAAACTAGTCAAAAAGTTTTCAAGTGTTCGAAAGATAGTTCCTATTGGCAAAACAATTTTAGAGGAAAAATATTTCAAAATGATGTTATTTAAAAAGAAAATGTAGGCAGTATTTAAGTCAGTGTATTAATTTTGCATTAAAACTTTTAAGTTAAAAAATTCAGGGACTTTAAAATAACTATTTTTTTTTTAAAGTAAAGGATTTGATTGTATGACTAACAGTGAAGTAATTCTTAATTTTAGATAAGCACTCATTTACATATACTGGAAAAAGCATACTTTAAATGTACTTTTCACAAATTGTATTTTTCTGAAATTTTTTCTTGTTTAAGAGCTTACAAAAAAAAAGTTGTTAATATAACTGATAAAATGTATTATGCTTATAATGTTATCTATAATTGACGACAACATACTCTGATCTCACTGAATAGCTAACAACAATGGGAGAACCGGTTCCTATAGCGTACTCAGTGAGTACAGGGTATGTTGTCTTCTAGTATAGTGAACAAACTATGCTCAAGAAAATATTTGAAATAAATTTTTAATTACAGGTGGTTTTATCCTGCAGTACAACTGATTTTTTAAATGAAATAAGGATTTATTTACTTAAAACTCAATAGCTTTTCTAAAATATAATGAAGCTTTCAGTCTCTTCACTAAAGAATAATTCATAACGTTGCCACCAAAAAACTTTTTTATAAAAAAAAGTAAATATTTTTTTATTAAGATTTTTTACGGATTCAGTAAAAATTCGCTTGAAAATTTCCAATTTTTTGTAATAGTAGAAAATATATTAAATTTTTTTATAAACTTATTTTGTTTTTCCTTTACTTTGAGATATATTACACCACAAAATGCATTAATAATATTAGTTAAGAGTTTTTCTCAAAAAATTACCTACGAAAGTAACGAAATACCTTTATTATTATGTAAATTGCACTTATTTTGGCACTTTATCAGGGTTCCCACTCTTATTAACCCAGCGGAAGGCGGGTGGTGAAAAGTTGCACTAGTAAGCGCATGGGGGTATCTCATACCCCACCACTACTTCAAATTCCTTATTTAGGGCTTCGATGAAATTTTTTTTATTTCAAAACTACTAAATATAAAAAGTCATTGATATGTAGATGTGAGGATTTATGTAGACTACATAAATATAAAAAGTCCAACAAGCGCTTGTATCTTTACCTTGTCTGTCAACTTTGCATCTCTTTACCTTTCGTAATTTACCATCAATTTTGATAAAAATATGTTCATAGATACTACAGCCATTGTTATTACTGTGTTACTAAAAAAACATTTCCAACTATTTACTGGATCAGTTATATTCCTAGCTTGCTTTACGAGTTCGGGAAGATGCGTAATTGTGTTATGCGAGTCACATTTTGATGAAATTTGTTCTTGCTTCAAATGGTTTGGCGTCGTTGTCCATGTACTTCTTCTCCTCTTAACTGAAAATGTCTTCATCAATATAAATTTTCTTCAGTTTCTGTGTTATTCTTACTAAAAATTTCTCGATCTGTAATACCTCCGTTTTCTAAAATATCTTTATCACTTTTAATGCTTCCAATAAATTTTGTAAACATTCAATTTCTTTTACATACAGACTAACTTTTTTCTCCGTTTTATGATATAATTAAAGGAAATATACAAAAAAAAAAAAAAAAAATTGTGATTAATATTGCAGTCGCAGTTGTTTAGGATGTTAATATGCCAAATACATCTGAGTACTGGTCACTTGGTTAGGGAAAAGTCTCTCACGGGGAGGTGCATGGGGTATGACATACCCCAACCAACCAGAAATTCCTTATAGCACCCTTTCTAAAAACAGGTGTGACTTCATACTAGTCCTGAAGGTCAAGGACAGTGAGAAACACAGTTACACACAATATCATTATATTTTTGTGAGAAAATATTGGATTATTTTCATTTCACTTTTTCTGAGGGGGTGGGAGATGTCCACCCCAAGCGCTTTCTGCCAGGTTAAAGAAGAAAAAAAATCAAGGACTTTCAAGGACCTTTTTAAGAAAATTCAAGGACCATAAAGTTAAATACTTCAGACATAAAGATACAAATCAAAATTTTCCTCATTAAAGTTCAAATGTGCCATTGCATTCTTTTTTAATACATCTAGATGAATCAATCCTATTGTCTAGTAATGCAATAAATAGCAAAGTTGACATCCTTGAAGGAGTCAATAAAAAATGTTTATGTGCATTGAGCAGGGGTCAAAGTGACAAAATAAGAATATATAGGATTTTTTAAAAAAAAATATAGGACAATATAAAATATCAAATAACTGCACACAGTTGCTACTGAACTTTAATTTTAACTCATTATATATTTCATTAATTAAAACTTTAAATGAAAATTACTGAAATGAACATATAAGACATACTTATTTGAAGTAAGAGGACTTTCACAGAGCACTAATTTTCCTTCCCATAATTTTTCTTTTTAATCGAGGAATATTAATAAAAAGTATTTAGAAAATTACTATCCCCCTTTAAAACTCATTATATTGAATTTAAGAAAACAGAAAAAAAAAAACATTAATAAAAGAAATTGCCTGATCCTGAATATGTCATCTATTATTCGCTATTACCTCAATATTTCATACTTGGTATTCATCAATAAATCAAGTTTATATTAGCTACATTTGCAATTTTGAGTCTTTTGTTTCTAGCATGTATAAGTGATTGAGCTGCCTTATTTCTTTTTATCCTTATTAGCAGTCTAATGTAGGTATATATTTATCCTACGGTGCCGGACGGATTGGCGATTTAGCGTCAAATGTAGCAACCCGTTGAATTAGTTTTCCGATAATCCTAGTGAGCGTTTAGATTTAGCAACACAGATTTTTGATGTCATTTTCAATTTTTGACTTTTTTGAAAAGTCGCTATCCGAATTCTGGCACTGTACAGCAAATTTTAACCCTTTTGTTTCCTTCATTAATCATTGACTGAGCACTCGAAATGTCGATTTTAGTCCTGCAAGTGTATAATAAAGTTTTTTTTTTTTCCTGTTCTTTTCGAGGTAGTTTGTTTCTGTATCGCTTTCTTTGGTTAAAATTCCAAATCCAGTACGGATCGTGCGCTAAGAATTGATTACTTAGAGCCGCGCCAAATTATGGCAACCATAGGTAGTTCACATGTGATTAAAAAAAATGGCGAGGCTGCTATTTTTGGCAAAAATCACCTTAGCGTAGAATCCGTACCTGACTTGGGATTTTAACCTTAGCTTTTTCGCTTCTCTTTTTGCATTATGACCAATTAGTTTACTACGCGTGATATGGAAAAGTTCACTTGTTTACAACTCTCCTCGGTCGAGTACAGTTGAGTTGTAGGAATAAGTCATCGTTACATCTGTCGACGTGCGCTTTCCCTATGGTCACGCAGAAAGGAAGTGAGTAGTCAATGCAACACGTGACGTCACAAGAGATACGGCGCGGCCGCTTACTAATAAAGCTTTTGTGGGTTTTGTCATATCTCTTTCACTTACGATCGCGGCAAAGAATCCGGAATATAAAAAATCGCAACAATCGGCACCGTTATTACGAATTTGAAGAAAATATAGGTCGAATCAACACAGAAATATAGGATTTATAGGACAATTATAAAATATAGGACAATATAGGACGTTTTTTCCAATTTTTAAAAAATTATAGGATTTATAGGATATATAGGACGTCTGCGACCCCTGGCATTGAGGAGAAAACGGAGGCAGAGATTATCGGTGATCGCTTAAAAATTCAAAGACTTTCAAGGACCTCATCGTTTTTTCAAGGACCATGGGAACCCTGTTAATGCGTTAAAATAATATAAATCTTTATCAGACAACCCTGTATGATAAAATAGAATAATTAATTAAAATCAGCTCAATTTACATATTAATTTGCAAAAAATTTTAGTAAGTTAGTTAAGTAATGAGAGTAAAAAGAAAAGTTTCAAAATGGTGCAATGTCCAAAGTTGAGCACCATTTTTAACAAAAAAAGCCACATGTTTATGTTCATATTTGAAAAGATGGCAGATAAATATACACTCATGTCCAAGACTTCATAATTTATATATATTTTTTAATGTTTTAGAACAAAGTGATAAAACAATGATAAAAATTAATTAAATATTTGAATAATAGGGTTACCACAAAAAATGGTAAAAAAAAATAGTTTTCAGTTTCACCAAAAAATAATAATTTAAATAGTGAAAATCAGAAAATTAATAGGGTTTCTGGCTGCCACATATGCTGCATAATGATTTTTCATTCTTTCAATAAGGGTTTTGATTAGTTCAGTAGATTCCCAAGCCTGCAAGAGAGTGTTTTTAATTCTGGAATCAAGCTTAGTGGGGAATATAAAACTGCAATATGTCTCCTGAGCATGTTCAACTCATGTTCTATCTCATTGAGGTCAGGAGAGTTTACAGGCCACTGCATGTGCTTAATATCTTCACTTTCATGAAGTCGTCAACCAGGGCTGCATGATGAGGAGTCATGTTATAATCCATTAAAATAAAATCAGGACTAACAGCACCTCGATAAAGGCCAACAGTAGGTTGAAGCACATCAAATATGATCAGGCATCTCTGATAATAAAAAATGCAGAGGTCTATGCAACTGTCCAATATAATGTCAATCTAGACCACAAATTTTTACCTTGTGAAGCAATGCTTTTCCTGTGTTGTTTGTTTTGTACCAGTGAGTACCACGCTCATTCCAGACTGTGGTATGACGAGATTCAGTTTTTAAACTGAATATGGACTCGTCACTGACATCGCCACATGACATTTCTCCATTCACATTGTCACATGACATGACATTTCTCCATTGTTGTTGACTCCATTGCCGATGCTCTAAGCTTCACTGTATGAGTGAACATCAGAGGAGGCAAACTGATGGTTATCTGGCATAGAGACCAAGTAGCCCAATCCTTCTGTAAACAGTTTGCTTCGAAACTGAGGCGAGACTTTTGCAGTGGTTGCAAAGGCTAAGTTGACCAACAGAGATCCTTCTTTAACATCAGTCAGTAATCATCAAATAATGGTCACATTGAAGTGGTTATCACCTTTAGCCGGCCTTGTACTGACTTTGCGATTGATCAGATTCCAGCATGCTGATTATTCTTCCCGTCATATACACGTTCAAGTTGCACTTTTTATGCATCTTTGGCCATTGTACAGCAATTTATAGCAAACAGTTACGAAATTTCAATAAAATTTTTTTATAGCACCCGTTTCTCACTGAGGCCATTTTATACCCACTCTGATATACGCTGTTGTTATACACATGTTAACTTCGACTTAAATAATTTGCATATACACAATGTTCTGACTTTGTTTTACAGTTCTTCACAAGTAATTTTGAATCATAGTAACTGCTTTAATGCCTTTACTTGAGTATTTTAAGAATTATTCTAAAATTTTGAACATGAGTGTATTGGATCCATTTTAGAAAAACATATTAAAATATGCAGTACTTTCTGTAACAGGCACTTTATCTGGTAATAATTGCCTAAAAATATTATTGGGAAAGCAACACATAGTGATACTTTTATAAACAAATATTACTAGCAAAAGAGTGTGCAATGAAATATCGTTAATTTTCAGAAAAACGTATCTTGCTCATTTTACTGCTTTTTTGTCTTCAAATAAATTTCTATACATCCAAAATTATAAGTAGTTAAAGGATATATTATAATTAGAGTATCAAAAATTGAACTCCAAAATTGATTGGGTTAATATTTTAATCCTTTAAATAATAACACGGGACAGCCTGTTCAACTATAACTTAAGTAAATTTCTAGAGCTCTTTTAGCGAACTATCAAGAAGTCACAGGGATATTGTATAATTTGAATTGGATGACTTTGTAAAAAAACAATGCAAGTGATGATTGTCGAACTCAATTAAATGGCACCAAAAACTCAATTATGAAACTTGCTGCCTAATAGCTGCTTGTACAAAGTGGTCCAATTGTTTTGCGGCAAACAAGATTTTTTCAAAAAAGTTTTCATAGTAGATCTAAAAACCAATAGTTTGGAAAACAATTTTAACTACTACTCTTTAATATAGAACTAAAAAATAACAAAATTAGGCACACAAAACTATTAAAAACAAAAAACTTTTCACATACTTTTAATGAAAGCAATATTTGAAAAGTTATACTTTGATCGCTTTGTGTTAAGAGTAGGCGCTAACTATGATTACTAATCTAACAAATCAAACCTGTCCCTTGATCTTGATCTAGAAGATGAAGGTGACCGACTAGAACTAGATCCTCTTTTGACTCGTTTCTTCTTTGCAGGAGAATTAGATCTGAAAGATGAACAATAAGAAAACAGTTGCTTTAGTCATTGATTGTTAAATACAACAACTAGAAAAATAATAATCAAGAAAAGCTAGAGAAACTGTAAAGAAACTTGGCACATAAGACTATTTCCTGACACTTCAAGAATCGTCTACTCTCTATTAATTCTAGTTAAATAATATCTATACTTTTTTTATTTACAAATATATACAGCCCAATCATAGTTCTAAGGAAGTAACGAGATAAAAATTTAAATTGAGAACGATATTAACACAGCAGTTTTACAATATCAATAAGTTTCTTTGGGTAAACAAAGATTATAAAGGGGACAAAACTAGATTTTGTAAAAACATGAGCATAATCTTCAAATACATCTACTCTATTTATGTTTAGCAAAATTGAAAAGCAGCCAAACAAAATACAACTGTTAAATGTTTTATCACCGGAGAATAATTTAACGAATTAAACATCCTAATGATCAGGCTGACTGTTAAAAAATCACCAATTTAAATACAAATAAAGTGGTTTTCGACCAGTAGGTCTCAACACCCACTACTAAGTTAAATTTATGTTTGAAACTAACAATGTCATATAAACGCTGTTTTTGAATGTCACTATGAATGACACTGATTTTAGAAAACAAAGTGACTTTATTTTAATCAAGAGAAATACAAACATTATAAAATAGTAAAAGTATAATTATCTGGAATATATTTCAAAAAGTAATACCCTTGAGTCATTTAATTATGTATTTTAGAAATTCATGATACTGTCATTAAGTAAAACAAAGTCTTAATTTTATTTAGCAATAAAAATAGTTCTTTGTTAAATTAATTGATTAAAATGGTTTAATCAACTAATTTTTAATGGTTTAATCAACCATGGGTTTAACTTTCTAGCCACACACATAATTTAAATTGTACTGAGGTAGACATATACTAGTGAATATAGAATATTAAACTGTAAATTGAAATACCATGTATTGAATCATAGATAAGTAGGAGCAAAACCACTTTAAAGCTTTATTCACACAAATTGAGCATTTAAGACCTAGATGGGTTAGTTTTCATAGATAATTGAACTTTCTTATTGCTTCAGATAACTGAACTTTTATTGAGAGATATATGTATAGTTGAAAAATTTCTTAAATTGAGATAATGGATATCAAATGAAAATTTCTACAAATCCCATTAATAAAAAACCTGTTGATTTCTTCTGGGATACCTCAGTGATAGATAATAATTGAGGCATCTCTATATCTTTAAAAAAAATCCTGCAACATAAAACAACTAGAAAAACAAAACATTCAAGCAAGTTGTGAATGCAAGAGATTCAAAATTTCTAGTCAACAGAGAGGTCTAGATAACAGAAAGAAATTTATAAAAAAATAAATTATTTCTGGCAAATTTGTCTTCTAAAACTTAGAATTGATTTTTCCAGTTACACAGATAATGAAACTTTTACAGAGGTAGATTAATGAATGCAAAAATGCTAAACATAAAATACTGCATACAAAACCAAAAACTAATAATAATTTTTTGATTTCTCTTCGAATACCTCAGTAGTGAGATTGCACTACCTAGTGGTCAAAAACCACCCCAATAACCATCAACCGCTCTTAATTAAACGACACGAGAAGTTAAAAAAATGTCGATATTGACCTTTCAACCATGACCACCCGCCCGTTTACCTGGACCTGGAGCTGCGTCGCTTAGATTTGGACTTTGGCGTTTCTGAATCAGAACTAGAGTGGGAGGACTTGGATGATCGACTTGACGACCTTGACTTGGATGACGACCCAGATCTGGAGGATGCAGAAGATCCGGACCTGGATGGGGATTTGTCTTTTTTGGCTTTGTCATTTTCTGCATCTTCTTCATCATCACCCCATCCTGTTAAGTCATACTTAGATAAATCTCCATCTTCGTCGTCATCATCTTCCTCCTCCTCCTCTTCCTGCAATATACACAAATACTTATTTATTCACTACTACCTGCATGGACCCATGTTGCTAGGTACCCGTTGTGGCATAATAGGTTTTTGAATTGAAAATTCAGGTTACAATACAGGTAGGCAAGCATAAAAGAGGCGCTAAATTATTTTCAAAATAAAGTTTGGAAACGATCATTTGAAATTACGTTTAACAATCTGGAACGTGGTTCCTCTTTGAATGTGGGGTCTCTTTTACGTTGGACACACTAAATAGTTTTTACTAAATAAACACCATAAAATAAGAGACACTACTTGTGACTGTTCTATAAATGATATCAGTATGAACCAACAAATAATAATAAGGTTTGGACCATTTTCGGTAAATCCGAAACTGTTGCCAAAAAGAAGCTTTAGCGCACTGTTATTAATAATTACCACTAAAGCTGCATTTTGACGACAGTTTTGGTTTTGTAAAAATTGGAAAAGGAATAATTTGAGTAAGTACTGGTAATTTTAAATATATAATCTGTTTATATTTTTTGTGTGAATATAAAAGTGTATCAATTTTTGTTGACACCCTGTAATGGCAAGGATTTTCTTATTATCTGAACGTTAATCGTTTAAAGGAGGACGTTGGCACTGTCAATTACGGTAAGGATTGTGTGCCAAGAATTGTTTACATAAAACCGTGGCAAATTATAACATCCACTGGTAATTCACTTGTTATTAAAAAAAGTCGTCTGCTGCCATTTATTGGCGAAAATCACCTTGGTGCAGAATCCGTACCATATTTGGAAGTAACATTGGTCCCTTTAATGGAAAAATACAAAAAAGGCTTCAGGCAAATTAAGCACAATTCAAAACAAACTTCTTATCACAGAAGGGTTTCTGTAAAACTTCCAACTATTGTGTAAATTCTGAGATAAGAGTTGTTTAGATTATATTAGAACCAAATTAGAGCAATCTGAGGCATTGCAGCAGCTAAATTTATTGGCAATAAATGCCTTGGTAGAGAATTTTTCAATTGCAAATCCGGCACAGTTTCTTTTAGTGTATTGTCCCAGAAAGAATACCAAGCAAGTTTTTTTTGTTACACATGTAATATAGAACATTTCTTTGGTTCAAATTTATTTGGCATTTTTTTTCCAGATAAATGCAATGGATTTTATTTTAAGTTATGTTTTAATTTTATTTTAGTTATCGTGTTTTTAATTCAGAGGGAGTTGTCTGAACGCCAAATGAAAAAAATTTGCATTTGTCCTATACCACATCTGTTCTGTTTTTTCAAAGGCTTTGGGTTATGCACAAAGTTCATAAAATCCTTGTAGTATTGTGTATTAATAGACTGTATTCCGCCCTTAAGAAGATCTTCTTTCAAGAGGCATTATAAACACATTAAAAGTTTGATTTGTTTACATTAAGCTGTTGCCAACTGTTTCATTTCCGAAGAACTCTAATTAACTACTCAGAATTAAAGCACTGACGGCAATACGGCAAAAATTAGTTTTTATGTGTAATTACCATTCTTTTGTGTAATTAAAGCGTAGTAAAAGTGTATTCAGTCGAATCCACATCCAATAATCTACCAACAGACACAAATTTTATCCAAATCAGTTCAGTAGATCTTGAGTTATAGCGTTTCATACATACAGACAGAAAGTGGATTTTATATATATTAGAGACTATTAATATACAATGTGTCACTAAAGTCATGGTGCACTTTTGACCAGTCACAGGAAATCAACGAAACAAGATAGAAGTGTGAAATCTTCACCAAATGAAAGGAAACTCTCCAAGTTTCATATCTATTCAGTGCAGTTCAATAGGGCTTCTATATGTTGCCCTACATACATCTAAACAATATTCAAGTTTTCCTCACACAGAGTTAAGAACGTCTGGTGTAACAGTGAATAACATGCGATTCTCTGTTTTAAATGATTAATGTCTAATTAATGATTTGAATTTAGCAAGCCACAGAACACACTGAACTTTACTCTGTACAGTCCACACCCAGCGGAGGCACTCTTGCATCTCGAGTGGAGTGGGCTGATCCGTTGAGGCGCAGTTCGTGGTGTTGCATCATCACCTGTGTACACACACACTTACCCATAATACTACAGAAAGTAAAAGTTTTAATCGTTTTTCTAAAGGTAAAAATGTGTCAAATATTAAACATGATAGTATAGGCCCTTGCTTTAAATGTGGCAAACTTGGGCACTTAAAATTAAATTGTAAAACTATCGTTGCTAAATGTCCTAAAACCAGTAATACTAAAGGTAAAAATGTATCGTGTTGTATTAGAAGTAAAAGTAACTTAAAAGGTAATAAGGAATTGCATGATTCAAACGTAGAAGTGTTGACTAGTAATGTAAAGGATAAAGTAGATAAATTTTCCTGGATAATTGACACAGGTGCAACTGCCCATTTTTGCAATAACAAGGACTTATTTGTTAATTTTAAAGAAACTGATAATAGTATAATGACCATGGCAGTTGGCGGAGTTGAAAGTCAAATAGAAGGTATTGGGGATATAGAATTTCATGTAACTATAAATGGCTATAGGAACGATATTAAAATTCATGATGTATTTTATTGCCCCATGTTAAGAAGAAATCTTCTTTCTGGTTCTTTAATAGAAGAATTTGGTGCTCATTTTGTTGGTACAAATGGGAAAATTTGGGTCTACACACCGGATTGGGAAAGATTGTTTTTCGCCAGGAGAAAAGATGGGTTATTCATATTCCGACCGAAATACGATTTAATAGGTAGTAACGTAAAAGTAGAACAAAACTTAAGCTGTATTGAAAATTGTAATTCCCAAGTAGCAAAAGGCAAGAAAAATCTTAAAAATGCAACTAAAACTAAAGATTCGGTTTCTACAACCGAAAAAGATTTTCAAATTTGGCATTTACGTTTTTGTCATGCTAACTTTAAATATTTAATGCATACTAGTAAAAACTCCAGTGTGAAAGGTCTCCCAGAGTTAAGCCAGTCTGATGAGGATTGTATTGCCTGCAAGTTGGCAAAGTCCAAAAGGGTTTCTTTTAAACCTATTGAAAAAGTAAGATCAACAAAACCCCTCGAATTGTTACACATGGACGTCTGCGGTCCTCTTCCCGTCGAGTTGCATGGTGGAAATAAATATTTTTTAACTATTACCGATGATTATTCTAGGAAAGTGACGGTTTTTCCTTTAAAATTGAAGTCCCAAGTTTATGAAAGTTTTATTCGTTTTCAGAAACGGGCTGAGCATTTTTTAAACACTAAAATTATAAGCGTACGCACGGACAACGGTTTAGAGTTCTGTCACAATGAATTTACTAAGTTTTTTGAAGATCAAGGTATTCGCCACGAACGAACAAACGTATACTGTCCAGAACAAAATGGTATAAGTGAGCGTTACAATTTAACGGTGTTGGATGGGGTAAAAGCCATGTTAAAATCTAGTGGGTTAAATGACAAATTTTGGGCAGAAGCTGTAGTTTGTTACACATATGTGTGGAACAGGATATGTCATAAAACTAAAGATAAAACGCCTTTAGAGCTCTACAGTGGTTTTAAACCCTCTGTAAAGCATTTGAAAGTATTTGGTTGTATTGCCTACATTGGCACTCCAAAGCAGAAAAGAACTAAGTTAGAAATGCGAGCCAAATTAGGTATAATGGTAGGTTATGCACAAAAGACAAGGGGATATAGGTTATGGCTACCCGATGAAATGCGGATAATCGAAACTATTAATGTGCGTTTCAATGAAAAAGTAAAGGCAGCGGAAGTCGTCCTGGACCCTAGTGGAGATAAATTGGCTCATTTTAAATTTTATGATGATTCTGGTTCGGAGGACGCAGTTTCCGATTGTAAAAGTGAAGATGATTTTTAGGTATTTCCTGTAGTAGAAAAGGAAGAACAAAATGAAGTTCCTCAGAATTTAATACCCTGTTTAGATATTAATTGGATAAGGAAAGCTGTTCCGCGTAAAGACGGATCAAGGGTTGATATTTATTATAATATCGAAGGTACAAACACAAGATTTAGATCTCATAGGGATATCGATAATTATTGCAACTCTCATAATATAATATTTGATAAGGATTTATTTTGCTTCAGTGGTAAAGACACTTTTTCTGGTAAAGTTACGGAACAACAAACTTGTCAACCGAAGTTACCCGAAGCAAATCTTATAGAGTTTAAAGTCCCTAAAAACTATAATGAAGCTATAAAGTCACCCCAAAGTAAGGATTGGCAGAAAGCCATGGATAATGAAATCCAAATTATAAAAGAAAGAAATGTTTGGGAATTAGTACCACATCCTAAAAAGGAAAAAGTGTTAGGTTGTCGTTGGGTTTACACCGCAAAGGAAAACGAAAAGGGGGAAACCGTTAGGTTTAAAGCTCGTTTAGTTGCTCAGGGGTACAACCAGAGGAAGGGCGAATCGTATGATGAAGTTTTTAGTCCGGTTGTTAACTTCACGATCATCAGAATCTTCTTCGTTATTCTAGTGTGCATGTTCGGATGGTTTCACTGTCAGTTGGACGTGAAAAGTGCTTATTTATATGCTTCACTTTCTCAAAATATTTTTATGTCGCAACCTAAAGGTTATATTGAAAATAATAAAAGTGATTACGTGTGTTTACTTAAGAAAGCGCTTTATGGTCTTCACCAGAGCAGCCGTGAATGGTTTTTCGAATTAGATGGTATACTAATTGATCTAAATTTTAAAAGGTTATCATGGTGTAATTGTGCATATTTATATAAAATGATGTTTTGCTCTTGATTTACGTAGATGACATAATTGTGTTTTCTATCTCAAAAGATCGTATGGACTTTATTGTGTATTTATTAAATTCAAAGTTGGATTTAAAAATTCTAGGTAAAACTAAGAAACTTTTAGGGGTTGAATTTTTTGAAGAAACTGGAAATGTTTATATTCATCAACGCTAGTACATTGATAAAATTTGTAAACTTTTTGCAGAGTATAATATGTCTATTGCATCTTACCTATTTCTAAAAGTGTAATTTTATCTAAATTGGATTGCCCCTCTAACAAAGTTGAAACTCAGCAGATGATGGGTCTACCATTTAGAAATCTATTAGGATGCTTAGCATTTTTGGCAAACAGGACCAGACCTGATATAACTTATGCTGTAAATATTTTGTCGCAGTTCCAGGAAAACCCAGGGATGAAACACTGGACTGCTTTATTGAAACTATTGGAATACGTTAAAAGTACCAGAAACTATATGCTAAACCTGTCATCTGCTGAAAATTTAACTATTGAATGCTTCTCAGATTCAGATTTTGCAGCAAATCGTGATTATAGGATTTCAATGGGTGGTATGTTACTGTTGGTTAATACAGCACCCGTTTCTTGGCATACTTTTAAACACAAATGTGTCAGTTTGTCTACCATGGAAGCTGAATATATTTCTTTGACTGAAGCCGCGAAAGAAGTAGTTTGGGTTAATAACATATTAAAAGAATGCAAAGTTTTAGGTTTAAAAATAAACGAATGCAATGTCTATTGTGATAATTGTGCAGCAATTGATTTTTCTCATTCCCCTGTAGAAAACCACAGAACTAAACACATAGACGTGCGATATCATTTTCTACGGAAACTGGTTTCTGAGAAGCAATTCAATTTAATGCATATTAGTAGCAAAGATAACTTAGCCGATTTTTTTACGAAACCGGCTACAAAGGATCAGTTGAATAGTTTTTGTAAGAAGATCTTTGTGAATTATTCATGAATTATAAAAAAATATTTCTTGCATTTTTGAATGTTTTTGAAATATATTTGCATTTCAAGTGTGTGCATGAGGGGGGCCGATATTATTAGTATACGTTAATCGCGTGAAATCATAAGAAGGAATTTACATTTTGAGAAGAGAAAAAAATGACACAAAAGGATCAAATTTCGGCGCAGTTGGAAATGTACAAAATGCGAATTTGAGAGCCAATCTGACTAAAAAAATGCATTTCAGTGGATTTTTGTACTTGGAGCAGAAATAAGGCAGGAATGTGATGCGACCCCTGAGCGATAGGTTTCGCGATCTTTCGGAAGTGCAGCTGCTTTGCGGTTCAGCCATAGAAAAAAAGTTATCTTTCCGTGGGATAGAAAAAGTGGGAAAACACAGGATTTTTTTCAGGAATTAGAAAAGCGGAACTTTCTTTGAAAAAGCAGAATTCTTTTTTTCCTAAAAAATTAAAAAAGCGGAATTCCGCCATATGGTGGAAGAAACTCATCCCTGAGCTGATCATCACTTAAAATGAAACTCATAGCTAGTTCAAATTTTATGCAATTCCTTTATTTTTCCAGAATAGTGAAATTCCCTGTTCTGTCACCACCCTAGATATCTACAAGAGATTTTTCCAATAAATGCAGAGGAATAGGTACTCACCTTATAATCAGTAATGAAGATAAGTCGAAACCAGAAGAAACAGCGAAAAATAATTTTGCATTCTTTGATATTTCAGGTGTTAAAAAAGCTAATCAATCTTTAATAATAAGTAAATATTTAAAGAAGGAATAAGTCAATATAAGTAAATTAAATTAAATAATCAAAATTCAAATGTTTTGATATCAACAATGTAAACCAGTGGCATACAGAGTAAAAAATTTTTTTAAACCCGTAGCATACAGAGCAAAACCAAAAGTAAAGGTTGTCAAATTAATTTATTTCATTTCTTACATTATGAATTTTTTTCCACCGAGACCTACTTGTGTGATGTCACAAGTTTGGAGTTCAGAAATTCTTTTCATTGGCCGGAGTTTTTAACTGTAACCGTTGTTTCTATCAATAAAGTAAATAAATCTAAGAATCATCGAAGTAACAACGAATCGCGATCATGGCGTTTATGACGTCGTAGTCACGTGAATTTACATAAGATTTTTAGGAATCCATGCAATTCACTGTTTTTCCATGACTTATAGGCTTTTTTTGCTCAAAATCCATGATTTTCCATGGCAAAATTTACCCAATGTCTAAATTCATGACTTTCCATGATTTTCCCTGACTTTCCATATGCGCGGAAACCCTGTATTTAATAAATGTTTGTGATACTGTACATTTTAAAAATTCATAACTTAATTACAGGAACAAAATTATGCATCTACTACAGTATGACCACTAAACACACTTGATAATATTAAACTTATTCTTAATAAAAATACTAAATCAACAGATATCCCAACATTTTAACAGTTTTAAGGACGTTCTTTGAAACCCATGATAAAGATCTACCCAGTTCCAGAATAAAAGCTTCAAAATAATTTCTTTTTACAAAAAATTCTTACCTCATTTGCAACTTTGTTGTATTTTGGAATTTCCTTATCTTTGACTTTATCTTTCTTTCTCTTCCTTCCAAACTAAAAACATAAAATTAAAGTGACATTAGGACAGTAATTTAAAGGTACAGTAGGTAAAACAGAAATCTGAAAACTAGCTAAATTGAACATTGTAAATGATAAAAAAATAAAGTGCCATTATAATCCTTTTTTAAAATACACAATTTTTTTACAAAATTTAATAGTTCGCTTATTAAAATGGAATAAAACTCATAAAAAGCTGGAAATCTACGTCATAATATTATTCTATTAAGACGTAGATTTCTCCAGAAAATCTGGGGTAATCTGAATATCATTAGGGAGAAAAAAGGTTATTAATACAGATATTGTAATTAAACTCTAAATGGGAGAAAAGTATGAAAACTTCCACTTTACAACTGTTAATTTAACAAGGATGAAAGTGAAGAGCAGAAAAAAAAGTTTCTTGCTACATAAGAACTTTCATCATAGCCGTTGATCTTTATTTAGAGCAAAAAATTCTTTCTATTAAAAAGTTTGGAAATATAAATTAAATATAAAATGTTTTACATTTAAAAATCATTACAGAATTCATACTCATTTTTTAAAAAATATTTAAGTATTATTGAAGTACCTTTCAAAAATATAACTTATGGCTTTCAACAATTGTAAATTTAAAAACAACAAAATTCAAAATTTTACACTAAACCTTACCCGACTTTTTCTGAAGAAGTAAAGAACAATTAAAAAGAAAAATATATTATTTAAAAACTTTGATAACTAAACTTTGACACCTCACTACTGAAATACAAGCCAGATCAATTTAGTGAGATTTCTAAAATGGGGAGAATTTAAAAATTAGTTCAAAAGTTAGACACAAGAAAAAGACATACATATTAATTCTAAAATGTAAAAATTGGGTCGTGTCTAATCATTGAAAGTTTTCAGGGGGAAAAACATTTTCTCCAATAATATATTATTTGTAAATATTTAATGATAGTTTATAGAAAACTTGCAAGAAAAAGTAATTTGGAGATGAAATGAAAAAGAGAGAGAGAGATTATATATTAAAAAAAAAGAGGTTTTATAGATTCATTTGCTTAAAACAAAAGGAAAGGAGTAAGAAATTCATATCTATCACCAATGTATAAAAATTGTTCTGAACTGTACTTATTTTCTTATTATTGAAACAATATAATTTTGATAGCTAACATTTGGCAGAAAAATAATTACAAATTATGCTAGTTATAATCAACAATTGGTGAAAATTATTTTTACCAGTCCCTATAATACCTCATCATACTCTCCATCAGAATCCTCTCTTTCAATATACTCAACATTTTCTCTCTCATTGTAACCACCACCAAGACCTACAAAAATCAATTTGGTTTTAGATTTAATCTTAATGAAATAGATTTTTCTTTATTACTAATATCAGGGATGATGCCAAAAATTTTAGTGAAGAAAAGAAAATTTAATCAGTATAAAGTATTTTTTTAAAGGCAAAAGGGTCAATTTGGAAGAGTTGAGCAATCAAATTCAAAAGATGATCGATATAAATAGTCAAATAATTAAACACTCTATTAATGGAAGTTGAAATATAAAATACACAAAACCCCAACGTAGCTACATTTTTCTTTCTGATTGTGATTCTGCTTATCAGGGCTGCCACAGCTTAATAACATTGAAAATAGTTGCTTTAGTAGCCGCAGATGTAAAAAAAATGTCCTCAAATACTGAAATAAATAGCATGACAATTCTGAAAAACTATATTTTGAACTAGCTGTGTCGCTCTGTGTTGCGGAAACCTGTCATTGTATATAGGTCCCAGCCTTTAAAACTTCTCATGAAAATTTCAGAGTTGTAGTATTAGAAGTCCAAGAGTAAAAAATTAATTAATAAAATTAAAAAAAAACTGCATACTTTTTTTACATTATTGTTCCTAATTAGTAGGCTAAAACTGGTTATTTTAAAAATTTCAGAGTTCTGCCTGTTAGTAATCGCTTTGTAAAAAATTAATCAAATAATATTGAATGACATGCTCGCTTCGCTCGCTGAAAGGTTCATTGTTGCATAAGCATAAGATCGTTTCACTCTCCAAGAGATTAAATGCTATATAAATCCTACATATTAGAACCACTCCCCTGTCGAGAAACAAAAAATGTGGAGGTTGTCCTTTGCCGTACATAACGTGTCAGGGTTAGAGGGTCATGTGATCGTTAAGTATTGGTTTGTTCAGAACGCTGTTTATGTAACTTCTGAAATATGCATCGCAAAAGTTACAGTGATTCACCACACAACCAATAAAAGCAGAAAACAGAAGGAGTTCTCTTGAAGAAAAACATTCAATCCTCTTCAGTTCAGATTCAATCAAGCTCTATAAGTGCAAAATCATTGGTGGAAGCCACGGACCTAAAGAACTAAGACCCCATACTTTTAACGTCATGACCAAACTTGTGTTTCTTCCGAATTTTTACTTGTAAATAAAAATACTGATTTTCATTCAAAAATAGTCGCCGATTATTTCAGAAAGTAACAATATTAGCTGAAAAGGTAGCTTCTAAGCCAATTTTGTCGAAAAAAGTTGCCATAGTAGCCTTGCCTCGAAAATAGTCGCTTTTATCGCCCATGGCAGCCCTGGCTTATACATGGCTTGTCACAGGAGATGAGCCGCTCACACAGTTGCTGGGACGTTGGGCAAGCAACAAGAGTCACAAAATAGAACACTCTGATCAGCTCACCTAGTGAACAGACAGAGATGTCCACATATATAGGTTCTTATTTTTAATTGAAGAGATTTTTCAAAATTTGTTTATTTCTATGGCAAAATTCTTAAAGTGGAGCAATTTTGCTATAATTGGGTGTTTTAGAACAGAAATAATAAAATGGAGCAGGTGCAACACCTCTACAAATACATTTTAAATTGATTCTAAAAGTTTTATTTGAATCATGAAACTTTAAAAGAATGCGTAAGAAAAACAATTCTAAAGTTCAAAAATATCACTATTTACCTGTTCTTTCCTCTACTTCGCCAAACTTAGGAGCATTGCACATGTTACAAGTTTGTCTTCTGGCCCAATTTACATTACCACACCTATGAATATAAAATACACTTCAATATAATTTCAAGTTACCAAAACTTGAAAATGTCTATACGTTTAAAGGCCCAATTGTGCATAACGACAAAAAATTTTACAATAGCATTCAATACTTTACATAAATTAATCAGATGAATTCAAATTAGTAAATGTTGCACTACAACATAAAACAAAGAAACATAGGAGCCAATTTTATGAATATTGCTTTTACAAATTAAAAGATCATATGCAGACATTTTGTGTAAATTAATCACATGAAAGTTGCCCATGGACACTAAGGGCCCTTAGCTATAGGCCTATTTTTGAAAGTCAAAAATGTGCTGCTTCCAACCATTAATTTTGTTTCAATCAATAAGAAAATGGTCTGTGTAAAATTTCAACTCAAGGGAACCCATGCAAAGCAACTCTCAAAAGCCTTGATCTTGGAACATATTTAAAATACAAAGTTTAATTCCGTTCACAGTTCTTTTTTCCAATGTGATTATTTCCCTTTTTCTTCTTAAGAGAAATTTATGTTAATAAATCCAGGTAAATCCCAGCAATTATTCAAACATATTTTGAGGCAATAAGTTAAACTGTAAAATTTCAGAAATACGAAAAATTTAAGAAATATTGGGTTTTCTTTAACCATTGTCTGATTGAGTTTAAATTATTCAAAAATTGTTTTTTGTTGATTGAAAGAAAACTTCTAGGAAGTTGCAAAATAAAGACCACCTTAATGAGCACTGACTTATTGCTAAAATTATGAATGTCACTTTAATGTTAGTTGGGGGGGGGGGGGGGAACACGACACAAAGGATAGAAATGCAATTAATGTGATAGAAACATCCAAGAGCAATAGAATAATGGAATTCAAAATTTTATTCAACGGAAAATGAAATATTAAAAAATTGGAACAGCCACATGAAACATAATGTCATCACAAATATTCAATAAAAGATATTATCTTAAAAATAATATATATATATTTTTTTAAATAAGCCTTATTTTAGCAGTTCAAATAACAAAAGAAGAAAGCTTAACAAAACATTCTGATCTTTAAAAGGGCAATTTGAAAGTAAAAAACTCTCTAGTTTACATACCTTCCACACTGCCAATCATCAGCACTAAAAAGACCCCTGCTTTTTTCTGCTGCTGCTTTACCAATTTCATGTCCTAATTTTTTACGTGGTGGTATAGCACTTTTTTCTAGAAGGGAAAAAAGTTAAAACTTACAATGCAGAGCTTTAAAGAAATGAGCATTTGAAATCTATAAAATCAGTATTTTAGTGTTACAAAAAAAAAAAAAAAAAAAAAAAAAAAAACATAATTACCTTTTCCACAACGATTACAAGTTGATCTTCTTGCAAAGTTAACATTACCGCATCTAAATTATATTAATGTAATCAATACTTTACAAAAGTAATATTCCATTGAAAAATTATATATAAATTTCAGAATATGTAAATTTACATCAAACTTCAATTATTCCCTGGAATTAAGAGTATTTACAGGTCTATTATAAAACGATTGAACATTTCAATGAAATTTGAAGATTCCTAATTTTTCTTCATGGGATACCAGGTTATTCTGGTCCAATCAATTCCTTTTATTGCTGTGAGTTATCAAAAGGAATTGTATGGTAAAAGACAAAAAAGAAAATACAACAAAAAGTTGTTTTTTTGTATGATCCAGTTGTTCTTTTCATAAAATAGTCCTAGGATTTCAAGTTGAATGACAGTATGTAGTGACATAGGACGGACATGAAGAAGATAGAGAAATGGATGTTCACATAGAACTTAGTCGGCACACAACCATTCTTTATTACGCCAAACACCACATTTCCTTTTTCGATCACATCAGAATGAAAAGTGTTGGCAGAGCGAAAACAAACTACACCCTACACGGATCTGATATCAATTCACATAAAATATCATGGTTCGTAAACTTGAAGGAGAAAAAAATTCAAGGACTTATCAAGGATGTTCATTATCAATACAAATACATTAAAAAAATTCAGTTTGTTTTTTATTGTCAAGCGGGACATGTTCAAATCGATAAATACAATATATATATATATTATAACACATTCTGAAAACTTAAATATTTTTACTTAAATCCACCCACAAAAAAAAAATATTTAAATCTAGCATTCATGATATTACATATTTTTCAATAAATGAACTTTTAATTTACACTCAACAGTTATGTAATTTGTCATTATTAATGTTTTAGCATTGTCAGGCTATGAAATAAAAACTTTCAATATAAATCCCTGTCATTTTTAAAATGCGTGCAAAAAATTAAACGACAACACACACAATACAAAAACGAAACAAAGGTCACATGATTGGATCGGAGTAAACTAATTTCTATCCAAGTTGTGTAGAGCAGCTCATCGAATGGGGGAAGGGAAGAATAATGCAATCATGTATGTTCAACTGCGCTGTTTTCCTGGTTGCTGATTGGCTTTACTAAATTACAAAGATTTTGCCCATTTTGCTGGCCAAAATTTATTCAGAGGCCATATTTTTAGAAAAAAAAATAAATTCAAGCACTTGAAAATGAGTTAATGTTTTTAAGCACTTTTCAACGTTTTTTAAAAATTTACGAACCGTGAATAGGGTTTGCTCACTCCAATGAATACTAACAGATCCTTCCGAAATAATTATTGTTCAGCTTTGGCTAATTGATGGAGTGGGAATCATCCAACCCCTCAATCAGTCAAATAGCCAGAGCTGACCTATACAGTTTTTGTCTTGTAAACTTGCAAAACATAGTATGTTTAAACATGTGAATTTATAAGAGCTATTTTTAAAATGCCAGCTACTTCTACAATTAGATAGCACGTTTTTTACATCTGCAAATAATCTTAGATATAAAAAATTTTTATTACAGGAAAACTAAGCTCTGTAAACTATCTTCAGAAATTCTTATTTTAAATAAAGATTAACTCAATAAAATTCTTAACAAGATTAAGCAAATGAGAGGTTTTCAATTTATTCTGACGTTAATCTCTCAAAGCAAGCAACATTCAATTGAATGGACCCTAGTCCATGATATTTTATAGAATTCATACATTTTGAAAAATTAGGTAGTAACAAGTAAGAGCTTCAACAATGATAAAATAACCTAATTTTAATACTTATAATTTTATTCGTTACAAACTAAGTATCAACAGAACATGTTTTGAAAATAGGTGCACCAATTAGTACGAATTCAAACTGAATATACAATTACATTTTATCTAGCTGAAATTTGAACTGCGAAAACGTACGTAACAAGTCCACAGATAAACACATTTTGTTTTATAATTTAGATATCTTTGTGCAAGTTTTAATTTTAAATTTTGATACAGTTGTTTTTTGCACTAAACATAACAAGTTTTCACACACCCAAGATAAATATATAAAGCAAAATGATACATATATATTAATGTTCAGTTAAAAACCTATTCCTTCTTGAAGAAAAACATTAAATTACCCCTACTTATACAGAATATATTATTCGCTATAGAACAAGCATGGAAATAAAATACAAATTATTCAGTGTTATTTCTTTCGTTTAAGGTAGGTACATTTATTTTTAAAGTGGGAAAAACATTCAAAATAATACTTTTATCAACAAACAAAAAGAGTTAATTATTTTAATAACATGCAAAAGTATTATAAAGAAGTACATTAAAATGAACGCACTGTGTATCCGTACAAATCCAATCCCCATCATTCATTTTAAATTTTTCACTTGAAGACATGCAAGCGAGTTTTGTTGAATAATTTCTCTCTCTCAATTGAATTGTTATATTAACAAAATGAAAGATACATTAAGAGTTTTAAAAATAATCACAGTTATGAAATAAATCTAAAACGGCCGAGATACAAAAACACAGATTATAAATAATATTTTTTTTAATTTACAGGTATTGCCATTCTTATTTTCAATGTTTGCTGCTCACTATTTAATATAAAATCTATGCAGGAAACGTCACAAACTACAACTTTCCAAAATTACCAAGGTTCTCAAAACTAGGTCAGTTCATGATTTGCTGAAAGTTCAAATATCATATTGCAAGTTGCAAGTACTTTTTTGATTAGTTTTCTCCTCGAATTGAAAACCTTTTTAAAATATTGTTGTGCATAAACACAAGTCATGGGACTGAAATTATTTTTGAGGCTACGTAAAAAAAAATATTGACTGTATTTATTAATATTGCTGAAAAATAATGTATTAAAACAAAAAATAATTTGATTCCTTGCGTGAATTCATTGCAAAAGGGATAACCATTTTGCATGAAATCATGCTTCTTTCGTCATGTTCTCTTTTAATCGCAAGTGCGCCTTTTTGACACCCCTGAAGCCCTGAACCTGATTGGATTGGATAATGATCTAACTTTAATTGTGACTGTTTATAAAAATTTTATGCTTTCTGTTTTTACAAATATTTTCCAATAATTGGAATTATAAATTTGGTTCAAAATAAAAGAATGTGTTCAAAATGTGATTATCCAAACGCAGGCAATTTTTGCTAGTTCATTTGTATTCAAACTCTGCTGTTGTTATTCAAGAAAGTCACTGCTTTCCACTTTTGGCGCCAGTCTTTCGAAATATTTATTTACTTTTAATGTATTAAGAGTGCATAGGTAAGTCTTTATCTACAATATTTTATATGACATTGTTGTAGCAATTGATGCGCTTGATTCACAGCACCAGTGCGCTTATTTGGCGTGCTGGTAGAGTAGCGATTCCTTCATCATGGAGTTCCTACTGGTATAGCAGCCATTGTTCATTTCGTTTGGTGATCTCGTCAGCGGAAGGGCGTTTGATGCAACGTAATAGGAATAGCGTTTCTTTTATTCTATGATCTTTGTGCTTTAAAATATTGTCTGTTAACGATGTTGGTTTGATTTAGTATAAAAGGTTAGTTTTTGTGTTATCATGTATTTGTAGCTCACTTTTTCCTTTGTTTCGTACCAGGAGGAACCATGATGTGTCAAAATAATAAATTTAAATTGATAATGTCTAGTGAAATTAGTTATTCTATAAAGTAAAATTGATCTATAAATTTTGTGTGTGCCTTCCCAGCTGTATATATTGTTGAGTGTCATACAGATTCTTAAAAACACTAGTTAAATGCTGTCTTTTATTCAAATATAAAACCTAAGATATTCTTTCTTACTGTACGGTATGGTGTAGACGTTTCAGTTCCTAAATAGTACGCAAACGCTTCTTAAACGCAGTACCATATATTTAAAGTTCCCTTTTATCCATGTTCCTGTATCAGTTATTTTATATTATTCTTGTTGCTCGAACCAAAAGTTAATATTTAAAGTTCTGCACTGTTTGTAGTCCTTAATATTCCATACGATGCGTTTTGAAATGCTGCTGTTAAAAGTCGTAGGGTATAATTGCCCTTTCGTCTAATTTTATGCCAATGGATGTGGGCGTAAACAAAATATTTATGTTGGAGGGTTTTATGGCTGTTTATTTGTACAAATTAAGGCTTCAAACCTATCATGTAAAAGCTTCTACGCCACTTGCTTCCATAGACCCAATATCTTGCACCTTAAATGTAAGATACTAAATTTAAAGAACGTTTTGAAAATATATCAATTTTATATATTCTACATTTTATGCTAAACGGAAAAAGCATCATGAAGTTGGATATACCTTCATACAATGAGGAACTTGTACAAGTGAGGAAAATTAATATTTTTTGTATTTTCTAGTGTTATCCAGTGACTATATTTGAGCAGCACAATTATTTTTTATCTTTATGCTTTCAATTAATCAAAAATCGATTTTGAAATCAAAGCAAAAGTCATGTGACCAAAAACGCATAAAAAACCGTGACATAGTTACGCATAGATTCCGTCAAAAATCATAGGAGGAACCTCGTCTAAAACGGGTTTTAGACTGGTTCATCATCTGCGCGTTGACATCACATGCAAAAATAGCTTTTTCCTGCCAAATTGCAAAGTGAAAAACTAAATTTTTTTTTAACTATATCCAATCCCAAATTTTTGAAAGAATGGTATGGTTTTTCAGGATTTTTTCTCTACTTTTATTCAAAAATAAAACCAAAAAATGTGAAAGTTCCTCATTAGTCACATTTCGCAACTTTACCCTTATAGTATAGTTCTTTATTACTTTTAAACCTGTGCTTTTCATTGGGTCAATTTTGCATTGAGTAGGAATAGATGTCAAAACGGCCTTTTCTGTGTTCCTTCAGCTATTGAATGTCTTCGGGCAGTTTAACTTAATTTAGAGCTCATCCTTTCTACCACATTTGATCACCCATTAATTGTTTAGCGAAATGGTTGGCCCTTGAGGACAAGGATCTGATAGGAAGAGCGCATTAGTTTTGGAGCTGAATCGATTTTGTAACGTACTTAAGTTAGCAATAAACAGTTCCTGCATTAAAATTTTTTTTAATTCAATTCTAAATGCTTTGTAAAGGCCATAAACGCAAAAAATGTTGCTCACCACGCTTTTTCTTTTTTTTAATTTGCAACCAAAGTTTGCCTGTTAGATTTGGCGGGGAAAATGACACACAGCTTGAAGCTTATGTGACGTCAAAAGATCTGAAATAACTTGGATTGAAACTTAGCTGCGGAAACCAGTTTTGCAAGTTTCTTGCAAATTGCGCCAAATAGCATGAAATATGCCAATTGTCTAAAACACTCATACCAACTATTTGGCAGAAACTTCACGATAATCATGGAAATGAAAGGATCTCTTGATGTTACAGTTATAAAGTAGCGTTTTACTTGGAAAACGATCGGACGAGATTTTCTGGCATTTTCTTTTCTTAATATTTAAATAACTAATATTTTTAAAGAACTTTTGTTTGAATATTTATAATCGTAAAGAAATTTTTCTTAATTTAAACTAATTTCACTAGTATTTTAAAAATGCGGTAATTGTCTATTTCATTTGATCAATATCAGATAAAAACTGCAAAATTGCAGCGATAACTCATCCAACTAACAGAGTTCATCCTAGGCATTTTTCGAGGGGCGGCGCGCCCTGCCTGCCCTTTTTCTATAAAAATAGCGCCCTTCTTGTCCTTTTTCTATAAAAATAGCGCCCTTCTTGTCCTTTTTCTATAAAAATAGCGCCCTTCTTGTCCTTTTTCTATAAAAATAGCGCCCTTCCTGCCCTTTTTCAGAAAAAATTTCGTTCTGAAAGAATTTGAAAAACTTTCGTTTTTTCCCTCATAATAGTACGCAATGTGGATCACCCCTACTGGAATCGGCTGTCGCGCATGCACATTCATGTTCAAATGCGCAACGTATATATCAGGGACTGAAACCATTGAGTAGATGTCTATATAACGTGCTTCATTAGTAGGTGGATTGTAGGGCGCCGTCTTACAATTTCCCAAGTGCACATTAGTAAACTCCGATGGCCATTTCGTACGTGTTTTGATTAAGTGTATTTCGCTGGATTTTTACCATACGTCCTTCAAAATAGTGAAGAAAGGAATTTGAAAGACTTGAATAACTTAGTTAAAGGTTTATAACTATCAAATGTTTACACTAAGAATTTAAAAAGAATATTTCTGTTTGGACACGCATAATCGCGATGTCCTCCTGTTAAATTTAGGGGGTGTTTTTGGTAATTTGCCTGTTACCAATTAATTTCTAAACATCCGTTTCATATTTAAAATTAAACATAACAGGAATGCAACCAAAATCTCAGATTATTTCCGATTTTTAAAAAAATAAACTTCTATTGTAGCTTGCATAATAGCGGCATGCACGGCAAAAAAATCGCTGTTTTGACGCTAAATTTGATCCGATTTTGAAAATAAAAAAAATGCACAAATTTTGTTACATAGTCCAAGTTTTTTAGTCGGAATACTCCTTGTGATATCCCACAATGAATAATGTTAAATTTGGAGAAACTCTATTCTCTATCTGACAATAGCAAAACTAAGAGATGAAGTTTAAGGTAGATTCATTCAAACTTTAGAAAATTTTGAAAGAGTGAAAAGTTCTTATCTTAACACCATTTTCATTATACTAAAACATTCTTATCTTAGTTTTACTGTATTATAAATTAATAATTTTATAAAAATTACTATTTGATGAAAATTTTACTGTGTATATTGCACTTTAATTTTAATAATTTTCTCAGTCTCATTCCAGCCGAATTAAGACTGAAGCATTTTATCAGTATTTTGATATCTTTTAAGTTTCCGAGCGAGTTTTTGATTCACAGATTTTTGCATTATAATTTTTTTTTCCAGAATATTGAAAATTATTTATCGTGGTAGAAAAGTATAACAATATTGAAATTGTAGCAGAAAAAGCGTATTTCTGCAATTTGCCATAAAAGTGCCCTCGTAAACAGGAAGTGCCCTTTTTTTGGAAAATAGCACCCTGCCCTTTTTCATTTCTAGGATGAACTCTGCAACTAACAACCTTTACATAATTTATAATTCCAATAACCTACATAAATTTATAGAAACCCTATAACAAACCAAAAACGTTTAGACTTGGTAATATATTTACATGTCATTTAAATGTGTTAACATTTATAAGCTTGGTGATAGCTGTCACGGTTTTGCCTCAACAATGTCTTCTATTTCCTTATACACATGTTTTTAGTTTCATTATTTTGTTTTATCTTATGCCAGTTCCACTCATAGTACTTCATAATATCTTATTCTTAGACTAGTAGCATTTGCATTTAATATTAGTTGAATCGCCAAACAACGAACAAACTTTTCCCCTTTGAAAGAGTTCGATCCATGATGATAAAAATGCATGATGCAAATAAGCGAAACATTCAGTGTTTCCACGGTCATTAAAAGTGCTTAATATTTTTGAACTTGTTTTCAAGGCCTTGAAAATACTTAGAGCTGCTTAAAAGTCCTTGAAAATGCTTACAGATCCTTAAAAGCCTGTAATTTTTGCAGATGTTGTGTGCCAAACTGCAAAATTTATAAAAATACAACTCAGACTTGCTATCCCCTCGTGACCACAACTTATCCGCACCGTATTGGAATTCTCTGATATATTTGTATTACGCATGCACCAACTTGTAACTTTTTTGATAGAATATACTTTATTAAAAATTTATATATAGACATGATGCCTTTAAACAAATTTTCAAAAGTCCTTAAAAGTCATTGATTTTCATTCTGTGATTTGAGTGCGAACCTTGACATAACCTCACCTTGTTTCAGCAGTTATACTGGAAACATAACATGCCCCATTCCATTGTTCCTCGACTCTCTTCACTTGACCCATTCGCCCACCCCTCACACTTGCAATCATGATATATTGAGTATATCTGTATATGTATGAAAAAGTAATGTTTATTGGTTGGAACTCTTAACTAGAACTTTTCTCGAAATTTCGATGTCAATTCGGAGGCAGTTAGACTTACCAGAACTGGGGTCTATGCAGAAGAAAATTTGGGTTCTTTTAATGACCATTCACAAAATTCCATGGCCAACAAACTAACCTTTTCACAAAATTAAATGTCAAAAGAACTGAATCTTCATAATATTTCCAGTTTGAAAATTGACCAATTACAAAATCGTAAATTTTATTTTATGCCAAAAGGAGAAAACAGCCCGCTTGTCTACATGTTGGTTTTAAGGAAGTAATGCCATGGACACCAAACCATATGCTCAAATTATATAAAACTAGCTAAATATCCGTGCTTCGCTACGAAATTTTAACATGTGCATTATTTTAGCTAGCTGTGAGGCCTCGCGTTACGGAAATCTGTCATTCATGTATAGGACCCAGTTTTTGGTGCTTCGCTTGCAGGAAGGTTCATCGCTACGCAAAATCGAGCTCGCTCCGTTCACTGAAAAGTTCATGGACACATAAACACAGGCTTATTTCACTCGTTAAAAGGTTCATTGCTATGCAAGCATAGGCTCGCTTCGCTAGGTTCATTGCTGCGTGCGCATAAGCTCGCTACACTCACTAAAATCTAATTGCTACGTAAAGACTTAATATTGGAAGCCTCTCCCCTGTCGAGACAAAAAAAAAATTAAAAAAGAAAATTAAAAAATTCTCCCGTTAATACAATAATACAACACCCCTTTAAGATTATTTTAACATGTGTTTGTGGAAAGCAAAATTAGAGGCTAAAACTACTTATGTTGAAGCTTTCAGAGATCTGAGGCCTATTCGAAGTCACTTTTTATGAAAAAATTAATTGGAAAACAAATTAAAATTTTAACATTCTTTTTATCAGTCCAATCAGAAGGAACAAACTACTTGTGTTGAAAATTTCAGAAATGTAGCCTAATTACAAATTTTTTTGTAAAATATTTGTTATTTAATTAAAAAAAAAATTTACGTTGTTCTGATAGTTAATTTCATCTAGTATTACGCTGATACAATTGCCTCTTTTGCAGAGATTTTCGCCTGTATATTAGGGTCTAATGCTGATGTAGTTTTAATATATGATATTACTGAGATTCAAGCCAAACCTTCAATGAATGTTGGTGCAGGTAGCCTCTGTCACTGTTATTTACGTTGGTGTGTGTAGGTAATTTTTGCTGAACATTATGTGGATATTATGGATGCTATTGCAGGGATCCCATACCTGCTCCAATTGCACCCAACTGCGCCAAATACCAAAATCTGCTCCAAGCTGCTCCAAATGCTTTATTTTAGCCATATCTGCGCCAAAACGCGATTTTTTTTTTTGCCTGTCGAAATTCGATATTGTTCGCCGCTATAATATCGCTATTGTTGAGAAATATTCCTGTATATTCGGCGCTAACGCTGATATTTACGATTGTGCAGTGTTTGTTTTCTCCGAGTGCTATGATGATTTGCGACGCTAATGCTGACATTATTGTCAAGTTTTATGCTGTTATTACAGTCATTTTCATCCATTATTTCATAGATATAATAGCTCTGTAGTATTGAGTATTGCTGCAGTTAATTCAACGCTATTGCTGATATTTTCGTTGGTATGATTGTATTTATTGCCGAGTGCTGGGATTTCGCAATATCCGAAATTTGCCTCAATATTACTGCGAAAATGTCGATGTTACTGCAATGGTTTGCGACGCTGATGCAGATATTATTGCAAATTATTGTGAAGGTCATTTTTGTCGAGTCTTTCACCGATATATTAGTGCTGTTGTTGAGAATTGCTCCGGTTTATTCCTGCGCTATAGCTGATATTTTTGTTGGTGTGACGGTCATTTTCGAAGAGTGCTGCGCTTTTGTTAACATCCGATATTACCGAATCTTGCGTAAACATTACCGAGAAAATGTCAATATTACCGACATTTGTGCCGATATGTACGTTTTAGCGATGGTCATTTCTGCTGAGTCTTCAACTTACGTAATATCCTTTGTCTAAATTTTCGACGGTATTGTAAACGCTTTCGCTAATATTTACGCAAGTGTGGTAGTCATTTTCGCTGAAGTTGATGCTGTTGTAATAGCAGCTATTGCCGAGATTTGTGACGCTGTTTGGTGACTTAAAAACAACAACAATATTACTGGGATTTTGAGCCGATATTACCGAGATTGGTGCTATCCACAATAATGGTATGGTGGGTGCTATCCACAATATTTACGTTGGTGTAATATTCTTTTTCGCCAAGGCCGATGGTAATGTAATAGCAGCTATTGCCGAGATTTGTGACGCCGATTTAGTGAGATTCGTCTCAGGTAATTCTGCTTCAATTTTTTTATTTTTTTCCTGCTGCAAGATTTATTTTTCTGCTGCAATTTTTTGTGTGCTAGTTATTATTATTTTTAAAATTTTTTTTTTTTCCTACAAAAGTTTCTTTTACATGCTCTGAAAGTCATTTTTCCTGCTCCTAAACTTAATTTTACCTGCTCCAAAAGTCATTTTTCCTGCTCCAAAACTTGATTTTTCCTGCTCCAAATCTTTCTGAATGAGTGGGAGCCCTGCTATTGCCAAAATTAGCGCTGCTGCAACAGGTATTGTTAAAAATGTTGTAGAATAATTAATTTTTACATTAGTGTGATATTCATTTTCGTCAAGAGTTTCACCGATATAATAGCCACCATTTCCAATATTTATGCCGCTATGGCGGTCGTAGAGATGTACGTTGCTGTGATAGTCGATTTCATTGATTGATGCGCCGATATAGTTGGCTCTATTGTAGAGATTTGCTCTTGCACATTGGGTGCTAATGCTGATGTTTACGTTGATGTGATGGCCTTTTTTTGTCGATTGTTATGCTGTAGATTTGCACCGATATTAGCAAAAAAAATGGCGTAATTAGCAGGTACAATAGCTATTACTGATATTAATTTTACCTAGGTTTACGCTGATGTAATAGCAGCTATTAACAAGTTTTGTGGCACCATTTTAGTGGCATTTGCTTTTACTGATCTGATATCTCTGCTGTGTCCATGATTTGTGAATGTGTGGAGATCAGTTTCACCATTTCATTCAAATTGATGCATAATGACTAAAATTTTCATTAATTTTGTACAATTAAAAAAGTCTTAATTTTTCTGTGTAATCTTTGTTTCAAATTGTAATTTTAACTGTAATTAGTAATTGAGAATGAACTATTATAAGACTAGCTGAATACCCGTGCTGCGCTACGAAATTTTACCATTAGCATTTTAGCGATCAAAAGACATTCATGTGTTCTACACTTCAGACGTTTGCACCCATTTCGATCCCGACAAATTGATTTATCAAAATAGGAACTTTCCTTTGTTGACAATTTTAACATAATTTATAATTGTGAATAGTATGTTGGAAAAAGACTTTTAAATATCATTCGTTTAGAACTTTTAATTCCCTTTGGACCCTTTTTAATTACGTAATCGAGATTGCAATAGTTTTTTGTGTTTATGTTTCCTCTTAGTTCTAAATTTTGAAGTAGTAGTTGTATTGGAATTGAGATATTAAAATAATCCTCGTATAGTTTCAATGTTGCGTCGACTTTTCATCCCTTAAAAATTCATTAATCGATATGGAATAACTTTTTTTTTTTTACATTTGCACCAAATATCAGAATTATGACTACATTGGAAGAGGAACATTCGGATATCTCTCGTTTGGAACATTTAACCCCTTTTCGACTCCTTAAAGTTGGTTAATCTAGAACGGAATAGCTTACTTTTTCTATGTTTATCTTTTTTGACATTTGTATCAATTTTCAAAGTTTTGACCAAATGGGAAGTGGGACATTCGAATATCCCTCGTTTGGAACGTTTAACGCTTTTTCCAACCCTTAAGTGGGTTAATCGAGATCGGAATGGCTTACTTTTCTATGTTCGTCTTGATTGACATTCATACCAATTTTCAGAGTTGTGACGAAGTGGGAAGTGAAACATTCGAATATCCCTCGTTTCGAACGTTTAACCCCTTTTCGACCCCTAAACGTGGATTAACCGAGATCAGAATAGCTTGCTTATTCTATGTTTATCTTTGTTGACATTTGCACCAATTTTCAGAATTGTGACTATATGGGGAGTGGGATATTCGAGTTTGGAACTTTTAACCCCTTTTCCACCCCTTAAAGTGGGTTAATCAAGCTCGGAATAGCTTAATTTTTCTATGTTTGTCTTTGTTGATATTTGTACCAATTTTTAGGGTTGTGACCATTTGGGAAGTGGTACATTCAAATATCCCTCGTTTGGAACGTTTAACCCCTTTTCCACTCCTCAAAGTGGGTTAACCGAGATCGGAATAGCATGCTTTTTCTATGTTTACCATTGTTGGTATTTGTACCAATTTTCAAAATTGTAATCATGTCGGAAGTGGGACATTCGAATATCCCTCGTTTGGAACGTTTCACGCCTTTTCGAGCCCTTAAAGTGGGTTAATTGAGATTGGAATAGCTTACTTTTTCTATATTTATTATTGTTAATATTTGTACCATTTTTTAGAGTTGTGACCAAATGGGAAGTAGGATATTCGAATGTCCCTCGTTTGGAACGTTTAACCCCTTTTCGACTCCTTAAAGTGGGTTAATTGAGATCGGAATAGCTTACTTTTTCTATTTTTATCATTGTTGATATTTGTGCCAGTTTTCAGAGTTGTGACTATGTGGGAAGTGGGAGAATTAGTGATGAGTGAATGAGTCAGTGAATGATTGAGTGAGTGAGGGCTTTGCCTTATATAATATATAGAGAGAGATGAAAAAAGTAATTAGAAAACTGGTTTTAAATAGATTCACCTGTTTGTTGGTATGTGGTATAATTGTTTTAAGTTGTTTGACTTGTGTAATTTTTGAAAAATTTGAAGTTTTTTTTATAGTTTTCATTGCTTTTGTATGAAATTCAACTTTGTTTGCTTGTGATCTGCTGTTTTAAGTTATAGCTCATTAATTTATCTTGTGAAAAAGTGTTTGGTGCAATATTTAATTTTGAAGCTAATGGTAAATAAATGTTTTGCAATAGTGTAGTTTCACTGAAAATCAGTCGTGGCCTTAAAAATATAGGTCCCTAAGGGTCAATTTTTTCCCTAAGGACATATTTGGAATTTGTTGCATGCCCTGAATATCAATATTTCAGGATAAAATATTTAACGGGCATTAGATTCATTCTACGGAAAATCGGGAATTTGATCAAATTAAAAAAAAAAAAGAATCATCAGGGTTATCATAGTTTAAACCAAATAGATTTTTTCTTAAAAAAAATTTTTTTTTTAATTATTCGTGTTGCAAATAACTTCTACTTTTAAGCAAAAGTTTCTCATTCCAAAGATATCTTTTTTGAAAAAATTTTACTGCAAAAGCAACTACAGCGAATGTTGAGAGAATTTTTTTTTCTTTTGAAGCTGTAGAATCAAAATTGTATAACAGCCTAGGTAAAAAAGTTGTACATTTTTTTTTTATTCTTTAAAATGTTAAATCCTAAACTTGTTTTTAAATGGAATAAAAAAATAAAAGCATGTAGTTTTTCTTTTGATTAATTTTCTAGAAAATAATTCATTTAATGAAAGAATTACATTCTTGGTAGGTATAACATGACTGATGTTTTTGTAAATGAAAAGTTGTACAAATATTATAGATAGAATAAGTTCTAACATATTTAAAAAAAAATCTTGTAATTAAAGACTAGTGAAGAATTTATAGGTATCAATAATAAGTTTTTATATTAATCAAATGGTATATTAAGGTTTTATAGTTACTATTTAAAATTATTAATTGAAATTAAATTATAGGCTGCATTTTAAATTTGTTTATATAATAAAATGAAGGTTTTGTTCTTTAACAACTTATTTCTAAACCTTAAAAATATCATTTTGTACAACTTATCACCATTACTGACGAATCTAAAAGCAATATTCCATGCATTAAGCAGTAACAATTACTATTGTATTATATTGTATACATTAAATTAAAAAAATTGTATCTCTAAATATAATATTTCAAATGATTTGAATATCCACATAAGTAACAATTATTTATTTACCTAGTTTAAATTATTCTCCTACCTTGCTCCAATCTCTGTCCATGTTCATCCAGGCAATTTCTAGCCTTTTAACCTTGTGTTTACTGGTCAGAAGAGGTGCCTTCTTTAATTTTGCACGATTAATGTATGGACAAGTCTGACAGTCTCAGAAGAAACGTTAAGGTTGACTTCATTTCATATTTCACATGCAGACTATCAAAGTTTAATGTTACAGAATAATTTAAACTTTTCATTATCACCCAAACTATTTTTTTTTTTTTAATTTCATGTTATCTCTTTAGCATACATGTTCTATTTGATCAGGGTGTTTACACATCTGGAAAAAATTGAAAATTTTTGGAAATTTGAAAAAAAAGTTTGCTGTGGAATCAGCGAATTTTTTAGAAATATATCAGGGAAATCTGAGAATTATCAAGAAACTTTTTTTTTTGAATTTTGTGGCCACCCTGTACTAGTTAAATAAGTCTTAACAATTTGAAAAGTGCAAAAAGATAAAAATATTATAATAAGTAACACTAATAACTTTTAATTTTTATGGTGCTTCTGCTCTCTAACATTGTACATCTTTTCATGAAAATGAATTTCAAACTGACCTGGATTTGATTGCTGGCCAATTCTTATCAATCCTGCAGTATGTTTGTATTTGTCTACTAACTTAATAAAAATAATTTCTAATTTTTGGTGGACAGTAATTTCATTATAATTTTTTTATTTAATATGTTTTTGTGTGCTCATTTTGTAACGGTTTGAATCTCTGAAATGATATTTATTTTATTGAATTAAACAAATATATAATTTATTTTATGGTGAACTGTCATTTTCTTTCCAGGATACCATATTTCCATCATGGCGACATTCGTAGAAGATTTATTTGGAAAAAGTAATCGCAGGCGATGTGTAAAAGGGCGCTCATCGTACATTGAACCATCCGACAATTTACTTCCTTCTGAAGACAAACCAGTTGATGACAACTTTAATAATTCTGAAGACTATGGTGAATATGATAATGCAGACAATGGTGAAGTAGATGATGCTGATGAAGAAGCAGTTACTATTGACTTATCTGACTTTTTAAACTTAAATCCCTTACTGCCTGAAACTTCAACTGAAAATGCTGCCGATTCTGGTGGCTTATCTGACTGTCATTCACAATTTCGAGTAACTAGCTCTGTGACAGAGTCTTCTCAAATTGTAGCTAAAGACTCATCTCAAAAAGAATCTAATCTAAATGAAAATGTTGTAGCAGTTGGATTACATGCTGAAGCTTCATTTAAAGAGCCATCTGCAGTTATAGCTGAAAATGGTGTAGGTATGCCTGTGGAAAATTCATCTAGTGAAATCAACACTGAACATGTTTCTTGGAAAGAAAACATTGTTAATGGCGCTCAACATTCTCCAGACAAATTTCTTAAGACCAAATTTAAAGGGAAACCTAATCCATTGAAAAATTTTAAAACTTTATCAAAACAAAAAGCTTTTAATAAAAATAATGTAAAAGTTTTTGGGAAATATCCAGTTGTACAATGTGAAAAATTGGACATTGACAATTTTGTGAAAAGGAGTAAAATTAAAGTTGGCAACTGGCCATTGTTACCAGTGAACAATCGCAAACCAAAACCCAACGCAATAAAAAATGTAACAAATAAAAAAGCCAATCCTCTTATCATAAGACAGAATCCAAAACCATTTAGCAGACCGATAAGTTTTAATAAGTTTTCTTCTACTCGTCCAAATGGAACTTTGGATAGAGCTAGAAGTATTTTAGTTGAATCCTTAGAAGCAAAATCTGAACTGTCAAGAGTTGGCATGGCAAAATTCCAGATGCCAATTATGCAAAACTTCAACAAATCAAACTTTGGTGGTAGTGAAACATTAATAAAATTGATGCCTCAAAATATTTCAGACTCACAACTAAGTAATAAGATGAATAGTCAGAGGCAAAAGTTTCCTATAATAACAAGTGTAAATAAAATGGTGGGAAGTCCTAAAACATATCATCTTATTTCTCCTAAAACCAACGCTTCACCTGCATTAGAAAAAAGCAAAAGTAATTCTGTTACCCCTATTCTTCCAAAACCAGTTGTGGATGCAGCAATTTCTCCTGTGCTGTTAAAAGACTTCACTGTTATTCAACCATATGTAGAGGATCCAACTTCGCCTATAAAACCAAAACCTATTTTTACTGTTCCCCTTGATATTGTTCCCACGATTGAGACTATTAATCCACATCCAGTAGTTAATACATCTATAAATTCTCCACTTAGACCAATGAAGCCTGCACAGTCTGTATTTCTAAATGGAGCAATTCAACAGATCAGTGTTCCCAAAAAGGTAGGAAATAAGACTTCTAAAAACAATAAAACAGATAAGTGTGTCAATAAAATCCCTGAAAAAATTGTTAAAAGTCCAGTCTCTGCTACTTCAGTTGTAGTTGATGCTATGCAAAGTGTGTTTGATAAACTTTCTACAAAAAAACCCAAAGCAAAACAGGTTGCCAACAAAATTAATCTTCCACCTCCAGTACCAGGTTTTTCTAGCCTTGGTTGTAATGCCTATAACTCAACCTTAAATGACATGATATTTGGCTTCGATGCTTTTGATGCTGAAAGCTTTGATATAAATTGCTCTGTGGATTCTGAATCTTGCGACTTAAATATCACAAGTACAATTCCAGACACTACAGATGCTTCATCTGTTAATCTTAACCAGAAAGTAGGCTCTGAAAATGAGGATAATCTTAAAAGTTATGACAAATCTATTAAATGTAAGGTTAAAAGGAGAAGGAAAACTGCACAGTCTGTGCATGACTCGGATACTTGGTCAGCTTCAGAAGGCGAGGATCCTTCTCAAATTCGAATGTCTTATACTGCAAGAAGAAAGCAAAGGAAATCAAGTAATACTAGTGGTAATAGGAAGATCAGAAGATCCAGCAGTTCCCATTTAAAATCTACTCCTACGTCTAGTCAAGATTCTGATTCTTCTGACAAAATATTAAGCAATACCACCAAGAAAAAGAGTCCAGAAAAATTGAAGGAAAGCCATCTTCCATGTTCTGAAGATAACGATCTGCTTTCTGAAAAGAATTCAGAAAGTTTAGAGCATATTCCTAGTAAACCAAATTCTGACTCTCGATTTTCTCCTGATTATGAAAACGAAGATTTGGGTGGTAATTTTGAAAGTTCTACAAATTCAAATTTGCTTAGTTCTGGAGTTACATCTGGTATTGATGAAATCCTGCATACAGGCAAGAGTAGAAATAAGTTGAAAAAAGAATCGAATCAGATTAGTTCTACAGATTCCCCCCTATCTATGAAAAGTACTAAACAAAAACCCATCCTACCATTTGTCAAAGGTAAGCGGATTAGATTTCAGACTAGATTCATGGGTAAATCAACTGTTAAGAAAGCCTTGTCGCGTCCAGCAGATATTATTAAGGAAATTAACACTATTACTGGTGCAAATTTGCCTGGTAATAAAAAGAAGAAAGGTAAAGCATTTTCTACAAAAGAAAATGATTCTGATAATCCTGTGCAATCAGACAGTGAGAATAAAAGAAAAACTGATTCGTTGAAGCAGAAGAAAGGTCTTCGTGCCAAGTCAAAAAAGAAAAACAAAACCCTTCAAGTGTTGTTTAAAAGACCAATACGAAAACCTAACACACGTTCGCTCAGTGTCCAAGATGATGTGAGTAATTTGTCAGGTAGTGTGAACGAAATAAGCCCTGTGTTGGAAAATAACTCTGATTCTATCGTTGATGACACAAAAAGCGAAAATTTGCCAACTTCAAATGTTGAAGGTGGAAATAGAGAAGGAAAAAATGATGGTGAAGGAGAACTTGAAGCTTCTTCCAGTGAGCTGAAATCTACAGAATCGGTAGAAAATGATGTGTGCCAAGAAAAACAATTGACCTCCAATGAAATTGCTTCAACTAACAATATGGTGGATAATCAAACTACAGCTAGTGAAAATTCTGAAGCTTTGTGCAACTCCCCTGAAATTTCTGATAACACGCAATTGGATCAAAATCTAGAGTCTGATTTATCTAGTACTGGTTTATCTGCTGAAAAAGATAACATAGATACTCCTTCAAATAAAAATAATTTGGCTGAAGTCCCTATAAGTGATCTCAACACTAATGATTTATCTAGTCAGACAGAGGTAAATTCTTTAGTAGATGTAATTGACGGTGCTGTTTGTACGAAAACCTCTCTGCCAAGCGAGAGTTTGGTTTTGACAGAAAAAAGCATACTCGAAATATCCCATGATTCAGGAAGTAAGGAAATTGGTGAAAGTACAGAGAGTGAAATAAACAGGACTGATTTTGTGGACACCTCATTTTCTAATGAAAGTTTATCTTCAGAAAGTAAAATAGAATCAGCTACTGATCAGGGTACAAGAAGTAAGAGAACCAGTAGGAATAACAAGAATTTGAAATCTAACGTAGTGGACGGCAATAACAGTGTTGATTGTGTTACTGCCACACCCACTGAACCTCTTCCTGTGCCAGAATCAGTTGAAGTTAAAAAAGTTGGAAGAACTAGAATGAATTCATCTGTGGGTGAAACAAATATCACTCCTGAAACTACCAACACTTCAGTAGTAAGTGATGGTAAGAAACGTAGCAGACCTAGAAGGAGCTGCACATCTGACACAGTGATTGAAGTTGATAGTGCTAATTCCTCTATGCCACAATGCGCTTTACCTACATCAGATAGTGATGTTAGACCTGAAAATGTTGTTGCTTCAGAATCTTGTGAAAATAAAAAACGTGGTAGGCCTAAAAAGAACTCCAAGTCTGATAAAGTAAGTGTATTCGATAGTGTTAATTCCTCTATGTCAAAAGACTCTTTGTTAACATCAAAAACTGATGCAGATGAAACTGTCCATGCTTCAGAAATCTGTGAAGGTAAAATACTTGGTAGGCCTAAAAAGAATTTGAAATCTAATATTGTAATTGAAAGTAACAACGTTGATAGTGCTAATTCCTTAACAGCAAGTGTGTGCTCATCTGTATTAGAAACTGATAGTACACTTGAAACTACCCATGATTCTGATCCAGATAATGGTAAAAAACCTGGAAGACCTAAAAGGAGTTTAAAATCCAATAAAGTAAGTGATATTAACGTTGTTGATAGTATTAACACTACTATGCCAATTGAAGATTTACCGACAACAGAAATAAATGCAGCATCAGGAATTGCTTTAGTTCCAGGTAAAGGTAAACTTGGTAGGCCTAAAAAGAATTCAAAAGTTTTCCTAACAACAAATGATAAAAAGGAGAATTGTGTGTCCGATACCACAGCAAATGAAAATTTGCCTTCCCTTGAAGTTAAAGTAGCTACTGAAATTGCCTCAACATCAGATAAAAAACCTTGTAGAAATAAAAAGAATCTCGAATCTAATTCAATAAGTGAAATTACTAGTATAAATGATACGAAAGTCTCTAAATCACATGCAAGTTTGTCTTTAGAAAATAATGTGCCATCAGAAAACTCTAGTGTTATAGAAGGTGAAGTAGCTGAAAAGAACAAAAAGAAATGTCCAAAAGTCAAGATTTCTGTTGCTAAGCCTGTCCGTGGTTCAAATAGACGTAGCTTGAAGAATTGGTATATTTCGGAAAGGAAAGCTTCAACAGAATCTATACCATCTGATGAAATCACAGTTTTGAAACCAAATGAACGGGCTGAATTAAATAAAGTTAAGGAATTTCACCCAATGCAGCAGAACCGACCCATTAATGTTGAGACGTCAGACAATGAAAGAAGTAATGAATCTAGAACTTTTGTTATTAATGCAATTGTCCATGTTGATGCTACTGATATACCTGATGATACAGTAACACCTAATTTAGGTATTGATAAAGTTAACTTCGTAGTTGATGGTAGTAAAATTACTGATGATTCTATTGGTATGAACCAGACTATAATTAGTGATATATTGGATTCCATGATTAATGCTATTGAAATAAATGCTAAGGGTGAAACCTCACTCACTTCAAAAGAGCATGTTGTCCAAATGAATGATGTACCACATATTCAAATAAAGCAAGAACCCATTGATCTGGATGAGGTGTCGGAGGCTTCTTTTGCTTCGACTGTTCATGTAAAATTAGAAGATTCGTGCAGTTCAAAGCCAGCTAAAAAAAGAAAATCTTTTCCTGCAAACAAAGTGTTGGAGAGATTTGCTGCTGCTGTGAAAAGTGCATCAACTCCAAAAAGTAAAGGTAATGTTTATTTATATTCATTAGTTGCATGTTTTTCATTCTTTAATACAGACTTTTCTGAGTAATGGTACCTTTTCAATAATCTTTAAACTTTTTTTTGCTTTTAAAATTTCTTTGATTAGAAAAAAAATACATTTAAATTTTCGTGGCCTACCAACTAACTAATGTTTTAAAGTATTGATTCTAATTTTCCTGAGGCTAACTCACATTTGTAAATAAAATTAAGCAAATAAGGATGGCGCAAGACAAAAGTACTTTATGATGGTAAAAGTTTCAATTTGTTACAAAAATGTCTTATAGTAGCTGCAATCTTGATTGTCAGAAGCTGTAGAACATGATATTTAATATATACAGGGTTTCCGCTTGTACGAAAATGTCATGGAAAGTCATGAATTTGAGCAAAAAAAATGACCAAAAGTCATGGAAATACAGTGAATTTCATGGATTTCTGTACCTTTTAAAGTAAAATCACGTAATTGTGACGTCATAAACGCTATGATTGCTATTCAGCTTATTCAAAATTCATTTGTTTTTATTTACGTTTTAACGGAAACAACGGTCACAGTTAAAAACTGCAGCCAATGAAAATATTTCTGAACTACAAATTCGTGACATCATACGAGTAAGGTCTCGTAGGTGAAAACATTTTTTATAAAATGCGAACTGAAATGAACAGTTTTGATAAGCTAGCTTGTGTTTACATTTTTTTTTTTTTTTTTTAATTTCAGTCTTCTTTCATCTGTTTTGCATTGTTGATATCAAAACATTTGATTTTTGATGATATAATTTATTGTTATTGATTTATTCTTTCTTCAAGTATTTCTTTATTATTAAAGATTGATTAGCTTTTTTAACACTGAAAAAACAAACAATGGAAAATTATTTTCCTCTTTTTCTTCTAATTTGGAAGTTTCTGAAACAAGGATTTTTTACTTAATTTAAAATAAAACTGTATAAAAATCATTTTACTAGGTTCATGTTAGTAAAATTCATATAGGTTATTATTTTATTTTTATTTGATTTCGTGATTAATGGAAAATCAGTTGCTTTAGTCTTGGAAAGTTATGGATTTGTGACATTTTATTTTGGCAGTGACATTTTATTTTGTTTATATTAATATTGTATACTAATTATAATCTAAACCAGTTGTCACTGCCACATGCTTGCCTACAGAAGAAATTTGAGAGTTCTTGGTTATTTACTTATTTTCAAAACATAGTGTTTTAGAAAACGTTCAAAACATGGTGTATTTGAAAATGATCCTGTTTTGGAGATACTACATATTTTTTTTAAATCGTTCTTGTTTGCACTTTGAAAACTGTCTTTTGTTAAAATATAAGACTCGTATTTTACAAATTTTAATGATACAATTATCTATAATAGTATAGGCAAGTGATTAGTGTGTATAGTATATACACTACGTTATCAATATGTAATCTGAGTTTATCCTAGGAATAAAAAAAGAAAAAAAAAAGTGGCAATTCCTGTTTTCTAGGGCACTTTTATGGCATAATTGCAAAAATGTTTATCCTGTTTTATTGTTTTCGAGCGGGGGTAGCTAAAAGGATTTTGTTTACCCCAATATTAATTCCATTGGTTGAGTATGAAAAAAACAAAGCGAAACACAAACCACACACCAGTTAATTGATGAATGCCAAATTGAATAGCAAAGAGACAAGAGTTTCATAGATTGTTGTAGCCTATTTGCTATTCAACTGCCTACATATAGCTTTTATCGTCAAAATGGAAAATCCAAAGTGTAGTGTATGAGAGTTGTAGCATACGCAGACAAGAGAGAGAGAGACTGTAAATTGAGTATTACTTTACTGTGCAGTTAAGTAATACACAGTTCTCTAATTCTTTTTAACTTGTTTTTTATGTCTCTTCAAAGGATCACAACAGGTTTTCTGAAGAAATTCTAATTTCTTTAAAAATCAACTTTCGTGGTGGAAGCAAATAATTTTCATAGGTTAAGTATTAACATTGGTTTTTAAGTTTAGCAGCTCTCTTCCCCGCTTACTTAAGTCTTTAGTTGTCTTTATCCTTTATTTACGACTAATAGTTTGTTTATGGTATTCATTTGCAGTTAACTCTCCTTCACTACATTTGAGCAGAGTTCATCCTAGGCATTTTTCGAGGAGCGGTGCGCCCTGCCTGCCCTTTTTCAGAAAAAATGTCATCCTGAAAGAATTCCGAAAAACTTTTGTTTTTTCCCCTCCCAACAGTACGCAATATGTGGATCTCCTCTACTGAAATCGCCTGTCACACATTCATATTCAAACGCGCAACGTATATATCAGGGACTGAAACCATTGAGTAGATGTCCATATAACGTTCTTCATTAGTAGGTGGATTGTAGGGAGCCGTCTTACAATTTCCAAGTGCACGTTAGTAAACTCTGATGGCCATTTCGAACGTGTTTTGATTAAGTGTATTTCGCTGGATTTTTACCATGCCTCCTTCAAAATAGAGAAGAAAGGAATTTGAAAGACTTGATTAACTTAGTTAAAGGTGTATAACCATCAAATGTTTACACTGAGAATTTAAAAAGAATATTTCCGTTTGGACACGCGTAACGCGATGTCCTCTTGTTAAATTTAGGGGGTGTTTTTGGTAATTTGCCTGTTACCAATTAATTTCTAAACATCCGTTTCATATTTAAAATTAAGCATAACAGGAATGCAATAAAAATCCCAGATTATTTCCAATTTTTAAAAAAATAAAACTTCTATTACAGCTTGCATAATAGCGACATGCACAGCAAAAAAATCACCGTTTTGGAGTTAAATATGATCCGATTTGGAAAATAAAAAAATGCACAAATTTCAGGACATAGTCCAAGTTCTTTAGTCGGAATACTCCTTGTGATATCCCACGATAAATAATGTTAAATTTGGAGAAACTCTGTTCTCTATCTGACAATGGCAAACCTAAGAGATGAAGTTTAAGGTTGATTCATTCAAACTTTAGAAAATTTTGAAAGAGTGAAAAGTTCTTATCTTAACACATTTTCATTATACTAAAACATTCTTATCTTAATTTTACTGTATTATAAATTGATATTTTTATAAAAATTACTATTTGATGAAAATTTTACTGCGTATGTTGCACTTTAATTTTAATAATTTTCTCAGTCTCATTCCAGCGAAATTATGTCTGAAGCATTTTATCAGTATTTTGATATCTTTGAAGTTTCTGAGCAAGTTTTTGATTCACGGATGTTTGCATTATTATTATTTTTTTCTGAAAATTGAAAATTATTTATCGTGGTAGAAAAGTATAACAATATTGAAATTGTGGCAAAAAACGCGTCTGCATTTTGCCATAAAAGTGCCCTTGTAAACAGGAAGTGCCCTTTTTTTGGAAAATAGCACCCTGCCCTTTTTCATTTCTAGGATGAACTCTGCATTTGAGGTATTCCATTTTGCGGATAAAAGCTCTATGTGGTCAATTTAACAGCAAATAAACTCCAACAATCTGCAAATCTTTTTCTCTTTTTGCAATTCCACTTGGCATTCATTAACTAATTCGATGTGTGATTTGAGTTTCACTTCGCGTTTTTCATACTCAATCAACTATAGGAAACTCAAGTAAACTCAATGGGTTCTTAGTATGGGGAATGACCCAAAAGTTTTTCATGAAAAAACAATTTAAATGCAATTATAAAAATAAGTCACTATGTACTTACAGATGGGGACAAACTAAAGTTGTTTTAGAAAACTATTGCTGCTAAACTGTCAAAAAACAGGTAGAACATCACAGCTCTGATAAATATTCAATAACTTATAACTGGTTACAGCCATGCTGTCAGATACTTGGCTACAGATGAAATATGTCTAAAAAATTAAATACACTTGTTGATATTTTGTAAACAACTCAACTCAGTCTTTTGATGTTTACATTTTGGTCATAGTATTGTTAGTCCTCTGAAAATAAAAAGCAATTCTCCAATATATACTCACAGTGTAACTGTTAAAAAATCTATAAGATTTGATTTGATTATTATTTTATCAACTCAAAGGAACTGAAAATAGTATTTGAAATGAATTGATTCCAGTGGTGATTATTATTTCTCCCTTTTTTAGTCTTTATGTATATTTTTGAAAGATAAAATCAATTTTAAGTTGCATGATGTTATATTAGATTTTCAGTGTGTCAAGATGTTTTGAATGTAGAAAAAGGAGCAAATATTTTTGTGGCTGGTAAACTTTTTACAAAATGTCAGAATTTTTAATTTTGATCCATATTGTTGAAATAAAATTTCAATTTTCAAAACCAAACCTGTTTTGGTCACTAACTTAAAATCTTTGAAAATTAAAGATTTAAAGTACCCAATATATTTTTTTACCATCATTTTTTAAAAATTAATGAAAGGGTATTTTTCTTGACCACTTTCTTCTAACTTGAATCGCAATCCAGTTCTAATTTCTTTTTGCATGCCTCAGTGATCCTTAAACATTACAAAGCAAGTGTATAAGCTCCCTTTTTTTTCCTTTTAAGAATCATTGAAGTAAAAACCTGTCTGCTAGACAAAACAATGATTAAGTCATTTGGATTTTGGTTTGGTGCTAGTGGATTTAAAGGGGTTTTGTTGTACAGCAATGCTGTTTGCAAAGATAATTTAGTCCAGACATTATGCAAGGCCACACATCTTTTCAACTAAGTTTGAAAATATTTTCAAATATCTTTTAGACAATTTGCTTTTAAATCAAAATAGAAGTTGCCATGTTTTGGAGTATTTCTAAATAAGGTTACTTTTGTTTTAATAAAAGTTCAGGAAAAAGCCTGGTGAGTAACTCCTCAACTAATTAAAACAATCAGAAACAGCTATTTTTTTCGATAAATTTTAATGAGTCATTTTGGCTTTGTTACATGTATAAAATATTAGTGAATTTTAAAAGTTATTGTTTGAAGGTTATCATGCAAATAATTTTGTTTGATATAGTATTTTTTCCTCTACCTACACCATTCTTTTCAAACAACAAGTGACTGCATTTATTATGAGGTTCCTGCTTTACGACTATTTTTTGCATGAACCTTCTCTATTTCTCAAAGTCTTTCTTTTTCAATATTTTTGGTGATTGATTCAATGGGTTCTTGATAAAATGTATTATACAACTAAAAAGTCAATTGTATGTATTAGGACTTAGGCATTTTTGTCTCCACATTCTTATATTTCTTTGATAAATCTTGAAATTCATTTTTTCTTTTAGCTGCAAAGAAAGTTAAGTTGCAACCATCAACCCCAGAATTCACATCTATTTCTAATCCACCACCTATGGCAGCAGCCTCTGTACAAAGTGCTCCTCCAAGGATGCGTACTAAAAAGTTTTCATATGAAGCAGTTACCCTTCCTTTCTCAATGGGTAATTATAACCATTTTTATTTCTTTTTCAGGGATATTTGTTAGCTGGGAATTGGCCAAAGTGCTTTCAAATTTTGGCTGTCCACAAAACCAAAACAAGAAACTTTTAAAATATAATATAAGTTACTAGACTAGTTCCTTCACAAAATAATGTACTTGAATGGAGGGATACTTACCGTTGATTTTTTTTATCCATTTTGGTGTGTTGAAGTATCAAAGCAAAAGTTATGTTTTATTTCCAATACTTTTGATTTAAAGTTTTGTTCTTGTTATATAATTTAAGGTTGGATGCGTGAACTTGTTCATCGGGCGTGTAATGAGGCAAAGCCTGGAAAGAAACAATCGGATATCTACTACTTTACACCTGAGGGAGCCAAACTGGTAATACTTTTTTTTTTAAGACATATTGATTTGTGCAGCATAGGTATTTTATGACTTTGTTAATACACTGGAGGGCTGTTTTCAGCCTATTTTAATAGCCTAAGTGTCTTAAAACTTTTAGGCTTGTAAAATGCGCAGAATACACCATCCAAACAGTGTGTAAGCAAGGAATTTTTAAACTCACCCAAATTATTTTTATGAGGTTTACTAACAGAATTAAGTGAAATTTCAAGGACTAATTAATTTGGTATTTAAAATTCCTATTAAATTGATTGCCAAATTTTTCATTCACTGTTTCCCTTTTATTAATAATCATTGTATTTTATAAGGTATAATTGAGGGACCAATTGTATTTATTTTAAAGAAGCTCTTAAAATTAGGGTTTGGGTATTTTAATCAAAGCTGTTATTGTGGTTCAACTATAAGATATTTGAAGGCAGTGACATTAAGAATTTTTCCTGACAGATGTAAGCAAAATCTAATTTCCTTTTTTCTTCTCTTTACAGCGTTCAATGGTAGACATCTCTAATTATTGTAAGTATATTCTAGTACTTGTAGTATATAACACAAAAAATTCACGACACTATTCATTCTATTTTTATTATCCTTTAAAAAACATGAATTTTTAATTTAAATAGTAGTAATTTAATTTGATCTTTGTAAATGAAATAATTAAATATTTATTTCTATAAATTGTAAACAATTTTAAGTTTTTAAATCAGTGGTAGTGTTTGCAGGGCTGCCACAGGCTACTAAAAAGGCTACTAAAGCGACTATTTTAGTGGACAGGCAACTATGGCTACTACTTTTAATGAAAAAAGGGCCCAAAACGACTATTTTAAGCAAAACTTTCAACTATTTTTGGGCTAAGGCGACTAATTTTTAAGAAATCTCAGTCCGACAGTAGGAAGAAAAACAAAAATCGCCTATTGCAATACTAATGCAGTTTTGTCAAAACGGTGACATTTTTAAGGGGGTGGGAAGAGCAAACGTTGTCGAGATAGGGGTTAATTTTAGTTTATATTCATGGATCGAGTGGTCAATTTTACAGTCAAATAATAGTATCTCCCTGGTAACCGCTCACGGGCTATTGTTATTACGTCAAACGCGGTTGTTTTCGCCTACCTGTTTGGTTCCTATATTTTATCTTTCGTCATGCAAGGCTCAACAACATCACTATATATTCTCAAATATCAAATTGTTTTTAACATTATTTGCTTTAGCTGACAAAAATGAATTTGTGGAATTTGCCGAAAACGCCGGAAGAAAATGCCATCAGTATAGACAGTTTTCTTAACCTATTCTTTTTCAATTGAAAATTTATATTTGCGTTAAAATACTGATTAGATTATACATTTAGCGATTGAGGGTTGCCACTTAGCCAATGGAGCACTACTTTTGCGCAGTTTAAATGGCCTAATAACGTCATCATAAATCGTTTTCTTCTCTTGTTTAAAAAGTCCCCTAACTTTTCCAAGGTAGTTGTAGTAAAGTATAAGAAATCCTTGTTATTTTCACAAGTCAATCACCAGATACTAAAAATCACGAAATAGGAGGGGAGCGTATTGTATGACATTTTACATTCACACTTCACTTATTACTATAATCTGAGCAAGGCACCGAAGTGGAAGTTACTTGTCGTGTGTGAATCAAGACGCTTGTGAAAAGCAAGTTTTTGTTTCTTTGACTTAACATAAAGAGAATGAAATCCACACTAAAAATCACACATGATATAGTTCTGCAAAAATGCTGATTTCAGCGTTTTTGCCAAAGTTTCCTGAGATCGATGCAAATCCACTTTAAAATTTCTAGGAGATGCATATGTGCCATGCGCTTGCTTACAAGTTTGATCGCCATGGATCCTTGCCTGCATTCAGAATTCTCAAAACCTCAAGTAAAATGACCACTTTTGTCGCTACTTCCTTTAATATTTGTCTCTATCTTCAATATTTATGTTAGTGTGTGATTGTTAATTTCATTGATTGTTACGCCAATATATGACCGCTATTGCCGAGATTTAAGCTTATATGCCGGGTGATCGTCGAGATTTACTTTGTTGTGACGGACATTTTTGCTACGTATTACGCTGATGATAATAGACCCATTGCCAGATTTGCATCGGTATGGATGGCACTATCGTTTAAATTTACATTGAAGAGATAGTCATTTTCGCCAAAGGTTACGCTGATTTATGGATGTAACAGCTACTTTTCCCGATATTAGCTCAACCGTTTTGGTGCTGATGCTATTACTTCCGAGATTTTCGTTACAATGGAGGCTTTCATCAAGGCTTCTGTGGATGTTATAGACGTTATGTCCGTGATGTGTGTCGGTGTGAGGATCGATTTTGCCGTGTAGGTCAATCGATGAAGGACGACTAAAATTTTGATATCGTAACTAAGTTTATAAAAAATAATTTAAATTTCAAAGCAATTTATTTAATTACTTTGCTTAAAAAATTAAAAATCCGCTTGTTATTGTCAATACAGTATAATTGTTTAAGCTTGAAACTTTTTTTTGCTAAAAAGTTGTTTGAATTTGGGAAATTTAAAAAATATATATAGACACATGTTTTTTGCCAGTTGATTTTTACCGTCGCCTTTGAGTGAAGCTCAACTTTTTTTGCTTTGAAGGTTTAAAATTTTTTTTTTGCTTTTAATAAAAAACAAAGGGCATGAAAAAAGAGTCTAGATATTCGATTCTTTGAGCGTTTTACTGGATAAAGTATCGTTAAGAGTGTTATGACACTTTGTCTTTAGCGTATGGGATGTCGTGTTTATTTGGTATTAAGACACTATTTTGAATCGAAAGTCCATATATATAACGGGGAGTGTGTCTGGGTTTTCGTGTTTTATGTTAATCAATATTTTATTCCGATCTTGTTAAACACTTAAACCTTCAAAGCAAGACAATTGTCGACTTGAAAAAAAGGGACTACTATTTTCAACTTCTGATACTACTATTTTCAATGTCTTGAGACTACTATTTTTAACATCTGGGGCTACTAAAGCAACTATTTTTAAAGCTTATAGTCAGTGGCAGCCCTGTGTTTGGTGTAACATTTTAGTCTTCCTTTATCACTACACACATACCTTTTTGGTGTTTTTTAGCATCCAGCCACAACCACTGGATATAGTGCTGTAGGTGTGTTTAGGATCTGCCTCAATATAATTATTAATCCTTCAGTGTCTATTGTATTATTAAATGTTTTATTCTATCACAAACATTGTGTTTTGATGAATACTCACAAAGGTTTATTTTTCTCTTAGTGTCAAGACATCCAGAGAGCAAACTGACTTTAGAGAACTTCACTTATGCAAAAGAGTTAATTTACCGTGAACCATTCGAGATCGAACGCAGTGCTAAACAAAAGTCTATAATAGTTACAAATGTAAAAAAAGATCCTCCAAAACCAACTCCTACACCCAAACAGAAACCAACTCCTACACCTAAACAGAAACCAACACCTAAACAGAAACCAACTCCTACACCCAAACAGAAACCAACTTCTACACCCAAACAGAAACCTACGTCTTTCACTCCCAAAATAACTACTGTATTTTCACTCGCACAGACTCCACCTGTGCCAACTCCGATGGTCAGCACTTCAAAGTCGACAACGACTAAAAAGTCAAACGCACAAAAAGACACAACAGCAAATTCGTTAAGTGAAAGTGCATGCGAAGTCAGTGACTCCAAAAAAGACGAGAGTGCTATATCATTACCTTCTAGAAGACAAATAAAAAGGAGAGTTCCTTTTGACAATTCTTGTGATGAAACATCTACAAGTAAAAAAACTAAAGTCATTACAAGGCGTCATTCATCCACTATGTCCTCTTCTGATCTTAAAAATGAAATAAATAATGAACTTGCACTGCTAAGTAAACCTACTTCCAATACATCATTTAGTGAAAATACTTCAACTATAAACTTATCACAAAACAAAAGCAGTGATGCTACAATTTCAAATTTGCTACAAAGCCAAATACCGAAGCAACCAACCTCAAAAAAGGCAAGGTTAAAAGCTATAGTACCCAAATATAAGTATGATGTGTAAGTATGAATTTCAGAAAGTAATTTTATTAGCCTTTGTACATTTTTCTAAAGTAAAACTAGATGCATCATGTTTATTTTAAGTACTTGCTGCTTTATTTCATATATTGTTCGCTTTATAAAGATCTGCATCATATTGTTAAACCGTCTATTATTGCCATAGTTTATTTTTGTTAAGTTATTAATCTTATTCATTTTTTGTTATCAATTTATTTTGTATGCATTTTAGTTGTACATTTAAACTTTTTTTTAGTTTGACTAATTTTAACATTTGTGCCTAATGTAAAAAAAAAAATAAAAATGAATAGAAATAATGAGTTTTTCTACCTGTGCATTTCTATTGATTAAATTACCTGTTTACAAATATCAACATATTCACTGGTGGTGGGAAAGTCCTCCATTTGCTATTGCATTGCAAAGAGTCACGTTTCCACCAACAGTGTTATAATTATTTGAAAGAAAGTTTGTAAACAAAGGTACTATGTATTTCTTGACTCATGAGTTGAGAACTAAGATTTAAGAATATTAAGTTTAAAATAGTTTTATTACAGTTTGGTGTGCAATAAAAAACAATTTATTAGGGCTAGAAAGGGCTTAGAGTTAGAAATTACTCAAAATTTCTACTTGCAAAATAGGATTGCCAAGCAGAAAATTTACATCCCTGTCCTTTTGCAAATTCATTTTTTATTATGTATAGGTTTCAGGAAAATTGGGTAGCAAGTTTACTTGGATACTTTCCCAAAGGATCCGTAACTAATGCCATGGTTGGTGTTGATGTGGTAAAATTCAATATTTACTCTGATCATTCGTTTATTAGTGATCTGGAGGCAATTTTTCCCCCATTCAATTTAAAAGTTTTTCTGCTTCATATGTGTATGTCTGTTTGCAGGTTTATTCACATGCTTTTAGTAAAAAATAATACATACCCATCTGAATTTTTACCTGCCTGTGAACTATGTTAAAAAATGGATTTTTCTAACCTGAGAATATGTATGTTCTGACTATAGTATTCAGTACTATTTATATTTTTTAAAAACAGAATGTACTAGTACAATGCCTATTAAAATTAAGCATTAGGTGCTCAAAATGAGTTGGATAGTATTCATATTGAAAAAGTTATTTGTTGAAGTTTTTCACTTCGTTTTACAACAATTTTGATTGCATGTACATTTCTTATGTATGATACTGAGTTTAAATAATGAATATATTTTTTATTACAACCTGTTTCGATTAATTTTCTCTGATAAAAAAAGTTAATCTTTACAAAATAGGTAGCTAATGGAAATGCCACATTTGCAGTAAAATATTTGTATTCAGAAATCTATTCTAATGTCTGTTGCTGCATGTCAGATAACAAATAAATTATGATTAGCTGGAAAATTTCAGGTCACGTGTTAAACTTGCAAGTGGCACCTTAGTCTTTTGCAATTACAGGTTGTCTTATTGTCTAAATTGTTATGCTACATTTTCGGTGGTAAAGTGCGAGGTTCGATCAGTATTGACAAGTCAGTAATATTGTGCATAAATGTACTTGTGTTTTTTCTACTAAAGATTTGCTGTTTAACACAAATTGTCTAGAGAAGAGTTACTGAAATACAGCAAAAAATAAAATTTATTGCATAAAGAAACTTCAAATTTCATTTCCCTGCTACGCAATAAAATTTTCTGAATTTGTTTTTCCATTTTTTAATGTTTTTATTCAAACAATGGAATAAATATATGTATAAATATCTGGTAAAAAAATTTATCTACTAGCAAATGTGGTAGCTGAATTTTTTTCACTTTCTAATGAGGTGTATCCACTGATGTTTTATTTAAAACAAATATATTTTTTATTTGTTGCAAAAGTTTTTCTGAAATCAACTTCTGGACATATATGTTCTTTTAGATTAAAATTTAAAAATTGCTAAATATTTTTTTCTTTGTACATTTTATACGAAAGCTCCATTTTCCTGGTTTGTGCTTTATCTAATTGGTAATAAAACTTTAGAAATCTCAGAATTTCTTAAGGAGAATATTTTTAATTTGGAAATGTCAGTTAAAATTTATAATTCTGAAAAATGTAATTTTTTTTTAACTGTCAGAAAAAGTCAATAAATTTTGGTTTTTCATTTTAAATATTGCAATCAGGATTAGCTGAAACTTTTTACCTGTTAATATTTTAATTTACTAAAAAAAAAATCAGAAAATTTATGGTTTTCGTTCTTTATATAGCAATCAGGATAGTCTGAACCTTTTACATTTTGATATTTTAATTTTCTAAAAAAAAATAGTGAAAAATTCAAGTTTTCTGTCGCCTATATTGCAATCTGGATTGTATACATTTTTACTCATAGGAATTTGAATTTTATAGATAAATCTGGAATTTTTTTCCATATCCCTTATAATATTAAGAATATTGTTTTCTGAATTTCATTACTAGTACTCAGTTTTTTTATCTGAAATTTGGGGAAATATTAAGTGTATTTTTAACATTTATTAGGTGAACAATTTTTATCACATTTTAATGGAAGCTCAAGTTTTATCTTATATTTGTAAACTTTTGTTTACCTAAAAATATTTTACTCTGCTTGGTACATTTTATTCTACTTTTTTATATAGTCTTTTAAAAATGTATGTGTTTATTACCAGTGAGATTTTATTCACATACAGCATATTATCTGTGTTACATTATTAAAATATGTCGTTGAGAAACACTGATCTTCAAGTAATTTAACCATTGTATGAATTAAATACTCTTAAAATAAATTGATAAATTTTGTTTCCAAGATTGTATGTATCTGTGAAATAATTTAATGAATAAACTTTCTTATAAGAACGTACATTGGCTTTAATTTTTTCCTTGTTTTTACTTTTTTTTTTCTTCAAACAATCAGTATGTAAGTTAGCTATGGTCAGAACACTCAAAGAAATCAGTGTTTCTCAACCAGGTGGGTGATTTCAAAATTCCATCTTCAAATGGTTATTGTATTGTACTTTTCTAAAATTAAGCTCAAAGAGTTTTTTCTCTCCTAATGTTGAGAATCGCTGCTTTTCTATTCATTCATAGGACCAGCTACTAAAGTTAACTTTAACTTTCTCTATATATCGATGACCTACTCTCTTAAATCTTCTTTTACAAAATAAATATTATTCCACATTCTTACTCATGTCACTGAAACATACTTGTGCTTAAGCCCATCACAGTACAAAACTCTGTCCTCAAGATCAAAGCAACTTTTGAACAACTAAAAAGGGCAATCTCAATCTTGTTGATTACTTTATTTAACTAATCTCTATTAAGTAGACTACTTTATTGGTCTAATTTGGCAATTTTCATGTGTTAAATGTATTTAGAGTTTAGAGCCATACTTTTTTTTATCAAATATTTATTTTAGCAAAGAAAAATTACTATTATTTTTATAAATTAACTTTTGTGTACCCCCTCTCCTCATTTATCTCTCCTCCTAAATCATATCAATTTGAAAATCTAGATAAGGTATTATATATCATATTCAAAGAGAATCGCTTTAAAATTTGATCAAAATAGTTTTAACATAGCAATTCTTTGGGAAGTTCCTATCTTGACTGCAAATACAGATATCATATTAGAACTTGATGATTTGGTGATATCTCACCAATCTCGGAAACATTTTTATATTTTTGTTCAGTTGTTAACTGTCGCAGAATTGTATGTGCTTGGAATCTGGGTCTGTGTTATCTGTCGGTGGAGCACTTGGGAAAGAGTTGACAGACTCTAAACTTGTGCTTGAAGAAACAACTAAGTTACGTTGGTTTGGGTTCCTGGACACTGGGATAGTAGGTTGATGAACTGGCTAGGCTTGGATCCTCCAACAGGCTGTTAGGACCATTACTATTTATCCCAGTCCCATGATTTGAGGTCAGGGGATCACTTAGGGCAGGTCTTATTAAAGAAACTGAACTGAAGTGGAAGAAATCTCAAGGTTTTAGACGGTCCAGACACTTTATAAAGGAAACCTCAAATCAAACACAAAAATTTATACTATGACTGGATAGGAAATTCTGTAGGCATGATTGGTTTGTCACTGGGAACCTTCTTAAATCAATGAAAGTTGTCAAGGGTAACCTATATACCTATGTAGAGCCTGTGAAAACTAAACTGAAACAGAATATTTTTGGAAAATGTCAATTGTACATAGGCGCTAGGCTTAAACCTGTGGTGTTATCGACATCAAGTCTGATGACTTTTGCTCTGTCTCTTTATCAGACTGTTTGATCTTCTGTAAGGCCACTGCATTTTTTGGCATGCCATAGGCTGTACATCTTTTTAGTATGAAAGGTTCAATGGGTTCTTCAGGTCTAAGTATGCTTGGCTTTGCCACTCTTAAATCTAATCTGCTTTTAGAACACCATATACAAGATAGAATATACTCATAGTTGCTATTGCAATCCAACTAACTTTCAATAAATGATGTCCCTGTTTTTCTCAAAGGAAAACAAGTGAGTGAAAAAAATGGATTGTAGGGAGAAAAAAAACGCTGACTTTGCCACTCTTGAATCTGATCTGCTTTTGGAACACCCCCATTTACATGAAAGAATATACTCATAGCTGCTATTACAATCCAACTAATTTTCAATGAATGATGTCCCTGTTTTGCTCAAAGGAAAACTAGTTAGTGAAAAAATTTATAGTATGAAAAATAAAAAAAATGCAGTATTTTCATCGAGCAAGGAAAAAAACAACTTTTTTCTCTATAAAATGTGCTGATTAGCTTCGATTATTGTTTTACTTTTGCAGCAATTTTAAGGTAAAATTTTGATGGTTAATGTGATCTGGAAAGTAATTCAATAGATTTCTGGGATAGAAATAAAAGACTAGTATTCATTTATAAGTAAATAGTTTACTAAATTGTCAGGTCTCGAACAAGAGGAAAAATGTGGGAAATAGTGAATTTTTGAAAAATTGCAATCATCTCATGCAATTTTTCTCTCTCCCAAAAATCCCCCCCCCCCCCCCAGTTTCTTTAAAAAAAAAATCATGAGTAAGAAATCACATTAGATACCACAGAAAAAAAAACATTTTGAGCAGTAAGTTTGCTAAGTGTTTTGCGTAGGACTTTGAGGGGGGGGGGTCTTTGAGCCAAGAGAAGATAAACTCAGCAATTTCTTTTATTAATTGATGACTGTTTTTGCTCTAAGCCTGTTCTAGCAAGGTAATACTATCTTAAAAAGCTCTTTTTGTGAGCTGACATTTGCCAATTAGAACAGTTTCTATTTAGTTTTAAAAGGAGGGACTAAAGTTATATATTTTGAATTTCTGTTTGTAATAGTAGGCTAGCATACAATTGTTTATTGTAATAAAAATATCTGGAGCAAGAGTATTGGCAAAAATTAATATAATCAAAATTCTCATCACAGCAAGAATGTAAAACAAATTAATAACAAAATTTATCCACAGTAAACTTGGATATTTCTCGGTTGATTGACTAATTCTATTTTAAGTTCAGGTTGGAATGATCCGAGTTCACTTGAGGATAAGTCCTTCATGCAGTGGCGATTAAAAGCAGAAAAGCAGTTATTGATGTCTGTCATCATTTCTCTGTGAAGAAAATTCAATACAATCTTTAATGCCGTCCATTACTTCTAGTTCTTAATAAGGGTACCTGATTATTCCTGTAAACAAGAAAAATGACTGCAAAACAATTGTCTTGAAACTACCTGTGAAGAAGATAATTTCCTTTTTTAAGTCTTGTTGCAATAAATGTATAAGATTGCAACAATATTTTTAATGTCTCAATTTTATATCTTAATTTTCACATTTAGTCTTTAAAAAAATTAACCAGGTAAATTAGTTCAATAGTTTAAATGTACTGTTATTTTATCATTGAAGGCTTTTTTTTAATTTAAAAAAAAAAAAATTATTTACTGTAAAATGTGTCATTATTTGTTTACTTAAAAAAAGGTTTTCTTTACTTTTTAGAAGTTATGAATCCCCTTGTTCAGCACGTTGCCTGGTTCCTAGATATGTAGCTCCAAGTATTCAATGCAAAAACTGTCTTTGTCTTTTCCACCCTCAGTGCTATCCAAGATCAGCCAGAGATTTGATGTTTCAATGCAAGGTAAATATATTAATTTTTTTATACTTTATACCTAGGTGGACCTTGTTGCTAAAGGCCCTTTAATACGTATATGTCTTTACTTAGCACCAAGTTATACTAGAAATTAATTTAAATAATATATCAATTACAAACATGTCTTAATGTACAGTCCATCCCCGTTAACGTGAAATCGATGAGGTCGTCGAAATTGTTTGCGTTAACCGGAATTTCATGTTAAATGAACAAATTAACCTTTAGTTTTAAGTACAAAGAACTGCTTTTACTTTGCGTTAAATGGGATTTCATGTTAAGCGATTTCATGTTAAAGGAGTTTGACTGTATATATTTACACAATATGATTTGTTCTTGGATACAATGAAATGTCAAAAAGGCTTGTTCAGTAGTTTTATACTACAATGCTTATCAGGGGTAGGTACTCAATATACATAGGTAGCCCATATTGTGGATAGAGGAGTGTTCCATACCTATGTATGATGATCTCATAGCATTGAGTTTATCCCATATTCTTGATAGTCTTCCACAGGGGTTACATTTATGTTTGTTGAATGTTATATACATTTTAAATAAGTTTAGTGTTTTGCAACAAAACACAACTGTGATGTCGTTAGTTTCCAGGGTGGCGACCAAACCGGGAATTTCTCTCTTCAAGAAATGTGTGGGAATTTCGTAAAATTAATCGGAGAATTTTGAAATTTTTGTGTTTCCATTCTCGTGTTTCCTGTGTGGGTGCATGGGGAATCATCTATCCCATTTGGTGTAACAAGTGGATGCTTGAGAAAAGGAGGGAATGAGATCAGATGAAATTTATGTTTTGACCCCATAAGCACATGTGATTCCAGATGCTAAGCCTTGATACTGGAGCAGGCAAGGTTGAGTATTTATAACAGCCGTGTTTTTTTTTTAATTTTTTTTTTTTAATATCCTTGTCCAGCTTAATCTGATGGCATCTAAGAGATCAATTGATTGTGTGTGATCTCGTAAATAAAATGTTCTACAAAAAGCTTTTCTGTGCCAATTTTTCTGGTATTTCAATGTATTACCATATCTGATTCTTCAATCTTAGAATGCATGTATTTATACTATCTGATTTGTTTGTTGAATATACATCGTTTTTTATTATTGGATCGATTCTTATAGAATTTAATTTAGGACCATTTAGTGATATAAAATGGTTACACATTTCAGTTAGTGTAAAAATGTGCATTTAAAAATAACCTCTGCTATTTAGGACATTTTAAGTCAAAGTCGTTAATCCTTTTATTGCTTAAAATGAAAACTATTCTTAAATAAGTAGTAATCTAAATGTGTTAAATCTACCTTTTTTTCTGTTTTATAGCCTTGCTTGGCTGCCAAATATGCAGTTCACCAAAGTGCGATAAAAAGCATTTCAATACCATATACCAGTGCCACAGTAGAAGAATACATCCCCGACATACCTGAAGATGTAGATGTGGCAATGCTATCTCCAGAAGTTTCATTGCAATTTACATATGTAACAGAAACTCGTTTATTAAGTTCTTCTCGCAGTATTCCATCCACCATTTCTCCACAAATTGCATTCCCCCCGATCATTCCACTTCAAGAGCAGCAGGCTGAGATTGTGAACACTAACATCAGTAATGCAGCATCACCTTTACCTGTACCTCAAAATACTAACAACTGTGCTTCTCATCTATTATCCCATCTCCTACAAACAAACATTTTGCCCATGTCCAGCAGTATTACTCCTATTTCTTCTCAACAGATGTCATCTGGAACTCATCGACCCTTAATGCCTACCAATCTTAAAAACTCGCCAAACACAAGAATGTATCGTGTACGCTTGCCCATGGGTACAGGCTCTGTTACACTTCCGAATCAATTAGTAATAAGAAGGTTACCCGATCGCAGAATAATGGTTTGCTCAACTGCAGTACCTCAATTGCGAAATAAGGTTAATGTAAGGTTGGCTGGTCCTCTGCAAATGCCTACAACTGGGTGGGTGCCAAGAGCAGAAAGCGCAGTGAAAGTCAATTCACCTGAGAGTGGTAGTGGTCCAAATAAACAATCCACTAACATCGAAGTTTTGACTGCTCCCAGTAATCTTAAGAATTACAGTAAGAAAGTAAAATCGATTGATAAGCCAGCCAATGTGCCTAGTAAAAATGTGTGTCAACCAAAGCCATCAAATATTATTAAATCATCTGTTGGAGACGCAAAAAAAGATGAGGATTTTGATAATGAACTGCTTATGAAGAGTATTGAGTGTCTGAGTTTGGTGTTTAAGAGGTTAGATATCTATGATTTGTTAAGGTGAGTTAAGTCAAATTTATTTATTCTAATTTTCTGTTTATAGCAAATGCAATAGCTTATAGTCAAACAAATAAGCTTCTTCCAGTTGCTTTACTATAATACAATGATTTGAGGTATTTTTTGTCGTAACTTTCTGTTACTTCATAATTGGACAAGAGTTCAAGGTTTCAGCTGTTGTACATGTTTGGTATCTGTGCCAGCTATAAGTTGTGTTTGTAAATTTCTAATGTTTGATTTTTACTCTGGCATACTCCTATTTAGTTATTTTTCTTTTTAGAATTATTACAGTGTTTTCATTTAAATATTTTTTTTTTTTTGATGATTAATCAATTTTTTTTTTTTTTTTTTAATTATTTTCAGAGCAACAGAAGTAAGCACAAGTTGGAAAGTCTTAGGTCAACTAAGCAATTTGGTATGTAATAGTTGTTATAATATAAAATATAAATGGCTATTTATAGCATAAGCAACATTCAAGTTAATATTTAAGAAGACATATTTTTAAAAAAATATCTTTTTACCTATCCTTTACATCTATGATTGCTTTATTTTATTTTCATATTTGGTGTAAGTTTAACATTGTTTTTGTTTTTTTATCTATTTTATTTAAGTTTTGATGGTTTTTAAGCCAATTTCTAATGCTGATCATAAATTTTTATGTCTTATTGATTGAGCAAATTTATTAATATCAACGGAAGTTATAATATGTCTTACAATACAAAGAATAATTCAATACAAAGAGCTTACAAATGCAATTTTGGTCCACCACTCTCAACTTTAGAAAATAGAAAAAGGTTTATATATTTTTTGAATATCAAAGAGAATTTTGGGCAGTAAAAGGATTTCTTATTTAACCTATTTATTTGCAGGATTTTTATTTCAAATATTACTTTTTTCTCTTTTAAATTCATTTCTATCTGACATTAAATTTATTTAAAAGTTTCTAAATCTTTTTTTAACAGATCTTCCAAATAGTTAATGATAAAGGATTACAATGTTATGTTATTCTTTAGAAATTTTGTTTTGTTAAAATCCCATAAAAAATTTCTAAAAGCAGTTCTATGATTCAAGATATATTAGTGTGAGTTCAATTTATAAAATTTCTATCCTAATCCTTAACTGGTTTAAAATACATAGTTAGTTTTTTTCCTTAAAAAGACAGAAAGAATAATTATTTAACACATTACTATCAATTCAGCCATATGCTTGTTGTGTCAGTATATACTAATATAAGTAGTAATCTATTATTCTTTATTTATGTATCAAGTTAATAAAAATATATTTTTCTTTATTTTAAAATATTATGCATTTCTGTATATTATAATTTGTTGTTGAATAATATATCTTTCTACTGGTTTTATTAATTTTTTTCAGTGGGAAAAGGTTTCATTTCGAGGACTCACAATAACAGATTGGCGAAAGTGCTGTATTTATCTGCAGAAGCGAGAAACAAAATTTTTGGTAAAATAATTTATTATACTTGTGTGTTTTCCTAATTCTTAAGTTATAACAGAAACAAAATTCTTTATAAATTGCGGAAAATGTGTTTTTACCTTTTAGAAGAAGAATTCCATTATTTGCTATGCAACGTCTTGTGATAGGTTTCAACTTGATTAAGTTAATCATTGTTTTCAATAAGTTAGAATATTTTCATGCCTTATATATTAGTTCACACAAAAACAGATAACTTATCTTCTTAGAATGAATAGTGTTATAATCTTTATTGTTTTTATCCTAGGACTTACGGGACATTATACATCCTAATGTATTTCAACCATGGGTCGATTTAGAAATGAATGTAACATACCTAAGCAAAATTGAAGAACTAATAATTGATCATTTACCTCCTTCTCTACTGAAAGCGATAATTAGTAACATGCCACTGCTACGTAGGTTTGAGTGCCATTTCGTTACTGCAGCTTGCACAGAGCCTGAAATCTGGTAAGAAAACAACTTCCATTAACTTAAATATATACTAAAATTTCATTTTAACTTAGATGTTATTTCTATTAGATTTACAGTTGTAAGTGCAACATTAATAATAAAATAAAGTATATTTTTCTGGTTTCACAACAATTGATTTCTTTCTTTTACTATCAGTACATCTGTTCTACATCATTTTCAATAAATCTCAAAGTCAAGAGTGTTATTTAACCTAGTCCATGTTTAATTCTTGTATTTGTTTCAAGTTAGTATGATTTTAAAAAATATCTAAAATTATTTCTCTACATTTAGGACTACACCTTGTGAAATTGAGTTAGCACCATTCCGATGTTTGGGCAGACTTGTGAGGCTGAAGATTGGATCAGGAGGTGGCATTACACTAGGAAGCGGATCCAAATATATTATGCCATATCTACCAAATTTACGACATGTGGTATGAATTTTTTTTTTTACTTAACATGTTAGATTGTATATTAGTAAGGTTTTTTATGTACTTTTTGTGTTCATTTGCTTGTATTCCTGGCAACAGTTTTTTTTTTTGAATATTTAAAATTAAAATTTTTACACTGGGATTTTCATTTTTGATGTGCAATTTGTCTGCTGTATTTTTTTAACTTAATATATATATGTTTCAATTTCTAAAAAGCCTAGGCATTTAGCATTATGACTAATTTTCTAATTTGTTAAACACTTATTTATTTATAAGAGGTATCCCCTTCTTAAAATAACACTTTCATGTTCTTCACATACATCATAAAAAACTGGGAAACAATTATATTGAACACTGTATTAAAGCATTTAATAATTATTATTATTATTTATTTTTTATTATTTTTTGTCGCTTTTCAAATTCTGTATATCTAATATTTTTAGTTTTCATTTTATTAACCTATAAATAAGTCCTTCCTTTAGTATAACTGAATTGACTAATTATGTTACATTCTTTTTTGAAGGCTTTGACTGGGTTTGACTTCTATTCACATGTAAACTTGGAATTTCTTTCTCAACTGAATGGTCTAATTTCTCTTGAACTTGGAAACATTTCCAGCATTGAACCAGGGGTAATGTGATACTTATATGTTAAAAGACTCTTCTAACTTTATGGTTTATCTAAAAGTTAACCGTTCTAAGTATTGCTTCAATTACTGTCCATCTTAATTGAATTATTATAAAACAGTGATATTCAACATTTTAGATGAATTACTCTTCCCAAACCACTCATAATCAAACGTTATTTGTAGTTTATTAAGCAACAAAAGAATCACTAAATGCACAACTTTCATCTACATTTATTTTAACATTACATAAGCAAATTTATGGGTCAAAAGGGTATTTATAGCAAGGTTTGAACAGTACTTATAAGTCCTTAAGAACTATTTATTTTTTGTAGATCCTTATTGTCATTATTTTTCATCTTGGGTCCTTAATTTTCCATTTCAGATTTTCTGAAATTTAGAAGAAATTTTTTTTTTAGCAATTCAAAATTTTATTTTCTGATTTCTTCCTTGTACCAGTTTGGACCCGCATTTTATATGGGAGCAGTTCTATCTTCCAAGTTACTTGGAATCACTTTGCAGGAACACTTCTTTTTTCTTCAAATGTAAATGGACTTTCGGCAGTTTATAAGTCAATTTTGATTTTTGTGTAACATTTTGAATTTATGTGTGAACAAACAGCGAGTTTTAGTTGCTACAAATTTATAAGAGGAACTTAAAAATTTAAAAGGTCATCAAAAAGTCCTTAAAATTTACTTGTTTTTTACTTTTCAAAAGCTGCATGAAGCCTGTATAGCAGTTTTAAAATGCATTTAATAACTTGGATTCTTATTTCTTGCTTTGTTTTGTGCTTTATAGCTAAATAAAATATTAAGACTTTTTTAATGAATCATACATAACTAATTTTTTTTAGTTACTAGCTAGTTAATCCTCTTCTGTGCCCCTCACAGACACTCCAGTTCTAGCACCTGGCAAAAGGGGACCTTGGTACCCTCTTTAGCTAGGAGAATGCTCTTCTAGCGATGACTTTTATTCTAATGAAACCAGGGATTTTATTTTTATTTTAGGATGGGGTTTGCTATGAAATAAGTTAAATTTTTCCACAAATTCTGGGGTACTTTCAAATTAAAGAAGAATAGTTAATCAATTGAATGAAGGGATTTATAAACGTAAAATGTAATTAAAAATAAGATGCTTATGTACGGAAATGAATCTATTATGTTTTTTAAATAATGCAATGGTTTATTAGTTCTCAGGGTGCATTCTTAAAAATGTATTAAAAAATTAAACTTTTTAAAAAAATTATCATTTATAGTGATTTTGTGTCAAATATTGGTTCTCTAAGTGCAAACTTGCATTTTACAATAAGACCTTTATCTTAAAACATACTAAAGAGAATTCCACCCCTGGCATTATGACACTCAAACAAGCCTTGTTCTCAAGTTGTAGTTTGTTCTATTTTATATAGTATTGTTCTATTTAAAAATTAGTTTTAGCAATATAAAACATAAAATGGGTATTAAATTAAAATCTTAATTAAATTGGAATTTTTTTTAATTTTACCTGTTTCAGTTATTTAAATCATCTTGATGTTGAAAAGAAAACAATGTAATCAGTACAGAGGATACACTTTAAGCTTTGCTGTTATCATAGTTGGTACCAAATAATTGCTTTAGTATATAGATGATTAGTATGGATGGATATTTTGGAAGAAAAAAAATTATTGAAAAGTTGCAGTACTTGAGAATTTTCTGCTTCCCTGTTCACAACTAAAGTTAAAATATACTTTTTTTTCCTCCAAATATTCCATATTAGGGTTCGTATTCCTCTTATCTCCTTAAAATTTATCATCGAAGGGTACCAAGATTAGTAAAACCTTAAAACATAGTGTTTTTTTTTTACTTGATATAGCGTCTCTGAAATTCAAAATTCTTACCGTACTTCAGTCTTCTGTGCATGCGCTTCGTCACTGCAGCCACAAAGAAAAACCTTCGGGCAGTCCGAGAATGCATCACAATTCTCGAAAACTAGGCGCATAGGAGGAAAATATATTATTAGACATGTAATTTTTTGTCCCGTTAACTCCTGAATTTACTGTACTTAACTCCTGAAATACTCCTTAGTAACTCCTGAATTTTACTATCATAGATTGAGTATGAACCCTGCCAGATTCTATTTTAAATGATTTTAGCAAAAAAAAGGAAAATCATTTTGTCTAATACCTTTTCTTGCTCTTGTAATACTAAATTGTTGAATATATTATTTAATCACTGTAGTAGGTATAAGGGCTGAACAAAAATGGTTTATTATAGAATACCTCTTCTTCATGTAATTTACTTAGTTATTTTGTTTATCTCATCTATTGTAAAAAATTATTTCAATAATCTTATATAACGTGTTACAAAATTTTATTTTAGATTTACCCACTACTAGGAACTTTGACTAACTTAAAGAGTTTGCGTTTGGAAAATGGGGGAAGTATTGATGAAGTAAAGTTTTCTGAAGCACTCTCTAAAATGGAAAGGTAATTATTTCTTTGTATGAATTTAATTTTTTTTAATTAAATGATAATTAACTATTATTTGTTTTTTAAAAAAGTTGAATAATTTTTTTCTACAGTTTTTAAAATGCTACTTCATTATTTGTATTATTTTAATAGAAATATGGTTGATTGGTTATTTAGGTTTTAATGACACAAAAGCTACACAATGGCCATACTGCACCATTACTAGAAATATGAATTGTTAAAAGTTACAATTTATGTACAATAATTAAACAATACCTGCTATAGCTTAAGAAAAAGTGCACAGTTTTAATATTCTGAGTGTAAAGAGTATTTCCTGTTTAATAGTTTTTTATGATTTATATATCTGAATATCTTAAGTTACACAATAAAGTAATTGCAAAAAATCATGACAGTTGAAATTATGCACCTCATTTGAAACACTATAATCAGCAAAAAAATGAGCCCTTATGCCTTTTGAAAATCAAGCAAATCAGTAGATTATAATGCTTAGCAATTAGCTATTTCACAATCTATTTGAAAACATGTTTTAAAAATCTGTCTACATATAAAGCAACAACATCATAAATTGTATTTATAATTCTGTTCTTATATCTTTTTACTACCCTTTACTCACATTGAGATTCAATATTTTCCAGATTAGAAGTATTGGAGTTGATGAATTTTAAAATTTCAGCTAGGCTAGCTGATAGCTTAAAGAAATTAAAGCAAATCATTCATGTTAATGTTTGGCCTGATACAACTACTGAGGTTTGTATAATACATATTTTTTAAAATATTGTTTGTAAGTAATTATGCAGTCAGTACTCGGAAAACTATAATTTCTCCAAATTTAATACATGCTGTGTTACATCATTAAAATATATAAATTACTATTTAAATGAATTCCTTTTAAATTTCTTGTAGCAGCTAATTGACTACCAGCTTTTTTGTTCCTGTTATGCTCTAACTACTGCTTTGTAAAGTTTTTTTTTTTTTAATGTAAGCTCTAGGTAAATAAAAATTGTCCTCATACAGGGTATCCACAGATTGGGAAAAGGCAGGGGATTCAGCATTTTGGGAAATATCAGGGATTTTGTCAAAAACATTAAAGGAATCGATGAATTTTCCAAATTAAACTGAAACTTTTAATTTTAGACAGTTGAAGATACACAGCTAACAAAAGAATTTTCAAAAAAAAATTAGAAAAAATTAAAAAAGGGGGAAATAATGATAACGGCAAAAATTCGAACAGCAAGACCGACCACCTGACTTCTCGCATTAAAATGTCCTGACAAACACTGAACCTGCATATGTTCAGACTTCCCCAAATCGCCAATAGAATGACTACCTTTCCTCCTCATTTTTCTCTAGTGTTAAAGCCTGTTATCAGCATTATTTACGTGATGGCCATTTTTCTGAGCGTTATGGCGATGAAATGGCCGTTATTATCGTGATTATGGTGGGTGCAATCGCCGTGAATTACATTGTTACGTGATGCTCATTTTATTGGGGTATTACGATAAAATAGTCACTGATGCTATTTCAAGAATTGAACCTGTCAAACATGGTACAGTTTTGCTGAAACATGGATTTCAGCTCTTTTTTGGCTGAAGTTTCGATTATTCCTGATAGCGATACAAAACTGCATTACAATTTTATTGGGCTTACTTGCAAGTCTCACAACCACGGAACCTGCATACGATCAATCTTCCAATCATGGGTGAAAGTTTTCAGTATTTTTGAGGATTTCCGAGCTTTTTTCTTTCTTTCAATTATGGACAATTACTGTAGTGTTTTAACGGGAAAAGCTTCTCTTGAGTTCTTTTTTTTTCAGCAGCTAACAAAAACTTCAAAACGGAACCTGCATATGTTCAGACTTCCCAAAAACCACCTATGGAATGAGTATTTTTTTTTAATGCCTTAACTTCTATCGGCATTATTTATGTTGGTATGTGATGGACATAGCAGACATTTGCATCTTTCAAGGTACAGTTCAGCTGAAATGCCATTTTAGTTCTCTTTTTTTTTTTTTTTTTTTTTTTTTACTGAAATTTCAGTCTTTCCTAAAATTGATACAAATCTGCATTACAATTTTATTGGGCTTGCTTGCAAGTCTCGTAACAGCGGAACCTATGTACATTCAGACTTCTCCAAACCTCCGATCACTTTTACTGCAAAGTGCCAACCTCTATCGGCATTATTTATGTTAGTGCATGGTGATTATTTTCACTGATCATTACGATGACGTAAGGACTGCTATTGCCGAGATTTGCGCTAAACAATGATTTGATTGAATGATGACGATATTTCTTAATTTTTTTTCAAAAAATGCTTTTATTCATTTGGTTCACTTCTTTCTCGAGCTTTCTATCCCAGTGATGCACTTTGAAGGAAACTTTTGTTGAAAAGTCGGTCATTATGGATCTTTAAAAAAAAAGGTGTCAGGGAACCCACTTTTTGTCTTGTCTCTCTACACAAGCATTCCACAGCTTGTGAGTGACCAGGAAACGAGTTGATGTCTGATTTCAGTGATCCCTAGTAGAACAGAAATACTGGCCAATTTCGCCAGACTTAGACCAATCCCAATGTAGAACGTTGTGAATCTGTCGTTGAAAATATTAGCCAATCTCGTCCAATTCTGGATAAAATATAGAAAAGGTTTTGAAATGTTGATGCATAGTTTTAAAATTGAGATATTGTATGTATCGGAAACAAAGCTATGTGGCGGTTTTGACATATTTGTTGAAAAATCGTGTATTTTAGAACTATGCTCGACCAGAATTAATCACTTTTCCCTCCAATACAGCTGTGCTACCTCAGATGCGCCAATCTTTACTAGCAAATGTTCGTTCCGAGTCCTATTACAAGCATTCCAATTAATTTTGTCCAATAGTGGCAATAAAGTTAAGTTTGGTTGCCTTGAAATGCCTGATTGTCTTTCTCTAGGAAAGTTCTCAAGATTATATAACCCGACGACCCAGTCACATTGCAAACTATTGCCTTTCAAATATATAATGTTTAGAAATTTAAAAAAATTTAGGAAATATAGTTATTTTTTGTATTTTTTTCAAACTTTGAGGTGAATGTGCGATCGGAAGATATTATTATTTATTTTTTTTCAATATTTTTTTTTTTTACAGTTTATCTTATCAAGATATGTAACAACTTTTCTCACCTCATGCGTTTCAAAAATAATTTTTTTTTCATACCACCCTATTATGCATGTGTCAACTTGTATACTCTGAGATAAATATAACGAGATTAGTGTTTATGCCTTGTGAGCCAAAAAAGTTTGCAACCAGCTAGTGCTGTTTTTTCTAGCAGATGCGAGATGCAACTTAGGAATAATATGTCAAAAGTTCATGTTTAATGTACTATGACTAAAACCTGGCGCATATGAAAAATAAATTGCAACATCATCAAAGTCTGTTTATAAGGTAACATGAGATTTTGATATTAATGCTCTGGACAATGCATTTGTAAATACACACATTCAAGACCTGATACATAAAAACATATTTTCAAAGATCTTTAAAATATATTATTTAGATCCTTAAAAGGTCCTTGATTTTTAATTCTGTGAAGAATGAAAATGGTTCAGTGGGTACCCTGTTTGTGTTTTGTTTTTATCAGATTCATTCATTTTGCTGTTGGCCGAAACAGCTCTAGCAGGGTTCCTGGGGTCATTGAAAGTCATTAAAAGTGCTTAATATTTTTGAACTTGTTTTCAAGGCCTTGAAAATGCTTAGAGGTGCTTAAAAGTCCTTGAAAATGCTTAGAGGTCCTTAAAAGTCCTCAATTTTTACAGATGTTGTCCTACTGCAAAATTTATAAAAATACAACTCGGACTTGCTATCCCCGCATGACCGCCACTTATCTGCACTGTATCAAAATTTTCGGACATATTTGTATTACCCATCCACCAACTTGTAACTTTTTTCGTAAAATATACTTTATTAAAAATTTAAATATAGACATGATGCCGGAAAATGAATTTTCAAAGATCCTTAAAAACATTAATTAGGTCCTTAAAAGTCATTGATTTTCATTCTGTGATTTGAGTAGGAACCCTGTCTAGAATCAGCTACAGATTAGTAGCAAATATTATTTTCTGATTTTTATTGATTTGGAAAATTAATGTTTACTTCTTCCTCATTATTTTATAAAGAATTTTGGAAATTTTCTTCATTGTTTTAAGTGATAGCTCTACTTTCGTTTTTCCGTCATATATGTTAACTTTTCTCAAAGTGTTTTCTTTTCCTATTATAGAGTGCCATAATCAATCAAAACTTGTTTGCTGCTATGTCAAGTGTGACTGATCTGAAATACTTGTGTTGGGGTGTTATCGCTGAAGGGGAATCTGCCCCAGATGTTTTACAATTGAGACACACTGACAATAGTGGAAAGGAAAACGACGAGCTTACTTTTGAAGATCTTTTCAAAAGACTAGTTGACATGTTCACCGAATGTAGAGTTGAAGTGAAGTGCGTTCCTAGAAAACTGTGGAGGGAATTCTGTAGCACTCGAAAGTGATTTTGTTGTTTTTTAACTTTCCTCTCTTATACATGTGTTGTTTTTAAAAGATTAATGTCACATGCCAGTACATAGGAGATAACTGTTTGAGTAGTTATTGTATTGTAAAATAAGTTTTTTGCCCTTCTAAATGTATATTTGTCGTTAAGGCAGCTATTTTGATTGGGTTTTGGAAGTATTAAAAAAGTATTTCTTAATTGAATTTCTTGTTAGTAATGTTGAAGTAAAATGTATGTTACTTTAAAAAAGGCTACCTCATATGGTATAACTTAAATGAACTATTTTCTGTTAAATTTCATTTTATGTAAGATAGTTGTTTTAGGGTTAGCGAATTTGTTATTTATATTGCATGCAGAAATATTATGTATTTATTTTTTTAGTGACTTCTACAAGTTTTGTTGCGATTGTTTGTTGGTTTCCGTCTCCAGCCTAGTTGTTTCATTTTATCTTAGTAAATAACATTATCGGACAATGAATGTGTATCTCATGAACTACCTTGTGAAATTGTTTGATGTATATTCTCAAGTTTTGAAAAAGTTACAAGATGAAGACCAAAAGTTATCCACATTGAAATTAAAAGAAACAGTTTCAGTGCAAACATGTGACGTTAAGTTGTAAATATTATAACTGTGATTTATGTAAATAAACTTGTTATGTCTGAAAGTGTGCTTTTATCACAGCTTTTTGTACAGCACAAGTTTTATGTACAGCTTTATTAGGAGTAGGATTTCAACGAATGGCAACATTTGTGACCTATTACATTATTAAAAACCAATTTCGAATTTTCACATTCCATTTGCCAATCGCAATGCATGTTTTATATCCATTTACAAAAGAATTTACTGTGACGTTATCATGCATAACCACCATTGTAAACAATTTTTTTTCTCCAAGATATTTGTTTTGAGATTATCTACTCTTAAAATGTGTTTTGGCTTATTATCATAATTCTTTAAAGAAATTTTGTGTTAATTACTACTCTAAATAATGCAATCAGTGATTATAGTACTTAAAATAAAGTTGGTTTAATGAAATAAAATGTTACTTTAATGAAAAATTAGTTGAGTGCACTTCTACTCAATTACACTGCAATACTGATACCTGCATTTAAATTTGAGTTGGAATCGTGGTATCATTTTCATTAATTAAAAAAAAAAATGCAATTTGGAGGTATTTCTTACATCAACCCCTTCCTCTAAAAAAATTCTGCCAGTATAACTTTTCTTTCTTGTAAGTCAAACAGAGAAGAAACAGTCGTGTTGATAGGCGATACTCACGGGAAGAAAACCTTGTTAAAAGAACCACAGCTATTTTGATCAAGGTCGTTAGAGCTGTTTTTTAGCAATTGCTGAAAAACATTGTTTTTCAATAACAGCTACCTTATTTGCATGCACAATTTTAGCAAAAACTTAAATTACAGATTCCATGGCCACAACTAACCTATATTCAACATCGTAGGTCAATCCATTCACGATTTATGCTGACCACAGACAGACATTTTTTCTAGACCACTTTTTTTTTTTTAATTCAGAGGTATGCTCCAAAACAAAATAGAAATGCAAAAAATAACTGAAAATATCTACTCGACACAGGTTGATTAAGTGGTTTGATGAGGCAAAAAACTAATCAACCAGCCACCTTTTTTTAAAATTTTTTTCCCGAATGCACTGAAATTTCTGTAAAATTTTCAAATCAAAGATAATTTTCCTTTCTAAAAAGGTTTATTGCTCTGGCAATATGAAATTCGAATATTTGTTTTCTTTAATGCTCATTTCTCTCTCCTGAGTGGGGGGTTACTCCTTTACGCTGGCTGGGCCACTGATAAAACAATCGGCGATGAAGTGGCTACTAAAGTGAAAGTGTCGGCCGGCCACTGGTTACTATATGAAAATCTCAATTCTCGGGTCTGCAAAAAAATAATTTTTTTTTTACTGAATGCAATACTTTCATTTCCCTACCTTAACATATGGGTAATTGAAAGTAAAATAAGAAAATGTTTTATTATATAGAAAAGTAATATCTCGCTTATAACTTCTAAGCATATTTCAAAATAAGATTGTTTACGAGTTGCGACTGATAGTCTCCTCGTTGGGTTGCTTTCTGGGAGTTTTCCAGCTTTTTTCTTATTCAACTCGAATGCGGGGCAGTTTCCCCTTGAAAGACCAAAACATCAGATCAAGATCTATGTATAGGGGAAATACCTATCCCCTTTATATACAGAGTGGCAACAAAATTCAGGAAAAAAAGTTCCCCAATGGATTTCTAAAAAATTCCGATTTTACTGCAAATTTTTGTTCAAATCTTCCAGATATGTAATCAAATAGAACGCGTTTGCTAAAAAGATATGCCAATTTAAAAAAAAAATAGTTTTGGCGGTAATGAAAAGTTTAAATTATTCTGCAACATTAAACTTCTAACGATTACCGCCACAATTCTCCGGGTAAATTGCACCAAAATAGGGATGAACAGAGAAATGTGCCTTCAGAAGAAAGAAATTTTTTGTGAAATTTTAAAAAGTTTCCCGATATTTTCCAGAATCAGAAATTTCCAGGTTCTGTGGCCACTATGTACATGCATCTTGATCTCATATTCCATCCTTCAATACAGCCAGTCACTAAAGGTTTTTGTAGCAGTAATTTTTCTAACATGTACTATACACAACTTAAAAAGAATCCATAGATATGGTGGCTGCTTTAGATGTCCTAGCTTGGCAAGAGTTTGTCATTTAAGACTCAAATGTGGAGCCTTTTCCTTTAAAAGTTCTCCCATTTTGTATCATGGGATAATAAAGCAGGATGTAACAGGTGTTGATAGTTTCCTAAAACGCATTAGCAGTATGGGAAAGTTAGACTGATATTCAATCATGTGATACTACACCAGAACTTGACCGAAGAACATTATATATCATAATTAGTCACACATTTTATATAAGGTAATGAAAGTATAGGCAGGGGAAAGACATCCTTCAAACCATGATGTAATTTTTTTTTTAATGCTAAACAAGTTACTTTATTTCATATAGAAAAAAAAAAAATCGAACGTAATTTTGATTATGTATACAAATACTAAGAATGATAAAAATAAGATAACAAAGTTCACTTTTCTTAAATTTACTTCTCATTAGTATAAAATTTAGAAGTTTCCCAACACAGACCTTTCTTTTGTGGAAGGAGCAACAAAAGGGGTTGGGGGTGGGGGGAGAAGGACCTGCTTTTGCCAATCTTTACCCATCTGCACCAGCAGGCTTTTCAAATTGCAAAATTCTTTATAGCACGATTTTTATATCTATTGCAAGACAAAGGATTAATGTACTCTGCCAAGTTACCTAAGCTTGTTAGTTGTTATGATTAAGGATTACTTATAGGTCCTTTCAAAATAAGAAATATTTCAAACTGCATTTAAGCAGTGTTATATTAAAATTAAAAAAAATGAAAGTAAAAGCAAGCTTTAAGAAATAAATATCATCCACTTAAACCTCTGACCCACGAGTCATTTATATTTAATGACTTTTTTAAAAAGTCATTAAATCAAAAATATTTTCAATACATGAAAAATGAAAATACTAACTGGCTAAAGAGCTACAAAGAAATTGAATTTAATTAAATATTGATTGAAACAGACACACTAAAAAAATATAATTCTAAAGTTTTTGCCTTCAAGCTTAATATATGATTCTATCTATAGTATTTGTAGAAGAGATGAGTGAAAAAATAACTTATTGACATAATTATATGACTGATTTAAACCGATTTGTTCATTGGAAAAGTGTAAGCACTCAATTGTAAATTTATGACATTTCGGTAATGTATAAAACTACATTCTATGAGAAAGGTCCAGAGAATAAATTAACAAAACACAATTTATTTAATATAAAATGGATGAGAAATAATTTATTGTGTAGCTTTAGTTGATGTTCCTACTTTCTTTTTATCTTTCTTCTTTAATCCATCCATATTTCCTTTTAATAGATTTGCATATGCCTGTAATAAAATGAATCTATGAATATATCTTGGATACTAATAAAATAACTAAGATAACAAATTCAGGATAATCCAAGACAAAATCAATTCGAAATGCCCTGATGATTCCCTGTCACTGTAAAAACTATTAAAAATGAACTCCAAGCATTAAGTTAAGTCGACACAAATGCACAAAATTGAAGTTAATACAGTAGAACTCCGGTATAGTGAAACGTCTGCAGACCCAATAATAAGTCCACTATAACAGAAGGTTCACTATAGCCAAATTTTTTTTTTTTTAAATATGACAGTATTAGTATTGCTGGAAATCAGTGATTAAGATAATTTGCTTATAAATTATTACTTAAGTAAATAGATAATTATTAATCAAATATTAAAAAGAAAAATAATTGCATAATAACTAAAATTTGATTTTACCTTTACATTCTATGAGAGAAATTAGTTATTTTAGCTTGAATACAATTTGATTTTAAATAAAGTTCATCAATTTCCTTATCAACAATTATTAGAGAAACCATGGGTTTCTTGTCCACATTTTATGTCGAAAAAAAAATATTCAAGATATTTGCGGCCGATTTAACTTCCGAAAGAGAAGGAGTCGAAACTTCACATTCTGCTTCAGCCTTGTTCTTGTGTTTCACTTCAGATACAATATCATCATCTGTAATGGTACCCAGTGAACACTTCACCATTGCACAATCTATATTGTTCAGCAACTTCCTTGGAGAAACAAGTTTACGCCATGCTTTTCCAGCCACAGAGCTAACGGTAAGTTTTCTTCGTCATCCAGTGGCGTCTTTTTCTTCCAACAACACCCATTGATAGACCGGCGTGTCAGAAACAGTTGCGGATTCTTGCTGATGTCACTTACAGGGTTCCCAAGGTCATTGAAAGTCATTAAAAGTGCTTAATATTTTTTAACTTGTTTTCAAGGCCTTGAAAAGGCTTAGAGGTGCTTAAAAGTCCTTAATTTTTGTGGATGTTGTGTGCCCAACAGCAAAATTTATAAAAATACAACTCAGACTTGCTATTCCCGAGTGACCGTCACTTATCCACACCGTATTGGAATTCTCCAACATATTGGTATTACGTATGCGCCAACTTGTAATTTTTTTGGTAGAATATACTTTATTAAAAATTTGTATATATCCCTGATGCCTGAAAACAAATTTTCAAAGGTTCTTAAAAATATTATTTATTTTTAAAAGTCATTGATTTTCATTTTGTGATTTGAGTGGGAACCCTGACTTATATCCATGACTTTTAAAACAAAATTATTGATTCCAAGAGAGATGTGATGTGTTCCTTGTTGCTATCCTTGTAATTCTTTAAAATTGGCATCACTAGCTGTTTCCGATAAGTGAGATTTAAGGTTGCGAATAACGCTTTGATCCATGGGCTGCAACACAGAAGTCGTATTTGGAGGTAAGAAAATAAGCTTAATGCACTTCAGATTTTCTAAGTGGGGATGGGCTGTGCAATTGTCAATAGGGAGGACAATTTTACGTTTTTCCCAACAAATTATTGTCCCATTGTCAAAGTTCTTTTTCAAAAAACTTGGAAGTGATCCAAGATTTTTGATTGGATTTGTTGTTGATGGGTAGATTTTTAACATTTTTTAAAGATCTCGGCTTCTGAAATCAACCTATGACAATTAGTTTTCGCTTTTCTGAGCTGTACATATTTGCACATTCGAGAACAGTTATTCTCCCTCTGGAGAGCTTCCCATTAGTGCATTTTTTCCTTTAAATTTTAAAGTTTGATTGGGAATCATTTTGTTAAAAAGTCCAGCTTCGTCAGCATTAAAAATATCCTTCTCTTCATTATCCTGAATTACATCCAGCCACACTTGAGCTTTCTATTTTTTTACATCTGATGCATAAACACTTGCCTTGCTGCTTCACCAACAACCTTTCCATAAGAAATCTTGTTTAGTTTTTTTAATCTATCCAGCCATCCATTGGAGCACACAAAAGCCTTTTCTTCGAATCTTTTGGCAAACTCATTCACTTTAATTTGAAGCATGCCTTTAGTCACACACAGGGAGATTTCTATTCTGTTGAAAAGTGAGCCATTTTAACACAGCTTCTTTCTCATTTTCTCGTTCGGCCCGACGTAGTTTCTTCGAAGAGTCCATATTTTTTTTGTGTGCAGCAAGAGTCACACTGTGATTTTTCCAAATGCTTGAAACTGTAAATTTTTATAAAGAAAATTCTTTGCATATTGTTGAACGATTCGGCCATCTTCAATATGTTTGTTAATTTTAACTTTCTCCTCAATTGAAAATGTTTTTCTTTTTACAGAATTTTTAAGTGCTCTTAAAAAAACGTCTGTTTATCTCAAATCGTTCATAAGAACATGAAGAGAGCGACAGTAAAACGAGGGAAAATTGGAGACTTTTGGACTGTCATCACTTACCGATTGTAAAGAATAGTGGCTTGAAAAGGGGGGGAGGAGGGCATTTAACAATAGTGGACAGAGGTTCCATCCTACAATTGGGGGGAAGAGGAGTCGAAAAAGAGAGATTTGTTCCTTCACCGGGGAGAAGGGAGGAAAAGAAATGCTGCCTAACCAGTTATTCCCTTTAGTTCAAGACAATAAGAATTAAAGAGTGAAATCTGAAGGAGTGCTGTTATTTGCACTCCCAACTCATGCCAGTTTGAAGTTGGAAAACTGAAAAACAAATCTGTGGAAACAAAATTTGAGTCCACTATAAACAAACTACCATTTTCCCAATTGTCCACTATAAGCAGTTAAAATAACATTAGGAGTTGGGTTGGGACCACTATAACAGAGTGCTCACTATATTCCATGTTCATTATAGAGGCGTTTGACTGTATAAGGGATTTAAAAATATATCAACTTACTAATTGAAATTTGTTCACATCTTTAGCATTGACCTGAAATTAGATAAAAGTATAGAGATAAACAACAATTGAAATTAAGTATCCATATTAATTTAAGTTGTTCAGAGGGAAAACAATATAGATTTTTCCGACAATTCCCAGTCAACCATACTTGTATAACAATGCAAATTATCAAAAATTAAATTTAAGGAAATTTATTGAAAAAAAATATGTCGATAAATTGAAAATATATATATTAGAATGACTGATGAAAAACATGATTCTTTCTTTTAGTGAAATTTCTTTTTATTGATTTTAACAATAACAAAAATTATATTCTCTGGTTTAAATTGCAATTCTTCAAAAATTCAAACTGATATTTCTATAAATTCAAGATATTTCTATATTGTCCTGTTATTGCTTTAATAAAATAGTAACTGCCTTTTATTATTTATAAGTATTTAATAAAATAGCTTTTTAAAAAAAAGTTTTGGTATCTAAAGTTTTTTGTAAAAGTTCAAATGTTGTTAAAATAATAAGAAAATTAAGAAAAGCAATATATTTTACCAGAACACTAACCATGGTTTTCTAATTTCATGATTTGTTTGATATTTATTTAAAGAAAAGTTATTGTTGAATGGATAAAAAGTTATTATACATAGAGGATAAAGGAATTTTAAATATTTATGTGGATGTTTATTAGTACTGATAAAACATAATGATACTATCAGTACTAATAAACATCCACACAAACATTTAATATTCCTTTATCCTCTATAAACAAACATAATGATACTATGGCCGACTAAACAGTATAGTGGTTAGCGTGCTAGCTTCTAGACCACGAGGTTGAGGGTTCGAGTCCTGTGTTAGGCATGGGTGTTTGTAAATGCATGTTGGCTTGTCTAATGACGAATGTTTCGACACATTATAGCCCTCGTGTTGCTGACGGCACCAGATAATCTGAATACAACCAACCATAATGATACTATAAAAGAATAGTTAATAAAACTAGTTAAGTTGGATTTATTTTAAATGTTTGGAATAAATAACAGAAAAAAGAATTTTAATGTAAGAAATTAAAAATAATTTCAGAAAGGATAATGAAAACAAAAGAATTTTATTGATTGAATAATTCAATATGCAAGTCTTAAATATATATCTATTACTGACCTTACACAATTATATAAAATTTCATATTTTATGAACACATTAATACAAGCTTTTTGTACAATTCATGCTTTAAGCTAGGTAAACTATCACTGAAATTATTTCACAAAAATAAATTATAACAACATATATACATACAATTATTTAGGAGCTATTCATTTGTAGTACTGCACTTTAAATTGATGAACTCTGTGGTTCAAATATTTTCCCTTTTGTTCAATATTTTAAAAATAATAATATTACACATTTTAGAGATGTAATATCAATTAAATTCAGGTTAAAAAGTGATTATTAATATTTAAAGAATATGGATGTATCCCATACATATTCTTTAAATATTAATAATCACTGATTATCCATCAATTTTTACAATGGAAATTTAAGTCTAATCACCCCGGCCCACCTCAATCCAACATTTCAGGTCACTACTTTGCTGTTAAAAATGAACAGAAACTTACAACGGTACTTAGCTTCTTATTTCCAAGCGTAGCTCGTATTATACATTTATATTCAAGTACAGGGGGCAGAGGATTAGTTGCTAACTTTGACGGACGTGGCTTAGGTTTTGTTCTGCCATCGTCTGCAAAATGAAAAAAAATAAAAAAATTTCATTTCACTCCTTTAAAAATATATACATTAAAAGCAAAAGAAAGTGTAAACTACAGAAGATAAAGTGGTAAGGGGTAAAAAAAAAAAAAACATTATGAGAAGGCAAATTAATTACAATATAAAACAGATACAAGGATGGATGGATGGAAAATTGAAGCATTGTACTTCTCATATCAAATGTTTCAACTTGTTAAGCAAGAAGTATGATTAGACTATTACAAATAGAGGGTATTATGCTTTTTGAAAAAATAAGAAAATACAAATAAATTAAATTTATTTCATTTAAATGTGACTGTATTTTTCCTTTTCAATCAGCTTTGTTTGAAACTAAAAACTAAGCAAATTTGGATAAGTAAAACAAACAAAATCAAATAACTAGATTTTTTAGTTAAGTGCTTTTTACAATAATAGTAATAAATTCAAACAACCCTTCAATTTGTTTAAATCTTAAATTTTGTGCTAATGATCCTGATAATAAATTTATTGAAGATTGAGTGAATTTAAATGTACTTACATCTTTTCATAGTAATACATATAGATCCTGAATTTCTAGATTTTTGAAAGAGCCTAGTCAACTCAGTGAGAAACTAAAATAAGAAAGTTATATTTAATAAAGAGTTTCGGTAATTGTTTTTAGAAAAAGTAGCATAGATATTAATTTATCTGAAAAATATATTTAAAAAAATATTACATAGATTAAAAAATGATAAACTTTACTCTGTAATTAGGGTCGTTTTATGTTAAGAAAAGAACTGTTTCATACATCTGTTGCGTAAATGCGTATAAGGGCAGCTCTTATATTTTAACTTTCTAAAAGTTTAGCTAGCAACCTGTATCTTCTTTTCATAAAAAAAAACTTGATCTGTTGGACTGTTTGGAGATAAACTGTAGCATATAAATCATTGTAGAGTAACCAATAAAAATTTGTAATGTGAAGGGATACTGCAATCTAACGATCATGTGTACAGCCCAAGCAAGCAACACTATGCTCCCACACTCAGTGCTCGCGCTATTCATAACACAGAGCAAACCCTTCATACCAACTAACCACTAGACTGCCGTGATCATTAGAGAGAGAAGCATGTGTGTGTCATTCCTCCCCACTAAATTCCTACATTGCAAATATTATTTTCTAGTCATCATTAAATATGTTAATAATCAAATGGAGTCAAATCATCTACCACCCCAGTAGCAGAAACTTTTCTGCCAGTCTGCGACACTAATTTGGATATTAGAATATAATCTACAATGAAATTATTATTTTTTTAAAGTTTGCATTAAATACATAAGCACCTTATTTGTAAATTTTACCAAAAATTCCTGTTTTACATAAACATAGAAATTTGGCAAAATAAATTAAATATTAAAACGGAAATATTTAAAATTATTGTATCTTAAATTAACATTCTAATCATTCTGTATAAATTCAAACCAAATGGCGAAAGCGATCTTCACACTAATCAAGGACATAACGGCCGTCACATCAGCTCAAGCCTACGCGAATGATATCAAAACGGCATTGCAATTTTTGCCGATAGCTGCTACTAAAAGGGCTTAAACTTAAGTGAAAATTATCTCTACTGCAACGCAAATATTGACCACCTTACCGGCGCAAATCTCGGCAATTACATCAAAGTTACAATCTGCAAAAACGACCATTATACCAACGTAAGTATCGGTGTTAGCGCCTAATATATCGGTAGAAATCTGGAATTTTATGCAATAGAGACGATTACACTATCGACGTAACACTCAACAAAGTTGACTATCTTAACCACTTAAATATGGGAGATGGTAACAATTATTGAGGCGCAAACCTTCGAAATAGTGGTTATTATATCGGCGTAACACTCACTGAAAGGGAACATCGTAACAGCGTAAATATCGGCGATATCTCCCCCCTTAGCACCGTGATTCTCGGCAACAGTGGTCCTTACATCAGCGTAACTTTTAGCAAAGCTAACTACTACACACCAGTTCGTAAAAGCACATAGAACTCATTATGTTTCTATACAATCTCCTTAAAGTCAAGCATGGAGAGTATTACGATTCCGATTCCTTTGTCATGAAATGAAGTATCGCGCATGTGCGTTGACTCAAATCACAAAACTTAGAAATCGGACTAAAAAAAAATTTATTTTTTTTAAAAAGTCAGATTTGTAAAATAATCTGCAGGCTGCTGGAAAATCTGCCACATCCGTCTCCCGTCTCACATTTTCTGCTACCGGGTCTACCACCAACACTACCTTACTAACAAAGCTACTTTGCAAACATTTAAATTCAATGTATCAACAAATAATGAAGGGAATTGTTTAAAGCAAAGAACAACATCTTAAAAACCGTAATACATTTATCATAGTTTAAAATACGACAGGTAAAGTGGGAATCATTGCTTGACAAGTTGACGCATGTCCAACAGTTCCTTATAGTAACCTCTACACAGAGTAAAAAAATATCCTGTACAGCAGCATTTGCTGCTAAATTTTGTAAAAGGGCCACAACATGTTTGCAGATCCTTCACACAGGCTGCACATTTCATAGGGTAATATTTTTTAAAAACAATATTAAATTTAAGTTCATTAAAAACTCTAATTGTTGAAAAGTTAGAGAGGAAAATTATGCCTTTTTTCGAAATGAGAGTTCAACTTTGAGGTATTTATAATTGTGTTTTCTTGATTGTTATTTCTTTAAACTATCTTTCAATTTTCAATAGAAATTTTAAGTACTCTTTCTCAAGTAGAAGAACCATAGGAGAAATTTTCCACTTAAATTCGAATTGGAAGAACATACATATCAACAGAATGAGATCAATTTATAAAAAAATACCTACTGTATTTCATAGTGTTTTAATTTTGAAAAGTTTTCCAAAAAGTCTGCGATTGAAAACACTCTTCATGTTAACAAACAATGTAATGAGAAGAGATGAAATCAACAATGATATAATAATTAGTACGTATTTTTAAAGATATTTTTTGGGGATTTAATTGATATTTTTGAGACAATTTACGAATAAATTGTGATATGCAAGTTATCTTGTTTTGGACCACCAGCTGGATTTCTAGATAGTAAACACATACCATTTTAGTTAAAACAGAGAATAAATTAAAACTATAGGAATATAAAAAAAAATTCCACCACACCAAGAATTGTTTTACTTCTTCGCTTGAGAAGCCCACACAAAATTCTGTGGTGGGCCAAATAGTGCCGAACGGCGCTTTCTCTCTATACATAGTCCTTCCTGATATGAGTACGGAACAGATAGAGTAAAGGACATTTGACAAGTTGTTTTTTCATTTGACGGCACAAATATGAAAATCCGCTGCCTGTTGGGTTGCCAGAATGGAAGCCAGTGAAACATTCTGGAACTACCAACCAAAGTACTGACGGGGGCAGATGGAAAGTGCATTTAATCGGAAAAAAAACAACATTAACCTACCACATAAAATTTCCTATAATACATCTGCACCATAATAAGCAAATGGAAAAATTTCTAAAAAAAATTCATTATTTCTTCTTTAGCGACCAAAATGTGTTGTATATTTCACAGTAAAATGGTTCTGCCAGCAGGGTTGCTGGAAAATATTCCAGAATACCTATATATCCAATGCGGGTTGTCAAACTCCCCATAAATCCGAAAAAACGCATCAGTAAACAGAGCTAAAAAAATTACCTATATTACATTTGCACCTTTGAATGATTTTAGTTTAGAGTTTTTGGGTGGATCTTAGAACAGCCCACCTCTTGGCGTCTTTTTGAATTCTCGCCAAACTAGTGGCGATAACGTCGCCAATGTGGCAACCTAGACGGATTATGGAGAACTGTCTAGAATCTTAGAGTGCCTTTTTTCAACGTCTGATCGCAACGGCGTTTCGTCTAAGTTTGCTTGCCAAAACTATTCGAAATGCACAACGAAATTCTGAAACCTGATTGGTTAATTAATCTGTATTCATACGCGATAGTTGATTTCGTTGGAAAAGACGTAAAAAGGTTAATTGTTTCCGTCATTTATGCTTGTAATCTCTTGGGAGAAGGTTTTTATGGTGTTATTTAAAAAAAAAAAATATTATTATTTCTGGCCTTCAAGTATCATTTTTTAATTGAAAAATAATAATAACAAATATTCAATCAGTAGTCAATTTGGCGAGATTTCAAATAAGTCGATAAGAGGTGGGCCATCTAAGATTGTACCGAGTTTTCTAACATTTTCTTACTTTCCAAGAAGTAAACGATTGAAATATACAAATAGTGATTAAAGATACACCGCTGTCCCGTACGTAAATAGGGGAGCCTTCAATACAGTATAAAAGTAGTGGAGCAAAAAGAATCGGCAATTTACTATATTTTACTTAGAATGATTATTAATTTAAGAAGCAGAATGTGAACATTAGTACATCAGTCACCTATGTAATTCAAGTAGGACGGATTTAATTTAACTTAAGTGAAATTAAAAATATAGAATAATGATTAGAAAAACCGAAAGAAATATAAAATTCAGTAACACATGAACTTACAGCTTCATTTTCAAGTAAAACCATGTTTGTTTTTGTTTCACTGCATCCCTTGCTTGCTTCGTGGTGGTGTGTTTGCTTTTTATTTCATTTCACTTGATTCTTGAATGTTATTTTGAGATTGCCAGATGAAATTTGCTTTCTATGTATATAACATTTTACTGCAAACAGCGGTGTTTTCATTAATATTAGACTCAAATGAATAGGATAATTTAGATACATAAAATAGAAAATATATTGCAATGGGATGATTATAGATAAAAGACATGATCAATTGGTCAATGTAGGTTATGATTGACGACGTCACAGTTCGCTTTGGTAATGAAATGCTTGCCATTTATCGGAGTTATTTAGAAACTTATTATTCCTGTTGCGTGATATTTCGTTCATAGACTTGCATTGAAAACAACGTGCGTAAGTTAACTCTAAAAAAATTGAAAATGTTGAAAAGAGACAATACTTGTTGTGTTCTACAGTGTAATAGTAAAGGATCACAAAATCCGGAGCTAAGTTTTCACAGGTTTCCATTATTAAACAGCAAGTTATATAAAACTTGCCCCAGCTCTCGTAAAACTTTTAGTGTTTACAGGAGAGATGAATGGATTAGGTTATTCCGTATTGGAAAAGCTGTATCGGCAAGAATGCGTGTTTGTTAAAAGCATTTTAATGTTTGTGAGTATCGTACGCCAAGTAAGTACATTTTATTTTATAACTTACTGCATAGCAATTATGATTAGTCGGTATTCGTAAAATAGATTATGATATTGCTATACAGTGGCTTCCAAAAGTCTTGGTACACTTTTTTGTAAAATTGTAAAATTTGTAGAAAAAGTAATGTAGTTTGGATTTGAATTCGAATATTAACCTTTTTTTTTTTTTTTTCTTCTTTTTTTTTCTGTGGGATGTTAATTTAATTCTGAATGAAACCTAACATTTTTAAAAGAAGTATTGAATCGATTTATTTTTATAAAAATATAATTCATAGAAGAAGAAAAAAAAAATTCCACAAAAGTGTTTGTACACCATAATATTTTCTGATAGTTTCATTAATAAAATAATTTTTTAAGCTTGTTTTTTAATTTTTGCATTGTGGTGACTTTTAAACCCTCGATCGTAATATTTGCCTTCTCTAGTTATTATAATCTATTTCTTCTTTAAAATTGTTCGTAGTCGTAAAGTAGTCTACCAAATTCGGCATATTTATGGTATTTAACGAAATAATAATAATGCAAGCAGTTTTAACACGAAATAATTGCTCAAATTTTTATAAATCAAATTTTAAAAATTGCTTTTTGAGCGCCTCGTCACGTGATCAGAAACGCCCGGATAAACTCCTCAGCAGAGTGTGACGTCAATGTTGACCACATTTGTTAGCAAACAGCTTCATACGTTTATTTTAAAGCTTGGTTCATCTCTTTTCCTACTATATGATAAATTATGACTATTGAAGGTAACTTTTAGGAAATATTTATTTAGAGAAGTGTTATTGGAATATTGGAAGACGGTTTTGTAAAGGCACCCCTAATAGTAGCAATCACTGCATGGCGTTTCGTCGGCCAATAATCGGAATTCATCAAAGTCATCGGTGATTCCCCAGACTGATATATAAACACACCCGTATTTCCTCATCTGCCGATGAACCTAAACTCATCGGAAAACGATATCTTCCCAACATCGGTGGCCTGTGGAATTTCTAATCATCGTTTTTTTGATTGGCAAAAGATATCGGAACGACTTCGATAGGCGATAAAAAACTTATGTTTCTTTTTCTTGCAATTCCACTGAATTAGAGGCGATCCTTGAATGTATTTCAAATTTAAATCAACGATTTGCTAAACATTTCGCTTTGGCAATAAGTGAAAAATATTTTAAAAATAAGTGTACGAAAATTTTTAAATGTAAAAATATATTTTGAAAAAATGCAAACCACATAATTATATATTGCTTATCTAATACGTTAATAAAATCCATAAATAAAAGTTTTTATATAGTAAAAAAATATAGGAACAATTTTCTAAAATTAAAAATAAATTCTCATTTCAATTTCAAAATATAAAATAAAAGTATAGTCCTTGTTTTTAAATAGTTTTCATTATAATTTGCTGAACTCATTTTGGTCCGTTTTTTAAACATCTTTTAAGTAAAATAAAAATATGTTTATATGTTTCAAAAAGTTAATCAAATTGAATACAGTTTTTAAAAAAATTTAAAAATTAAATATATTTTTTTAAATGTCAAAATTATTAAGTAAACTTTTAAATTGCATTTAAAAAAATATCATAAAATGTACACTTCAATTAGTTAAAATTTTACAAAATAGATGGCGACACTATTATGTGTATAAGAATACATAAACTAAATAGGTTTTCATATGGGATATATATAGTTTTTAGGGATATATATATTTATAAATTAATATCCTTTTCCAAATTTATGGAAGATTTGCTATTTTCCAAAAATTCCCCATATATAAAAAAAAAATTCGGTCAATTTTCTTGCAAAGTCTGTATGATAGTAGAGTTTTGTACTACAATACAATTTCTATACCAAGAATCGCTAGTACCATCAGTCTAGTGGCCAAGTCAACGCGCTTCGGAGACGAACATCCTTCGTTCGATCCCAGGATAAGTAATTTAGACAATTCTGGCGTGAGTAATTTGGTGGTGTTATAACTTCGATTTGTACTCTTAATATGTCACTGGAAATATTACAATATAAGAATTACGCGCTCTGGGTATGTATTTTTAGTTTTTGAATATATATTTGAAGTTTTTTTTAGTTTTATCGAATATTAAAATCTTGTCGTTTTTAATATTCGATATTTACATCTTTATAACTATTTAATGTTTATTAATTGATATTTTCGACAAAATAACGACCATCGTAGCGATATTTCTTGAGAGCAAAATTTTCCTCGGATAGTGCTCGTATTTCCCCCTTTTCTTCGGATTTTTAACCAATTCTTGTCGGCTTCTCCTCGAATTCGATCAGTTTCCGGACATCGGCCAATGGCCGGCCACTGGCACAAAATGGATTAGTTGCCAAGGGAAAGATAAGTTTAGGGTGAGTTTCCGGTGAATCGCCAATCACCGGCGATTCACCTGGGGACGAAATTCCGCTCACCGCCCGAGGTAAAATTGCTACTAGGGAAACATTTAGAATTTACCCAAAATAGATGCTTTGATGGTGGTTCTTTTTCAAGTCAAGCTCAGAATTTTATTCTGCGGAGTTTAGAAATGTTAACACATTTGTGTAAGTATCAACAATTCTCACAGTTCTTATAATTAGAAAAACAACAACAACACTTTTACAGTTATAATAATCATAAAAACATTAGGAAAAAAAAATAGCAATTAATATAATCCGCCGAGTACTGTTAAAACGGAGTGAAAAGGAACAATTTTCAACTTTCAAAGTAAAAATAGAGTGTAATAATATCGTTAACGAACATATTTTTGACTTAGGAAAGTGGATCTTACCTTCTTCTATAATGATGAAGCCCAAAAATGCTGTGAAAAACGTGACTGGTATTTATTTTGATTTTTTTCATGTTGTCCCGATTCACCCCGCAGAAAGGGATGAAACGACACTCGTTATAATTTATAGCTGATATTATTTAAAAAAGACAAAAAGGTGAAAAAGACAATTAATAATGCATTGAAGTGAATAGAAACACAAGATTATCATAAACAAAATCCTTTAACCTTTAACCCTTTTTCTACTGACGGTACTTATAAGTCCAGTGATTGTACTGCATTTCTCATGGTACTGTACTGATTTAAATGCTTTGAAACCCATAGGGACTTTGAAGTCCACTTCTATGAAGTTTGTTCTTCACCTATTGAATGACAGCACAAGATTGCTTCTTTTTGGAAACATTAAGTATTTAAAAATAGTTAGTTCAAATTTAAAAAAATTCAGTAAATAAAGGGTTAACTGCTGTGATTGGGTGGTTTGATCTTTTTGTGGCACAAGGGCAACACGTGGTTCATATTGCTCCAAAAAATTTGGTGAAGATCAATTAAAAATTTCAGTAACAAAGAATTGGAAAAATTAATTTAAAGTCAAAGATTAAATATTTTAGGGGGTTGGAAGCATTCTACAAAAAATGACTCGCGGTCTGTCAGACCGCATACAGTAATTAAAGGTTAATATGACATACAAGAAATGTTTTTGTCAAAACAATTCATGTAAACAAAACAAATATTTTGGTTTCAAATTTACCAAAAATAATAATAATAATAATAATAATAATTATAATCAATATTTCAATAGTGCATCAGTACTTAACTCTTTAGTTCCCAATGCAGTTTTCTGGAATATCCTTTAGGGACCGGGTTCCCACCCGAAAAGAAAAACCATTTTCACCCCTCCAAGTGCGGCATTTAGAGAGAAGGGCAATAGACCCCCTGCTAAGCTAAGGGTAATTTATCTCGCTTCGCTATCTGGTTTCCAGATATAGATTGACAACTAGTAAATCCTCAAGGCGTTTTGTTTGTTTTCTGTAGTAGTACAAAGTATTTGTGTTTTGGACATGAAGCTGTGAAAAGAAAGGCTTCCAAAGATAAGAATGAAAAGCACCTGTTATACCCACCCTACTGTGACGACAGTCCCAAGAATACCTCGGCCCCTCTTCCCCCTCCCGCTGTGAAGAGAAATCTCTGACCCATTGTAGTGAGCCTTTAATGGTATCGGACCTCCAAGGTCCACCCAAGAAGGGGGGTAGGAGTTGTGAGTGAAAAGACATGGCCGGAATGGGACTCAGCCAGCTGGGGCAGTTGGGCCGGAACGGGAATTAAAGAGTTAAACTTAATATTGTGTAGTTAAAACATTTAAAAGAATTAAATAAAATATTACTTGCATCAAAATGATCTTCACAGAAGTGAATCGTAGTCTGTGATGGTGAAAACTAAGTTGATTATCTTCTTGCAAGATTTAACCACTTTTTTTGTATGTCTGCTTTCCTGCGCACATGTGTAAACAACTTTTCTGGAGTTTTAATCGAAGTACTTGTATAGTGGGATACTGCATAATACCGATACCGGTGAGACATTTCTTGGAACGAAATCAAAAGAAAAACACTTTTCGCGCTGGAAACTCACTCGCGATTGCGATGTTGTTTATGCAAGATTGACGTCACACAGTCAGATGGGTTTTTGAGCAGCGTTTTAGGGGCGGGGCTTCTACTTGCATTTTAAAATGCAATTTTTAGCGTTTTGCGGCATTATTTTGAAAAAAGAAAAAATACGAGTCTTTTATTTTGTGCATACCTTTTATTTAAAACAAGTTTTGAAAATTTGTCAAATACCCTATTGATCACATATATTATCCTAAAAGTATTAGTTAATGTATTCTATATATGGCTAATATATTAAATGTATTCCATTTAACTGTTTAGTATGTAATAAAACATTTTAAACAAGCAAATAGAATTCAAAACCAGCCAAGAGGATTGCCCAACATAGTTATATGAACGTAAAAAGGGATTTATTATAAGAAAATTTGTGAAAAGTCCACGTTTGTGGCCTATAAAAGTTTCTTCAGAATATAAAGAAAACTTCAATTTCACTTGAAACTGTTTGAAAAGTAGTCATATCAGCAAGACAACATGGGTGTTCTGCCAGAAGAAACATTTTGTAGGTGCTAAAAATCGAAAATTAGCAGCAAGAATTGTTTCAGCCTCTCGAATACAATTACTGGTATGGGAACTTTTCACGAAATTTCTAAACGTTCTTCCGTTGAGAAAGACTGTTTACAAAAAATACACACTTTAAAAGAATTAAATAAATTTTAAAAAATCATTCAAAAACACGAATTAAATCAATAACACTAAGAATGATTGCTGCTGCGATTTAATCTGCTCTGTCGTGCAACGAGATTGGAAACTATCACGTGTAAGGTGAATTGTAAGCAAAACAAGAGCAACAGGTATATTTGCTGCCGCCCCCCCCCCCATAGGTAACCAACATCTTTTTACATTCCAACTGATTCTAATGACAAGGAAGTGATTTGTGTCTTGCACAAAGTGCTACGCGATCAAAATCACGATCTTGAGGCCCAAGTGAAGAAAGACTGCTACATAATAACGTCTCGCACTGCTAGTAAGAAAGCTGCCACCATTACTAATTCATATTTATTCATTAATTGTCATTCATTAATATTCACCCCAACTAACAATTGCAGCTCGCCCCATTCATCTGATTGCTAGAGGTCTTCTCTGGAACACCTCCCCAATTTAAATTCATGAATGGTTTCAGAGGAAAACCTGACTTCGTTCCCAGCTTGATCACCCAAATGAAGAGTAGGGTTAGGTCCCTTCTTTATCTTGGAATATCCTGCCGACCTAAACACAGAAAGCATTTTGTCTTGGACAAATCTCCTCTCAATCAAGATCAAGATCGAGTTTTTTAAAAACAAACATAGACAAGAGAGAGAACCAAAACAATGCTACAGGTTTCCAATTGGCTGAGTCCTGTTATTTCCCTATAAGATGTCACCATTGCCAGTTAGACCAACTAAATAGGGAGTGTCCTAATAAAGAAGGTGACAAGCTCTGCTTCAACTGCCAACTGCTGTCTCTCCAGCTCAGCTCTTTCATGCCCAATTAGAAAGAACTATGTTACTAAAGGAAGAAGCGACCCAGTGGTCAAGAAGGCAACACCGCCGCTGATCCCTCATCATTCAAAAGCTCTACTGGATTCCTTCCTAGACCACTTCCTACAATGGTAAAATAATATCACTAGATCTAGAAGAAATACTTTTTTATATATATAACCTAACATCCTAATAGCCTTGTCACTAGCTGCCCAACATTGTTGCCTCATCTTAAAATTTCTACTAACCCAGCGTTTCTCAACCTTTCAGTATTCGCGGCCCAGTTTTCAATCATAATTTTCATCGCGGCCCCACTTGCAATAAAATGTATACAACAATAATGTATATTTAGTATTTTGGATTCTTTTTTTAAATTAATTTTAACTAACTGACAAAACAAGAGTAAAAGCGAGCCAACGTTGGCGAGAAACCACATTTGGCATTTTGCCAAGCGGGCGGTGAACACGACCGAGGCCGTCTCGAGCATGCGCAGAGCAAATGTTTTCTCATAGGAAGAAGGAAAATGTTCGATAACACAAGTTGCAATTCCAGCCAGTCTCATTCGAGTTGATCCTTCCATCGTTATCGAATCTATCGTGAATGTGTATGTTATATATGTTTTCTTGTTAATTACAATTCATGGCAGCAGATTTATGCAGACTCATGGATAAATTTTAAAGTGGAAGTAAGTGAGCATTGGACGATAGTCAAGCATAAACCAGTACACAGACGAGCGTGGTTCCGAAAATAAAAGCAAGAAAATATTCTCAAGAATACTTAAATTTTGGGTTTACCAGTACTGAAATAAATGAAGTAGAAAAACCCCTGATGTGTATCATTTGCTCAAAAATATTGGCCCCAGACAGCATGAAACCTAATAAAATTAACGACACTTGGAAACGCTTCATAGTGAGTACGTCAACAAACTCAGAGAATTCTTCGAATTAAAAATTAAAATCATATAAAAAGCAAAAATCATTTTTTAAAGAAACTTTGTCTGTGAATAAAAAATATTTAATTGCATCTTACAAAGTTTCATAAAAAATTAGCCAGATGTAAAAAAACCTCTCACCATTGGTGAAGAGAGCTTATTTTGCCAGCAGCAATTGAGATTGCAGAAACTATGTTTGGAGATAATTTTTCAAAACAATTGCAGTCTATACCTCTTTCGAATGATACTGTTGCTCGTCGAATTGATGATATAACTGAAGACGTACAGTGTCAGCTTTTCTCGAAGTCGTGTAACAAATTGTTTTCAATACAGCTGGATGAAGCAACAGATAGAAATAAAGATGCTCATTTAATTGCCTATGTTCGATTTTGTGATAATATGTCAGCAGAAGAAGAACTACTTTTCTGCAAACCAATAGAACTCCAAACAACAGCGCTTGCATTATTTGCTATTTTGAATGATTTTATGAACGAGGCAAATATAGAATGAAAAAATTGCGTCGAAATATGCACCGACGGTGCTCGTTCAATGTCCGGAAGATTCCAAGGTATACAAGCACTTATAAAACAAAAATCGCCTCAGTGCGTCTGGACACATTGTATGATCCACAGAGAAGCTTTGGCTTCGAAAGAAATGAGTCCTGATCTGAATATTGTGTTAACTTACGGTTGTAACCGTAGGAAATTATATAAAAAAGAGCCCCTGATATCGAGAATCTTTTTCGCTCTTTGTAAAGACATGGGTTCAGTACATTCAGCTATACTATTTTATTGCGAGGCAAGATGGCTATCAAGTAGGGAAATTTTGCAACATGATTATGATTTAAGAGAAGAAATCGTCATTTTCCTAGAAGAAGAAAACAGACCGGAAGCCGAGGATTTTCGCGATGGTTTATTTGTGATGAAATTGAGCTACTTGGTCGACATATTCGAGAAATTAAATAACATGAATCTTCAACTCCAAGAAGCAAATACACATATGTTGGATACGAGTGATAAAGTTAATGCTTTTTGTAGAAAAGGAATTGTGGAGCAGAAATTTAAAGCAAAAAAACCTAACAATGCTTTCAAATGTGAATGATTGTACTAAAACTTGCAAGGCTGAAGAAGAACGTGTAAAAGTTGTTTTTGTAACCATTGAAAATCATTTAGCCATGCTGGCAAAGAATTTTAAAAAGTATTTTCTTGCTGACGACAAACTGATAGCAAGTTACGAGTGGGTTAGGGACTCCCGAAGGACTCTCAATTAATGAGGAAGAAAAATTCATAGATTTCACGGCAAGTGGCGAAACCAAAAGTCAATTTAGTAATAAACCACTATTTGAATTTTGGGCCGGAGTAGAGGAGGATTTTTCTGCACTAAAAACAAGGGCATTTCGCATTCTATTACCATTTTCAACATCCTACCCTTGTGAAATTGGATTTCCTGCTGTGGCTTCTTTGAAGACAAAATATAAATCTCGTCTAAATATAGAAACAGAACTGAGAGTGGCTATTTCTAATATTAAGCCTTCCTTCGAAAAACTTTGCTCTGCAAGACAAGCCAAAGGAAGTCACTAATAATTATTAAATTTGTTTTTAATTTAGTAAGTAAGTTTTGATTTAGTAAGTTGTTATACTTTATTTGTTAAATATGTCGAGATGTATTTTCTTTTCTATGTGTATGTGTGCTTTCCTTTTAGTCAATTATTTTTTTTAAATAATATTTTCTCTTGGATATTCTCGCGCCTCCCCTCTAGAGTGCTCGCGCCCCACAGGTTGAGAATCTCTGTACTAACCAACACACCCCGATCACTGACAACGTTAGTATAATTTATTTCAATACCTTGTAAATTATAAGACGCATTTTGATTTTGGTTCCCCGTGTGTAAAACCTGACATTTGCCAATATTAAATGACATACCCCATTTAATAGCCCGATCAGATATCCTTTCTAAATCTAATTGAAATCGTTCTATCTGCTCCACTAAATTAACAAGTCCCATGATTTTTAAATCGTCTGCAAAAACACTGACTTTACTCGAGAGACCTTCGCTAATTTCATCTATAAAAATTATAAACAGAAGTAGCCCCGAAACTACCCCTGTGGCACCCAAATCTAAACTTCTCCCCACTAAGAGTATTTACCTTTGATGTGTACTCTTTGCTTACTTCCAGTTAACCAATTGCCAATCCAACTTACAGAAGTGTCATGTATTCCAATTCTTTTTATTTCTACTCACTTTCCTCCAATTTTTATAAAAAATTCAGAATGATGTTCGATGGGGTCCAAACATTGCAGTCGCCTCTCAGTCTATATGAACATATCATATTTCATACCATATTTCATACCACATTTCATACCTATTTCATACCACATTGCGGAACAAAGCAATATCGCCCGTACTTCCTTCTTGAATACACTTTATTCATTATGATTAAAATTTATAACTATGGATAAATACTAAGACTGAGAAAGACACAGTTTGTATCCACAAACACGGAGATCAAACGCCAACCGGAAGTTGCGAAAAGTCTCTGTGGTCTCGTCCGGTTTACAGCGCCATCTCTGCAACTCTTCTCATTTCAAGTCATGAATATGGAAGAGTAGGAATGTTGTCCTATTGTACATAAGTAGGAAGTCAGAAATTTTCCAAAACCCTAACCGTACTTATCGAACAATGATTCTACCCCTATCCAACCCACTTTATAAATTAACATTATAAATTAAAAAAAAAAAAAAAAAAAAAAATACAACACGAGGTATGGAACCCGGATCACCCGTACGGGAACCCACCACGCTGACCACTTAGCCACCGGGGTGCTGCAGAGCAAAACTCTCTATTAGTATATAAGCTTTGCATAACACTTTAGAGCCTGTTTTCTCGGAATCTTCTGGCTAGTGCGTTTTATTGTTTTACTGTGTGGATACCCTTAAGGTATACTTCTAATCTGCCGAGTCTCATCCCGATCTGAATTTCCGAGACCGTAAGGTCCCCTTTAGACGACTCAATGTACCTACATACTTACTCATTAATGGTAATTTATTTAATATGCATTTATATTTTTTAATAAACGCTTTGTTAGATGGGAAGGAATCTTTGACACTTTTAATGGATTTATTACATTTTCATTACGAGATAAGCTTTTCCTGATGACAGGTATTTTGATCTTGGTGAATTCATGAAGGGTTAACATTGTGAACTATATTATAACTAAAATTAAAATATCCAAAATCCCCCCCCCTCCCCTTCTTCTAATTGTGCCACTGTTCGACTTTATCACATCAAAGATTTTTTAAGGAAGAGTTGGGCGTGGAGGGGGGGGGGGGGGGGAAGGACATTTGGGCAGTCTTAAATTCGGCTTAGAATAGGCCTTGCAATATAGACTATGATGATAGTCCTAGAGGCGACTGCAATTTTGGACCCCATCGAGCATCATTCTAAATTTTTTATAGAAATTAGAGAAAAGTGAGTAGATTACGAATCCACTGGTTTGCCGTTACAAAAATAGCCGGAAATGATCAAAAATCGACTTGAAATGACCTGACCTAAAATCCGATTGCCAAATATGTCCTAACTTGCCAAAAAGAGAACAAACTTTTTCGTCTGGCAACCCACTGCATTTTGATTTTCAATGAGAAAAAGCGCAAACGATTTCTGATCACTGGCTTGGAGAACTTATATCTTTTAAAAGTATGCCAAATCTGCGATGTCAGTTACGTCATCAGTGAAGTAATGTTTATTGCCAATTTGGCTCATTTGTGAAAGATGCAAGTAAGCCATAGCCACACATCCAAATCGTCTGCAACCTTCTTAATTGAAAATTAAAGAGTAATGGTTACCAAAAAAAAAAAAAAAAAAAATGCTCATTATTTGGCAAGTTATGGCGCATTTGGCAATTGGATTCAGTTCAAGTTATTAAAAGTCGATTTTGGGCCAGTTTCGGCCATTTTGCCACGGCAGACTAGTGGATTTGTAATCTACTCACTTTTCTCCAATTTCTATAAAATATTCAGAATGATGTTAGATGGGGTCCAAAAATTGCAGTCGCTTCTCTGTCTATGACCGAATTCCTTCCATCCAATTCCCTAGTAACCTCATCGTAAAAATGTAAAAGATTAGTCACACAAGATTTTCCCTTTTTAAACCCATACTGTTTTCTTGAAAGTAAGTCACTAGTCTTCAAATATTTCAAGACGTAATTTTTTAGACTTGTCTCAAACATTTTACAAATAATAGATGTCAAACTGACTGGTCTATAATTTCCTGCATTACTTCTCACTCTCTTTTTAAACAGTGGAGTAATGTCAGCTAATTTTCAATCTAATGGATCTGTACCCGAATTATAACTTTTAAAATGACATCTACCTTGTGCCAATGCGCAATTTTAATGAAATCTTTGATGACAATTCTTTTAACATTTAAGTTAAGTTAAGTTCGACACATAATAAAGGAATTTGTTTAAAGAAGAGAAGATATACATCTTTAAAACAATAGTTTATTATTCTGAGTATAGCTGAAGAAGAGGGGATTACTGCCATGGCTAGTCGACGCATCTCTTACTTAGTGTATACTCTACACTAACTTCCATATCACAGGGTACCGAAATAAAATTAAAAAAACAACATTAACTTCAACTTTCATTTTTATAATTCATTGTAAATAAACTATTTGTTTTATTGTTTTTGTTTTATCATTTATTCGTTTTATTGTTACACTAAACTATTTATTTTAAATTGAAATATCGTTTATAAATTTTTGGTTTTGTATAAAGGAAAGTATCACACACAAATCCCCCCCCCCTCCCTCAAAATAATATATATTAGGTAACCTAACCTTGGTTTGGAAAATCATTAAAGCCATTTTTTTGGCAATTGCTACAAAAAACAAAAAAAACAACAACATTTTCCAATAGCAGCTATACCTTGTGCACATGCGCGATTTTGATGAAATCTTTAATGACAGTTCCTATGGGTCACCACTAACCCATAAGCAAAATTTGAACAACATAGGTCAATCCGTTTGTGAGTTATGCCGGCTAAGGGCACACACATACATAAATATTTTAAGGACAGTTTTTGAATTCAGCACTTTCCAAAATCAGTAGAAAAAAAAGTAGATTTTTTTAACTAAACACACTACTTTCATTGCTCTATGTTAATATATGGTATCCTATGTTAATATATGGTATCCTATGTTAACATATGGTACCCTAACGTTAAGACATGAGGATAAAAAAATATTCTTTAAAATACTTTGGTATGGGTTTTGTTGGTTGCTTTCAGATTATCTGGCGCCATCAGCAACACGAGGGCTATAACGCGCCGAAACATTCGTCATTAGATAAGCCAACATACACGGGCCATGCCTAACACGGGACTCGAACCCACAACCTCGCGGTCTAGAAGCTAGCAAGCTAACCACTACACCGTTTGGTCGGCGGTATGGGTTTTGTAGACATGGGACAAAATGGGCATTTCGGAACAATGCCCCTTATATTCATATCCAGTTGAGATAACTTATTTTCAATTAGCCTATTAAACATGCTAAAATAAATATAAGTATTCCTGTGTAATTTTATACTATTTTCTTTTTTAGAACATCCTTAAAAAGGTCCCTCCGTTTGATTGCTTTTGGGATTTTGCTGAGGTCGTGAGAAAGTTAATTTTGAAACCAATCTTTCTGGGTGAACATCGTGATGAAAAGTTATGGTTAAAGAGTAATTGAAGAATAATAATTATGAATGACACTGCAAGTAGCGACTACGGTACAAAATTTGTTTAGGCTATTTTAAAGTTTAAACACGCATGAGCTGAACACAATGATCATAAGAAGAGCTGAACTTTTAAAAGGGGTTGAAAGGAGACAAAATGAGCATTTTTTGCACAACACTTTACACGCAAATCTACAAAATACCTTTTGAAGTTTTTAACTAACGCATTATAAATAATGTTTGTAAAAATGTTCCAATCTTACATCAACAATAAATTTATAATCAGTATTAAAAAATGGGATAAAAAAGCATGACGAGTATATTTATTCTGGGATCCTATAGAGTTGGACTTCTAAACGTGACATTTTTGTTGTTGAAAGGTACCAAGATGGAACTCTGTGGATTCTCCAATATTCGACACAAACAGCTAAAATCAAAATTAATGGATTGTTTCTAACAACTGTAAGAAATACTTTGGTTAATTGTTACTTCCTATTAAAGTTGTATAAATTGGGCCATTCCTATTAACGCTAATAATAAACGAAGATGCAAATTGTACATAAAAAATTAGTCAAGAGTTTTGTGTGAGAAATGCCAAGTTGTCCTTTGACTGATCTACACGTTTTTCAAAGTTGTTTCAAAGTTTTTTATGGGAAAAAACAACATAAAAAAGTTATCAAATATGGTTAATCCTTAATGATGAATTTGATTTTAAAGATTATTTTGGTATAAATATTTTTGATGCATTATAGAATGTTTTTTAATTTACATCCTCATAATAATCTTATTTTATTTTTTAATCAAGTTCAAAGTCCATGCCTTTAAATGAAATCTTCATTAATTTTTTCGGTATGCTGCTTATAGCCCCACGATGCTATTTGAAATCATCAATACTTTCGATAAAATATATTTTTTTTGTCTTGTTTGATTGTTAGGTCATAAAAATGAGCCAACAGTGTCTAGTTAAGAATTTACTTTTTTTTTTAATTATGCATTCCTGAAAAGTTCGGGAATATAAATATACATATATTAATAATATATATTTATATATTTGCAAACAACTGCTTGTGCAGTTTGAAGTTGAAAAGTTTAAAATGTCATAAATGATTTAGAAAAAAGTATCCAGCTTTAAATATTTGTTTGGAAAATTCTTGTCATAACTGTCCAGTTCGAGAAATGACCATATTTCAACTAACATTAACATCTTAAAATAACTTAGTCTATATGGAATCTTGACTAATTTTCTACCTTAAATAAGGTATTTTAATTAATATTATGATTTTTTTTTTTTTTACTTTTTATTACTAGGCTTTTGCAAAACAAATGTTTCAGTATGAATGTATTGCATGTTGGAAAATAATATTTTAGAGTGCTTCGGTAATTGCGTGCTTCGTTCGCATTAACACTTTCAATTATGCTTCGCACGTATTAAATAATTTAATGGATGTTTATTTTTAATTAATAGAATGGAAAAAGCATACTGCAAAAAATTCGCATTATGGTAAATGATTTGATCATGCTTTGAAGCTCCACCATTTAGGATAATATAGGTGATAACTTTTTTTGTACACTAACTAGCTTTGGTGATAAAAAATATTTTGGCAATTGTACGTTGAAAGCACACATGTATTCAAAACTCTAGTCTAAAGTGAGATTTTTGTCTGTCCTACTATCTGGAATCTTGAAGGGTAAGTTATTACTGTTATTATGAAAGACATCATAGGTTTTATTTAATATATATATATATATATATATATATATATATATATATATAATCAATCAATCTCGTCTTTAACGTTTGAGCCTCAAAATGAATTGTATATTTTGAAATTTCTTTTTGTGAAAATTAAAGGGTTCCTCGTCCCTCGTTTTCTAACGCTCGCTAACCTCCCTCGCAAACCTGAGAGATTTCTACTAAAGATACATAATAATTGAAATATATCGGTGAAAGCTTTGTGACGTGATTTTAGTAATCAATTAATTATGAATTACTAACTGCATGGACCCGCATTGCTGGATACCCATTAATACATGTAGATCGCTGAATTTGACGAAAATTCTGGCTAAAACATAATTAATACAAAAATGAACACCATAAAAGCGATAGACAATACTCGTGACTTCAGTAAATGAATTCAGAAAATCAATAAACAAATAATACTTATAAAAATGATTTGGTTCTTGCGTATTATCTTGTTGACGATTTTTGGCAAAACCGAAATTGTCACGAAAAATAACCGTTTAGAAGTCTCTTAATCAATCCAGAGGTTTCAAGAATATAGTCTAAGTAATTATAAACTCATATTTCAAATCAATTTTAAATTCGATCAAATTACTACGTTTGATTTATGTGTATGTTATCCTAATTTTTTTTTTGTACACAGACTGACCTTATAACCTTTGCAAACATGGAATTTCAAAAACATAGGAACAAATTATTAATTACACATTTTGTATTGTTTTAAACAGCTTAAACTTCAATAATTTTATCTGATCTGGGGTTTAATTTTTTCGAAACATATTCAAAGATAAATATATATATATATATATATATATATATATATATATATATATATATATATATATATATATATATATATATATATATATATATATATATATATATATATATATATATATATATATATATATATATATATATATATATATATATATATATATATATATATATATATATATATATATATATATATATATATATATATATATATATATATATATATATATATATATATATAATTTTCTAAGTTTCGGCATAGGAATAAGTTCTAAGGAAAGTTTCAACTATTTTGCGTAGTAAGCATAATTTTTTCCATTCTTCTCATCGTAAGCTGTTCTTACAAAATCTTCTAAAATTGCTGATCATTTTCACTATAAGACTTTTCTTTCCACTTATACATTTTTAGATTGTTCTTAAGCGAAGTCAAGTCTTCCTGATATGTTTACACAGAAGCTTAATATGTTGCATTCAAAAATCGCTTACAATGCTAAAACATCACAAGCAAACTACAATCCAATTGGTTAATTTACAGGATATCCATTACTCTAAAAAAACTGTAATAAACATTATTGGTCAGAATGTCCTGAAATTTGAAAATGTGTATACTCGAAGAAAGAAGAAACATCATAACATAAAGGAAAAAAAAAATATTTCGAACAACTTTTTTTTTAAACACATCCCTTTTAATCTTTTCACGCATATTCATGTCAAATTTTAGGTCATTCTGGCGAGTTAAAATTACCTCGGGATGATTATAATTAAAGTTCAACTTTCAAAAAACTGGATTTTAAAAGCATGGCATTTTTTCTTACGCCAAATCAACCAACAGCAATAGTATGACACAAGAAAAAGATATTTCTATACTGTTTTCCCTTTTTTCGAGTAAATACAAGTCAAATTTCAGATCATTCTTGCCAGATATTTTTTTTTAACCATTTTGAATGTTGAACTTTAATTACGGTCACCCTGTATAGGTTATTGAATAACTAAGATATATATTTTCCCATAACAATATATTTTTTTTAACATTTTGTTAATGAAATGAAATTTAGAAACCTATATCAGCAATTTTGTATAAATACAATTTTTCTCCTTATCTTACGTAAGGGTCATTCTTCAAAATTTCCAAAATAGTTGATTTTCTTTTAATTTTAATATTTCCCCAACTTCAGACTTTTGTAGGGTATAATTCTTGAGGATCCCCGCCTGTGCACACGTCTACGTATAACCTTAAATTTATTACTCTGAGCCTTAAGCCCAAGGGTATTGTTTTCAATTGTTCAAAAGTGTGGTCTGGTGTCTGTCCCCACTTAATGTTTCAGCATACGCAGGAAAGGCATTGTGTGGGCATTATAGGTCGGCGATATATTGATACGACGATATTTTTCAAAAAATATCGATATTTAAAATATCGATAAAAGTCACCGATATATCGATATTTTCAAACATTTTTATTTTTTTAATGATCGTTTTGTAGTTCCATATATATTTTTTCGATTTTCTTTATTCTTTTACAAAAACATCAGAACTAAAATTTGGACTTTGCTAAGAGGCAGTTAAAATGGCACCAATGATCAATATTATTCCATACACTTCATAATCATGGGCGCCAACAGGAAGGTTCAAGGGACCGCACCTCACTGGCTTTTGAAAATCAAAACAAAATTGAAACAAACGTGTTAATTATATATATATATATATATATTCACCCCTCTGTTAATTTTTCAGTTATTTACATTGTAAAAATATTGTGCTAAATATTCAACGTTGCCATTAAAAGCTATTGAAAATTATCTAAATTTTTTTTAAAATTATTGCCCCAATGAAGCTATAATATAACTTTTTCTTTTGGAATAGTTCCATTCCAGTTGGAAAAGTAGTCACCTTACAAAAAGAATGAAAAGTAGTAATTTGTTCTGAAAAACTTCGTTTCTGGTAAAATTAAAAATCAAATTAAACAAAAAAATCATGTATCGATATATCGATATTTTTTTCTATGCAAAGATAGAGTATCGATATTTATTTTGATTGATTATTTCCAACCTCTTGTGGGCATGCGGCTGCTCCACCTACTTGTATAAAAAAGAGATGCATGCTGATGTTGTTCAGTTGTATTGATGTATCGATATTTCATAAAACTAAAAAAAAAAAAAAAAAAAAAAAAAAAAAATGACAACTTTGTAATGGACTTGTATTTAAGGCACAGGGAAAATTGCGCATCGGCCATAAGTCGATTATTTATTGCGTAGGCTTAGCCGAGTGATTACTTCGAATGAAACCTCTTGTTACCCGACCACTGGGGCAGTCACTGTACTTTTTTAATTATTAATATTTACTTTTTCATATTCTTTTTGGCAGTTGCGTAGATTACACAATGAGGGAAGTCAAAAAATCAGATTCATCAAGTGTGAACGAAGCTTCAGATGGACACGAGAAACAGGCTACCACCTCCGGGAAAAGAAAAGCTTGTGTGACACTGAAGATATGCTTTCTTGTGCTTAGCTCTTTATTTTTTTATTATCAAACGCAGGAATTTGTCTACAATTTCTTTGGTTATCCAAGTATGATTAATATTTATGTAAAGAGACCCGACATGTTCATGCTTCCAACAATGACAGTCTGCAACACTTACCCGTGAGTATTTCTGAGTATTTTTAGTATTGATGTAAAAATGTAAAATACCGTTTATTACTTTAAAATATACAATACATTTGGTAAGAAAATATTTTGTCTGTTTTTGTATTTCTATGCATTTTGAAGTCCCTGAGTTACAAAAAAGGGACCGAGAAAAAATTTCCGTGTACTTGTTTGTGGCTAGCATAACCTATCAAACGGACTGACCAACAATGTTCAACTTTTGCTTATGGGTTAGTGGTGACCATGTGACTTGTCATTAAGTTTTTTTATCGTAATCGCATGTGCATAATGTAGTTCCCATTGAAAAACGTATGTTTTTTAAAAATTGCAAAAAAGCGCTAGTAATGATTTTATTAAAATCGCTGTGGTAATGTCTTTTACAATCTTTTAAACATCCTCACCCACGAAATTTTTATAATTCACTTGATAAAGGCGTTAAAATGTGAAAACTTAGGACATTTCAAAACGTGTACAATTGCACACTTGTTGGCAAAAGTTAAAAAGCATTTTTCACAGCTTCGCTTTTTTTTTTTTTTTTTTTTTTTTTTTTACATTTTACGTTTGTTCGAAAAGCTTGTTACTATTCATTTTTTGATAAATCCACCTAATTTTTTGTAGAAATAATTTTTAATGTACTATAAAAAGATACACGCATGCTTTTTTATGTCGTATAATTTTTTTCCTATTTTTTTCATGTTGGATTTTTTTCATGTTGGAAATATGTGCATTTTTTAATGAAAAATCACTGGCGCAAAGTTTGAAATTTTATTTCTGTTCAACTATATCACCTAAAGATAAAATCACATGTGAAAATGTTTATAATATATAGATAAACAACTTCAAATTTTTCTTTCATGTTCTCTAAAATATTGTGTCCCGAGGATCATTTTGAAAAAAGTTAAAATTTCGTATTATTTTGTGCATTTTTCTCAATAGTTTATTATCCATTTTATAATATATGCTCAAATTTTGTTGTTGTCTTATAGGTCATATTTTCTATATTTTTGTGCCAAATTTTATTTAATTCTAAGCAAAACTAAAGAATTTTGGAAAAAGTGTTCCCTGTTCCCCTTAAATCATAAATATTAAAACAAATGTTAATACGTCAGACATCCAGAGAGAATGAGGGTTTAAAGCAATTTAATTTGTGGTCGCTAAAAAACGAAGAAAGTAATGGCAACAGGTCATAATGAGCCAAATTGATAAGTTTTTTGTATACAACGTCTCAAAAATTCTGTAGATAGATGGATATTTCAAAAACCGATTAGATTTCTAGGGCATTCGAACGACGAGTGTGTAAAAACTCACGTCAAATTTAAATGGATCAACGGATAAACAAGAAGTTTTGTGACAAATTGAAAAAAAAAAAAAAAAAAAAAAAAAAACGGCCACAGAAACGCGTGCAATGTTCGGTATAGGTGTATTGAACAGACGCTGTAGCTAGAATTGAGCAGAAAATGCGTTTCAGACTATAATCCAAGACAACTTGTCTTGACCTCATTCAATACGCTACAGTGATGTGCGATCCGGTTTACTAAACGCTGATTGGCTGCGCAATAATCTTACATGTGACGTCTTGATCTGAGAGGAGACAGGGTTAGCCAATAGTGATTCACCAAGTGAGTGACGTTATGAAATAGTTCGGTCAAAGCCATATGATTCGTTAAAACTCTTATAGTAACCGTGGTTTGAAAAGGAGACAGGGTTAGCCAATAGTGATTCGCCAAGTAAGTGACGTTATGAAATAGTTCTGTCAAAGCCATATGATTCGTTAAAACTCTTATAGTAACCGTGGTTTGAAAAGGAGACAGGGTTAGCCAATAGTGATTCGCCAAGTGAGTGACGTTATGAAATAGTTCGGTCAAAGCCATATGATTCGTTGAAACTCTTATAGTAACCGTGGTTTGAAAAGTAAAGTATAATGAAAAAGAAAAATTTAAAAGCGCTTATTTTCTTGTTGTTATCAACCTATATTTAAGTTTAATACAAAAATATGTGCGCAGTTATCAATATTACTATATAAGATGTGATTATCTAGGAACTATATCTTTAACGCGGTAGGATACATCCTACAGCTTATTCAATGAAGTCAGCATAAGATGTCTCGGACAATAGTTAAGATTTTTGGGAAGAAAAAGAAACCATGAAGGATGAACTACATCCGGGGTATCCTCAATAAGTGTAAGGATTGACAACATCAAGCGAGTGCGTTTGATGCTGTTGTAAAATCACCGACTATCTCTAAGATGAATATCGGAAGAATTGGGACAAAAACTTCATGTTTATCCATTGCTTCATTTTAATTTGATGCGAGTTTTCGCTGACCTGTCGTTCGACTGCCCGTAGCAGTTTAATCTGTGTCAATTTCTTGCACTATTTGCTTCTTGCCATCTCTATTAATGATGAACTCTTTGCATGCATGTTTGAGATATCCATATTATTCATCGAATATCTTCAAATACCATGTAATTGTGTAACATATAATGGTATAAATGATCAGTTTTAGCTTGAGCTTTAGCTTTTCGAGTTAGAAATAATTTTCTTAAAATATTTCAACAGGCTTCAAAAGAGCAAGTACTGTGCAATGTATCCCAATGAATGTTCGATTCCACATGATACAAAAAAGTTTTGCAAAAAACGACCACATCTTTGTACCGAATTTGGAAATGACACAGATTTTAAGGTAATTCTTCGAGAGGTATAAATGCAATATTATAGTAGTATATAATAGTAAAATGGATTTTGTACCTTTTATTTCCCCCATTTCTCCCGATTTCTTTTTATAGTTTTTTTTTAACTTTCAGAGTCATTCCTAGCTTCTTCTGATAGTGTTCATCGAATTTATTCTTATCGCATTTTTGGAATCTTCTGGATACGACTCCAATTTACAAATATCCAACTATCTTTTGCGGTCTCCTTCTCCGTAAAAATATGTATACTCTAATTAACTCTCTGACTTTTTTCGACGGTTCAAATATTCTTCCATTGCTACTTTCCTGCAGCATTTCGTTCTGATAAAGGTTGTGTTTATCGATGTATTCGCATTTTACCACTTCGTATTAAACTTTTAGTAATGAATGAAATAATAACCAAATTAATAGATAACCAAATGAATAGATTAACCAAAAATTTATGAATGCATGTTTTCTCACTTATATTGAATTTTTCAAAATACTTTGACACAAATGGTGCTTGACTTGTTTATCAAAACTGAGTGGTTGGTCCACTGAGGTTTGATCTTATTTCAATGTGCAATTTTACCCCCGATTTCATACAACGAAAATCTTATTTCCTTGCCATGAAAGTAATTGAAAACAAATGTGTATGCATTGTCATTATAAAACATTGTCAACAATAATACTATTTTTGTATATGTTTAGGTTGTACTTAGAACACCTTCTTACAAGGCATTAACTACGAAAAAGACATTCGAGGAACTTCTTCCATCAAACTTCATCAGTAGTAAGTAAGTTGACCTTTTACTTATAAGCAGCAGTGTGAGAGTAGTTTATGCAGGTCGTCAATTATTCTCATTAAAACATAAGTATTTTTTGTGGGTGATCACTAATGATTCGTCGACACAGACGTAATTAAATATTTTATCAATTACAAGAGGAAATACGTATTGATTCAAAAGAATACACCCCCCCCCCCACCCACATATTGCGACAGCGCTATGCATGCAGGCCCGTGCTGGGTTGCCGGGACACCGGGCCGTATCCCGGTGCGCCCTCCAGCCTGGAAATTTTGGCGCCCTCCTATATCGAAACTGACAAGTTTTAAGACGAGGCTTATCGTCGATATTGCCAAGCGGCCGGGTTGAGTGTTGCGACTGTAGACTACTACTGAATGGACTATGAATATTATTCTTCCAGTACCTGCGCCCAGCGCGGCTCGCTCTTGGCTAATGGGGGAGAGGGGGTGGAAGGGTGGAACGAGACGTCTGCCAAGGCCGTCTCAAAATCTGTCGTGGCAAATGAAATCAAATCAGCCGGCAAATTATCAGTTTTGATGGACACGACAATAGACATATGTAGCAACGATCAATGTGCAATAGTAGTCAGGTATGTTAAATGACATAAAGTTTGCGAGAGACTACTGGCATTAAAAAGTGTGGTTTCTACTACAGGAGAATCACTATTTGACACTCTCTCTGGAGCATTGACAGACCTTGAAATACCTTTGAGTGATTGCGTCGCAAATGCGTTTGATGGAGCGTCTAACATGAGCGGCCAGTATAATGGTTTGACTGCACACATGGCCAGCAAAATATCAAATCACATTCACATGTGCTACGCGCAAGTTTTAAATCTTGTAATATCTGATACAGGCTCAGTACCTCACTGCATCAATCTCATTTTTCAGCATAATGCAAAAGACCCAGGTTTTTTTGAAGGATTCAATTAAAAGATTGGACAGGTTAAGGGAGCAAATTCCTGAGTACAAGTTGGAAGCCGTTGGGGCTACATAGCGAAGCCGCAGCAAAGAAAATATTCGGCAGAATAGATGAGTGGACCTCATCTGAAGAAAAGTCTTCAAACACAGTTAAACCTAAACACATTTATCTGGAGTTGGTATTGGCTCTGTTCAAAATTTCACATTCAACTGATTTCAACGCCAAAGTTAGACATGAAGCAACTGCTTTACTTAAAAAGTATCTGGCTTTCGAAACAATAGTTGTTCGCATGGTATTCTTGCAAGTGTTCAAAATCACTACGCTACTATCGGATTATCTCCAAACAAAGAATCTAGACTATGCCCAAGCGTGGTGGAATATTGAGTCTTCACTTAGTAGACTAAAACGCCTACGAGACAAGTTTTCTGAAACTTTGAAAGCAGCACAACCCAAGTAGCACAGCAGTATTGGCCAATATCAGCCCTACATTGGCCAATCCCGATGTGGAATGGCGCAAAATCGGCCGTTCGATGCCGATATTGCCCAATCTCGCCCAATATTGGATAGACGATACTCAAAAGTTTGAAAGGTTGATCGACAGTTTTAAAATTAAAATATTTTATGTATAAGAAAGGAAGGTTTGCATTAATATGTTTTGTGATATTTTTGCCACGGTTTTAAGCATTTTTTAAAAAATCATGTATTTTGGAACGATCTCGACTTACGGCCAAAACTAGCCGAATCCGATATAAAACGATGCGCAGAATTTCTCAAAAAGAATCGCCACCGAGTGGCTGAAGGAACTGAAGTGCCCGGATGTGTGTTTACTAAGTTTATTTATGTTATGTCGCCGGCGCGACGGTCATTAGTAACATTAAAATTGGATCGAAAACTTATTACTGGTAAGTGTTGTCACAATAATTTGTCGATTTCATGGGGTATCTACGTATTACATTATTGGTTTAAGTTGGTTTTAGTTAATTTCAACGATACTTGATTGCCGACTTGGTTTGATCTACAAAAGCGATGTTGACAAAGGTGATTGATATTCACATTAAACTTGATTAGGAATCGAGTTGGTTTCAATTATTTATTTAATGCTGCTGTTTAAAATATAAACAAGATTTTCAGCTTTTATCTCATCCATACACGGATGCAAACTAATACTCATTTAGCCATTCCCCCTACCCCTCCATTTCTTCTTTCAAATTATGCTCATCATTGAAATATACTTATACTACATGTTACATTCTAGTTTGTCTTCCTATTTATCATATTTGTTATCGTTAGTTTATCTATATATATATTTCTTGTGTGCGTGTGTATGTCACTGAACTCCTCCTAGACGGCTGGACCGATTTTGATGAAATTTTTTGTGTGAGTTCACGGGGATTCGAGGATGGTTTAGATTCAGAATTTGGTCCACTGGAAAATGTTTATTTAACTAATTTTTCATTTATAAGTAGTTGTTAATTTTGGAATGTTTTACATTCGATCCGGTAGACTGCGCTACCATCGCAGCATCAAATATTAAATATTATTCTATTTTAATTTCAGTTTGTCCCGACAGTTGGTGCTGCGATCAAATTGAGAAAAATATTTGAAATTTTGTGTTATTATTGTGTTCGTTTAAGTCGTGTGCTAATTAAAATATTAACTATGAAGTTCACAAGGGCAGTGATAAAGCTGTATTCGCTGTTCAAAATGTAAATGTCAATGACGAAATTACACGTTATCAAATGGGTCGATACATAAGCAGTAACGAAGCTATTTGGCGCATTTTTTCGTTTCCTATACATGAAAGGGATCTTGCTGTTATACATTTGGCTGTGCATCTTGAAAACGGACAGCGTGTTTACTTTACAGAACAGACTGCACTACAACAAGCTTTAACGGCTCCAAAAACAACTCTTACTGAATTTTTCAACCTTTGTTGCCGACAAGATGTTGTTAGTCAATTCGTAAGGACATTAATGTATACTGATGTCCCTAAATTTTTTACGTGGAATAAACAATTAAAAAATTGGGAACCACGGAAACGAGGCATTCCAGTCCCAGGATTCACCGACATATTTATAACGAATACTTTAGGTATTCTTGAAGCTACTATTTTGAGTGGAAAATTTCAAGGTGAGGTTATACTTCTACCACGGATCCCAATGATTCCTTCATATTCGCCTATACCATTCAAACGTTTACAATTTCCAATCCGCTTGGCATATGCTATGACTATAAATAAGTCACAAGGCCAAACGATGACAATTTGTGGCTTAGATTTAGAAAATCCGTGTTTTTCTCACGGTCAATTATATGTTGCGTGTTCCAGAGTTGGAAAACCATCGAATTTGTTTGTTTATACGCCTCAAGGATTAACTAAAAATATTGTACATCCAATAGCATTAAGATAAATTAAGTTTTTGTAAATTAATAAATAAATGTTATAAAATAGTTTCAGTATAAGATTTTTTACCTTTACTTAAAACAAATTAAAGTTTGTATTTACGATGCTGTTATTGCCACACTCCACGGATAATATCCCAACCTGTAATCAGTCATTTCATTCACTTAAAATTTTCGGTGACGCCTAGAAATATCCGTGTCAATAATCATAGACAGTGGCTGCTATTATCCAGTCTACAAATTTCATCCGTGGAGTGTGGTAATAGATGCATCTTTTTAGTTAACACAGCTTCTACATTTCACTTCACTCATACAGTATATGCATACTTACACACACAGTATATACTCACATGCTACCGATCGGTCGAATTTGTATAAGTGTACATGTAATGACGTTAGATATTAAAATAACTCTTGAATAATAATTTTCATCAAAACAGTCCAGATTGTTACAGCTTATTGAAGAATGTTTGAAATTTTCGAATTAACGACGTGTGTACAGGACAACGTCTGTCGGGTCTGCTAGTATTGCTTATAAAATTCAATATCCAAGCTCCATGATTAGCTCTGTTAATAGAATATATTGTGAATTGGGCATATTGAGGAAACCACATTAAATTAAAACACGTCTATTACTCAATCTCAAAGGTGGTGTGGAATAGGGTGCATTATCTCAATCAACCGCTTGGCATAAAAAGTAAATGTTCTAGAAAATGTCAATTTTAACAATATGTATAACTAATGTTATTATGCCTCCTATTTTTGAAAAAATACAGCAAACCCTGTTAACGCAAAATTGCTTAGCATAAAATCACATTTAATGCAAAGGAAAAGCAGTTCTCCGTACTTAAAACTTAACGTTAATTTATTTAACACAAAATTCGGTTAAAGCGAACAATTTCAGTGGCCAGATCGACTTAGCGTTAACAGGGTTTTACTGTATATGTACATTCTCCTATTTAAAAGTTCTGTCTTGTGCAATTATTGATTTCTCAGAAAAGAGCAATGAATGGAAATTTTTGAAATATCTACAAAAATATATTTTGAATGCCTAACTTCATTTGTGTTAATTTAAACATACTATGCAAAGATGTTGTTTTTATAAAATAAAAATGTTTTGTTCATTTAAAGAAAAGACTTTCCATTTGAAAAGTAAACATCAAATATTGTAATCAAGTATTATTGTTAGTGCTATTTTCTGTCTTGGAATGAAAAGTGTAATAGTTGTAGCCTTCCTTCCCTTGGCAGTAAAATGCCAGTATGGCCTTTCAATAGTTAATTTGTTATTCTGTTCAGTTTAAAATAAAGAAATATACTGTTGTAGGGTTCATTGATGGAAATGGAGAACCCGTAGAAGTAATTCCTTCATCTTGGTTCATCTCGGACAAAAGTTGTCTTTGGTAGTTTGCAACAAATGGGGAAGGGGGGAATGAACATGATTAAAGAATATATGCCCTCAAGTATAACATGGCAAACATTTAATTTTAAAATCTATTGTACATACAGTAATTAAATTACAATTTTTGTATAGGGTATATACAAATAATTCAAGGTATCACAAATAATGTTTCATAAGTCATTGATCTACTTATCAGTTCAAGTTTTGATGGTGTAGATTTTTGAAGTGGTGGACATGAATAACAGATATTTATTAACAGATTTAAATAATATTCTATTTTAATTTCTCAAACTGAAGATTGGTTTTTTAGTGAGTTATATTAAAAGTGCTTTAAATAAGATATTTAATTGTATAAATAAATTGTATATAAAGTTTTGAAACTAGTTTGAGATAGCATATATCCATAATTTTCCTATTTAGATTCATTTTAACAGGCATAAGATAAAGCTGAGTTTGCTCGTTCAATTGGGAGTGATTCTTCAGAAGATGAAAATTTATTAACCAAGAAAAGCCGAACTAATATTCCAGCCCATTTCAAAGACGATCCCCCTTCTTTGGAATCCCACAAAAAAACGAGCAAAAACTTGTTTGTGAACCAAAAAGCGTGAAAACTTCCTCTACCAGGTAAGAATATATGATAATCAATTAGGTAACGATCCAAGCAATTTCAATTTGATGTTACAATAATTTATATTTTAAAATATAATAAGCAATGGAGAATCTCTGGTCTTTCAAATAAAAAAAAAAATTATCTGTTTCTTTAAACAATTTTGAACAAATCACCTTTGTCATATGCTTATAATTGAGAAATTAGTTCAGTAGAAAAAACAACAAAAACACTATGTTCTAAATTAGTTCCTATAACTTTTCAAGTGCAACAGTGTATTTTATCACAGACTTTTCAACAACACTTTTTACTATTTATTTTGATTTTATTTGGTGGTTAATTTAACAGTTTAAAAGAGATTTTTCTCTCTTATAAATTATTTATTACAATTTTAAACGGCTAAAGAAAAATGAACGAGTTTATAAAAAAACACAGAATTAGCATTTATTTCGTGATTGATAGTTTTTTTGTGTGCTTGGTTGAGGTTGGTGCAAACGTATTTGCAGAGAACTTTATATAAATTAAATTCATACAAGCTCAGTATATACAATTGAAATTTAAATACCAGTTTAAAATTATTTTCTTAAATGTTAGTAGAAAATGTTTTCTGATATAACAATTTAACAAAATGTTAATAATCTTATGCTTTTGTGCAAAATTGTGTTTTTCATTTTGCAATTTTTTTTTTTTTTTTTTAATGGGCAGTAAATGCTGCACTGCATGATTTCTTTTATTGATAACAAATTCCAGTTCCGTAACAAAAAGAGTTTGGATAAAATAAAAAGAGCTAAAGACTAGAAAAAGTTTGATGCAATAATTTGATTTTTAAATTTTAATGTAATCTTAATGAAAACAGAAATGAATAATTTTATATTTCAGGTTCGTTTTCTTCGCCGAGGTAGAAACTTCAAAGGAAGATAAAATATGTAAAATAAAATATGTATTATAATAAACAGCTTGTATTAAATTTATGTTTTTATTATAAATATGCACTGCAGAAAGTGACACTTAATTTAAGAGTGCATGGTTTTTAAGCCATAAAATATCAATTAAATTATATTGGGTTTCAATTATCGGTCATTAAAAAGCAATTAAAATAGGAATGAAAGTATGAAAAATTATTCATTATACGAGGTATTCATGTAAATATTATTGTGGATTTTTTAAAATAATAGATGTTTTTGTCAAATAATTTTTGGATGAGAAAACTTTTTCAATGGGGGGGGGGGGGGGTCTGCAATTTAATTCACTTTATTGCTTTTACAATATTATGATTGAAGTGAATGAACTAAAGCATTAAAATGAGATTTATTTACTATCTATTTGATTCTTAATGCATAGAGAAAAATTATGTTTTAAAAATGAAAAGGGACTTCATAAATGAAGTTGATCGGTGCAGAAAAAATATACTTCACAAGTTTAAAATTCAACCTTCTATTTTTATGAAACCTTAGCATAAAATGTTCAATGAGTATTGATTGACCAATAGGGATTTTAAATTCTACTGTTAGTTTTCTAGTTTAAAACTGCATGTATCTTTCTAAATCCTTGAATGTCAGACATTTTGTTATCTAAATGGTTTTTTTTTTGGTAGGGGAGTTGAAAACATTATTTTACAAATGTTTAAGTATAACTTAACAAATTATTAAGGGTTTTTGGGCAACAATGTGTTACTAAACATTGAACAGCTCAAAACTGAATCTAAACGCATATAAGAATTATCATTTGCAACCACTTCTTCCACTAAAAAGAAAGTTCAGATATGTTGAGTGGCAAATCTACCCTAAACTGCTCTGTGATATAATAAAAAAATAGTAGCTAAAATTGCTCTTTCAGGGTTGGAAAAAAACATGTTTTTTTGGTTTAAACAGAGGTCTTTTTTTTTTTATCCTTTTCTAATTACATGTATGCATATTTATAAATAAAATTTAGCATAAACAAGAATAATTTATGTTTTATAAACAATGAATATTCCTTTTGAAAGTAATTTGAACTAAGTAAATAAACAATTGTTGCTATTTATCAGGGATGAGAATGCAAAATTTCAAAAAAGAGGAAATCCAAAATTTAAAAAACTAAATACACGCGACACCGGATTTTGCAATAGTAAAACCCAACACTCCTTGTGAACGGGCATAATGCAAGTTGCTGAGGATGTTTAGGTACAAAATTTTATATGAAGGAACTGTCATGATAATACATACAAAGTGCAAATTAAATTATAAAACTAATGTATAAAGTGCTACATATAATTTAAAAAAATGTGTGCATACAAAGATCTCATACATATTCCTAATTAATCAATGATCATTTCAGGGCTCCCACTCAGAAAGATTTAGAGCAGGAAAAATCAAGTTTTGGAGCAGGAAAAATGTCTTTCGGAGCAGATAAAATTAAGTTTAGGAGCAGGAAAAATGTCTTTGTAGCATGTACAAGAAACTTTTGTAGGGGGAAAAAATTGTGTAGCAAAAAAATAAATTTTGCACTAGCAAAAAAAAAAAAAAAATGAATCAGAATTAAAAGAGACGAATGTCACTAAATCGGCGTCGCAAATCTCGGCAATAGCTGCTATTACATTACCATAGGCCTTGGCGAAAACGAATATAACACCAACGTAAATATCGGGATAGCACCCACCATACCTTCGCAATCTCGATAATATCCGCGCAAAATCCCAGTAATATTGTATTTTTTATAAGTCACCAAACAGCGTCGCAAATCTCGGCAATATCTGCTATTACATTACCATAGACCTCGGCGAAAACAAATATAACACCAACGCAAATATTGTGAATAACACCCACCATACCATTGCAATCTTGGTAATATCGGCGCAAAATTCCAGTAATATCGTATTTTTTTAAGTCACCAAACAGCGTCACAAATCTCGACAATAGCTGCTAATTACAACAGTGTAAACTTCAGCTAAAATGACTACCACACTTGCGTAAATATTAGCAAAAGCGTTTATAATACCGTCGAAAATCTAGACAAAGGATATTACGTAAGTTGAAGATTCAGCAGAAATGACCATCGCTAAAACGTACATATCGGCACAAATGTCGGTAATATTGACATTTTCTAGGTAATGTTTGTGCATGATTCGGAAATATCGGATGTTAACAAAAGCGCATCACTTTTCGAAAATGACCGTCACACCAACGAATATATCAGCAATAGCTCTGAATAAACCGGAGCAATTCTCAACAACAGCGCTAAATCGGTGAAAGACTCGACAAAAATGATCATCACAATAATTTGCTATATATCTGCATTAGCGTCGTATATCATCGCAGTAACATCGACATTTTCTCAGTAGTATCGGGGCGAATTTCGGATATTGCAATATCCCAGCACTCGGCATTAATTACCACCATACCAACGAAAGTATCAGCAATAGCGTCGAATTAACTGGAGCAGTACTGAATACTACAGAGCTATTATATCGATGAAAGAATTGACGAGAATGACCGTCATAACAACGTAAAACTTGACAATAATGTCAGCATTAGCGTCGCAAAACGAAAAAACGAACACCCCACCATCGTAAATATCAGCGTTAGCACCGAATATACAGGAATATTTCTCAACAATAGCGATATTACAGCGGCGAACAATATTAAATTTCGGCCCGCAAAAAAAAAAAAAAAAAAAAAAAAAAAATGCGTTTTGGAGCAATTATGGCTAAACTAAAGCATTTGGAACAGCTTGGAGCAGATTTTTGTATTTGGCGCAGTTGGGCACAATTGGAGCAGGTCTGAGACCCCTGTCATTTCCATTCAACCAAATTGATATAGTTGAAATAAAGTTATGTACCACTTTATAAAAGTCACATATCAAATTATAAAAGGATATTTGTAACCAAAGTACAGAATGTTCAGCAAATTACAGATAGAAAAAAAAACAAGAAAAAGGCATTGACAAATAAAACATTAAAAAAACTTTAATTTACACAAGTAAATACGTCATATTTTTCGAAATGACCAAAATTACGATAGAAAAACGCGGAAATTACTGAATTAATAAAAAGTGGAGTAAAAATTGAAAAAAAAAACACAAAACGCGGAAAATCGCGGAAACGCGGAAGATTCTCATCCCTGTATTTATGGGGACATTTAAATCATTAAATTTTAATATTTTATTTAGAGGTACTATTTTTTAAATTCAATATATACAATAGTAATTGTTTACTACATAATACATAGAATATTGCTCTTCGATTCATTTAATACTTATAAAAACTTCAATAGTTTTTAATTGGAAGATTTATTTTAAAATGCATTAGAACATATTGTATTTCAGCTAAAAATAGAAGTCATCTACAACATCAAATAATTTAAAAAATCTAATTATATATAAAAATACAATTTTAAATTATTCTTTAAAAAAATATATTTCGTTTTTCTGAGGGAAAAGAAAAACATTTGGTTTAAACCAATGCTCATCGATATTGCCCAAGATTGCACATCAATACTGGCCAAAACTACTCCTCGAGATCGGCCAAAACTACGCATCGATATCGGCCAAAACCGCACTGCGATATTGGCCAATATTGCAAAAATGTTAGCCGTTCGGTGCTGGCCGTTCCGACATTACCCAGGATTGGCCAATCTTCCAGAGCTCCGGTTTCCGACATTGGCCAATACTGCTGTGCTACCTGGGAACGCTTTGTTTTAAAAATGACGCAGAAACTTGAAGAAAGAGGAAAGACCGATGAAACTCTTAATGAATTCGTTATTGGCAAAGCAATAACTGAGAAAAGAAAGAAGAAAGTAAAGAAAATAGCAGGAAAACTTGCTGAAGACGACAGTACTGGAACTTCGCCAGAAGAAGAATTCAAATAAAGATCTTCTTCGTAATTGTGGATAGAGCTGTTCAAACTACGGAAAGCCGTTTTGTGCAGCACAAATCGCTCTATTTGGATCTGGCCTGTTTCGACCCAAAAAGATTCAAATACCAAGAATATCTTCCTCCTAAAGCATTGAAGAAAATAGAATTACTTTTGAACGTGGATGAAGAAAAGCTTAAAGAATAACTTATCTCGTTTATGAATGTATGGCCCCAGATTTCAAATGCAAGTATGAACGCTGACTATGAGTGTGAAGATGTCTCAGACGAGAAAATCGATGACCACAGTGATGATGACGATGATCAAGAAGAAGATGATGATGACCACGAGATCAAGTGCAAAGCGTCAGCATCATGCAACAGTTGTATCAAGTGTGCATATAAAATTATATTAGAATATAACATGTACAGTTTATAAAACCCAGAACTTTCAAAAGTAAATAAATTTCTTCTAACCATCCCATTGACTCAAGTTTCTTTCGAACGAGCATTTTCTAAATTGAAACTTATTAAAACCAGATTGAGATCGTCTTTGACAAACGAAAATTTAGAATCTTTACTGTTAATGCACCCTGAAGCTGATATTTTGAACTCCATAGATCCAGACATCGTTATTTATTATGTTTGCTACTCCAGCTCCGAATTAAAAAGATTTCTTCAGGTTTAGTTTGTAAATTCAATCAAAGAACATTACATTTGTGAACATATTTGTTTTTGTTACTTTCCTTAAGAAATTAAGTAGTAAATACAGGTAACTTTTTTTGAAATGTATGTAATGTAAAATTGTCTTGTCTTAATTTTCTATGTGTGTTAGTTTACCAAAATTACACTAATTATGTTTCAACTACTACTTTGGCTTTTATTTTGCCCTAAGACATTGCAAATATTTTAAATGGATCAAATGAACATTAGAATTTAGCAAACAATACATGGTCATTTTGTTTGACAAATACCGGTGCGATATGTGCAAGTGTGATGGTCCGTTCGTACCGTGACCTCTGCTGCCAGAGAAGCATATTAAACCCAGCATCATGAGACGCTTTAGTTATTATATTCCATACACCCAGGTATAGTCCTCCCCCTGCATAGTGCTGGCGCCCTCTGGCCAAGGCCGTCCACCGCATTAACAAGGGGTCCAGCACGGGCCTGTATGCATGAGTAGTTTTTGTGCTAATTCAATAAGTGACATTATAAATGCTGATTTCTAAACAGCTTCTGGTGATGTTGTAGCCATTTTTCTTTTATTAAAATTAAACCAGAAGAAAATTAAAGTGAATATTTTTTTTTATTAAAAATTCTACAATTTTTGGGGCTAACTTCCTATTAATGATACTGAATTTTTTTTTTCTTAGCTAATGAATTTCATTTAAATAACAATTGGTAAATCGAATCCTTTACTATAACAGTTATTTCATCCATTGTAGTGTATTCTTTTATTTCATTAAATTTTAAAATTTTGTTTTTATTCATGCACTATTTTAATTTATAAGGGAAAGTTATACGGGGCCGTTTCCACTTGTGGATCCAGGAGATTCTAGTTTTGCCTCATGTTACAGTTTCAATGCACACTTCAACAGCAACATATTACCTCAAGAAAAATATCTTGGTATGTTATTTGGTAAAATTCTGTCAATTATAAATGTTTACAATTTTAATGCAATGAGACATAGTCTCTACTTCCCGAGGGAAAAAAAAAAAAAAAAAAAGTTAGAAAATTAGAAAATTTATTTAAAATTTAATTATGTTAATAACGGCTCAGATGGTTTAATACAAGTATCAACTTTTCGAGATGAAATTTCAGCACCAATAGTGAAGGCATTGTGCATTCCCAAGCATATCATTAGAACTCAACGCTTCATATTTTACCTATACAAAATTCATAGTGTCCTGTATTTGAATACGTGTTAAAAATTTCAGGTAGCAATTGCGGGAGAGAGGAGAAGGGAGAGGCGGGGGGGGGGAAGGGGAGCGGGTTATTGTTAAAAGATATTAAGGACGACTGTTGTCACAGGTTTGGTGCCTTGGCATATTTTTAGAACTTTATCTTTAAATTTTTTTTCTGAAAAGGAAGTAATATTAAATACTTTTGTTCTCTTTCAAAATATATCTAGTAATAATTATGCTTGAAAATATATCAGATAGATAACAGAAATGTATCATCTTTGCTCATATTTATCATAAGGTAACGATAATCGAAATTAAAAGACGAAACAAGATATTGTTATTTGTTAAATAGGAATGTAAATATTAGTGCGAAAATAACAACGAACGTAGACATAAAGTGGTTAAGGATTAAAATGTTATGTTGCTGAAGATTTACAACCGTAAAACAGTGAATTAATTGTTTTAAATTATTAATCAAGATCAACATGTTTTGCCAAAGCAGAACAAAAAATAATACCAAAAAATTACAACTGTATATTTACACTTTTAACCAATTACACATGAATTAAACAACCCTTGAAATGGCAGCAAGAATATTCAATTGACAATGCAATGACAATTTTATGCAAAAATAGCGCAAATATAGTGGCAAACGAACTTAAAATAATTAATTTATATGATACAAATGCATTTAATTCAGAAATAACAAAATTATACTGCTCAGCAAACCTAAAAAAATCAATTGTTGCAAACCTATTTAATGCAAAAGTAAGACAATTATAGTGCCAAACGAACTTTAAAAATTCTATTGATCGAAACAAATTTAATGTGAAAGTAACAAAATTATAATTCCTAACAAACATAAAAAAAAAAAATCAATTGATGCAAACAAGTTTAATACAAAAGTAATAAAATTATTGTGCCAAACTAGTATCCAAATAATAAAAATTCTTCATACTAGAATGTATTTTGAGACATTTAAATTTTTTTGCTAGCTAAATGAGTTTTATTCACTTAGTAATAACTGACTTTCGAAAAGCAATCTCGAAGGGTAAGCGGAAAGGTACTTATACCTTTAAAAGACTTCTTTGACACCCTATATTTATTTGTTTTATCTTTTTTAATGATAAGATCTTACAATAAAAGGCTTGAAGTAAATGAATTTACTTGAAGTAAAAGGCTTAAAGTAAAATTGTAAATGAAAGACTGCTTCTACACTTGTTTAAATTACGGTACACCAATTCATAACTTCTCGGTGATTTCCCTCAGGAAGTCAATAAGAATTAGAATTAGATAAATACTTAGTAGTTGCTTCAGGTGTAGGAGAAATTGTTAATTAGAATTGGGGTACCAAGTACAAATTAACTTAATTTAAGGAATAAAATCTCACTCTGTAAAGGTTGATAACATGAAAAAACACAATTGGAGTTGTATTAGTATTAGTTCTTTGTTATAGATTTTTTCGTAGTTGTAAATGATAATAATAATTTTTCTTTTATAGACAAATCGGGCACAACACGTTTTCTCTACTACTTCGACATTATTACAGATGAAGACGAATTCATGGATTCCGATGCGGAGCCTTTAGTCAAATTGTATATCCACTCCCCATTCATAGAAACCAAAAGTTACTATAGAGCTCAAATGCTAAAACCGAGAAAGTACTACAAGATTTACCTTCGCATGGTATAAGAATTCATGTAGTTTGGATTATTTTAAAATGTTTTATTTTTAAAAGTTATTTAATCTTCAATTTTAACTAATGCTTTTGGCAATTATTTTGTCACAATTCTATGGGACAGGAGGGAACATAAACGTTTTTAAAAGAATTTAGTTTTTTTCCATTTTAATTTTAGGTGAAGCCTTATTGTGCATACGAAAAACATCAGTACACTGGCTATTTCTTTCGTTGTAATTGACAAAAAAAAAAAAAAAAAAAAAAAAAAAAATAATGTTGTAATTCATAAAATAGTCGTATTTATTACGACATAATTAAGTGTACTCGACTTTCTTAGAGTCAAAAGACTCATTGATCTCGTCTGATTTCGTCATACAGCAACAACAACAACATAAAAGTTCTATGAAACTCTATTAAATTATTCCATATTTGGATTTAGCATTTAAAAAACTCATCGGAATACCAAGCTTTAAAAATTTTCAATGAATTGGCAGTGAGTAAAATGATAAAAAGAAAATGACCGAGTATTATCAAAACGAGACGTTGGTTTATTAAAAAGTAATGGTAAAATAATTAACGCATTTTATTAAAATTTATTCATATTTAGAAATATAACCGTTCATCCCTATGAACATTGCTCACTAAACTATAATTTTTTTTTTTTTTTTTTTTTTTTAATACTCGGCATTCTTGAGAGTCATTTCTTTCTTGCATTTCTTCAAAATTTCGCCCACAAGAATATCCTATAAGTTTCTATTGTATTAAAATCGGGACTAACTGATGTTTTGAAGTCCAGAGCATATGGATTCATTTGTTTCAAAAATAATTTTGTTGAATCAGGAAAGTGGAAACAGGCATTCATGACTATCTTTTGAAATAAAAGTGGTGCATCGGTTTGCAAATGTTTTGGTTGTACATATTTCTAAACACAGGAATATAAAGTTGAGATTATAAAAACTATGGATGTTGGTAATTCCTTCGGGAGGCACTGCCACGTACAAACTGTCGTTTTGAAAAGTACCTCTTTCACCAAATAACGCACTCTTTTAATCCGACAGAATCATGCAGGAGTTTCTATATATAAAAATTAATTCCACTTAAATACTTAACATTTTTTTTTTTGTCAATTCTAGTCGGCATTTTTTTTTTTTTTTTTTTTTGCACATAATTGTGTTTTTTTTTAAATATTTTTTTATAAATATATATATTTTTTCATTTTGCAGGACGTATAACTTTTGAACTTTGGGTTTCGATCTCTTGATATAAGGTGTAATCTTTCAAGCATTTAATACAGATGGCTTCAATTTGAGAATTGCATCTCTTTTTTTTTTTTTGAAAATGATTCGCTTTTAAAGATCAAAATAAAGATTTCTTTCACGAAGACATCAACATTGAATAATTTATGCATTTGCTCAGCATAAAGAAAACTGCTGTTAGATAGATAGCCAAAATGAAAACCAAATTTTGATTGTAACGTAAAATTAATAATTTAATTAATGTATAATAAATAATTGACTAAATTTTTTATCGTGTATTTTTTTTCTTTTTTCAATTTCATCTACTTTCCTTCAATTTTTATCATTTTGAACAACAATAATTTTATTTCAGGAAAAAGAGCACCTGTTGCCATATCCATTCAAAACTGATTGTTTCGATTACCTAAGTAGATGGCGATTAAACAATTACACAGGACCACGTTCTAGAGAAGTAATTTTCAGTTCTATTTTTCTTTCTCTTGGAAGTAAAATTCTTTTAAGAACACTAATAACTATTACTATTAGTTAGCTAGGTTTTGGAAGAACAAAAATGATAAGCTTCAAGGAATTTCCAGCAACCACGCATGCAAAGTATTCATGTCTTGTTGTTCTGATATACGGAGCATTCCATTGCTACTTATAAGACACCATGTTTCAACCAGTGTTCGCCAGTTAAATATTTCCAAAGGGTATTTTTACCTCTCTGAATTTTAAGGGGTATTTTTAAAACATAAAATGTATTTTTTTTAATTAATTTTTTTTTAAACTAAAGCAAAATAAGTTTTTTTGACAAAACTAATAGCTACGACAATAAGAGTGATGCACGATCGCTATTTGGCGTATCAGAGTGGAAATATACTTTTTAAATGTTTACTAAAAATATTTGATGGTTATAAACCTTAAAATAATTCTTAACACCATGTTGTTCGATGACACCACTTTGGTGTCATGCGAAACTATCGGGCAAATGCCGGGGCCACCATGAAAACGATCGAGCAAGTGCCGACAACACCACGAAAACTATCGCGCAAATTGCAGAAAAGTAAAACTTAACGATTAAGATATCCCGAAAAAAAATGCCGGCAATAGACATAGGCGAAATGATCTGAACTTCTGAACCAGTCTTACCGGCGCAAAAAAAAAATAAAAAATATCCCGATTAGACGTGCGGACGACATAGTGTTAATCTACGTTCTCCATGAATTCACGCATGAGGTTACCTTTTTTCTCTATTTTGTGCAATAAGGGATGGGTAAAAAGTCGGCGAAATACACTTAATTAAGGAATGTACGAAATTACAATTGGAAATTGTGGGACGACCCTTACAATCCACCTGCCAATGACGCACATGGTATCAGTAACGATTCAATAACTTCAGTCAATCACTGGTCTGTGCGAGTCACGTTTGAACATGCATGGGCGGGCGTAACTTGCGATTTCGGAGGGGGTAATCCGTATTTTGCATTCCATCAGAAAATAAACGAAAATTTTGTATTTTTTCAGAAAAGGACACTATTTTCAAAGAAAAAGAGCAGGGAGGTGGCGCCTTTCTTAGAAAAACGACTAAAATTATCTCTGATTTCTTAAAATTTAGGATTATTTTTATAAATTTAACCAGGATGTGCTAATGCGTGAATTCACGCATGAGTTTAATGCTTTGGGTGTGAGATTGATTTTTTATGCGTGTTCACGCTGATTTCACGCATTTTGCGAACTCTGATCTCAACATTTTAAGAATAATTAGTTCTAAGTTTCTTTTTCCAAGAAATATATTTGAAATTGATATAGTAATACTTTCGTATGTCAATACAGGAATATTTGCAAGCATACTCTGAGGCAAAAAAGTATTATTTTGATATTACAAACCAAATATTGTGAGTATTCACAAACATATTTTTGGATTGAATTCATGAATTATTTACTTACCTAATACTTATATTTAGAAAGAATTAGGACATGAGTTATCATCAGTGTAAAACTATAAAATTATACGAAATTACAAAAAAGTGTAAAATGTCATTGAGTAGAAAATTGAATTTTAGGAGAGTAATAATATGAATAAATGTTAATGAAAATATGAGTTGTCTTGGTCCTTAGTAGGAAAAAGTTTCTCATATTGCCTATACTGAAAATATTATTTGTATTTAATATCAAAAATATTCAAAGAATTATTTTTAATCAATCTTTTTGATAATTGTTCATAAAATAAACTTAATTATTACAGAGATGGTATCTGTACTAAAACTAAGATTGATTGCTCCATTCATAGCAGTGGGCTGCCATCTAATTGAAACTAATGCATCATTAGTAGGTCCAGTTTAAACCTTTATTGTTTATATAGTTCAGTGTTAAAGCTGTGCTAATTGTGATTTAAAAATGCTAGTCCACTTTACTGTTTGGTTGTATTTCGTGTAGTTTCCTTTCATTAAGTCTCACCCTCTTTAGAATGGTTTTGTGGTCATGTAAAATTATAGCATCAGTTCAAATTGAGGCGAAAATTAAATTTTTGGTGGACATTTTAGTCCTTTATAGCATATTTTGTCTAAAAGATTCAGTCTCGGTTCTTCATCGCCTATATCACTTTCTAAAATTCAGTATACTAATGTAATTAAAACTTTATCCTAAGCTATGTAGAAGTTAATTTTTTGCCGATATTCCAAAGAGAAATATTCGTAATATATGTTTCTAAAATCATGAGAATTAAATTTCAAGAGAGAAAGTTGGCGCCAAGGGTTCCTAAAGTAAGTCCTGGGACTTGTATAATCAAAAACTAACTACAAACAACCGCAGAATAACTTATATTTGGTGTATTTGTGAAAGCTAAGGGTTAAGAAGTCGGGGCACACTTTTCAATGGGGTATTATCAGGGGCGTGCTGGTCATAGGGTTGTCATGTGCAATCACCTGGCTGGTCTGTGTTATTAGGACTAATAACTTACTTTAGTTCGAGGTATAAAATTTTTGTATTAAAAAATGCTTAAAATTTCTTACTTTAATTTTATAATTTTTTTTTGTTTTCAGAAAATGGATACTTTAAGATTTATATAATATGGTATAAAAACTTTTTACTTATTTTATAACTTTTAAGGTTACATATATTATCCTATTTAATGTCATTTTCTGATTAACATACTAGTTATATACCTGGACATTCTAAATTTAATTAATGATTATATAGAAAATTTGAAAAAATTTGGGCCGGCAGAAATCTAAAATCACCAGACTGATTTTATGTCCCAGTACGCCCATGGTATTATTCATAAAACAAACAATTTTAATCCAAGAATGGAACGTCAAACATGAAATGTAAAGACCCTAACACATTTGGAAATGCCTGCTTCACAAACGTTATAAGGTCATTCTTGTTTTATAATTTGGCTGCTATGTATGTTTCAGATGTGTTATGATCTCTGTCAAGAAAGTGTAGACATAGAATGTTATGGATGCATCAAAGATATCACCCTTCAAGGAACACTAGGAGAGAGATGCATATGGGTAAATGAGAGTGAGTGTATCTTTCATACTTATTTTTACGTATTCTCGCATTTCGTATATTTTAATGAAGTAAGAAAACATAGTAAAATGAATTCAATTTACTTTCGAAGGTATTGAAAATAACTTGAATTTACATAAAAAGCATTATAAAAGTTTCCTCTATATTGCAATTGATTGAAATAAGTTTTTCTAATAATTTTTCATTATGTGAAATCAGTTTCACATTACGTTTTTCATTATGTTGGGTGGGGGGTCTCAAAGTGCACTTCCTCGGCACTCCCATGTTAATCGATTATCATACCGATATTCCCCCTTCTTTGATATCGTATTTTTATTTCCTTGATATCCTGGTGAAATTCATCACCTTGTTCCTTCCTAGCTGTAGTATCTAACTTTTCTGGAAAAAAGTTCATATGTCAAAGGAGAAAATGAATTTAAAAGTTCATATTACATCCTATCTTGACATATGCTATCATCTCGTCTACAATAGATATGCAGTTTGGGTATCTGATTTTTAAAACAACTGATTACTCTTGGTCTTTAAAATTTCCATATTATTTTTTCATTTGTCTCCAATATGAGCTTGAATTTTTTATTTTTCATAAACGTTCGGGTGCATAAATTCTATAAATACTCTTTCTTCAGCTTTGCTTCAGATAAATTCGGGAACTACTCAAAAAGGTATATAAAATATTCTTCTAATTTTTGTAATGTCTTGGAAAATTGTTTCATAAGACTTATTTAAGAGACCTGATTAATAAACTTGACGTTTGAATATATTTTACTTTAGGTTTCAATGTCTTCCTGTTCGACCATTCCTTCTTACGTAGTGCTATTTCTTAACGCGATTGTCCCATCCTCAAAGAAAACACTAGAATTTCGTGTAATCATTCTGTTGAACAAAAAGTTTGGGTATCGGATTTCCATAGCATCCTGTAAAACTACCAGATTGCCTAAAAAGTACAGAATTATGCTCATTTTCTTTATACATAAAGACTTCTTTTTGATGGATAAATGAAAAGTTTTCATTCCTCAAATTTCTTCTTTTTTAAAAATGTAATGAGACGTGAATCACCACTGCTATTATCAAGCTCACTTTTGAGAAAAAAACTGAACAAACATTTCTTTGCTCCAAGATCAAGAAAGTAACATAATTATGATCGGGTAAAAAAAATTACGTTCATCGCTATTGGGTCATATGTCTCAAATTATATCGTATGTATCAAAAATTTCCAATGTATCTGGAGGGGACGTAACGGATGGTATTTGCGTCTAAGAGGGGAAAGGTATATGGCTATGGGATGTTAAAATATCTCCTTTTTGTTTTTTAAAGTGAAACCTATTACTTTTGAAGTACAAATATAGGAGTCAGCAGTATATTTCAAACCTATATTCAAACTTTGGTATATTAAACCTGAAATTTTTTTTTTTACCTTGAAGGCATTGTCTCAGTTCTTCTAAACAAACGGATAGGGTCCCAAGGCTTGTCTTGACTGCTCAATTTCATGCTAAAATAAGTCAAGTAAACTTTTCTTACAAAATTTTCAAAATGTTTCGTTATCGTCCTTTTACTGCAACTACATTAAAAACAATCCTATGAATTGATAAATCATCTAGTGGAAATTATTTATTTCAACGACGATACAAACTAAAGAAGAAAAAAAAAAGGATTTTTAAAAAAAAACTATGAATTTTAAACAAAAATAGGCAAAATTGAGCTAAGAAATTCATTGAAGGGAGAAGAGGAATTGGTAGGATAATGATAGTGTATGGGAGGGGGAAAACACACACTGAAAGACAAGTTATCCGATTGTAACCTGTTTTCTAAAGACTTTACTGTTATATTTAATGTACAGTTTACCAAGCTAGATGAAAATCCTAAATAATTGTTTGTAATTTCTTGGGTAGGAATTTATATCGAGCAAATTGTGAGTGATGAGAACAAACAAAAAAAAAAGTAATCTTTTTTAATTAGAAATCATGGTGAATGTAACACTTTATCGTGAAGAGTGTGGTAAAATAGCTTTATCACACTAGTGCGATAAAGTATTTTACCGCACGCCTTATGCTCAAATTTTATAAAGTCTTGGTATAGAAATGAGATATTTTCAGAAGAGGGTCGTTGACTAGAGTTGTCAAGTTCAAATCACGATATAATTTGTGCGATTTGAAAAAATAATTTCGCACATGTAGCATACAATATTTTTTATAACCACGAGCAAAAATATTTTAATATATATGATAAACATATATATTAATATATTTTTGCTCGTGATTATAAAAAATATTGTATGCTACAAGTGTGAAATTACTTTTTCAAATCACGCAAATTATTTCGTCTGAAAATGTATTGCTTTCGCCAATAGTTGCATAAATAACTTTTCCTTGTAAATATCAATTTTGTTTGTAATTTTTATTCTGTTTTTTTCCTTCTTTTTTTCTTTCTAATATGCGCCTTTAATTTCTCAGATCAGCTAAAGAGGAAATGCGATAGAATAGAAGAATCTCGTTTACAAGAAGATTTAATGAAATGCCAAAATTATTGCAAGAATGATTGCGAGTGAGTATTTAATACTTAACGAATTATAAAAGAAACAATCGTTGACCTACGCATTTAAGACAGCTTTACAGGATTCTTTTCGGAATTTCATCAGAATTAAGTTATGTATCCCTATTGTGTTTTATCAACGTGCTAAAATTACGATTTTTATTTAAAATTACGATAGAGGGTATTAATAGAAAATTCTCTGATATCCTTTTAATACAATCAATAAAATGTCACAACTTTACCTCAGAGAGAGATGATAATGCTTTTACATTTTGGAGTTCATGATCAACCAGCGGGCTAAATTTACAGCTGTAATGCGGGAACTTCCCAATGTACAAAATCTGCAAAGGTATTTAAATCAACATCGATTTTGATAAAAAGTGGAAGTTAAGAAATTCATTATTTTGGATTATTTCGAAATTTCTTTAGTTTTAATTTTCAAATAAATAATACTATGCGCAATTCACAAACTATTTTTTAGAAGAGGAGGTCATAGCATTTGAATGGGCATATCATGAATAATTTTTTTTAAATATAAAGAGAGAAATTATATAACCCTTAAAAGCAAAGTTTTTAATATTTAATCCTTTATAGGCATCGCCAATTTTTATATTCATTAACAAAGTGCCGTTTCTGTGTCTAGCGTCTGCTTGGTGTTGGCAACTAATTTTAAATTATAAAAACATCTATCAGCAAAATGGGTGTCAAACTACTTTTCAAAATTTATTTATTAAAATGAGCTGGAATTTATGCACTCTCATCCAAATATCTTTTATTTATTCTGATTGATGCAATTTTTTTATTTATTAATTAAAAAAATTTGACAACAGGAAATAGTTTCTGCAATGGTCGGTTAAATGCTATTTTTGTGTGATTGAATGACGGCAAGTTGATATAAAGTATTTAAAAAGGTCCTTCTCATAGAATACATTCTACATAGAGTCCTCTCTCATAAAGCTCAAAAATAATTTTTTAACTTTGATTTTCAAACAAAAAGCACACAATACACAATTGTGAATAAATTAGTTTTTCTCGGTTATATACTAATAAAAGTATATAAATTTTTGAAGTTTTCTTCAATTGAAAAAGTGTAAATAATATATTTTTTAGAAAGTTGAAGTACCACGTCACCGTAGAAGAAAGAAAAGGAAAAACAGGCGTAAGTTGATGAGTGAATTGTGCTTCATATTATATCACTGTTTAATAAACTAACTGTACTATTTTCCAAAATTCGGTTACGCATTTGTATTTGAGAATTTTAAGCTTAAATATGGAAAATTCTTTTCTTAGCAGGACCAGTTGCATGGAAAGTAAGTGTAGTTTACTTAAATTATTTTTATTTTAAGCAGTTTTAATGCAAGCAAACACATAAAAAGGCCTCCACTATGTACTCATAATATAACTTTGATTGTATGAGTGATGATTTTCAGTTTGTGAAAACCTTATGAATTGTGAGACATCATTAAATGCATTCAATAAGATTTTAATTCTCCGTGTCTTTAGTGGCTTTGAAACTCATAATATTCAATAACTGAGGGGAGGGGGGGGGGAGATTTATTTTGCAAAAGGTAGAGCAGTTCTGATTCAGGGATATGATTCCGATAACATTAAAAAGAGCCATCTCCATTTTTTCTCAAATATATCGAATTTTTGTTTGCAATGTTTGAGAAATTTCACATGCATCTATTATTCCTTTGATATGTTTTTAAGCAGCCAACGCCTCTTCTATTATATCAATATAACTTCATATCCTGACGTTACGAAAACTAAATAGGAAAGAAAGGTCTGTTTCTAAAGTTGCCGTCTCGAGCAGGAATTTCGAAAATCCTCATCTTACCCCCATCCGTATATGGAGATATAAACATAGTTAATATTTTTGTAAATTTAATTACTTAATAATTATTATAATTTATTAAAAAAATATTTATCTTATTTACAGTCTTACTACCTCTGTCGAATTCATAGTTGATGACCCAGAAGTAATGGTTACTTCTCATGAACCACAGAATATGGTAAGTTTTCACTTTTTTTCTCGCCTCATATTCAAGTCGAATGTCAAAGTTTTGAAGTTTATTAATATTTATCATAAAAAGCAAAGTAGTTTAAATTAAATTAACAAAACCACATGTCAGATATCCAGAAAGTCCGTTCCGAGCTTAAATCTAAATAACTAAACTTAAATAAGTGTTACTCTGTAACTAATCATTCGACTCAGACTACGAATTAAAAACCAAATGTTAGATTAGTTTTTTAATTAAAAAAGTTAGTGTACCTAAGGAGAATCATTATAATATTTCCATTTATTTATTCGAAATGTGCCAAAATTAACGTTTCTGTGAGTGGGAAGGAGTTAGTGCCTTAGGAACATCTATAATCCGCTAAACTGGAAGTCTATTAGTATTAGATAGTAGACGATCGTCTAGTTATCTATGTTAAGTTCGACAATACCTTAAATTATTATGCATAAGAAGAGTTGCGTATGAAAGGAAAAAAATGGGATGAACACATCAATTTTCATATAATGAGCAGATGAGCACTAGTAATCCCTGTGAGTGAAACTTCCAAATTCAGGGGGCCATATTTCATATTGAGGGGAGCATGGCCAGTGGATGGAAGTGCATTGTTTGTTGTTTGGAGACTACTTGCGCTACAACAGGGCCACTCTGCATAATAGCATTGCTAACAATAACACATTAAATTACGCTTCGTAATTTTGAGCTCGTTAGTAGCCTCCAAACAGCAAACAATGCATTTCCATCCACTGGTCATGCTCCCCTCAATCATATGAATATGGAAGTTTCACCCACAAGGATTAACAGTTCTCATCTCCTCATTATATGAAAATTGGTGTGTTTATCTAACTTTTTTCCATTTCATACGCAATAATACCATTACTTACAATAACATATTAAATTACGATTCGCAATTTCGGGCTTCTGTTTATGAAGTAGTGGAGCTCAACGGAATTTTAACTATCAATAAAATGTTTGAAGACTTCCATTTTAAAGGATTCTATAAAATTGAACCAGACAACCATACTGCGTGTTTCAAAAAATTTTAGATTATGAATACAGTTGCTCAATTTCTATGTATATAATTGTAAATATAGATATATTTCTTTATAAAAAATCAATTTTTTTAAATTTATCTGTAAGTAGCGATATCAGCTCGTAAAAGTTGGCAATCCTTGAGTAAATCAAGGAATTTAGAGTTATTTCCCAGTGGTGGCTGATCGTCAAATCGTGAACTCTAGATTTTTTGGGAAGTTTCAAAGCGAGGATATAATTATCGCCACGGCATGGAATTTCAGTCAGTTGGATTTTGAGCGTTGTTTTGAAAGGAGCTCTCTGAACTATCACAGAATCCGAAAATGTAAGCACTGAAACTTTTGTTAAAGTTTGATTGAGCGATTACTGTTGTTTGGAGAGGTTTTGTGAGTATTTGAAAATATGGAATAAATTATAGTTTTACTATGTAAAAGCTGTGTCATCATTTCCTCTGAAATTTTTTTAACAATTCTGTAGATTAGCAAATTCCTGTAGATTTTGTGAACTTTAAGAGGTTTACTTGATAATTAGATGATTTGTAACTAAAGAAAAATAATAACTATACCTTTAACAATATTTTTAATTTAATTGCAAATTTTAGATGAGTTGTGTCTGTTCTTATGAATACAAAATAAATCTATACATTAATTTATTGTTTAAATTCATGTCTTTTATTAACTTAAATGTTAACTCTACGCTTGTTTTATTGAACAATAAGCGATGGGTTAACATTTAAGTTATTAAAAGACATTTAATGAGAAATTAATTAGATTTATTTTGTTGGTAAAAAAACAGATAAAACTCATCTGAAACTTCCAATCAAATTAAAAATTATCATCCTGAAAAATAAAATAACAAAGATTTTAACAAATTTATTGCAAACAAATTGTAAAATTGAGTAAATTTCTTATCATGTTTATTACAACTGCTTTTTCTCCAACTTATTGATAAAAATATATGCTTATAAAAATTTTCCAATATAATTACAGTTATAGACTATGTAGTGCAAAAACTATACATATGGCTATCCATATGTATATTTTGTGCTATGGTTTCTGAACACCCTACATGAAATTTAAGTTCACATTTACTGTACAATAATGGCCTAAAAATCATTCTGATATCGTGTTTACCCCACATACCTATTCCGATTTCTATATTTAAATTAAATACTTTTCTCCCTCTTTCCAACAAGGATATAGAGCTCTTCAGCTATATTATAGGATACTTTGGATGCTGGCTTGGAATTCTCTTCTGGGCCTGCACGGAAGTATTTGAGAATTTTGTATCTTTCATTGAATCGAAAGTCAGGATGTGCCGATTACGAAAAAAGCCTATTAAAAAAGATGACAAGACGCGAACATGCAATGCAGAGTTAGAAGTCTAGAATTATGTTATGAATACGTTATTTGTCAGAAATGTTTCAGCATTGTTCTTGTAACTAGTGATATATTATTGGACTATTCTACTTTAAATTATTATAAACAGTAACAATTTCAATTTAAGTTTTTATGTATGTGTATCTTTGTTGGATTAAATAAACACTAATTGTAATGAAAGCAGAGTGTGCCTACTTAATCATGCCAATTTCGATGAACAGTTATGTATAAAACCGCTTGCTTTTTGCGCTTTTAGTAATACATCTTTCCATACTTGGAATTTAGTAAATATTTCTGGTAAATATGAGTTTAGATGTTAAAATCCTTTTGGAACCAGTTATGTCAAACGGCATTACCTAAAATTTGTATCTATTTTTTTTTATCTAAAATTTAAAACTCTAAATATGTTCTGAAAAATTAATTGAAAAGTTAGTTTCGGTTTCCAATACTAGATACTGCATTTTATTATAAATTTGTAAAATAACCACTGATAGGTTAACAGGTATCCAAATTACCAAAAAAGTTAAACTGTGGTTGTCTTTAAACATTACTATTTAAAAAATTTATACAAATAAACAATGTTAAAATTGTAAGTATACTAAAATTTGAAATAGAAGTTAAACTCGTTAAATTTCGCGGCCTTCCCTCTGGAATAATTAAAATAAGTCACACCGAGTACTGTGAGGTCTATAGACTTAAATTTCATAATCTTTAATGATGAATGATAAAAATTGTGCTCTGCTTCTGTAAAACTCCAAAATAAAGATTTTTTTATGTCGACTAATTTGTTATATTAATGTAATTTGAATGCCGTAAAATAAGGACATAGAACATGGGGGTTAAAATTAAAATGACGATGCTCAGAGATTCGTAGCTCCAGTTCTACTTAACGGATCCCAATGAAACTTGAAATATATGTTATGTAAATCATGCGGCCGAGGTTTCCGTTGAAAAAAAAAATAAAGTACTTCAAAATTTCGTCAACAGGCGGGGCTGTAACAAAGTAAAAAGAATTATGACAGGGAAAACCCCCCAAAGAATAGCAATTATTTTATTTATTAACACACCTGTATGCTCTATGTGCATACCTTGTCGGTCAACAATATAGTTACAACAATATAGTTTTACAATTAATGCGTGGTCTCTCTTGTTCAGCGGCATATTCACTGTAGGCAATTGATTTCTTTGACCCATACCTATTACATTTATTGCAAAATTACATGAACTACTCGTTTCGATATGGTTTTACAAGGATAGCGTCATCAATTGGCAACATTTCAAACTAACTTTTTTCAAACTAAAATGGAAACCTCATTCTCATGATCTACATAAAATACATTTCAAGTTTCATTTGGATCTGTTCAGTAGAACCGGAACTACAAGCCTCTGAGCACCGTCAGTTTAATTTTAATCAGTCTGTATAATTACACCTTTTGCTTACTTTAAAATCGCAACTTGGTAGTGCGGTTAGAAGGAAAATTACATTATTTGAAAAATATATGAAATTATGCAATTTGGAGACTAATAGTTTTGATATGGGGAGCGAGAGGGGCACTCGGATATCACTGGAGAGTTCAGATTTCTAAAAAGTTGTTAGAGTTAAAATGCCATTTTTTAAATACCCACTTTAATAAAAATATTCACAATTAAAAGTAAGTGATATGATTGTGAGCTTCTTCACAGGGCACTACCAATTCAGAAAATACCTTCATACAATGGGACTTTTTCAACAAGACCCCATGTGTAGGAAATGTCACAAAAACTTTCAACAAGACCCCATGTGTAGGAAATGTCACAAAAACGTGGAAACGGCACGTCATGTTATATATGAATGTGATCAACTTTATGAATGATCAACATTAGGAGTCACCAACACTAAAGAGTTACACCTTAATTCTATCGATTGTTTGTCAGACAAGGGTTTGCTAAAGTGGACGACCTGAATAAATGGAGCTGAAATATTGGGTTTGGAGCATGGTACAAAATGCTACCCTAAAGCAGAGGTGCCACATATCTGACTAATCCAAAATAAAGAAGAAGAAGAAGTGATATACTTTTTGCATGCTCTATAAATAAAATTGTTCATGCATGTTCTACGTATAAAATTAATCGCACATTTTCTCTATAGAATATTGCATGAATAGTAATAAACACGGTACAATTGGAAACAAATCATACCTCATCACATGCTCTATTATTTTTTATAAAATATGGAGAAGGTGATAAAATTCATATATGGACATAGTACGATCATTCACATTCAGGATGAAAAAGCATGAGACATATTCTGAGTTTTCAAGCTAATGTGACAAATAAAAAGGAGTGCTTCTTGTCTTCGATTTCATCAGAGACCATCTTATTCTCATTATCATCTCATGTTACGATTTGTTTCTTATCCTTGCAAATGAACTGGGTGAGCCTGAATATAGTGTTCCGAGTCGCTCATCAGGATTCTTTCGTAAAGGCAGAGATTACAATGATAGTAGTTTATACTACCTATACTTACAAATGGTTCACAAGAGTTTCCCAAACCCAACTCCTGTATTTTGGTTTAAATTAATCTAAACATAACTAATACACTAAAACATCAGCGATATACTATTTTATTGCTATATATCTATATAATAATTAATCTAGGCACAACTAGTACACAAAACATCAGCAATATATTTTATTCGCATATAAAACTGTTGTACAAACTTAAAAAGGAATAAATATACTAACATAAATAAACGTCAACTCACACATCTCAACAAAACACCAACATGGTTAAGTCACACATTAAAAAGTCCTCTGTATTTGCTCTACTTAGCACACACCACACATGTAAACAAGAGCTGTTTCTCGTCTTCGTCCCCGGCAATCAATCCCCAGTCTGGAACAAGGGCATTCTCGTCACCTTCTCCTGTTTCGACAGGTCTCCTGTCCAAGCAGATGAACTGCGTGGAGATGCTGTCTCTTGATCCGCTCATCAGGATTCCATCGTAGAGGTAGTCCCAGTTTTCTGGACACTGCTTCTTGCCGATGAAAGTGTGGACGGAACCTCGAGCAGCCAGACGACACGTGGAACAAGACAATATCTGAGGTTGGCCATTGGGGAATTGGTAGGATGTACCTGGAAATAGGTGAGGCCAAAATGATCAGTGTTATAGAAAAGAGTAACTCGATTGTTCTTGTTATATGTATTATTTTTTCGATGTGCAAAATAATTTTACTTTTTATTAAGAAATTAAAATATAGACAAACATACATTTCTTGTAAAATTTGCTCGATAAGACATTTGGTTTGATATAATTATCTTTAAAATGAGTCGGACACATTTTAGAAAACCAGTCAAAACAAGCTTTTTTTTGGATAGGAATACTTAGCATAATTTATTATCTTTCAACTTTTATTGTCTTTCAACTTGATTGTCTTTCAACTGAAGTCCCTTTTGTTAACTCACGTCGATGAAGGTATTTTGCAATTCTGCAATGGAATTTTTTAAAAATAAAAATTAAATTTTTTAGCTCAATCTTTAAATAGTCTAGTATCCCAAAATGAAATCATTGTTAAATTTCAGTGGAAATTCAAAACGGCATTTTTAAAACCAGTAAATTCAAAGTAATCACTGGAAAAGCCGGATAGTAATTCTATTGATTAGATTCTCTTAAATGTTTTGCTGAATATCTTTTAAATTTTAAAAAAGAACTATCGCAGTTATACACATGTAAAACTTTTAACAGGTAATAAATATTTTCGTAGTAGCCTTTCTAAGATGATTCTATAATGAAGGTAGATTATCTCTCAAAGAAGTTTCTCACTTCTTTCATTGGTAGTCTTTCATTGGGTCATTCATTGCGTTCATTTGGTCTTTCATTGAGTTTACTTAGTATATATTAAGACATTCTATAATGACTTAATTGTATGTAGTATGTATTTTCAATGAAAATAAAATGAATCCACCATTCTTAAGACGGTACTACAATTTCAAATCAAATGGTTTAAGGAGTATGCAAACTCTAATAAGTAAGACATATTTCATTGTAGGATTAACCACTATTCGTTCCAGCTAATTATTAGTGTGACATTTCCCTTTCTTGTCAATACTTGGCCATTTGTTCTTGAAATTGAATTATAATCTTATAATCGTAACGACTCTTACCTAGAAGTAGGGCGGCGTCCTTCTGGTTGGTTGGTGGATTTCCATAGTACGGCTTCTGGGGCAAACACTGGAAGTTAGATCCTCCTCCGTAGCCAGATGGACCCAGGACAGTTCCGTTCGACATCATCTCTGCCGGTTCCGTGCAGTTCTCTCTACCCCAATGAATATAAGTGGCTCCGTTTCCCCGTGTCCTTGTCCATTCTGCGTAAACAATGGATACTTTATGGAACAAATAAACTGAGCGAAATCTAATACTGTGCTTACACTGTTCGTAGAAATTTGTTGTACAGCAGAGTTTTACAACATTTTGAAAATAAGTTGTAGAAAGGCATTATACACACATTTTTACTTTTAATTGGCCATTTTTTAACATCGGGTTGAAAAAAAAAAATCTAATTTCTTAGCATTTCTGCATGTTTGGGAGCGTACTGAGTTAAGAAAGCAGTCTAAAAAATTTCTGTGGTTATCATATCTCCCGAATGAATTGACTTACGATACTTTTGCAGATGTGTTAGTGGTGCCCATGAAACTTGTCATTAAGGTTTTCGTCAAAATATTGCCTGCGCATAATGTAGCTGCCATTATAATTATGTTTTTCAGTTTCCAAATAATTGCTCTGACGATTTTGATCAAAATTGCTGTGATAATGCATCTTAAGATGCTCTAAACATTCCCACCTCTGAAATTTTCGCAAAAATTCAATAAAGGCAAAAAAATTTAAAAACGAATGTCTTTAACATAAAGCATTTACCATCAACGATTCTTTCTCCTCTGTTTCATTAAGCCGAAAGTACACTGTAATATTTAAAGAAAAACATACCTCCCCAATTTCGTCATTTTTTTTTTTTTTTTTTTTTTTTTTTTTAATTTTTTTTTTTTTTTTTCTGTGTAATTTTTATCTCTAAAAGTATTGCCAAAGTGGTAATTTTTTTTTTAAATTAATGAAAGTTTGAAACAGACCACGGTAAATTACACCAACCATGCCCAATTTAAATTCAGTGACCAGTATTATAGAGTAATTGAAAGTTGTGCGTTGTTCCCACCCCTAGTTGTTCTTACATTTTAAGTATAGTTCATGTTTCATGTTTTTTTATTACAATCAAATCTAATCTTCCCGATCTTTCAAATAAAAATTCAATCCGAAATTATTTACCACGTTTGATGATCCATTATCAGAAAGATAAACACATTGTCTTGTTATGCATTAATTTGGCACTTTGCTGTTACAAAATGTAATTTAAGTGCGTTTAAATCAGCATATCAAAGTTTGTTTGGTGTGATTGAACGTTTTAGGTTTGTTGCATTGTATAAATGTAGTACAATCCTTTGTGAGAATTTATTTTGATTCATGGAACCGTTCCTAGTTCTCTGTACATTTATTTATGTTTGTGCTGCTGAGAAGTATTCAAATGTTAAAATGTTGCTCTTATTGTAGAAACTATTTCCACTAGCCTAACAACGCTGGCCAATATTAACCTTGTAAGCCGACCGTTGTTACGGATCTTGGCTAATTTCGCCCGATGTTGGAAAAAATATACTGGAAGTATTGAAATAATGATAATAATAATTGATGATAGTAATGATTTTAAAATTGAAATATATTTTTATAAGAAAGGAAGGAGGGATAGAAATAGGATTTTTGATGGTTTTGACATGTTAGTAAAAAAAATAAAAAATTGTGTATTTTTGAACGATGCTCGAGTTTCGGCCATTCTTCCAGAACCTCTGTTTCCGACATTGACCAATACTGTTGGGTTACCTGGGTAGTTACAATGATTTTTAAATATGATAATTTCAGTCAGAGAAAGATTTATGCTATGAAATGATATAGTGAATCTATTAGTACTACTTTTTAATATAACAATGGATAATTAAAGTGAATATTTTTTACTTTATTTTAAACCCCTGTTTAAGAGTGTGTTCTCTAAAAAATGGATAATTTTATCTTTTTAATTTTTTTTTTTTTTTTTTTTAATAAATTATATCCGAATGTTCTTATATTGTGGTATTATTACATTGCTATATATAATACAATTGTTGCATATGATTACAAATTATGTAAGAAAATTATTTTATTGTAAAAAATGTTTAAACATTAAAATAATTTCATTCTCTTTAGAAAATTGCATGAAAAATCGCAAAAAAATAGTGAATGATAATATTATATATTTGGTTACAAAATTTTGGTTTTAAAATTTGTTACAATTTTGTAGGAAAAAATTTAAAGTTAGTTAAAATCAATTTCCGAAAAAATTTAAAAGGTAAAAGTGGCTCGATCTTTTTAATATTAAAGTATAAATTACCATCATCTGTTACACTATACAATAATGTATAAAATGGTTGAAATTTTACATTTCATACTCTTATCAGTTTTTTAAAGCTATTGGTTTGAAAAATTGAATTTTTAATTTTGAACTTTACGAAAAAATTTCCACTTGAGTTTGTAAAGTAAGTTTTAAATGTTAACTTTTTACAATAATTTTTATTAGTATTTATAAATATATCAACCAAGGCAGAAGTATTTTGTTCTTACCTCCTTGATCTCGAGCCTATAAAAAAAGAAAATAAAATTAATTATTTTCTAATGATTTTGATATTTAAAATGCTATTTTTAGAGTTACTTGCATTTATTTTAAACATAGTTTTTGATAAAGAATTTTAATGCACTGTATAATAATATATTGATAATTATATATCTATTTAATACATTTTTTGAATTCTAGTATTGATTTTTTGATACATGACATATTCTAAGGTAAATTCCGTATTTTACCAAGCTAAAAATGTTTAAAACGTTATTTTCTGCTTATAGAAATATGAAGAAATGTAGATGGACAAAGCGAATGTCGAAGTTTTTACCTCCATGAATAAGACAGCAAAAAGAATAAGGATATTTCTTAGGACAGTTTTTGTTTTTACCATTTATAACTAGAGTAAAAAAAATATGAAAAATATAATACTTGTTGATCAATTGTTATGTGGAGCGCAAACATATTTTTATTTAAATGACATTTAAGAACATTTTGTGTTTTAAACTACATGCGTGATAACTCCCATCATCACATTGAAAAGTATTTTCCATTAATTTCATATCATCTTTAACACAATCTCTAACTTATTAGGAACATGTTGTATAGTTTTACATAAAAAATTGAAAACACTCACGTGCATTTTCTTCTTTCTTTTTTAGTTTATAAAATATATAAAAGATGGCAGCACAAAACTAATGACTTTCACATTTATTTGTTCCACAACTTGTTTATTTCCAATTAATTTGAATATTTTATTTGTTAAAATAAAAAAGTACGTTATTGTTCTGTTGAATTTGTAATTTTTCCCATTTTTTTATGTCTTCAAAATTTTTAAACTATAAAAAATATTTTAATAATATATAAACTAATTTTTTGGGTTTAATTAAATTTCGAATGTATACACATTTTAGCATTACTGTTACTAAAAATACTCGAAACAAAATAATATTAAGAATTTAAAATCATGACCTTTTTAATCAGGCATTTCAGGAAGAAATACGGAGAAAATTTTTATAACATAGTATTAATTAAAACTTTACTATTCTAACTTAGTACCATAAATAAAACCTTTTTTAAATATAATTAATTGAACTAAATTAAAACTCTTCCATTGTTAATTTTTTTTATTTGAAGTAAATTTCATATATTTTTTCTGATAGAATCTCTGGATTAGAATCGTTTGGAGCAAATTTTTTTGCAATTGTATTTGCCAATTTTTATTGCAAAAACAGTTGCTATTCTTCACAATAGTAAGGGTACTCCACCCCTACTCGTACGCTAGACAATGCATTTCCTAGCAGTCCACATTTAATTTGCAAATATATGACCTAAGTTCAGTAGAAAAACTAATTATGTTTAAAGTTTCAAAGCTGTACCTAAAGAAATGATACCGTCACTCAAGATTTCAATTTTGAAACCTTGGTGTGTTTTATTTTTTAATACAGAGAGCAGTGGTAGAAGTGGTGAAAAAAAAGTGGGGGGACGCACAAAATTTGGCGATATGTGCATCAGACCCCCCCCCCTCCCCCTTCCCCCATCTTCAAAGATAAATTTTATAATTTCGTAACTTATAATAAAAATATTAAGTAGTAAAGAGATAATATATACTTCCTAACATTAACACTAAATGAAGGTCCAAAATTTATTTTTAATGAATATTCGGCGGCTCAGTTTTTTTACTTGTAAGTAAGAGATAAAATTAAGTAATAAGTCAATGTTATATATACATAACTGTTTATATTGATTTAAATAATACTTATAAATGTGCATACTTTCATGAGATTAATTAAATTTAGAATTCTAAAAAGTTTTTTTTTAAAAAAATGGCTTGTCTTTTTATGAGAGAAGAATAGAAATTTAACTTAAAGAAAGTTCATCCAAAGTCAAAAGTTGACCAAATGTAACTGTATTTGTTGGCAAAAAATACTTATATATATAATAATATTATAATAATATGATATTTATACAATAAATAATTTTAAAGTTTTCAAATATATAAATAACTTTTTCTCAGTGTCACTACATTTAAAGGTTAATGTTATTTTTCATCAGTAGTTTTTAGGCGTATTGAATGCTTTTGAAAGTGCGGGTGGGGGGGGGGGGGGATTCAATGGCTTTAAAAAATGGGGAGACGCATGGTCATTTTCTTGAAAAGTGGGGGGACGCGTCACCCCGCTTCTACCCACACTTCTAGAACTGACAGAGAGATATTTTGTCTGTGAAATACGTTAAAACAATAAGTAAACTTACTATGGCCTGCCTGAGTAACAGATACTTCTTGTAGTAGATTCCTGGAATAGAGAGACCGTACGCTTGATTGGCAGGTTTAAGCTGATCGCTGCTTTTTGTCATATCCAGAGTTCCTATCACATCGTAGAAGGGACGAATCACTTTCTGAACCTCAGCATAAAGCTCGCCAACCTAATAAGCAAATGGAATAGAAGTTAAAATCTGAGCTTCAACATAAAACACTCAAGTTTACTGCAATAAAACAATGGTATTAGTTGAAAGATAACTTTACGACTATTTTGAGGTTGAGAGCAATAGGGAATTGCATTATTAATTTTTTCTTGCTTTAAATCGATTGCCAATAGTCTTAAATCAAATAAAAACAACTTTTTATATTTTTCTGAGACCTGTTTGATGTTTAACTTGAATTTTAAAATAGCTAGTTTCGGTATCAAGCTGAAACAGGAAGTCACGTGATATTCTGCCGAGAGACGTATTTATGTGTCTCCATTTGTAGGCAAACTAGCCTTTCTTGCTTTGCTGATTTACTTTCCTGGATTGTTTTCCTCTTTTTAGTTGCTTTTTATGGCATTTAAATTTTGAAAAACTTATTTTCGTTGAAAAAAATTCCAACCGTTATAAATATTCTATTGTGCCAAAGTGCATAAGAACGACATCGACCAATATAGTGCCATTCCAATTTCCACAGGCATCTAAAGTGTTATTAAGCTTTCACTGTGGGCGACGAGCATCGATCGCAGGACCATCGGATCTCGAGGCAGATGCTTTGCCTCTGTGCAAAAGAGTACTCCAGTGCACAGAAGCTTTATCTGTTATTTGAAGTCGCCACACAGCCTCCTCCCAGCGACGAAGGAGCGATACTGTTGTTCTGATCAATGTCTGATCGGAGTTGGAGGTTTGAGATGCTTGTTGCATCGTTGTGCCCGCTTGTTGAGGTGTTTCACACGAGTTGCGTATGTGATCGCTTGTTGCGATGAAGTTACTCCTTTCAGAAGTGCCGATAGATGGCAGCATGATTCGTTTTAGTCCGGGTCACCAATAAAGTGTTATTAATCTTTCACTGTGGGTGACGGACCTCGATCGCGGGACCATTGGATCTCGAGGTAGATGCTTTGCCGCTGTGCAAAAGAGTACTCCAGTGCACAGAAGCTTTATCTGTTATTTGAAGTCGCCACAACATCCATTATGGAAAACCTGTAGTTTGATGCCAATTCAACTTGGCGACATTTTGCAACTTTTCCAATTGGACAGCATAAAGCACAATACACACTGACTAGAAATTTACCGTTTTCTGAAACCGGCTTCCATACTTATATCTGTACAAATTCAAATCATACGAAATTAAAATAACATGGAGAAACTACTCAGTTAGGATTAACAAATTCTCAAAATTACCAAACTAAAAGATCAACAAGCAAGTCAGTGCAGGATTGCGCATGGGCAAACCAGATCCACAGCCATCAGGCATTTAATACGTCACGACCATTTTTGATTGCATCACGTTTCCGGGTGTTTTTAGTGATTTTAAAATTACTATAAATAATAGTTTTATAACAGAAGCTTTAACCACATATTCAGATTGTTGACACTTTTTTTGTACAAGGAAATTCTAATTAAATGAAAATTAAAAATAGGCTTTAGATCCCCATCCTTACAGTGAAAATCAATTTTTTTTTGTTTTTGTTTTAAACTGACATTTTATGTTCTTTGAATAAAATATTTTAGTAATGGCAAGTCCTTTTTAAATTACTATAGTTTTTTCGTTATTCAGTTAAACATTAATCAACGCTTCGTATTTAATGAAAAGTTCGTATTTAATCAGAACTAGAATAAAAATAAGAGTTTTTTAGTTGATTCTTGATTAAGGAGAAAATCATGCAACAACGAATAAATTTTCATTCCTGAAGTTTTAAATTTATCTCATATTTGTATGTACACACTTTAAGGGGAAAATATATCAAGTTGCGTTTCAGCAATTCTCTTGGGCTGATGTTAACTAATTTTGGCCTTTTTTTTTCTACCCGTAAAAAATTAGGTTTGTAAAATTTTGATGAACCTAACAGTTATGATTTTTTATATGGTATTAGTTGATGGTAAAGTTACATGGAAAATAATCCCTTTAACTAGCTCAACTATACATTTATTTATAACCGTATAACACGAGCGAGTAGAAAAGATAGCAATGTTCTGTGAGTCAGCCCTAGAGATTTGAGCATTTAGTTTTATAAATTGTTGAATAATAGTTGTAATATCAAAATACATTAAAGGCACTACTTACATTTGAATAAAATGTTTTGATGAAAGGAGAGTTTTAAGAGTTTTATATATAAATTGGATAAATACAATTTAGTTATGTAAATGATAATTTCTTCAAAATATACAATTTTAAGGGATTAGGTGATTCTATGCTGCATTTTAAAACTGTCTGACATTTAGTAATAACAGAGTATGTTAACAACAAAACAACCACAAAAAGAGTCGTGAGCTTAACTGGCTTAGAATAAAACTTTTTAGTAAGAATGAAGACAAATTATCCTTACACATTAATGAATATATTTGACAGCTGACTGTTTTTAGCGCTTGATCAACATCAAGTATCCGGTTGAGAAAATTCCGGCAACACTACGAAAACTATCGCGCAAATGACGGAGAAATAAAACTTGACGATTTACAATATCCCAAAAATCTAAAAAAAAAAAAAAACACAAAAAAATGTGGTGATCGATATAGGCAAATTTGAACTTCTAACCAGTCCTACTGGCTCAAAAAAAAAAAAAAAAAAAAAAAAAAAAACACAAACATATTAGTATACATGCGGATGACATGCGAAATACACTTAAGGAAGGTACGAAATTACATTTGCAAATCGTGGGTCGGCCCTACAATCCACCTACTAAAATGCCGCACGTGGTATCAGCAGCCATTCAATGACTTCAGTCAGTCACTGGTCTGTGTGAGACACATTTGAACATGAATGCGCATGAGTAACTGGCAATTTCTGAGCGGGTGATGCGTATATAGCATTCCGTTGGAAAATAAACGAAAATTTTGCATTTTTTACCCAAAAGGACGATATTTTCAAAGAAAAAGGGCAGGAAGGTGTCGCCGCTGTTCAAATCTAGGCTAGGATGATATCTGATGTATAAAATGGAGGATTATTTTTAAAAATTTAACCATGGTGTGTCGATGCGTGATTTTACGTATGAGGTTAATTCTATGGGATGAAATTGATTTTCAATGCGTGTTTACGCAGATTTCACGCATTTTAGCGAACTCTGCATAGAGGTAAAGGTGTCATGGGATACCTATTAAAGCACTGGGTGACACAACTAAAGCAATTATCAGTTTTCTGTAATATATCTTTACGTATCATAACGATAAATAAAGAAATACGGTTGCAAAAGGAAGTGGAAAGGGTACACGTAAAAATGTAGTACCATTAGTACAAAGTACAGCAGATGAACTTTGCAAAAATCAAATAAGAAAAAGTGTTTGTCTTATATAGCAGATATATGAGCAATCCTAACATTAGTGTTTATCTTGTACTATATATGTAACCTTAACATGTTTTTAACCTTAACTTTTTTTATGAGCTCTGAAGGCATAACAACTTGTCTATATTTAAGTTGTTTGCAAGAGGTGGATAGTTTATAATGTATCGAGTCTTGTTACAAGGCACTTCCATAGTAGTCCACGCGAGGTTGATAATAAAGCTGAATTGGAAATCAATAATTCATCAGAATAGGCTTGCATGGATCTAGAAAAAGTAATTACAGTAAGCATTTTTATTTCACTTGTTCACGGAGAGCTCAATACGACAATCCATTGTATTTCAAACCAAGACCAAACTTCATTTACGACCAGGAACTCTTTCCTAACAAAAATGCATTAAATCTCATGAATATTACTGAATGTCAAAGGATCTGCAAAAATGAAGAACATGATATTTAGCGGTAAATACCAAAAAAGGTGGAAAATAGTTTTGGTTTTGGAATGTCTTGTGTTGTGTTTACACGCTGAGGCCACTAGGACATGACATAACTCCATAAGAAATATTTACTCTAATTATCTTTATTAGATTCATGCATGTCAATGATGCATGTTCTTTCAAATTCGTTTTTATTCACATTTATGGCTTTGGATAAACGATGGTATATTGTTGGTAAAATCGCGCTATGTGTATTTCATTAACGCTAAACGTTTGTGTATTGACCATCTGATAGTTACTTCTTTAGTACATAATTTGTTTTAGCTCGATGTCATTTCACACAGTTTTGTTTGTTTATAAACATTGATAACTCTACATATACATCGCTGATTAAAAATTTGCATGAAGCCATCACCATCAGTCTTTCATCGAATTATAGACTTAATTCAATATTATCTTGCACCCATAACTGGCCAAAATATTACTTCAAAATATAATGAATTTTTGATCTAACATTAAATGAGTAATGCTTTAAATACTACCATTAATTTAATTTAAAAAAGCTAATTTTTTTTATTAAAACGTAAAATTGAAATAGTGGTGGTTTCTTGTTTTTTGTCCAACAAAAATGACAATGCTGATACAAAGGAAAAAAGTCCTGAAACTAATTTTAATGTGTTAATACTTTTAAATTCATTAACTAACTTCTATTATTGTTGTCAGAAATGGTATGCAATTTTATTGGTCTTAGGGCATTATTTTGATTAAAAATGCTATTTGGAAAAAATTTCATTGAATCAATGGTACAGGTAAAGACTGAAAACTTGTAACCAAATGATAGTTATTGCAACATACCTTTGTTTCGTGTTCCTTAGAAAGTGGTCTGGACATAACTTTCATCCAGTCAGAAATAGCTGTTTTTGTATTCAAAAGATCATCGAACTTTTGCTCAAAGGCATCCAAGTTAGCTTCCAGAACCCTAAAAAGTTAATAACGAATCATACAAATTGATAGACAATTGAAATTAGAGATTGCAAAAATCACATAGATCATGCACCCACATTTAATTATGAATTAAAATAAAGAGATACTGGTCTATAGCTTTTCCCATTTAAAACATGTTGTTAATTTGTTTAATTTTAACATTTATTTCGAAAATACAGAAATTGCACTACATACAAACAACCCTTTAGTTTAACTACAAGTGCGATAATTTGTAAACGCTATTTTGCGTATTTTACTTGCTAAACTCTGATGTAAAGGTAAACAAATCTTGCTTTATTTTTTTCTAAGTTACAGCATGTTTTAAAGTTCAAGGGATGTACTACGTGTGTGATAAACACAGTTTTATGTTGATACAAAAGGAGAAACATTCTAAAAACAGATCAATAAATAAAAAAAATATCCAAACTAGTAAAAAGCAGCTTTTTGATTTCTGCAATTTAAATGTTCATTGATGTATTAGGAAATACCATAGATGACGTTGACAGATGATAGATGACGTTAATCAAATTCCTATATATTTTAACTAATAAAGATTGGTAAGTAATCTTATGTAAATGATTTTTGAGCAGTCCTAAGTGTAAGATCTATTATAATGCGTAGCAGCAAGTATTATTTCTCTCAAGGAGTTATCACCATGTAGGTGGAAGTTTTCAAGGCGAATTGCAGAACATTTATATATTTAATTAATACAAACTGATGATATACAGGAAATCTTAAATTTAAAGGTTTTTTATAAATAAAGTTCACCTGTTATGGAGCCTATTACAAATTTGCATATAATTTTGTATACCTACTTCTTAGGTCACAGGACAATGAATTAAAATTTAAAAAAGGAAAATTATTAAAAAATAGTGAAAAATTTCAAAATTATAGATTCAAATTCAATTACTATTGGCAGATCAAAACTTTATTAGATTTTTTTTTTGTCTAAAATAATTCTGAGCTTCCCAATAATATTCTATCTTGAATGTTAACTTCTATTTAAGGTCTTGGAGTGGCACATTTTATTTTGATGGAGGAAATTTGAACTAATTTGGTTCATTTTCTCACAATCTCAGCAGGATGTATATAAAATTTTATGATTACTTGTTAACTACTACAAGATCCAGATGGTTATAAACATAAGAGCTTTAATAATGAATTACTGTATTATAACATATTATTTGAATAATGGATAATGACTTTAATTTTGGTGGATTATTTCTTCTATACAACAACATATAAAATTGAGTTCTTTAGGCAACGGTCAGGTCTCGAATCTCCCACAATCCAAACCCCTGGCTTCCTCCAAAACTTTTCGTATCTACCCCTACATTTCCATTGGTTAACTTAATACCACCCTAATACACTCTAATTTGCTAAAAACCAACCAGACATTCCTGTTGGTGAGTTAGCGAGTAAGAACAATCCTCCTACAGTCTTCATATGCAAATGTTGGCTTCCAACATCTTTACCTGAGGGACGTATAGTAACTGCACTTCTCCAATCCTTCACACAAAATTGCAGAAATGTCAGATTGCATCATGACAGCATTTATTAATGAAATGAAACGATTTGAAAAATTAAATGAGGTCATTTCTACTTAGTTCTAGCCTACCTGTTTCTGATCTGTGAAGGCCTGGATGGATCGATGACACTAAGAGGCCATAGTTCCATCTTGATGGGAATACCCCTTCCCCCGTTGAAGTCGTTCAAGTCCTGGGGAAAGTTCTTCAGGACTTCTTTCAGTGTCTCCATATCGTTGGGGGCTTTGCTCAGAGGAACGGAACTGAATACCTTGATCTGGGTAGACTCCACGTTCTTAGAGATGTCCTTCATGTACTCGCCCTCCACTGAAATGGATGAGAGGGTTTTGTTTAAAAAAATGGAAGTGTATAGGCATAACTAAACAGTTGGGTAATATCAAAGAAGCCAGTAAACTAAAATGACTAACTTTCTCATGTTAAAGCTGACTTTATTAATACTTGCAAGCGGGATGACTTTTAGCCACAGTCTCTTTTGAGACGTGTGCACTTTGAGATTAAGTACCAACTCTCGAGTGTGCCTAAAACAATTTTTCAGCAGTCTGAAATTTAATTTTTTTTGTTCCAACAGTGTTTATAGCAATCACTAAACCTACAATGTAATATACAGTTTTTTCTGAGAGCGTGTTTTCAGTATACTTTTGACAGATCGTATATTAAAATTCCAAGATATTCTAAGATTCTAGAAATTAAAATTCTAAGAAATCATATTCTAGAACTCATGGAATAAAAATCTGTGTATGATTTTTCTACAGTCGTCAACACAAAAGCCATTACTTTTCAGGATCCGAAATTTTTCACACGAGATTGAGATGGATTTCATAAAATTTTGATTCTAAGATACATTTTTATTTAAATGCGTTCTCTTGCAACATACCTTTTATTCTTACCAAAGTCATTTCTGTATCTCAGGCGCGAACAAGTCATGTTCATATTTGGAAATTTCTATATTTTTTTGCAGATTATGTCTTCGTGCAGATAATTCGCTTTCTTTCGAATCGTAACAAGCTCAATAGAATTTTATTTTCATTTAACGAGAGCTAACAGAAGTTGGCTTAAATTATTTACTTTTCTGTAAAGTTGCCGACTTGTATTTCATATTAGTTTAGTTCTAAAGTATAGACATTTAGATCATCACTTATCAAAAACAATACTGACAATGGTATATTGATGACTATGGTATATTCATAGGTTTGAAATAAGAGGCAGAAAAATTATAACAAGAAACATTATGGTAATATTCAATTACTGAAACAATTGTCCTAATTGTCTAACTTGACAACAAAAATAGTTGTTAAATTCTAGTTCTAGCTGCGTTATTTCGTACTTGACAAGATAAATTAACACAGTCTTTGCATAAGTTTATCACTATATTACCGTTGATGCCAAAATAAAAATAACTAAATTGAAGTTTATTGAATATTCTTTGGTGATAGAAAAAATTGAAACTGAAGATTGAGTACTTTTTATTTATTTTGTAAATTGTTTTTGTCAACCACCACAAATATTCTCCATTTTGTTATAATACTATATTAGAAACAAAAATACCAATTTTTGAACTTCCTTACCTTAGTACATATTTGGAAATCACTTTAATCGAATTGATCCTTAATAGCATTCACTGCATTGTTTCAGTAATAGATTATAGAATTTTCGTACGAATGTAAGTATGGACATACGTACGGAGAAACAGATAAACAACTTCGCAATTGCTTTCAGAACATTTAGAACCAGTATGTCATGCAATGCCAATGTATGTAAAAATAATCCAGCTAGACTTTTCTGATTTTTACAGTACTTTCCACATCTGAAGGATAAGATAAAAAAAAGAAGAAGAAAAAAATCTTTTATCATGAATTCATTCGAGTCTTACCTTCTACTCCCACGTCGAATATTTCTATCCTTCCACCGACATCCACCCCAGCTTTGATCCTTTGCTTGTCCCTTGTATTGTTGCACTCAATGCGTACGGACGCAATCAGTTCACCACCATACGTGATGCTCCGTACGTAATGTGTCCCCACCGCGTCACCGAACGTCTTCCACAGGTCGTACGGCTTCGCATCAGCGGGCAACTGTTCAGTCACCTTGGGGAATAGAAAGGTAATGGGGAGATAGATTTTTTTTTATAGTTAAAAATATAATTTAACTGATTTCTCTCCCGAAAAATAATGTTCAGTCTTTAATTTTATCATTTCCAATCTAAAATGTTCATTTTCTTAGAGCTAAAGCGAATGAGAGAGAATTTATTTAGTAATCTTCCTAATATTTATAGTTCAGAAAATTTTATTTGATATGAAATAAATCAATTGTAACTACTGATTTTGAAAATTAGGGTTACGTTTGTGTCTTTTATTGGAAATTTTACTGCCACTTTTGCAAGCAGGGAGAAGCTGGTCTCAGTGTACATGTATAGGGTGGTCCAAAATGATCGAGTTTGTTTCCTGTTTGAAAAAACAAAAAACGAAATGAGGTACGTACATGTTGATTCCTGGGGGCAAAGGGAGAGAACATCATTGTGGAGAATCTATACCTTTTTTTAAATTTTTTTTTAATGTTTTTGATAGCTTATTGTGAACATTTCTGATATGATTGTTGGCTTGATGTTGAGCATTTGTACTAACTTAAATTCTCAACTCTACAAAATTATTCTTTTTGTAAAGAACACTTGTGGTATATTAGAGTACCTGTGTTCCATTTGAGTTATTTAGTTCAAACCTTATAGAGGAAAATGGTTTAAAAAGCAAACTTTAAAAGTCTTCTAGCGATTTCTTTTGCAAATAAGATTTCTGGCAGTTTTTTTTAGCTAATACCAGTAACATACACTACACTAATCCACTAGTATTATTACATTTTACGTTTTTGTTTTAACTTTCATCACATATAAATTAAACTACCCATCTAGGAACTACCCATTTAGGACTATAAGACAATTAGAAATTAGAACTACCCATCTAGGACTATAAACTTGGCAATTTCACAGCTCTTTCAATTTATTCTGTTGCCACTCTTTAGGAATGAATTCAATATAGAACTTCATCCTCAAAGTATGAATTAAATAAATCTCACCACTTGGTATACGGCTCTCACTGCTACCTCAACCGTGCTTTCTCTGTTGTATACGTCGGATAGGTACGCTCCTGAAGCTCCTGCTTTGAAGAGACCTCCTTTCACATTAAGCGAAAAGGATCCATCCACGTCGAGCAGACTTCTAGACTCGATCGCATTGTCCACTACTTTGTAGTGTGTCTCAGTCACCGGATTCTGGATGCGCTGAAAGAAACCAGTTTCTCCATCATTATCATCTATAATTTGAAAGACTATAATTACGATTAGAAACTACCATTTATATTTAAAAGGTAACCCTAAAGCAACATGACTTTAAGCAATATGTAACACATTTGATAATAGGACAAGGTACATAAATACGAAGAAATTTTTTATTTCCTCCACAAAGGAGAATTGTTTTTAATAACATCCCAGATGGCCCTGTAGGTATGTGTGAGAAATTAAGCAGGATTTTTTTTGGGGAATGTCTATCAGAACTACATATATTTACTCTTTAATGATTGTGAATTATCGATTTTTCAAATAACTTATTACCCTTGGTTTATCCTTATGTGTATTTGTGGTAACTTGACAGAGCCTTTTGTGGAAATCCATATTTTTTATATGCTCATATGTCATGCGATAGAAAATTGTTTGGTAATGACTTTTTTGTACTGAAGAAACGATGTGCAAAGTTGAGTGAGCATGAAAATTCCAAATAAGAAATCGTCAATGAATACCTTTGGCATAGGTGAATTAACAAGCATATTGACCATATTATTGTATGAGTAGCTATATTTCAGATGTGATCATGTGTAATGTTAAATGTGGTACTCACCACTGCATTGTCAATAACGCTTTTGGGGAAGACGTCAATTCCAACTTCCATGGTGTCTAAATTGATGGTTCTCCCCAACAATAGCGGGAGAATGTAGGGCATCATTACCTGAGCCATCTTTCGAGGTCTGAGAAGAGAAAAAGATTTTCAATATGAATTCCTTTCCAAACTCAAATTGGTGAAAGAATACAAGTTTAGGATTCCAGAAAAATTTCGGATTTGATTCCCTGTTTGGGATTGTTTAAAATCAGATTTAAAAAAATAAGTAGACACTACTGGGATTTTGACTGATAGTTTCGTCTAGATAGTTAGAATGCATGTTGGGAAATTTAAGAGTATTTTTTTTTTCTCTTTACGGGTTGAAGTTTCAGAACTTTCCTTTTTGGAAGATCTTCTAGAAAACTCCTCCATCAAATTCATTTCGGAGTACGAAGCTCATGTGCTTATTCAAAAGATTTCTGGGTGCAGAATAAAACTCGTGTGAAATACGATAATAATTATACCTGCAACGATAACTTAAGTACTGTCAACTAGCTAAGAATTTGATACGGAGTATGAAAAAGCTACAATAAAGTGGAGGTTCGGAGTTTTTTTTTTTACTATCCATTATCCATATGTTAGCATAAGGTAATGAAAGTATTGCATTCGGTAAAAAAAAATTCGATTTTTTTTTTGTGTACATTTCTAACGTGTTAAGTTTAAAAAGGTTGACGAGAAAAAAATGTATGTATCTGTCTGTGATCGCATAGCTCCTGAACGGATTGACCTACAATGTTCAACTTTTGCATATGGGTTAGTGGTGAACATGGGAGCTGCCATTAAGGTTTTCGTCAAAATTGTGAATGCGCAAAATATAGCTGTCAATGAAATATTTATGTTTTTCAGCAATTACAGAGTTCGCTTCTTTTGAGCATCACCATCAATGACTGTTTCTGTTCTGTTTATTTTACAAGAAAGGGTCATGTAATATTTATCGAATATCATATCACCAAACCAACCATTTTTTTTTAATCAATAAAAATATGGAAACGAAAACAGTAGAGTACACTAACCTATGGATAACATTAATTGCAGTGATCAGTATTAAGTGTAACTGAAATTTGTTCTTTGTTCCACATTCTTAGTTTTTATTTAAAAATACATTATCATTTTCGCAAAAGAGGTGTATCTCAAGTTTCAATTACCTTATTTCGTTAAAGCTAAAAGCTAAAATAGTACGAATATCAGGTAAACTTTCAATTCCAATTATCTTCAAATTTCTTATGTATTTAAAACATCGTCAAATAAACGTCATTAGTTAAGCTTATAAAAACTTATTTTTTAAAAATTTATATGCAAAAATGTGTGAAAGTTTAGCTGCAACTTTAAAAGCAACACCAACAGTTATAACTCTATAAAATAAAACAGAACAATGAACTTTCTTTTTAAGTTCTTAAATCCCCGTTTAATTATCAGACTTCATTTAACACTAATTAAAAATTAAGACTTTTTGTTGAATAGGTTTTTAGAAAACGTCCCTTTTATTCGTGATGTATTAACATTACCGAGATGGATAAATTGAAGCGTGAGGAATTCTCCTTAAACATTATCATTATATGATATTGTTCTTTAATTGAAGACTCAACCGAAATGAAACGTGAAATTTTTATTTATTTTGAGAAACATAAAAGGTTTACCCATGGGAGCCCACTTGGAGAAAAAAAGAAAGTGCACTCGTACCCTTCCAGCGTTTGAAAATAAAAACTGGTGAAAGGAAATAAAATTTAAAGGAAAAAATAAGAAAAATACAGGTTTAAATTACCATTTTGAAGAGAATATTTAAGCACGCTAACTAACATTCTATTATTTTATTCAATGTTTAAAAAATATTAAGTTTTTCACAAAATCTTGTATGTAATGGTTTTACTCTCATAGCATAATCCTCATGGCGTTTAATATTTTACCGCAATGTTTTTGTTACAATGAGTTAAAGAAAAGAACATGACGTTTTAGATTAACTTTTAATTATGTGTTGTGACAGTTTAAAATTTTATATTTATAGGGGATTATCGAGATGTTATCGAGATTTTATTTTAAATAATCCTTGATAGAAGAGTTTGAAAAAATTAATTGCTTATGATCAGAATATTTCATTTCAATTTCTCTCTCTTTTGACGTTTTTTTTTAAAGAAAAAAAAAATCAATTTCTTTCGAACTGAGATGTATAGGCCTTCATCTTACTTGTCGATCTTCATCTTACTATCCAATAGACATACTTGCAATTTATTTATATTCATTTTGGAAGGAAACCATTAGAGACCTACTCAATGATAAATAATCTGTTATGCAGAATGAGTATCATATTAGAAACTCATAAGTATCATTGAGAGATTTTATTTTATGACATTGTTCATTACGATCATCATTTGATTTACATTTTTCAATGTTTCATACAAACCCTAATCTCTAGAAGGAAAGCACGCACTTTAACCTAAAAAAATTATATTAGTGTAGTTATTTGTGTTCAATCTTCTATGAAATAAATTCATTTTAGATAATGCAAGTGAAATACCATTTGTAGAGGTTATCTAGTGACCCAGGTGTGGGTCGGAGTGGGGAAGGGTGGAGTGGGGGGTGGGGGGTAAAATCCATGGTTATGTTAGTGCGTAAGTTACATAACTTATTTAAATTTTAATCTTCTCATGATGTAGTCAGAAGTCACCGTAATGTTAAGAACCAAAAATTAAGTAAGTTTATTGTATTGTTTCTTCAAAGGAAGTAAAGATGTTATATTTCATTACGAAACTTAATTTTCTATGAATTAATTTAAATATGGTGTTGAGATCAATAGAGGTCTTATGGTGCTAATAAATAAGGACCTTAGATTAGTACAAGACACCTTAGATTATTACATACATTATTAAAATCATTCGATGAAATATTTTTTACAAAAACATTAATTATTTTATACAAAAGTATTAATTATTTTATACAAAAATATTAATTATTTCATAGAAAAATATTAATTGTTTTATACAAAAATATTAATTATTTTATATAAAAGTATTAATTACTTTATACAAATATATTAATTACTTTATACAAAAATATTAATTACTTTATACAAAAATATTAATTATTTTATGCAAAAATATTAATTATTTTATACAAAAATATTAATTATTTTATGCAAAAATATTAATTATTTTACACAAAAATATTAAATATTTAATACAAAAATATTAATAATTTTTATACAAAAATATTAATTATTTTATACAAAAATATTAATTATTTTATACAAAAATGAATTATTTTATACAAAAATATCAATTATTTTATACAAAAATATTAATTATTTTACACAAAAGTATTAATTATTTTATAAAAAAATAATTATACAATACATTAACATGCAACAATTATTATTAATATTCCAAAACACAACTAATTAAGAATTTTAATGAAGGAACTAAAGAATATTTTAATTTAAATACACAAATATAATCAGCAATATAATGTGAGCATAAAGTGCTATTAGTCATTATTATTTTTTGTTTTCAAGTTAGCAAACTGAAAAAAATAAAAATAAAACTACACATACTTAAGATGCCCGTAAATATTCTGAAGTAAGTTGCAATAGAAAGTGCACGCTAAAGTGAACACCAAATGTCAAGTTTTCCAGTTTGTTACACATTTACGAAGAACACTAAATCTATATATCTCTTGCTAAAACTGATAAAACAAATGTGGATAAAGGTAAAAGGAAGAGAAAAGTAATTGACTGGCAGAGTTGCAGGTGTGAGGTTCCCAGGACTTGAAAGACGCTAAGGTGACACATTTTCAATGAGTCTAGCCAATGACCAAGTCAGTAGATTGCGAGGAATTTTCCAAAAAGACCCTTGGTAGCACTCCTGCGTAATTTTTCAATAAAGGTTACTGATAGTCAGAGGGAAGAAATTTAAAGAAAATATTTTGTTTGATAATTTTAACCATGTATATTGTGTTGCGTTTGTTTAAATCAAATTTTAGTTTTAAAATTATCGACAGATAAGTAACCTCTTAGAAATAAAAGAATAAGCGATTTTTTTTTGTTAATTGATTTGTACATTGATTTGTAAAGTTGTAGTTAGCATTGTTTTTTCAAAACCTAAACCAAGGGCATAAGAAAAAAAAATTAAGAGTTTGACCTTATAATTATTTCAATTTTAATAAGCATTAAAGTGAAATATTTTTGTGCTCGGAATTTAAAATTTTATTAATGATTTGATTTGAGAAAAGTTACTAAGAGTTAAAGGAGTTGCAATTATTTTAATTTAAAATATATCAAAAACCAAGATACTAAAACTGACAAGAACAATTTGAAAACATCAATTGCTCTTTCTTTTTTTTAATTTTATGATAGTAAAAGTAGTTTTTCTCACTAAAAATGTCCGTAAGAAAAAAGTAAATGAAATCTTTTCCAATCTATGTTTCATAGTTCGTCTATCAATACTAGTTGTTATTAAAGTATACAGTTTAAAATAGAGATTTAAAAAAAAAAAAAAAAAAAAAAAAATCTAACGTTAAAGTTAACAATAAAGAGTAAAAAATATTTAACGAAGAATAAAGTTTCCGATATTTGAAAGTTTACAATAAAAATAAAGTTTAGGGTACAGTATAATTGCATAAGGGTACAAGTTGAATTTAATGTTTACAAGCAATGTCAATTACAAGCAATATACTAACCATCAAATCACAACTTGTTTCATACAGTTACGAAAGTGTATTGCAATAAAAATCACACTGCTATATTAAGTTTCTATATTTTAACATATAAGTTTTTATTCGTGCGCAAATAATGCTTATAACGCATATATGTGAGGAATACAATACAAAAATGTATTGCTCCTAATATTGGAAAAATATTCACTTATAAAGTCAGGTAAATAAAAATCACATTGCTATATTAAGTTTCTATATTTTAACATATAAGTTTTTATTCGTGCACAAATAATGCTTATAACGCATATATGTGAGGAATACGATACAAAAATGTATTGCTCCTAATATTGGAAAAATATTCACTTATAAAGTCAGGTAAATAATTCATTGGAACAAACACATACTAAAATGTTTTATTTATTAAAAGAATATTATTCAAGAGTTGTTGACCCTAACATTATTGTTAATCGCCGTTTAAGGACATCATGGCTGACAAAAAAATACCTACAGTATGATCTAGCCCTAAAACACTTCGCTTTTTTACCTTAGCAATCAGAATTTCTCAGATGCCGATCCCATTATTGTTGTTTTACTCCTCATCATAAAAGAAAGACTAAACACCGAGATCAGCATCCAAGCAGCATCCATTAGAAATCGAAGCGATTGAAGTGGCCATTCAGAGAACTTGAACGACCCCATATAAAAAGTACATCGCTTGTTGAGCTGTTCAGTTTTATGTTACATGCTATGGGGGGACTCGATGTATTTTATGGCTCATACATCCTCCCGACATTGGCTTTTTGCTTCCTTTAATCCTTTCTGTAGTGGCGCAATACTGAAGAGGCAGGACATTTCCTTTAAATGAATGGTAGGGTAATGCTTGGTTGTATGATGAACATGAGGCTCAAGCAGAAAATGTCTGGGGGAGGGTTATTCAATGGTATTCATATTTTTGTTGTGTTTTACTCTGTAACTTAATATTTCAAAATGTTTAAATGATTTTCTGCTAGCTTTTGGGTTCTATAATATATTCCAAATGAAATTTTATATTAAGCTTGTATAAATATTAGATTTTTTGTTTCATATATTCTAAATTAAAATGTTACCGTTGGATTATGTATTTCTAGATTATTGATTAAAATGTTTGTTTCTTTAAATGCAGAGAAAGACAATAACCAGGCTGATTTAATTAGGTATTTATGACGCTTGAAATACAAGGACCTTGCAGAACTGAAACACTGAAAACGACTGCTTGAAGTGAACTACAAATTCCAAAACTTGATTAGCTTCACTTTCGCTTTTCTTGGAGAAGAAGTGAAACACGCAATATGATTGGTTAAGTAATTGTGAAAATTCGAATTCGTTGTTAAAAGTGGCTTGTATTTGCAAACACTGTCATTCGACGACATCTCGTCGTCATATCACAGTACGTACAGTAGAGAAACATTCTGATAATTAAAATTATTATTCATTTATTTTCTTTATGACACAATTATCATTTTAGTATGTAAATGTTAAAGTCTGTTAATTTTCTGCTTGTTATTAAGAATCGTTAAAATATTAGTATGGATTTCTGATAAATTATCAATACAATATTCAAAACATCCCACAGTGGCATTTGTTTAGGAATATCGAAAAACAGATTTCGCAAGTCTAAATAAAATAAAAAATGCTATAATATCCGTAGTCTTTTATGCAGAATGACAATTTGAATTATATATTTTTTTTATTTAAACTGCTTTTTTTTTATTATTTTTTGTTTAATACATTAGCATGAAGCTTACGACACGGTAGTCAAATGGTTTGATAAGTGAAAATAAATTGTCTTTGGCTAAAGTTTGATTTACTTATCAAATTTATAAATAAATGTAATCATAAATTAGTTATATTTTACAATATTTTATATAATTATTATGTATCTTTATTTTACTAAGTCTCATTACAATCTACTGTAAAGTAGAAATATATTTTTTTTTGTAATTAGCTGCGCTAATTCTTTCGAAAAGCCGTTAAGTTAATAAAAAAAAAAATAAAAAAAAAAAAAAACCTCTATTATCGATGAGAAACATTTTTTTCTATGATTAGTAATGTTAATCTTGTATGATATTTCTAACATTTCTACTATATAAATCACGTCTATATATTGAGACACTCGTACATAAATCAATCAATTAATTGTTTAAATCTATACTTGGTGACAGTTTAAAACTAAGCATAGTTATCCAGCTAGTAGGAATGTAGTTTAATAAAATTTAATTATGTGTATTTGTTTCGGTGTTGATTCTCCAAAGTGAATAAAATTACATAAGAAAAGTATGTTTTACTCCAATTGGTGGAACATTGTGCCCTTAAATGTATCCCAATTGCTTTCTTAATGTTCGCCTGAAATCAAGCTGATCATCTCCTTAAGCGACTAATGGTCCCGAAGATCAGTTGTAACACTAAAACGAGCAAACGCATTTACTGGCTAACTACTTCAAATTAAAATCTCGCATCACCCAATAAAAACCAACGATTACATAATAACCTCGTTTTACAAGTCCATTTTGATTGCTCGGCGATTACATTACGCCGAAACCGAAGCCACATAAAGGGGAAAAGCCACATAAAACCTTCCGTCACCGCCAGCAATGGACCAAAACCGTCCAGCTTCTTAAAGAACAATAACCTTGGATGTAAAAGCGACCATTGCAAAAGCCTCAATTGTTTCTGAATGCCCGCTAATAAAGATAGGTCTTTAAGTTATAGGACTGCGGCTATTATAGGAACTTTTATCACATTCAATGGATGCATGTTAACGATGGGTTTCTATTTTAACCCATTGTTGCCCATAACCACGTACAGGGAATTGTTCCCAGATACCCGGGTTAAGGTTTCGACGGGTATGATGAGAAATTTATTTTATGGTCGTCCTAGGTGCAATTAACGTATCATGGGATGAAAGGAAGATATGCGCGGTTTATACCTGTCCGCATAATTTATAGAGTTCATAAAAGTTTGCACCTTTTTCTTTGGCATGCGTTTGTTTCGACACGCAGGTCGACCAGTGATTTACGGTTGAATAAAAATGCTGAGGCGGATTTTTGGGTGCGAATGAGGCTTTTGTCGATGAAGGTCCTGCCAGATTAAGGCCGCATTGAATTTGAAGGATCTTTTAAGAGGACTCTTCATATTTATGAGATGAAAAATGCAAGCAGTGAAAGGTTTTGGGGTGTTTGAATAGATGTATTACATTCAAGAGTCCAAGAGAGTTTGCGTTTTTCGGAATCTTTTATGTTCTTGTAAACAAATTCCTCAAGTAAATTCAATGCCCATACTGCGGTATTTATTTTACATGGCTTATAATATGAATAAATCATAGCTATTTTGATATATTTTTCCATAAACCTTAATTCACAAATATCTTTAACTATCTAAATGGGCAATGTATAGTTAAACCACTATTGTATTTAATATATATTTTTTTATATGTATTTTAGATATAAGCTTTTTTTTTTTGTGGTATAATTCAGTATATGCTTATCTAGTATTGAAGAATGCTCTTGGTTCGGGTAAGAATAAGGTTCCTGGCAGATAAAGCTGTATAGAATTTGAATAATTTCATATAATTAGACATTTTTAAAAGTTTATTAGAGCTTTAGAACTTTTGAAATCTTCTCAGTCTTCTAAAAAGCTTACTAAAGTAATCAGTGACCTTATCGTACATTTTATTTTAAGTTATAAAATTAATCAATCATAATTTTGCGAAGGTAAATAAGCCATAAAATTGATCTATAAATAGATATATTTTCTTTTGAGAAATATTTTTAGCATTAAGTTTTTTTTTTTTTTTTTTTTTTTTCAATAAAGGGTGCATTATATACCATTTTAGGTTTGGATAGCGTCCAAAACAGTACAGCAGGGTAAAGTTTGAATAATTTTTAATAGTTACTGACTTGAGTTAAATTACGATAAACTAAATATTATTATGAAAAGTTATGTTTGACTACTTTTATCAGACGAAACGGTTGTTTCGCAGCCAACCTTAAAAAGGCAGAAACGACAGTAAGTATCTATTCTCTGCACAACTTCCAGCGAAAAAGCCGAAATTGACTATTTTCTAGCGTGCTTACGAAACTTCAAATAATTATACAAAAAATACCATAGATTCGTCTCGGTGATATCTTTCAAAGAAAAAAAGAAAGAAAGAAAAAAAAAAAAAAAAGAGTACCTAGGATAAAAGACAACGAAGAAAAAAAATATTGAAATTTCCAAAACGAAATAAAAAAAACGAGTTCTAGCCCGATTTTGATGTAAAAATTTAGAGCTATATATCTTCTAAGCTATATATCTTCAAACGGATTGAATTATAGGATGGGGAATGTTTCAACTTAAAATCTTACGCTGGTTTGAACTTCATTAAATAATTCTTTCTATTTTTAATTAATTTAAAACCACTTTTTTTCATTTCATAATTTGGCGACAGATAAAGGCGATCAGCTTGTAATTGAGGTTCAGATATATATGCCAAAAGTTGCCAAACAAGTTTGCTATCATTTGAAGTCAGTTTTTCCGACATGTCAGGGTGAGAATGAACGTAACGTTAAAGTATAAGCAGAACGAATTGGACTGTAACTATATGGCTTATAACATCTTTAAAATTGAAATAATTTAATTTTTGAAGAGACAGAATTAAAGAGAATTATTTGTTCTTCAAGTTGCGTGTGTTATTTAAACTGTATGACAATTTAGAGAGAGTTAACTTTCAAAAACATTTTAATTTCGGGAAATCTCCATTGAAAAATGAAAACAATCACATTTTGTTGCAAGGTACAATGGGCTGAATACAAAGTATAAAAGTGGAGGTTATGCGAGCTGACGTCACAGTCAATTCATTACAGAGGACTAAATGAACCACGCATTGCGATTGGTTAATGGAATTTGCAAAAATGTCATTCGTTTTTAAAGATGTGTTGATTTTGTTTACTTTCCGTTGTAATATGAAATCGTAGAATCAAATATCATCAAAACTGTAATTTCATAGTGAATTTTAAAATTGTTGCAAAGAAAATAATTTAAATTTTGTCAAATATCAATGGGTTATTATGTGAACCAAAATAATGCTTGGTATTCTAAAAATAATTTATACCGCAATATTTAAACTGTAAAAAACTTGTAATATTTATTTGTAACAATTTATTAGAATAAATTTTCAGTGGGATGAACTCTCTGGCCTTGTATGTTAAAGGTGCCGGATTTGATTCCTGGATTAGGTGTGGATGTTCGTTGTGATTCGGAATCCAAGTTAATAAGCTGTGGGTCCCGTACTGATTAGTCGTTATTTATGCACTAAAATAGGTCGTTGTGCGTACAAACTAACCAATCGAGCTGAAACTTGGCAGACAAGCTCTTTGTCGATGGCAACGTATTTCTTTAAGTTTTGGGAGTTGAGTTGCCTTACACAAGTTTCTATTACTCGTTCGTGGTCGATTTTGATGGTTTCTGCCGTCCGCATTCAACAAATTGGTCAATTTTCAAGTAGATTTTGGCATGTAAGATATCATTGAACTTAACTTGAAAAATTAGGAATATTCATGGTACAGTACCCCCAAAAAAAACCCCCAGAACGATGGCTATATCTTCGGTTCTAATTATCGTAGAATCTTACGGTTTGCACTAAAATGTTTTGCTTACGATTTTCTATATATCTGATGCAATTTTTTTTCTTGAGGGACCGTATACTAAGTAAAAGTAACGCTATATTCGAAAATTTAAATATGAACCCTTATTTTTTATCATTTCATTCGATTCAGAATACATCATTTACCCTATATACCAAATTTCAATGCATTATTTGAAAAACACGTCACTTATGAGCGAAAATATTTCGACCATTTTTTTACCGATCTTCAGGGAGAATTTCCACAAAACGAAAGGTATTTTTAAGGTTCTTCACAGCGGGAGAAATCGAACGGTTAATGTGGCGCGTTTCATGAAGATTAAAAAATACAAGTATTAGTCTAAAATTGCATAGAAAGTACTTGGATTTATAGTGTCATGTTTAAGATTAATACAAAAATAGTAAGTAAACTCAAAAGTAACATAATTTATTTACAACATTAAATATGTGCATTCTTCACACGAAATAAATAAAATATCGAAAACTGTAATTGCAGAAATATAATTAATAAATATTAAATGTAGGCATTAGTAAACAGTATTTAGCAAAGCATGAATATTTTACAGAAATATTTCACTATAAACACAAATGTAACTAGATCGTTGAAATTATTTATAAAATGAAAAAGTCACATGATTCAGTGAAATTTTTAAAGGATAACTTATTGAAATTGCTTAAAAATGTTGTTTTAAATAAATGGAATTTAAGAAAGCAAATTAAAAAAAAAAAAATAATAGTTTACAGAAAAAATAATTAATAATTTAAAAAACTAAAAAACACGCTTTAATAGAAAATCAAACTAAAAAGTAGAAAATAATCAATAGATTAAAAAACTAAGAAACACGCTTTAATAGAAAAGTGAACTAAAAAGTAGAAGATAATTTTAAATAAGTTTGAAATAAGAATAGAGTGATTAACAAGAAATATTTATTTTATCGTAAAAAAGCGTGGGGTGCTTTTTAAGATATTTTCATAATGGCTCTACTTTTACCAATATCTGTCATTAAATATTTAATTGACATCAAGCACCCCACGCTCTTTTACGATAAAATAAATATTTCTTGTTAATCACTCTATTCTTATTTCAAACTTATTTAAAATTATCTTCTACTTTTTAGTTCACTTTCCTATTAAAGCGTGTTTCTTAGTTTTTAAACTATTGGTTATACGATAATTGAACGTTATGCGATTTTCCACACCTCTAGTTTACCTTGAATTAATCTTTGATAGTTTTCAAAAGTCGTCTACTATACGATCCCTTAAAGTGAGCGTTTTTTACATTTTCTCTAAAAAATCGAGAACTAATAGTCAAAATGGAAAGAAAAAAATTATGGGGGTGTTAGACCATGGTAAATCTAATGAAAGCAAAAAAAATTATATGTTTCTATTCAAATTTTATTTTAATTACTTTATTAATTAATAATTAATTATTAAAAAAGAAATTGATTCAAAAGCTGATTGCTATTTATGTTTGGCCATTTACAAACTAGCTTTTGAAAAAAAAAAATACTGAAATATATTAATTATTTAAGTATTTATGGCCAAAAAACCAACTTTTTTTTTTAACATTAATTTATCATTTTCTTTTTATCATTTAAATTACAAACCATTCATTAGAAAATTACGAATTTTTGTATTTCGCATTCTTTTTTAATGCTGAATCCAAATATGGAATAATATTATGAGGTTGCTATTGAACTTTTTAAAGTTTGGTTCTGTTTTAATATGTAGATGACCCCTCATGATAAAAAAAAACTACATACAATTATTAAAAACCTTTCACGATTTACAACGGTACCTTTTGTTTGTTATTTCAACAATTAGAACAAAAGATATAGCCATCGTTCTGTTTTTTTTTTTTTTTTTTTTTGAGTACTGTACCAGGTGTACCATAGGTGGTACTACTTCTGGTTTATCAATTTTGAAGATAAATATGGCATGTTGGGTATCGTTGGGCTTGTCTTGAAAAACTATGAATGTTTAAGGTACCATGTATAGCATAGGTAATACCACTTTCAGTTTATCAATTTCCAAGATAAATATGGCATGTTGGACTTTTGTTTTGATGAATTATGAATGTTTAAAGTACCAGATATGCTATTGGTACCACTTCCGGTTTATCAATTTTAAAGATAATTATTGCATGTAAGGTATCGTCGAACTCAGTTTGAAGAATTATGAATATCCCTGGTACCAGGTGTACCATAGGTGATAAATAGAAAAACGATGAAACGGACAAATTCAAAAAAGAAAAGTCGCCAGTGTTTTAAAAAAAGTGATGATATCCCCCAAAAAAACACTTTTGAAAAGTAGAAGAACCCCCAACCTCCAAAACACAAAAAACTTTCTTACAATAAAAAAAATCATAAACATGATGAAAATTTTCAGCCACAAACACAGTGATATAAAACATGGCCAACCTCTGATTACAACTGTCAGTTGTGACTCGCTTAAGAATGTATGTTTACTTAGTTTATTTTTAAAAATTAAGTTCCGCTCCCATAAAAATTTACGCTGCTTGAGGTTGGCGCCCATCTTAATTACTAACCTTTAAAATCCCCCACACAATAAAAACTTTCCAAAATGTATGTATCAACCAAACAAAAGCTTACCACAAGAACTTCAGTTTCCTACTTAAACAATTCTTAATAACGATTCAAATGCAAGCGTTTGAGCACAGTTTCTCTATACTATTTTGAAAATTACATGAACATGAAGATTTACATCACTTTGTATTTCCTACCCATCCAAATGAAATCGTAAACTCGAATATTCGTGCAAACAGCCATAAATTAGTTTAAACGCAAGCATTGTTAATATTCCTATGACGGGCGCCAACCTCAAGCAGCGTAAATTTTTATGGGAGCGGAACTTAAAATTTAAAAATAAACTAAGTAAGCATACATTCTTAAGCGAGTCACAACTGAGAGTTGTAATCAGAGGTTGGCCATGTTTTATATCACTGTGTTTGTGGCTGAAAATTTTCATCATGTTTATGATTTTTTTATTATAAGAAAGTTTTTTGTGTTTTTGAGGTTGGTGGTTCTTCTACTTTTCAAAAGTGTTTTTTTGGGGGATACATCATACTTAGCTAAAAATACATGTATATTGTTAAAATATTTGTGACTAATTTAGTTTTAGTTCATGATCGATGAGTCCATATATAGAGAGTCATTGAAGTGTATTAAGCACATTTCATTGAAGATCTTCTAAAGTACACACACACACTAATAATAAGTAAATTTACGTAAACAAATCCAGGTGAATTGCCAAGTAATTTGTGAAGACATTTAATGAGTGTCATTCATTACTTTTGCTTTGAATTTTCTTAATGTGACGACTTGTTCAATCTTTTTAATTGGCATTGCATTGAAATTTTGTCCCGAAATATTGCTTCCACCATATTTAGACCATCTAGACTAACTTTCAATGCTCCCACTTACTCCATTTCTGCTGGTTTCTTTACATGCCAATATCAAACTATTTTTGGGAACACTCTTCTTAAATAATAGTTTTTAACTACCTCGATCAATATTTTAAGCAACTTGTTTAGTACAACAAAAATAAAACAGCTTATGATGGGTTACGTAATAAAAATGTTCCAATTTATAGGTTAATTGGAAGAATCGCATTCTATTTTGGAACATATTTAATTTGTTGTAAGTATTGTTACTTATGATAAATAAGCTCCACAGGCAGCAAACTTGGGGTGTCTGGGATTCTTCAATAACGTCACAACGTTCAGTTATTATTACGAGGTTGAAGGAAAATCATAGTATGAATGTAGCAGGGACATCAGAACCGAATGTGACGTCTCAGGGATATCAGATTGTAGATATTCCAAGGGTCAAAATCATTAACTACTTAAAAAAGATTGCAGCAAGTTCCAAAATTAAAATCTTACAAATTTATTTTACAATGAAACTGGTAAGTTAGATTTACCACATTGCAGACTGCGGATATTTTCACATCTTTTCTTCACATAAATTTTCACATCTTTTCCTTACATAAATTTTCACATTTTTGTTATATTGGTTAGTTTGATCAACATATTAGAATAAAGTAAATTTATCTTTAGAGAAAATTGATTTTTATGAAGACTATAGTTTTTGGTTTTGCAAAATTTTAAAGACTAACTTATCTGAAATAAATTATTATTTAAAATTATAAATTTATATTAATTGAAGTTGATTTATCAGATGAAATTTTATCAGTTAATTTTCAGCTGGTACTGACATTTAAAGCATAATTTCAATCTTTAAGGAATTTTGTATGTTTCAATGGGTACAAAAATTGATTTGAACGTTACCGAGAAAAAACAAAAGTGATGCAATATTAAAGAAATATACTAAATATAATTTTATAACTCTATTTTTAAAAATAAAACGCGAAATTTTTCTATAATCTGCGGTGATTCGTACAAATTTGAGCCAACAATAAATTTATGATTTGGTTTCGATCAATCACAGCATATACAATGAATCATTCATACAATGAATGTATACAATGAATGTATGTTCATACAATGAATGTATGTTCATACAATGAATGTATGTTCATACAATGAATGTATGTTCATACAATGAATGTATGTTTACCTATTGTTGTGCCGTCCAACATTTTTTCCCTATTATCCTAAGAGGCTCATAGCTAAGCACACTCAACTATATATATTATATCGATCTAATACATTTCTTTGGAACATGAGATGCTGACTTGTATTTTATCAGAAGATTCGACTATATTAGAACCTCAAAGAGATGCCTTTAAAAAAATAACTTGAAATTATGTTTTAATCATAACCTTTTTGAGGTTCTACCTCATTCAGTGAGAGACTAGTCGGTTGTTGGTTGTTTTCAGATTATCTGGCGCCGTCAGCAACACGAGGGCTATAATGCGCTGAAACATTCGTCTTTAGACAAGCCAACATACATTTACAAACACCCATGCCAAACACGGGACTCGAACCAGCAACCTCGCGGTCTAGAAGCTAGCACGCTAACCACTTTACCGTTTGGTCGGCAGAGACTAGTCAGGACTTCATGTTCCATTCAATTTTATAGTTTGTTTTTTAGATTTATTGCTTGCTGTTCTTGAATTTAAGCTGATTTATACTGAATTAATGTTGAATGAAATGTTGAATATAGTCTTGTACTTTATTTATTTGTTACTTTATAGCAATAAGGAGTTTTTACAGTAGTTATCCCAATTTCATTATGAATTATTATATCTACTTATTATGCATAATTTTTAAAATAATCCTATAACTAGTATGTTTTTTTTAAAGGAATACCTTTTTAGAAATAAAAACCAATAATATATTTATTTTAAGTAATTTCATTGTTTTTTATTGTTTAAAAAATCTTCTGGAAATCGTTATAAGCCGAAGAGCCTATTTTTTCTAATAGGTGATTAAGCATAAAATGTTTAATCCATCATAACAAATTCAAGTACGATTTCATTCAGAGATAAATAAAAAGTCACATATTGTTCAAGAGCTTAGAAATTTAATTATTTAATGTTCATGCCTTAAATATTTGGATCGTGCATGTTTCTTCCTCTATTTCATTAAAAAGAAGCGGCGTTTTTATAAAAAGATCCCACATATTTTAAAAACATAAGTATTCTACAGTGGATTCTTTTTATTTCTTAATGTTTTACTTTAAGTCAGAATGAGAGCAAAAATGTTCATAAATAAATGCGAACTACACGCTATCAAAAAGTATGTTTAATTAGTTTATATTACAGTGGAGAGTATTAAGTAATTTAACTTACGTTTCGAGACTTTTTAAAGGAAATTTATGTGTTTTATTAGCTATAGTTTTAAATACTTTCACTAATATGTAAGAAAGTCCTTAGCTTTTAAAAAATGCTTATGTTCTTTTCCATTCAGGCGGTTTAAATATAATTCTTTTGAAAACTACAAGCATTCCATTAACTTTTTTGTTCATTATTAATTCTAAAACCATATTTTTTAATCTTACTTTAATTAAAGAAGACAATAGAACATTCATTCTTGAAGTAAGCAAATAATTTTTACATAGTTTTTGTATGCATTTCTGAGTCTTGTAAAAGGTAATTTTAATTAGACAAAACTTTGTATGATTTTATTTTATTATAAATTATAAAAATATGTACACATGTTCATGAATTTGATTTTATTCTGATATGTATAGCTAAGCAGAAAACATTTTGTCTCACTGGATTGCATCCTGAAGTAAAATAGGTTATAGAACTTTGAAGTCAACACATAAGTGATTGTTGTCATAAATATTTGCAGGAAAAGAAGAGAGAGCGGGTTATAGTAGGAGACCTAAAAGGTAAAGGCAGAAAATGCCATTAAAAGCAATTATTTTGTTTGTAATGGAAGATTAATTTCTTTGTTTTACGATGAAAGATTTTAATACCTATTATTGTCAGAAGATTAACAGTTTGCTTTATATAGATAAGTAGGTTGCAATATTGTCCTGCGTAATGCGGTAAAACACGTTAATTAGTTGGGCAGTGTTGTATAGACCAATACAGTTGTTATTTCTTTACTTAATTCTAATATTAATTTCTATAGCAAAACCTAAACGTCAACGCACATTGCACACTATTACTTGGAATCACCTTTTTGTCTTTTTTCTATCACCTGAGATGAGTGCGCAGTAATTGCACTCTGCATCACATCCATGTTTCATTTGATTGAGACCACTCTCAATGCATTCGGCATTTTCATCATCCAAGGATTCATATTCATCCTCATTTTCATTCTGCTTTTTTGTATTTGTCTTGGTTATTTAGTTGCGTCTTCGTTACCCCTTATAATCATAGCATTTTTACCTTATTTTGTCCCATTTGTCTTTGATTCCTTTGGGCACTATGTTGAATTTATGATTAAGATAAATATTGGTTGATTTTTTCTTTTTAAATGCATGAGAGTCCTGCTGAGAGAAAATATAATAAAACAAAATCAACAACTGATTATAATAAAACATAACAAAGCCATCCTAGTCTAAATACTCATATGCCAACTATTTCTTTGGTAGCTCACGAATAATTTGTTTCAGCTTTAACCCTTTCATTCCCATGGTTATTAATTCGGATCACGTTAGACGTAGAAGAGGCGGCTAGTGCACTACAGTCAGTACAGCCGGGCTGCATCTAAATTTATTAGTTCAAAACTAAAATTATTTATTTCACAATTTTCTAAAAGTGTAATTTCTACGGTAAGTGAAAAAAAAAAATGCGATAAACGGCAATCTTCTTGTCTGAATAATTCACGAGAAAAAACTCGCTTCCAATCAAAGTGATCTTCTTCCGAACACAGTAGCCGTGTTTCCTGAAACGTGTTTCGGGCAGCCATGTTGCCATGGTAACCAAGGGAAAGCAATAGAAGCCTTCCTTCTACGCAATGTAATAGCGGTGCTGCCGATCAAGTATTATTTCTAACTTCGGCTGCCCTTGAGAATTCGATGAGCTGATTGGCTCAGCATATGAGAATCTGAGTGGATGGGGTGAGTGTGTTACCGAAACAAAGCCATTTTATGACGACATCATTGACTGATTCGCAAGTTTAAAAGAAAGGAGGATTGATTTTGTTTTAAAAAAATAAGTAAGCGTTTTCTTTCTCATCTTATTCATTTAATAAAAATTAAAAGGAAACTTTGATTTGAGTTTGAGTATTAAAGATTATTAAGATTAAAGACTTTGCGTTCATGAATGATTGTGAAAAGTGTGTAGTGGGGGTGGGGCAAACGCATGTTTCCGGCTGCAATAGCATTTTCGATCCTGAACCGCCACTGAGATGTAGTCTAATACATTAACATCTAAGAGAGTATGTTCTCGTTGTGTTTTTAATCTCTACCATTTACGATTAATAAAATTTTAAACACATTTTGATTGATAATCCTGCAGTTTTTTTTTTTTGGGGGGGGGGGGGAATTCAGGGTAGTGTGAGTTAGTGCGTGTGTAAGGAGACATGTGGTTTTCAATACTTAATGAGATATTTGGAATACAAATTTTAAACAAGCCACAAATGCCTATATGTTGGAAATCTGTTAATATATTTTTGTCTGGACAAAACACGATGTTATTAAAAAAGTTTTTCAAGCTTGAAAGACAGTTCTAATATAAAAAAAAATATTCTTTTCAATTTTTATTATTTGTTTATTTTTGGGTATGTATGAATGAACTAAGTTCCAAATTTAATTTAAATTACGCCACTAGATTTAGTCCAACTAGTTCGAATTAATACACATGTATATTTTAAAAACTGTAAACAATGTTACCGAAAATCATAGTACGTCATTGTTATAAAACCATTATACCCCTCTTCCCGTATATCTCAATTTATCCAAAGTTATCTCTAAAATAGATATAGACAATTAGACAGAATTATCTTACCTAAGTTTCTAAATAATCCCATTATGGAATTTATCCAGAAATATTTACTTATCTAACCTCTTTGTAAACCAGTGGGATAGTATAATTCTTTTTAAAATTGAAGACCTGAGAAGCAAAGGGGTCCGAGTGATTTTTTTTAATGAATGGAGATAAGTAATGCATGCAAACAAAAGGCATTTTCGACTTAAATATTTCTACACAGAAATATTTACTATATAGTATCGCCTTAGTTCCCAAAATAAAGTTATTGATTAATAGTTCTATACATCCTTATCCTTCATATGTAATTACCCGACCATATTGAAACTAATTTTCTTATGGGTCTAATTAGATGCTAGTCACGAGGGAATATAAAAAAAAAATAGAAGACTCAAAATAAAAACGATAATGATAAACAAACAGCCCCTAGGGGCTTAGGTGGCATAAGAAATTTTAATGAAAAATCTGTAATTTAAAAAAAAAAAAAAAAAAAAAAAAAAATGTTTTTTGGGCTAATAAGATTTCTGTATTAATCTGCTAATATTCATCTATTTTCAAATAAAAAGAATCGCCTTTGACTTTTTTACTTTCAGTTATTCATTTGTTAATCTATACAATAAAAGTATTGCATTTGGCATTTTTCTTCCTTTTTTGCATTTCTACACGTTTTGAAACGCTGATTCAAAAAAAAAAAAAAAAAAAAAAAAAAAAAATGAAATATATATATATATATATATATATATATATATATATATATATATATATATATATATATATATATATATATATATATATATATATATATATATATATATATATATATCTGAGTCTGTGAGTGTATGTCCGTAATCAGCAGAACTCTCAAATGGATTTACCTAAGAAGTTCAACTTTGCATACCGATCAGTACTGGATATGGGACCTATCATTAAGGTTTTCGTCGAAAATTGCAAATGCCCGTATGGCATTTGCCAATTAAAAATTTATGTTTTTCAGTAATTTCTAGAAAAAAGGTTCTAAAGATTTTAATAAAAATCGCTGTGGTACCTTGTAATGTGTTCCAACATTCAAATGTCCAAAACTTTCGTAAAAAGCATAAAAAGTTGAAAACAAATGCTATTAACTTAGAGTTTTCTTCCCTTTCGTATCGTCCTTCAACGACTGTTTTCTCCTCTGTTTCACTTAAAAGAAGAAGAATTTGATAATATTTTTATCGGTAAAAAAGTCCCCAAAATCGCAATTTTGACCGTGTTTTTATTTGGCCCATGTAATAATTATTTATGAAAATATCCCAAGATTGGATTTTTTTTAAAAAAAATTAAGGAGCATGCGAAATTAAAAACTGAAACTTTTATCAATCCGTGATAAATATAAATGCAGTGACCAGTGTTAAGTTTAATTGAAAGTTGTGCTACGCTCCACATCTCTAGCTTTCTGTATAGTGGATATTAAATATTCAAGTCTATACTCACAAAAACTGATAAGCGTGTTTTTATAAAAATTCATAATATAAAATTCATTCTTACCCATGAATTTTTATCACACTCTCCATTTTTTTTTTATTTATGATCTTTGTTGAGTCATAATAAGATTTTATAACATGAAGAACGGCTATCCATTTTACAATTTGAGAAAAGAAATGCATTATTTAAAAATACATAAACTTAGTAGTGGATAATTAAAAGATGCGGCAATCGGGAAGTTAAATATTTTTTTTTTTGTTTTGCTCAGCAGTTTAGCAGTATTATTGCAAAGTGTACAACAATATAGATTTTTGAAAATATTCTATTTAATATTTGAGAAGCATGATTGCGAATATTAACTAAAATAACACGTAAAACATTGTATGTTGATAGAAGATAGTGAGGATTTTTTCGGTGACATACAGGGGCGGTCAAAGCAAATCTTTAACAATAAGCAAGAACAATTCTGCCCCCCCCCCCACCATCCCCAATTTTATTAAATTATTATCTCTTTCCAATTTTTAGAGTTCTGAACCCAATAATTTTTAACGATTTATGTTCTATGCAAATTGCAAATTAATTTTTAAGTATTAAATTTATTTAAAGATATGTTTAAAAACCGCAAAAATAACAATTAGTCGGCAAAAGCAGAGAGAAAGAGCGGGAAATTTAAAATTCACATTATATTATTGAAATATGTTATCCGTGTTTCCTCTTCTACTAATATACATCACAACTTTTATTAAAATAAATTAAGAGTTTGAAGAGGTTAATTCATGTTCTTTAACATGTAAGTACTATAATTATATAAGAAATATTATGAATGTATAAATTTATCAAAAACATATGTTTCAGTCCCTTAAAAGGAGATGAAACATTACTTGTCAAAAATGGACGTAATTTAAATTTTAAAATGCAACTAAAAACGAAATAGAAAATTTAAATTAAATCATTAAAATTCTTTGAAATGTGTGATTCTGAATTAACTATTTATGAAAAATTATTGTTTTCTTATTTATTAACATGATAATTATTCCTGGTTTTATGGGTGAAACTCCTTTTGCAAACACATTTCGAGAACGATTACTGCATTAGAGAACTAATTTAGCAGTTGTATAACACCACGTATTTTTTACTTACAAGCTAAAATGAAAAGTAAAGACAAAAAGGTTATAATTTAGGTGCTTCATTTAATGTTTTTAAACAGTAAAATTAAACACAAATGACAGATTAAAACATGATATACTTCTACTTACAAAGTTTGGCAAACTAAAATTATAAATTTACTTTTAAAACTTACCACAAAAGGCCACACACAGAGAGCAAATGCCCTCGCTACTTTCAAAGAAACGTATGCCAGCTACTAAATAGTTGAAGGGAAGGGGACACCAAGTCATTCTAAGAAATTTCCTTCCTTCAGTAATAAATGACCCCCCACTGTCCTTCTTGTTGACCGTCGTTCATGATTTTCGTTATACTAGTCGGGACAAATGGGCACCTCTTTTGCCATCTACAATGGTCACAGTGTCAATCTGACGTATTGGTACTAATTGAGTTCACTGGATGATGAACAACCCTTCCAAGAAAAAGGGAACTTTATAGTGTTGATGAGTCTAGCACAATGGTTTGAGGGTCGTATAGCGAAGACCGCACATGCACATTTTATTGCCGTCTTTGTCTGATGCTTTTTTAAGAAGCTGGTCAGTAAGCGATTCTCACGACCTATTGGCTACAGTTACATCTACCACTTAGGAAATGGGGGCAAGCCAAGATCCCCCATCCTTTCTGTGTTGTTCTCCCCTCTGCATTTTAAATGAAAAGTGTTACATCTTTCATGTATTTTTGCAACTGAAAGCAGCTTTTTTTTAAAGGGAAGGGGGAGGTTATTATCTTTTTGGTAAGTTCCTTGAAGCTTAGGTAGAATATTTGAAACTAGAATTTTACCTCATTCTCCAAAGGGAATAATCAGAGTAAGATTTTTTAGGAAATTTACACATTAAAAAAAAAAATGTTGAAAAATTTAATCAAAGTTCAAGAGCTAGAGTTTCCCTCTAGAATAGTTGAGGATGTAAGTGAATGTTTTTGGAAAGTCGGGGAAAGGTAAAGCTTCGTTTTGTTTCGCAAAGGGTGTCACAAATGCTAAGGACGGTCCTGCTAACAAATATTTACAATGTAATGTTAGAAACTATGCTCTTTTCTTTTGCTACATATCTATCACCTAAGAGTTTTCATGTTAAAAAATATAGGCTTTCTTTTATATCCATGTTGATTTTCAAATCTATTTTTAACAATTGACATATAACTAAATGGAAAAATTATTTTAATATTTTGAAAAGATGTATTTAAAAAATAGCTTACTTAATACAACTATGTAATTTAGCAGTTCTACAATGGCTCAAACCCTAGTAGGGATTTCGCTCTAGTTTGACAGCTTGAAAGACAATCATTAAACTTTAACAGACATGCTATAATTTCGCAGAAAGTGGTTTTCCGCTTTTTTCACAGGAATTTCGGTCATTACTAAGATCGTTGCAAAATCTCAAAAATACCTCATCGTGTGAAATTCAGCTATTTTATAATCAACTTTAAATTATAAAAAAACTTACCGTAATTTTGTCTTTTACATATTAAACATCTTTATTAAAGATAACAGTACTATACTACTACAGGTGTGTATATATATTTGTCAAGTATCCTATTTACTAATATATATTCCATCTGCCGTATATCGTTAATCTATATACGAAATGCATTAACAATAATAGTGCTTTAAGAATGTAAAACATTCCTCATATAAATTTATAAGTTTTCTGTAAAAAGAATTAAAATGATATCTATGCTAATAATTGTTTTTGTCATAATAAAAATTAATTATATTAAACAACTCAAATTATCAATATTATTATTTCAACACATGCATATATTATTCGTTATATGATGCATCTAGCAAATTAAACTATTAATGTTGTTTTTATGATTGAATAAAAATGAAATGTAGAATTAACTTGAATTGAAGACTAGAAATGGAAAATGACCTAAATACCAAAATTATCGAAAATCTTTTTTTCCAGAAAAATATCGTTAAGACTAAGCTAAACAAAGTAGAGAACGCCCAAAGTGCGAACTTCAGTAGCAACTAGTTAAAATTCAATCTGATACTTAGTCATAGCCTTAAGTACCAAAGCGAGTGTTTCTCATTTTCCCTTTTAAAATAATAAAGTATTATTACTCGACAATTAACCATAACGTTTTCCCTTTGTTCTTTACAATTTATTGCGAATTTGCCAGCTATTGTTGTAAATTAAAGAGAATTGAAAGTATGTACGGCGTTCCATTGGATTATTATATCGACTAGCAATTAGCACAACATTTCGGACCTTATCCAAAATATTTTTAAAACACGTGGACAAGCGTTTCAAAGCAGGCAGTGATGGAACGAAGGTAGAGAGATTTCAAAGATGTATCCTTCTGGCACCACCAGATTGCCAGCTCTTTTCGAGGGTTCCATAACGGGATCAAGAAATGGGACAAAAATCCCATTTCTAACAGATATGCACAGGGGCGCTTTTTTCCTTTTGAAGAGGGGGGCGCATTTTTCATTTGAGGAAGCACGTTTGGGAGGCAATTTTTTTTTATTTAATCCTGAAAATGTTAATGTTCAATTTGAAAACGGACTGATTCAAGAAAAAATCATACAGAACTTATCTTTTGGCGCTCCTCCCAAATTTATGAAATTTTCCTAGAATAAATGTATTTCTTTTTTCTTTTCAAGATACAACACAATAGCAAAAACAGAAATAGAATTGAGGTACACAGATTTTAAAGATGTATCATTCTGGTATCACCAGATCGCTAGCAATTTTCGAGTTGGTAAACAAAAATCAAATTTCTTTCCGATAAGGCACAGGGGCGCTTTTTTCGTTTTGGAAAGGAGGCGCGTTTTTCATTTTGGAAAGGGAGGAAGCACATTTCCGACACATTTTTTTTTTATTTATAACTGAAAATGTTAATGTTTAATTTAAAAAACGATTGATTAAAAAAAAAAAAAATTCTACAGAACTGATTTTTTGGCACATCACCTAAATTTACGAAATTTTCCTAGAATAAATGCATTTATTTTTTCTTTTCAAGATACAACGCGATGGTAAAAACAGAAATAGAATTGAGGTAGACAGATTTCAAAGATGTATCCTACTGGTATCACCAGATCGCTATCGATTTGCGAGGTGATAAACAAAAATCACAATTCTTATCGATAAGGCACAGGGGCGCTTTTTTCGTATTGGTAAGAGGAGGGGGTGCATTTTTCATTTGGGGAAGGGAGGGAGGCATGTTATGGAGACAAATTTATTGATTTAATCCTGAAAATAGAAACTTTTAAATTGAAAAATAACTGAATAAAAATAAAATAAAAATCACACAAACTGATTTTTGGCGCCCCCCCCCTGTAAATTTTGCTCCCTAAGTGAAGGCTTGCTAGGATTGCACTAAGGACCGCCCCTGGTGACATATTTTTGCTTCCCAGAAGGTTAAAACTATATATTCCACCTCTTTTTGGAAAAAGAACCATACAATACAGGTCGTGGCTCTTTTTGTAGACGTTACTGTCACAATCTACTTTTTTGTGTGTTAAAAAACCCGAAATATTACTATTTTTCACAGTAATTTCCTTTTGTGTATTTACAATTAAAAAACAAACAAACATTAAAGCCGTAAAAGTAGAAAAGTTTTTGTTAAACTTTAAATTATATATTTTTAACAAACTCTCACAAATGCATTATTTATAAATTTTCTAATTATTTTCCTTTTACAATTATACTCCACACGTTGTTTTTAAAGACACTTTTCTCAAATTAGAAAAAAAAAAAAAAAAAAAAAAAAATTTGTTAATATTTTTTTTTTTTACATTTTAATTACGACTTATTTAAGTATCATCACAATCAATTCCCATATTATTCGTGCTTAGGACAATAACATGGGAAACAATAGAATGATACACATGATAAAGATGAGAGTAATTTTATAAATGTCCATTTACATAAAGGAACGTTACTTAAAAATAATCCGATTGTAGAAATATGATTTTAAAAAATCTGAACACACAAAGGTAGATATTTTCCGACTTCCATTCTCTATCATAGCAAAGCGTGGGAATATGTCACATGTCAGTGATAGCAACAAATCGCTTGGCTGTCGTCTTTTACAAAGTTAACCTGAAGTCAGCATAGAAGGAAGATAGTCCATTTGTTTTTATCCGATACATCTTCTAAATTATGCTTGTGTAGCAACAGTCGGGGTATATACGGGGCAACTATCCTTTTGAAGGGTTAATTTTGTTATACTGGATTGGATTATTTGTACAAAAAAAGTCAGCAATAATTTTTTAGAATTTTTAGTATGGTGGTTGGTGTGAAAACAGCAGCGGCCGGTGTATCGGCAGTGGGACTGGTGACTCTGTTGTCCGGGATGGCCGTTCATTTCAGGACACCGTAAGTAAATATAAAATACTTGTTGAATTCACGTGCTTCACTACGAAATTTTACCATATGCATGTTAGCAAAATAAAGATAACCAGGCATTCCGTATTTCGGACTTTTGTCTTCATTTCGACTTCCTAAAATTAGGTTATCTAAGCGAAAAAACTTTATTTATTCTTTCTCTTCTTTATTTTTGAGGACTAGAAATGGAGACCTTTTGTCCAAAAAAAAAAAAAAAAAAAAAAAAAAAAAAATTGCAGTAGAGTCGAAAAATGAACACAACTGGAACTTAAGGCAATGGTTAAATACATACTTTAGATTGAATTTGAACTATTGCTACTGTTGTTCGCTCTTTTGGAGTTCTCCACTTTGTTTAGCTTGAACATTAGGACATTTCTCCGTAAAAAAAAACGATTTCCGATTTTTTTGGTACTTAGGTCGTTTCCCATTTTCAGTCCTCATTTGTACCAAATTTCATATTTGGGACTATATGAGAAGTGGGAGAATTAGTGATGAGAATTTAAATGTAGATACTGTAATATTTATGACAGATAGCCTTATGTGGTATATTGGTTTTCCTGGTGCAAGTTTGCTGACTTTTCTTCTATTCAAGAAATAATAGGGCATTGCTTTTGAAATGACTTTTCGAAGAATATCAGTACTCAAATTTGAAGCTTCTCAATTACCCATGTTTTTTTATTATGCTTCTGATCAGTATAAACATTGTGTAACTTACTTATCATGAACATTCTCATGCAATCAACACTAGAGTTTAAATGAATTGTGAACAGCTAAATATGTCCACCAAATCTGAAATCACAAGAATAACAAAATTACATTTGGATAAAATTTGCAATTTTATACTAATCGATATTGTGAATCAACCTAATATTTCCCAAAAAACGACATTGACTTTAAGATTTCAAATTAAAATTTAATTAGAAATTATTTTTATCATGTTAGGTGTTTGGATTTGATTGACAAACTTATAAATGGATGATAAAATATCATGGTTGTTTCTAATTGATTTTTTGAAAAACAATACTGTACTATTAATTTAAACTATAAGCGAAAATGTTGTTCTGTATGTTTATTGATTTGTAAGTCTATACTGTTTACCATACGTTTCAAAATTTCAATCTCCAGTAATAAGAAATATACACAGCATATACAGTTTGGAATTCTTAGTTGAGAGTTCTTATTTACAGAATGTGTTTTTTTCGTTTCATACTCATGTATTAACTACTCCCTAAACGACTCAATATATGAACTAATTTCAATTCGATCATAGTTAAAATTCTTTTCGAATGCTAAATACCCTTTGAAACTAAATTAACTATTTATTGAAAATCAATATTTATCAAGAGAATGCCTAAATGGATATTGGACTGTTGAATAATCCATTGAACATTGCGTTTCCTGCGAGAGTGGAGCTAATAATATCATGAAAACCTTTCATTTGCAGAGTACCTTTGACATTTTCGTCTGTCAATAGTCTTGCTTTCTTTATTTTGTCACCAAAGGCAAATTAATGAAAGGACGATGGATACGATTTGTCTATATTGCTTACTATACATTTCCACCAATGTGCTTACACAGGGTCATTACAAAAAGCCTAAATAAGTTTGAAATGACATAATAAATAACACCGTGAAGTAGTGAGAGAAAGAGAAAGAAAAAGAAAAGATAAAAAGAGAGAGAGAAAGAAATAGAGAGAGAAAGAAATAGAGAGAGAAAGAAATAGAGAGAGAGAAAGAAATAGAGAGAGAAAGAAAGAAAGAAAGAGACAGACAAAGAAAGAGACAGACAAAGAAAGAGACAGAGAAAGAAAGAGCGTGAAAAAGAAAGAAACAGAGTAAGAAACAGAGAAAGGAAGAGAGAGAAAAAGAAAGAAACAGCGAGAGAGGGAGAGACAAATAAGAGACAGATGGTATGTACTATAGACCAGGTATGGAGTTTTAGAAACATTGGTTTGCAAAATTAGTTACAATATTGAAGTGTGGTAGCAAATCGTTGCAAAATTAGAAAAACCCGTACGAGATTAACGTTTCGCTCATGAAAACGGTTTTTATGATTTCTTTACTAATTAGTACTGCCACAATGGTCAGTTTTGCAGAATGCAGTGGCTTTGCAAGACACACATACGGGTTTTCCGTACCCCATATTCACCAGTTTTGTTTCATGACAAATCCGTCCAAATGAAAATGGGCCTCAAAGTAAACCACACAATGCTATCATCAAATTTACTTCGATCAATAAATTTCAGAATCCAGTGTTATTAAAATTCATTCCTCTCTATGCAAAATAACGCCACATATTTTTTTCTGTCTCACACGATTTCGCCGTTATGTCCTTTAAAGTTTTAGGGATTCCTTTGTTTGAAATTGTTAATAAAAAATTTCTAAACTTGGTGGTCTTTTCCCCTCCTTTTTTAATTAACCTGGTTGATAAGATCTTTGTTTTCGAATAATTTTTGTCAGGATTTCTTCGCGAAATATAAGAGGAAGTACAATAAATTAAAAAAATTATTACAAATAAATCTATGAGTTTTAATATGCAATACTAACACTGTATAATGACTTTAACATCAGTAATACGAAAAACTATCCAAACATTAATTTTACAGTTAAATATGGGTTAGTTGAAGTTACTTTATAAAGCTGTAGTTGACAGCAGTTCATACTCGATTTATAAATTTCTTTCACTGTACTTGAATGAGTTAACTCTGTAAAACAGCCAAGTCCAGTGTCTAGATAAAAAAAGAACAAAGTGTTCGGTAACAAGTCCAATGTCCCAAAATTCGAAAATATGACAGACTTACTGAGACTTCGTTTTATAGTTGATATATTATAATCACATCTGCATCTCATATTTATACACTGCTTCGTACCGGGATTCATATTCACTCACTGCCTCGTACCGGGATTCATATTCACTCACTGCCTCGTACCGGGACCCATATTCACTCACTGCCTCGTACCGGGATTCATATTCACTCACTGCCTCGTACCGGGATTCATATTCTTACCTTGTACCAGTACACCTAGTTATCCAAAAATGACCAGACAGACATAAGCCATGTGCGATTGGCTTTATTTACAAATATGTGTGCTTCGTTGGAAGGGCAAAGGAATATTGATTGGTTTGTGCATGAATCATTTTTCTTGTAAACATAAAAAATAAAAAAAATAAAAAATGGAAAAAAATGGATTTTTTTTCGTGTTGAGTTTCAGAATAAAAATATTCTAATAATTGATATGGAAAAATTATTTTTATTTTTCTATTTGTTGTCAAAAAAAAAGTTTTTGTCAAAAATGGATTTACTAAAGACTGGTAAAAGACAAAACGAAAAACCTGTAAGAACAACTGCTCAAATATTTCACAACTAGAATTAGAAAATGTTTATGAATTAGCTAATTATAAATACAGAAGCTATGTTTAGTTTTATAGTCTAGTGGAATTAATTGGTTTGGCAAAAAGTTAACATGAAAATATGAAACTTATTAATCATTAGGGAAATTCTATTTCTATTTTCATCAACTTTGTTAAGTGAAAAATGGTATTTAAATTAGTCTTTTTTTAAATAGAGTACATAATTGGTCATTATTTTGTAAGTGATTGAAGTAGATTTGGTTTTGATATTTCTCGATTAATAATGTTTTTATCTTTAAAAAGTAAAGTAAGAAAAACAAAACATTTCTTAAAATTTCTACTGTATGGATGTTCTATTTTAAAATTAAGAATTATTATTATTATTTTTTTTTTTACTAATGAGTCTCTTCAAAAATATCAAACTTCTAATAAATATTTTCAAATGTCAAAAGTCTTTGATCTCTTACTTTGTTCGTTTGTCAGTAGGTGGCAGCACAAATATCCTTCAGAGAAAAATGGTGGTTTCCCAAAATCTCTTGAAATTTAAAAATAATTCGAGCATGCAAGAGATCTCATCAGAAGCGTAGCCAGAATTTTTTTTTTTTTTTAAAGGAATGTGAAATTATAAGTCAGCAAATCTCAACTATTTATTTTATTATTAATGATAAGCGTATTAAGTAATCCAAGTAACAGATAATTTTTACTTATGTTTAGAAACTTAAAAACATTTAACTAAATTTACCTTTTTAAACAAAAATCTTTTAATTTTTGCATTCTAATAGCAATTAGAAAAATTGCGAGAGAGGATATATCCCCACATCCCTCCACCTGGCTACAACACACACACACACGCGCGTGCCTGGATTTTATTTTTAGATTAAACTAAGAAAAAAGGAATTAGGGGGAAATGTTAATTTTTCTCAAACTGAGGAGGTACATTAATAAGACTGGCATTTTTAAATTTTCTAATGTGTGAAAGTTTGGTAGAATGTAGTTATGACAATGACAATGTGTTTCTACCCGAATCGAAAAAAGCCTGAATTCTGAATTGGATTTGAAGATAATTAAAATTTTAATTAATTTTCAATCTATTAACTTAATATTACATTACGAGAAAACGAGTTTTATTGTTGACGAGTTTGGAGGAATGGAATTCAAAGATTTGAAACGAGTTTTAGATGACATTAAATCTATATTGATGCAATGCAGTAGTATTGATACAAAATTGTGAAGCAGTATTCATGTTATATCAGTCCCCTGTACCAATTGGCCGGATTATAGACCGTACTTTCATAAAAATTTAATGGTTTAGTTTTTTAGTCACATTTTCCGTTATATATTCACCACTAAAATATTCTTCATTTTTTTGGACCGAAAGTCTTCAGGTATTTTATTAGGTGTATAAATATATGTTAAAACGTTAGTGGCGGCCATAAAATAAGTTTAACTTTTTTTTTCAGGAGATCAGTAGATAATGAAATAATGCCCCTCATGGCTGACTCGGGAGGAGCTGTGCCCGGTAGGATAGTATCAATACCTGTCCAAGACTATAAAATGGCCTTCAAGACCACACTGAAACTGGGCCAGTGTCCTCTGAAAATGGAAGGAAACACCATCAAGAGATGGTAAGCTAAGAACATTATGTGAGAATTAGTACGCCAAAAGAAAAATTTGTGAAGCTACACGATGGGCTTTTTAGATCTATTTTCAAATATTTGAAATTAAATTTTTGTAAAAGTAAGGTTACACTACTAATTTTTGACATTTAATTTGAACCATATAAAGTTAAGGACACAAGTTGGGCGTTGATAAACTGCACACTGCTTCTGAAGATGATAAGGATATTCTTTAAAATAAATTGGGTGGTAGGTAAAGTATATTTATATTTTTATAAAAGTAACGAAATTTCCCGAATTAGCTGTTGGTAATTCAAGTTCAACTTGAGAAAGCAATTCACTAATTGTAATGATTTCTTGTAAGGCACTAAGCATAAAACTGAGTACTATTTTTCTGTCAGTGTTGAAATGATCAAATGGAGTTGCATACAATGTTTTAATTTTTTTATCATGTGCTAAAAGTGTTAAAGAATATTACCTTCAGCAGTACTTTAAATAAATGTTCGATATCATCTTAGCCGAATTTTATTTTACTTAAAAAAATGTGGCATTTTAGGTGATGTAGAATCTAGACAAACTTGTACACTATAGTTCTGTATTTTGTATACATACTCTACTTCGGTCAATGCAAACGCTTTTTGTTATCAAACATTCGTTGATAAATCTGTGTAAACATCAAGTATCCATGCAATTTGTTGAAATTAAGAAACACCAAGGAGTCAAAATTACATTTACGGTTTCAAAAAGGGTAAATGTACAAGATATATAATTATAACTATTACGAAGAATGATACTTGGTAAAATTATCCGATTTTATAGAAAAGTGATAATGTTTGTGTCTTGTTCCTTCACTTCCAGTTCGGATGAGTTCACTGGTGAAGAAGTATTTCTAGCCAGAGCATCACACATAGTGGATGTGACGAGGGTGAAGAGCAACGAAGACATAATGGAGCATATAATGGGAGGAGTGGGAGGGAGCCTCGGCGTTCTTGGACTGGTCAGCGTGAGCGTAAAGGTGATATGTCACATTTTGATGAAAGTTCTTATTTTAATCACTGCATAAGTAGAATTTTGAAAAATGAATGAACTGCTTTTTATATGATGCTTGAGAAAACCACTGCTGAGAGAAATCCTAGTTCACAATTAAAAAACTGACGAGCTTATCGTAACATTTTCACGACTAATCTTGCAACAAGGTTTACTATGTAAAGGGTGTGTAAACCTTTTTATAATAAGCTTATTAAAAGGTTCGCACTCTATATGATACAATCTAGAATAGGCTTTACTTCGGAGTGTTGCCTTCATAAGTATTTTCACCAAATGCATTTTCTGAAGATTATGCTTTATTTATCCCAAAATGTTGTCACTGTGTTGATATGTGAGTTAATGGGGGCAGTATATTGATGAACATTTGAATAAAAATATGCCTATTTCTTTGAAGATAAATTTGCATTTAAGTATAACGCGTTTTAATATACATTTTGTACGCCTAGTGTAACTACATATCAAGTCTTGATAATTGACCTGATCAGAAAATAATGTTTTGTACTTTTTTCAAAACTGAAATTTCAAAGGTAAATATTTACCCTATTTCGAGTAAAAAAATATCGGTATTATACAAACACATTTTGTATATTAGTAATTTAGAATCATGCTTATGTCGAAAACTCTCAACTTTTTTTAGAATTATGGGGAATAACATTAAAATATAAAATTTTAAATTCTCAGAGTAACAATATTTTTATCAGCATTGGCTGGTTTTAATCTACATTTTCATAAAATTTTAGAATACAGGTTAGAAAATTGAGCAGTGAAATAAGTGGTTTGTTAACGATTAACTTTCTTTATTACTAACGTAATTCTTAGCATTTGAAATATGAATTCTGTAACATTTATTTTATTTCAATATTAAACAATTTAATACCTCAGTGAATGTTCAATCAATCAATCCCTGCAGCTTAATGACAAATCAACTGCAAAACTTAATGAAAGTCTAATGACAAGGTTTTCGTTAGCCCGTATTCTACCTGGGATTATGCAATTGAATATAAAGAATGAAATTGCTTTAAAAGAATTCTTAATGAGTCAGGTAAATTTAAGCAACTTTCAAACCTAGATCATCGATTCCTTTCAAAATTTCCTTTTGAATTTAAAATATACTGACCAGGATATACATTTCTCGTCTTACGATTTAGCAACCTACATGTAAAAATAACCCAACAATTTTTATAAAATAATTACAGACAACTACTGAGAGTATCTTTTGAGATAGCTGATCTTTTTTTTTTTTATAAAATGAACTAGTAAACATTTTTACAAAGTTTCAAATAGCGTTTTTAATGCTATTGGATCCCAAAAGGATAACTGTCGCGACTGATGTTCTTGTAAGTCCAAAACTCTGAACTAGCTGAATGGGGTAAATTTGTTAAAATTTGCCTTTTATATTAAAAATCATTTGAACAATCTTTCCAGGCAATGAAAAGGGTAATATTCAAGGGAGTATATATTCAAGCTATAAATGTTCTTTGGATTGTGTAATAATGTTAATAATTTTGAGTGAGTTGGTGGGATTATTTGATAAATTTACAAGATGGATATATACATCGACGTTGTGACTAAAATAACTGAGTCGTAAGATGTTTAAAATAGGAGCTAGTCAAAACTCTGAAGATCCGATTCTTGACTTCAGCCCACGAATGGCTGATGTTAATCAATCCTCTACTAACTGTATCCTCTTTTATTGTAATTAGAGCGATTTCAAATTAAATAATAAGCGTACGGGCATCAATTTTCTTGAAAAAGACTGGCTGATAACGTTCCATAGATGAAGATAAATTTTTATGCAACGATTTCATTGGAAACTTTCGAAATTCACTCCTTTATTCTCAGTGTCTTTCTTACATTTCACTGGCTATCTTTGAGTATCCTTGGCGTAGGGGAATCTTAAAATAAGACTGATATTATCATACAAAACAGCTTTATCTTTTCTAGAATAAGCTATTCTATTTTTGAAATAAAATGCTTTAATCAAATTAAAAAATATAGATTCGGGAAAGTAAAAAAAAAAAAAAAAGAAATAAATGTTCATTGATAGTTAAAAATTGTTAAATGTTGAAAATATTTACTAGAAAAATGTAAAGAAAATTATAAATACAAATATCCACAAGCGATTGGAGAATAATAAACAGTGGTTTCACAAACAAAAACCGAGTAAGAAATGCATAAGTAAAACCGAGTAAATTACCCACAGTAAGAAAATGCACTTTTTATAAATTTATTGTGAATCTAGGATAACTTTCCCAGTGTAACTACTTATGTATACTGCTAGTTATAATGATTTAGACTTTACTGTTAAGTTATGCTAAATAAATACATTTTTTTTTATAACCCGTAATTTATTTTTATACATTTCTACCAAGCCGCTTCGTTTTACTGTCAATAGTTTGCGATACATCTACTTTTAAATACTGTTACTTTCGAATCCTGTATTGAAACTTATGTTTCACCCAAATATAAATGTATGTTGCGGGAAGAATCAACCAAAAAATTAAACATTTACATCACTGGAAGTATATGTTGATGATTTTCTTTTTCTATCTTTATAGACTAACAGTGAATTCATTTCGGTATCTTACCAAACCACAATCTTCGTCTCAGATTGTTGTCTCTGTATAAACAGCAATAAATTATACACACACTAATATGCAAGACATATTTGCAAGACCACTATCATTCATCGGTTCATCATTCCATTTTGCGCAGATGTGTTTCCAAATATTCCATATTTATACATCATATGTGGTTAGTTTGTGCTCCAATTCTGAACCTACCTATGAGACTTTGTATAAACTAATAGCTTATATTCCTTTATATGCTTGACAAGCGGAAAGCAAAAAATGTTAGCAGTGTAAAAAACCCAACAATGGATTTACATAGCTGAATGAACAAACTAAACATATTTAGAGCAAGATATTCAAAATAAAGTATTATTATGAACTCAAGCTCGCATGATGAACGAGCATTCTCTTGAATAAAAGAACGTCAGCTTTTATTATTTTACGCATTTCAATCTTTTTGCTAGTTTGGCGCATTAAGTACCCAAAGAAAGAAAAACGTTTATGTAATCAGTGGAGTATGATAAAGCTGCGTATTTGCCCTACTTGAAATTTAAATATGTTTCTGTTAAGTGGGATAATGGGGGATAATGGATAGAAAATAATAAAGGGTCGTTTATTAACGTTCTGTTTTAAATAGCTGGTGAAATTAAAACTTTCTATTTACTCTCACTCAGATGAATTTAAAACGTAATATTTTAAAATAGAGTATTTCAATTCTGACATTAAAATTTCTTTTTATAATTTTTTTTTATCTTGTTAGTGTTCTGTACCCACCACAAAGCAAAATAAATAAATAAATAAATAAATAAATAAATAAATAAATAAATAAATAAATAAATAAATAAATAAATAAATAAATAAATAAATAAATAAATAAATAAATAAATAAATAAATAAATAAATAAATAAATAAATAAATAAATAAATAAATAAATAAATAAATAAATAAATAAATAAATAAATAAATAAATAAATAAATAAATAAATAAATAAATAAATTTGAACTTTTGTACAATCCTTCCAATGTCTCTCCTTCTGAGACATAAACAGTTGAATAACGCGGGGAATATTGGAATGAAATTTTATACACAACTGATGGTTTATACATACCCAAATATAGACAAGCAAGCACTTTTTTGTGTATAGCTAGGGGCTCCGCCCCTGCTCGTTAACCCCCGGGAAATGCTGAAATGCTATTCCTTTGGTTTGCTACGCGATCTCAAAAAGGGGGCTTCACCCCCTTCTCGATTGAATCTTACCTTGGCTGCGCATTGTTAACCATCAAAATAGTAGGGTGGTTCAAAAAAACTTTTTTTCTGCTAAGGAGCAAGACACCCCCTAATTTTTTTACATTTACCCATAGTATTACTCTCCTAAAATTTTAGCTTCCTACTCCTACAAGAAAGTGGCGCTCAATGACCATTCATTTTTACACTTTTTTGTAATTTCGCATAATTCTCAAGTTTTATGCTGATAAGAGCATAAGTCTAAATTTAAAAAAAAAAGAAGTTTTTATGGTTTTTTAATACATGCAATTTATTTTGTCAACAGTTCTTTTATATACTGTATCTGGAAACATTAATATTATAATAGCACCATTAACAAAATATACGATCGTGAAGCACTTCGTTTGATAGTTCCAGCAGTCGCAGTTTTGGGATATGATCCTCGAACGCTTCCTCTTCCAAGAAGGGCCAAAAATCAAGAAAAAAATCCACAAAATAATATGTTGAGTCAGCAATGAGTAAATTCAAACCTGACTGTCCCTTCATTGGGATGACAATCTCTTGCCAAAATCTTTTGAATAATAAAAGACTGATCGTTTGCCTGTATATGTTTCGGGAGATGATATCGAAAAATTTCTTAGTGTCCCAAAGTCGAGTGGTGAAAGGACAGCAAAAAATATTTCGAAAACTGTTTTCATGTTAGTAAGGCTATGGGAAGTTAAAAATAAAATTCAGACTATAAGTTTTGTTACTATGAGTGTAACTACTGGTTGTGTATGAGAGGTATGCATTAATTTGGAGAAAAGAAATTGGACGTGAACTATTGTGGCTAGCCTGCAGGCACCATGTGATGGAATTAATATTGGCAAAGTTATTTAAGTTGGAGCTATGGACCCTCATGTTTCACAGAGGTTTTCCTCTTCAACAGACCTAAATCCATTTGAAAAAGAAGTGCACAAATAAACTTTCAGGATTTAAAGCTGAAAAAAAGACGTTAAAAGTTTAAAGTTCCTACTGTAGTCTTTATTTCACCTGTGAATGAATCTATGATAATTAGAGATGATTATAAAGAGGTAATCAAGCTGACAGTAATTGTTTTGGGCATTATACCAGAGAAAATCAATTTGAGAGCAGTTTCATCAATTCATCACGCACAGTGGATGGCTAAACTCCTATATACTTTTAAATCTTTTTGTTTAGAGATCAGCAAGAGATTTTCTGTGTAACTAATAGAGAAAATAAATGCAAATCCAGCGATTTGTACAGTTTGATGCTCTTTTGTATAGTAAAATGTGGATAGAAGCTCCACTTGCTTCTGAAGAGTCTGGAGGTGACCTGAACTTGTGGAAAAACATTAAAAAAGTATAAGATAATCGATTATAAAATTGGAATTGCAGCTAGAAAAGTTTTGAAAAATCTCATATGAGATCTTTCAAATTAATTTTTTGGTTTGGCCTTTAACAACACAGTATTACTAATATAGAATTACAACAAAGGAAAAACCAAACAAACCTATGCTTGATTGTCTTTCAGAAAAGGAAATATATATTTATAAATCTATATCTATATATTTACTAGGCAAGACATAAATTTGTCTCAGTCACTACTCCTAAACTGCTCAACCGATTCTTAAGATCAAGGTATTCTTTGAAGGAAGGTCCTTTAATTTCAATTGATTGTTCTTACAAGGAGATTGAGTGTCGTTTGAAAATGTATTTTCCAATCCGAATTATGTATTTTCCGATCGACTATTTTCAGTATACAAGAAAATGTCGCCAGGTGGTATTTTAATGTTCGGTTCAATGATGAAATAAGACGCACTATAACACCACATTATTTATTAATATAGTATTTAAGGTTAATAATCACTTATTTTGAATGCTTTTCATGATTTTATATCCCCTAATTTGTAGCAGCAATTTCATCAGAATTTCAAATATGTAATGAATAGTACGGGGGATTGACGAGCGTTAGTGAGCAGGGGGAGGAGCCTAATAGTATTTAATTATTTCATACACTTTTACTAATTTATGACATTTTCAATTATTATATAAATAAAAACTTTTTGAGAAGATTGCTTTCAATTATACTTATTTGCAAATCCACTACAAATACCCCAAAACACACAAAATACGAAATTTTACTGCTCATTGAGCGCCATCTTTTAATTGGAGTAAGATTATGAAATTTTGCTAGAACATTTGCTTGGGTAGATGTAAAAAAATGAGGGGGTGTCCTGATCTCTAGCTAAAAAAAATTTTTTTACCATATATTTATGAACCACCCTAGCAAAATAGTCGTAGAAATTCGTAGTCAAAAGAAAATATAAAAAGATAATTTGTGTATTATCGCGATCGAGTTCTGGTAATCGAATCTATATATTAAGCCAGAAAAATTGTATCGAGTTGAAATGTAAAAAAAAAATTGAAAATGGATTTGGATGAGATTAAATGGATGGTAGAATTTCAACTTGGAGACGAAAATCTCTTGTTAAAAATATCAATAATTTTCATTGCTAGTTATTTTCATCAACGTTAAACTTGGCTGTATTTTAGAACTCACCACTTTCTCGGTTATAGCAATTACATGAAAACTTGGTAACTTTTTACCCAGAAGTTATTGTTGGAATTTCACTTTTTTAATCGTAATCACATTAGATTTATTACTTATTTGTATTCCAATAGCTAGTACAAAAAAACAAAAAAACAAACAAAAAAACAAACAAACTAGAAGTTATAAGAAACCCGCCAAGTGAAATGGTCAACCAGAAAAGTTTTGAAATCTAATGTTTTCTGCCAAGCGTCCGCGTTTGATTTCATTTTGGGTACTTGTGAACAATGAACTACATTGGGATTATTTAGGAAAAGACAATAGGCAATCAGTGCACCCCATAGACCAGTGCAGTTGTTTCGCTAAAGCAGGACTATTACTTGCTATTTTTTTTAATTTTTTAATTCTTATATCCTTAATATCCACAATAGAAATGTTTAAGAATTAGGATTCACATTTTTCAAGCATTGCCCTCCAGGGGATTCGTTTCGTTACAGAAAATCTTTATTTTATTGATCGTTTCCTTTGTATACATGTGAGAGAAGTAAACAAATTTTATAGTTCTAATTTCTCTACTAAAAATATTTAAAAATATTTGTTTCCAGTCTGTGACCCTGTCCGAAAATATACCATTTTTGAATTTGATTATTTCCAAAACCAATACAATAGGGGACTTTAAGCTTAAAACTTTTACTAATGTGGCTAATTGTTTTCCGAAAGAGAATGCCAGGTTCTAGGCATACTGTTATGCACAGATACAAGTGGGTCATAATGCTTCCGAATGTTGCTTCCAGTGTCTGGCAGTGAGGTGAACTTTGCGGGTGCACTGCCAGATAATGAATAATTTCAAGAGAAATTACTTTAATCCATCAAAATAAGTTATATTCAGCGAAATAAATTTATGCGTTTGCTATTCAAGCTGTAGATGGAGACTGTTTAAAACATATATACTATTTTCATACTGCTTTTTACACATATATGCAGTTATTTGTTACGATCATTAATCTCCTCTCTCAATCATTAAGTCATTTAAAAAAGTCTGATTGCATCCCGAAAGTCTCAAATGATTGCCTTGAGATACATTCATTGGACAACTGGGACATTGTGAATTAGCTTTAATGTTACTTAATAAAAACAGTAAGCACCATAAAAACGAAATACGTCCACACAGGAATACACATCATGGCAGTAGCGTGTCAAACATTTAAGGCAACGTAAGATTGATTACATCTTAAACACAGCCACTGCCACGTAGGTCGGCATTGCAATTAGTTACAAAGGGGAAATGTCCAGAGTAAATGCAGTGAAAACGACAGTAAATAAAGACTTAATTTGCTAAATGGAAAAAGATATAATCATTGAAGAGATTTATTTTTATGTTAGAGGTATTATAAGTCTGTCCTTTTGTTAAATCCCTTATATTGACTTCGATGTTGTGTGTGGTGAACAAATCTGCGGATGACTAATTAACCCATTTGCCATCTCCCATCAGGTTAAAACTTGGCAGATGGAATCGATGTCAATGGCAAAACATTCTATCAAGTTTTGGGAACTGTCACTGTCACTAAAAGACCGCTTTTACAAACGCTTCAATTATTGTACCGGAATATGAATAAACCAACTTGCCGTCATCCTATCGCCCTGAAATTCGACAGATATATTTTTTTTTATCAAGAATGCATTAAATTAAATGTTGGAGTCTATCACCGACGCCTAAAGACTACTTTTATTCATTAATTTATTTATTGCTTTGGAATAATAATAAACCATTTTGACCCCATCCAAACACGCTGAATTTTGAGAGATAAATTCGTTGTCGATAAAAATATATTACATCAAGTATTTCCACTAAAAAGATGCTTTTACAGACGCTTCAATTAATGCTTCGTATTTATAATAAACTTGCTTTCTGTCATCCAATCGAGAAGAAACTTTGAAATTTGGCAGGTAAACAAGTTTTCGTTGACTTTTATCAAGTTATGAGATTGTCACGCAAAGATTGCTTTTAAACACATTTCTATTGTCTAAAGTCAGACATCAGTTTTTACTCACGTTCTATGATTCAGATGCCAAGCTTAATTCAAACATGTTCAATTTAACTATATTTAGTGTCTGAAGCCTTCCCCTATTAAGTTTGAAGAAAGCAAATTCTTTGGAGGGTCCGTCAACCAATCAAGATGAATCATGGCAGATAGACTCGTTGTGGATGACAATGTATTCTATTATTTTTTACAAAATAGTTAAAAAAATTTGGTTACCAAATAGTTCAACCTGAATACATGAACAAAAAAAAACATTGCAAAGAAGTTATATTCCAATAATCTTGAAGAGTTAACATAATTATAGAGAAAGTCCTGTCCAAATTGGTTCACTAGATCTCTCATCTTTCCCACTAGGGATTGAAAAGGAGGAATGACTTGCTTTTTAGAATTCTGGTGTAAACAGTGGTCTTCTTCTTGTTTGGAAGGTCAACCTGTAAGATCCAATATGATGCGAATAAGACTCTAGATTTTAATTAAAAAAAAATAAAAAAATAAAAAAAACTAGCAGTAATTTCTTATTTTACATTAAGAAATATTTAAAGACTTTACTCTAAAAATGACAACAAAAATTCCACCTCAAACGAAAATTCACTCAGAAATGTTTTAAAATTTTAAACAACATTACAACAGAAATACTGCGATAAAGTTATGAACATCTCAATTTGTAAATTATATTTTAAAAGTTCAATATACTGCATTCAAACATCAGACACACAGAGTTAGATTTATCGGTTTGCTCTTAGAAAAATTTAACATCCGCCTTCATTACGAGGAAGTCCTAATAAGAATCATATTCCCTATACTCGCTATGTTACAATTTTCAGTGATTTAACAACTCTTGAAATTTGGTGAGTAGGTACGCTGATCACTTAATGAAATAACATAAATTAAAAACTCGTAAATAGCGTCTAATATATTTTATTTTATATTTGAAATCCATACGTCAATGCATATTCAGTGGCTGCACCTGTTTTTGTCTTTTAGTATTTTAATTTTCATTTATAATAGATAGAAATTAAATGGAAACAATTTATGTCATTTCATTAGGTGATCTGTTTGGTGCCTATTCAGCAAACGTCAAGGTTTTGTAGAAAGTAGTTTCTAAATGCACTGGGCTAGAAGATTGTAACATAGCGAGCATAGGGAATCTTCCTTACTAGAACTTTCTCTTACAGCAGTTGAAGCTAACTCAATAAATGTACAATAAAATTTAAAAAAAAAAAAAAATGGTTTTGGAAAATTCTATTTGGCTTAAATGAATGCATTTTCATTTGTTTACAATAAAAAATTTCATTATTTTCCAATGAGAAATATTCAATGATATTCATACCATCAGTTTAAAAGAAGACTACCGAAATACAAATGTAATACGAAAATTCCTATTTTGCTGGAAAGATTAATTGAAATTTTAAGTTCGTTTTCACAGCATTCTTAATTTCATTTTGGGTATAATGTAAGGCCTATAATTAAAACATTCTAAACCATAATAGTTTGGGAGATTTCAGGTGTTATCAATTAAAAAAAAAATCAAAATTTTTAATTTATGATAGTTTTCTTCCAAAAGCATATTTGATATTACCTTTCTCTCTTATAATATTATAGATAGATAGAATTTCTTAATATCATATTTTGAGGACACATATAAATATCTTATATATTTTACAATGGGTCTTTGCACCGTGTGCAACAACTCTAACATAAGCTTACTTGAGTAACAGCAAATAATTAATAAGTAACAAAGAAATAATCAATTAAAAAAAATGCAAATTTGTCGATCATAGCAACTTCATCAGGGGATGACTACCATAATCGACGATAAAAGGAGAGAAGAGAGGTCAAGTTTATTTCTCCACTTTCAATTTAAATTATTTATCATCTTAAAAGCTTATTTGAGTGCCAGAACAGACCATCCAACAACTTTATTTCTGCTGTTTTTCTAGCTTATTTTTTCAAAGCCATTAATGTCAGTACGGACAAAATGTAGTTTATCTAACCGCTAACTTAGTTGACCATTAAAAACAGCTAAGGTGATAGAAATATCAAAATCAAATTGTAGGATGGTCTATTCTGGTGCACAACACTTCATTTGTGAATTCAGAAGAAAACATTATAGGTGCTTAAAAATTATTTCTGTCTAGCTTTCTTTCATATAAGTACCACTAACTACTGAGGATTCATTAGTTCGTCAATAATTTTTCTTTTGAATTAAAAATTTCACGAAACAGGAACTAAAATGAAAACATTATTGGTAATTTTGCCAGATTACTTTCAAATTATTTATAATTATCAAAACAAACCGTTACAGGGTTGCTGTAGCAATCCTATAACAAACCGTTAGCATTTAGACTTGGCGATGCATTTACGTATCATTTAAACGTGTAAGCATTTGGACATGGCGACAGCTAAGCCAACTGGTATCCATCTAACGAATAAGTACAGATTATTTCACCTGGTAAGCAAAATAATGTAAGGTGGAATTCTGTAAGGTACTACAATAATAGGGCAAAGTTATCATCGAAGCCTTTAGAAAGCTTCAACATCCGATAGCCTTTAAAAATACAATATAATGCATTTAAGATACACAAAGAAAAGCTTAATCTTCCTTTCTACCGCAACAGTTGAAGGTGGCCGTAACTACAAATACCAAGAAGGAGAACATGAACTTGATCAGCAGCTATGAGATGCTGAAGGGAGTTGTGAGCTTGCACGGTGCCAAGCCAAAGACTGTGATTACGGAGGAAGGAGCTCTTTTCCTCAGTGAGATCGAGATCGGAGGACACGAGACCCTCCTGGTCACGCTGGAGTTCAAGTCGGAGGAACAGAAGGTTGAAGTGGAGTACACTGTCACATTCAAGATACTCTTCTGGTCCATCTCGGCTAAGATCAAGTTCGTGCATACTACTTTCAAGACGAACGCCGCTGTCAGGGTGAGTACCATTGAGCTGGGTAACCTTAAAGGATAAAGAATGGCTAAGATCAATTCTAAATGTTATTCAATTCTAAATGTTTCGAAAAGGTCATAAACATACAAATTTCTGCCCAATGAGCTTTTTCTTGTTTTTTTAATTTGCGATCAAAATTACCTTGTTAGAGGTTGGCGAGAAAGCGATTCATTTTGTTGACATTGAATGTGACGTCACGGCTTCGCAAACATCTTGGCTTGAAATGTAGCAGCGAAAAACAGATTTGCAAGTTTCTCGCAAATCACGCCAACCTGTACGGAATGTGGCAATGGTCTACCAACGCCAACATTTTTAACGCTAACTATTTGACAGAAACCTCACGATAACCATAGAAAAGCTAGGGTATCTTTACATCACGAATTTTGTTGACTATTTTGATCTGACTGGTTTTGGCTCGGTTTGGGGTCATTTTCTTTTCTTAATATTTAAATAACTAATTTTTTTAAAGAACTTTTGTTTAAAAATTTGGAATCAGAAAGAAATTCTTCATAAACTATGCAGTCATTTTACTCGTTTTTTAAAAAATGTGGTATTTATCCATTGGGCACAATCGCTGCATAAAAGCATACGCTTTCTTTGGATTTGGTCATTAAATAACCATTGCGTTTAAACACCCAAATCTTTTTAAATTTTTTTTTTCATTGTAGGTTATATGCTCCTATATGTCAATAATTGCTATGCCTCCTCAAATTGGACTGATTGCCATTGAGCTATATACATTTAAATTTAAATTATTAAAGTAACACATTTTCTATTACCTGCTGCCCAGCAATGTGATCGTTTCAATTGATATGAAAACAAAACTACTTTTTAGAATCAATTCCAAATACTATATTAAATCCTTATGACAACGCACCGTGTATCCGTATTTATACTGCTCTTGTTTATAAGTGCCTAAATTTTTTTTTTTAATTTGAATTCAGAATTTTTTTGACATGCACTATTTGGACCAAGAAGAAATGCTTTCGGATGGAAAATTACAAATCAGCTCACTAGTTCGCCCGCATGTGAAAATGTATTGTTTTAAAAACTACCGTACAAATGGTGTAAACTTTTTTATTTTTTGTGAGATTACTTTCTCATTAGTTTAGTGTTTGGTGTAAAAACATTCTAAATGTTGGTTAATTATAGAATCTCCAGATGTCTTTAAACAGTTGTAGTATAGTTACAATCATAATGTACAAATGTTGTTATACGAGTGAATATTTAGACTACATGTTACTTAGCAGGCATAAATAATATAATTTGTCCTTTGAATATAAGGTAATTGGATTAATAGCCGAATAATAAGTAAATGAAAAACTATCGTTTCCGTTTAAAGAGATTTTGGGATGGATGTCAATTTTAATTTAAAAGTCACCATCCCCATCCATTTTTAAAATTAGGAGTTATTAATTAACATTTTTATTTAGAGAGACCCATACATTAAAAAAAATTAATTGAAATATTCCATACACAAATAACTATTTCAAAAATCTACAAAACCGAACGTGAGACATAGCGCATTGTTATGATCGTTGTGTAATATCCCCCTCCTCCATTCTACAGGCCCTGAAATGAACAACAATATTATGAACAAAGAAATAAAGACGTCTTAGTTTTTCTTGAGCATAAGAACTAGAAGTCACTTTCGATTTTGTTTAAGATAAATTTTAGACTGGAAATTTTACATAACTTTATGTGTTGTCGATAAGAATTACCTTTTGTTATATGTTTTTAAATTTCAAATATGTTTTCAAATTAGATTCAGTTCCGGTCTTCGTGGCGGGAAGAATTAGACGCCAATTATAACGATTTAGGTAAGGCACTCAATGAAGTCGAAAAGATTGAGAAGAAGTATATGGAAGGACCTAAATTACTAAGAGACTTGAGCAACGATGATGAGAAGACGCACAACTTTTATTACTTCTCATCGTGGAAAATTAGTCCTTACGGTGAGTTATTGATAAACACACTAAATATCTTAGATTTTATTTCTGGAAGGTTTTTTTTTTTTTTTTTTTTTTTTTTTTTGGACGTCTTTACTTTATTTATTTAACTTTACTTTACTTTCACTTAACTTTAACTTTCACTTTATCTCTTTTATATAAAACCAAAATTGATAACTGATATACCAATTTAAAAGCTAAGTCCTACGCTTCAGACAAATAGTTCATTTACAAATGTACATTTTTTTTTTCGTTCGAAAATAGAAGTTAATTTTTTTTAGAACTCTGAGAGACATGACTCTGTATAGAAGATATTTTGTTACCTCGATCTGAATGTCAGCCACCTTATGTTTGAACACCCATGATTGAAAATTCACTTGCGGGGAGTGGCAATAAAGATTGTTTTTAGAATTAAGATGGCAGTGTGTTTTGAAACTTGATGAATATTTATTATTTTATTTAAGGTATATACATATACAATTGAGATGATTTTCTTTAATTTTTAGGTTATAATTTCAAACTTTTTGGCAGTATATCAGAATTAAAAATAATGCATTTTTATACACAAACTTTTTTTCCCGTCAATTTTTTAATCAGCTAATTGCAATTAAAGTGACTAATTAGGACATTATTAGAACATACATAAATAAACTTGTAATTAACTTAGAGGAATGATTTTTATTGCAAATAAGAGATATTATATTGACGCATGTTCTTATGGAGGATTTTGAATTTGTCTTCAATATATTTATTTAATTATAAATTTTTAAATGAAAAGTTTGAAAAAATACGTAGTTTTTAACAAAAAATTAAGATTAAAATATGCATAAAAAATGTGTTTATTACAATATACATTAGATTCTCCATAGAAAACACATTCACAACAATTGTCTACAAAACAAAATTAGAATTTTGTAAATCGGACCATTTTTTATGAAGTTATGTCCTGTTATGACTGTAAAGTCATATAACACCAAAATGTAATTCTTAAGTCGCGTTTAAAATTTACTACACTAATGAACGTGATACAAAACAGGTTAACAAAACCTTCTGTAATTTAAAAAGTAATTTAAGTCTCAGAAAGAAAATGGTATAATTTTAATGGTAATGATTTCGGGAATATTTTATAACCAAAAAACAAAAAAGCAGACTTGAGTCAAACTTCGCGATTCCTAATGTATATGTATACCTTAATGAAAAAGGCAGAGACTGACAGACTTCATGTAGAGAAAATGTGCAAACATTTGGTTAAAATGAGCTATCCTCCTCTTTTTTTTCTTCTTCCAAATTTGGTAACCCGGTGCCAATTCCCGATTATGTCAACCTATTTTGGGTTACGGAAAGGAATAGAAAAATGCAGGGGGTTCAAGGTAATCTGAAATCTGTTTCCATTTTCTAAAATATTGATATTTATTGTTGATTTACAAATAGTTAAATGTTGCAAAAGGTATTTTTTTAAATAAATAGTTGAGTGTTACGTGTATAGTAATTAAAATATCGCAGAAAACGTATAATTTTTGGAAAAATTCAGGTGATTTATGAGAAGAAAAAATTAAAACACCGAGAATGAAATTTCTGTAAATTACAAAAAAGGACAATTATTTTCTTTCACAGCTCAATTCATTGAAACAATAAGTACTCTTTTAGTATAAAGATCTGCATTTATACCGAATTTATACAGAAAAAGTATATCTAAATATGCCAATATGTCATGGTTAATGTAGGTTATACGGTTTCCGTCTCTTCTTAAATATCTCCTATCTTTCACCTTTCGGAAATATTTTATCCGAAACCGTTGGTTGGTTCATCTCATTATGTCCTCTAATCACTGAACTATTTTACTTATCAGTATAAGTGTTGGCTTACTTTTCCACTTTAGAAAATGAGAAAATCGTTATCATCTGTTATTCGTTTAATAGTTAAACAAGTTTACGCTCTATATTTAGATTTGCAAAAAGCATTTCGGATTTATGTAGGTATATAAGTAGAATGGTTTATTTTATAATTACATTTTTAATTTAACTAAAGTAAACAACTAACTTTAACTTAATTATGTTTTTTCAAGAATTTTTAATTTACTTAAAACTGATTTAAACATTTTTTTTTTTTTGTTATACTTCTCCATGAAAAAAAATTAGTCTAACTTTAAACTTATACTTTTTTTCATAACTCTTTTAGTTTTTATTTAGATTCTTTTCAAAATGGACAAAATTTACGGATAGATAATAAAAAGAGTTTTATGTCATTGCGAATTTGCTTACATCGTTCTACATAAGAATTAAATACAAAAATGGAACTACTGTCTATTTATTAAAAATAAACGTAAAAGCATTTTAAAATATAAATTAAAAATTTATAAATTATAAGATTCCTATTCAATTAAACATTGACATCCCTTTATTTCTAAGAATTTAAATTTCACTGTTAGAAAAATTGGTTTGAAAATGCATTAATTTTAAATTTACGTAATTTAATTTCTGTCAAAAAGGAATATTTGAGTTTATACGACAAAAATTATGAAATTAATGAAATTTACATTAAAGTAAAATAAATGCCATTCGTCAATTCTTGTGCTATATAGTTCCACCACATGGATCTTTTTGCCGTGACTTCAAAAATGGCACAAAAATAATGCGGCGCAATTTTCGAAATAAAGCTTGTCAACTCTTTCAAGAATGAAGTGTCAGTACCAGCAATGAAGCTTTACATCTTCTCTATTGCGAACTAAAGCCGCAGCCATTTTTTCATGACTTTTTATACTCGCAGTGTCAGCGGCGACGACAAATTTATTGTTTTTCTATGTTTATGCGGTATATCATTCGATTCACTGCGTTGTCGAGCCATTTTTAATATTGCTCTTGGCAAAACTTGGATGACAAATGACAACAAAAGGCAATTTTTAAAAAGTGAAACATTTTCGTAGGTGGATTTTTTTTTTTTTTTTTAGAGTTTGATGTATTTAATAAAGCTCTATTGAAATTTTTATGATATTTCAGAGCAACCTGTCTAATATTAAATGCGAAAGGAAATAAACTAATTTGATTGTTTTGAAAAATAAAATAAGAATGATGGATTTTAGAAAAATTTATTTGAATTGGAATTATTAATCTTTTTTACGGTAAAGTAAGTTATTGGAAAATAAAAGATGATGGATTAACTGTTAAACAGGAATATTCAAAAGTAACAGGAGATTTGAAAAATTGATTATTTATGTACGTTTGTGATGATAAGATTTGGGCAGGCTATTAAGGAACTGCACTATTTTTCTCTCCGTGAGAAAAAAAAAATAGTTAGTTGTTTCCCCAACAGATGGATCTGTACATTTATGTGAGCAACTGTCCAAAGATATCTAAGCTGATAATCATTGATTCGGATGTAAACCATAATTAATTGATATGAAAGATTTCTCTTTGTGGGTGAAAAAACTTTATTTCCTATGAGTTATAACTACGTCGTTCTTCTTTTCGTGAATTATCAATTTTTCAAGTGTCTTAACACTTTTTCAAGATTTTGTGTTTAAATTTTAAGGATTATACACAAATAATTGCTTCTTCGCAACATTTTTATGAAACTTTGTGTGTTTGGAATATGCTTCGGTACAGTGCAAAAAGAGTATAATGAAAAATTAATGGTCATTTTTATATAGTACAAATTATTCTGAATTCATACATTTATTTGTAAATTTTTTTTATGGCTTGTACGAATATTTTATAAGTTATTAGAATTCTCTGTGTATTCATAGCGTCAGTAAATGATAGAATGCTTTACAGCAATTGTAACGTAGAAGACAAATTAAAATTTTCCATTGATATTTTATGTCCTAGTATATTTCAAGAAATACATTTTTACGATAAAATCTTTTTTAATTCAAATATTTCTTCGATGATAATGCAGAAATTCTATAATTTTATTGGAACAACATATTATTTTTGGTCATATATTGTCTTGAAAGCTGAATATACTGGATGATAGAATCAGATATCGGTAATTTGGAGATACAGCTATACTTAAAAAAAAAAAATAAGAAAGAAAAAAAAAAGAAGAAAAAAATTAAGTAACACAATTCACAAAGTTTTTTTTTTTTTTTTTTTTTTTTTTTTTTTTTTTTTTTTTTTTTTTTAAATCTATGCACTTCCATGTAGCCTTCCTTAGTAGTCCTGAAGATATTAAGTCGGTAGTCAAGTTCCAGCCATGTTCTGTATAGCATTTCCGTAGTCACAGTAACAATGGTAGAGGTTACTGAGGTACGAAGGTCTTCAGCTTATTTTTTCAGTAGACTAAATTTTGATGTAGTCCTAAAAGAAAAAAATCATGTGGTGTCTAGACTATTAGACCTCCACGTCCAGAACCGCGGGCCGGATTACCACAGTTCGGAAAATAAAAATTAGTGACATTTCATTCGGACACCTTGTATCCAAGTATAATATAACGATAACATATGAAGAGCAAAGAGCGATCAGAGTCCAATTTTTTAGAAATCGAGATTTTCCCACCATCTGCAAGGTTATAGCAGATAGTCTAACCACGCGGAATCCTCTGGCAAATAAATATCATGGCACGTGAGATTTTGTGCAATCATTTACATCAACCCTGAGACATGAAACTTAAAATCTGCTTTTCTGGAGAATTGAGAAAACGGACTCTGATAGTTCTTTGCCGTAGCTCTTCATGTAACTATAACTAAATATATTTTAACTTTTCTAAATTTTCATCGAACTTAAAATATTTTCTTTAAATTTAGCTGACTTAAAATATTATCTTATATTATTTTAAAAATAATAATTTACAGTTATTAATGTCTTTATGTTACACATAAATTCTCTTTCGATAATCGAGAAATCATCCAAGCGATCTCAATTGAAGAGAATCGAAGAATTTATTATTAATTATGAAATGCAATACACAAAGTAAATATGCGATTTTATACACACAAAATGTTAATAATAGATAGACTAAGCAGAAAATAATATTAGTAATAAACACTATTTTCTATCTACGTTTTCTTCTAGTACATTTTAGGATAACTTTTTTTATGGCATTTTCATTTCAAAATTGTATGTATTATGTTCATTTCAGTTTTTTGAATTTGTTATAAACATAATTTTCCTTACTAACTTTCTTCATAAATTCTGGTTTGATCTCATGATAATGTTTTTTTTGTTTTTGTTTTTTCTAATTTTAACATTGCAGGCAGTTTTTTTTTATGACGTAGAAAGACTTTTATAGAATGACATTCGGATGCTTACAGTATTTAAAAAAAAACATTTTTTATTTTTTTTATTTGTGCTTTTGATATATATCTTTCAAATAATATGAAATTATGTATTTATAAATTTTACCTTAACTTTTTCTGTTAGTTAAATATTATGCCTTAAATGAGAATTTGATCAAACCTGTGAGATAGATAAATTTGCATGTTTATTGTAAATATTATTATTGGTTTTTTATCTCTAATAATTGAAATATTTCTTGTGGTATACTAAATAAAAAACATTAGGTTAAAATGTATCTTTTTGATGCTTTGATCAGTTATTTGTTTGCCCAATGACAAAATGGGGATATCTAAGTTTGATTTGAGATTAAAGCAATTGAATTAGTGACAATTATTATTTTCTTTTAACCAATTTAACTGAAGCAGTATAAAAACATTGAACTTTCACTAAAGATGAATAATTGTAAAAATAACAAGAAATTCCTTGAAACTACCATAAAAAGCTACATTTTTAATCAAACAGTAAATATTTAGTTTGATATAATAACTTTCATGGTAAAAATTTATAAAATATTTCCCAGTTAATTAAAAAAAAAAAAAAAAGACAATCCCCAAATAGGTATGCTTTTAACGATATCCAACTTTACCCAAGAATATTAAATTAAACGTACACAATTTTTTTCGTCCATTTAATCTGACATTTATTATCCTCTTTCTTCCACCCCCTCTCTCGAATAAAATAATCTCCAAATTACTACTTTTAAAAATAAAACTTAACGGCGTGAACAAGTCCCCCTTTTTTTTTAGAAATCTCATCACTGGACTTTTATTAATCCTTCGTTCTGTGTTTTTATTTCGCTTTTTCTCGAGGTTACAGAAGCATGAAACAGGCATCATTTTTCATAAGCAGTTAATTCTTTAACTAGCTCTCTTCTTTATACTCTCTTCAATATTAACCTCCTCTTTCTCTTTATAGCGATTATTTCTTTTTCTCCCCTGAGTATTTCAAAGTCATTAAAAGTCTACCCTTCCCTCTTGAAGTTAATGTTGCGAGGCGAGTAAAGAAATTTGCACTATGGACTATCTCTTCTTTTTTGTTTCATCTTCTTCTGTTTTCTTCTTTTTATACCTTATGCTTGGTGAACCAATTTTCTTGAGTGTAGTAAGTACTCCATGCTCGTGTAAAGCCTACCCAAACAAAGAGAATCAAGCTCAATGAGGTGTTTTGTGAGGATGGGTACCAATTTTGTTTACTACTTCATTTACAAGAGGACGGAGGCACTTAACCATGTTGAGGAATTGGGTAGAAAATTATTTGGAAAAAAAAAATTGCAGAATGATGACAGGGGTTTATAGAGTAAAACATAGGTTTAATGGCGCCATGAAGAAATTAATATCCAGCATAAATGAGTTATGAATCATCGGGAAGTTTGGTTGAAAGTTATGTCTGTACCTTGACGCAAGGACAGTGAATGATGAAAAGCTATCAAAATGATTTATATTACGTGGTTAGAAAGATTCTTTTTTAAATGTTTTATATCGGAACAACCAAAGTTGTTGATCATTGGTGGAGATTGGCTGTCAAAAAGAGTTCCAAACTTGGTTGAATAAACTGCAAAATGTTCAAGATAAGCTGTCATAAACGATATAAGTTTTAAGAAGTGACAAAGCAAAATGTTTGCTCTTTTTCTAAATCTCCACCACTAAATGTATTATTTTACTAGTCTTCAATGAGAATATACTTAAGAATAGTTTTAAGATAGACACGAGTCTTGAATATTTTGACATTTCTCGATCTTGTTTAAAGGTCAGAATAAATGCATGTTCCAGATGTTAAGCCATACATGGAATATGTTTTAGAAATGTTGATTTACGAAAGTTTCATACTTAGCGAACTGATTTCTTTGCAGTTAGCATTGTTGTTCCTTTTGCAACAAATTATTCTAGGCTAATCCAGTCAATACGGTATTTTTTTCATCTTCATTTATAAGAATAGATGAGCTGGGTAAGTAATTGAGAAATGTATTATAAAATTGTTGAGCTGGAAAACCATGGATTGATGATAGGGGAACAGAATATTACACGCATGATAAAGGGATACCATAAAAAAAGTAAATGATCAATATAATTGAATTACGAAATAAGTTTTTCGGTAATACAAAAATGAATCGAATAAAAAAATTATAAAAATGATTTGTTGGTGCATGATATTTTCTTTTATGCTTAGTGCTACCGGATCTCAAAAGCAAAACTCATTTAATGTTCTGATAAAACTCGTCCAAGCAATGGGAACACTGTTCCATGAGAGTTTTCCTCCAGGCCTGTTTATAAAATTTACGTTTAGAAAAACGATTTACTAAGCAGAATAAATTTGGAATTAATAAGGTCACAAGGACACGAATGCACATAAAAAAACCTAATATTTTTATTTCAAGAGATTTTTATGCAGTGAGTTTTAGCAAAATAAAGAAACAAATGTTTTGAAGTTCAAAACCAACAATGTTGATTTGCCTTAAATAACGTATCTTTAAAGTTAGATAATTGGTAAAAAGTCATGAAGGTTTTTTTTCTTTATCCCTTGTTAGTATTAATTTAACAATAGAAAAGGGATTAGATTTCCATCTTGTGAAGCCTCATTTAAAGGGAAAAAAGGATTTTTTGAATCCTTTAAAAAATTTAAATAATTGGTAAGACGGCAAGTGCGTTGTTTTATGAGCTTACGAATTCTAAATTTCAAACACATTATAGGTGTTTTAAGAATATTGTAATTGAAAAAGACCTATTTACGGGTAGTGTAATTGGTTGTTTTTTGCCTGAGCTAATTTTTTTTGGAGTGTTTTACGCCATATTAGTTAAGCTGTAACACAGAAAAGGTTGTTTAATTCAGAGAAGTATGTTTAACATCTAATTTGTTTTTAGAGAAGACATTTCACTATTTTATTTTATATGGCAACTTAGTAACTAATTTTAGGAAGAAGGGCAAAGCTTTTAAAAAAGTTTCTGAAAATTTAAAATACTGCAAGAGTTAATAATGCGCGAATCGTCACCTTTGTTACGAGGTTACTGCACTTACAAAAAAGAAAGAAAATATTTAAAAAGTTATTTTCACAAAACTTACATTTTTGCAAGTGTAATATCTTTTACTACTCAGTTATAGCCTGTGTTTGTTGGTGATTACGTTAGAACAAGGAGGAAAATCCTCTGTTGACTCTAATGGTAGACGAATCTCTAGCTTTTAAGGTGACTTGGTACATTTCAATTTTTTTATTTTTTATTTAAGCATTTAAAATTATAATTTTTACATATTTGGAAGTTCTACTGTGTAAAAACTAAATTTTATTAAAAAATAAAAAGTTCAAATAGTACTCTAAATTTTTTTTTTAAATTTAAAAAATAATTCACGAAATTTTAAATTCTTTCTTCTTTTTAATTTTTCAATATTTTATTCTGATTTTTTAAAATTTGTTTTTAGTAATATGCTCTAACGTTTTAGGCATTGGATTGAGAACAAGTGAAAGAGTTTTTGAGAAAAATGATAATTACTGTACCTATATGTATAAGCAGAGTAAAAAACGGGTATTTTTCAATATTTAAATTTGTAAAAAATTTTTTTTTTATTTTATTAAAAAATTCATGCCCATTTTTGTCAAATAGATATTAAGAATGACACAAAAACATTTCAAGTCATTTCTTTCATATTTGCACGAAGTTTTAGCATTTAAGGTGGAAATTTTAAAAATCCCGAACTGAAAAAAATGCGTTAGAAATATTGAAGGAGCTATAGCAGCAATGCTAAATCCTCCATACAAATATAGTTTTTCTGCAATTGAAGTTATCGGATCAGCTACAAAAATTGCCAGAATAAGGAGAAGGTTTCAAAGATTATAAAAACGCAAAAAACGGAAAATTTATATTTTTATTATTTTTTGTGAAAACAAGGAGTCTCAAGTCCCATTAACTGTATATAGTATATTGTTTGAACTAAGTATTGTAATTGTGTATTGCTTAAAAACAAATTGGGCATTGTTGGTGAAATACTTACAAGGTGTCCACAAATTAGTTGGGCAATGGGCTTTAAATAGATCTGTATAACTCTTAATAACAAGGCATAATAAACAATTTTTTCTGCATATAGAATGATATAGAATGACATGGTGAATGTAAGTTAATTGAGGGAAAAGAATGGCTTATTATGCCTTGTTATTCAGAGTTATTAAGATGTATTTGAACTCCATTGTCCGATTAATTTGTGGACATCCTGTATAAAGAATATTTCTCTATTTTCAGGAAAAAATTTCAATTTGGCTCTTATCAATCATGATCTTGATTTTTTGTCGGATCAGAACACAGAAATGAAATCAGTGCTCTTCAGAATCAATCAACTTAAGGATCAGGTACGTTTCCTTATTTTCCATAGAGAAAGAACCAAAGGTTCAGTATTATTCTGAATCGACTAACACTTATAAAGACAACCCTAGTAGCAGAACAAAATTCCTGGGTATTGGACAAATCCGATGTGAAATGCTGTAAACCGGCTGTTGTTACAGATATTATCCAATCTCGCCCAACGCTGGAAAAAATATACTGGAAGTTTTGAAATGTGGATGCACAATTTTAAAACTGAAATATTTTATTTATAAGAAAAAACAAAGGGCAAAAAATATGTTTTTTGATGTTTTGGAAAATTAATGACTGAAATCTTCCTTTGTTGAGGTTGACTAAGTATGATGATAAAACCATGGGAAAAAAAAAAAAAAAAAAAAAAAAACGTTGCCATATTGACAAGTTTGTTGACAAATTTGGAGAAGAAACTTGCCACCAAAACTCCTAGTTGAAATCCGATGTTTCCATTTGTGCCAAGTTCTAAACTTTGCATAGAGTTATCTCCTCACTTCATTATTGTAGTGTAGAAACTAGAAATAAACATAAGAGCAACATATTGGTGTATTAGAATGAAATTTGCTCTAAAATGCTTACCGTAAAAGCTAGTTAAGGAAACGTTATGTTAATTTTTCCAAGTCTAAATAACAGTGACTGTTAGAACTATTGTATAAAATTTATCTGTTTATAGATGAGGCTGTATATTAATAAAGGCTGCAAATTAATAAAACAAGAGCATTGAATCTCGATACAAACAGTTACGCTGCAGGTTAAAGTTCAAATAATCAGAACCATCTATTTTAGAAAATTTGAACTAAATTTTGCTGTAATAGAAAGGAGCTTTTCCCTGAAAGTCGTCTTTATTAAAAGTCATACCACGATTTCAATTTTTTTTATTTTTTTTTTTATTAAAGTTTGACATGTGTCATTGATTTTTTACTTAATCTGTATGTACTTGAAATATACATTACCACCTTGCTTCGAGTAATATCAAAGTATTTTTTTAGTCTTGGACACCAGCAAAAAGACAACAATTGAATCAACTGAACACAACATTGACTCAGATGACAACGAAACTAACAACTGGACTTGATGGGTATCATAAGTTGCTGCCTGCTGATAGACAAAAACTGAGAGAGATTTATGGAGTTGATAAGGCACCACTTTACTATACAAGAGAGTTAAATAGTATTGTAGAATAACACGTGTGTTAGTATGTCCTTATGACATAAGTTTTGCTTAGCAAACGCCATGTCCTTCTATGATGGCGTGAAAATGTATACTTTGTTCCTGTATTTAACGTTATTCAGTGTTATTTGTATTGTGTACTTATACTCTTACTTTTCCAATGGAGTTAAAAATATTTATTTGTTAGAAGATAATAAAAGTGGTTTATGTAACAACTCTTACTTTTCCAATGGAGTTAAAAATATTTATTTGTTAGAAGATAATAAAAGTGGTTTATGTAACAATATGTTTTAATTTATTATAAATGACTAAATAGTGTAGGTCTTAAACAGCACACTTTACCACAATATATTTTTATTTGAATTTAGGTATATTTTTTTTTGGTAGATAGTTTGAAAGAAGTACTCTAAAGTACATCAAAGGGCAAAAATAAAACAAAATTGATCAATGCCTTTTCAAAGGTAAGGTTAGTTTCTATATGTTACTGTTGTGTATTTTGACTGATTGGAAAATTTATTAAGCATGCCTGATATAATTGTATTTAGAGGACAAGAGTATTTAGAGACAATTTTATTTAAAATAAAACGCAGTGTTCATTAAAAAATATGAATATCTTCCCTATAAGTAATCCCGATCACTCCTCTAATCCAAATTTCATCAAACATGTGGGAGAAGCTTCTACGATATGCATTGTGTAAAGATTTAATGTATTGAGAACTTTTGTCTCTTGCAAAGAGTTCAAAAGGTGGGACTAACAATTTAGCCTCTAGAATTCCTCAAGAAACTCATATTGAATATGAGAATACAGTGCCAAGTAAACGATTAAGTTAAGGAAGATCATATCTCACACTAAAAGTCAATTCCATGAGTTGCGTGATTTTTAATGTAAATGCATCAGTACAACTGCATACTAATGGTACTCCATTCTTTTTCATATGCCCCCACTGTACACTTTGCAAATCAGTTTGCGACTGGGTTGTTTTACTTATAGATACGTTACATAAAGATGTCTCATTGATGTGAATTTTTTGCTTATACGCTGTTCCATTGAGAAGGGAAAAACTGAATTATACTTAATTTATGGGCGTGAGTGTAGAATGCAAACTTGTGAAAATTTGTCACTTACTTGTCATTAGGCTTTCAGTGACAAGGTAGCAGGGTAACTCCCCCCATTACAAGGGTTTGTTAAGCAAGCTTACGATGGCAACCTTCTGAAAAGGTTGATTCTAGATTGATCCATATACAGTCAACTCGTGGTAACTCGAAATTCAAGGGATTGGCCAAATTCTTCGAGGTATCGGAAGTCATTCGAAACTGTTTTTCTATTCAAGACATATTCTTGGGATCTAATGAAAACTTCGAGAAAAACAAATATTTGACTTATGAGACTTCGAACTATCGCGAGTTGTACAGTCTAAATCTTGTAGCATACATATCATGAAAGAGTTAACCCATCCTTTACAGAGTAAACGTTATTGAAAGGTTGGTCGTGAAAACGTTACGAAAAGATTGTCAACTGCTAATTATAACCTCCTTTTCAAGATTTTAAAAACGTTGCATCCTTGTCATATGAACCTTGCTCATTTTTCGTTTAGGATATTTATACAAAGTGTTGAACAATAAAATTGAATCCGTCGAAGTGATTTGTTTATGATAAGTGAATAACGTGATATGACGGACATTGAAAGTGGTATGTTTGAAGAACTCAGGGTCAGGGAAAAGAGACTAATTACAATCGCCACATTCGTGAACTACTCTTCTTGAGCAGCGTTTGTCAAAATACTTTAAAACTGGAATGTTAACTGAAATAACTGGGTGTGAACGTGTCGTTTGTGATTGTGCACAACTATTAAATTCTCAAATGTAATGTAGACTACAGTAGCACACATATGCTATCCAATATTGCTCGATACTGGCCAATCTCGATGTGAACCATTGTAGATTGGCCGTTGCTATGTATCTGGGCCAATCTCGCCCAGTGCTGGGTAAAATACACTGAATGTTATGAAATGTTGATACAGAGTTTTAAAATTGAAATATATATTTTTAATAAGAAAGGAAAGAGGGGTAAAAAATATGTTTTATGATAGTTTTGTTATGTTTAATTTTTAAAAATCGTGTATTTAGAATGATCAATGGATTGGTCAATCTTCCCAGAGCCCTTGTTTTCGGCATTACCCAATACCGCTGTGTTACTGCTGTCCAGTATTGTCCAAAACAAGAGCAAACATTGTGCAAAAAATAAAGCACAACTCTTCATAATAATTGATAGTTGTCTTGAAATGACCTTATAGTCTGATAAATGTTTATAAGCTAAAAGATAAAAAATCAGTGGTAAAGATTGGATAAATCTTCCTTCTTTCTGAATCCCTAATTTCTTATAAAGTTCAATCATATTGAGATTTTGTCATAATTTAATAAAGTATTCAGGATTTATTACTAACCATTCTTGAATTTAAAAATTGCTGCTTAAATCTTTGTGTAATGGAGCCATTTAATCGTTGACCGGTTTATTACGTGCCAGAATTAACTCATCCTGATAGAGCAAGATCATGTACCATACCGAAAACTAGAACTACATATTTTATCTTTACACATTTTTATTCATTCTCAGTTAAGATCAATTTATTCTTTTAAAAACTTTATCTTAAATTCTTTTCTTTTAAAATTTTATCGTTATTATATGTTGTATTCCCGACTGAAAACATTGAAGAGTTATCGCGTTAAGTTCAACATGATAAAAACGAGTGCTGAATCACGCTTTAAGTGATAATGACTATTCAGATTCAACTTCTTTTAAATGTTAACACACTAAATCTTTAAAATCTACAACCCAAAATATCTTCACCATCCTTATTCTTACCCACTAATCTAACTTATTCGAGCATAACCACGACCTAAGATTCAACTTCTGCATCAAGATGCGAGTTAACCAGAAGAATCCATCGAGTTCTCTCAGACATAACTGATCCACCCCATTTTATTTTGTAGATCACTCCCCTTTTCCGCTGATGATCCAAAAGCGATGTTTCTATCCGAGTGACGAAGAGAGGGGGGGGGGGGGGGGGCTTGCGAACTTTCGGTTAAATGGCCAGGAACATTGTTCACCACGCTCCATAACCCCCCTCTCCCCCATTGACTGCAGTAACTGTCTCGATATTTCTGAGTCCTCCTCCTCCCTCTAGATTATGTGCCACTTGCCATTGAAACACAGAGTGGCCCAAGTCAGGAATTTGAAGTTTCCGGGTTTTTGGTAACAACGCAACATAAGACGCTTAAAGGTATGTTCTTAAAAAGGAGAATAGGCTACGGTTGCTCACATTGATCACGTATGAATTATTTCACTCTGGGTAGAATACGGGGTAAGAAATAAACCCTTTAGGGTGTTTTATTTCTTTCCTTAACAGCAAAAAGTCTAATGGAAAAACCATTCTGTACCGCTTGAATTTTTACATTTTTGAGGAATTAAGTGCTTTTGTGGGAGGAAACCAGAACTAATTTATTAGAGGATAAAGGTAAATTTTAGGCAAATGGAATTTTAATAGTTATGATTGTTAGTGCTCGTGTTTCTAATAAATTACTCTTTGGAATGTTTGTTGGTTAGTTTAAAATTGTACAATAATTATAATAGAATGGTACAATAGAGAGATAGATGGATAGAGAGCGAAAGAGAGAGAGAAAGGAAGAGAGACTGATTTTCTGCTTGCATTTAGGCTACTAAGATTAAAGATTAATCAATGAATCAAATCTAGAAAAATTCAATACTTCAATAAAATATTACAAGGCTTTATATTTCCATTTGTTTTGGTCCTGAAAATAGTGTTTTGTATTATTAGCAACCAATTTTCAACCATTATACACGCCTTATTAATGCATAAAGTAATGAGGGTATCTGTAATTTAGAGTTATAAGGAATTATCTCAATTTTTCAAATTTTGCAGGATACTTGATCGAATTTAGGAAATTGCTATTTTTTCCCGTGCTTTTACAACTCTTTTTAGTGAATCAATATCTTTTGAGTTGTAGTTATAGAAAATTTTATGAAATAGTGATGTATACCACATGAGAGAACACAACATTCCTCTAAAATTGCGATGAAAACCTAAAAATCTAAAGACTTTTATCTCAAGGTTACAGACATATACAGAGATGGCGATTAGGATCAATAATTGAGGGAAAAATTACCAGAAACGAGGGCAAAACTATCCCGATTTTTATTCAAAGTACTAAAATTTGAGTCAGGGGGCAATTATTCCCTTTGCAGCACTAATGACCATCCCTTGATAAAAACTATCTTTTTTGTTTTGTTTCCTTGATTGGAAAAATACCGCCTTGTGTAATTTTCCCATTACTTATCAGAAATAATCATTATATCAGTTGGTCAACTTCTTTTCTTAGTCAATAGTAATATCTACTGGCTTCTGGTCTTAGTAATATTTCAGTGACATGTCGAACTTCATTTCAACAGTTCCAATGGATATTAAAAATATCTATACAAAGTTTTATTGAAGGTACACAGCGAACTCAATTTAGAAAAATAATTGTTGTTGTTGTGGTTTTAAATCAAGTATCAAAGTATTTTCCGATGTAACTTGTTTTTTAAAATTCATGGTGTGAATTTTCATATAATCAAGGATTTTTCTCTACTGTCAATGTTAAGGATATATACACATTTAAACGTTAATGATTTGTTTCTCTGGATCGTCTGAAAGTGACATATACCATCCTGTCTTTCAATACTACAACCATGACTGCAGAATCCTCATCGCAGTTGAAGCCAGCAACTATCGGCAAACGCGTTTTATTGTTAGCAAAGAGGATTCTTCTCCTGAAACCACACTGCGATCTTTTCAAGATTTTGTGCGTTCTTTTATGAACATATATCCCTCAGTGTATGATAGATGGAGCAGTGTGGATATAAATCGCCGTGTTGCTATTGGTCGGATGGGGATTGAATTCCTATAATGACGTCAGGAAGGGGATATTTGGTGAGTGAAACGTAAGAAGCATCAGTCAAATATAATTGCGTTATAAAGGGTTTTGGAGTTGTATTTATGGGTGTGTATCGAAAGATATGATGGATTCGACAAAAGAGATTTAGAAAAGTTTCGATATTATATTTATTTCAACATCTGTTTTCAGTTGTCAGCATCTTTTAAAAGTTGATATCAATTACAGAAAAAAAAAAGATTCTTAACGACGGAAGATAGAAGAAGAATAAAATTCAATAGAAAGAACCAGTTCAATAGAAACATTATAAAAATACTACAGATACGATACACTATTCTGATAAAATAAAGGTTGCAATCTTTATCAATTAGGAATTTAAAAAAAAATATCCTAACACAGAAGTCTCCAAACCACATTCAAACAGTTGTATGTGTGTTCTGTTCTACATGCAATAACCCTTGTTTCAATTAGTAATTGAAACCTTGGGAATACAAAGGGCACTCAGCAAAAGGTGGTTGTCAGAAAAACGCATTTGCAAAAGTTTTCCATGCATTCATTGATTTTCCCATGCCTGGTATCATTCTCTGAGTACTTAGAGAGGGATAGAAGGACCCACTTAACATGAAATATATACCTGTGGAATCTATGAAGGGTCTAAATTCATTTGTCAATTTTTTATTTTTTTCCACCCGATGTTGAGTTTCTTGTTCGTGTTCGCAAAGCATCAATTCAACATTTGATGGCATTAAGAGGGTGAAGAAATGAATCATAGAGTGATGGTGTTATCGTATGAGTGAATAAATAATTGAAGGATTCCATGAATAATAGAGTTTGTGGTTGATTTATTATATTAATGTTGGATGGATTTGGAACAGAAGATCGAAGAATACAATTTTAACACAGGGAGCAAGTTCAATAGAAACCAAATCAAATACAAGTACAACAAACTATTTGGATAAAATATGTCAACCTTTTGATAAGTTTTATTATTTATTAATTGGCAATATTTGAAAATAAAATTATTCTAACAGTAACAACGAAGTGCTTAAACTACATTTAACCAGTTACACGTGTTATGTTCTTCATGGAATAATCATTGATTCAGAGAGTAATTTAACAATTGACGGAATTGAGTTCATTGAGAGGTGAAGAAATGAATCATTCGTTGATAGCGTATCTTTTGAGTGATTGAACGATTCATTGAATAATAGAGCTTGTGAATGATTAATTTCTCAATGTTGGATGGATTTAGTGTTTGTGTGGTATGTTGTTTAATAAATCAATCTTCTCTTTTCTTAAAAGCACTAATTGTTTGTCTTGCTTCCTTTTGTTATGTTTGTTGTCCTAATAGTTTTCATTCTCCTTATAATACATTAAAGAATCCACGTAATAAGAAGTTTAAATAGCGTTGCATTACGAATTCTTCTATAAAACTAAGCGACTATCAATCACCACGCTGAACAAATCCATAGATTTTCACTTTAAAAAAAAAAAAAAAAAAAAAAAAAAAAAAAAAAAGATGAAGTTTTGCAAGTAGCTAAGTTATTATTATTAAACATTTGTTATTTGGGTATATAGATATTTTACTACTTTTCATTGTAATTTTTAAAGGATTCTAACCACAGTTAATTCGGCCATTAGGGAATTGATGTAGGCCAAAACGTGTACGGCAATTGAATGCTTTTTACTATTGCAGACGGTCAGAAAATACCTAAAAACTAATGAAAAAAATAGAATGTAGATTTTATGAAATTCAGATTTCAGAAATTTCTTCTTATGAAGTGATCTTTTAAAATATACTCTGTATTATTGACGGTGGAGATGGAGTATTTCAAAAGTTGATCATTGTAAATAATTTCTAGTTTTTTAAATAACTTTTCCATACTTTCGGTCTTATTTTCTTCTCATAATAATGAGTTTATCGTGTTGTTTAATGTATGAGGCAAAATGGGACCAATTGAATACATTTTATTTTTGTATTAGACATTTCTCTATACATCATAAACTTTTCATTGAAACCAATTAAGACTTCTATCGCCAATAAATTATATTTAATTACTTTTAAGTTCCTATCCTGTTCCCTTAGAGTTACCTTACTTTGAATTTCAACAGAGATTACAATAATTGTGAATGTATAGAATAAGTTCTAAAATCCCCAAAAAATACCCAGTAGATAAATTAAGCATTGATAATGAGGGGAATTAACAAAGAAAAGTATTATGGCATAAAAATTTTAAGCATAAATAAATATTAAAAAGCATATACTTCAATTTACTGCTTATTTCGTAAAAGTGAATAAAGTAATTGTTAACTAAAATTCTTTTCAAACCAATACTTAATTATGTGATGAAGTTGAATAATGCTTTAGTTTTTTCATTTCGTATTTTGTGCTTTAAAATCTAAAAACTCTGATTATAAGTATTACCACAAAAGTAATAATTTTAAGAGGAAAAAGTTATAATTCTAAGCAATATAATTTTAGAGAATTTTTCTTATACCGTTTTAATGTTGTGTGGAACGAAAAATAAGAACAATTTTTTTTTGTTTTTTAACTTTCATATAAAGAATTATTAAAAGTAATTTAAATAATCATAATCACTTGTATACATTTTGTTTTCTTAAACAAAATATACTTGATTAAGTAAAGATTAGTAGGGTATTAATAAAAACTTTGCTTGAAATCATTTTAAAATGGTCTTTTTTGTAAAAAAGAATCGCAATTCTTTTAATTTAGAAAAGAACTTTAATTAAATTTTAGACGAATAAAACTTTTTATTTTTGAATGAAGTTATATTCATTAGGATGTTCCTTATAAAGATTTCTGCTTTTTGGAATTTAACTTTTTTTGGGACCTTTTAGCTTTTCACCAGGAAAAAATCGCATATTCTAAAAAGCTGATATGAATTTGCTGAAAAAATATTGAATATTGAAAAAGCTGATAAAAATATTGCGCGTGCTTAGTTCATGATTACTATTGTGGCAACTAAACTTTCCAAGTGAGAACCGATCATTAGGAAAAGCATCCACCATACTAGCCTGAAACTAAAGCCATGGACAAAAGTAACCTTTAAGAATATCCTATTTGTAAAATAATGTGATGTTGTAAAAACAAAAAGCTACATGAAGACAAAATAGTCATCTTTATTTTAAAGAATAAATATTTGGTTGATTCAACTTTGGTTTTAATTGCGGTATCAATTGTTAGTGGCATGGAATACTCATCTATTAATTAATTTAATTGTGCAACGTGTGTTCATAAAACACCAATCCCAAGACATGGCTGTCCATTTCATCCTCACTAAAGAGTAAGTATATTAAAATAATAAAACAAAAAGAAACCTAAGTTTTTAATGTAAATCTTTTTCATTGTCAATTTTTATGTGCAATTGCAACTTCTTGAGATCACATCAAGTTTTCATAATGTTTGGCAACTAAGAACAGAAGATCCATTCCGAACTATTTACTATCTTCGTTTCCCCCCAAAACTTGATTGAATACATTGTCATCCACAACCAGTCTATTTGTTAAGATTCAGATTGATTGAATAACGGAAAGAGGGTTTATTTGTTTTATCCGAAGATTTTGCCGCACCCACCTTAATATGGGAAGATTTCAGTCATTAAATGTAATCAAATTGATCAGGTTTGAATTAAGTTTGGTATCTCGAAAATATAATGTGAGTAAATGCTAATAAGTATGACGTAAGGCAATAGAAACGTGTTTAAAAACGGTCTTGGCTTGATAGTACCAAAACTTGGTAGAAAGAATTGTCGACGAGTGTACCAGTCAAGTTTTAAAGTTTCAGTTAGATTGGATGGTGGGATGTAGGTTTATTAAAAATAACAAGCGCCAATTGAAGCGTCGTAAAAACGAATTTTTAGTGACAGTGACAGCTCCAGATCCTAGTAGAACACAATCTTATCGACAATGAACTTATCGGTCAAATTCCAAGTCGATTGGACGACGGCAAGTTGGTTTATTCCTATTAAACCTTAATAGGAATGTGTGTAAAAGTGGTCTTTTAGTGACAGTGACATCTCCCAAAAAATTATGTACTGCAACCTTATCAATCTATTTGTTAAAATTTCAGTTCGATTGTATAATGGGAAGTAGGTTTATTAGGAATCCTAAATGCTAATTAAAGTTTGTGAAAAAGCGGTATTTTAGTGACTGTGACAGCACCCAAAACTTGAGAGAATGCAATATTATCGACAACGAATTTATCTGTCAAATTTCAGCGTGATTGTATGATGGCAAGTTGGTTTATTAGTATTCTGAAGATAGTAGCGTGTATAAAAGCTGCCTTTTAGTGACAGTGACAGTCCCCAAAATTTGATAGAATGCATTGTCACAGACATCGAATCTACCTTTCCAAGTTTTAGTTCGATTGGTTTAGAACAGAAGGGTTATTAGGCCACCGCAGATTTTCACGGCAGGCACAAACATTTAACCATCCATCCACATCGACACAAAAACGAAGTTAATGTAAAGGATTTAAAAATGAAGCGCACAAAGTTTAAATGCCGATCTCATATGAATTAAAGACAAAAATTAAAATTCCTTTTGATCTACATAATATGAATTTGTTAAAAAATTAGATTAAAAATTAAATAAGTAATCACATTTAATGGATATATTTCCTTTTCATGCGTTCTCGGTGAAAAAAAATTCTGCTCAAAATTAAAAACATTGTTCTATTTGTTTTAACTTAAGTAAGTACTTACATAGCGAAGCAACTCTTTTTGACCTTATAAAAAAATCTTTTTTAAAGCGAGAAAGCTATACTATTTGGTTTCTAATATTATAAATATAGGGAAAAAAATAACGTCTACCAAAAGGTTATCTCTTTTAAGTTCCTACGGTATATTTTTCTATTTTAATGGAGTATAAAACTGTCTCCGGTGGTTGAATAGGTAAAATGATAAAACAAATAAAAATTAAATAGAAAGTCTCCAGCTCGAAATATGGTGTTTCACGCATTAATATATTAAATTTAGTTTTACTATTTAGTTCAGGTCAAGGATGACGACGCGGAGAGGCCATTTTTCGCATTCTATTTATTACACTCTCTTACATAATATTTATTTTCCTACTAAAAAGATACTGATCAAATCTAATCGGTAATTTTAATATTTCTTGCATAGTTTTACAATAGCTGTTATTTCCTGAGTTGGCCGTGAGGATAACTGGATAACGTAAGACCACTTTACTTTTTTTTTTTTATAAACACAGCTTTTATATCAATAGCTGTCAGTCTCTAAAAGTTTGGTAGTATATATGAAGAAACAAGTTCATTAATAATATTTTGGAAAAGGGTACGGTTTTTTTTATGCAGGGTTTTTCAAAGATAGTGTAGCTGCTAATAAATTATTCCAATAGAATTACTAGACAAAAAAAAAAAAAAAAAAAAAAAAAAAAAGACAAAAAAAAAAGCGCCAAGTAAAATAGTCCACCGGAAAAAAATTATGAAATATAATAATTCCTATTTTAGGGTGCTTTGCACGAAATGAACTAAATCTGGAATATCGGGAGGAACTATTGTAAATAATAAAACGCAAAAGTTACATCTTCTAAAAGTGCTGAAACATATCGAATAAAAGTCTTAAAACAGTTCTGGATGTAGGCCAAGGGAAAGTTTTTGGTCACAGCTAGATACTCTGGTGACTTTGGTTGATTGTAAAGGTATTTTTTGCAATGTTTGTTTGTTCAATGTTAAAAAATAATTATTTTATTTGTAATAGAATTTAAGCTGCTAGGATTTGAAAACCAGCCTTAGTTCGGGGTCAATATAATATATATTCGAAGGTCCTGCCACTTTGATGTTGGGACTTGGTGGGTGCAGCGTTCGTAGGTAAATGTTTAGTGCCGTTAAAAGTAACGCGATATTTTTTTGTTTTACATGACCTTTTATATGTCAAATAAAGCTTTGTGAAGCTTTTTATTAGAAATACGTTTGAGATAATTTACATTTAAGTAAAATCTAATAATACCAGACGGAAAAACAAAGGACGGAAAACAAAATGCATTTTGTGTAAGTGTAAAGAACAACTAAATAATAAATTTACAGGCTGATTTACACATTATCAGCCAGGCTTGTCAGTTGATGTCACCAATCATTAGAAGCCAGCTGCTATTACCGTATAAAAGCCTCAAACCTCAATCAGGAAAGATCTGTAGTTAGCCAGTAGCTAAAATTTCTAGTAGATTAGACATTTCTATTTATTGGTGTGGGTGACCATCACCCGTGCTCTCATTTGACCACCTACTGATGACGTAATACTAGCTCAATAGCTGAATTGTTCCAGTTACTGGTATTTTATGAATGGAACTGGCATTAAAATCACTGAGTGACAGTTACCTCCCAATTAACTAATGACGTAATTCTAGCTCAACAGCTGGATTGTTCCAGTTACTGGCATTGAATAAACAGAACTAGCATTAAAATCACAGCGTGACTGTAATGTCACAATTAACTTACCAGTTAGAATTCCATACTAGAGGTCAAAAATATCGATCAAAATAAATATCGATACTATATCGTTACATAGAAAAAAATATCGATAAAATATCGATACATCGATACATGATTTTTTTTTAATTTGATTTTCAATTTTGCCAGAAGCGAAGTTTTTTGGAGCAAATTTCTACTTTTCATGAATTCATGTCGAAATTGTTTAAATAAATAAATTATAAAAATTGTTTTAATGAATAAATTATATTATCAATCCGAATAAATAAAATATATTTGGATGTCAATGTATAAATTAACATTTATTTTTAAAGAAGACATTTTGAAAAGTAGTTTATCACATATTTTGCTGATAGAGATGTTTTTAATATTTAAAATTAGATGCAAATTCCAGGCACACGTTGGCAACAGAAATGGCGTTATGTTAATGACTACTAATAAATGATCTTATCTTTCCATTACATTATGTTTTCTTTTTGGTTAGGGTGCCATTTTAACTATCTCTCAGTCAAGTCCAAACTTTAGTTTTGAAGTTTTTGAAAAGGGAATAAAGAAAATAGAAAAAACATATGGAACTACAAAACGATCATCAAATAACTAAAAACGTTTGAAAATATCGATATATCAATGACTTGTATCGATATTTTATTTATCAATATTTTTTTCTAAATATTGATAAAATAATCGTCATATCGATATATCGCCGACCTCTATTCCATACACAGGAAACGTGTATATCATCCTTAAATGATAAGGATTATATGAATTGAGAAAACAATAATCTCTTGCTTGTGTAGTTGACTTGTATTAATACAATATTTCACAGATTACCTACTATTAATGACACAATTTTGGAATTCAATCTGATAGAAAAAAGCATATCAAGCGATTTGGTTATTAATAACTATTTTTTTAGCATACAAAAAAAAAAAAAAAAAAAAAAAAAAAAAATTGTAATTGATCTGGAAATCCAAGCAAACAAGTACAATAATGAAAGTACCACAAATAATTTCGAAACAAATTATATGTGAAATTGTTATTGAAAAATTGACATTTTAAATTTGCATTTGAAATAAGTTAATGAAAGTTTACATCGTAAATATTTCACCAGGGTGAAATCGAGAAGTGAACCATTCCTTGTGATTTTAATCAGGCTTTATGTTTCTTTTAAAAAATGCAGCTTTAAAAAATTGTATAGGTTTTTCGACCATGTAGTTTTTTTAAAAACTAATAAATAACTTTTGACAAGATAATAACATAATAAACTTACATATTCTTTTAAGAATAGGTAATACAATGCTTTCCCTTCCATTCAGAGCATTCAATTTTCAAATTCTCCAAGCATTGGTCGTAGTTACCTTGTGTCCCTTCCCTCTACTTTTCGCTATCTTGACTCAATCCACGAAGAAATCAATCGCAGTTTTCTTTCAATTACAATTTATAACACTTTTAAGATTTGCAACATGACCAGGAAATTTTATTTAAACAATCGATCTTTATTATTCCATAGTAAATTCAGAAAATTACATGAAAAAAGTTATGTTGATCGAGAGGAAGAACCAATAAAATATAGAAACACTCCCGATTCTTTGAGAAAATAAATATCTATAAGTTCCGAAAAACTAAGCACTGGATTTTTCAGATCATTGCCCGCACTGAGTGTTCTTTAATGATTGACAATTGCATCGAGGATACATTTAGCTGTATTGATCTTTCCTCGTTTCTTCTCTTTTTTCCCCCAAACCTTTAAAGGATATTTTGCAAATATTAGTCATACCTGTTTCGTAGTAATTCTACGCAAATGGATTTTACTTGAAAAGTTTCGGATTAAATTATAGTAATTTAATGAAAGGTGGAAATTGACGGTGTAATTGAGGATGTAGTGTTTAAAAAGAGTCTGATGATTGTTTAAAGATATTTCTTCCAAATGTTAATTTATAACTCTTTATTATTTCTTAAACTATTTATTTCCTACGAAGGCGAAAATACTCCATAACTTATTAAATATTTCACTATTATAGATCATCAATCAACAGAGAAATTTCTCTGTTATGCATTCAATCTTTAGTATTCAAACGAATATTTAATTATGTAAAGATCATCACATTGAAAATAGTATCATTGTAAAATTTTAGATTCATTCTAACTTTTTTTGTAAATGATCTGACTTTTGATGTATATTCTGTTTAATATGTGATGACAATTGAAAGACTATTATTATATAATTGTGCATTCATTTTAACTTTTTTCTTGAGGACGTCTTAAGATGGTTTTGTTGTCTTTTCTTTGAGGGGAGAAACTTGCAAGAACTTGTTGCCATATTGCAAAGAAAGAGAAATCGTAATTTTTCAATCTGACATTTACTTCTTGATCTTCACATAAAAGATTGGTTAGTTTTTTATAGGAATACAATGGCAACTTATTAGTGTGCAATAGTTCATTCCTATTAACTTTTTTCTTGATGTTTGCTCAATTCTTGATGTCTTGTCTTTAGATGTTTTTCTGTATTCTTTCATGGTCTAAGAATTGAAATGTCTCTTTGTTGCTCCATTCCAAAGAGAAGTTGCAATTCTTAGTGTCCAGGATTTGTTCTTAATGTAAATTTAAACGAATGATTAATTTATTTTATGAATATCTTTAGAAAATGTTATGGTGTACAAATACAGGTGGACATTCACACTAATTTTTCTTTTCTTGTAACTTGTCTTTCGATGTACATTCTGTCTTTTCTTTGACGTAAAGAAGTACAATTTCTCATTGCTGCCACATTTCAAAGGGAAATTGTACATCTTTTTTGACATCCTGTAGCCGCTTCTTTATATTGACCTGAAAGAAAAATTAATCATCTAAAAATTTCAATTGGCTCAATCATGACTCAAACTCACTTTTTCCTTGATGATTTTTATGGTGTCTTCCTTTTAAGAAGAAAGAACGATATTTAGCATTTCCTTTTCTGCATTTATGCGTTATGGACAAGTTGTCCTCAAGTAGATATGTAAGTTTGTTTGTACTTATTTAAAAACTTTTAAGATATATATATATATAATTATCTTATACGTAAATAATTATTTTCACTATCCGATTAATTTGAATATTTTCTTATCTTACTGATCCATTTGATTAATTCCTTATAATCTTAATCAATGAAATTAACCAATCTCTTTTTGAACACTTAGCAGTTGTATTTATATTTAATAATTAACGTATAGTGAGTATTTTATGATATGAAGTACTGAATGATTTTTCAATGTGAGCTTTTAACAAATCCTGTTTATACACTCGAGTTAAAAAAATTGTTCTTTTACTACAGATTCCATTATTTTTTAAATTTCAGCTATACAACAATCCCTATTCAATTAATAAACATTAATCAACAAATGAAATGAAAGTGTTATCTATTTTTCATAGAAGTGTCGTTTAGTAAGTATGAAAGTTTGTTTCATACTCATTTAGAATTGGAGCCAGAGAAAACTTTGTTTTATATCATATTTTAAAGAAAAATCATGAAAAGTATCTTATTTGAAAACATTGAATAATTCTCTAACATAATTTTTTTTTGTATTTATCTTTTGTAACAATACAAAAATTGAAAATTTTAACATTAATACCACTAGATTCCATGACTCAAAAAATCAAAAAGCCATAATCTCTGTTTCACGAAAAATAGATATACTTTTGTAGTTGACATATAAAATAATAATGAAACTAAATATTTACAGATTAGATATAAAATATCATTCAAAGAACTTGATGAATAGCTTCCGTTTAGAGAGAGTACCTTCATATCAAGGTCTATATGAAAACCAACAAAATCACTGAATATCAACTCTTGACTTTTATAGTATGACTAAAAAAATATACTCAACACACACAAATTTCGATTAAAATAAATTAAATTGTATTTAAAATTGATCTCACTTTAAGAGGTAAAAGTGTAAGAGCCGGTTGCTCAATTTAAAAACTTAGTATCTATAATTCCTCTATTTTTCAGGAATAAATATAAAACTTGTTTTCCCATTCCACCTTAAAACTGTTATAAATTGTAAAAAAATTATTAATTAGAACTGTAAGCCGTTACTTCAATAAAAAGTTTTGCTATAACTGATCCATTTGTAGAACTCTGAATGCTGAAATTGAAAATATTTTCCTTCATTGATTGGTTGCCAAAAAAAATCTTGTTTGTTACCTTAGTAGGTATTAAACTTGGGCAGTCTATCTTCCTACTAACTTTTGGTGCTATAAAATTCATGTATCTATGATAAAATTATTACGTAATAAGGAAACCACATAATGTTTACGAATTATGACAAAATAGTTTAGCTTTCTAATATTGTTGCGTTGTACGGGTTCGAAAGATTTGACGCCAAAGCAGATCAAAACTTGCAGAAATTTATTCCAAAATAACTCTTCACAGTTCTCTTACAGCTCCAGAACTTCTCGTTCTAGTAGACACAATACAGCTCTTTTCACCTCAACAGAGCACAAAACAGGAGTTAAAAACTTAACAAACAACTGCTAAATCGCCGCAAAAGACAATGCAAAACAGTTCGCTCAGTATCTCAAGTCGGGAATACAGCTCTCACAATGAACGCTGAGAGACAACTAACTCAGTGATTCAAAATCAACTAACTAACTGACTCACTCGCGGCCGGGTTTATATAGGGGAGGCTGCGAATCTTCACAAACCTTCCAGAGATAGACATTTGGAGAACTTTCCAGACAGTAGTCGAAAAATCCTATTACATGTACATACATGGGATACATGTACCAAAAATGTCGCCAAATGGTCGCCAAGTTTGGCGACATTTGGCGATTTCTCGTCAAATTTGGCGACAAAAATTTGTTGCCAAAACCATCGCCAACTTGGCTCTATCTCGCCAATTTGGCGAGATTCCCATTACCATAATGTTAAATGCCCTGCCCCTTGAAACTCGCTTCCCAGAGTTACCTCTGTAAAACTCGTTATCAAGCGATAACACCCCTATTGCCGTGAAACAAACTATTGCATTGCCTTATGCGAAATGTACAGAAATTTATCTATTTACAAAATTAACACTACGAAATATTTACAAATATACAAAAATTCGTAACATTGCCCCTCTCCCAAGGACTGCACGTCCCGGGCAGTACAGTTCCCGGAAAGAAGGCTCAAGCTCTGCAATAGCAAACACTCTGTGTTCATAACTAAATTATAAAACTTACTAAACTTACTAATTTAAAGACAGAAACATTACTGAATAAATAAATAAATAAATAATTAAATAAACTATTAAATAAACAATAAACGTAAAAATCTATATACACATGTGACCATGGTCTTAATGACTATATACACTTTATACATTACGGGAATTACAAACTATGGGGATTACAAACTAAGGGGATTACAAACTATGGGGATTACACACTATGGCCATAGTAAGGAGCTAACCTGTCGTAATGAACGACTCTAGGTTTAGAATTTGGTGACTTACGTATTCGGACCACGACATCATTCAGCCGGTTGAGGACTGAGTAAGGACCATCCCAGTGAGACTGAAGTTTGGGAGAGAGTCCTTTCTGTCGTTTCGGGTTCCAGAACCAAACCTTGTCACCTTCGTGGAATTGATGTCCTGTAGCCTTCGTATCGTATCTGGTCTATATCTTATCCGTCGCCAAGTGGATTCGCTCTCGGGCAAAATTGTGCACATCTTCAAACCGTGCCTGAAGATCCTCGACGTACTCCTCTGGCGATGAAGGTGCATCCGGAGGGCGGCCAAAAAACAGATCACACGGCAGACGAAGGTTACGACCGAAGAGCATCTGGGATGGGGAATAGCCGATAGTCTCGTGGACAGCGCTGCGATAGGCCAGAAGAAACAAAGGTAACTTCTGATCCCAGTCCTGTTGGTTTCTTGAAACCATCAGTGAGAGGTTATTGAGGATGGTTCTGTTAAACCTCTCCACCATGCCATCCGACTGTGGGTGTAAAGACGTCGTCTGTGTTTTGTCAATGCCAAGTAGATCACAAAGTCCTTTCATTACAGCAGAGGTAAAATTCCTTCCTTGATCAGAATGTAACTGAAGAGGCACTCCAAATCTGGAAATCCAGCTCTGAACCATTACCTCTGCAACGGTGGTTGCCTCTTGATCAGTATAGGATACGCTTCGGGCCACTTCGTAAAATAATCCATGACAACAAGGATGTATATGTTGCCGTCAGCAGATCGTGGTAGTGGTCCCAAGATGTCAAACGCAATCCGTTCAAAAGGAGCTCCCACGTTGTAACGTTGCAGTTTTCTTCGACTGCGTTTCTTCGGTCCTTTCCGGGCTGCACAGGCATCACATGATCGGCACCACTTCTCCACGTCAGCCCTCGCCTTACTCCAGTAGAATCGCTATCGAACTCTTTGCAACGTCTTCATTACTCTGAAGTGGCCTCCAGTTGGACTACTATGAAGTTTTTTAAGAACGTCTGGGACTCTGGATCTTGGAAATAATAGTTGCCATCGGGGTGTCTTTCCATAATCAGATTCGAACTTCCGGTACAGCACGCCGTTTCGAATATGGAGGGAGTCCCAGAGGGCCCAATATTGCTTTGTCGTGGGACTAAAGGTGGAAATGTCCTGCCAAGTAGGTGTCGCATTCGAAGACTCCGTTAAATCGATTAAAGGCTTGATGTCAGGATCTCCCAATTGGTCCTTTCTGACTTCTCCGTCACTCCACGGGTCTGGATTCAGAGATGTTGAAGATGTAACTTTGCGTATTACCGGATTGATCAACCCGTAACTTGCTTCAACTCTGGAACAGTATCGGCAGCTCTCTGGGCAGGGTCTCCTAGACAGGGCGTCTACTGTTCCATGTGATGATCCTTTCCGATGACGGATATCAATATCATACTCTTGGAGTCTCTCTATCCATCTGGCTATCTGGCCTTCAGGATTCTTGAAATTTAGAAGCCAGGTCAACGATGCATGATCCGTACGGAGCAGGAATTTCCTACCGTAGACGTAATGATGGAAATGCTCTACGGCTTTAATTATGGCGAGCAACTCTTTCCTGGTGACACAGTAATTCCTCTCCGGTTTAGATAGGCACTTACTCCAATATGCTACGACTCGTTCTTAGCCGTCTATTTCTTGGGACAAAACTGTACCGACACTCTTGTTGCTTGCGTCCGTGTCAAGAATGAATTGTTTATCGGGCTGAGGATACGTCAGGATAGGTGCAGATGTTAAAGCCTCCTTCAGTTGGTCAAACGCATCCTCACAGTCTTTTATCCACAAGAATTTCTGCCCACTCTCTGTCAGTCTGTGAAGGGGTCTTGCGATGTAAGAAAAGTCCTTCACGAATCATCTATAGTAGGTGCATAGCCCCAGGAAACTCCTCAATTGATGCACATCTTTATGGCGTCTCCACTCTTTAACTGCCGACACTTTTTCTGGATCTGTGCGTACACCATCGGCAGAGATGACATGTCCGAGGTAGGTCACTTCATGTCGGAATAACTTGCATTTGGCCGGACTTAACTTCAGGTTGGCATCTTTTAATTTTCGCAGCACCTTCCTAAAATTTTCAAGATGTTCCTCGAAATTACGCCCCACGATAATGATGTCATCGAGGTAAACGAGACAGGCTTCGTAGGAAAGACCTCTTAGCACTGTTTCCATGAGGCGTTCGAATGTTGCTAGAGCATTGCATAATCCAAATGGCATCACCTTGAACTGCCAAAGTCCTTGTCCGGTTGTGAATGCTGTCTTCTCTTTGTCATCAGGATATATCTCAACCTGCCCATATCCACTCTTTAAGTCTAGTGTCGAAAACCACTTGTTTCCAGAAAGAATGTCCAGAGTGTCATCAATTCTGGGAAGAGGGTAGCTGTCCTTCTTCGTGACATCATTCAACCTCCGATAATCAACGCAAAATCTAGTTGAACCATCCTTCTTCCGAACCAGGACGATGGGAGAGGCCCATGGGCTGGCTGACGGTTCAATCACGTCGCTATCTTGCATTTCTTTTAGAAGACTTCCTACCTCTTCCTGTTTAGCAAACGGTAGTCGTCTTGGTTGTTGCTTGATAGGTGGGTGGTCTCCTGTATCAATTCTATGCTGCGTCAAACTTGTTCGTCCGACATCCGAGGATGTGCGGGAAAAGACATCTTGGAATTCTTGGATGACCAGTTGTGCAGCACTTCTTTCTTTGCTGTTTAACGGTGCATTCTGCAGAAGCTCTGATGTTAAGTTCTCTGAAGACACAGTGACTGGAGGATTGGTAATTCGATTTATGCAAGTTACTGGAGTACAGGTGGCTAACACTTCACCTTTCTTTATGACTTTCGCTTTATCACTCACATTGGCAACCCTCACAGGTATGGCAGGCCTTGAAAGGTCGACGAGAGTTGAAGCTACCAGTACTCCTTTGGGGCTGTTGTGGTTTTCAGGGTATTCCATTATGCCATATCGGAAACTTTTATCTTCAGCTATGTATCCAGGAAGTAATAATTCTGTTCTTGCGGGTAATGTGATGTCATTTTGAGCTATTATTTGATGTACGGATTTAACTTCACTATCTTGGATTCCAAATAACGCTATGTCTTCAGAAACTGAATGCAGCTCATTGTTTTTAAAGTCTAAGGAAAAATTATATTTCCTTAAAAAGTCCAGTCCGAGTATACAAGTGTCCATAATGTCCGCCACATATGCCGTGTGATGATAAGAAGCACTCCCGAACGTGATGTTGATGTTCATTTTTCCATGGATGTTGATTTTATCGCCGGACACAGTTTGGAGGGTAACGCAGGGCGGCGTCCAGATTAGTCTTCCATCCAGTTGTTGAGCCAAATCTTTCCGGATGATGGTCACATTGGCTCCAGTATCAATGATCATATTGCAAGGAACTCCATTTACGTGTCCCATGATGAAGAGTCCATTACTGCCGCCACTCATTGCAGAAATTTGCAGAGCTCTAAGATGGGGCTTCTCAACAACTGGCAACCTCCGCCCCGCGAAATGGCTTCCATCCTCCCTTCTGGGAGCGGTCTTAGCTCCAGTATCTTGGCGGGATCGGCAGTTTCTCCGTATGTGGCCCTCGCCTCCACAGTTCCAGCACTTCAGGCTCTGCTTCTTTTCCGGAGTATTTCTCCTCAAGTTACTGACTTGTCTTTGCAATTCATCCAGACGAGCAGCAATTAGGTGTTCTGGCTCCTGTATAGTAGCAGTCCTGATAGGATGGCTTTCTCTACGAGTTGCTTGCTGGGTTGCTTCGTACTTCATGGCATATACTAAAGCACTTTTTAAATCCTTGACATCTGCCATTCGTAGAGCCTTCTGTATCTCTACATCCCTGATGCCATCTACGAAGTACTGTAGAGACAGGATTTCTCTCGTTTCAGCGGGGCAGTCTGAAAAGGCGAGATGGGAGAGCCTTTCAACATCCATGGCGAGCTCCTGGAGTGTTTCGGTAGGCTTCTGTTGGCGAGATTTCAACTGCAGCCTGCTGTAGTCTTTCACACATTTTTCGCCAAACCGTAGTTCTAATGCACTTGAGAGTTTGTTGAAGTCTAAGCGTTGCTCTTCGGAAAGCGTTTGTAGTATATCTGCAGCTTCAGCTCGCAGAGATGCAGCTAACTGGAAAGCTTTTGTCACGGAGTCCCATCCGTTGGCGTTGGCGACAGTTGTGAATTGAGTTTTATACTCTTGCCAGGAAGATTTTCCATCGTAAGTCGAAAGCTTGATTGAAGGTCGGGAACGGACTGGTACACATTTCAAATCTTCCGAAAGAGTTCGGCACGACAGTCTCTTCTCTAACATTTGGTCTATCTTTTCTTCTATCTCATCCAAATTTTCTTCTACATTCTTCTTTTCCAGAATCTCTATCTTCTTCCCTAAATCAATAAACTTCTTTTCGACATTCTCGAATTGCCTTCAAATTTGTCTTCTATTTGTTTCACGCTTTCTTCCATAGTTGTTAAAAGGTGACCCTTTAATTCCTCCTGTCCGGCAGAAATCGCAGCAATATTCTTCTGCATTTCCTCTTGGCCAGAGAAAATCTCTTACTTCATAGCTTCTTGACTCGCTTTCCTTTCTTCCCGCCCTGCGGATATTTCCTTCTTCATCTGTTCTTGGCTTGCTTTCATTTCTTCTTGGCGCTTCTTCATCTCTTCTTGGCCAGAGAAAATCTCTTCCTTCATCTTATCTTGGCCATGGACCCCACTTCTGACACCAGTTGTTGCGTTGTACGGGTTCGAAAGATTTGACGCCAAGGCAGATCAAAACTTGCAGAAATTTATTCCAAAATAACTCTTCACAGTTCTCTTACAGCTCCAGAACTTCTCGTTCTAGTAGACACAATACAGCTCTTTTCACCTCAACAGAGCACAAAACAGCAGTTAAAAACTTAATAAACAACTGCTAAATCGCCGCAAAAGACAATGCAAAACAGTTCGCTCAGTATCTCAAGTCAGGAATACAGCTCTCACAATGAACGCTGAGAGACAACTAACTCAGTGATTCAAAATCAACTAACTAACTGACTCACTCGCGGCCGGGTTTATATAGGGGAGGCTGCGAATCTTCACGAACCTTCCAGAGATAGACATTTGGAGATTTTTCCAGACAGTAGTCGAAAAATCCTATTACATGTACATACATGGGATACATGTACCGAAAATGTCGCCAAATGGTCGCCAAATTTGGCGACAAAAATTAGTCGCCAAAACCATCGCCAACTTGGCTCTATCTCGCCAATTTGGCGAGATTCCCATTACCATATTGTTAAATGCCCTGCCCCTTGAAACTCGCTTCCCAGAGTTACCTCTATAAAACTCGTTATCAAGCGATAACACCCCTATTGCCGTGAAACAAACTATTGCATTGCCTTATGCGAAATGTACAGAAATTTATCTATTTACAAAATTAACACTACGAAATATTTACAAATATACAAAAATTCGTAACAATATATTTTGTCCTGTATTAAAATAAAACATGTTAGAAGCAAAAAATAAAATGAAACATAAAAAGAAATTAAATTATAGGCATTATTTTATTATTTAATAAGGTGAATTTTAATTCATTCAGCTAAAGATAGATTAAGAGATTTTTTCTGTTTTTGGTGTAAGAGGATTTTTTTATTGGGTATAAGAATAAGTGTAAATAATATGGAAAACAACACATTATACAACAGACAACTACTTCCAAATAACTCTTCTGTCTAACCCTTTTTTTTTCAGTATTACTTTAACATATAAATTATTTTCCTAATACATAACATTATTTTGAATGCATTAATATCAAGAAAACAATCTATCACTAGATATTTGGTTGTATTAGTTATAGCTTTTTGTCGAAAAAAACATCGTGAAACCTATTGATTTGGATACTGACACTAATTTACGACTGATAGGAAAATCCCTAAAATGCCATAGAATTTGCGTCAATAATTTTAGGGCCTCTAACACATTGTTAGTTGAAACATATTTAAACATCGGTAAAGCATTCTCCTGGCAAGAAATGGAGTTTTCCAAATGCGTCTGCACGATCTTCTGATAATAATATCTACTTATTTAATAATCTTTCTTTTTGGTGAATCATCTTTAGTTTCAAAGACTTGGCTTAATTTGTAACACCTTTACTTGTGAAACGTTTCCAAACATAAACATGGTAAATATATTCTTACAATATATTAAACTAATTTAAGATACTAGATTTTATTAATTTAATTAAATTGTAAGTGTACAAGTTTTTTTTTATTTGATTTTGCTAAATATTATTTACTGAATGTTTAGGAAACTTACATTTTCTAAACTACATATTTTTGGCTCTTTTTACTCCTCAGTTTATCAAGTACATATATAATAGCCAACAAAGCAGAAAAATAACTTTTTCGGTGAGTTTTGTCAAATACTACATTTTTAAATTGGACAGCCCTAAGGGGTTACATGGAGTTTTCTAGAAATATCCTCTGGATGGTTTCTTATACTGGGCACTTTGGGTATATTTGCTTGTACAATAAAATGTTAAAAGTAAATTAAGTAATTGCTTGCAAAACGTTCGTTTTAAAACAAAAGATAAACTGTTTATTTAAATTTACACCAATTCAAGAGTTAAGTAGATATACCATATGTTTTTTTTTTTTTTTTTTTTTTTTTTTTTTTTTGTGAAAGTCCCCTAGAAGATATCCGTCACATATAAGAGAAACTGGTCTAAAAAAAACCCACATTTGTGCACTCAAATACATTAAAAATCAATACAACTATTAATAAGCTGATAATTAAAACAAATAGCAATTTGATGTAAAAATGTTTTTCTGAATAATTAACCTTTTGTAAATTTAAAATTAAAATCATAAGAAAAATATGCCATAACATGAATTCCTGACTGCAAAACGAACATATTGTTGCGTTGTACGGGTTCGAAAGATTTGACGCCAAAGCAGATCAAAACTTGCAGAAATTTATTCCAAAATAACTCTTCACAGTTCTCTTACAGCTCCAGAACTTCTCGTTCTAGTAGACACAAAACAGCTCTTTTCACCTCAATAGAGCACAAAACAGCAGTGAAAACTTGACAATCCAACTGCTAAATCGCCGCAAAAGACAATGCAAAACAGTTCGCTTTAGAATGCTCAGTATCTCAAGTCAGGAATACAGCTCTCACAATGAACGTTGAGAGACAACTCACTCAGTGATTCAAAATCAAATAACAGACTGACTCACTCAAGGCCGGGTTTATATAGGGGAGGCTGCGAATCTTCACGAACCTTCCAGAGATGGACATTTGGAGAACTTTCCAGAGATAGACATTTGGAGAACTTTCCGGATTATAGTCGAAAAGTCCTTATACATGGGATACATGTACCCATACATGTATCGAAAATGTCGCCAAATGGTCGCCAAGTTTGGCGATATTTGGCGATTTCTCGCCAAATTTGGCGACAAAAATTAGTCGCCAAAACCGTCTTCAACTTGTCTCTATCTCGCCAATTTGGCGAGATTCCCATTACCATAATGTTAAAATGCCCTACCCCTTGAAACTCGCTTCCCAGAGTTACCTCTGTAAAACTCGTTATCAAGCGATAACACTCATATTGCCGGGAAACAAACTATTGCATTGCCTTATGCGAAATGTACAGAAATTTATCTATTTACAAAATTAACACTAGGAAATATTTACAAATATACAAAAAAATTCGTAACAATATATTAAAACTTCTGTTATATATAAGGAATCATTGTGGGGCTAACGTCATTACATTAACAGTTAGCAAATCTTTGGTTGGTGAACTATCACAAAATGTATTGATGTGTTTTACAATATTTGTACTTATCAGAATTTTCATTTTTGATAATTTTTTTTTTTTTTCAAGGAAAAGATTTCAAGCTAATTTTTGCAATTCTACACTATTCCATTTTTTCTTGAAAGAGATCATGTCAACATCACAAAAGCTGTCTTTTCTAAACCTAAGTTAAAATTCTTAAAATAATTCTCTTATTAATAATTTGTAATGATTTGTTGAATGGGCTCACTTAACAATTTTTACTGATAAAATTAGAAAGTATTTTTCATCAGGTGAACAATTTCAAGAAATGGATAAGCTGTTTAATTTACCTCATGGTAAATAGAAAAATTACATATTTTAAGTGGTTTTTTTTTTTTGTTTTTTTTTGTCTGACTCATGATTAAAGAAACAATAAGTTTACTCAACTTCAAAACCCTATACTAAAAGTTGACAGAAATAAAACTTAAGTTTCGCTTAATATAAATGCAGTACTATTCTGTTTCAAACGCAACATACGCCATTTGAACATTTAAATCTATGCATTTTATGACTATATATTTTTTATATAAAACATTTATTTTAATGGAGAAATAATGTCAAAGAATTTAAATTTGGGCACTTGCCATTTCACCTAAAAGGATGAATCACATCAAGCGTAAATTTCGTTTTCTTAGGTAAAAAGTTTAACTTCTGTCGAAATTCTTCTAACTAAGGCTTATTCCTTGAGTTACGAACTTTGTCTAGCTGTTGAAGCAAATAATAAGATTATTAGTGCTATGAAAATAAGAAATATATTATTTAGGCATATCATTCTTACAATCTAAAAATGAAATAATTTATTTTGACTCTATTGTTGGAGCAACAGAGGAATTGTAGAAGATATATGTTGACATAATATTATAAGATTTAGTCTTAGCACTATATATTGTTTATTCTGATTGTTCGTTTAAAATACATGGTCACCCTATAAAGGTAGAGGGGGCTTTGAAAAGTAATGTTTTATAGTAATAAAGTAAATATGAATGCATTATTACACAGGTGTTTTCTAGTATTAGGAATATTGGTCAAATTTGAGATCAACTACAATTGTGAACATAAGTTAAAAAATAATTTTTAAATATAACAGAACAATCTATGAGAAACTCTCCTTAAGCATTCTAAAAATATAATTAGAATCGCACACTTTTAAAACAAATATCAAGTATTTAAAACGGATTCTTAGCCTGTATCTGTCCCGCAGACCTAATGCTTATATTTTTGCCATTAATAGCAGCTAAAGTATTGCTTTGACATATATGATTTTTTTACACTTGCTATCATAAATATAATAAAAGATCATGAACAATATTTGAAGGGAAAATAACGGGTGGATTTTTTAATATATATTTTTGTAAAGTTTTATATGCTTGCTTATAATATTTTTGAAAAGTGTAGCGATATGTGCAAACCGGGAGTCGAACTCGGGCCACCTATATCGCAAGACAGACGCCCTAATTACTAGGCAAAAGTGATCATTGGTACCTATAGATGTAGCATCTGTCATTTGTACACGAGACCATCACATAGTTTCTTCCCAGTGAGTCACAAAGGGTAGAACAATAGAGTTGTTTGAGTGTGGCAGTGAGTAGTCAGAGGTTGCTTTGCTGTGTTGCAGTGAGTCTCCAGAGATGCGGAGGTGGTAGTGTGCAAGTAGTGCAGTAGATGGCGCCACTGATGTGTTCGAGTGTCAGCTATGCAGCAACGTGCGCTAACGGGAATTCAAACTCGGGACTCCTCGATCGAAAAAAATTCACGCTAACCACTAGGAAAAAGTGCTCACTGGTGCCTAAATGTTGTATCTGTCACGTGTGCTCGAGACCACCACAAAAGTATAATAAAAACACCAATTAATTTCCCGTCAAAAACTATTATCTTTTAATACTGTTGTTACAACTGATAAGAATTTATATATTTCAAAACAATACTTTGGCAGACATTGCTGTCAAAACATTAAACATTACGTTTATGGGGCAGGGACAAGAAGAGGATAAACGTTACAACTCTGCAGATTTCTTCAAAATGCTTGATACTTTAATTTCAGTAGTGTAGTAACCAACTACAACGTTAACTCTACAACGTTTAATATACCCTTAACCATTATTTCTAAACATGTTTATTGATAATTTTTTGTAGTCAATATGTTTTATTCAGTCAAAGTAAAACTTTAGACCTTTAGGTGCTTTGTGTTGAAGGTAGTAAAAACTTACCACCATTTTTTTTAATTTTTTTTTTTTTTTATTTTTTTTTTTTTTTTTTTTATTTATATATATATATATATATATATATATATATATATATATATTGTCTTGGTTTTTGAATTGATAGACTTTTTTTGTTCTAGATTTGAAAGCGATTGATTCAGGACGATGTATTAATTCGTTTTCTATATGTAATTTTCCTTTTATTGAATTATATTTAGTCTATCAGAAACAATATGGAATAGACTAATTTTCCAACAAAGGTACTCGGATATAACTGTTTCTTGAAGGGCTATTTTTGTTTTGTTTTTTTGTTGCGACAACCGTCCTCAGAAGCACTAATACGCTGGCCAATATTGCTCAATACTGGCCAATCCGTTGTAGTAAACCTGCCCATTACTACGGATCTTCACCAATCTAGCTTAGTGCTGGGTGAAATATTTGGAAATTTTGTAATATTGATGCAGAGTTTAAAAAATAATTATTATTTATATAAGACAGGACGAGAAAGGGTAAAAAACAGGCTTTGTGATGTTTTTGACACGTCAATTTTTTAAAAAAAAATCGTGTATTTTGAACAATGTTCGTGTTTTGGCATGTATTGACCAAATTTACCAGAAACCCTGTTTCTGACATTGTCCAATACTGCTGCGCTATTTGGAGTGGTATGATAATTTTTTTTTTTTTAATATATTAGAATATATAATTAACTTTTTATGTAAAATTTACCAAAGTATTCAGATATGAATGCCATGTAGGAACTCAGTAACCCATACACAAAAAAGTAACACGAATAAATATCTCAGATATTTTGAGACGTGGGATTTTGTGTGTCTGAAGTCCAGGATGAAGTTTTGAAACATTTGTCAGAATAAATCCCCCGTGAAAGACACAAGAATGATTTGAATAAATAGATAGTCTACGAACAGCTGAGCAAATACATATTTTGGAGAAAAGGGTATCCTAACTCAAGGCAAAAAATAAAATATTCTTCGGCTCGTGGTATTTTTTTTTTTTATATTGGTGGTGTGGAGTGTTACAAACCATGTTACAAACCTTGAATAATTAGTATTTCGTTCTGTTGATTTTAATATTGAAAGAGAAAAGGCCGAATTTAAGATATTCATTTATGCGTGTAATTAAAAAAAGACATACTTCGGGAAATATTGAGCATTGAAATGAGTACACTTATTTATGCATCGCAATATTTAAGAAGGACATTTTCGTACCATAAAACAAACGAAGCGAAACTAGATTGATTATCATAAACAACATTTTTTCGGGAAAAAAACAACAACATGTTTTCGAAATTTCAATTGGAGGAGGTTGCAAAAGTTGTATTTTTGGCTCATTGTATCATCGTCAAAGTTTCGTCAAAATCAGTTAATATCTTCAGGGGTCCCAAGTCTCTTAAAAATCATTAAAAAGTAAGTATTAGAAGACAAAAAGCATTTTAAAATGAAACATTTCGCAATGAAAGTACGATATCGACGGGATACTCAAGTGCTACTATGCGAATTAATTTAAATAAAGATTTTTTTTTTTTTTTTTTTTAATTCTGCTTGATGCCCCAAGCATATACTTTTATGATATAAGTGGCAAGCGATGTTAAATTTTTGATGGATGTTTTGTAGCCACATACAAACTCAAAATACTGTTTTGAAGCTTGTATCCACCCTGAGTATGCTACAGGACCTGGTTTTTTCAATGAAATATCAGAAGAACTTGCAACCAAACTATATAGCTAGACAAATGTCATATAAATATCTCTAATCATTACTAACAATCATACTATCAATATAGGGCATATTCTCTAAGCTAATTTGAACGAATTTCTTAATTGAGAGACTGAGAGATTTTAATTGTTTTGTAAATTGACCCAGAAAATGCTTTGTAATCAAATGCTGCCCCATTCAATGCACATAAGAGATGTCGCAACAATAGCTCGTCAGCATGAAGCAAGCGCTAATGCACCCTTATAATGGTTTCCCTAGCTCCAGCTTCAATAAACTAATTATTCCTACATTGTGACTTACATTGGAGTATGTTCTACCACATTCGATTTCATTTAGTTCATTCAGTTCGATACCACTTACTTACAGAATATTAATTAAGACGTATTCTCAGTAACGTTGGCAGATGCACTGTGAGCCTGGTTCCTGTAAAAGCATAAAATGCCACTCTTCCGCAGTAGGTGGATAATATTTCAGTCTCCTCTTGACTCACATTTTCGTGTGTGCCGCTTGCTCGAAGGTATTACCACATATAAAGTATTCACAAATTAGTTGCACAAATTCGTGACTGAATAATGTACGAAATATGAATTGTAAGTTACTGGCTCAAATGTAGATTAGCTTTGGTGTATCCCAAGTTTGCGGGTAAATAGCGTAATGTGTTTCCTCTATTCATAAAATGTCAACGTGTCAGAGAGCTAACTGTATTTCGTCATTCGTTCTGTGTTTACATAACTATGAAGACGTATACCAGCGCTGAAAATACGGCTGCTGAACCGGCGTGGTGCAAGTGAAACGAAATTTCCATCTACATTTCACCAAAAGTTCTCCAAAAATAGATACATTTGTAACATAGTTCCAATGATTTTCAGATACGATGTATGGAACATATGCGTAATGATCAAGGCAAACCGAAAATGCGGAAGTAGGCAGTTAATGAAATAATCTCTCCTCAGAATGGGGCATTTAAATAATCTTTCCTCAGAAGTACGGGAAAATCTCTATCAAGAGCTAGTGATTAAATGGTAATTCTAATAATTATAGTAGATAAAATTTTCATGAAAATGCCTGATGTTCAAACATTACAAATGGCAAACTGCTCAAGCTCTGAAACCCGTGGACTTGATGAAAAGAGGTGAATTTCGTAGCAATATGTTACATGCATTGAAATGAATAATAATTTTGCAGTTAGTTTTCAGTGACGATACTACGTTTCATTTGAGTGGTAGAGTGAATATACATAACATCAGGATATAGAGATCCAAAAGTCCTCATGCCATCTACTAGAGTGAAAAGAGTAGTCCAAAGGTATACGTACTTTGTTCAGTAAGTTCTTCTAATGCAGCGTTCGCCACTAATTTTTAGAGACGGGCCGCATGACTTAGGTTGGAACTTTCAACGGGCCGCAGATTTATACCGAATACGCCAATAAATATATTGCTTTACTACATACGTTCAATGTTAGAAATGTGATAATTACTAAAGGTTCAAAAATAAAAAAGAATTTTGAAGACTGAAAAAATAATTTAACTTTTTTATATTAATAAAATAACAATTTATATTTGATTCTTGTTTCAAATAATTTTCTTTAATCAATGTCATAAAAGAAGTTAATCGTTAGTGACAATGCTACAACGTGATGACATAAATTCATAATCAATAAAGATATTTCAACCATGCTGCCTAAATCTGTTATTTTAGTCGATGTTTTAAATGCGAGACGATGATGGCCGGTCTGCTTTTCACTATCTACTTAGCGTTTAAAACTAGTCTTCGACGCCATTATTGCACTGGAGTCATAGAGATCGCGATACTTCTTTTCATGTTAAAACAAAAGAGGCATGCATTAAAACTCCCAGAAAAGCAGAAATCGAATTGTTCCATTCACGAATCAGTAAGGTGTCATAAGTACAAAACTAAGCTATGCGAAGGAATGCGTCATTGGTAATAATTCAAACTATTGCTTTTTTTTTATTTTTCTGGCAGTCTCAGAAAAAAAAAAATATATATTCCAGACTTAATGGCGCAGGCCACTTAATGGAAAAAGCGGTTTTTCTTAGTAAACACATTCTATTGTAGACAAAATTATTTCCGCAAAATTTTATTTTTGTTCTTCTGTACTTTCGGCGGGCCGGAGAAAAAGCTGTCGAGGGCCTGATCCAGCCCGCGGGCCGCCTAGTGGCTGACGCTGTTCTAATGTGTTTTGTTCATTCCTCTGCTGAACAAACTGTTACTGGCTTCGTATACCTGTACATGCTGGAGATTTCCCTGATGTCGATCCTGAAAGAAACAGTGCATGAATGTTTTATTTTTCAACAAGATGGCGCATCGTGTTACTTTTACAATAAGGTGTCTTCTTTCTCAATACTGACGTAAAAGTTTGGATTGAACGCGGATGTGTTATTCATGGTCAGCACGATCACCAAACCTTACATAGCTCGCTTTCAGTGTATGGGCTTTTGCGAAACACCAGGTTTAACATTCGAATCATGAATCACCTCTGCACTTGGTTTAAACGACGTAAACATGCTCACTAACATCTACTAAGAACTCATTTAGTGATGGGACTTTGCAGAGTAACATGTATGACATAGGTAAAGTGTGTGTATTTCACTATATTATAACCTTGTTCACTATCATGCTTGATCAAAGAAATATGTTTGATAATGCTACACCATTCTTTTTGCCCAACTAGTTTGTGCTCAATTGAGAGATCAATGTTAAACGAAGAGAATATCTGACTTAAACAAACAAGGAGGATAATAATATAGTTTTTATTTGGTTTCGATTGAAAACTTTTTGTATTTTTTATTTATAAAAGGTATTTAAATATTTTTTTTCAAAAATACGAAATGTATCTAATAATTTATGCTCCTTGTGGCACTTTAAACACAGAAAATCAATTAAAAGTACGTTAATTAAAATAATAACAATTAAAATACACTACTATTATTATTAAAATATTTTTAAAACTCATCTGTTTAGTTAGAGGTGATATTTGGATAAAATGTGACTTTTGGTCAGTTTTCAAGTGTTTTGGGGGACTGAAAGATATTATTTAAAATAATTTGGAATTCATATTAAAAAAGTTAAATTATTTGCTTTGCATTCCCTGAGGATACTTAGTTATTGCTAGTTATTTTTTAAAGTTTTAATTAAAATGCACTTACAATTTTTTTTTTCTGAAATTTTAAGCATTCTCGGGCACCGGAAGATACTTAAAATTAAAATAAGTCAATGTTATGTGTGCTAGAATGCAAAATATAACTATTGCAACACCTGACGAATCGTTTTCCCGACTTTTGAACTTTTAGCTCCACCTTAATAAAAACGTCAAAGCATAATTGGCCGGGCCGAAAAGTCGAAGTATTTTGGATCTTTTACCGATAGTACGGAAAAGCTCTGGACTCTCCTTATTAAAAAGTGTGTAAAATCTTGAAACTCTTAATTGATATCTTCTGTAGCCCCAATGAGTCGAACATTGTAAAAATTGGACTAAAAATGCTTAAAATTCAAAAATTAACAAATAACACAGATTTCGTTGATCATTTTGCGGTATGCTTAAAAGTTACTGTTTTTTAACAACAACACCAGTCAAAATTTTTAGAATTATACGTAAATATCTTCAGCAGCCTCAACGGCACCGAATTTTGGAAATTGAAGGCAATTTTTTAAATAAAAACACATTACTCTTACCTCATTATAATGCAAAAAGAAATTTATTCCATCTTCCAGACATACAAAAATATTAATGTTTATAAACTTTTTTGGACCCACACTCGGGCAAGTGGTTTCTGGATTCTAGCGTTGCTCTATTAAATCCATCCCTATCCTGCGGTTCACCTGTTTTACTGGAGGCTTCAGTGATTAGTTTTGTGTGTGTGTGAAGGATTTTGAATAGGGGGGCTCGAAAAAGTCATACTCTTTTAGATCTTTTCGCGGTCGGGCGGAAGATTGTGAATCTCATTATTAAAATGTGTGCAAAATCTTACAACTCTGAATTAATATGTTCTGTCTAGGGAATGCCAGAAAATGACTAAATACGCATCTTACACAACATTTACTAGCAAACCTCTTTGTAATGCGTTTAAAACTCTTGCAAGTGCGTTTAAAACTGGATAAAACAGCTCTTGTTAGGTGTAGATATGGGGTGTCCGACAGAACCACTGATACTATTGCATCGAGTTTTATGCAAGACTTGGGTTTAATATCGGAATCAAACACCTGCCTCGTCACAGACAAAAATAAAATATGAAGGGAAAAATCTAGAATTAAAAAAGAATTCTACTCTGCCGGGCTTTTATTTTGATGGATGGCATGACACAACCTAAGCAACCGAAATACTCAAGAACAAGTAGCTCCAAAGAACAATCGTAGAAGATCATTACTGTATTGTATCTGATCCTGGTTCCACGTACATGAGACATCTTATACCTGAAAATGAATCTAGTCTTCTAGTCTTGATATATCCAAGAGCATTTAAGAATACGTGCGTTATTGAATGACTTTAGCAACCATACTGTTCTCGAATGTGATGACACGGTTATAGACACTATAACGTTTAATTGTATAATTCATAGGCTTGAATTGAGACTTCAGAGACCAATCCAACGGATTATCTTTTTACTTCATTTCAACGAGTTGCCATTATATCACCTATTTGAGTACATAAATGGATAGTCTTCTGTCCTCACGTCTTACACCATAAACATTGGGTAGCACCTGAAAGGATGAGAAAAGCTTCCACTTGCTGCTTTCAATAGTATTGATCCCGCCACCCTCAGTTCTGATCAGAAATACTTCTTAGACATTTGGCCCCGCCATTAGTTCTGGCGTTTGTTCTTCCTATTTATATAAGCATCTACCAGGAATGTTAAATTTTTCCCGCTGGCTGACAACTGCCAATCGAATACTGAGGTCTTGTATATCTACATCAGGCCCAACAAACGTGTTGCTAATTTTGGTAGTATTCATTCCATAAAGGATGGTGCTATATACTTGTGGCATTTCATCAGCTTATCTTGGTACTTGATGTTTAAGAAGTATCTTGACATAATCCATCTAGTAATTTTTCACAATGCTTACTTTGCGGATCTAGAAGACATTCTGATGTCGATTTTAACTGATGAGAGAAGCCATATTAAGACCCTTACAGCTATACTGATTATCAAAGCAAAAGCAAGAGAAAATGGCCCAGATGAAAATTGTGTTCGAAGATTCGTTATTCCTGCTGTTAACCTTGGAGCTACACATAAAACAGATCTCATGAATTTGTTGTGGGACTATGTGACGTTAGCTCTAGTTCTCAGAAAAATAAGTTCTTATGAACTTTTGGAGATAATACTGTGTGCCAATGGATGGCTAGGATTTGATAAAATATGCTTCACACACAAGCAGTCGAGCAAATTGTAAAACTAAACACTGAAGATTCCGGAAAAGCAGTTGGACCACAGAAAAGGGATGGAGCAATACTAGAATCCAAAAACCACATGCTAGAATTTTTAGGGAAAAAAAAAAAAAAAAGTGCCAGAAAAACATCTCAAAAAAGATTACAATCAGTAATGCTTTTGTAATTTATATGTCAGAAAGATGGAATGAACTTTATTTTCGTATTACAATGAGGAAAGTGTAATGCGTTTTTATTTAAAAAATTGCCTTTAATTTTCAAAATTCGGTGCAGCAGACGTGGCAGAATATATTAACTTATAATTCTAAAATTTTTTACAGGTTTTGTTGTTAAAAAACAGTAACTTTTAAGCAGTATCTTAAAATTATCAACGAAATCTGTGAATTTTTATTAATTTTTGCATTTTAATCACTTTTAGTCCAATTTTCACAACTTTCGACCCATTGAGACGACAGAAGATATCAATTCAGAGCTTTAAGATTTTAAACACTTTTTAATTCTGAGAGTCCACAACTTTTGCGTTCCACCGCAAAAAGATCCAAGATACTCCGCCTTTTTCAGCCTGCCCTAATGCACAGCGCACTCTTGCACGTATGGACTGGGTGATCATGTAATTAAGTACGAATTTTTCTCATTGTTTTTTTCTGACCAATACGTACATTTCTTAAATATTGTTCTAAATAAACCTGTAGATGTAACTATTCGATGCAATTTATAATATTTAAATCTAGTTACATTTAAAGTTATTAATCTATTCCTAGTTGATGTGGAAACAGAGGCGGCTCGAGGAGTACAGCAAGTACAGACATGTAAACAGTATATCAGTATATTATACTAAGTTTCTTAAGTAAAGAATGTAATTGAAAACGAGGATGGAATTTCTACGGTAAGTGAACAAATCTCCAATAAATCACAAATCTGTTCGCTCAACCTGCAAAGCACAATTCAGGAAAAAAAAAATCCTTCAAATCAATTCAAACCGAAAATCTTCGAGCGAATAACAGCCATCAGTTAGTGGAATATGCGATTTCGCTGCATGTGTACCATGGAAACCGATGTTACAATGAAGCTTTTCCTCCACAGTTTGTATAAGGCGCTGTAACGAGATGCAGCCCTGGAGAAGTTTCCTACTTCATCTACACATGGAAATTCGATGCTGATTGGCTCTACGTGAATCGGTGAGGTAAGGTGGCAGGGGCATTTTTAAGAATCTCTTCAAAAGAAAATAGTTTTCGCGATATGGTTGTAAGTTTCAATCATCTTAGTATGTGTGCTTTTTTCGAGGTTATGAAGTAGTTTTATTTCCAAAAAATGTTTTGTTCACAATCGAACGTTTAAAAACTCTGTTAAACTTTGAATTGGTAAGAAGTGAAACTCAAATGGCTGACGTGTTAAGGAAAACTCTCCACTAGTTATTGCTGAATTTAACAAAAAAGTAGCTATGAATTGCCGCTTGTTGTTAAAGGTCAATAAAAAACTATACAAAATTATTCGATTAATTGTTCTTATTTTATATGAACTGTCTAATTGTACATGTTATATTATAAATATTATTTTATACAAATTGAAAAGAAATTTTGATTTGGGTATTAAAAATTAAATAGTTTGCGTTCATGAATGATTGTGGAAAGTGTGTGTGCGGGAGGAGTTACATGTTTCCGGCTGCACTGACACATTTTCGGCCTCAGGCGTGACCATCGATATGTAGAGCCGCCCCGAATATCGGAAATATCACCAAGTGAATTAAACGCCAATCGGTAGGCGATGAAGTTTCATATTTAGCCACATATTTCTTGTGCTATTTTGTCATTTCCTACTTTTCTTTTTTAATTGCTGAATTTTTATAACTTCTAATTGATTATTTGCCTATTCCTTATATTTTCAGTCTTTGTTTAGTACCACTTTTTGGCCTTGAACCTACTTTTAAAATTCACGCCAACCCATCTACCTAAATCAGGAATTTACCAAGTTTTATGTATGAATGAAACCAACCACTAGTTTTAACTGAGAATTTAAAAAATTCCATTGTTAAAATTATTGCCATTAAACTCGTATTCATCGTATATATTTCGGTAAACTTAAAAAAAAAGCTTAATTTTTTATCACCGAAGTGCAATTCTAATTTAATTTTTTTTTTTAAACTTTTATTTCTTAAAAAAAAAAATCAAAAATTTACATACACACGCTTTAGTCTTTCAAAAAACAAGTTCTCGTAATACAAAGGAAGTTAAGAAGGTATTGAATCGAAGTTACATCCTTTGTGGTAAGTTATCACTGTCGACAGAGAATCCATTCATAGTTTAATGGTGTATTAAAGAATAATGAGATTGTGTCATAAATAGGTAATGGCATCACCTGCTCAATATTGCGGTTGCTGACTGGGCAGGTGTGAATTTTGGAGCGATGCCTTCTCTCTCTATATAAGGCAAAGCCCTGACCACTCACTCATAACTAGCTCTTCCTCTTCCCATATGGTCACCACTCTGAAAATTAGTACAAATATCAACATTGGTAAACATTGAAAAAGTTAGCTATTCTGATTTAAAGGGGTTAAACGTTTCCAATGAGAGATATTCGAATGTCTCACTTCTAATGCAGTTACAACTCTGATATTTGGTACAAATGTCAGCAAAGACAAACATTGAAAAAGTAAGCTATTATGATCTCGATTAACCAACTTAAAGGGGTTGAAAAAAGGGTTAAACGTTCCAAATGAGGGATATTCGAATGTCACACTTCCAATGTAGTCACAACTCTGATATTTGGTATACATGCCAACAAAGACAAACATTGAAAAATAAGCTATTCCGATCTCGATTAACCAACTTAAAGGAGTTGAAAAAAGGGTTAAACGTTCCAAACAAGGGATATTCGAATGTCTCACTTCCAATGTAGTCACAACTCTGATATTTAGTACAAATGGTAAGAAGGGAGAATATAGAAAAAATAAGTTATTCCAATATCGATTAAGGAATTTCTTAGGATTAATAGTCGACGCAACATTCAAACTATACGAGGAATATCCTAATGTCTCACTTCCAATACAATTACAACTTTGAAATTTAGAACTAAAAGCAAACATAAACACAATAAACTATAATAATCCGGATTAACTAATTAAAAAGGGTCAAAAGAGTGTTAACCATCTAAACAAGGGATATTCAAATGTCTTATTTCCAATACATTAAAAATTATAAATTTTTAAGAAATGTCAGCAAGGACAACTCTAGATAAAATATGGTATTCTTATACAGTTATTCCTATGTTGATAAATCCATTTTTCGAGATCGAACGTCTGAAATGTGTAATACATGAATGTCTTTTGATTGCTAAAATGCACATAGTAAAATTTTGTAGCGAAGCACAGGTATTCAACTAGTAATTTTATATTTGCTACGTTGTCATAAAAGAAACTAATTATATCCTTAAATATGATACTCTTTGTATATTGTATATTACTTTAGAATAGTATTCACATGACTTTTATGGTGCCAAGATGGCACTATTTGGTCCCCTCCTACACTTCATAGTCTCCTGCACTACAACCTTACATGACTCTTCTATAATAATGTATTCCTTAAGTTGATGTCGATTCCCATACACAGATCTCACCACAATAAGTTATTCACTTTTCTTTATTTTGCCATTTAAGATAATAATAATATTAAAAACATTGAGAAATTATGTGACTAACGTTCTAATGTCTGGGATAAGTATTGAGTTTCAATGTATGTTAAACATTTTACATTAAAAATTACTTCAATAACCTTCTAATTCAAATAACCTTTTAATTGTGGTCGGTCTGTTTGATGCATAAACTTTTCAGTAGAATTGCATCAGATACTTTTATGAAATTTAAAACAAGTCAAAACCGATATCATAAATCAAATTGGCAACCAAAAGCTGTATTATTTATTACTCATACATATTAGTGATACTACGTCACTAATAAGTATGAGTTTTCTAATTTGTGATATCAAATAAAACGAAATATTGATATAGAATATCCTAAAAGAATTACAAATGAAAAATATTAAAAGCCAGAACCAGAAATTATTATTATTAAATATAAATATGAAATATTAAAGATGAAATTCCTACTAAGTTTCTTCGTCAGGGGGCTTGAACCCAGTCGGGATTTCAATGGATGCATTTCTGAAGAGCAATTGACAGATTTTATCAACTGCCCTCAAGCCCCAGCGCATACAGCAAAATAGACGGGACGTCAAATGTATTCAGAAATAATATAAGAAGAAATATCTTGAAAAATAAATCATACAAAAACACCATAGCAAATATTTAACAACCATGTTGTATTCTCAACAAAGAGCTTGGTTTTCCTATAAAGCCAAAATGAATTAATTTACCCCGTTATCCCGCTGAAACGAAACATTTATATAGAAAAAAATATAAATTCTAACTAAAATATCAGTCATATTAGCGATGTTATGTGCAAGCAATTACATAAGGAAATAAGTGATTATTAATGATGTAACAAACAAAATTAAGTAATGCAAAATCAACTACTGATGTTCGAAACAATATAATAGTGGCACGAGATGAAGTAGTCCCTAAAATGCTCTATCTTTTTATTTGATGTTTAGCAAGGGTGGGAGTATGTATTAGAGTTGAAGTGGAATTACGGACCTCACTGATTCAGAGATACAAATGAGACACATAAGGTCTTTCCAAAAACTAAAATAAACGAGATTCAATTGAAACTATCTACTTTCAGCACACGTCGGAACTGTGTTTTTAATTAAAGAACTAACTGATTAGGACATTAAATTCAAAGCAAGAGCATTTTGTTCAATGGCCAGATCTTTTTTTTTTTACTCTTCCACTTCTCTTGATAATAGAATGGAACGCTCGTTTAAACTGGGTGTGTACAAAATTAGATTAGACGTCTGGAGACCCAGAAGTTCTTAAAGTGGGAGTTGTTTGATGAGTTCTTTCAATGGAGGGGATTTATTTCGAAACGTTTGGAATTATTCAAGAAACTTTGTTTCGGAGATGTATTGGGTGATTTAAAAGAATATTGGGAAACAGTGATAACTCATTAATTACATAAAAGACGTTGAAGTTTAAGGAAAAACGTTGTGACCGTAAAAGATGGTTGAGTTCCTACACAACCTCTTGAATTGTACAGTAGAGTCTAATTGATCGATGAGCACAGTTACATAATGTCAGCTAGAAAATACACTTTAAAATCTAAATAATATTTGACAGTTGCTCTTGGATACTTAAAGTGACAAATTATCCAAAAATGAATTGAAACCAACTATATTTTGATCAGGCATTTTTGTGCAAAAACTGCACTAACGTTCCTTATCGTAAATGAGTACGTCACCACCAAGATATGAACTCGTAGGAGAGCTAGAGGGCATCTCCTTCAACTACTGCAATGAGTACATTCACTTTCTCGGTGTTGTTATTGGATGAAGTCTCCGTATAAGCATTGAACAGACCAATGCATCGGATCACCACACGTCCGTTCCACTATACTGGCTGAATCTGGCGTTAACCATTAAACAGGAGGACTCCTTGCATTAAATGTTTTTTTTTTGAGATGTGTAGTTTCCAAGACCATCCACCATGTAAATAAAAAATTCCGCAGCTTTCAGTTTGTAATTTTATTTCAACAATGTCTAGGGTTAGTACAAAAATATACAATGCAATAATTAGGTTTATATGAGTGTTTTCTTTTTACTATTTCTATATTCATGTAAGTCTCATTCCCATTACCAGTTAAATACCTTATTTTAAGGATTTTTTTTACCATGATTCAAATTTAAGAGTGTATTTCTTATGTCTATCTTTCTTATTCATCCAGTTATTATGAGTAAAACTACTGAATTTCAATACATATTACTTCTTACATGCAGTATCTTATAATTTTAGGTTTTTCATTCACTGTTTAAAACTGTTTCAATTTACCATGAAACTGATTAATTTTTTTGAAGTCATTAGGGCCTAATATCTTAACATAATGATGATATTTAACGTATTAAATTAAGGCTATAAACTTAACGACTTTTCTCAAATTTTTACACAATTAGTGTGTGTACGTGTTTTCTGTGCACGTAATAAAAATAATTTATCATGGAAAGATCTCAAAGTTTAGTTGATAATTACGATCGACACGTTATCAATCGCTTGCAGAAACTATTTAATTTGCAGTTAAAGTTTGAATCGCACTATTTTTTCGACATTTTCTGTGACATTTGTCAGCAATCTAATAAAATCTATATAAATATACAGTCTTTCAGAAAGAATCCTAATTGAAAGAAATTAAATAAATGCAAAACTTTAGAGGCATAAAAAGAAAAAGAAAAAAACCACATGTGGTTTGTTGGATATACAGGTATGAAATTTTGAATACTCCGCTTTGTAAAATTATTGATGGGAGTAAATTTGTTGACGATTGCATATGGTTTACTGATAAGGCCCATTTTCATTTGGATGGATTTGTCAATAAACAAAATTGGTGATTGTGGGGTACTGAAAACCTGTCTGTGAGTCTATGCAAATTCACTGTATTTAAAAAAAAAAAAAAATGATCGTTTGGGCTGCACTAACCAGTACAGAAGTCATAAGGCTTTTTTTCATAAAAGGGAAAAGATAAATTCATTCCGCTATATTCAGATTTTACATCAATTTACTGCCACATTTCAACTAACTAATTTGTAAACCAGTTCTATTAAAAATTCCTTACCTGTCTAATCAAACTTACCACTTGTTTTTTTTTCTCTCACAGTTTTACAGTTATGTCGTTTCAAAGTTTGAGATTCCTTTTTGAAAGACTGTGAATTATTTGACTGTGAATTATAATTACGGCTAGACACATTGAGTGCTACCCTCATTGCTCTTAAATAATAAAGTATTGATAAATACTCACATTAATTATTAGTTGCAATTACAAATAACCAATTGTTATTGGAACGTTGTTTCCTTAAGGGACTCCAGTTGAGTAAATATTACTTAATTTACTCCTCTTCAAGATTTATTAGATAGTAGATATTTTATACTTAAATATTTACCGTATTCATACTAACGATACGTTGAATTAAGTAGTCACGTTATATTTATAAATTATTCAAGTATCTGGACTTGAAACTTTTGATGAAATGTTAATTAGCCATGCCTCACTTCCAATAATTGAGAATCAGAGGGACATTTGAATATATCCGATACTTAAATATATGCGAGTGAAAATTATTCATTTGCAATGAAATTACATTTGGCATTATATATTCATGTTGAAAGACTTCTGTAGGATATTCACTTAATTCTGTATACTGTTTGAATATCAAATACGACAGATGAAGATGTCAAAAACATTTAAAAATTATTTTATATGTATTTTTCTTCATTGCATATGGCTATAAATTGATTTGAATATGCTTTTTCATATTTTTCGCTACATCTTTAATTTAATTTTTATTTTCGCATTAATCTTTAAATATTAATAACATAAATTTACGATAAAATTTTATTGCTTTCGATAGCTACTTTTAAAAGTAGGAAGTTTTGCATGTGAAGATTTTTTGTGTGTGTTTGGTTAGCATGTACGTTCAACGATTTATTTTGGAGCACACTTATGGCTAATAAGGAGAAGACCTACTCACTAACGTGTAATCCAAACCACAAAGAATACCCATGTCTCCCCTAGGATTCAATTCCTGGATATATGCGAAGCCAGAGCGATAATCCCGCAGTTATCATATGGGCCTCAAAGAGGTCTGGATGGCGTCCATCACTTGAGGTAGTCCTCCCTCTCAATAATTATTTAATTTTTCAGTGGTCAAAGTTAAAAAAAATATATCATGTACTTTTTATATATATATCCCTTATGTGTTATCGATGTTAACTGTAAAGATATTTAATTATAGAGGTTTAAGGACTTAGTGTTTGCTTTTGCGTCTTTTTAAAATAAAAAGGGGAGGAAATGCATGCAATTGCTGGCAAACAGGATTTTATTTCAATTATAAGTGAGTTGTGTTATAGTAGATGTTTTTATTTAGTAGTTTTCATTTTTTAAATTAAATTTTCTAAAGAATATTGAATGTTTATTTTATATTCTATTTTGCTTATCTTATGTGTTCTTAAAAATAATTGAATTCCAAGGTAGGAGTTTATTTTTTTTTTGCGAAAATAGAGTGTTATGAGCACTAACATTATTGATAAGGTGCCAAGAGCTGTTCCCACCAGCGGTCCTAATCGATGGTAAATTATCAACTGGACAAATCAAATTAGAGAGATAATTCACAGAAGCTATACGTTTAACATGCTTTTTATACAATTTCAAACCTTTAATTGCGTTACCTCATCATCCCTTTTGAGTTACTTAAACCATTCTTGCTCTTTAGTATTCATACATTACATGTCTGAAAAGTTCAGTGAATGGATGGATATCTCTAAAGCAACACTAGTTAGAAATGTCGTCACGCCCATGTACAGAGAAAGACCTATGAAGAGACGGCACGTAGCAAGGAGAGCAAGGAACTGAGTCAGATAAAACTACTACATACAGTCTATTAACGTTGTGTGTATCAAATTGAAATGGAGCAACGGATAAACGTTATGTTGTCTCAAATTCTTCGATTTAGAAAAATCTTTGATTTTAAAAACGCATGGCACCTCAAACGTTTCCTTTTAAAACCCTGCATGTGGAATAAAGAATTTATTTGAAATTAGATTTTTTTTAAATTTCCTATACTCGTTTCGAAATTTTTATTTTTTAAAATGTTTGTAGGAAAACTAGATTTTTTTAACTAGATTTGAAACTTGACTTGATAACGTTTGACCCCTCAAAAGTTTGCTCTCAGAACTATGAACATGGAATAAAGAAAGAAAGAAAAAAAAAAAAAAAAAAAAAAAAAAAACATTTTAAACACATTTTTAACATCACCCACACGCCTCAAAATTTCCAATTTTTTAAATTTTCAGCCTAAAAACTTGACCATTTACAATACACACACACTATGAGAAAATATCCTTTAGATATCAGCAATGAATATTTTACTTCTTGTTTTTGCATTTCATCTAAAAAGATACGAAAGAAAAACAGAAACCCTTTGCTCACGTTAGTATATAGGGTGTATGCCATTATACACGCAGACCCCCCCCCGAAGAAATCCCATTCATAGTAAAAGGCCTTTATTAAGACAGCCGAAAGGATTCAACATTGACTATGGAGAAATGGGATGGAATTTGGGGCAGGAAAACTGTAACAGTACAATATAATATAAGGTTGGCAGAACCGACGTCAACACACGTCGACCACGTGACACCTGTTACAGGGAATTCGGCTCGCATTACATCAAGTATTATCGATTACCTGGTGGAAGGAATTAGCATGTAGGACATGGTAGCAGTTGGATGCGACGGGTTTTAGTAAGCACATGAGGCGTAATTAGAATGCTTGAGAAATATGTCAATAGGACTTTGCGTTGGTCCGTATTCAAACTTCATTGATACGGATGTGTCAGTGGGTTACAAATGAATATTTGAATTAGTTAAAATAATTAGTTTTTCATGTAACTTTGTCACCAAATAATTTTATATAAAAGAAAAATATAGCTAATAGATTTATCGTGATTTTTCAATTCTAATCTGATTACGAGTACGAAAAAAAGCAAAAATGTATCGTTGCCGATTACCGTTACCGATTGTCATCAATTGTAAGAATATAAAAATATGTGAACATTGAAAAGTTTGTTTCTTTTCAATTATAAGGGCCAAAAAATAAAACTTTTGAGGGGGCAGGCATTTCCAGATTAGGAAAACTGTCTTCAACGTCAACAACAACACCTACTTTCTTGTTAAAACTTAAAAAAAAAAAAAAAAAAAATTAAAAAAATGCAAATTTTGAAGTTAGTGTGGAATATTTAAATTTGTCGAAATAGAGAATTCTTTTTACTTTATATGCTGGTTTCTAAAAGAAATTTTTTGATGGAACAGGCTTGTTCAGATTCGAAAAATGTCTTGAATAACAAAACATAGTTTTTTGACAATTTTTTAAAAAAAATAGAAATTTCGAAGCGAATGTGGGATATTTAAAAATTGTCTAATTTCATTTCTTTTCATTGCATATTCAGGCTCCTAAGTTTTGAAGGGTCTGGCATTTTTAGATTCGAAAATTTGTCGAAATCGAAGAATTCATGACATTTTAATAAACTTGATTTTGTTACAAATTGGGGAAAATAAAACGGCCACAGAAATGGATCCAAAGTTATCCAGGTGTACGGAATAAATGCCTTGAGCAGAAAATACGCTTACGACTGGTTCAAACGCTTTTAGGAGGGAAAAGAAATCATGGATAACGAACAACTTCCGAGTCAACCCTCAATAAATGTGACGACAGACTACATCGAGCGATTTTCAGCTCACGGCGTCTATTCCCCACACCTGGAATAACCTTGCATGCGTTCCTGTGGTTCCCAATTTGTACATAACTTCATGTTTATCCGTTTCTTTATTTCAATTCGACGTGTTTTTACACTCACGTTGTTAGACTACACGTAGCAGTTTAATCTGGTTGGTTTCTTGCAATCAGTAATACGTTCCGCCTCTTCATAGGTCCTTCCTGAGTATGTGTATGGCGGCATTTTTAACTCTCGTTGCTTTTGAGATATCAATTCATTCACCGAAGCTTTTAGACTAACCTTGTACAGTACGTAGAAATAAAATCGGAACGATGACTTTTTCTTCGGTTCTAATTATTGTAGAATCTTGCTGCTTGCACCAAAATGTTTTGTTTACGATTTTCTATATGTATGGTGCAAATTTTTTTTTCTTTCTTAGGGTGGTGTATACTAAGTAAATTTAACTCTATCTTTAAAAATTTTAATACAAACCCCTATTTGTTATGTTTTCATTCGATTTAGAATGCTTCGTTTACCCTAGATACCAAATTTCTGTTCATTATGTTGAGAAATACGTCACTTATGAGCGAAAATGTTTTGGTCGATCTGCTTGAGGGCAAATTTCTTTGGAGCGGGGAAGAATCCGAATATTTGAGAAGTCATCTATTACACGGTCCCTTAAAGTGAGTTTTTTTACATTTTTGCTAAAATTTTGTGAACCAAACGTCGAAATGGAAGGAAAAAATTCTGGAGGGTTTTCAACCATGATTATTTTAATAGAAGCAAAAAAAAAAAAAAAAAAAAAAAAAAAAAAAAAAAAAAAAAAATACATGTTTCTATTTAAAAAAAATTAAAACTTGTTTTATTAATTAATAATTAACTATTAAAAGTTGTTAAATACAAAAGTTGCATGTTATTTATGTTTGGCCTTCTATAAACTAACGTTTGAAACAAAAATTGCTAAAATGTATTAATTATTTAAGAATTTATGGATAAAGAATAAATTTTCTTTTTAACATTAATTTGCAATTTTTTTGACATCATTTAAATTACTAACCACTCATTGGAAAATTATAAAATTTGATAATTAAATTTTTTTTTTTTTTGTTTTTTTTTTTGGATTCTAAATTTAAATTTCTGGTGTTGTCACTGAATTTTTTTAAGTTTGGTTTACTTTTAATACGTATACGACCCCTCATGACAAAAAAAGAATTATAAAAAATTAATAAAGACCTTCCACGATTTACAACGGTAATTGACTTCAGTTATTTCATCAATTAGAATACAAGATACAGCCATCGTTCGGATTTTTTTTGCGTACTGTACTACAAAATATACTTGAAATTAAACTGCAAAAAAAAAGCAAAAAAAAAAAAAAAAAAAAAAAAAAAAAAAAAAAAAAAAGCTTTAGAATTGGTTATAATCTTTTCTCATAGAGATCCTCATACATAGAAATTTTTGTCAAAGAAAACGCATTTTTTAACAACTTTCAAAAATTCCTTTATAAATTCTATTCACAAGTACCATAGTCTCCTATATAAAGAATTGTTGCGAAATTTATTTTTAATCGTACACATGAGAAAGATTTATATTACAATACAGACTTTTATGGCTGAGTAAATTGCACGATGTGTAATATTTCTTAAAGGATGTAACAATGCTCAGAATAATTGAAAGTTTACTTTTGAAGTTTTAACTTAGAAAGTAATTAATTTATACAGCGCAAGGATAGTTTTATTCCAAATAAATTCATTAGTAAAAAAATACTCTAGATTAGATTTATATAAAAAAAGAAAATTATACCAATAAAGTTGCTTTATTGTTAGAAGTGTAAAATACAGGGAGCTCATAATTGGAAAAATTATGTATTGTCTGTACATGTACTGCTGCAACTGTTTCTATGATATATATTTAAGCAAGCGATCATTAATTAATAGTGTTGCAAATATTCACCAAGAAACTTTGCATGGAATGAAATATGTAGCTAAAAAATTAATAGGAAGATTGTTTTGATTAAAAGCACACACAAACAATGCATTACTAAACAATCTCAGCCATGATTTCATTACAATTATACCGATGTAGTCATAGAAAATCTATTTTTTCTTCTATCCTATCGCAAAATTTTCCCCATCCAACCACTAAAAGAGAATTAAATTTTCATCGTTATTACATATAAACCGAATAAACAAAAATTGCAACTTTCTATCTCTTTTTCTCTCGATATGAAATAAGGATAAGGGCGAGTGCTTAAAAACTTGCTACTAATAAGCACAGAAATATGTAAAACGCAATGTTTTCTTTTGAGGTGATGAATAATTTTGCTTTGGGACAAAACATTCTTCATTGCAAGAAATCTCATTAAAACTTTAATTTTCAGAGACGCATTTTTCCTTCTTTTTCATTAAGTTTTGGCAACACTGAACTCATATATGACGTGATTAAATTATACGGGTAAGATGGAGATTTACTTATATTTTAATGGTAAGACGCTGTGGTTTTCTATTTTGTAATTTATAAATCTTGATTGGTTATTTGAATGTGCAGTGTGTTTAATCTTAAAAAATAGTTATTTAATATTATGTAGTCATAGGTTGAGTGTTTTATAACTGCTTATAGACTCCCTTAGTCATATAGTAAAATTAAAGGAATAAAAATAAAAGAGTATCTTAGCAAAAAAACAATTAGACATTGTAAAAAACCCCGCCAAGTCAGCCAGAAAAAGTTATGAAATCTAATGTTTGCCGCTAAGCAGTCGAGTTTAGTTTCTTTGGGTTACTTCTACATACAATGAACTAAATTGTGATTATTAGGGGAGATAACCATAGACAATCAGTACTTGCCAGGCTATCGTTATTTCGGATTAATCTCATTTCATTTCCTTCAGCTACATTACACCCATTGCACTGAATTGAGATTAATTCTATAAAAACTCTAGCCTGCCAAGTACTGATTGCCTATGGTTATCCCCCTAATAATCAAAATTTAGTTTATTGTGTGCACAGGTTCCCCAAAGAAACTAAACGCGGCCCTTGGCATCAAACATTAGATTTCATAACATTTTCTGGCTGACTTGGCGTTTTTTTTTTTTTTTTTTTTTTGCAACGTCTAGTTTTCACCTTCGGCGCCGAATCGTCAACTTTTAAAAAGTCGCCAAGGGGGACCTTACAGTAAATCTTAACCCAAAGTTCAACTTATTGCAGAAAATTACATGGGAACTGTATGGTAGCATTTCATCGTAATTTCTTTCTGAATTTACAGTTAGAAATCAGTGGAGCAACCAGTGAAAATTTACACTTAACTCCTCAAATCACTGTCTGTGAGGATTCAGGGAATATGTTGTCAGTTCCATTTCTCTATAAAAGAACTCTGGTAGAGATATTACCTTAATTTAAAACGGTATAAATGCCACATATTCAAAGAATCTAACACCCTGGAACGCGGCAGTGTTTTGCCTCCAAGTTCGGTAACAAAGCGGCAGACATGCAAGTGTATATTATGTTGACAGAGCTTAGGCCTGTTTTCGACCCCTCACAGCTCAGCTTCTATCATAGCTAGAGCCCTGTGTTTTTTTTGTTTTTTTTTCGCTTTTGCCATCGTGTTGCCCCGGGCGAGTAGACGAAAAATAAAAACATAATTGTTAGCATTGAACATGGGAACATGGTAAAAAAAATCCTTTGAAAATCTTCGAAGTCACCGGAATTTTGTTCTTCTGATTCTTTTGGTTCTGACCAAAACTTTAGCCAGGGCTACAGTTAAAACTATTTGATCAATTTTAACCATTTTTTTTCTTTTTCTCAGTTTCATTAGAGGAAGTGCCTTTTGTATGTTTTGATGGATAGGAGGGTCTGTACCTTCCCGGAAATGATCCCGATACTTGGAAATTTTAGCCTGGTCTATATCTTAAACGCTTTAATATATTCAGACCATACTCCCCCCCCCCCCTCTCAGATTGATTAGAGGAGGTGCTTTTTGTGTGAATTAATGCGTAAGAGGGTCTGTACCTCCCAGAAATGATCCCGGAAGTTGGGAATTTCAGCCCCGATAATGATCGATTAAAACCCGTCAATGGATTTCGGATATTCATCTTTTGCTCAATTTCAAGAAGTGACTTTATTATTTTAAGTTGAACTATTTAAACAGTGCAATTATAAAAAAGTAAAAATTACTTATTGCTTATTACCGAAAAACATATTGCAAATTTTGCAATTTTGGCAGTGTTTTTTTTTTTTTTCTTTCTTTTTTTTTTCTTTTTCTTTCTTTTTTCAATGTAATAATTATTAGCAAAAATATCGCCAAACTGACAATTTTTTTTAAGTATTGTTAATAAGAAGACAAAAATAGTAAATTACATTGATCCATGTAAAATTTAAATTCTGTGACCAGTATTAAAGTGTAATTGAAAGTTGTGCAATGTTCCACACTTCTAGTCTTTGAATTTTTATGATCAAGTTTGACGTTATTAAGGTATTAAATTTGTTGTGTGGAGATTACTCAAAGAGACATTAGTCATGTGATGGCAAAGTGGTAAGATTATGTCGTCGCATTTGGTGATAGTTAAAACCGAATTTATGTGAATACAATGCAATTAAGCAGTTTGGAAAAAAAGTATTTTGACTTAATATATGAGTAACTGAAAACCTTGGCAAATTTTTAAGGGATTGTCATATAAAGAGAAAGATGTCTGGGTCACAATTGCACAATATGTAGTTAGAACTTGGCAGGTTAGACTTATTTCGAATTAATCTAATTTTTTTCAGCTACTTTGCACCCATTGCTCTACATTGAGATTAATTTTTTAAAAACTGTAGCCTGCCAAGTACTGATTGCCTATGTACAAGTACCCCAAAAAAACTAAACGCAGCCGCTTGGTTGCAAACATTAGATTTCATAGCTTTTTCTGTCTAACTTGGATTTTTTTTTTTTTACAACGTTTAGTTTTTTTTGTTTTTTTTAATGAAGGATTGATGTTTAGTAACGCTAGCTTTACTTATTGATGAATTACATGGCATTGTCCTTTTAAACGAGAGCCATTTATTTCTTGTGTTTTTATTCAATGGTTACGTGATTTAGAAGCAGTGCAAGTACGAAGACCGTCCATTTTGAGTCAATAAAATTCAGATTAAAATAACACTCAAAATTATTAAAATAAGAAGATATAACATTACTTTTATCCATAGATTGCCATTTTTATTTGTTTTAATGTTTAATAAGTATAGAACAGACTTATTCCACTTTCAAAAACAAGTATTATTTTATGAACGAGTTGATGTCATCCGAAATTACATAACTTTGAAAATAATACAATAGTTACAGTTAGTAAAATTATAAATATCAGAATTAATGGCGGCTATGTATATGTACAGTCAACTGGTGTTTTCACGGGTAAATAAAATCTCCATTGTTATTGAATAATGGTATACGAAAATTTGAATTTTGTGTTTGAAACACATTGATTACAAGGATGCCTTAAGTTTTGTCATTTGTTGGAGCTCTAAAATATAAATGAAAATAATGCCTTGTATAATGTCATAATTTAAAATAAACTTAAGCTTATTATAAAAATTTAAATAAAGTGTCTTTATTGCATTTTACATTCTGAATAAACACTCGCCATATTAGTACTTGCACTTCGCCAGTTCACTGGAGAATGAACACAAAAAATAGTGCCTTCTTCTAAGGACGATTCATTTGCCGAACGTGTCACCATTCCCATAATCCTCTTTTAAGGACATGCCGCAAGGAAACGACCTCTTGCGGCTTCGATAATCAATGAAGTGTGTCTCTTGTTACCTTTTGTCGATGTACTTCTACGGTGGATAACAAGGGCATACGTCAGTTACTGCACATAATTTCTTGTTTCTTTGTCTAGTGAGTTTTTGTCAGAAAAGAATCTAATGTCAGAGACGAAATTGAAATAGCATTCCCTGAATCTTAATAAAAATTGCGTACTCAAAGAGAAAGAGCGTCAGGAAAGATCCTGAACGTTCTTAGTTAGAAGATATATAAATCATTAACAATAAAAAAGTTACTAGTGTAAGAAAGCACCAATATATTGCTTTCGATTACTTATCGAATTCCGACACCTGAGAGCTAGCACCTTAGTGTTCACGTTTATACCACACCAAAGTAAAGGCATTGATGCTTTGTATGATTTAATGGGCAGAAGAAAGCATTTTTTTTTTTTTTTTTTTTAAATAATGATGTTTTGATGAATAAAAGAAGCTCCCAGATGCTTAAAACGTAAAAGAAACGCTCTTCAACGATTTATTTATTATTTTACGAAGTATTTATCCAATAGTCCTGATTTCTTAAATAATAAAGATATCAAATGTAGGAAAGGGTTTTCTTTTTTCCATTAAATAAATTTTAGGCAGTCATAGATTATTTTATAGCACCAAATTAGGTAATTTAATATTGTATTCAATAATAAATTACTTATTTTAAATTAGTATACATTATATTGTACAAATGAAAACATTTCTCATGTTAGTAACATTTGTATTAAATTGTTTAAACAACGGTGTACATAATTTTATTAGATAAATTATATACATTTCAAGGATGAATTTTTTCTGGGAGGTCTCTTATAAGGAAATGCCTCGCATTAAAGTCTCGAGGGAAAGGAAAAAAAAAAAAAAAAAAAAAAAAAAAGGGGGAAAAAATATATATATATACAGAAAGTTACCAACTGTCAGCATTACAAAAGTAATAAACTATTTGTTTATTGTAACAAATTTGGGCATTTCAGAGCGCAGATATGCTGGAAATCGAACTTAAACTTCTCGAATGATGGATAACCGTTATCAGGCCATTTTAACAAAACAAAAAAAAAAAAAAAAAAAAAAAAAAAAAAAAAAAAAAAGAGAGCAAAATTGAAGAATTAGAACGAGAATACTAGACCAAGTAAAAATTTCTAATAACAAATTATAAATCAGAAACATTTTTACTGACAGATTTAAAGTATATTTAAAACTGCGATACTCAAACAGCGAAGTAGCCGAATATAATTTTAATGAACGTAAACTAATAAACTTTTAAATAAAACTACTATATGAGTAAATCAAATGAAAGTCATTCAAACTTACATAGCAGCAAGTTTGAGTGACAAAAATAAAGAGGTGTTTTATCAGTATGTAGCACACGTTCAGTATTTTAGAATTTCAAATTAACGTATTTCACGTTTCTAAAAAGAACATTTTCTGATATCTTAATGCAAAAATTATTTTACAGAATAATGCATATTCCTTCTTAAAATGTTATTTAACTCATTTAGAAGCTAAAGGGTCGTGCTGATAAGACATTACACATTGACTAATTATTCGTAAACTTCAAATATTGCAATATTTGTTTTTACAAACTGAGTGTGAATGGTGGGTAAAAGTGCAGATGCTCATTCGGAAAACATTCACTGTGTTTAAAAATTCCTCCATATTTAAAGCTCGTTCATTGTGTAAATTAAGGAAGCAGATAAAACCTTTCCCTAAAACGTCATTTGTGAGAACATTTTACGCGTGTGTAATATTCAGTAAATTCTTCTCACAGTTTTGAGTTTAAGGTATGATGAGCAATCGAAAAATTCAAAATTTTACTTAAAATATCTTTTTTAGTAAGTTACATATTTATTAACACATTGAATTGTTTTATGAACTAAAAATATATGGCTAAAACTAAACTAAACTCAGTTGCGTAGCAGCCCTGATCCAGCTTACTTGACCATGGGCTCCTCGCTGCCATACAGCAATGTCCCGGTCAGATAGTCAGTTTGACTCGAGATCTCCATTGTTTATTTTCAAGCATGCTTGGTTCTCATATGGCTACTTAAATAAAATTTAATTTTCGTAATAATGATTTTTACACATCATGGCTACTTAAAAAAAAATTAATTTTCGTAATAATGATTTTTACACATCATTCACGAATTCACTTTTAATTTGAATCTGAAACTATTCCACTAACTTGAAAAAAGGCATTTCAGGTAATACTTTCATTCATTTAAATTCCCAGCACTTTTTAATGGGGAACAGTTAGGATTTTTAAAGATTTGGGCAATAGATGAGAAAGACTGCTAAAGTTAAAAGAAGCAAACATTTTAATGATTAAGCTTTTTAAAATAGTTCGTAATAGAAGATGAACAACAGCTCTACATAGAATGTTGAACATTAGCAAACACTTCAGGCGTTTCACCCATATTTTTAACAGCAACTGACATCGGGCCACTAGATCTTCATCGCATTCATTGGGATTTTGTAAATCACATTCATAATGTGTCTCAGAATTCATACATATCAAATTTGTAATAAGAAAATGAGAGGTCTGTGCCATTCGGTGTTACGCAGTGCAAGGGTAGTAGTTAATTGACAAGAGTTCGTTTACTTTTTTGATAGTGAAGGAGATGAATAGAGGAAGCAAACCTCTTTCTGCTATGATCTAAACCTGCCTTCCAACACCTCAACTCTTTTTTGGGCAAACACTTTTCGTTACAAAATCGACATGTTTCGTCTTCCTCTACCTGTCTTTATGTTTTTGCCACATATTTTAGAAACACCCTCCAATGTAAACAATACCACAATTTGGTCTCAAGCTAAACCACATTGTTTTTAGCTGTTTGAACCCAAGTCACAAGTAAATCTACTGATATTGCATTCTTTGGAAGGGCTGACCTTAAAAGCAGGACAGATTGCCTCAGTTATAAGGATGTGATTGAGATTACTTCGCCTATCTACGTATGAAAATGTAAGGTTGTCTTGCTATTTCCTGAGAAATATCCTTAGATGGAAAAGCAAACAATAGAATCCAACACAAAGGGATATTTTATATATTTTTGCTGAATCAGTTGAAATATATTTCCATAATAACATCTCTTCAGTTTTTTATAAAGCCATTCTAAAATGCATAATGCACAAATATCCTGAACTCCAAAAACTGGAAAAGGCTCTAAAATAAATATAGACAATTTCAAAAAGAAATTTAAAACATTTTTATTTCAACAATGAGAACCAAATTATTAGGAATTTAAAATTCCAACATAGTTATCGCTTTCAGGTGGTTCTCGGTAATGTGCTCTATATAATGGTAAAGTTTAATGGTTGTATTTGCACGGAAAATATTAAAAATTTAATAAGTATCGTCAACTATAGTCCAAGGCAACTTATCCTAACCTCATTGAATATACTACACTGTTATGTCCGGTTTTGCTACGCTCTGATTGGCTTAAAACTTTTATAGTATCCGAGGTTAGAAAAGTAAAGTATTAAGTAAAAATAAAATTTAAAAGTGCTTAACTTTTTTTTATCAACATATATTTCAGCTTAACACAAAACTATGTGCGTAGGGTTATCAATATTACCATATAAGTTGTGATTTGCTCGGAACTATATTTTCTACTCCGGAAGGATCCATCTTATAACGTAATCAAAGATGTTAAGATAAGTTGTCTGGTAGTATAGTTAACATCAGTAACATGAAGTTAAACTTTAAACCGCCATTTCCCATTTTAAGCTCAGTTGCAGGTACGACTTCTGTGCTTAGGGCAGTAGAAATGTACCCCCGCTGAAAAAGTAGAGGCGTATGACTACTGGTGGACTTGATAAAAATAGTCTGGAATCAAAACTATTTCTCCGGAATAGTTCTGAAAGAAAAGAAAATGTATAAAGTTCGAAAGAGAGAGGAATGAGTTTTCCTAAGAAACTTGTCTTTTGAAATTTCCGTGGAATTGACCTTGCTGGAATGTGCTCCGGCAGGGTAGTTTCAAGGAGGTTCATAAAAAAAGTTTCGATTTCATAAAAAAGATTCGATTAATAATAACTTTAAGATTCGATTCTAAGAAAATAGGAATTAATATGTAGCGTCAATTTATTCAAATAAACAAATTGAAATGATAATACACATAAGATTTCTTCCTTTTTCAGAAAATGTTTTCATATATTTTCCACTTTTTTGTACTTCCAGAAAAGACAGTAGGGGGAGAAGTGCACTCGTTATGCAATCCCTGATGACACACATGATTAAAAGCAATTTATTTTGAGTTTTCATATTTATTTAAACGTAATATATGAAGATTTTTTTTTTTTAAGTGTTTTAATATAGTTACTTTGTAGTTAAATTTAATTAACTTTACTTATTGCACTGGATAAAAGTTTAGAAAAACTATAACTGCTAATTAAATAGAATTCCATAGGTATTTCGGATGAATACAGGTTACTAGATTCACGTGGATACATTAATTAATATGTAAAGGAGGATTGAAATAAAATAAATTGGTGTCCATCTGAAGTAATTTATTTCTTTTATTGCATAAACTTTTCTTAATGCCTAACTATAAAAAAATGTAGAAAAGAAATATCTTTTCAACGCGTCGTTATTGTTCTAGTCATTTGTTATTTTCCAATTGCATTAATTTACATACTGATTTCATACAATTGTATAAAAATTCCGAACAATACGATAGCTAAATTAAGTTATCCACAAATATTAGATCCATTTTAATAATGGTTCTGTTGGTTATTATTTACTCAATGTGCTAGTAAATTATAATTTTTTTTAAAGGTGATTTTCGTACTCTAGATATGCAATAAAAAATATACATAAAAAAACTGTTAATCAAATAAATTGTCCTACTCAGAGTATTATCCAACAAAGAATGTTTTCTTATAAGATTTTTATTTCCTTCTATGTGCTTTCATTACACTAATGCTCGTTTCTTACAAAGACAAAATACAGTGCAAAGCAAAATACCGGAACAATTTTAAAATAATAAATATGAATAGGTAAATTTTTTAGAATGTTTAATACTGTGCGAATACTTTCCGTGATAAAAATTTTGTTTTTAGAATCAAAGTAATTGTTAAATTTAATTATAATTTGTCTGAAACGTTTGGGCAAAATCATATGGATGGTTCAGTAGAATAGCCATTATTACCTTAATTGCCATTTTTTTAAAACTTTATTTTATCATCGAGTATGATAATTTTTAAATGGTAAGTATAAACATTTTTTTCTAAGAATTTTTCAGGATATATTTATTACTGTCTTGTTATTTCATTTGAAGCAACATAATGTATTTTTGCAACACTATAAAAGTGCAAATTTAGCTTCACAATTCATCGTCATTAGGGATTCTTTGCAAATTTAAAATGTGTTGAATTTTTATACTGTCCTACCATTTATAAATCGAAAAACTTTAAAATGTGAGGATTAGAGTAATACTCAGGGGTTTGGGAATTTTTATCAAACTTTGAGATTGTAAAAAAAATGGAGTTTTAAACGTGAAAGAAGTGTTTCAAAACTTTTGCGTTTATTAGCATGTGAATACACACATTTTCCACAGTATAAGAATTCAAAACTTAAAAATTTACAACTTTTCCCCCAACCTATATCTTTATCTTCAAATACTATTATGTTTATATTAAGCCTTCCATTATCAAAAGTAATGTGTTAGTTAATGAAAACTAAAATTCACCATGATGGTTAGTGTTTCAAACGCTTTTGTTAAATATCATACTGAGAGCCACTGGAGAGAATATTCTGTCGGTGCTGATTCTTTTTACCTCAAAAGGTTGCATTCAGGGGCGATGGAACTTCCTACGTTTACCCATAATTCATCACATAGAGTGAATCATGGGTAAAATGAGGCACCAAGGCTGAATTACTGCGTAATTGTTGCAAGTAACTGGCACTAATGAACCAGCAACTGGAACAATCCAGCTATTAAGTAAACATAACGGTACCAGTAGGTAGTCACGGAAGAGCACGGATGATAGGTGTTGTCGCCACAGTAAATACAAAATGTTTGATCTACTGGAGATACCAGCTACTAGAAAGCCAGTAGAAACTGTCTTTTCCAGTAACTGTCAGAAAGTGTATGGTGCGTTTACCTATCATCTAATGATTGGTCAAACGGTTACTAACTGATAATGTGTAGATTTATAGAACTAGAACTAGGTTTTTGACCCTTTATTTCACCAACAAGTGCTGGTATTGGGGTGTCTAATGACGATTAACTACAGTCTGTATATTACAACACACATTTTCAGTATATATATATATATATATATAAGTAAGTAGCGACGTATTTCTTAAAGTTCTATTTTATTTTATTTGCTTACAACGATAATGCAGGTTAGAAAAAAGGTGGCAGCATCTAAATTAATCAGAAAATTTTGAGTCGTTTCCATCACGTGATTGGTTCACTTTATTTTTCTAGAAATTTCTGCCGCGAGTCAATAAAAGGGCTGATGGATGGAATCGCGAAGTCAGTTGAGTTTTGGAAGCTGCTTTGAAGCTTTTGTTTTCGTTGTGCCTGCATTATCGCTGTATCTCAAGTTGTATGCATCGAAGCTTTTGTTGATGCTCGGAGAAGTTTTGTGAACCTTCGAGAGAAGAATAAATCATAGTTTCTATATAGTATAAACAGCGTCATCCTTTCCTTTAAGAAAATTCATAACAGTGTTATATAGATCTTTATGTTCTCATTTGGAAAACGCTTTATATAGTGGATGATATCACTTTCATAATTTTTGACCGGTAAAAAAGCGTTTAAGGAAGTTAATTGTTATAGTTTTGAAGCTGAAGAAAGTTCAGTGAGAAGTCCTTCACATTACCGCCTGTTTTAGAAAGTCAACTTGGAAGTCAAATACTCACATTACGATTCTTAAAAAATTTATTTTTGTACACCAGATGACGCTGTATGCAACTGTGAGCAACTATCCAGTGTAGTTTAAGTTGGATGTGAGCACTGAGATCGGTAAGATTTTTTTTTTTTTACAATGCAGTTGATGTTTATTAGAAAAAAGTATAACTATTTATTTTTGATGTAAATATCCGATCTTCTTCAGTGCGTTTTTGTATAAACTGTATTATCCTACGGTTAGTAGTTCACTAATTATCTAGCTTTAAATTATATTCTAATTTTAAGTTACTTCGTGTTATTCAATAAAAAAAAAATTACAATTTCTATTTATTTTACCAAATTTTTCAAATATGGTATGATTTAATAAAACATTAGCGAAATTTTTCATTGTTAAAAAAATGTTTATGTAGCTTATTTCATTAACATTATTTAGTACATAGCTGTATGGCAACATTTCAATGCTTCAGACATATCTGTGGGAATGCCCTGCTACATTTTTTTTCTCTTTAAACCAAAATTGGGTGTTTTTTACGAATCTTGTAATTTTTCTTGATTAATGATTATTCAGTATTTTTTAGGTGGGATGCATTGTTTAAATTTTTAACTTAAAATAAATTAGTTATCTTGGGGAAATCAATTTAGAAACCAGTGATGTTGAACAGTGCTATAAAATTAAAGAAAAGTTTTAGAAAAGCCAAGAGAAATAAAGTAACACTCCTCCTAAAAGAAATACCCTTTTTTTTTTTAAAAAAAAAACGAGATAAAAAAATAGTTTTCTCGGAGAAATGAAATAAAGGAAGAATAATGATTGTTAATACCGAAACCCAAAATGCCTTTTTGACCCCATGACCATTAAATATGCTTAAAAGCGTTTAAATGCTTAGCGGATGTATTATTCGGAAGGAAATATTCCTTATTTAAGAAAAAGTAAGAAATTAATGAGTTTTATTTCCTCGTTATTTTACTTATTTTTTAAAAACATTCTATTTACGTGAATGCGTAGCTTTAAAAACAATTCTTTGTCACATACATCTATTTTTCATACTTACACAAAATAACAATATCATTTAATAACATTTTTATAAGAGTTTAAACAAAGGATTTTTTTACGGGAAAAGTTATATGAATGGAACCATTGAGTGTACTCAACGGTACGAGAAATAAGTAAAAAAAGCTTTAAGAAAATTCTTTGTTTTGAAGATTTTTTATATTTTAAATATGTATGAATGAATTGAAGTAGTCTTTGAATTCATTCGACAGTAAGTTTTTAGGCATGCTTTGTAGAATAAAGTTGTTTTTCAGTTTCAATTCCATTGATTTATTTTTCTAGTTAAAGCTCTAGATGTTGGACAATGGAGCTTTTACTATGAAGAGTTTAACTGTAGTTTTATAGATTGTATGCTAGGTTAAATTGTTTAATTTAATTCTAGCGAATACATTTTAAGAGTGATTCTTCAAAATGATGTTTGCTTAGTATTTGCTTAGAAATTCTGTAAAGAATGCAGTTTGTAGTGTATTTATGTTTTTAGATTTTGAATTAAACTATTATCTAATGAGTGGTAAGGAATGAATTCCCAGTGCTACTTCTAGGCTTTTTTATCGCATTATTTTGCTTATAAATTATAATTCAAATATTTTTATCAAATTAATTGCGATTTAATCTTATATTTATTGTGACTAGGACTTTAACAGTGATTCCAATGTATAATTTATGTAATGAATAGTTAAATTATTTGTGTAGAAATGAGTGCTATAACCTAATAAGTACAAAATTTACTCATTTCTGCAATCAATTATAAATATATTTTGAAACTTTTTAAGTGAAAATATAAATTACTTTTAATTTTTAATTAGCATCATAGATAAGTATGCAGCTGGATTCACATGCTTTCCACTGCAAACAGATTTTTTTCAGAAAACTTAAACACCAAAAAGCCAAATATCAAGAATAAGAAATAAAATCGGAATTCATAAAAGCAAACATAGTTTTAGTTGTTGTATGCTTTAATATTTTGGAATATATACTCCCTATATCTACTGTAATGTAGTCCCTTTTCTTGTATCTTCTGGTGAGATCTGTTTCTATAGTTATAGTATAATACGTTTTGAATTGAATGTTTGGAACCAAAAAAAGGGACGAGACAGGATTTTAGGATAATCTCTGCTTCTGAAATGGCTTAGTTGTTTTTTTCTCTTCTCTTTTTTTTTCTTTTCTTTTTCCCCCTTCGCCCCCTTTCCCTCCTCCCCCCCCCCCCCTACATAATTCAGACATCTGGTAGACAAAATCTTCCTTAGTATTTAGGGCCAATAACTTATTGAGAACTAATACAAATACTGTGTCATGTTTATGAAAAAGCAATTATTTGTTTATTAATGAACTTAGATGTCAATGTAGATTGGTTATTCATATTTGTGCTTGTTCTCCCATCCGAGAAGCAAATGTATGGTCTCTTGATATTCTACAGTTTTAACAGTGTGTTTCTTGTTCAAGGCAATATCTAAATTAAACACCCAGCTGAAAATAACACAATACTTAATATATTTAATTCGTGTAGTATATACACTATAAAGGTGAGGTTTTCTTGAAAATCAAAAGAAATTAAATAAAGTAGGGAAGACTTGTGTACCTAGGGCCGCCTTTTTCCAATGGACAAAAAAATTGAACCACTGAGCCGTTTAAAATGTAAAACTGATATGCATACATCGTTTAGTAATTACTTCCCATTGGGATTAATTTAAATACTTAAAATAATACATTCTGTCAAATAGAAGGTTTTTAAAGAAATTTCACAAATGGTCCTAGGGCTATTCTCTTTAAGTGAGGTCCATAATGAATAGAAAACAGACATGCACAGATGAATTTTAATAAATAAACAATATCAAGTAATTATCAGTCATTGGTTTATCATATAATAACTATAATACATTGAAATGTGTCAAATTATTAGTAAATTACAAGTATTTTAATAACTTGAAAACTGATTCGAAAAAAATAAGCTGCATGCATTATCGCTTTGAAGCACCAGGAGATTTTGGTTTTGTCAATTTGAACACAATAAGTAACTATGTGATTCTAGGTACGCGACTTGGTAATTTCATAAAAAATGTCTTCTACTAAAAATGCACATGGAGAAATGACTTATGTAAACATCTCATTTAGTAGTTAATGTTACAAACAAAATTATTTACTAGAATTCAAAGAAAAGTATTCGACTTATTTTTGTAAAACAATAAAAGACATGAGCTGCAAAATGTTACTGCAGACCATATAAAAACGTTTTCCACTTATGACCTGTCACAGCTTTCTCCTCTAAGATTTCGCTAGGCTGCCAAAAGAGCAATTGGGTGATGCCACTTACACAAGTGAAAAAAAATAAATATATAACTAAACATTATTCAATGAAAGTGGGGTGGCTCTAGGTACACAAGTCTCCCCTACTGTAGCGATGTGAGCTAACGGGGAGTCAAATCACGGACTCCTAGAACAGTACACAGGCGTGCTAACCACTAAACAAAAGTGACCATTAGTGTCTGGATGTTGTATCTGTCATTTGTACACGAGACCACCACAGTACCAACACAGTTTCTTCACAAAATGTTGCACTATACAGTAAAATATGTTGGGCTATGTTTCAGATCCAAATGCAATAGTTCTTTAGAGTTTCTTCCAGAAATATGCGGTGCCATATTTGACAAAAAAAATAACCATTTAATGAGTTTATTTTTTCTAGTTTAATTAGATTTTTATTATTTGGTTTCTAAATTTAGCTTATCCTACAGTTTTTATAATAAAGTAAATTTTAGCTGATAAGCTCTTGATTTCTCAACCATAATAAACTTTACAAAATAGACAAACTAAAAATTAGATGTTTTATGTAAATGTCAGTCTGATATAAAACAAAGCTTCTTCTGTTCGTTTAGTTTTCGTTGTTTTCTTCTGTTCAAATATAGCACTTCAGAATAGTTTCCAATACTAGAGTTAGAAAACTAAAGTAGAGATTACTTTCATTGTCTAACAGCCATTATAATTAATGTATTGCTGTCACAAAGCCAAGTAATACGATAACTGTTTAAAACAAAACAGATATCTTACTACTTGACATAGTGATTCGAACGACTTTAGACTATGAAAAAAATTTCAGCTTTAGTTTTAGTTCCTAAGAAATCTTAGACTACTTCTTAGACTACCACTAGAAAAATAAGATTTGAAAATTAATGGTTACTGTATGAACTATGTAACCAAAGAAAAAAAAATAGTTAAATAATTACGTATTAAAAATAATACTAAAACCTACTTGCCAACTTAGAAATAACCAAGAATAAATATTATTTCTTTAAATCAATACACCATCTTTCAAAAGATACTGAACGACAATAAATATTACTTAACAAAGCCATTCATCATTTTTAAACAGATTTAGAAACTGATGCTTATCACATAAAAGTACTACCCTGACAACTTTTATAATCAGTCGCTCCTTATCAGCTTCGAAGTGGGCTTAGAATACAAAAAGAAAAACTGTTAAGTCATGTTCAAAAACAAACAAATTTACTTTATCAAACTAACAAGGATGCGTCGTTGCCATCTAAAGCAAGTGGACCCCAATTACTACAGTGCCTTAAGGAATTGCGAGACTAAAAATTAAATTAGCTCATGAAAGTTTGAATTTCCGTTAAAAGAATTTCAAGGAATTAGGTGAAACACAAAAGAAAAAAGTCGAACTTTTGAAAATTGGTTTTCGCAATAATTTGTTTTCCGAAGGCGTTCGTTTTTGTTTTAGAAAATATTCAGCTAAATATTTGTCTTCGTTATGCTGTTAACTAAGAATTTTGTAAAACGCAAAGATGTCTTTAAATTTTAAACGCATTAGTTATTTTTTTTATAAAAATTACTGTATTTAAAATTGTTTTATTTATGTAAAACCGATTAATTTATTTCGAACCCGTGCATTACCTTCGCATTTAAGATTGTTTATAAGAATTAGTATTGTGGATTGGTTGGTTGTATTCAGATTATCTGGCGCCGTCAGCAACACGAGGGCTATAATGTGCCGAAACATTCGTCATTAGACAAGCCAACATACATTTACAAACACCCATGCCTAACACGGGACTCGAACCCGCAACCTCGTGGTCTAGAAGCTAGCACGCTAACCACTATACCGTTTGGTCGGCTAGTATTGTGGAAGTTCATCAGTTAGATATTGTACACTATTCCTGAGTGATATAAGATTAATTTGGTTACACAAAAATTTTAAATTTGAATTTTCTCTCTTATATCTGCCATCTACCGTATACTGTCAATACTTCCCAAAATGTTTGGACTAATTTTGATTTTTTCACTTTTATTTTCGAACGAATATGAGTAATGTAAATAAAACATTCTTCTTCAAAAACTGAAATTGGAAATTGAAATTTGATTTTGACTTGAAATTTGAAATTGGTATAGCATTTACCAATTTTGATTTGGTATCAAGAGAGAAAAAAAGAGAGACACAAAAAATTCCATCTATAAATAATATAAAAGTTTGACTACCAATGAGTAAATTCAGTGTAGTAGTACTCACCAGGGATAAGAAGCTCTTTTTAATTTATTTATAGTATGGTATTATAATGCAATGCAAATAATAATTTTGTTGTGTTACAGCACTCAAAATTGAAAAATATACTTGGCTATGAAAACTTTAAATAATTAATAACACTATTTCAGGACTTTGCTATTTATCAGCAATTACTCCACAATTGGAACCTTCCTCTTGTTTTATGGGTTAAACAATGCATACACTGTCACCCACTCCCTTTCAATAAATTTTCTTCAACGTTCGGCGATGCTGTGAGTTAAGATTTTTACTTCCAAGAAATGTATCAGCTTTTGATATCTTTCTGCTTGAATAGTCTTTTGAAATGTAGCCCACACATCAATACATATCTCACCCATAAGGTACATTTTTCCGACTCAAAACATTTTTCATCCCTGTAGGCGTTACCGGGCCCAGAATAACGTATTTTTTCATATGTCACAAGCCAAAACCATTTATTAGTTTACTTTTTATATCGACAAATTTCCTATCCTCTTAGCTGTAAGTGCTCTAATTTTAGACATTCCTATCGGAAAAGGGCAGGTAAGAGTTACACCTTCAACAATATGTGTGATGGTTTGGGATTAAATTCCGGAAATTCCTCCTTCGCTGGAGTTTTTATTAAAAGAGGGCAATTCTAAGTTTTGGGTTTCGAAATAAAATACTTTTATTCAGGGACTAAATAAAAGTATTTGGTAGGTCTATGCTTTGCTATAAAAGAATCTTTACGACAGGAGAAAATATTTTTAAAAAGTTATATTTATTCTATTTTTTGTTAACTGCTATATAAACATAACAACACATACGAAATAACGAGCATAAATCATATTTAATTTTTTTTTATTCAAAATTGTAGCATATCTGAAAAATTCTCAGTACAAAAAAGAAAAAATGTATTGAAATTATAGGTAGGAGCCTTAAACATTGCAAAATTTTCAATTGCACAACAGTAATGATTACTGTAAAAAAAAAAAAAAAAAAAAAAAAAAAAAAAAAACTTGAAATAAATTAGCATAATTTAATGTTCACATTTATTTTAATTGATATTAAAAGGAACTATATCCAGTTTAGTGAGTTTGAAGATATTGTGGCGATAATTGTTTTTACAAATATTGCTAATTTGATAAGTTTGGTGTCATCCTAGGTGACAAAAAAAAAAAAAAAAAAAAAAAAAAAAAATTGTTAATTTCTATTTTTGGCTTAAAAGATGATTCAGAACTGTCGGAAGGATATACCATCTATATGAGCAATCAAAAAAGGTAACGCAGAAACCAGAATTAAAATTTTCTGAACTATATCATAAGGTCTTTTGTTTAAGTCGCCTTTCCAAGCCATTGGATGAACGTAAAATCACGGTCAAGGCATAAAAGAAATTGATAAAATAACGAAAAAGTGACGTTCGTGTTTTATCTTTTATGATCTTAGCGCATTTTTACGAGAATTTAGGTAGAAGGATGCTGCGTACATCTAAAAAGGCTTTACCAAAACGATTTTTATCTAATGTACCGGGAGAGTTGATTGAAAATTGCTAAAAAACAAATTTTTCAATGTCAGGCACATTCGGTGTATCCGTGATATTAATTAACTCCTTTCGTGTTTCATGGTACTACTAACTTTTAAACCAAATTTTGACCGACCATGCAGCATGTTCCGTTCTGGAAATATTCTTATCACTTACACAGGCCATTCAACAAAATCACTGTTTCGGACTCAGCACTTTAAAATATATTGATATATAAATATCTATATCGATATTTCAATTCTAAATGCAATACTTTCATCACACTGTATACATAATGGCTTATTAATACCTTACATTATTATAAACTTACAAAATTCAAGAAAGGAAAAAAAAAGAAAAAAAAAAAAAAAAAAAAAGAGGAGCAATAATGCTCTAATTCGATTTATAATTTTAATAATCAATGAAAACGCAAGTTACGGAATATTATAAAATAACTGAAAAAAGTATATACAATAACACTAAAGGAATAACTTTTTATTATAGAGAATAAGGAAAAATATATTAAAATTCATATTCTAAAATTTGAAAAAGATAACAAATTTCTTCTTTTATTTTGAAAATAAGTTCAGTTTTCAAACTTTTTTATGTGTTCACTTTACAGCAATAACACTCGCCTAAGTTAAATACCGAGTAGATAAACTTTCCTTCATCTTTTCCAACAAAGATTCTGGGTTTAAACATTTACATGGTACTATTTTATATTGCTGGTAATTTAGAAATCAAGTCGCACTTTAAATCGTAGTTTTCAAAGTATCATTGTACATACTCATATTATTGAATGTTACCTGATGTACGAAGTCCACATTCTAGACCATAGTTTACACAGCTGTTATGGCGCGTAGAAATTATTGATGTGTTTATCAGAAGTTACTTGATGCACAAAGAAACTAATGCCTCATTATCGAATATTGAGGAAAGAATGTGTGCTAATCAAAGATACGGAACTGTTTTGGCACATGGTCATCACGATCTTCAGCCGTTTCTGTTCTATAGGCCTAATGACTTTTTAGAACTCAAATTAGCCTAAAATAATGATGTTTTTAATTTTTTAATTTAACGATGTTTTTGGAAAATAAATCAACAGACGGGAAATTTATGCTATTATTGATGCAATTTATCTTACTATTGATATAATTTAGGTTACTACTGATGCACTTTGTTATTACTGATACAATTTGTGTAATTTTTTATTCTATTATTATTATTATTGATGAAAAGTGTGTCATTAATATTGATGAAATTTATGTTATTATTGATGCAATCTAAATTAAAATTTTAAAATTAAAAAAATATAAGAAAAATTAAATATTTTTGACTTTTTCCTACAGGTGGCACCACGATTTTGGCTAGGAAACATACTCTTGAATCGAATCGTAATAGCATCAAAGCACACATTTGTCCGTCAAATTTTATTGATTAAATTCTATTGATGTTATTTTACAGAGTACCCATAATTAAAGTTCAATTTTCGAAAGCTATATAAAAATCATTGTTCAGGATGACCTGAAATTTGACCTGTCTATACTCGAAGAAAGAGGCAAATGGTACGACATTAGAAAAAATCTATTTTTAATAATATTTTTTCTTGTGACACACCATTTTTCCCTTTTAGCGTATATTCAGGTCTAATTTTAAGTAATTCTGATTAGTGTTTAGTTTTTAGAGCTTTTGAAAGTTAAACTTTAATAATAAACACTATGGAGTGATTATATTTAAAGTTCAAATTTCAAAAAGAATGATAATTTTTCTTTGCCAAAATCATGGCTTTCCAAAAAGCAATGGAATGGTATAAGAAAAGAAAATAGTTTGAAATAGTTTTTTTTTTGCCTTAAACTATATCGTTTCTTTATTCTTCGAGTGTATACAGGTCAAATTTCGGATTATTCTGATCAGTGTTTTTTACAGTTTTTTGAAAGTTGAACTCTAATTATGGACACCCTGTATATCCTATATAACATTTCATGCATCTAGATATACTACTTCAGCTAATCTTGGGATCGAGAAAATATTTCATTCGGTTTATATGATCTTGAAAGACTGGCAACCACTTTCTATGAAGTTGTTATTCCCAAAGTGGTGTAACAAGTGGATCTCTAGAGATGTATTTTCTAGGTGGATCAGTAGTATGATTTTATTGGTACTATTATCGAAAGGGTGCGGTGTATATACAAGAATTCAAGTAAGACATGCACTGGCTACAAAAAATTACTGTTGGGTACAATTGCGAACAGAAAATTACTATAGAAGTACATGACAAGCGTCCCGTCCTCACTGGCCCAGCAACCCTGGCCAATATCGCTTGGCATTGATTAGTTCCGATGTGGAACATTGTAAACCGGCTGTCATCCAATTTTGGATAAAATGTACCGTAAGTTCCATAGGCGTAACTAGAGTTGTTGAATTGGGGGGGGGGGGGTTTCGAAAAATTCAGACTCGCTACACCAATGAGAAAAAAAAGAAGAGGGAAGGGGATGGGGGGGGGGGGAGGAGGAAAGAAAAAAAGAGAAAAAAAAATCATCTTGCTGAAAAAGTTTTCAAATCATTGTCCAAATGTCCAAATCTACAGGATAAGAAAAATTTCTTAAGAATTCTATTAAAAAAAAAAAAAAAAAAAAAAAAAAAAAAGAGTAAGAAAATATTCTTATACACATGGAAATTGAAAGGGTCTGATATAATTGTAAAATATATGTATGCAATATTTTCGTAGGAACTTTTCGGGCGTAGCAAACAAGATAAGATCAATTTCAGTTGCGGGATCCCCTCGAAATGTTTCAAACATACACTGCCAAAAATAAGCATTAAAGAAACTTCAATAAACATTTAAATATATTTTTTCATAAATAGCTGTGTCTCTTAATGTTTATTTTGCATTATTGTTTTTATTTACATAATGATACCGACACCATCCGAGTCTGTAAATCTGCGGATAAAATTGTTATTTTTTCGTCTTCATCTGGCAATTCTTTTTCAACTTGAACAGTAATTTCACCATATTTTTCTTCTTTTGCAAAATAAAAGCAGTGTCTCACTTTGATTTGAGTTTTGCATTTTCTATTTGCACTCATTTTAATTTCTTTCGATTACCCATTTGTTAACATAGGGTAATAAAAGTGTTGTTTTTGATGATAAAAAAAAAAAAAAAAAAAAAAAAAAATTCGATTTTTTTTTTGTTTTTGCATTTCTCCATGTTTTGGAACATCCAACTGAAAAAAAAAATGGTATAGAAAAATGTCTGCCGGTGTGTCTGTGGTCAGCACAACTCCTGAACGATTTGACCTACGATTTTCAAATTTGGAGTACAGGTTAGTAGGGGCCATAGAACCTGCCATTAAGGTTTTCGTCAATATTGCGCATGCACAAAACATAAAATAAAGACACGTTCTTTAGCAATCACTAAAAAGCGGCTCTAACGATTTTGATCTAAATCGCTATGATGATGCTTCTTAAGATGTTCTAAACATCCTCATCTTCGAAATTCCCATAAAATTGTTATAAAGGTGTAAAAAGATGAAAAACGAGTGTCTTCAACATAGAGTTCTCTTCCCTTGAGGATCGCTCATCGACAACCGTTTTTCTCCTCTCCTCTGTTTCACTAACAAGAAAGGATATTGAAAGAATTTTCGAAAAGTACATTCTCACATTCGCCATTGTGGTCCCCCCCCCCCCTTTTTTTTTGGCCTTTGCATGAGTTATCTGTAAAAATACCACTAAGGGCCATTATTTCAAATAAATGAAAATAGTAATAACACTATTCCACGTCAAATTTAAATGTGCTGAAGCTTATTATAGTGTAATTGAAAGTTGTGCGATGTTCCACTCTCCTAGTTTACATTCAGTTATTGTTTAGTGTTTGGGTTTTCTATACAGCGCAACGTCCTCTCAGAACTTATGTTTCCCGCGATGGAGAGTCCATTTCTTCAGCCTCGGACAGGTGTAGCGCGTAGTTATCATCAAATGGGCAAATATAATTAAATGGCAAGTTTGCTCTTCTGGTGAAAAATCCATGTATAGTCTTGCAGTTTGGTATAGCTTATGATTACCTTAGTAAAATACTGGTCACTGAATAATATCAATACTGAAATTTAATGGATAATTTGAGTAATAATCAGCAAAGAGTTGATTGGGAAAAAATTGCAGTATATTTGTTTAATTTTTTCTCATCTTAGTGGGTTTGGGGTTGAACTCCCAAAACCTCCTTCGTTACGCCTATGGTCTTTGCATCAACGGTCAATGTCTAAAGTTAAGTCTGTAGCACTTATGTTTCCGAGATAAAGACTCCATTTTTCCAACCTGTGTAGCGACATACAGTTTGTAAGACGTTCAATATGGTACATTAGTTGTATGAATGTCTTTCACTTTGGCATAGCTTTTGATTACCTTAGCAAAACACTGAATAATTACTAGTAAGGAAATTTAATTGATATTTTGAGTAATAACCATCAAAGAGTTGGTTAGGGAAAAAACCTAGTAAATTTGCTTAATTTTTCTCAACCCAATGGGGAGGGGGGGGAGGGTTCGAACCCCCTAAAGCCCTCCCTCGTTACGCCTATGGTAAGTTCTGAAATGTTGATACGCAATTTTAAAATTGAAATACATTATTTATAAGAGAGGACGGAGAGCTAACAAATATGTTTTGTGATGTTTTTGATAAGTTTATTTTTCAAAAATAGCGTATTTTGAAACGATGTTCGACTTTCGACAAGAACGGGCTAATCCTTCGGAATCCCAGTTATAGACGTTGACCAATGCTACTGTGCTACTTGGGATAGGGTGGAAAACTATTTCACAGGCTGGAATGAAACATTTCACGAGATTTCATCGAAATATGTGACCTTCAACTGACTTCGAAATTCAATACCAGGTCCTCAGCAAATATCAATATGACAATTGGCCTTTCCACAATATAGATATTAGGATCCGATTGCAGACTCAGTTACCCCTGATGAGCATTAAATTCATCTGAATAAGTTTTTCTACACACCATTGAATGAAAGCAATGACTAAAATATTTTTTTATTCAAATGTTGGATAATCTAATGATGGTTTTGAAATGTTTTAAATGAAACAAAAATGGTCAATAATGATTTCCTTTGCTAAATCAATACATAATTGTCCAAATTTCATGCATTATATGCATGTTTCTATTTATTTTTAAATTCATCAATATAGATAAACATTGGCAATTTAAAATATCAAATGGAATTACTTAAGTTTACATTTGAATAGTTGTCATGGTTTTCCCCCCTTAAAACTATTAATTTTAATTTGATCGATTTATTAATGTTCCGAAATCTTCATTAAGTGAAAGAAAAGGAACGCAAAACGAAAGATAATCTCTTTTAAGCACCGACATTAAATAAATCATCACCCGGAAATGGATGTATTTACTTTACAGAAAATTAATGAAGCTTTTTTTTTTCCAAATGAAAAAGACAGACATTCGAAACCCAAGAAAAAAAAGTCAACTCAATGGATTAATTAAATCACAACTGATAATAAAAGACATCATTGGAAAGTGAGATGACTTCAAAAAATAATTAGTTGAGAATCGTAACAATTTCTGAGGGCTTTCCAAAACGATGGCCTCTAAAAATGCGCGCATTAAAATAAATTGAATTATTTTAATTACGAAGAAGAGATAAAAACTGTACAATGTGTCAAGTTACTCAGCCTTTGGGATTGCACTTCATGTCACTTTTTCTGCCAATTCATGTTCTTTGATTTGTAAACTCGCAGTATCAATTAGTTTTAATGAGTCAGTCCTTGCTTTTTCCCGAGCAGCGACTTGGTAAAAGTGACGAGTTCATTCATTATCATTAGAGGAGTTGTGTTAAAAGGATAATGCAAAGACATTTTCATCATTTAATGATTTAATGGAAGACTGTCGTTTCCCACGTATGTTATTGATAATTTCAATAATACGCAATAAGCGTGATATAGTATTTCGATTGCGTTTTATTGGTGTAACACTTTAAACTAAAATGCATCTGGAAAGCAAGGTTATTTAGTTGCTCGATTTCATTGAAGTAAGCGTCAAATGTGTTATATATTTAGGTTTTTAGGAAAGTTGTTCTAAACAGAACGAAGTATGTTTTTCATTATTTAGTCTGGCATACATCATTGATAATTGCAAAAATACACCCTGTGTGATGCATCACTTCAATTGAGGCTTATTGAAGAAATAATGTGAAGAGAAATGCTTCCAAAAAGTAGGGATCGGTTGTTATTTTGTTGGTTGATTTGATTGAAGTATATACAACCATCAAATATATATTGATGTATTAATGAACATTGAAGTTTTCAGAGAATTTGTGTGAAACAGCATATTTTTATTATAGAGTGAAATATCACTGTATCCTGTTATATAATGTATAATTACAGTAATACACAAAAGTAGGTTGTAACATTTCGATTGCAGTTTATGGAAGATATAGTTCAAAGAAAAACACATATAAAAATAGGATTAGTTGTTGCTTCGCTACCTAATTTGATCGAAATAGATATAAGTATCAAATATGTAAAAGTGTGTTATATTTAGATTTCAGGAAAGTTAGGTTAAGATCCATTGACTTATTTAAAATGTATGTTATTGAAAATCAAAATGTGTATAAATAACCTAACATCTAATTGTTGTGTTTCAAGGGAGAAATGATAAATAACTATCCGAAATGTTGGGTCGGTTGCTATTTATCTAACAATTATTATGTAAGTAGAACGCTATGCTTTTAAAATCTTGAATGATGCAAAGTTTTCATTTATTTTTTAAATACAAACATAACTTAGGCCAGATAATTGTAAGACATAATTTCTTCTAAACAGATAATTTTTAATACATACATAGTTAAATTAAAATATTTTAATAAATCATATTGGTTATCTGAACATCATTTTCCAGACGAGCTTAATTTTCACATTGCTTACCAATCGGTTAACATATTCTAAGAATACAGTTTATATTATATGGATTAATATAGCGACCTACTACACGTAGCATAAACTATTAATAAGTAAAATAGCTGTACTTAAAACTTTCTAACATAAATTCTGGTGTCTATAGAATGTTCTGAAAACACGCTGAAATTATCATATAAATCCATTAGGCTATTTTGGAGTGGACTACTAATAAAGACAAAGCAACAATTAAACAAATTCATATAAATCATAGTTCAATTTCTTTTAAGTTTTAATTTTGAAAGTATTTCTTTGTCATATTATCTTGTCACTCATTATAAGCATTTTATATGGATGACGGCTGAATATTATAATCGAGTTGATGTTACATTATACATGTGATGTTTTGTAGAGGCATAAATGCGATGCATTTTCAATATGATAAAGATAAGCATGTTCATCATAAACATGATAATGTTGCACCGTAAATATGATGATGTTCCATAGTGAATATGATCATTTTGTATTGTAAAAGTTTTTACATAGATAGAAAATACGAATGAAGCATCTTAAATGTAAGTCAACAAACATAATCTTCAAAATTATTAATTTTAAACATATGTGTTAACCTTTTCATTTAAAGTGCACGTAGAAGTAATAAGTAAAAGTATTTTATGTTTTATGCTTATCCCAATCAGGAAATATTTCTAAATTTCTAAAAGAACAAATATCTAATTCATTGTCAAGTGGCCAAACGTCTTGGTTTAAGATTTTTTTAATAGGAATCTTAATCCAGCAAAGAAGATTTCAATATACGTCCTATAAAATTTTCTTGTCAGACGCCGTTTATGAGTTAATGCTGAGATCGAAGAAAAATTCATTTATAGGTAGTTGCAAAATTGAAAATCAATCATTTTAATTGTTCTGTTTGATTGTTTTTGCTTGGTATTTTTCATACAGTGCAGTAGTATCTATTTCTGAGTTATTATTAATGAGCTTAAATGCATTTTATGAGAAAAATCACTTTCTGCATCTCATTATAAATAATTTAAGAAAAAAAAATAATACAATTAAATTGTTTCTCACCCAACCAAACCTAAGCAACTAAATCAAAAATTTCTCATACTAAGTATGCTGAGAAATGGTAATGGAAATAATGAAATAGCGTTATGTTCAAACAAGGCATTCTCAAACAATAATACTTTACGGCATACATACCAAAAAAAAAAAAAAAAAAAAAAATCTTTCTTCAAGGCAGGAATATGTACAAAATCGTCTTATAAAGAAGATGAGAAAAAAAGGCCAAAACCATCGGTTAAGCTTAGGAAACCGCCTCTGGCAAAAGGCCAGGGAAAAAATATCTGGGAAACCACATTCATTTTTGTTTTGGTGCTACGCCCACGCCAACTTATTTTTACTTTTCTATTCTTCATTTAGAGAAGATAGACTTATAAGCTTCTATACAACTGGAGGCTAAGTAGAAAATTTAGTAAAATACAAGAAGAGTTGTCGGAAACCTGCTTAGTTTTGCGGAAGCATTTAAAAGAAATTTATTCAGCAGAATTTCAGAAAGGTGTTTAACAGTCTAGGAATGTGTGAAAAATTTGCTACGAATGGTAATTCGGTATTTTCTTGAATTTTTTACAGGTACAACAATTGTTTTTCAAAGGAAATTCATTCGTTGTTTTTATTAAAATTGAAATTAACATTTATCTTTTGAAAATCTAGTTTTCAATCTTGTCTCCATGATATATAAAAATAAAATTTCATGCAAGCGTGAACGCTGGGTTTTGAAAAATCTACACTGCAGTTTATCGCAAATTATAGTATGAATTCTATCTTGCTTGTAAATACATTTAAAATGCATTTTTGAACAAAGACTAATATGATCTATAATAATAAAACAAGCTGTGTGTCTATCTGTCTGTCTGTGGATCTATAGAAACCTACTTAAAATTGGAGAAGAGCTATGAAATTTTCAACACGAGAAGTTTGGCCTTCTAATTTTATGTATGTCAAATAGAATGTTAAAAATTTAATTAGTTCTTTTTTAATTATTTTCTTTTTTTCATGGGACTTCAAATAGATACATCTCTGAAATTGTCAACATAAGTAGTTTTAGCCTTCTAATTGGACTTTTGAAAAACAGAATGGTAATATTTTAATTATTTAGTTATTTTTATTAGTTATTTTTTAACTAATTTTCTTAATTAATTAAAAAAATATTACAAAACGACTTTTAATAAGGCTACAGCTCTGAAATTTTTAATATAAGTAGTTTTGGGTTTCTAATTGGACTTTTATAAAACAGAATTTTAAACTTTTATTTAGTTCTTTTTTAATTAATTAATAAATATTTTACAAAATGATTTCCAATAGGGTTACAGCTCTGAAATTTTCAACATAAGTAGTTTTGGTCTTTTAATTGAACTTTTAAAAAACATAATTTTAAATTTTTATTTAGTTCTTTTTTAATTAATTTTTTTAATTAATTAATACATATTTTACAGAATGATTTCTTATAGGGCTACAGCTCTGAAATTTTCAACAAAAGCAGTTATACCCTTCTAATTGGACTTTTGAAAAACAGAATTTTAAATTTTTATTTAGTTCTTTTTTAATTAATTTTTTTAATTAACAAATATTTTACTAAATGATTTCTACTTGGGCTTCATTTCTGAAATTTTCAACACAAGTAGTTTTGGCATTCTAATTGGACTATTGACAAAAAAGAATGTTAAAATTGTAATTTATTCATTGATTAGTTTTTTTAATTAATATTTTCACATAAAGCGACTACTAATAGGCCTAGAGCTCTGAATGGTTCAATATAAGTAGTTTTGGCCTTCTAATTTTGCTTTCCAGAAACACGTGTTAAAATAATCTTAAAGGGGTGTTGTATTATCGTATTAACGGAGATTTGTGTGTGTGTGTCTCGACCGGGGAGAGGTTTCTAATATTAAGGCTTTACGTAGCAATTAGATTTTAGTGAGTGAAGCGAGCTTATGCTTACGCAACAATGAACCTTTCAGCGAAAGAAGCGAGCATATTCTTGCATTGTATTGAACCTTTCAACGAGTGAAGTAAGCCTGTACTTATGTGTCAATGAGCGTTTCAGCGAACGAAGCGAGCTCGATTTTGCTTAGCGATGAACCTTCCTTCGAGCGAAGCGCCAAAAACTGGGACCAATACACCAATGACGGATTTCCGCAATGCGTTGCCTCACAGCTAGCTAAAATATTGCACATGTTAAAACTTCGAAGCGAAGCACGGGTATTCAGCTAGTATAATATAAAATTTTAAAGCTCCTAATATCTTACATATTTGACAGAAACAATACAACCTTGCAAATATGAAAGAACAATACATACTATATTACAAAGATTATGTAAGTAAATAAACGAAAGTAGCTTTTGAGCGATTTTTTTATCGAATAATTATTTCTTTGTATTCTTCGTAAGAAATGTATTTTGGAATACATTTAAAGTATATGCACAATTAAGAACACACAAAAACATTTAAAATTATAACTCAGACATAAGGCACATATCAATATTTCCGGTATCAGTTACCGCTATTTCAATTTTCACCATCCAAAAAAACTTCATTGTTTAATTCAACGAATTTTATTAACTTGCGAACTTTAATACCATCATATAAAACTTATTTTGCTTTTTAAATTACATTTCTCCTTTACGAGGTAAATAGCTAAAATATTTAAGACATCTTAATTCCGTTTGTCGTGCTAACTAAAAATTAACTGTTGGATGGAAGCCAACCACGCGCAGTGGCCTGATAAGTTACTTTATCTGTGCAAAAGCCAAATGTCCCCGAGGAAAAATAAATATTCTCTACAAAGATAAGCACTGTTTGTCTTGACTTATAGGTAGTGCATTATCATCTGTTACCCTTACAATTACGACTAAGCTACTGCTGTTAGGTTAACATGGAGGCTTATTCGTAGTAAAGGTGGTAGTTGGGTGACAATTATTTTTACGGATAATTATTTCTACTTAGCGTGTTATGGTGGCTTGGTATTAGGAATTAGGAAAACGGGGAAGCAGAGATTAAAGTATTAGTTTCTTGATTTGAAGAATTATAGAAGAAGCATTGCAACCTTAAATGAATTTGGGAGATTTGTAATACGAGAGTTAAAAAATAAGCAAATTTTAATAAAATTAATCAATATCTATAGATTTCCTTGATTTAATGGTAAATTATTCAATGAAGGATTAAAGTAACTATAATATATTATATGGATAAATTATCTGATGTGGAACATATGATCTGATGTGTGAAAAAAAAAATTTTGAACAGTCCAATGCAAAATTAAACTAGGGTTGTTTCTGCGTTTTTATCTTTGTGAATATTGAGTTCGTTAAAAAAATAAAATGCATTTCAAATGCAATTCAATGCGTTTCAAGTCCTTTATTAAGATAAATAGCAAATTAATATTTGACGATGTAGAAAAATGCTAATTTGTTATTTCTCTTAACGAAAGAATAAATAAATTTCAATTTTATTTTTAACGAAATCATTATTTATGCATATTTAGTCTTTGTTATAAATTTATATATTTGTCTTTTTTTTTTAATACATACCTAAGTATTCTTTTCATCACAAAGTCTTCCAAATTTCCCTTAAATTGATATGAAAATAAATAAGAGTTTCTTTCATGAAATCTACATTAATTGATTTTGAACAGTATATAATTTATTGAATAAATCTGGAACTACATGACTTGAAAAGGAATTCATTAATAAGAATGATTATTATTTTTTTTTTTTTTGAATACTTGTTTGCTTTTATTTCAAAAACTGCAAAATAATGAATATATTTCAGATTTGTATCTGTCAGCAACACTTAATTTTACAAATAGTAATAAAGTGTTTGGAGTAGAGATATAATGTAGTCGAATGAAAACTTTTTAAATATATAATTAATTTATAATCATGCAAAATATATTTATCAAAAAATATTGCATCCTTAATTGTACAATAAGTTTAAATATATAGTGAAACAATTAAATGGAATTCATTCAAGTATCACGTTGCTTATACTAATATGATAACAGACCCTTTGGATGTTCATTCTTGATCGAATATAGGGTATTAAATTTTTTTTTTTTGATTCAGATGTTCTTTGATGTCAAAAACTTTCACGGTGATTTATTTTTACATGGTCCCTTTTGAAATTGTCTTGAAACTTGTTTTCGTTTGATCTTGCTCTTATTTCGTGATAACAAAGAAATATACTCCCCCGCTAACAACATAGAAATTGGTTTCTATGATTTTTTGACGTGTGAAATAGATATCTGGTGTGTGACTTGAAAGAAGCAAGCTTAAGATTCAGGTACCACAAAAGCGTCACCTAAATACGAATTGAAGTAAACAATCTCATGTGTATAAAACAATCTCATGTGTTCTCATCAATGTTATTATCTTAATTGCATTGCCGTTTTGAGGGTAATATTATACTTTTCTTGCAGGGATTTGTCTTGCATGGTTAAATTTTCAAATATATGAGGAGTTACTTGAACTATTAATTTTTTTTTTACTTTCATTTTCTTGACACATTTTGAATAAAATAAAAAAGATAACTGTAGAGAATTTTTTTTAACTTTTTACGATTATGACGATATCCTTAACATGACAAATTGTAATGTCGTACACACCAAACTTACAATATATTTTATTTATTAGTTTCGAAATAGCATATTTTTTTTTGTATATGCTGAAGCTAGTTTTAGATAATAGTTAATAGAATGTTAAATACTTCACTATGCCAGTCTTTCGAATTTTTGGTCGTGTATGAGCTATGATAAAAGAAATCTGAAGGAAGGCGTGAGTTAAAATTGTGAAAATAGCTAAGAAGTGAATATAGATTATGGTCAGTGAAAAGTTATTGCCTTTATGCTTAGAAATATGTTACAGTCTTCTTGCTGAATTAGCATAATTTACTGACTTCTTGCTTACTGAAAAGTTACTTTGTTGTTTAGTAAATATATTTTTCACTGTCTTCTTTTTGAATAGAGGAATATGAGTTACTGAATTCATGCTTTGTGAATATAAGTTACTGCCTTTTAGTTTACGATGACACAATAGACTGTATCAGTGATTCCTTAAATTTCGGATTATTACTTCAAAAACACCAAGAAACGTTTTCAAATGAAGACTACAAACAAATTATGACAGTCGACAAATTAATATTAACACCGATATTTAATGGCACATACTTTAAAAAAAAAGAAGAAAAAAAAGTAATTACTGATACACAGAGCTCAAAGATTCCATTATGCCGGAATATTTAATCTATCTTTTTTAAGAAATATATTTTCTCTGAATTTATTTTGATTAAAATGCGGATTAATTTTTTTTTGTGGTATTCTAATAAGATGACTTAAAAGAATATCATCAATACAGTGCTCACAACAAACATAGATGACCCAAATCGAAATTAAAAATAACCAAAGATTACATTCAAATAGTTACTCTTAGTTGGAGCACGACCAAAAACAAACACATCACGCAGGACAACACAAAACCTCAAAAATAAAAAAGCATTCCTGAAATTACGGATTAATGCGGTGAAAAAACAAGAAGTTGCACTTTTCAGACAGAAGAAGACTTCAAGAAGCAGTGGATGTCAAAACAAACGCAGACATCCGAAGACACATCCTTTTTCAAAAAGTGATTACTGGCGTGATGCATAGGGCACGGAGATTCAATCAAAAAAGGATAAGCCCCTGCCTCTTCGTTTTATTCGTTCAGCCCCTGCGGGGCTTCATTTTCTAGAAGCCCCAAGTTATTCGGATTCTTTTAGCAGTTTCTGGAGGTGCCTTTTCTCTTCAGAATGAAGATGAATTATGCCAGGAATTTTCGAATTTAGGAATACACACGCTGTGCAGGGAATCGATGGCTTGCTTTTGGAATCAATGACGAAAAAGATAGTGTCTGGGATGGTGATATTTGAGTTTTGGTTCCTGTATTATACGATTTTAGATGTCTGCATCTTACTTGGCTACATACTTAAAACTATTTTTTTATTTTATTTTTAGGAAACGCGTTGATACAAATTGTTTTACGTTTTTAGTTTTTAAGTACATTGCCACAGTATCTGTAAAAATCAATATTTATTTGTGCAGACGTATGACACATGAATGACAGTTTTTAACTTTTGAGTTTGTAGCTTTGCTATATAACAAATGTAAAAACACTATCAAATTCTTACTTTGAAAGACTCAACATGTATTCTTTAACCAGAGCTTAAGTGTGTAACGTTCAATATTATCGTACTATTGAAAAATATGCTGTACTTTGTCCTGCGTTTGAAGCGGGTCAGTGGTCAAATAATATTCTAGTTTAATTCTTCGGAATTAAATTGAGTTATGTCGTGAAATGTCAAATTCGAATTACATACATTGCAAGACAACTCGAAATAAAAATAAAAATCTTTATGTTATGGCTGGTGTTGTGTTGCTACTTAAGATTTCAGATTAAGAATTGTCTGTAATTTAAAAAGCTATATACGTAAAAACATTTTCTAGAAAATGAATTATTGAAATTAATTTATAGTTTATCCGAATGCAATATATTTTTTATAATTACTATTAGACGTTATCACGTTTATACGTGGTTTACGTTTAACTCTGACTCACTGACTGACTATGTAATGTTGAAAAGATGGCCCTAGCATTGTATAAAGTTCACATTGATTGTGGAAGAGCTTTTATACCTGTCAGGTAAAAGCAAAAATCATTTCAACGTTCAATCAAAATGATATATTTATTATTTTCAGGATTGATCTCGCACCAACTGAATCTACATTATCTTTTTGTTTTTATTAAAACGCCGCCAATATCCGATACTTCCTGAGTACGCTTTACGATAAATAAGCAATACTCAAGACCATTCATTTGATCACGTTGGCATCAATCTAAAGACTGCAGTATTTTAACACGGGCAACTGTATATGTATTTTTCACGATCAAGAGTTACAAGTCAAGTGAAGGTGGCCTTTCTATAACCTTGCGGTTGAGTATCGAGCTTATAACCGGAGGGTTGTGGGTTCGGGCCTCCGTCCGCCAAATATCGGTGTGTACCTAATGGGGGCTATTGCACATTAAATCTGTCGTGGCCTCAATGTCCTCTCTTTGGTGTGGTGGGGTCGGAGAGAGGGGTTTACACTAGAAGATTTCGATCTCGTATTCTTCTAGATGCTCAAAACTACGAGACGTATTTGGTTGTGTTAAGCACTTTATAAGTGGCAGAAATAGACAGTCGGTAGTTACAAAACAATTGAAATTGTTCATTGAATAAAATACACAGCAAGGAAGAGTATTGAAGGAAATTTTCATTTGAACCATATTAAAAGAAATTAAATTTTTAATAAATATTTCGTGCACAGTAAATTAAAGTGTTTGTTATATTTATCATTTTTCAACGAGTGGCATAGGCCCTTTACTAATAGATTATAATAATTATGGACTAATAGTATTTAACTGACGTTCAATTTCTTTAATTCTTTGGAAAATGAGTTGTTTTATATAAACTTATGCTACTTTGACAGATAATTTGTCAACTCAATTTGAATGGTATTCTCTTTTTCAAATGCATTAAATTAACTTGAAAAGGGAAATACTTGTAGATGACATATAATTAAGAGATAGCTGATTTTAATTTCTAATTTATGCCTCGATATTTTCAAATATAAACAATATTCTTATATGCTAAGTACATACAAATGGGAAAAAATATGAAGTATATTGAAAACTAAAGCAATTATTTTTCTAAAATATATTTATTAAGTCCATATGTGTTGGTTTGTAAATATTATATTTTTCTTACAGTTTATAGCCTCAGCATTTATGGCTCCCATTTTAGTGCATAAAAATTCCTCAATTGCAAAATTATACATATATATTGTCAAGAGAGTAATTTGATTCGGTTATTCTTAACCTGAATTGAAATGTTTTAAATAAAATATTTTTTCAGTAAAGATTATTTTCATAAAACTAAATGAAGCGTCATAGCAACAGAATACCATAGCTAAATCTTAGTAGTCAAGCATTTATGATTATGGTGTACTTTAACAGAAATAATAAGGAATTATTACAATAGAATTAAAATAAAATCATTATACTTCAATAAAATTACTTTTTGTTCAGTTTAAATGTAGATTTCTACAACCACGAGGTATTAATATCGCTACCTACAAAATGTCGTCTTTGTAGTTACATAGCTGTGAATTTCCATAACGGCAGACGGACAAAATTTTGTATAAACTAGTTCAGCTTGGAATTAATTTGGAGTTCACATAGAAAAGTCTACAAAATCAATAATTTTTTATGAAATTAAGATTAATAATTATAGTTTTATAATTGTATTAATCAAATCCGCAGAATAATATCCATACACGAGAAATTATAATTTGCACGCAATTACAAAAATCAAAATATAATTTATTGTAAACAAAAATTTGTTTAGGGTTGACAAAAAAATTAAGAACTTTAAATAACATTATATCAGTTTTTATTAGTAACACTTTCATCTTCTGTTAAGGAACATTACATTACCTACATTAGGAATTGCAAAATTTTACTCAAGTCTGTGTGTTCTTTTTTTTTTTTTTTTTTTTTTTTTTAATATTGTAGAATTCATTACCTTTAAAAAAATACCATTTTCTTTCTGAGACTCAAATTATTTTTTAAATTACAGTGGGTTTAGTGAACCTGTTTTGTATCACATTCATTAGTGTAGTAAACTTTAGACTCGTTTTCTGAAGGATGACATTTTGGTGTTATATGACTTTAGGGCAACGGTCATAACTCCATAATAAATTGTCCGATTTACAAAATTCTAATTTTGTTCTGTAAACACAAGTTGTGAATGAATGAATCAGAATCTAACATATGTTGTTATAAACACATTTTTTATGAATATTTTAATCTTAATTTTTTGTTAAAAACTACGTATTTTTTTAAATTTTTTATTTAAAAATTTATAATTAAATAAATATTGCAGCCAAACTCAAAATTCTCCATAGTAACGTGCATCAATATAATATCTTTTATTTGCAATAAAAATCATGCGTCAAAGTTTATTACCAAGTCTATTTATATGTTCTAATAATGTCCTAATTAGTCACTTTAATTGGAATTAGCTGATTAAAAAATTACAGAAAAAAAAAGATTATATCTATATAAATGCATCATTTTTAATTCTGATAAACTGCCAGAAAGTTTGAAATTACAACCTAAAAATTAAAGAAAATCGTCTTAATTACATTGTGTATCTTAAAAGAAAAATTAAACTAAATATGCAATTAATATTTTTTTACATGAAATTTGATTCAATTTCAGTCATACATTAGAGAATAATATTAAATGTGGATCCATCTTCAATTAAATTAAGAATTTTCATTTTAATGATAATTTTCTTCAAATGAATAGACTAATATCAAACTCAGGGAACTAATTTGATAAATTAATCTAATTACTATATTAATTATCAGTGCATTAATTAGTATTATTCTGTCAACGAGTCTCTACTTAGCCAATTAATTGTAGCTATTGACTTCATCGAAATTGTGCAATGCGTGATTTTTCTTGGATTCGACTTTGTGTTAAACGAAGTACTGCATTTCTTTCTAGTTATTTAACAAATTTAGATTTTTATCCATTGGTAGGCTGCTAATTGAGATTTCGAGGAAAAGTAAAGGTTCATTTTCTTCACTTCGATATGAATACGTTAACGTAAGTAGAAGCGGAAGTTTGATGACAGTTACTGTCACAATCTGTGGCAGTCTTTATCATTAAAAGATCGGTTCTGCACATGTTTCCATTTTCAGTTTAAAATAGCTACACAACAGATACAGGAATAAAAAAATAAAAAATAAAAAATGGTAACGCACTTTTCATAAAACATATGGTCTAATAAAGGAAAACCAAAAATTTAAGAATTTTTTTCTTAATTCTTGTACCACTTAAATCAACCTACTTCAAACTTTGTATTTGTACAAGTTGACTAACATAATCGTTAAAAAGTGGCTACAAATTCGCATTTTATACAACTACCCGAACACAAGAGTTAACAAATACAACTATACACAAATTACTATGTATATGTAAAATATACAAAGCTATGTTTAATCTTTGCTCTTATCAATCAATGCAGTATACACACAGAAAGTATCACAAAAAGAACCATTATCACAGAATACATCATTATAAACCAACCTACCAATATAGAAAGGTGGTAAATAGGTGAAACTCACATTTCCATGATTAGATACATATGTCTTTTCAACCGAACATCAACTCCAGAAACCTCGGAAGGCAGCCCATCAGACGAAACGATCTCGTATCAAGTACCCACAAAATTGAAATACCCATTCTTATCGCAAAACTAGGCTTTAAACATTTGAAGTCATTTTCTTATTATAAGACCTACATGTAAAAATTAAACTTGGTTTTTTTTTACAAGACTGTGTACACACTTCACAGACAATCCGAAGCTGAAGATCAATTTTGTATCTTGAGGACATCAACTCCTCTTACCCTATGTGTCACTTCCATCGATGGTCATTCCACACTTCCACCAAAAGAGACGTTCTTCTCGGGAAAGTTCTCCCTGCAGCCATTTTATGTCTAAGCACAACACATCATTTTGGTTGTACGACAAGTATATAACAAGTTTGCCTCTCTGGAATTCGCAATCAGGAGATTTCACGAGCAGCTCTCATTAGAGACAAGGGTGCGCTATTTTGCGCACCTACTATGTTACAGAGAATAGTGAAAGTAATTGCTCCGATTGCAATTTGCTGTACCTATTTGACAGTTATTGATACAGAGACAATATTTACAAGAGTAGTTAAAAAAAAGTTTAATGCTTGTTTCGGATGTCTTACAGGTATTCTATGTGACAGATATACAGGTGTATCCATGGTCATGCGGTTGGCATATAATCGGTAGTCTATTTCGTGCTATACATTGCCAAACATGTCAGTAGCCAAAACCAGCGCATTCGAAAAGTGCATTTTCAGTTCTTTAATTAGTTTCGGATGAAGAAGCACTAATGAAGGTCTCTTATAAATCGCCATAAACAAATTACGCGGAGGTATGTAAGGAGATATAGTTGATCACGGTGTCTTCAAGTCCCTTGATTTGAAAGATGTTGACTTAAAAAAAGTGAGAAACTCGTTACCCCTATGTGAAGAACTGAATGAAACTTTCTTTTACAACTGCGTGTTAATATTATCTATATATATTGATACTAATATTATATTGATACTATCTTTATATTTTGTATTATGAACAAGCATAGTCATTTGTATTTGCGGCAATTATTTTGGATCACTTTATGTATAGAAGTAGGTAAGTAATGTAAACGTTCTAGGATTTGAACAGAGAAACTGAGAATAAGATCCAAAATATTATTATTAATAAAATTGGAGGGTAAAATAGAGATAAAAGTGGAAGGATAAAATTAAGTTTTTAATACACACATTTCATGTCGTTCTAAATGTGTAAAATTAAATAAATGTTTTTTATTGTTATTACATTATTTAAAATAGTATCATCATTTAAAATTTACAATATAATAATGATTTGGAATTTGGACCGGCCTCAGATTTAACATGCACTTGATTAAAGTTATGGAAAACTTCTGAATCAGAAAAAATACTATAAAAATAGTCTGTATGTTATCTATATCGCACATATCTACTTTGAAATCAGAATTTTACTTTCAAACTGACATTATAAATCTCTAAGATACATGCATTGAACTTTTTATAATACTTTCATGATTAATATTGTTTTAATTAACTTTTTTGTTCTCAAAGGGAATCTTAACTAAAATTTTGTAGAATTTTCAGACTACACCTTTTTCAACAAACAAACAAACAAAATAAGTATAAGCCCGTTTCAGGTATCAAGTATAGATATTTAGGTATTTGTTTCATTTCTTTCCTCAAATTTTATACTAGTTCATGTTAATTCGATATATTTATTATCAAATTGCATTTACTTCTGGTTAACCAAGATTTAATCTGACGAGTGCATTGGCGAGAAATAAAATATGACACACTTAATCTTAAAATATTTGAAGGAGGCTGGTTGGTTCAGTTAAAATAACAAATGTATGTTATATTCTTTAAAAAAAAATTAAAATCAATGTAGTTTTTCAAGTATAACTATGATCTATTTTAATTTTCTAATGGTAAAATATTTTTGTTGGATACCATATGGGAATAAAACTAATACTAATAAAATACACATACGTTTAGAATTTATTCACTATATTCTAAGTTAACCATATTTGACGACTTTTTTATAAATCATTCTTGACACAAATGCTTCTAAACTTTAAAAAGTATAAATAATCCAAAGAACAGTAACAGCACACACAAAACCGGCTTACTTTTCAACTAATTCAAAAAGTTTAGTTGCAAAACCATTTCTTAACTTCCACTGAGTCTTAAAACATAACTCAAAAGATTCTTTAAGACATCAACAAAATATTCAAATATCTTGGCAGCTGAAAAACAACCCTACATAAGCAGTTTTCTTTCACATTAAAAGTCTATTTTAAGAATATGGGGGCATTTTTAACGACTCCCTGAAAAAAAAAAGTGGAAAGATCGCCCCGAGATCTGTTCCCTGGTAATTGTTTCCATGCCAGTTTCTGGAGAGCGTTTCAATCTCTCCACTGCTCCCTTGTATTCTCAAGATGCTCATTTCGGGCGTCGAGAGCCGCTGAATCTTTGAAACGATGTTTTCTGCGGCGCGCTTAAGCAGGTCGACATGGGATCGGTTGGGCTATGAAAGCTCATCGAAATGGTTTGTGGTTTTTATCTTAACATTAGAATGGTTTTCTTGAGGTTCGAGGGGAAAATGTATAGCCTAAGAGGATGTATAGTTTGGTGAATGTTTGATGTCCTTTTCAAATGGTTACATTCGGTCTCATGGGTTTTGACATAGCTCAAGGCATGCATGCATGCTGTGCCCACTTATGTTCAAGTAAACCCTGCATATGAAAAAGTTTTGAAAAGTTTTTAATACCAGGAATAGTATTATATGTTAAAGTATAAAAATACCAGCTATGGTATAAGATTTAAATTAAAAATAAATGTTTATTTAAATGTAAAACTAATGAAAATTAAGACTGTCTTATTTATAAAATGAGAAATATTTAAGTTGGGCTCTTATTTAAAAACGAAATTGTTTAAGCTCTTATTTAATGTAAGGTCGGTTGGGTAACTGAACCATATTTTTACAACCAGGTTAAGTATTTATGACCTTAATACCTGCCTGATAGTAATTTTTTTTTTTTACAAAATTGTAAGAGTTGTAATGTAATATTAAATTGACGTTATTTAAACATTTGAGACATTATTTTGATTTTGGCATTATTAGTAATAATAAAAAATATACACATTTTACGTACGGTGGTCTCAATTATACAGCTTAAAACTAAGACAACTGGATCATCTGGCAATAATTGTTTTATTAGCTTGAACACATTGATGTGGGGTATTTGGGACTGATCAAATGCGTTTAAATGTTTATAAAAAATCACTACATTTATTTAAATATAGCAATGTTGAAGCTATAATCAATGCTAGAGCACCTATCGCAGTGATTATGTAGAGGTTTTGTGGACAAATTAAACACTCATAACTGTTCATTAATTTGTAAAATAAACAAAAGTAACTGTTAAACAAAAATATAAAAAAAGTAAAGAATTTTTGCTAGTTAATGATATGAAAGATACTAGAATTAGGAATTCAAATCGTAAAACCAAAAAAGTTAATAATACAATTAATAACAATTAGTATACATCAGAGAGTTATGCAATTAGCAAAATAAAATGTTATAAATAAAAATATAGGGGCCCAAACTTTTTTTTAGATATCCCACAAATGGTTTTATTCTGTAATATGAAAGAAATTTCTTCTAGAAATAATTTTTAGTTATTTAGATCGACCAATAATTGGGTCCATACCTGGCCTTGTTACTTCTAATACATGGCCCAGTAACTCGTAAAAGCAAAAAAAAAAAAAAATCTGGAATAACTGAACCATCTATCCAAACCTCAGAACTTTACAGATTACATAGAGTCTTGCAAACACGTAGAGAAGCTGCCGCATCAGGTTGCACCAAAAAGGAGCGGCATAGACAGATAAATCAAAATATAATTTGAATCATTCAATATTTTCCCAACTCTTTTTTATATTGATCTATGTATTTTGTATGAAAGGAGTAAAAAATAGTGTACAGAATAAAATACTTGAAAAATACCGAAGTGTGTTTATGTGCCCTACGCAAGTCGTTCTTTATACATTATGAATAATGCAGCGTCTTCAATTTTCTTCGATTGTTCACGAACTTTACACATTTTATTCTGGTTCGACAAATCGTTGGGAAATGCTAAAACAATATGTTTTATAATTAACACTAAACTCATTTAGCGGTAAAGCAGAGAAGATGCGTTAAATCTTTAGGATTTTGACTTTGCAAAATCTGTGATGCTTTATTTCAAATTGTAGAAGATGTCAAAAGAGGAGCTAAAACTAAAGCAAGAGGCTTTTCAAAATATTAAACATTATAAGTTTATACGTGGTGTAATTCTTTGGTATGATATTTTATTTTAAATAAATTTAATCTCAAAGATTTTGCATTCTGTAACTATAAATTTTTTAGATTGTGTGAAGATGTTATCAGAAACCATACAGAAAGTTGAAAGTTATCGACCGTCTGAATATGATCAGATGAAACATTTTGCTAATGATATTGAATGTAGTACAGAATTTCTTTGGGAAAAACTGAAGTTAGAGCCATAAGGAAAATGCTTCAATATGAGTATGGTGCTATGGATAAACCCTCAATAGAGAAAAATAAATTTAAAATGAAAAGTTTCAACTATATTTTGGACATTAAGGCATTACCCTTAATTCCACGAATACACTATTCACGCTTCTGGAAACCAATAACAAAATTTTCTGGTTTTATATGACATTTTAAAACACAAGGATATAGATGATTAAACACTAGAAAATTATAGTATCTGCTTCCAGTCAATACTTTCGGTAAAAAATGAATCAGATATTACAGCAAATGATCTGTAAGAAGACATACGCAATGCAACTCGTACGCTGTCATATTCTTTGAAATCTAGGGATGTTTTAAATTATTTGTGCGCCCAAAACAATTAATTACTTTGTATATGAATAAAGCTGTAACTCTGAGAATTTTATGAACAGTCCATGTCTCTGTGGTTAGTGGAGGAAGGAGGTTTTGTGATTAAAATTACTAAACACATCTTAAGACGTTCAGGAAGCCAAACAAAACTTAGAAATCTGTCATGAATCTATTTAGGCTGCCACTCTTGACTACTCATCCCTAATTAACGAATTTGTTAAAGTTAGAAGGGTAGCAGATTGGAGGATTGGGAACTGTAGTAAGTTGTAATTGTCTTAAGCTGTGTTTTATTGCTATTTTAAAGTACTTTATATTTCTAAAATAAAACCAGTATTCGTATGCTTTGTGCAGGTTTTTTAATCATTAAAAAAACCAAAACTTGTATTATACTGAGAAAATAAACCGCATGGCCTTGAGAATAGAAAAAAAAGTATAATATGGTTAATTATATCTGTTTAATAGTGCTAAAGTAACAAACATAACAAAAACTTACTTTAAGAATTAAAAAAAGCTTTAAAAGGACAGTCTCATTGTAACGTTTAAAAAAAAAAAAAAAAAAAAAAAAAAAAAAAAAATCACAATTTTTATGCTCTTTTGCCGCAACCAAAGGTATAAGGCAGATTGGATTTGTTGTTTGAGTTATAAAAAACCTTCCTGCAGCTATTGTCAACTGTTAAATATTGAAATACTCTTATCGTGTATTGAAAAGCAAAGGTAAGGTATGGTAAGAAGATGTTACAGCTACCCCAACCGACTACACTTAAAAATCAAATTACTTAAATTAAGTTTTCTTTAAAAATAAAATTATTGAAGCTATTAATTAAATTATTTGGACGTTTGCATTAATTATATGCGTGATTGCCTATTTAATTTCCAGCAATAAAACTTAGCCTACTCTTGTTTGCGTTGTTTTTTCTTTCATCAAACGTTTTCAAGAAAACTTTGCTATTCTGATACCTGTCGAACAGCCAAATTGAAATTCACTCGAGCTAGAAAAAATACAATCTTGTTTAAACTACTCCAGTTCAAACAATAAAATAAAATCCATTCTTTTATAAAAAAGAAAACTGTCTTTTCTCCCCAAAAATCATCTTTTGCAAAGTTCGAAATTCTTCTGTTTTGGACATCAAACAGAATAATGCATCCATCTCATCAATACATTCAGCCAAGTTATCCGCTTTTGCCCTGATGCCACAACGCATCACCATATTTCCCCTCTCTCTGCCGTAGCACGAACCTCGGGACTCATCATGCCCGAAGTCACGTGGCTCGCCAAAGTGTTTCCGGTTATTTCGCACAAAAGACGGAAGTGACGTTGATGGATGATCGCAATATTTCTAAATCCCAGCAATAAGATTTTTGAGCAGCGGCGTTTGAAAGCGCTGAAGTAACAAAGCCAGATATAAAAGGAAGGTACCTCCCCATACATATTTATTTCACTATCTTGGAACCATATTGGTTGCGGTCATAGTATCTATCAATATCAGATTTGTAAGTTGTGACTTGTTACAACTGAGAGACTCTTCAGACTAACTTGCTGTGGTGAAATTGGTAAAACTTTATGGGTTTAATAAAGATGTCCTTGCTTTCTTTACGTGTTTTCATTTTTTTATGCTAACTTTTGATTAAAAACTACTTCTTCAAGGCATCTGTCAATAACAGATTTTATGGGCATTGCTTCATAAGAGTGTAACAATGAAAATCTGCAATTTAAAGTACTATTACAATTAATAATTTGAAAATAGTTGTACATTTTGTAAATATTTCGTAAATTCTATTTATATTTCTGTTTTGCAATTACTTTTAATCATAGTTTTTCATTATTGCAAAAATAGTAAAATTTAGTAAAAATAAATGCCAGTTTCTATCAAGCAACAGACACATAAAGTCAGCAATTGTTGATAGGAGGTGATCTTCAACAGGAGGACAATGGTGCATCTTCGAATGGGAAAGCCTCCCTTGAGAGGATGTAAAGGATGTAGGACAAGCTAAGTTTCTCTGTTAGAGATTCGAAGTGATTCATGTTTATAACTTTACAGGTATAAAGATTTCGATGTACAGCTGATCCCAATAATTATGGAGAAAATCGATGTCGGATTTTTAGGGACAAGTATTCAACGTCGCTTCTGGATTCAAAGCTCTGGTAGAAACCTACGTATCAGCTGTGATAAGTAGCGTTTCACAGCAATAAGGAAAACACAGATACAACCACCGTCAAGCTAGACCTGCGAATAGAACTTTTTCTACCTAACTCGCGAGTCCCTGTAGGGATACATCAAGTAATCGGTTGTTCTTTGAGTAAAAACCTGTGACTTTTATAGATCTCCTAGAAACAGTGAAAGATCCTATTGGGACTGTTTCCAAGTCAAAGTGATTAGTGGTAATGCTTCTGTGACATGTGAACTGACCCTGATGACCCAAGAGGATTCACCCGTGCCACTTTATTCCATTGTGTTGCTTTATCATTCCTAGGAACCACCGTGGACATTCAGGCCACTTTCAAATGAGATACCGTTATAAAATACTACTACCTAGATAACAGTATTTTGTATATTTACCATATATACCTATGTCTATTCAATTGATTGATATTAGCGTTTAGGAGTTTAGAAAATATTTTTTGTACATAGGTATTTATATGATATTTTACATATGATATTTATGTAAAGATATTTGGATGATTTTTTTTGTGTAATATTTTAATTTTAAGTAATTTGTTTTGCAACCTCTGTTATGTATTTTTCTTAATTCTTATGGCTCTCAGTTGACATATTTGCATTTGAATTGAATGCCAATCATTCAGTGTGTTTTTTATATTATATACAACATGATGATTTTCAGGCATATCATTATAACGATTGAAATTGAAAATTAGGATTTGAAAGTTGGCACTAACAATTTTTATACACTTTGGCTAATAACTGCTGAGGTGATTAAATATCGTTTGTTTCCAATTGGGCAATTGTCTAAGGAATCCCAAGAAGCACCCTAAAAAGACTACCTCCGATTTCGTGAACATCACTGTCAAACATATTTTCTGTCACCTCAAATAGATATCTGATTAGTGTGTTCTTCTGTCACATTATATCTAAATTATTAACTGCTTCAGAGAGTCTCCTAGAAAAATTGCAGGTTCTCGCTGCAGAAGACCGAATTTTTTTTTGAAATTTCAACAACATATTTTTTTCATTATTGGGCAAGAACGATTCTGATGCATTAGAAAATTATATACCAATCGAATAATGGTTTTCGACTATTATTTATTTATTGGAGAATCATTTAATTATTGATCATAATCAACAAGTAAGATACTTTATTAATGACGATTATTACGATATTTTCCATGGATATTGGAATATATAGATATAAATTATTTAATTAGTTTAATTAGGCAATGTCTTTTTTTCTATTGTAAAATACATAATTGTGTATAATTTAACATAAGTGAGCAGATATAATTCAACACATTTTTTTTTAAAATTCATACTATCGAATTCATTGATATGTTTTTTGGGGTAAGATGCTGTTATTCGGTTCGTCAAAGAAGCATCATCATTATCAATTTCGTAAAATAATTTATCCAATTTCGCAATATTTGTATGTCTCTTATGACTCGCATTTTACAAATTAATATGTTATCATTTTATATAATTATTTAATTGATTCAATTAGTTGTTATTGAATTTTCACAGTTAAAATTTTTTACTGCTTTGAAAACTCGATTCAATTCGAATGTAAGATAAAATAAAATCTTATTTTAGAAATCGGATTGTAAAATATTTCTTGCTCTATTTACTTTTTAGTCCTATTTTACCCTGTCATACGTATATTTGAAGTCAAAAGTTACATTTTGGGTATTTCATTTGAAAATAAATCATAAAATATTTTTCCAACTATGAATCCACTGTGAGTAAGCATGTTGTAAAATATGAATTATCTTTTGCCATAATATTTTGTTCTCTTCAGCAGTATACTTGCTAGTTAGGTGGATCATAAATCGGCAACTACCACTAGAGCTAGGGGTAGTATTGGTTTCTGGGTGGATTTAAAAAGAAAATTAACCTTCCCACCTTTGTGAATCACAAGAGAGAACCTGCCTTTAAGCTGACCGATGCAATGGCTACTCATATCTATCCTTTTAAAGGATATAATATACATTATATACAGTATCTTTTTAAAGGACAGGAACTTGGGAAGAAGAACGAACATGCTTTACATCTGATCGGTATAGTAGGCTTTTCTTGAAAATATTTAATGTTATTAATATTTATGTTTTTTTTTTGTGTAAAAGTTAAACTCATTAGAATCCTTGATTTAATATATAGAAAGAGTATTTTAAGTCAAGCAACCTAATGTGAAGTTTTGACTTTTAGCTTAACTTCACTTTGGGTTTAGGTTACGTACTGCTATCTGTGAATGTATAGCTAGATTTTAATGTATGTGATGAATTCAATAAACTTACTCTATATTCTCGTAGATTACAATCTGTTGTAATAAATTATTTATTTTAAATACCAGTTTGCATAAAATCATAGCTATATCGTTTACCAAAATTATCGGTCTATTAATTTTGTATGATTATTTTGGTGGCATCTAAGTTTTAAATGTGTACATTTAATATAATTAAGTAGTTAACAGAATACAATATTAGTTTGTTTATTCTATTTAACTACGAATTTTACTAATTTTAACGCATAATTAATTTGCATCCGTTGATAACGTGACATTATTATTCTTTTTTCTGTTGTTTGCCTTCACTTTAGATAGTCGTTCGTTGGAAACATCTCATTGAACTTAATGGAGTCATATATTACATAAAATGTGATTATCTAAAAAATAAGAATAGAATATTCTCATTGTCTTATTTAAACGACGAAAAATTTTCTGACATTCAAAAAATAAATGATTTGCAGACAAATTAATGGGAAATTCTTTTGACGTCCCAATTTCAATTTTCCAATACTTTATTTGAAGTTACGTACCTGATAAAAATAATTAAAAAAATTCTTTTTTTTTTACATATTTCTCGCTAAAATGTTAATTACATATCATTAAAAATATAAAAATTATAGAAATCTTGTTAAGTCGAATTTGAAATTTTATTATTTTAAAATAGTGAACTAGTCTGCAATAAGGATTAACTAAGTTTTCCCGATTCTAGCTTTTAAGGAGGTTTAGTAGGCTTAAAATTTCAAAATGATCGATTTCGTGATATTTGCATATTTTTCAAACTATTCTGCTTCTCTTAAGATATAATTTTAGACTGTACTCCTTCTAGTTCCAAAGAAAAGTTTTAAAAAACGTAAACACGCATTTTCCATGCCACAATTTCACATGAAAATGCATTTATCTCAAAATGTCACTTTTTAAACTTCTATGTACCTTTTTGAAAAAACGGCTTTTAACTTCTTTATGAAATTTTCACCCTACATTTACCTTACATCAAATATTAATCTGAGGTTAACTTTTTAGGAAAATGCTGATTAATTTAGTTTTAAAAATACAATTTTCAGAGATTTTAGGTGTTTTATCAATAGAGATTAAAAAAAGAAAAAGAAAAAAAAAAAAAAGATAAACATACTCTCTTAAAGTTAACCTCAGTTTAGAATGGAAGGCTCAAATAATGTTCAGAAAAAATTTCAAAAGTATCCATGCTTCAGTTAGCTAGAAAAGATAAATAGAAAATTGTCCTTTTACATTAGTGGTATATGGCCTACCAAAACCCTTTAAATATTTTAAGCAAAAATCATTTTTCAATTGTCTGATTTAATCTATAACTAAACTACTTTACAATATTATCCTCTCAGTAGGCAAAAATACGTTTGCATGATTGTTGACGACGAATTTCTCTTATATTTCAGTAAAGAAAGAAAACTATACAGTATCAGAAAGCAACATAGAAACATCGATATAGATAAACAACTGTATAGACTGCTTAACGTTGGGGAAACGAGCCGTTGCCACCTCGGAAGCGAGATGCTTGGATGGAGGAATTTGTATTGCTGATGTGGATTTTCTTCGATCTTTATGGTGTATTCGCGTTACTTTTAATATTTGGCAAATATATATATATATATATATATATATATATATATATATATATATATATATATATATATATATATATATATATATATATATATATATATATATATATATATATATATATATATATATTTAAAGAAAATAGTTTAACCAATAAGTAAAATTGATCAAAATAATTCTTTGTATAGGATTTGTATATTTGGAACAAACATTTGAAATTAATTACTATCTATATCTGTAAACGTGTTTTATCTTTATAGATTTGAATTTAATTCTTTAAATTTTAAGTTACATAAATTAGTTGTTTTAAAAATAAATCATTATCAACAAGTTATGAGAATACAGTAAACAAATTAAATGGACTTTAAAAATATATTTATTTTAGAAGTAGAAATTAAAGATAATTGAAGAAATACAGTAAACCAGTTGAAAATAAGTAATAATATGATTGCAAAATACAAATTCATTTATACTATAACTAATGTAATACAAAAAATAATTTAAGTTTCAAAGACATATATTTGATCCATTAATTCTGAAGTGGGTCTCTGAAAAAATCTTAATTGTAGTGCAATAATTAATAAAAATTGAGCTTTCTTGTAAAATAAAATTGACCAACTGGACTACTTTTGGTATCATTTTAGCTTAAATACTAAATCAAAATTATTTGACAATGAAACAAATTAAATCAGTTTAACATTTACTCAATAAATCCGTCTAATATGCATTAATTCATTTAAACAAGTATAGAATAAAATCCGAATGCGTTTTACAATAAATAATAAAGTGTATTCTAAGAGATGAAATTTGATAGTTAGAAAACTATGAAGAAACCAGTGCCTTTCTGGACACATAAACACTTCACTTTCTCCTAATTTAATAAAAACATTTAAATAAATAAAAAAAAAATAAACTTCTTCAATTTAGTTCAAGCATTTGTAAACGATTGCAAGAGGAGAGACAATTTCTCTCTAAAATTCAAGGGTTACATTTTTAAACAGAAATTAAATTGAAATGCAATATAAAATACTGCTTTCGACAGTTTGATAGGACTTCTAATTCCAGCAAACAGCTAAAAATTACTTAGTTGTTAAAATAAATACGTAAATAATAAAGAAACTGAAAAACTTTGCCGTTTGCAGTCCGCAGTTTCATTATTAAATAAATTTAGAACAGAACACTAGCATTTTGAGTTATTGTTTCAATTTCCATTCCATCCCTTTTTTTAAAAAAAATAAATAAAATACAATTACTAAATGTTTATGAAAACGTATAAAAATATATATTAAATAAAACATATCTAAAACAAATTATCCAGTTATAAATAAACAGAGCAATTAATTTAATTATTAAAGCCGGGAACAAGTAGAGTTTTAATTTCACTTTCTTTTCCCAATACTTTTCCAAATGCCCATAAAAACGAATAAAAACAAGGATTAAATAAATATAAATCAAGTATTTAATTCTAGATCATAATATACTATTTGTTCTGAATTTAAAATATATTATTCATGGGATATGAATTGCCATATAAGAGATCAATCATTAACCACGAGCGATCAATGTTAGAGGGGTCATTTTAGATATTTTTCAAAAATAAATTTAAAAAAAAAAAAAGGTATTTACATACTTAAATGACTATTTTTTTTACTTGCCGGTGAAAACTATTGTTTATATTTTTCCGATTTGCGCTGTTATTGCAATTATATTCAACACAGTAATAAACCATGATTCAGGAAATCGTCCCACCACTGGCAGGAAAGCAAATATTTCTGCCGACGCGTTTTTCGCCTTGCGTAGCCATTGGAGCAGTCTATCCAGTTGTTTATCTATATCGATGCATAGAAAACAGTTGCTGAGGTACAGGAAACGGATCTTACGAGTGTTGAATACATATTTGATCCAGAAAGGAATATACTTCTTCCTTTCTGTCAGTACAAAAAGAAATGAGTCGTCCATGATAATACGTTATTCAAAGCGCTTTCTTGAAAAGCGAACCACAGGAACGTATTTTGGTCAATTTCGATGTTTGTTCGTTGTATGTGCATATGTGAATGAGTAGCGGTGCGAGTCCTTATCTTTTTCATTGAGCCTGGATCTAGTTTTCTAGAATCTAATTCTACAAAGAGTTTGTAAGGTTTGGGACAGTAGAGAGGATATAAATGGAAAGTTTGGCTTTTGTAGGAAAGCGTACAGAAATGGAAAACTGTAACGTGTCTGGAAAAATTCTTAAAAAGTCTGCATCAGTAGAGAAGGAAAAAATTGTCTAAAGATGAGGCTTGGGAAGTTTTTATGCCTGGTGAAGTTTTATTTTTCAATGCATGAAAATTTATTTATTTTCGTGTGAATTATTTGTAGAAAAAAAAAAAAAATGCTTATTAAAAGATAATGTCTAGACATAAATAAAATCCGAGACCTGTTCCGATGCTGATCTGTTGTCAGAGGAATTGGATTTAATAATATGTTTTAGTTGGTAAAGTCTAAAAATTGTCTAGAGATTTAGAACAAATTTGCAATTAGATTGGATGGGATGAAAAGTGTTGGATTAATTTTGAAGAAGTATTTTTTCTCTTGTTGCCAAGTCAGAATATTACGTAAAAGGAAGTTATTAAATCATACCGAAAAGGTCAATTAATTTTAGTTTCCAGAACATTCTTAAATCAGTCGTTGCTAAAGGAAATAGTCACTACTTGTCCGAATTAGTGCTTTGATGATTATAGTGCGTTTTTTAGAAATACATAAGGTAATTCAAAATGATTGTCCCGATTATAAATAACAATGACTGTTGGATAATTAATGTTAAAAAAATAATACAACGCATAGTTTTTAAAGGACTAACAGAGACAAAAGTAATTATTTCTTATATTAGGTGTAAATCTTATCTTTGTGTCATTAAAATGTTAAAGATGTCCATCCAATCAAGTTTCTACCTTGATTTTCACTGTATGAAACAGTACGATATTTTCGAAGTTCATATTACTTTATAAAGTTAAAATGGAATTCTGCAATTATAACACCTACTAATATAAATCAAGATTTGCTTATAAATTCTTAAGATAATAATAATTAGATTGTTGCTTACACGATGGTATAGTTTCGATATATGTTTTAAATACTGTCGGCAATTATTAATAAGGTCATAACTAAAACCAAATGTTATAGTCGAAGAAGCCATTTTTTCATGACAATTTAAAAAATATAGTAAATTAAAGATATATATTATATTATGAAAAATGTTTAGTCCAAAACACAATATTCATCCCAGCTTTACATTACAAAATATATACATTCATGCATTTACATATGTTATCTAGTACAAATATGCCGACTATTTACATGTCATCCATATCGTTATCTAAGCATACGAAAGGTTCCATGGATCAAATCCTGATTGGGATTACCATTAATAAAATGATCGTGACAGATAATGTAGTATTGTGTGTCGGACTAACTAGTGGGGGTTATCCGTTTTTTCCTCATTTGAGACGCCAATGAATAGAAGTTCATCTTTCAGAGACATTCCTGAAGGGACTTTCTTAGGTATTTTATAGTTTCAACAATATAACCCTGGTTTAGTTAGGAAGCAGTACAGCCCTAGTGTAGCTCTTCTGAATTAACACTTAAATGCATAGCGATGCATTGTATGTTTAAAACTTCATATCTCATTATGTAGCAACCTTTTCATAGTTTTTATATTTTTTTATTTTAATTTTAACAAAACAATTTTAATTTAACATTTTGACTGTTTATTTCTTTATCTGTGACAATTTTCATTGTGCGGGCGCTGGGTTGGCTGAGTACAATTTCTTTTCCGAGGGTTTTACGAATTACGATTATTTACATAAAAAGTAATAAAAACACAAGGAAAATTTGTTTTCGGATAGAAACAAGGTAAAACTAACGAAAAATATTCATATTTTTGCATATACTGATACATTTACGCAAGAAAAATGTAGCTTTTTTGTGAAGTAAAAATACATCAATATGCAAAATTCTTATGTGTTTTTTTTTTCTATTTTTCCAACAAACTACACCCAATTCCCGAATGATTTCAAATTTTATTAATTAAAAATGAAAAAAATCATGCATTTTAGGTTTAACAAACTGGTGTCTGAGTTAACAAACCAATTACAAAGTCCTTAACTATTACTGTAACTAAACCCCAAGGTCTCTCTTATTTTTTCTTTAAGTTATAAATCCCTCACTGGGATTTTTTATACGAATTTAAGGAATCTCATTTGCGTGGAGTTAAGCTATAAAAAAAACCCAATTCCAACATCTCCACTTTCTACAGCAAATTAAACACGATTTATATATATATAAAAAAAAGAACCGCCCCCAACTCCTCAAAGTTTTCCAATCAATCATTTTGGAAGATGTTCTTCAATACCACCTGTGACGAGGGAGAAAAAGATTCCGCTCTTTATCTCTAAAATATGTTTTACAAATTCCGACTGCGATAAAAAAAAAAAGAACTGGATAGAAGAAGGGAAAAAATCCCGGTATAAAAATTCGGAGAAATTTGTGGAAAAAATGGGATTGGTATTTTTCTGATAACGAACGATCACTTAGTGAATCACATATTGTGAGAGATTGTATTACGCTTTTGAACTTTTATAGCGAAGATATAAATATTTCATCTGGAAATTAATTTGAGGTGGGGGGGATAAGAGGTAGACCTTTCCCTGCTCTATATATCTAATAGGGTACGAGAAAACAATAACTTTCAATTGTGGATCAAAGTTTTGATAGTCAGTGTTGTTTATTTGAGTAAGAGCAATGCATATTTATTTTGAGTATTATTTATAAGTGATACATAAAAGGTTTTAATTCATGTTGAAAATCCGACCTTTTTCGAGTTATTTGACAAATCTCACTCTTAGACCAGATCTTATAAAACCTTTTTGTAAATCAAGAAAAAACCTCTTGCGTTATTTCTCCACCAAATTTTTAATTAGATTTTATTGTATTTGTTATACATGGTAAAAAAAAAAAAATCATACGTTCTAAAGTAAGATTTCGTCAGGTTCTGGGAGAAGAGAAAATGAAGCTTTAAATCTATGGACCAGGAAACGGTTGAAAGATATCAATTATGAGAAATACTTTCTTTTATTAAGGATCAAACAGTAACTGTTGATATGATTATTCAATTGTGATTATTGTTAAAATATTTTCTGAAGAGAAATGATGGCTCAGTTTTTAGCAAACAACAAAGTAATAATTTATTCTTCCTTCGAAAGCTCACATAACTTTTCCAAACAACAGAACAATTGCTATCCCGCTTCAATACAATCTTCGGTACATACAACTTCGAACACAGAGATAATGCGGGAACAGCGAAAGTAAACAAAAGATAAAATGCTTTCCAAACAGCGTCCACTGAACTCTCGATTCTATGTTTTGCCTCATTTTATAGTCTCGCGGCAGAAATTTCTAGCAAAATTCAGTCAACCAATCACGAGATGGAAACACCTCGAAATTTCAGAATCGATTTAGATGCTGTCACCTTTTTCTAACCTGTGTTATCGTTGTCAAAAAACAAAATAAAATAGAACTTTAAAAGAAATGCATCAATATTTACAATTATTTACAGAAAAATTGTGTAACAATATTGTTACTGATGCTACTACCCAGGTAGCTCAGTAGTAATGGCTAATGTCAGAGAACTGAGTTCTAGGAAATAGGCCAATTTTGGCCGAAACTCCAGCAACGTTCCAAATTACATTATTTAAAAAGAAAAAAATAAACATGTCTAAAACATCACAAAACATATTTTTTAGTTCTCAGCCCTTTCTTATGGGTACAACATTTCAGTTTTAAGAACAGTACATCAACATTTCAACACTTCTTGTACATTTTATCCAGCATTAGAAGATATTTTCCAAGATTCGTGGCTGGTTTAGATCGGGATTGGCCAATGACGAGCAATATTGGCTAGCATTTTTGTGCTATTGGGGTAGTATTAAATTAAGCTGAAAGTTTAGAAATAACGCTAAACTACAAATGAATGCGTGGAATGCACCATCCAAATTTGCAATGCTTTATAAAATATTACATCATAAAGTAAACCCCACATACTAATTTTGAAGTAAGGCACAATTACACAAAGCAATATATCGGAAATCACTAATATTGTAAGACTCACAGTTTTCCATTAAATACATTTGCGTTAATTTTTGCCAAATATTACTAATCTCTACAATACTAAATAGTAATCATATTGGAATTTACATTTTCTTTTAATCTAACCACTTAGAAAATCCCCTTGTACCACAAGGTATCACACAGGGCTTACGGAAGTAAGTAGAAAACATTAGTTAAAAATACAAAAACAATATCCATGTGACAAAACAATGTACAAACAAAAATCAAAATGTGTCTTCAGTTATTGTCCTCTATAAGAATTATCTAGTATTGGAAAATTAAGTGCGTTTATAAGTATCTTCAATATAATTAATAAAAAGAGCAAATGAACTTTTACTAGAAATTAAGCTGTTATGACCTGGAGGCCAGTTAATGCTTAATTTCTTCAAGGCTAATTTAAGGACATTCCTCTGTGAGGCAAATTTTGAACATAAAAATAGAATGTGCTCGACGTCCTTATCACCTCCGACATTGCAATCGCAAATTGCATTCGAACTTAAATTGAATCTATAGAGATATTTTTTAAAATAACCGTGACCTGTAAGAAGTTGCGTAATTTTAAAATTAGTAAAAAATAACAAGACAGTCTTATATGAATGCTTGGAAAAAATCTCTTTGTGATCAGAGTCGATATTTATATTTATCAGAGCTGATATTTAAATTTAAAAGCATTATATTACATTGCGAACAGCTTATAAGAACACATCAAGAACCAATTTTGTTGCTAGAGCTATTTTATTTGGGACGTTTAGTAAAAAAATTCTCGGCCATGAAATATTCCTAGAAGAGGTGTAATGCACGTGATGTTTCCTTTGCGTGTTATATTGCACATCTACTTGCGGATAACAAAATCACTTAACAATTCTACTCTACACGCAAAGTAGAAAATAATTAAACAGTATATGTGTGTAACGTTTAAATATGTGTTCACTCAACATGGCTTAAAATAGCAAAATTAGTTAAAATTTTCAGTAATATTTTTCGAAGTGTAGGCAAGGGAATACAGCTTAAATTGAATCTATAGAGGTTATAGAACCTAAACAAAACTTTAAAACCTACAAATTTAAAGGAATATTTCTAAATCTTTTTGGTGTTGCACTTATTTTGAATATTTTAATTAGATAACTTGATTTTTTTTTTAAACAGATTTAAATTTTGACAATTTTTATTTTTGATACAAGTCTCAAACTTATTATTCCATATTCCATACACAATTTTGTTATGTTAATAAACTCACAAATATTCATAAAATAAATTGTCTTTTGACTTTTTTCAATCATCTTTAAATTTGATATAAAATTTTTTTTCTCCAAAACTTCAAATAATATTTCATCAAAATTGTTTGAACAAATTCTATTATTTTTTTTTTAAATAAATATATCAATAATTCAAAAATGCATATTGAACAAGTATCTGTAAAGAATATCTGTAAAAATATTATGCTTTTATTAAAATTACAATTTAGGTGAGTTAAAAACTTGATTTCTTTAATTCAAACTATCAATAGCTCCGTAATTAAAAATAAGTAAGAATTATAATTCAATGAACGCTGTTTCAGAATCTTTCCGTTGTATATAGCTCTCTGTCTTACAGCGCAAAAACTGTTGGATTTAAAATTATGAAATTTTGTACATTTGTAGATAAATGTTTAGGAAATCTGCTGATAAGAAAAAAACATAGATGCAAACTTTTTTTGTTGTTTGACCTTCCTCAACAGGGAAACTAACTACTGTAGAAATCTAATTTTTTACAGGCACAGAGGCATATGTCTTACTAAAGCACTCTCGTCACCAGCTCCCCCCCCCTTTTTTTTTTAATTTCAAGTTAGTTTGGTGGGGTAATTAAATTTTTGAATTTTGAAAGTTGTAAGCTTTTGCGATTCATGTTTTTTTTTAAACAGCGGAAAAGTAATGAAAACAGATGAAGAGTCAGAAATGAAAAACAATGTTTCTTTTCCAGATAATTGCAGGAGTCCTACCAGTGTCCCATTACTCCCTACTGTCATCTAAATATAACATTATCGTAATCTATTTTACGAATATAGACTAATCCTATCTACGAATATCGACTGCAAAAAATGTATGTTGAACATCAAAATTAACCCCTTGAAGACAATTAACACATTAATTGAAGAATTGATTGCATTGCATCAATTTTTTTATAGGTCAAATAGGGGGAAGCGTCATTAGGTACCACAACAAAATGCAAGCTGCATGAATTTCTATGCAGCAAGTTCCAAAAAAATTAAAAAATTACTTACTTGGCGCACGTGTTAAAAGCTTATTTTTAATAAAAACTAAGTTAGTATCAATTCAAGGTATTATTTATTTACCAGCTCCTTTCGCAATGCTTTCCGTTCTGAATCCTTCACGAATCTTCTTGTTCTGGTTCTGCCAATATATTTTTTTCTTTTACAGATGAGCTCGTGCACAGAATTACAAATGATGCCAACACTCGGTACTCACAAGCGTTAAAATGCTTGGAACAAACGCACATTTTTGCCGATACAGCTTTTCCAATACGAAATAATATAATCCTTTCGTCTCTCCTGTTAACACTAAAGCTGGGGCAAGTTTTAAATAACTTGCTATTTAATGATGGAAACTTATGAAAACTTAGCTCCAGATTTCGTAATCCTTTATTATTGCACAGAAGAACACAGCAAAAAGTATTGTTTTTTTTCCCCGACATTTCCAATTTTTTTGAAGTTTACTTATGCACATAGCTTTCAATCAAAGTCTACGAATGAAATATCACACAACAGCAACAATAAGTTACTAAATCAATTCACCAGATGGAACATTTCGTTACAGACGCAAATTGTTTCCATAGACTCTTTATTCAATATTTTAATGATAATAATTCATAATTTATTGATTTTCAGCACAATTCAGATTCACGTCACAAAGCTTTCATTGATGTACTTTTTTTAATTAATATTTTTTAGTCACAAATCGCAAGCGTAGCAAGCTTGGACTTAATGGCAAGCTTTAGCAAATTGTGAAAATTTGGAAAATATCCTATCGTGACCTCCGATATTATAGAAAGCCATCCAACTAGTATGATGACGTCACCTGTGGTGGATACACTTTTCCTTTCACTTAGGCAGTCTTTTTGTGGGACGAAATATATTATCTTCCTTGTTTAACGTTTTGTACAGGTATTTCAAGCTATTGGATAATTTTATTTCTTTGACAATGTAAAAAATAAGATTATAACTAATTTTGTAAAACTTGAAGTTCTTAACTTCGTCTATTCTAATAAAAGTATGATCAAGTATAATGTCTGTTCGTTTGTAAGGTTTTTTTTTTTTTTTTTTTTTTTTTTTTTTTAAAGTAATTTGATAATATTTCCAAATGTTTTAAATGTGAAAGGAAACAAGAAAAATATTAATCAAAACATTGATATATACAAATTATAAAACATAAAAAATATACACAATAAACAAAAGACAAACAATATAATAGCTTAAATACCACAACTAAATTCAAGGCTTATATTTTCAGAGGAAACTTACATTTGGAAAAAATATAGCATATACTTTTTTTTTTCAATTTCCAATGTTTATCAGGACAAGCATGTATTCCAACTTTAGAAAAATTAATTTTGTCCAGTCTTCTTATCAAATGCCTCTTTTGAATACACAAAACCATTAGGATGAAAATGCAACTCTCATACCTTAAATAGAAGACAAGATTTTTTAAATATATATTTGAAATTTTTAACAAAACAATACATTGAAATTACAAAAAGTTTCCACTTTTAATTTTATGTTGGTCATTTTGAAAAGCTAGTAAAGATTGGGTAAAACTACCAAGTAAGGTACGGATTCTGAATCAAGAATTGTTTTCATAAAACCGAGACAAATGATGTCAGCCATAGGTTGTTTACTTGTTATTAAAAAAAAAACCAAAAAAAAACCCGGCCATTTGTTGGCAAAAATCACTTTGGAGCAGAATTCATACTGTATTTGGAATTTTAACTAAAGATTGTTTCCCATATTTTTATTTGAAAAATAATAACAAAAAAAAGTTGAAACCGAAGAAAAGTTATCTCTATCGAAAATAGTTAGCATTTCTTTTCAGCACTTTAATAACAATTTCGCTAAAAATTATACACTTATATTTAAAAACATATTAAAGATTCTATTAAAAAGTTACAACCTTGCAATATTTTCTTGGGACAAAAACTTTTCCATGTATTGCACGGTACCATTTTTTTCTAACACTGTCATTGGAAAGGAATTTAAACACAGAAACCTTAGCACCTGTTCTAGAGTACTCGTTGCACTTAAGAACGGAACAAGGACTCGGCGTTTTGTAAAATTTTCACAAGTATTAAACTTATAAATCGTCCATAATTATCATCGAATGACTAGTAAAAGTAGAATTTGAAGATCAGTGCATCCACTTTCTATGCAATTTTTAGCTCGCGATCCCATAATTTGTATCCACCAATGTTGACGGAGAAAGTAAAGCATGACTGATCTGATTGGCCTTCAACAATATCGATGGTCACGGTCAATACCTCGTTAAGAGGCATTGAACGTAAAAATCAGGCAACGGCTAGTCATCACCTTCTCAGAATTTCATGATTTTTTGTTTCTTATGTTACCTTACCCTCGGAAAGAATAAACCTGAAATATTTTGGCTACATCTTTTTTATGTTTGAAGATGTAGAGGGTCAAAGGGTGAAATACGCGTGTCTTCTTCTCATTCCATTCCGGCTGATACTTTTTTTTTGCCTAACAGTTTATAAAAAAAGTATATTAGCAAAGTGAAAATTCACTTGTAAATAATCGGAGCCACAGATGAGGACCCCCACCCCCAAAACGTTTTTTTTTTTTTTTTCGTAAAAAATCCAATTTTAAAAATGCAATAAATCTTGACTTTGATTTGATTTAAAGATAATTTTTGTGCAGAGTCACTAAACACCTCCATGTAAAGAGAATCTAAGGTTGAAATTCATTCATGGAGCACCTAGCCTCAGTGTAAGGGACCGAAACATGACACCTGGTGCGTTTTTGTGTTTTTCAGCTTGACGTTGACCTCCAATATATATACTGCTTGCATGGAATTGTTGTCTCGACATAGTAGTTTCACAATATGGAAGAACATTTTTGGAGGTTCAAAAATTTGTGAGTAAATTCAATTTACGAGGACACGATTTTTTGGTATTTCAAAGGATTGCTCCAGCTTGCTCCTAGATCCTAAACGAATACTTCTTGGACGGAATTGTTGGTTCAACTTAGTAGTTTCATAATATGAACTAACATATTTGTAAGGTTCAAACATTTTTAAGAAAATGTGTGTAACTAAATTTATGACTGGGTATGAGGGCCTTCAGATAATGTTTTTGTCCTAACAGCTTATATAACTTGTAATTAGCACTTCAAGGTGAAAATTCACTTGTAGATAGTCGGAGTCACATATGAGGACCCCTCGCAACTCCAAAAAAAAAAAAGGTGCTTTTTCGTACACAATCCAATTTTAAGAATGCAAGAAATCTCTACTTTGATATGATACAAAGGAATTTTTGTGTAACTAAACACCTTCATATAAAGAGAATCTAAGGTTAATATCTATTGAAGGAGCTCGGAACCTCAAGGTAAGGGGCCTCAAACATGACAAATATTTTTGTGTTATTTCAGAGCATTATTTCTTCTGGCTCCGACTTCCTACGTATATACTGAGTATATGGTACTGTTGTCTCAACATAATAGTTTCCCAATTAAAGAACATTTTTTGAAGGTTCAAAAATTTTCAAGGAGATTCAATTTGACATGTAACTACTTTCGACGAAATGCTTTTTTATGGTATTTTCAAAGATTGTTGCAGTTTACTCCAAGCTTCTACAAGAATATTTCTTGCACAAAATTGTTGTCTCAACATACTAGTTTCACAATTTAAAAAAAAAAAAAATTGAAGGCACCACCATTTTTAAGAAAAATAAATTTTTATATTAACTTTAATCCATTTTGCAGGATTGTTGCAAATGGATCCAATTTAACAAATACTTGAATACTTCTTGAGTGAAATTATTATTTTATGAAAAATGTTTATTTTATAAAGAGTCAAAATTTTGCCAAATTTAAAAAGAAACTGTGGACAATTTAAAAGCTGTAAGCTTTTTATACCTGGAAATTATGGAAGCTTTGTGTAAATGGTGTAAACAAAAATATTTTAAGTAATGTGACCTGTTTTATAAAAAAATAGCAAGGGCCAGAGAAATAACAGAAATGAATTAAAGGTAGTTATTAAAATGGATTTTTCTTAAAAATTGTGGTACCTTCAAAAAGTTTTCTTTTTAAATATATATTGTGAATCAACTATGTTTAGACAACAATTCCGTGCAAGAAGTATTTGTTTTGGTGCTTAGTTACAGCAAAAACAGTCCTTTGAAATACCATAGTATCGCTTTCACGTCGAAAGTAGTTACACATTAATTTGGATTTTCTTAAACATTTTTGAACATTCAAAATATGTTCGTTCATATTATGATACTAATAAGTTGAGCAAACTATCCGTTTAGAAGGTAGGAGCCAGCTGGAGCAATCCTTTGAAATAACATAAAATCTTGTCATGGTCAAAAACAGTTACACTTTAAATTGAATTTTCTCTTAAAATTTTTTAACCTTTAAAAAATGTTCTTCCTTATTGGGAAACTACTATGATTGCACAACAATTTCACGTAAACAGTACATATGAAGCAGCTTGGAGCCAGCTGGAACAATACTTATAAATACCATAAAATAGTATCTGCGTCGAAACTAGTTACACATTAAATTGAATTTTCTCGAAAATGTTTTAACCTTCAAAAAATATGTTTCCATATTGTGAAAGTGCTATGTTGAGACAACAATTCCATGTGAGCAGTATGTATGTTGGAAGTTGGCGCAAGCAGAAATAATGCTCTGAAATAACACAAAAACGCATCAGTGGTCATGTTAGAGCCCCCTTACTCTGAGGCTCCGAGTTCCTTCTATGAGCTATAACTTCAGATTCGATTTACATGGAGGTGTTTAGTGACTCTGCACAAAACGTACCTTTAAATCATATCAAAGTCAAGATTTATTGATTTTTAAAATTGGATTAGTTACGAAAAAGTGGGTTCTCCTTTGGGGAGGGAGGGGGGTGTCCTCATTTGTGGCTCCGGCTATTTACAAGTGAATTTTCACTTTGAGATGCTATTATACAACTTATATAATGTTAGGCAAAAATAAATGTATGAAGCCCATCAAATCCAGTCATAAATTCAACTACAAAGCTGCAAGAATGACAACAATCTTCTAATACACACGAATTTCACACTTTGAATCCCCCCCCCCCCCCCATAATTTCCAAAAATAAAAACGATGTTACCAAAATATTTCAGATTTACCCTTTCCTAGGGTAAAGTAACATAAGAAAATCATAAAATTCTGAGTTAGTGATGACCGCAATCTTTGTGATTTTGTCCGATTTTACGTGCAATGGCTCTTAGTAAAAATAAAATTGAGAACTAAACTATATAATAAGGTAAGTAAATTAGAAGTGTTAAATAGTATTAGATTAGAATATTATCAGGGAAACTAGCCTATTTTTGAAAAAATATACTTGACAATTAATATTGATTACTCAAGGTTCACTGCAGAGTGTGATAAACTAAGGTAATCAGTTATGATGTCGGAAATACAATGAGATGGGATGGATTGCGTGTTGATAGATAGAAAAAATTCAGTAATTTATGTCATGACAGTGTACGTGGATTTTGGGGTCGAAATAATTTCTTCTGTGAAACAAAGGAATATATCAGGTAGATATTCTTTTTCAGTTTAATTTATTAGCAATATAATGAAGATTGTCTAACTCTATTAATTTTGATTGTAATAAATAATGATATATTTTTATATTTTTGCTTAGAAATGGTATCCACTGAATCGTTGGAAAATTGACACTTCTTTATCTGGTTATTTCTTTTAAACAGTGAAACCATAATTTTTAAATCACAGAATATTAATATAGCAGTGAAAGATCAGAAAACTTTTATGAGGATAATTCTACCAGTCTCCATGAAAAGAAAAAGATACGGGCAAGATATTAAGATGGATGTTTGGTGTTTTGGTTGTTTATTACAATATCTTTTAAGGTAGTAGTCTGGTAACTTGGGTTAAAAAAAAATCGAAATTTTTTTTTTGCTTAATTTGAAAGTATAATGTCTTGAGAATATACTGTGAAAATTTCAGACAGAAATTCGAAATATTTCGGGAGTTATAACGAGTTTCCTAGAGAGCCTCGGAGTCCAACCTTTAAGGTCGACAGACAGCTGCAACCGCTTGGACCCTTGTATTGTTTGCGCTTTTAGTATATTTAAGTTAAAATTCACAGTACTCTGTTAGTATTTGATCGTATGTTGACACGTAAGCATCTAAGATGGATAGGAAAGGAAAAAAACGTGGTATGAAAAGTCCTGGAGATCCAGGCATTAAACGCGTTTTTCTCAAAACATTGTTTTTCTGGTCGGCCCGGGTCCTAACTTTTTTTCTACTGAACCGATTGCTTTCAAATTTTAACAGGCTGTTCTACACACTTATAGTTCTCGTCGGTACTAACAAGAATTTTTTTCACCCCTAACTTTTTATATTACAACCCTTTTTTTGCTAAAATAAAAGGACTTTTTTTTTCAAAGTCCGCCATTTTGTTATTCACCCTTGAAATTTAACTTCAGTAGTTTTGACCAGAATGACATGTCTATAGATTAAGAATAATCAAGAATATTTGATTTCAGATAACATCAAGAGCCAAAATCACCCAGGCCACCCACGTGCATTTTTTTTTTTTTTGAGGTTCCAACTTCGAGTGACAATAATAATAGTAATAAACTATTAAATTTTTCCAAATAAATTTTTTTTTTATATTTTCAATATGTAAATAAAAATACTCTAAATATTCAAGATAATTCATTTTTATTTTCCTATAAAAAACCACCCTCCAAAGAAGTCATGAAAATAGGCTTAAGTTACCAGACTACTACCTTAACTTACTTAAATTTTTTTAATGTTGCATCGACAGCAAATAATTTATTAGAAATATTTTTGTAAGAAGTGTCCTATTCCTCCCGACTCTCCACCTACAGAAATATTTTGCAACACTTCAACAATTTTATTAAGTCTGTTCGTATTATTCGAGACCTGCAGTTCACTGTCGTACAAGATGCTTCACTCTTCAAGGAAGTATGGTGAATCCTTGGCCAAACAGAAGTAGTTTTTCATCCACCAAAGACAGTAGTAGTGACAGTGATAAAAGAGACCCTTAAAGAGATTAGTCCGGGATCCATCAATATTGCTCTACTGTGCCTATCACAAGTCTTCTTATAGCCCTCTCCTTGTAAATGACTCCCTTTCGAGAGATTAGGGATTATGCCATTCTTTTATGAAACACTCATGCTGTTACTCCACTATAGTGGATGACTGTTATCCCAAATAAATATGTATGTTTAGAGATGCCTGAAGGGATTATCGAGTGACAATTGTAAAGTACTTTTGGTTGTTAAGATTATAGTCTTATGTTCCAGTTATGATTGATTCTCGACCGTTTGAAGGTGTAATCTGGAGTGTGTCGCTAGTTTTAAGAGAAGCTCTTGTAGAATCCTCGCTTGCTGACGATGTTAAGTTTGGTTATTTTGTTATTTTTTTTTAGGAAATAAATATTTCATAAATTTGCGAGTGTGTTGTTTAATTAGATATATTTATTACTTTGTCAGTATTTTTGATTTCTCGCGTTTATATGTTTTTAAAATTTCTATGGCAGTTTTCATTTGCATTTCTATAAGAAATATTCTTTTCATAGAATTCATGAAATTAATTTTATGAAACCATTCTCATTGCTCTAGTTACATATGCTCCATGCACAATTTAGTTAATAACCATAGTTTAGTTTATAACCATAGCTGTGATTAATTATATTTTTCAAAATGAGTATATTTAAAATTTTGAACGAATTTAACTGATTATTTTGTTTTGAATTAGGTATGCAATATTCGTATTCATTTCAGAGCTGTTTCATACTTTAAATATTTATGGTTTGCGGTTGCAACTAATTTTCCAAAACTGACCTACTTAAAATTAAAAATGAATTTAACTGATTTTTTTGCATTGAAGTAGGTATGCAATGGTAAAAAAAATTATTTTAGATCTTAGTCCTATCAATCACAGGAAGACAAGGGAGTTTTGAAAAGATAAAATGGTAAATTACATGCGTGAAAAATAATATTCTCATTGATATATGATTTTTAGGAAAGCTTTAACTTTTAACTCAGCTTTTAACTTTTTTTTTATGAACATCAATTACTTTAGTTAAAATTCATGCGCATTTTGTTTGTAGCTCAAAGTATGTAAATTCGGTATTCTTGTTCTCATTACATGTCTTTGAACATTTATCCTGGTAACACTTGACACAACTTAAGTTATTCTGGCCTTTCAAGTTTCATTAAGAACCAAAGTGTCTATCTCACCAGATCAAGATACTGTAACATTAAAAACGTACATAGCTTATACTCTGACAAAAGTTACACAGCAAAAGAACAAGTAGCGAGAGCTGGATATCTGAATTTTCATACTTCGAACTACAAAGTGGATGTACATCAAATTTTTAATAAAATAAATGATATTTATAGAAAACTAAACCATAGAAACAAAGTTTTTATTGGGAATTCTGTATATGAGTTGTCAACTATTTTAAGGTGCAACCGATGTTGTTGTTTGACAAGTACGAAGATAACATTCGTGTCTAAGACCAACTCCTCCCTCAAAAAAAAAAAAAAAAACTTGTCATAATCTGTGAGACTATGTGCCAAGTTTTAGATTGATTGGGTGACGGTAAGAGAGTTTATTAGCCCGTCAAAGATTTACCCACTACACACAAACTCAAAACGAGATCGAAGTTATTATAAATATTTTGAAAACTTAAGCGCTCCATCAAACATTTCGTAAAAACATATATTAATCAGTATAATAGTTTTTGAGCAATACATTGCTTTTATTTATTCAAGAATTTTTTTCCTCTTTTAGTGTACTTGTAATTACTGGAATTTTCAAATAATGCCTTCTTAAAGTTTACAATTAATTCAACTGATTATTTTTCCCTGAGCTAGATATTCAGGCTTTTATTCAATTAGCACTCTGTCGTACATAATATATTTGTAATTAGTGTAATTTTTCCGAAACGAGTTATTTAAAATTTAACACGTTAACTTTCCCTGATTTTTCATTATGGAGGTTTCCTTTTTTGAACTCTATTGCGTTATGTAATTTAATTACACTTTGTGGAAGAGAGGAAGAGGTGAAAAAAATAAGCATAACAAGCGGAAATTCTATGATGTTTATTATCCATTTTCGATACTGTTAAAGTTTTTCATGAACAATATTGAATCTGATGCTCTTTTTACAACTCTTTTAACGGTTTTAAAGGATGTCAACATATTGATATAATTAATAAGGAACTTTTTTCGTTGGAAAATTTTTATACTAAAAGTTTCGAATTAATTTGAGTTATGAAGATTTATGGAAAATGATGCACACATATAAATTTTAAGAATACATTTTAAATACGCAATTTTCAACATTTTACGATAAACAGAGTGAATACAAAGCAATAAATATTTTAAATAATTAGAAGTTTTTCGACTAGCAGAGTATATTCAAAACCAATTTATTAATATCTTGGGCGGACTTTAAATCTTTCGAGAAATATTAAAAAAAAATATTGATTTCTTTAACAAATCAATGCATTATCAACTGGAATAATAGAAAATAAAGAACTTTAACTAAACCCATGAATCATTAGTATAATTGCCAACATAGATATTTTTGCATTTACATAAATATTGTATTAAATACGAAACTGTCTATCCGAATGCGATTGAATGTAAACTATCTCAATTAAAAAATTAAACAATTCTCAAATTTTTTACCATAAGGTAAAAAGCGCGATGTACACCGCAAAATGTAAATTAGACAAAGTAAAAGAATGAGACTATTTTTATTTGTGTTAACTGATTTTTAAATGTTTGAAATAAACCTCTTTTTCAATCTCTTTTCTTTCTCTGCTATAAACCTCCACCTTATATAATTTTTAGAAAGCTGCACATTTCACGCTACGATTGACAAGAACTTGAAAAAGATCTCTACCGATTCTGAGTGAGAAAGGGACCTACAATAAATGACAGTGCTATTGACGTGTTTTACTACTACGGGAGCATTTCGGTCCAAAAAGTGTCACACGTTTGGTTATTTTTACTCTTTATAATAACGCCGTTTCTTTCCACAAAGAAACTAAAAAAACAAAAACATTTTAAATAACTGCGAACATAGTTTCTGGTGACACTTCTCGCAAAATCTGGCTTAGAAAGGTTCTCTACCAAGTGACAGAGAATTTTGAGCAGATCAAATCAAATTCCTTTGTGCCGCTTCCTTTGAATAATGTCAAAAGTGTCAAGTACAGTTTTTAGAGCCCTAAAGGAATTTTCAGAAATAAGCAGAGTTTCTTTTTTTTTCTTGCACGAAATCCGGGACATCGCTGCACAAGGCGGCGGCATAGATGTATGTGTCGGCTTATATACATATCCTATTATAGTAAGCTTCTTCCACTTGGTTTAAAGGACAGATTTTGAAAGGTTTATGTCTTCTATAAATTGTATTTTTATTTAAAAGTAACTCGATATTTTTTATATGATTTGCTTAGAAGGTAAATTTTTAGTGGAGTATTCTGAAAGGGTGTAGGATTGGAACTTTATTCCCTCTTCGTAGTCTTTAGTCTTTAAAAATAGATACAGACACATAGATACAAAAAATGTACTGTATACTTTTAAATTGTAAACAGCTCAAAGTTCCCCGGTGGTTTTCCCCCGGATTCAAATTCATGAATTTCTTTAGAAAGTTGCAACCTTATGTTATGTAACCTGTACGTCTGTCTAAGGTAAGCATTCCAAGACAAAACTAAAAATGCTACAGGCACCTGCGATATGTCTTATCAAGGCGATTTTTCATATCAATACTTAACCATAAGTTATGCTAGGAAGTGCCGTAAGTAGTAATCTGAGGTCAATTGTAATATGTCATTTGTGTAAATGAAACATGTATGTGACACATTTAAGTTTGAAAATCTAGTTATAAAGTTACATACTATTAAGCCGGGAGTGTTTGAAAGTTTGACCGTAAGAGTGTTTGCGTAGTAAATCGGTTGGAAATTCAAATCTTGGCTGGTGTTAGTGATATGGATTTGAACTTGGGTATTCGGTGACCATTTTTCTCAACAATATATTGGTGTTATTCTTGTTTACAAGATAAGCTTCAAATTAGCAAGGTTTTTGTTATGTGTCATCAGCCTCAACAGTAGAAGGCTTTAGCCTCTCAATACATCTAAGTTGAACGTGATTTTTTTTTTTTTTTAATATAAGCCTGACTCTAAAGCAATTCAAATGCATGTTGAAGTTTTCATTTAGTAATAGTAATAGTCACAATCGCACGAGTTCAAATGTGTACAACGTTATACGTTAATAAGTTATTTTGTTTCAATTTCGTAATTTTGATAAATTCCGATCTGTATATTGGTTTTAACTTTTCTATCAAAGTTAATTCTAGATATTTGTTTATAAAATATTAATTTGAAGTTATTTAATGTTAGTAAATTTCACAGATTCTTTGTTACTTTTCTCTCCTAATTTTCCCTCAACCTTATGAATTGCAAATATACCTAAATCTACACTTAAACTTTCGAAACCATTTATAATAAAAATGTTAATACACCGGTTCCAGTGGTCTAGATAAATCCTCGCAGAAGATCGATGTGGAATTTTAATACAGATATAATGGACAAATTTGTGAATTGCTGCCGCTATAGTTAGTTTTCAATGCACTCATCTTAGCGGGAAAAAAATGCTTTTAAATTTTCAGAAATTTCTATCCGATAATTCCGTGATGATCCCTTGCTGTTGTGTATTTTGTAATCTGTTAAAAATTCAAAGAAGTGTATTTTTATCAAGTGTATGTAGCATAACAATTCAAATTCAAGTAAGTGTATGTAGCATAATAGTTCAAATTCAAATAAGTATATGTAGCATAATAATTTAAATTCAAATAAGTGTATGTACCATAATGGGACTTCCTAGTAATTGATTTAATTTCGATTAGACATTTACTTTTCTGGATGATTCTATAGTTTTTACTTTACATTTGTATGTAGAATGCTAATTATCCTAATTATTTCAGTCTACAAAGATTATTAATGTGTATTTTGTGAAATAAATTTAAGACATTCATTTGAAACCCAAACAATTAATTATTTAAATTTCTTTAGACTGATTTTTAATGTGGATATGTCATTTCAACTTAGATACATTATTTTATTATTATTCTGCTTAGAATTCAGATTCTAGTTGAATCATTTACTGCCGATTAGGCTCAGGCCATTATTTTATAAAATTGTTTTCCAGGCAATAAAATCTTTGAATAAAAATTATTTGGATTTTTTAATAAATAATAACCAAATTAACAATTTATAAAAATTAGGACATGCTTTTTTGTTAATTACATTAGATATTGTAAACATTTACAATCGAAACAATAAATGTGAAAAGCTTTTGAAAGAGAAAAAATCTTAAAAATGTGCATTTGATTTTAATCAATTAGGACCTCGTAAATAATAGTCAAGTAATCATGATAAATATAAGATTTTTTATTTGTATTCATTATTACCCGTTTCGGTGCCATACTTAATAATAATAGTGATGTTATATGGTAATTATTGAATATAATAATAATAATAATAATATTTTCATTTATGATCATCCAACCATTTTCTCATAGAAGTTCCTACGTTCTTGTAAAATATAAGGTGCATTCCCCCCCCCCCCCTTTTACAAATATTTAGGACTAAAACCTTTAAATTAGAAAATCAAATAATTTATCTTTTATCTGGTCATAAATTAAGTGATGAATTTAATATAGGATTGTTGTTTATTATTACTGATGAACAATATATAGAAGAATTTTTTCAATGATGATACTAATGTGACCACTTCTCGTTACTTTTAGGTATAATTAGTTTCTGATATATATTTTTGAGTAAAGTTTCATTGACAGAAAACATTCAAAAGTAGCAAAAATATATTAGTTTTTAATAAATTATACCACGACACAGACAAGATTATCAGGATTTGCTTAAAAATGCACGCAAATATGATTTAATAAGTCATCTTTTTACCTAAGAAGGCACATATCTAAGAAAATAACTTTTTAAAGTTTATTCTGAGTTTTAAAATTTTTAAATTTGACTCAAGCACTCAAGTATACATATACGTTTGAGTCATTTGAATATTAAAAGTGCAAATAAAGTGAATAATTTCTAGATTTTGTTTTCCTTACTTAAACAGTCTTATGTAATTTTTTTTTTTTTTTTTTTTTTTTTTTGTATTTCTCTACGTCTTGGAACAACCTGATTTTTTAAAAAGTGCTAGAGTAAAAATATCCTTAGGTATGTACATGGTCAGCATAACTTCTGAACAAATTAACCTACGATGGTCAAATTTTGTGAGTGGGTGAGTGGAAGTCATGGGACCTACCATTAAGGTTTCGTCAAAATCGCGCATGTACATAAGGTTGAAATCTTGAAAAATAGTGAAAAAATAATGTTTACAGCAATTTCTAAAAAAAGGACCTAACGATTTTGATTAAAATCTCCGTGCTTATGCCTCTTAAGGTGTTTTACCCCCAACTTCAAAATGCAATGATAGCTTAAGAAGTTGAAAACGAGTACTTTTAACACAGAGATCTCTGGCTTTGAGCACCGCCCATCAACGATTGATTTTCTTTTCTGTTACACGATCAAGAAACCCCCAACTTGGTGTTTTATTTTTTCCCTGTAAAAGTTATCGCCAAAAATATCTCCAAATTGGCCATTGTTATTTAAATGAGTGAAAGTATGAAAAAGGTAAATAGTACCATAAATTTTAATGCAATTACCAATATTGTAATATAATTGAAAGTTGTACGATATTCCACACTCCTAGTTAACTCCTACACTTTCCTAGTTAGTACGTTCTTTAGTTAAAACTACAGGGTTCCTTTCGCTACTTACTCGCGGTGATGGCTTCGTCATCAAGTCGCCTGCTTGGTAATACAAGCCCAACTCCGAGCATGCTATGTTTGCAGATTGCTATTAAACTACATAATACATGAAAACCGTCAGCCGAATAGAGCTTTATGACGTGTTCCTGGAAATGAATAAATTGTGTGTTACTACCCTTTAAATATCGAGCACATGGTCATTTCAAACAATAGCCTTCAAATCGCCATCGAAGCTAATTCAACTCCCAAAACTAAGGTTGCCAGGTTTTCAGATATAGTATTTTTCAGTACTATCCGAAACTATTGTGTTTATTAAGTAAAATATCTTGTGTAATTTTTGGAATAATGAAAAATGCCACAAATATATCTCACTTTTGAAAACTACTACTTAATATATTGCACCTAAAAGTTTATATGAAAATGAGGATTTCAAATGGCTACGTTACTGGACACTTTTTGCACAACTTTGATCAATCAAATCACACCTTTAAAGACATTTTATAACTGTGTGATTGGTCACAAGTCCTTATAAATTGCCAGTGACAGAGCCATGCATAATCTTCATACTACCGTAGTATTCAAAATACTACATCTGTCAATATATCATTTTCTCTCTTAAATATGGAAGGAGAGAAAGGTGAAATAAAATATGCCGTTTTAACTAAATTGAATTATTCATCTCTACGGCATTATTTTAACAATCTGAGTTCTGATTTTTTAAATCTGATCCTGATAATACTTTTCGATACTTTTCTGCGGTTAAAAAAGACGCAAACTTAAAATTGCTTTTTTTAAAAAAAAAATTAGATATTTAATAACTATAAAACTACATTAACATTTAAAAAAAGTTTAACAACACTGTTTTAGTAAGACTTATTCCTCTATTATTTCAAAATATTACATATTTACAGTAGATAGTTTTCCCTGAAGAGGAAGATTCTTTCAAAAGAAAAAAAAATCTTTCATTTTGACAAATAATTCAAAAACTAAAATTTACTTCTCTAATTTTTTCTCATCAGCCGAAAATGTCACTACAAATGAGTAAAATGTCATACTTTTAGATCAAATAAATTTTGCATGGCATTACAGAGAAGTGCGAGAAATTCTGAAACAACGGCAACATTTCTTTTAATCGTTACTTTTTCTTAACATAGAGATATAAACAATGGTTTGATGGAAAATAGTATTTTTTTTTTAGGATAAAAGAGCCGTTGAATAAACACACATTTCTTTAAAAAAATGCTAATGAAAAATAAATTAATATTTTGGTCACTAATACGTGCCTCACATTGTTGGTGTTTCAAAAACTATTTGTTAGTAGTGCCAACTTAGTGTCCCATTTCAAACGACATATCGGGGTGTCTTTTGTTATTAGCTATCTACACAGGCCGAATAGACACTGAAAAATCTGCGCACAAGCTAACTAGAATTAGACCGAAAGGATGCAAGTCATTTAGTTTTTTAATGAGATTCCCATCTTTAGAGTTCTCTTGGGAATTAAGTTAATTACTTTTGAAACACTCATTGCCATAAACTATCAGAAAGCTTTCACTTCTTTATATTTATTAAGAATGTATGTGCTTAAGAAAAGTCTGCAGCAAACTTTTAGAGGAAATTCTCAAAAGAAGCAAGAAACAGCTTGGATAAATGAGGTTCTTTACTATGTAATTATCGATTGATTGTCTTTGATTCTCATTAATTGATTTATCATTTTGTTGCCAAACATATTTTTTTTAAATGAATACTTAAAAATGAGGCCTTCAAGTAGGACTTCTCAGCTACGGAGAAGTTGAGAAGTTTTTCTCCTGAAGACAGCATGCCAGAAACAATCTATAGCACTGATGACTTCTCATGATGCATATTTCCAGAGTTGTCGCTTCGATTAAAAGAAGTCGATGTTCTGACCGCTCTATAACGAAACTATCAGTTTCGCTATAGAGCAGTCAGCTTTTATGTCGGCATTAAATCATTAACTATCTTACTTGTACTTTTACTCTCAGTTAAGCTTAAAAGCAAAGTTAATAGACATTTTTCGCGTGAAAATTCATCGTCATGCTTAAAAGCTCGTTGCTCAGAATACCTCGAAAATCCTTTCAACATTTCTGTGCCTTGTGGAGGAGTTCCGTTAATACCAGTTTTCCTTCAAGACCATTCATTTTCCAGTACATACTGTGAGCTTAAAATCTTCCTTAACATTAATTTGTAATGCTATACACTCACAATTTTGAGTGTATGTATCTAATCCAAATGTTGAGAGTATATGGCTATATACTTAGAGTGCTTCTTATTTTCCAAATTTCTTTTTTTCTCCTTCTCTAATTTTTTCCCTTTGGCTATAAAAATATTATTTGGACATATTTTTTTAAATATTAAAAGTGATTCACATGTGTAGCAATGAGCTTTAATTTCGCATCGTGTAGCCGCATTTTACTATATTGCGCTTTGTCACTAACCATTTCATTTGTACGTTACGTAAACAGTCTGCTGTAAAATACTAAGATATTGCAGCAGGACATTTTAAGATTGTAATGTCGGTAACATTTATTTAATTGCTTAAGTTAATTGTAAGGTAACACACAGCAAATTGGACTTCTAATCTACAGATTTTGTAGGACTTCTTTTACAACAAGACGTGTGAAGTGAGTGTATTAATCGCATGAGAGTGCTTAATATTTTGCTATTTTGATATTCTAGCGTCTCTAACTGACTGACTGCTGTTCATGTGAAGCTACTAGCTGAAAAATAAATTTATATTTCGGTCATAACAAAAATGGTGAGTACGTGAAAATAAATTATGTCAAGTCTCATGCAGTCCAAACATCAATTTTTAAAACATTTAGAATTAAATAGAACTATACAAACAAGAATTTTCAGGACACGAAAACACATTTTCATGAGGCTTCCAATAATAAAGACATTGGAGAAAAGTTTATTATTTTTAGAAAAAACAAGGGGGGAAAAAAGAAAAAAAAAAGAAAAAAAAAGCCTTTTAAAAAAGACTATTATGAACTTATTGGATTCTGAATCATATTTTCAGGGTTAAATGTTAACTAAAGGTAAACACATATGGAGCCCCACACGAAAGGAAGAACTAGCTATATGAAATTTTCCCTCGTGCCCTAAGCCGAGCAAACGGTATAGAAGTTAGCATGCTAACTTCTAGACCACGAGGTTGCGGGTTCGAGTCCGGTGTAGGGCATGGGTGTTTGCAAATGTATGTTGGCTTGTCAAATGATGAATGTTTCGGTGCATTATAGCCCTCGTGTTGCTGACGGCGCCAGATAATCTGAAAACAACCAACCCTCGTGCCCTAAAAGAATTTAGTTCACTTCCAAAGCTCTGATAGATTTTAGATAAATGATAAAAAATCTTGCAAATGAGTTTTTATAAGCACCAATTATGTCAGCGAATTATTACAGTTAAAAATAGCATTATACTTTTGATGTATAGTAGAGTGGATTTTCCAAACTAGTGTCAAAGAAGAGTTATTTTGTATTTGCAATATTTTAAAATATATTATTCGTAACACATATCACAATTACTGGAAAAAAAAGATATTTTGCTGTAATAAAGAAAATGATTTGAAAGTGAGACACACTTTTGTAAATTTTAATCTTGTCATAAATGAAATATTATAATACAAATCTAAGCCATCTAATTGATTTTTAATATATTTATGATTTTACATGAAAAATCGTCGAGTTTGTATCAGCCAAAATTTTAATCTGTTTAAGAAACAACGTTATTTTGGATTTCTAAATGTATTGTCCACCTTTTGGGCAGCAAACATTTCTTATAAAAATGTAAAACACACATTACAAATCTTTGTGTAGTAAACTATATTAGAAGGAAGACTTAGAATCTTAACTGTTAAAGAAAGAAAAAAACTAATGTGTTTTGCGACGTTTAGACGATCACTGCAAACAGTACCCATTTTGTTAGAAAAGTTACATTAAATAGAAATAATCCTTAAACATACCAAAGTCTTATTTTATGAACATTAGACTTTCTTTATTTGTTAAATTGCATCAAAACTTTTTTTTTTGTTTTGTTAAAGGGAATAAAAGTTTATTAAAGGAAAAAAACTAAAAAAAATAAATTAAAGGGAATAAAAGTTTATTAAAGGAAAAAAATTTAAAAAAATAAATTAAAGGGAATAAAAGTTTTGGATTATTTTCGTTCATTTTACCAATTCTTTGTCCATTTTACCGTCATCAACATGGGCAAAACCAGGAGGGTGCAAGGGGATGTACTTGCACCCCTCCGTATTATGAAAATTAAAAATATCGTGGAGGAAAGTGGTATGATGCAGGGGAAATAAATATGTGATATAGGTTTTAAAATATTCAATGTATAAGAAGTTAATACATAACTTTTAACTAAAATTTCGTTAAGATAAACAAGTGAAAAATCATGGTTAAAACAAAAAATTAACTGTCTTGCATCCGCTTGGGTGCCACCGGCCCATCTTTGAAAGTAATATTGCCGACGTTCATGACCTTCAATATCAATGTGGTAGGGGGTTAATATTAATTGATTATAGTAAGTCTTAGTACACTGTTAAAATATATCAAAAGAAAAGGAAAAATATTTCGGAGGTGAGAAGTCGAAATAGAAAGAATTTAATTTTGCCAAAATTTTCAATTTGTGATATTTTTTCAACAAAATCTGGCTCGTTGCAGCACTGGTTAATATTAACTTATCGGAATGAAATTCGGTACTCTGTCAAAATAGGTCAAAAGGAAAAAAAGAGGGGGTGAGCGATAAAATCGGAAAAAATATAAATTTTTTACCCCTTACAAGTGCCATCTTAATGCTCATACTCTGTATGTATGGAATCTGTAATAAAGGAAATTAACACAGAGCCGCCGCACTAAATCAAAAATTAAAATTCAATTAATGTAATTATTGAAATAAAACGCAATTTTTTTTTTAAACTACTTTGATCCGTAATTTAAACAATGAGACATACAATATTTTAAACATTCTGAGCAGAATATGGAACCAGTTTTACAAAAAATTGCTTCTAAGACTTTATTCTTGTGGATTATATCTCACGACGGCTCTTTCGTTAAATTAATTGAAATAGATAATAAAACACTAATAAAAAATGAAATACACACATCCGCAATCAGAAGGGAAAATGCATGACATTGAAAATAAAGCGTTATTGAAATTACGTGTAAGCATAGGATTTACTTAATTCCAGAAGGGTAAGTAATTCATAAAAAATGAGCATTTAAGCACCTCTTTAATTATAAAAAACATGGTTTAATTATTGCTTCTTTCAGTCATTTTAATGAACAACGGTTTAATTAACGTAATTCTTAATTGTGTTTATTTTCCTACAGAGACTCATTTTCAGGAAATAATTTTTTCAGACTTTTTTTTTTAATTCGTTATGTAATATCATATAATGAAACACAGTAGCCTCTAAAAAAGTCATATTTTAATCATTGAACGTTTTTTTTTTTTTTTTTTTTTTTTTTTTTTTTTTTTTTTAAGCCGTAGCTATTTTGTTATTCGAGTAAGAGCTTAAGGGGATTGGTGAGTCTAATAGTCAATTAAGAATACAATGAAGTTACATATATATAAAAAAAAAAACCCCTGCATAAATCTGTATTTTGATAAGAAAAGGGCAAAATTCAAAAATGGATAGTTTAAGTGGTGTTTATCATTATTGTATATTTATTGGATGAATTGACAAGTGTCTTACGAGCGAAGCAATTTGAGAAAATAAATGTGATATTAGGGTTATATTTTTTTTTTTTTTTGTATATTTTAGACATAACTCAAAATTACTTTGATCTCTAATCAATTTCCTACCATGTTACTCAAGTTCTACATTCTTAAGCCAAACCAAGTCACGAATAAAAAAGTCTGAGAAAATGAGTATAATGTTTGGTTTACACTATTTATTGCTATGAACAATGGTTTGATCAAGCGAAAAGTTTGCAAGGAAGTTAAGTGATAAGCTATAAAAACAATTGTACTCTACAATAAGCAGTTCTTTGCTTTATATAATGCTAGTTGAATACCCGTGCTTCGCTACGAAATTTTAACATGTGCAATATTTTAGATAGCTGTGAGGCCTTGCTTTGCGGAAATCTATCATTCGTGTATAGGTCCCAGTTTTTCGCGCTTCGCTAGCAAGAAGGTCCATTGCAACCCAAAATTGAACTCGCTTCGTTCGCTGAAAAGTTTATTGACACATAAACACAGGCTTACTTCACTCGTTGAAAGGTTCATTGCTATGCAAACATAGGCTGGCTTCGCTCGCTGAAAGGTTCATTGCTGCGTAAGCATAAGCTCTCTTCGCTCACTAAAATCTAATTGCTACGTAAAGCCTTACTACTGGAAGCCTCTCCCTTGTCGAGAAAAAACAATACCCGTTAATACAATAATACGACATCCCTTTAAGATTATTTTAACACGTGTTTGTGGAAAGCAAAATTAAAGGTCAAAACTACTTATGTTGAAACTTTCAGAGCTCTAGGCATATTAGAAGTCGCTTTTTGTGAAAAAATTAATTAAATAAATTAATTAAAAAACAAATTAAAATTTTAACATTATTTTTGTCAGTCCAATTAGAAGGCCAAAACTACTTGTGTTGAAAATTTCAGAATTGTAGCCCAATTACAAATCTTTTTGTAAAATATTTGCTAATTAATTAAAAAAAAAATTGAAAAAAAAATTCATTTTAAATTTCTGTTTTTCAAAAATCTAATTAGCAGGCCACAACTACTTATGTTGAAAATTTCAAAGCTGTCGCCCTATTTGAAATCATTTTGTAAAATATATATTAATTAATTAAAAAAATTAATTAATAACGAACTAAACAAAAATTTAAAATTTTGTTTTCGTAAAGTCTAATTAGAAGGCCAAAACTACTTATGTTGAAAATTTTAGAGCTGTAGCCCTATTAGAAATCGTTTTGTAACATATTTATTAATTAATTACAAAATTAATTAAAAAAAAAAAAATACTGTTTTTCAAAATTGCACTTAGAAGGCTGAAACTACTTATGTGGAAAATTTCGGAGCTGTATCTCTGTTTGAAGTAGCTTTGTAAAAAAAAAAAATTTATTAAAAAATAACTAATTAAAATTTAAACATTCTGTTTGACATGTATACAATTAGAAGGCCATAACTACTTATGCTGAAAATTTCAGAGCTCTACTCCAATTTTCAGTAGGTTTCTATAGATCCACAGAGCCACAGACAGACGCACAGCTTGTTTTATTATTATAGACGACATGAAATATAAAATCTGTAACAAGAAGGCATGTTACTTGGTATGTAACGCAGAACAATGGAAATACACAAGTTACATTGATGCAGATTCCACTTATAGAGCAGATTCTAGTGTGGTGCGGTAAAAGCATAGATATATAATAAACACTAGACCGAGCACTCCCATTTAAATTATACAACGAGGGTGAAACGATATAACCATGCGAGATAAGTCATTTTGGGGCAGGGTTGCATATTTGGCGGGTTTCTCCTCACTTTGGCGTTGCCGTAGTTAGATAAAGGATTAATTTGATGATGTAGTTATCTTGTGTGTTGAATTGTTGGTTGATTGTATTCCTCTAGAGCAATCGTCTTTTCCGATCACGTGTGTGCTAAAAAGGCTTTTGAAGTTGTACTCTGTTTCTTTGATAAAATTTCACAATTTCAAACGAATTGCAAACAAACAACTCTTTTCAGTTTTAATTATTGATAATTATAAAAACCTTTATAAGATTTATAATTTTGTATGGTTTACTTATATTAATATTATTTATTTATAGTAATATTATTTTTAGGTACTTTTACACTTTTACACCTTTATCGTTGTATTCACAAATAGAGAATGCAAATGTGTAAATTTAACAAGTATAATATTGTGTAAGTAATAAAAATTCTTCCATTATTTTATTAAACAAACACTTCAATTAATAGTAATTGTACAGAAAAGAAAGTATTGTAAAATTACGAAGAATTATATAAGTAAGTAATACAAATCCTTCCATCTTTTTATTAAAAAAATTAGTAGCATCTTCACAATGGTACAGAAAATAGCACAGCAAAGTACAAGAAATTAAACCCAGGCACGATATTTGCTTTAATTAGATTCTTAGTGCATCGTAATCTAAAATTAGTGCATCGTAATCTAAAAACCCCACCAAATTTTAAACTAAAACACCTTAGCAAAAAAAAAAAAAAAAAAAAAAAAAAATGCTGACCACCTCGTAAAGCTGGGGTTTTTTTTTTGGGGGGGGGAGGAGGAAGGGGTCAGCAATTAATCATTGACTCAATGATTATTTTCTAAACTTCTATGAATTCTAATTCTATCCATCAAATAAAATAGTCCTCCCAAAAATATGTGCCGCCCAAACAGTACAGTGGTTAGCGTGCTAGCCTCTAGCACGCGAGGTTGCGGGTTCGAGTCCCGTGTTAGGCATGGGTGTTTGTAAGTGTATGTTAGCTTGTCTAATGATGAATGTTTCGGCACATTATAGCCCTCGTGTTGCTGACGGCACCAGATAATCTGAGTGCAACCAACCAACCCAAAAATATGCAATACTAAGTATTCTATGGATATTTTAAAAACCTTTAAATAATGTCATTTTGATAATCGCATTTGTATTTGTAAGTTTTTGCTAATCTTCTGTATAATCTTGGCAGTTCAAAATGGAGTTCTGTGGCACCGGATTGAATGGGATGGTAAGAAGAAAAAAAAATATTGAGATAACCTGTAGTAAGCAAAAGTGCCGGAGAAATATAGAATCTTCACAGTAGCACAAGAAATATCACGTTCTTACCATAAGAAAATAACAGAATATGCTGATAAAAAGTAAAAATTAAACACATAAAACAAAGTTTTTAGTATAAATCATTTATATACATTGCCAACTTTTAAGTGCAATCGTTGCTTATTTCAGTAATTTTGAGCTCATTATTTTTCATACCGTTTGACCACTAAAAAGAAAAACCATCGATTACCCTGCCAGATACTTTTTTTTTTTTTGGCCTTAAAACTTAATGGAATGCATTGTTATCGACAGCGTGTCTATTTACCAAGTTTCCTATCGATTGGATGACAGCAAGGGAGTTAATTAGCCCTCAGAAACAGCAACAAACACGTGTGCAAAAGCAATGTTTTAATGATAGTCCCCAAAAACTTGATAGGGTCTTTGTCGATGGTATTACACTCTTTCTGAAAAGTTTTAGCTTGACTGGATGACGGAAAGTTTCTTAATTAGGCCTCCACAAATTTTCTCGCCCTAAACACACACTAAACATATTATTAAGTATTTTAAAATGTATAAAATAACTTATACTTTTAGTGCACTCATAAAAAAATACTTTTTAGATGAATTTAAAGAAAAGATGTTATTTATACCTCAAATAAAAACAGAAAAGTAAATTTAAATATTAATGTTCAATAATATGTAATATTCTGTACTCACCCAGTATTCTAATTATGTCGTATCAAAATAATAAATCATATATTTTGTTTAACATCCACCATAATTGATGAATACGCACAGTATATAAATGAAGGGGAAATAAACACTTAAATTTTATTAAAAATAATCACGATATGCAAATATCTAACGATGTTATAAATTATCTTTATCTACTTTGAAGATTACGAGTATTTAAAAATGGATTGAATCAAATAAATGTATAAAACATAGCGATCTTAAATATTGATAAGCGTTAACATACATTTCATTTCGTTACTCGCCAAATTGTTCCAATCGAGCCAAACGCACGGAAATCCGCTCTCGTCACTTCAAAGTGAAATTTAAACAGTCACTACTTTCAACAAAAACAGAAAAAACCTTAGCCTTTATTTCAATTTCATTATGAAATATAATTTTCAGATATTAGTCTCTTAATAAGATCCATACTAAATCAATTGAAGATAGCTTTCCTAGAATATGAAACAAAAACAAATTATTGAGGATACCACAAAGCTTTAAATATTGAGAAAATTTATAAAATAACACATACTTGTGAAAGCTTATTCAACTCACTTTCTGGAATTCCTTATAACAATCAAATGCAGAACAATATCGGACCATTTTTACTGGATTCAATAACTTTCCGTAGGACACATTTCAGCGTTGCCTTTGAAATGAAAGGTTTTTTTCCCTCCTACCTTCGAGGAGTCCTCCCGTTACGTGGTTTTCATTTTCGTTACACGAGGTAACTCTAAACATGCCGTCTAGTTAGTATTATAAGTTCATGGGTAAAAGGTACTTTTAAAGAAGAATGATATCACAGCAGTACTTTTCGTCCCTTCTTTCTCTACTACTCTTTGTTGACCATCTTTTATTTCCCTCGAGAAATTAAGAATGCACTGCAAATATTCCTGTCTTTGGTTAAGATACCATTTGACATTTGAATCCAGTGCCACTATTGTGCCTTATTTGAAGACATTTCAATTTGCAGTGTGAGATCAACATTCCCAGATAAAATTACAAATTCTACAGACATATAAAATTGGTCAAAAGGTTCTCTAAACGAAGAGTATCCTTATGAAAGCTCATACGTAACTTTTGACCTGGAGTACCATAAATGTTCATCGGAAGTTCATTTTTGACTCATACAGCTTTAACTGCAAGTACTGCAGAAGTATGCCACACATCAATTTGGTTTCTTTAATATTAGTAGGATCAGCGGATTAGTAGTTTCATCTTGGCTCTAAAAATATGATAGTTAATAAGAATTTGGGTGTTTGGCGACTAATTTTGCCACCAAAATAATCACTTCAATAACCCTCGGTGTAAAACAACGCCAAATTTGTCTCTTTTTCTGTCACCAACCATCAACTCTTATAGAGTGGGATTTCGGTGAAATATTGCCATTAAATTTTACATGCTTTGATACACTGTTCGCAGTAAACTATGTTGTCGGTCCACCTCAGACATTGACAATATCATTGATATAGCATCCGATCGGTTGACAATATAGTGGGCTATAAGTTGTTTCGTTCGTGAATGTTCCCTATCTAGCACCAGGAGATGTCAGTGGAGTTGAGATATTTTGTAGAAACTTTTCCTGTAAAGCGTGTTTCTTGAACGGTTTGGTAGCAAGGAAATGAAAATGGAAACATCATCGATCAACTTGGTGGCTGTTAAAGGAAGTAAAAAACTGTGATGTGTTTAGGATAAAAGTGAAGTATATTACGTAGTAATAATGTTCATAGGCAATTGGAAAAGGTATATGTATTTGAGTTTAACTGAACTGAATGAATTAAGGCAATATTGCACCAAACATTACTTAAAAACACTAGTTTCATGAAAGGTAATTCTTGAAATTAATAAAATCATTTATTCAGTAAGTATCTACTAGCTCTGAAATTAAAAGAAATAGAATAAAATAGAGATACAACTTTTACTTAAATTCAAATGGCAAGCGATCAAAAATATCATATGCCTTTTAAAGTATTAACAAAAGAGAAGTTAAGTAGGGTTTTACATTAAGTCTTTTCGAAGTTTAAGTGCCACTCTTAAGACGAAAGTATACGCAAGTTATGTTCATTTTTGTTAAACATTTTTTTATTTCTTCACATAGTCTCCTTCTAAATCCCAAATTAAAACAATTGACCATTTTCATTATCAAGTACTTTTTCAACTATAATTTGTATTCTCGGATGTCATCTTTAATATTCTATTCATAAATCTTATAATAACCCTTATCTACGACTCACTGTATTCAGCTAAATGATTTACCATCGTGTCGTAACTCTTTGAACAACATTTAAATTTTTGCACCACAAAGGTCCTGAAAATTAAAATATTTTTCATCCCGGCCAAATCCAATCTTATAAAACCATTTAACATTTCATACCGCTCCAAGCATGCATTATAATTAAGTCTAATGAAAACTCAATCGCTTTCATTACCAAAAGACCACCGTCTTCAAATTAAACCCATTAAGACTTCCAAACCTCCTATCTGCATAAGCAAGCATTTCTCAAGCAGAGGCCAAATCCAGCTTCTCATTAAGAAGCAGAGAAAATAGAGAGAATTCCCTAAAATAAATGACCATCAGGTTCACAATGAAGCTCTTTCAAAGCATCATCAATATTGTTGAGAAAGCATTTTAAATTTGGTTTTCCGTATTGCGGGAACATGTGCAACAAATGGCCGGTTTCTCCAGAGAAAGATATGCGGAAGGATATGCCGGGTGCCCAGTCCGTGATTAAAGTTGCTGTTGGTTTGAAGTTAATAGGATTTTTAAGATGGATTGCTTCTCATTTAGCCGCAATCGTGTCTTCCGTATGAGAGGTTTTTTTACAAGGTTTCTTGCTCTTTTAACTTAGTCTAGTAGTATTTGAGTATAGTCTGTGAGTTCAGGTATAGTGGTTGTGACTCTGTACCTAGAGGTTAATGGCACTATCTAAGCTTGTTCGATTAGTTCCGATTCCAATTTTTGTTTGTGTTTTGAGCTCTTTTTGTAGGTATACAATTCTATACCATACAAGAATTGATAACGATGATATTCATTTTAAAAAAGTGGCCTTATTAGTTTCTTAACTCAGCTTACATGGCAAAATCAGGAAAAATGGATCTAGTGTCCGCAACAGGATTACATTGCTCCTATCTCGTACATGATCAATGTTAGGAAAGATATTCTGAACACATGAAAACGTAATTTGTCGTGCGACGTTATCAGAGGCTAAAAATTATATCCTAACATTTAGAAATTAAAAAGGACGTTTACCAGACATGAACAGTTTCAAAGCTAAGCATATGAAACTAAATTACGTCTTTTATTAATTCACGGTTTCAAGTAATCCTAAAAAGAAACAAAAACCTACTTGGTAGTGTATGAAGCACGTTAAGGATTCTAGAAAAAAATCAGGTAAGGTGTTACGACACGATGAAGAGAATAATTATTTTGTCTATAACTATATTTCAGCCCACAAAAAACACTCTAAAAATCAGGTCAGAACAGAACAGAACCACACAATATACTTTGGAAGGGCTTTTACAGTCCCCAAACATTTTAAGGCTTATCCTTAACAATCCACAAACCATTCCCTTTCAGACGTCCCGTTATATGTCGAGGTCTTTTTACAACACAACAACAATATACAAATAAACAAGAAATAACTCTGTTACTGAATTTTATTAAAATGTGTAGATTTATATTTTAAATGATAATAATATTTTAATAATTAAAGGATTATATGGAATGAAGTGTAATTATATGATCTGTTTAAAAATCGGTATAATAATTTTTCCATTTTGCTCTTAGGAAACCACCTGTTTTGTGTTGTGCTTCAAGCTTTTTAATGTAGAGGTTGTGACTTAGCCAACTTTTTCTTTCAACAGTTTAGCCATTTTAGATTGTATTTCTGGAATTAAGACATAACTGTTGAAAATGTGACTTATAGCAATATCTTCATAAAATGTCTAACACATTAATTTGAGACGAGCACATAAACGAAAAGAATTTAAAAATACTAAATATTTAAAATATAAATATGTTTAAAATTTAAAAAGAAATAGTAAATTTTTTATATTAAGGATGTTTTGAGAATTATGTTTTTTAGACATGCATTTTTAGTTTATCGAAGTGATTTAATTTTTTGGGGATAAGTTAGCCTAAAACTACACTCACAACTTTTTGGTAAAATTTAGATTACGTCACACACCTCTCAATGAAGCAAGAAACCTAAAAATTCTTCAATTTTTAGTTCAATTGTGCAGAACTTTACGTAATACATTGACTTGAAGCTGGAAGAATAAGAGAAGTTAATTTTTGTTATTCTAATACCAATCCCATGTGATCTGTGACTTTGTACATATATTAAATTAAAAAATGAAGAATTTTTGTTGTTGTCTTGTGTTTTGTGTTCCTCGAGGGTGTGCGATAATCAATTTCCTATTAAGCGAAGAATTTTTATCTGGAAGAGAAACATTGATTTGAAGTTTTTATTTTTTCAGAGAAAATTTTATATTGGTCTTAATGTTATGTATACCAAGTTTTATGAATGAAAATTTTATAACAGGCTCTACATATGGATCAAAGCAATGTAATTAATTAATTAACTTCTGTTCTGACTATACAATTCAAAGGGGAGCAAACAATTAGGTAGTTTTTGTGTTGGTGATTGTATGAACGAGTGTTTCTTCATTATAAAAAAATTAAACCATTATTCTATTACAGTAATGGGTCTAATTAAATATTAATTAGCAATAATTTTTAGCAATTCGATAATGTCTGTTCTATTTCAAATTACTATTTTCTATTCTTCTTCTATTCTTATACTGTTTTTCTTCCATTCTTGTTAACCCATTTTTTCTTCAAAAGATAAAAATGCAATTATACCTTGACTATATGATGAAGTATAAATTTTGAAGAAGATTACATATACGTTTTTAGCGGTTTCCTTGGAGTTCCTTATTTATGCTGATGTGATCCATGATAAAGAAACTCACAAGCAAATTATATAAATGTCTACTTAATTGAGCTCATGTAGGTAGAGTTTATGATTTCCCTTTCTAAAAGGACTATATGCCTATTTACTTGAAAAATATCTAAATAACCAACACCACATTGTAAGACATTAAGGAAAATGGTAATTAATTAGCAACATTTAGTACTTTTAAATAATTCGAAATCAGAGATTTCTGGTACAAAGTTTTTCTAAAACATGCATTTTGAGCCATGTAATTATCTGATTAAACCTTCCAATTCTTTCAGTATTAAAAATCCTTAAACTTCACGTAATTATTTTTCAATTTCATAATAATTACTGTCAATACATTGAAAGTTTTCTATAAAAAATCTTGTTTTACTAATTTGACCTTTTAGAAGATTTGTTCCCAGTTCCTTGTAAGGCATTTATTTTATCTTTACCCTTTACAATAAAAAATCGCGATCCCGTTGTTCCTTAATCCACCTTCCTTTAGATAAATGTTGCTCTAGCAGCAGCATTATCTTCTGTCAAGTCCGAGTAATCCCCAACCGTCAATTGATGGCTGCCTTTGTGTTGTCGAACTCCTGTTCTTACTTATTTGTTAGCTTTGCCAAGTTTCTGTTTTTTGTACTTTTCAATATTTCTTTCCTTCTTCGCCTAAATAGAAACACACGAAACGTCTTTTCGACAAGTTCCGAGCAATTTGTTTTCATTTATGTTCATCCGACATCACATGCCTCGATTGTTTTTTCTGAAAAGCAAATAAAAAGTAAGTTTAATGATAGATATATGTAAGAGGTACTGGGATGTATTTGCACAAAAAAAAAAGAATTAGAATCACGAAGTACAACATGACAAGAACACTTTTAATAAAAAGAAAATGAAGTATTTCGTAGTATTTTTCTTTACCTCTTAAATTCAATACTTTCAGTTTTTTTCCAAACTCTTTTTCTGGGACAATTCTCTGCAGAACGCATGGGATATTTTGACTCTTTTTTGTACTCTTAAACATATTATAATACAAGGGGACTTGGTACCCATCAAACTTGTTTTTTATTTAAGCCTTTAAAATTATAATTTTTACATATTTGAAAGTATTACTAAGCAAAAAACTAAATTTTATTAAAAAAAAAAAAGTTCACACAGTGCTCTAAATTTTCAAAATAATAAAATTTCAAATTCTATCTTCTTCATCATTTTTCAATATTTTTTCCTGATTTTTTTTAAAAAAATGTTTCTATTACTCTGAACTTTTTAGGCATCAGATTCAGAATAAGTAAAATAGTTTTCGAGAAAAACAATAATGGGTTATGTACCTATAGGTAAAAAGAAAAAGGTATTTTTCAACAATTAAATGTGTAAAAAAAAGTTTATATTTTATTCAAAAATCCATACACATTTTTGTCAAATAGATCTTTAAAATGACAAAAAAAAAAAAAAAAAAAAAAAAAAATCAAGTCATTTCATTCATATTCCCTGAAGTTTTAGCATTTTGAGTAAGGTGGGAATTTCAAAAATCACGTACTAAGACAAATAACTTCGAAATATCGAAAGAGCTATTGCAGCAATGCTAAATTCTCCATAAAATTATAATTTTTCTGATATAACAGTTATCTGATCAGCTCAAAAACTTACCAGAATAAAGAGAAGGTTTCAAAGATTATAAACACTCAAAAAATAGAAAATTGATACTTCTAAAATTTTTTTTGTGAAAACAAGTGGTACTAAGTCTCGTTAAAATTATGATGAATCAAGTAGTTATGTTTTTGTTTGGTATAAAATTAGTTTGTCGCAAAGATACATAGAATCTAGACAAATGTTCACTGCCAGACATCTTTTACTGGAAGTAACTCAGGTTTATTTTGACCACTTATATTAAAAATATAAAATAATCGTTGTTAAGAATTGTTGAAATAATAGTCGCACAAATAAGCGCATTTTTATGATCCATCTGTCACGACGCCAATTCTGGATCCAGCATTGGTGTTTGTTTTGTTCAGTAGAAAAACCAAATAATCTTCTTCGGTTTGAAGGATCTTTTTTATTTAATTAATTAGAATAATTAGAGGCTGAATAATTTCATGCGAAGTTTTAAAAAAATATTATGCAACAAATTACTACACTCACAACATTACAACCCATGTTGAAACATCTATTGCTGAAATCCTTATGAAAGGCCCCATTATAGAGGCTCTACTGGAGAAACTGACACATTACTATAACATTTTAAAACTCTGAAAATGATATTTGCAGTCTAATTGGTAAGTTTTTTTAACTAGTAAAATATTATATTCTAAAAAAAGGTTTTTAGTGATCTTGTGTCCACGTTATATATAAAAAACTTATATGCCAACTTATATAAAACAACTTATAAGACGCTATGAAGGTGCAGAGAGACAATGTTATTCTTAAGTTACAAAAATTTCATTTGTGTGTTTTTAATTCAAAATTTAAATTGAGCTTATTTTAAACAAAAAACAGTTTTAGGTCATGAAAGGGCAACGCTCAAATGAATTCAATTATCTATATTAAAAATAATATTTTTCAATCATTTCTACTAAAAATTGCACGTTTAGGGTAAATTAACTTTCTACAATTGAATTTTATATCAAGTTGTAAGTAAAAGCTTTTTCATGTACACAAACACTGAATGGTTTACTTAGTGTAGTATGCTAAAATAAAATGTTTAAGAAAGCAATACTGAGATATCCATTTCACTTCAACACAACTATGAAAATATTAGCATTGATTAAAAAAAAATTATTATGCTTTTGGATGACAGTTATCAAACACATTTAATCTTGTAATTCTACAAATCCAGATGAGTTAAATGGTTCTTTGAAATTATATCTGACACCAAATGAATATTTGTGCAGTTATTTGGGAATAAACAATGGTTAATAACGCGTGATCTGGATATAATTATATTAGCGTTAGGAACCATAGATTTTGTCAGTACTGAATTAAATTCATCATTTATATAAAGGAAAAATACTACATTTACATTAATTCTATTAAATTTCTATTCAATCAAAATGACTGCCGAAAAATTGTCCTTATGAAACAATACATTTACTCAGAGCTTTTGATTGTATTTTCTTTCAATAATAAATGCCTTTCAATCCAATAACTGAAATTCAACTAAAAAATGCCGCTAAATTATGATGTATTTGTGTTCAAATTTTATTTTGTATTTTGTTCGAATGTATTTTTGCATAAATCGTTAAATTATATTATGGAATTTAAATAATAATGTTCAACAATTAAAATATTGCATATTTTAAGGCAAATATAACTTTTCAGATTTTGAAAATTTTTAACTTAAAATATCCTTTAGTTTTTACAAAAACTATTCAATAAATATTTATATACATTATATAAATTATCTATACGATTAATAATTAAGAAATGTAATATAATTTATATTGATAATAATTTCTATTATAATTTATTATCATTATAGATAATATTAAATGTACTATGATTGTAAACTATAAAAATAACGTTTTCAATACTTTTTACAGAAATTGATTTGATATCGTAACACCTATTATTATTTTGTACCAGTTAATTTGTCCATTTATCAGTAATTTTGTTGACAGTCTATTTTTTTTTATGTATTTTAAAACGTGAAAATCACTCATTAATGTCATTTAAACATGCCTAAGCTTACATTTAAAACACAATTTTTCATTGATAACTATAGATTATTATATTTTCTATACATTCTTCTAAACCTGTAGTATAGTTTAAATGCCAAATATAACTATTTGATATGAAGAATTAATTGCAATATGACATCTATCAACCCTTCATAAAAGATTAATTTAAAACAATATATAAAATTTAATGTAATGTTTCATTTAAATAAAGTCTAATTCACACAACGTATAAACTAAAGACATCTGAGAAAGTATACACTTTACTAGAGAAGCAAATTTCTTATTTTTCAAAAGGCCATATTCCAAGATAAAAACTTTCGCATTTTCCTTCATGCCCTTTTATAAGAATAAACTGCTAAAATATTTAAAACAGTTGAAAAAAGAAAGCAACTGATATGATGACATTTTTCACTTTTTACGATGCAGCGAAAAGCGGTAAACCTCATTACTAAATTTCTTCGATCTCGAGTTCCGAATTTTCACGGGAATCTATATAAACTACTTTGGAAGAGAACTATTCGATAGTTAAATAAGTTACTGGTCTTATCTACTTATATCAGACTTGTGTTGTAATATGATTTGGATCTGAAAGAGTTTTCGAAGGATAGAGATTATTTGAATATCGAAAAGAAAAGTTCGAGTTTAAATTATTCTCGAAACTATGATTAAAATAACGCTATAAAACTAGAGAAGTCCTGCGTTTCAAATCATAGTAACAAATGGTGCATTTGTAAATTATCTAATTAAATTTACCTCTTTAGACTTATGTACTCTAATGGGCCATACTTCTTGCTTACTGAAAGTTTTCGAGTTTTAGCTGAACACTGGAATTATTTAGAAGTGACGCAGCCCCAGAGTTGGGGCTGCGTTTTTTGCGTAATTTCGGTCCATTGACGATCGTTTTAATATTGAATGTAGACACAAACAGTAAATTCTTTTATTAAAGTAATACTCTCAATCTTTAAATTTAACAATGAAACTGGTGTTTGAGTGTTATTAATTTTAAATTCATCGAACTCATTTGTCAAGTTAGTTTGCAATTTAAACTATATGCTTAGACGACTATTTATATTTAACAATATTTTTTTCTTTTTGGAAGGTAGCTTATTGATCATGTTCTGTTTTAAAAGGACATTCAATTGTACCCAAAGTGCATATACACAAATATTATCTTACTGTTCTTTTTATTTTATTTTATCTTTTTTTACGATCTTTAACATTGGTGTAATTATAATTAGAAGATATTTAAAATGAATCGTTAGAATGTCCCTGTCCCACAGCCTAATTCTTTATATTTCTTTACAATATCTCTAGAAGTACTGCTTTAAAACATACCAGACAAAACAGCAATAATAAAAGATTATTAGCAAATGTTGAAAGTCCTTTTGCGTTTTCTTTATTTTACTTGATTAGGTTTTTAAAATCTAGCTTATATATATATATATATATATATATATATATATATATATATATATATATATATATATATATATATATATATATATATATATATATATATATATATATATATATATATATATATATATATATATATATATATATATATATATATATATATATATAAACACTATTTTTTTCCCATTCAAATGTAGCTAATGGTTTTTTATTACTGTTTTAATACCTGGAAAAAAATCATGTTTTCATTTAAAGTAAAACTTTGAGAGATATTGTAGCCAAAATAATAAACATTATGTCTATGCGATAGGGAAAACCTGGCTATCCTTCTTAATAATATTGTAAATAAATATTATTTTATGTTATTTTATTATTAATAACAGCTGCTCTGGATGGACAGTTGGACTTCCTTGGTGATTGGATACTTCCTCCTTGTTAAATGTCGTATTGAAGGTCTTATATTGAATTTCGTATTTATGCTCTCGACAGTTCAGATGCTTATTTAGGTATATACATTTCTTTTCAAGGAAGAAGCCTTCTAAATTGGATTGGGATATTTAAATTAAAAAAAAATTCAGAAAAAATATGTTCTATAGCTTTGTCTTAAGATATAGGACAATCATCTTAGCATGAAAAGGGAATATGAGCAGTAAAATCTTTTGTAAGTTTTTAAGTTGGATAATTTCGCTTTTTTAAAAAATTAGTTTCTTCTATTTTGTAGCTTATGTATATTTGTTCAAAGCATCGATTGCTCTTGATATCATCCCTAAAAATGTGTTTAATAAATTTACACAATACCAATCAATATTGATGGCCAAAGTGAAAAAGCCATTTACGTAATTCAGAAATGATTTTACATAAACGTTATTAATAGATTTGAAAGGCTTTTTAAAGAAAACTAGAGATTAAACGGTTAAAGTTATAATTAATTTATAAAACTAGTTTCATAAATAAAACACAAAAAAATTTTTAAAATGATAAGTTTTCAGATAAAAAAGTACTTGGAACATTCTTCTTACTAGTAGCAATGTACTTTTTCGCGTTGTTCATTGCGGCGAAGCTAGACCAAATGATCCATCTGGGTGTCATTACAGTAGAGTTCGGGGATATATCGATACGACGATATTTTTATCAATCTTTTTTTTTAAATATCGATACAAGTCACCGATATATCGATATTTTTAAACATTTTTAGGTTTTTTGATGATCGTTTTGAAGTTCCATATGTTTTTTCGATTTTCTTTATTCTCTTTTTAAAAACTTCAAAACTAAAGTTTGGACTTGGCTGAGAGACAGTTAAAATGGTACCCTAACCAAAAAGAAAACACAATGTAATGGAAAGATAAGATCATTTATTAGTAGTTATTAACATAGCGCCATTTTTGTTGCCAACGTGTGCCTGGAATTTGCCTATAATTTAAATATTAAAAATATCTCTATCAGAAAAATACACCTAAACTACTTTTCAAAATTTCTTCTTAAAAATAAATGTGAATTTATGCATTGATATCCAAATGTATTTTATTTATTCTGATTGATAATATAATTTATTTACTAAAACAATTTTTATAATTTATTTATTAAAACAATTTTTACAATTTATTTATCAAAACAATGTTTATAATTTATTTATTAAACCAATTTTTACATGAAATCATGAAAAGTAGAAATTTGCTCCGAAAAACATCGTTTCTGGCAAAATTGAAAATCACATTAAAAAAAAAAAAAAATCATGTATCAATTTATCGGTTTTTTTTCTCTATGCAACGATACAGTATCAATATTTATTTTGATCGATATTTCCGACCTCTACATTACAGTGATAAATCTAAATTGTTCAAATAAGGTATTCCTGTAGGAAAAAAGGTCGGGATTATCATTAATTATCTTGAGATCTCTTATCGTCTAAGTGAGAAATGAACACTTTGTAGGATTATATCCTAACAAGTGCTCCATCGAGTTTAAATTTTTTTTATATTTGCTTACAGTCAATGACGATGGCCTTGTCCTCAGGCACATGGATATATATTTATCTCACTCAAGGTAAGTTTGCCATATTACAGGGAAGTAAATCTTCGTTAGGTCTAAACGGCATTCGGCACCGACAAGATGAGGAAAAAGCCAACCTGGTTGAGTTTACTTAAAAACAGACTATTTGGCGCGAAAGAAAACATCGTTAGTTCCTATTCTCATTGAAAATTAAAGAGTGTGTTCTAAATGAGTGCGTTTTCCCCAAAACTATGAACGTGAATCATTTTTTCTCCATCACTACATATAAAGGACTACGGCAAAGAACGATCAGAGACCATTTTTCTCAATTCTCCAGAAAAGCTAACTTGAAGTTTCAAATCTCAGGGCTTGTATCAGGGTTGAGGTAAATGGTCCCTCAAAATCTCCCTTACCATGATTTTTATTTGCCAGATGACTTCGTGTGGTTAAAGTATCTGCTATAACCTTATACAGATAGTAGGAAAACCTCGATTTCGAAAAAATTGGACTCTGATCGCGTTTAGTTTTGTTTGTACTCTCAACTACCTATTTTTGAGCACAACAACGGCTAATAAGGTCGGGTTGGTTGGTTGTATTCAGATTATCTGGCGCCGTCAGCAACACAAGGGCTATAATGCACCCAAACATTCGTCATTAGACAAGCCAACATACATTTACAAACAACCATGCCAACTAATAAGGTCGGGACCTACAGCTCAACGTGGATTCCGAACCATAACGAACATCCATGCCTAACCCAGGATTCTAACTAGGCACCATTGGCATATGAGGCCAAAGCACTAACCCCACAGCCATCAGTTTGGCCTGATCGTACTTTGCCGTTGCCCTTCATATATTAATCATATATTATAGAGTGTGGTCATGTTTACTGCACTTCAGTAAATTATATTTCAAATTCCATCGTCCTCTTTCTAGGCGACTTATCACCGTTTAGTACCGCTAATGTGCTGACAAATAACACTCTAGTCTCATATTTAACAAAAAGTAGCCTTAAGCCTGTCTTTCCTTTTGGTGTTCAATTCATTTTGGTATTTGTAATTTTTAAGTAGAACAACTGAACAATAACTTTAACTACAGTTGTTTAGGCAAGTCGACTTACACCAGAACATCTCTCATAGTTTCAGGAGCATCATATTTCTTATATCTATAAACTTGAAGTGTTCTTAGGAAATAAATTTTATTGGAACTAAATTGGATAAGCTACTTACGATGGCTGTATATGTTCTGGCTTAGCTTTGAAAAACAGCGTAGTGGAGATTGATCAAAGGTACAATTCTTTAGTTATTACGTTTATTTATATTGATGAAAAAGTAGAAACTTCTTTAGAAGAAATTGTTTTAAATAAGGGCATATTAATCCAAGTTTCATTTGATGGCTTCTAAGGTATTGTCGGGAATAGATCAAAGAATTTTATAAATTGGGTTATTTTTACTGGATTATAAGGGAATAAGATACTTCGTTGTATTAAATTATGAGAAGCAATTTATATATAACTCAAATTTGTATTACTTTTTTTTTTAAATAAATGCTGAAGAATTATTATCATTATTATTATTATTATTTTTTTTTTTTTTTTTTTTTTTTTTTGTATAGCTGCACTTGATTCAATTTACACTGGTTAGATTAGTATTGAAAGTTTGTTGGCTGGTACAAAGTAAAATATAAATTAAAATGTTATGAAGTAGAATATTGAAAGTTGTTTTTCATTTGCATCGACAAAAATGTCAAACAATATGTATGAGGAAATCAAAATTAAAAAAAAAAAAAAAAAAAAATCTGTACTTTTTATGGGTAATTTTCCTGTGAAAAATTTAGTAAATTTTAAATCGAACTATATTGAAGTCTTCCCTGCCAGATGTACACTGTACAGTCACATCTAGGCTCAACGCCTTTTAAGCATAGGATAATTATGAGATTTCTGTGAGAGTATGTTAACAGCTCATTAACAAATGAACTCAAATTTGTATTATTTATATTAAATAAATGCTGAAGAATTATTATTATTTTTTATTTTTGTATAGCTGCACTTGATTCAATATACATAGGTTAGATTAGTATTGAAAGTTTGTTGGCTGGAAGAAAGTAAAATATAAATTAAAATGTTATGAAGTAGAATATTGAAAGTTGTTTTTCATTTGCATCGACAAAAATGTCAAACAATATGCATGAGGAAATCAAAATTAACAATCAATCTGTTTGACAAACACTATGTATAATTTGAGTTATATATAAATTGCTTTTCATAATTTAATACAACGAAGTATCTTTTTCTCTTAACGACCTTCCAGAGTGTTTGTTTTGAATGGAAACACAAGTTTAGGTAAGTGGCCGGAGCTAGATTCTAATATTTAATCTTCAAAGTAAAATTTGCCACTGAACTTTTAATTTCTTTTTCTTTTTTTGTATTTAATAATATGGGTTGGTTACATTCTTTTACCTGTGTATCTTGGACAGCATTTTTTTTTTTATTTTACATCAATATTTTCTATCAATTGACACCGTATAAACCACTATGCAATTCAAAATGGCTGTAAGGCGTACCAGGGGACATTATTATAAGGCAATAATTACAAATCAAATTGACATAACTCTGACATCTGACAATGTCTGTTACACATACATTAAACATTGCATCGCACAACCCGAAATTTGCATGCAATAACATGTATGAGTATGAGGTTGAAGCAAACGATAGTACTTAGCCCCTTCCACAGTGGTTTTCTGGCACTACCCAAATTAATTTGATTTTTTCTTATCATCAGGCTATCGAATCAGGTTGGTTTTTAATTTAAATTCAAGTCGGATTTTTTTTTTTTAATTGGGAATCGTTATCTCACTCAAGAAGTGTTTTGTTTCTTTGATACCTAAGTTGTGAGACTGACAAGAAAATATTTAATTTAGAATGTATTAAGGGAGGCAAAATTTTTTCTCGGAATCCATTTTGAGCTTTTTAGTGCATCATAATATTGAAATGTTATCTACAAAATGGTTTAACTTGAATGGTAATACGCACCTCCAAAGTATTTTTAAATATTTTTCGAAAAAATAACATTACTAAAAAACCCCATCTGTTTCGTACTTTAAACGCTGTTTTCTCAAAATGCTGTTTTTTCATACATATGTACCTTTTTCTCAGGATCTACTCAATATTTTGCTTTAATATGTTTTTCCCTGGTACGTATAGTACTTTTACACAAACAGACATATGCTTTTACAGAAATGTTGATCAGCTTTTTTTTTTTTTTTTTTCAAAATTCATTATCATGATTTTTTTTTTGTGGAAAATTTTATAAACAAAAAATCCTAAAAAAAAAATAAAATATTTTTATAAAAGCATACGTCAGTCTATGCAAAAGTGTTTTAATATTGGCTGCAAAATTTTTTAAACGAATGCTATGAGTAGTTTCTGAGAAAAAGGTACATAAAATAGGCCTTTTTAACATGGACTCGATAAAGCCGTCCGACCACCCTTAAGATCTATACTTTTAAAGTTTATTTTTAAAAGCATTTGGATAAATGTAGGTTTGAATAAATATAGTTGTATTTTTAAGTTGATGAATTGTGACTTTGCTTGTTTATTTTATAATTGTTCTGTTATTTAGGTATAATAAGTAGAACCCAATATATTTGTTGTGAATAGCATATTCAAGCTGTCATTCAAAATACTAAAGAGAAAATAATGAAGTTTTTTATTAAAGTTTTTATAAAAGCTCTTAAAGTATGTATTTATTTTCTTTCCATTCGTGTCCTTTGGTGCAGTAATTCTTATCCAGTGACAAGACAGAGATGATTTACCTATGGACAAGTTTGGAATTTAATTGTTTAATGTTATAGTCAATTATTTTATTAAAAAGAAATTATAGAATTATTCAGCGACATAAATTACCATTCAAAATTTTCTTGAAGGAATTTCCTTGACAAACAGAAAAAAATTAGGAATATGGAAATTTAGAAGTGAACCTCTGGTAGGGCAGCTTTCCCAACTCAATGAATGATTTAACGCTAATTTTTCTACACTCCGCAAAGTCAAAACTTTGAAATTTGATACAAATATAAAAAATAAAAATTGTAACAGTCACTGTCACTATAATACTGCTTTTACATAAGATTCTCTTTCAAACCTCGGAGAGGGATAGCAAGCTTAATACAATTTAGCAGCATTTTATGACTAAAATATTAAACTATACACAATCTAAAAAAAAAAAAAATTATTCCAGGTTGGCTTATTTGGCGACGAAGTTGGCCTGAAAATTAGTCACCGAATAGTCAAGTTCTAATTCAATCCAAGATGTGAACCATTGAGTGATTGCAAAAGTACTTTTCTGAACGAATTTCAAAGTTCTTTGGTTTAAAACTTTCAGTTTAATTTTATGTAATCATACTGATCTTATTGATACTTCAAACTTGTAAATCACATATGAACATAGCGTTTTTAATTCACTCTTAAAAAATTTGAAATTGGCTTTTGTTAACCATTCCAGTACTTTTAGCCTTAATTTTAAATTGATGAACATATTTGGTTGAATATAATGATATTTTGGAACACACCATCAAAAATTAAGAGCAATTCATAAAGAGATATTAAAAAGAACAAGAGAAAAGTATATGGAAGCTATTGCAAGATGATAATAAATAAATAAACAAACTCCAGCATGAGAAATTCTTAGATAATACGTTTTCTTTTCAAAACTTCTTCTTTAAATAAAGGTAAAATACAATAAGTTTTGAAAATGCAATGTTCTTGGGAAAATCTTGGGATTCGTTAACGTAATAGGACCAAATAAAGTTGAAAACATTTTCACCCGCCCTGCAAAGAATAACGAACGAATTGTTAACCTATCAGAAAATCTCCGGGTAGCACAGGACTATTGGCTTATGTAGGAAACATGGGTTCTGGAAGATTGGCCAATTTTGACCGAAATGCTAGCAACGCTCTGAAATGCACGATTTAAAAAAAAAAAAAAAAAAAAAAAAACATGTTTTTACCCCTCTGTCCTTTCTTATCAATAAAATATTTCGATTTTAAATCTATGTTTCAACATTTCAGAACTTACCACATTGAGCGAGATTGGCCAATAAGGTAATAACAGCCGGTTACAACATCTCGGGGTTGCCAATGTAGAGCGATATCGACAAGTGTAGTTGTGCTTCTGGGGACATTGCATAATAAAAATATTTTACTTAACACGCTGGTATATATTACTTAACAATCTGAGCTTTAAATTTTAATCTTTGTAAACCTCACATTATGGAGCCAAGTAAAGATTAAAATAATGGCTTTTTTCAGCGTGAAATAAATAAATTGTCATTCAATGATAAAAGATAAAAAACAGAATAGTCTACTAAAAAATTATTCACAAACATTAATATCAATTTCAGCTGTAAATTCAAACAGTATAAAAATGTGTATAACCAGCAAAAGTGGAAACGAATGTGATAAATTGAAAAAAGAAAAAAAAACAAAAAAAAAAAAACGTATACTTGAATTTTTTTTTGTGACATCCCTTTTGTTTAATCTCGTCATAAATTTAAATTTGATATTCTGGTGAGAACACTTTTGAAAGAGAAAAAAAATTAGACCTATATAAAATGTTTCATTGATGAGTTCTGATTGGAAAGTGATTCAAAATCCTGTTTCAGTGTGTAGCCTAAATAAAAACTTACCGGAACTTTTTTTATATCATTTACCGTTGAAATTGCTGCAAGGGTAAAGACAATCTTGTCTCTTGTGGTTCAAAAAGATGTTCTGGATGGCAAAAAGTTCTAACTTCATTAAATATTCGCAAGATTTTGAAAATGAAGTCATAAACCACAAGCTATAGTTAGAGAAAAAAGTTGATGAGGAAAAAGAAGGCTTCAGGGTTTATAAAAATACACGATTTATTTCTTTTTGAATTCCTTGATACTCACTCTTTTGGAGAATCAGATTTGATATAAATTACTTGCCATCAATTTTAGAAGAAATCGACAGAATTTTCGAAGAATCGAAGAATTTTTTTTCCTAATTTGAAAGTTAATACTCTTTTTGATAAATAGTTAATATAGTTTAGATTAGTTTGCACCGTCCCGGCTGTCTATTTCTGCCACTATGATAGTTACAAAACGAATATTCCTAGTAATTTTGAACGATAAGATAACGAGGTCGGATCCTTATCACGTCCACCCTTCTCTTCAACTCCATCACACTGAATTAGTATAGTATTCTATACTACACATTTCAAATTTCTATTTCTTTATAGGTGAGTTTATTTTTATTTTGATACAATGCTTTATTCCATTTTTCCTCTACGTCATATTTTTACTTAGATGTCAGTAGGATTTAATTTCTTTAGGAAAAAGATCTTCATAAACTATTGGCTTTGTTGAAAATCGAAGGGAGAGTTGAATTTATAGAGAAGTTCTGTTTCTCAAAAGCAAACTTGGAGGTTTTGGTTATATTGAAGATTATAAATAAAAACTCATTTCTATCGAACAATAACATCGTAACATATTAAAAAAATTTTAAAGTTCTAAAAGAGCTGATGTACTCAATTGATTTTGTATCGAAATAATGTTAAAATAGTTCTTTTTAAAGGTACATTTAAAAATATATTATTTATTTATTCTAACTATTTAACTCCTAATACTATTAAACTTCTCTAACTATTTAACTTCTAATGCTAATTTTTAACTTCTATAGCTATTTAACAAGTATTACTACTTAACTTCTATAATAACCTATTTTCTGCCATGCATTTTATGAATATTTTGAAAATATATCCCCATACATTTAGTAGACTTGTTTTTTTCCCCTTTATTTTTCAAATCTCTATGAATACAAATTTAAATTCTAATATTTGTATAGCCTAAAAATTTTTCACAGTTGTTTCATGCATAAATCTATGGGTTAAAATAAATGTTTCATACTATTTAAAACAAGAGAAAACAATGATTTAGTAAAAATCTTACATAAATTTCCTGTATAATAAACAATAAGTGAAGCATAAATAAAAAAAATACTTTTAGTGTAGTGAGAATAAAAATTTAAGCACTTCAGAATTTATAAATGTCTATAACTTTAAAAAATACAAAAAAAAAAAAAAAAAAAAAAAAAATCGATTTTCCGATTACTATTGTTCCGATTACTTGTATCTTCTTAAAAGTGAGTTGTAACAGAGCTTTGTACAGAGATTTATACGTGGTACGATTTCTTTTCATTTTATTCTTCAATGAAATTACTCGATTGTAACTTTGGATCGCATGGTTCTAAGTTACAGTTGTATTCAACTCGTTGTATTCAAGTGATACAGTTGTATTCAAGTGATTGTATTCAACTCGTGTGCTGTTGTGAAGTTGATAAGCAATTAAACAAATGAAAACAAAAATGGGTTAATGAAAATACCACACATAGAATGCGAAACATGAGATATATGAGAGTTCCAATTAATTGATGATTTCACTTGAGTCTGATGACTGCTACTTTCACGGAAAAAGAAAATTGGTCACCTTCAATCCAGTTTATAGTATTCGTTGCATATACTTTTTTACGCTTAAAATAAACTTTCAGTCACATTTTTTATATTCGGAGAAGGTTTTTGACTTGGTAAGAAAATTATCAATGTATAGAATAGACTTTTTTGATTTCATCATATCTACCATGTTAACTCGAACGTGTAACTTCATATTTTACAGTTCAATTTTTTTTAAATTACCTTTTAACTCAAATTACTAAAAATCTAGCATATACTTATCAAATAGGTTCCAATTGATTCGTATTTTTGAAATATTTCTTTAAAAAACAAAAGGTTTAATTAATTAATACAGTAAAACCTTAGTAAAATGCAGAAATTACTTAAATAGCACAGCAGTATTGGCCTATGTCGGAAACAGGGTTTCTGGAAGATTAACCAATTCTGTCCGAAACTCGAGCATCGTTCCAATATACACGATGTTTTATAAATAAATATATCAAAAAACATCATCGAAAAGCACTTTTCTCTGGCCATACATCCTTTATTATAAATAAAATATTTAAATTTTAAAACTGTGCAACTTAATTTGAAAATTTCCAGTATGTCTTATTTAGCATTGGGTGAGATTGGCCAATGTCTGTAACAACGGCCAGTTTGCAACTTTCCACATCGGGATTGGCCAATGTTGAGTGATATTTGCCAGCATTGTTGTACTACTGGTGTAAGTTTTCCCGAATTTCAAAAAATATATATTTGTTAAACTTCATAAAAAAACTTGGAGAAAAAATTTTGATAAATTAAAAAAGGCATATTCTTTAATGTCCATAGTTTCTAAAAAAAAAAAAAAACGTATTTACAATTTATAAGTTTTTTATATTATTTTAATACTCGTACATTTTCTGTACAATTTGTTTCAAATTAAAAACTTTTAAATTCAAAGAAACAAATTTTCAAATTTAATTTAAATGGATTTAGGGGATACTAAGTGGAACATTTTACACTAAGATAAATATAATATAATTTTACCATTGAGGATATCGAATTTATAATTATTATATTTTTCCATTATATCTTTATTAAATCATGAAAGTATAAATAGTCCACTTTCCCTTGAAAGGGAAGTATTCTTATGAGTTATAATAAAAGAAATCGCTTCCAAAAATTTAATATTTACCAAAACATGTATTTTAAACATATAACACATTAAAAGTATTGTTCGAGAAAATAAAGAGGGCCATAACAAAACCCAAAACAGCTTCTGAAACTTGATGAAGAAATCATGTTTTCAGACACGCCATTAACTTTATGAAAGTTCAAAAGAATGCTTATTAGTTGAAAAAACGAGACTGTCTCACCAAAATCGTTTGCTAGAATGTGAAACATAAAACCATCCGATTTGTGCATTCTACTTTAGTAAACACCTTCGGAGCAAATATTTTATCGATAAAAATTCCTCTGAGACAAGCTATCACAAACGGGTCCCTGAATAAATCACAGCGTCTTTCGAGTAGTTTCGACTTTACAACCTCTTTCAGTTTTTTTCTACAGAGTTTTGTTGTGGCTTAGAGAAGTCCTACATAGTAAACTGACTAGTTTGTTTCTAGAGAAGAAAGTTTTTAGTACGTTTTTGTCATAAACTGCGTTTGCCTTGCGATTCTTTTCCTTTTGTACGCTTGGGAACAAATCGAGGAAATGCCAGATATTTCCTGCTAGTATTTTTATTCGTGATATGGCAACGAAGACTGTCAAACTAGCCACGGTTGCACTTTTGGCGATCGAGTATTGTTAGAAGTTTAGAATTTTGACGCGGTGTGTTGTTATCATACAGGTATTTTGGCAAAAATGTCAGCTCATACTATTTATTTGAAAAAAAAAAAAGAAAAAAAAAAAGAAAAAAAAAAACTGTTGCAAAAGGTGAAACGAAAAGATTTGGAAATATGGATTGAAAATGTCTTCTTTTAGTTTGTATTAAGAGAGTTTTTTAAAAGTATTCTTTATTAATTTACTTAAAAAAAATTATTTCTTACTTTTATATTGTTGTCTGATTAGACTAAACCCGTACTAACGTCATTTTTTGTACTTTATATTAGGAGTTTCATGGGTGTAGAAGCTAAGTGAAATAAGAATGCATAATTCAAAATAACAGAATACATATATTTACAGAACTTTTATTTTACTAACACTTTAATTTAAAAAAAAATTAATTTGCCCAATTTCTTTTAATTAGCTTATTATCATAATTTTTAACATTTAAATTAAGGATGTTTTATTAACTTTAAAGCCCGTAATATTATATACTGAAACAAAACTATGCTAATTGTATAAGTTCAATGTTGAATTAAAAGACTGTAGATTTAAAAAAAAAAAAAAAAAAAAAACTAGAGCAAAAACAAATTATATTAATATGTTTATACCTGGTAATAGAACTTTAATTTCTAAATTTCGACAGTACTTTTAATGACTTAGATGTTGAGTGGACAATGGATGTATATAAAGATCCAACTAGATAAAAACGCTTCAAAAACAATGTTAATCAGACCAAACACATTTGGTTATAATGAGTTTCAAAGATATCAAAAGGTATTTTGATATAAATCCGTAGACATTTAACAAGATAAAATTTTCTATTGATATCACGATTTTTCATTGCTGAGAGTTCTTTCTTCTTCATACTGCTTTTTCCCTCCTTTCATAATTCTCTAGAGATACGTTTGCTCAATGAAAGTTCACTAAGCTTTTTATTATTAATTCTTTGAGTTTTTTGTTAATCTTTATTTGAGTTTTTCTGTGATCATTATTTGCGTATTTTTATTGATCATTCTTTGAGTTTTTCATTGACCCATCTTTGAGAATTTAATTGATCATTCTGTGAAATTTTCATTGATAATTCTTTGAGTTTTTCATTCATTATTTATTGAGGTTTTCACTTTTCTTTTTCTAAAGATGAATTGAAGCAATCTCTAGCTGCTTAAAATCAAAGAAAATGTTAATAAAGTTTAAATCAGTTTATGTGAATTTACACTACAGTTTTTAAAACTTCCAAAACAGAGATAATGAACTTTGTAAACAACACTAAAACATACTTCACTATCCATCCTAGAACTTAAATACTGCAATGGTGCTCTTTACTTAAAACTAATTTTTTTATACAATATCATCATGTGGCTCAATTTATAAAAATTTCTCATACTATTAAGAAGACTAAACAATATTTTTGAATTATATTTTTTTCTCATAGTCCACGAATGAATAATTATGGTTGTTCAATATCTACCATTTCGTATAAAATACATTCACATTTCTGCTTCGATTAAAATTAATACATAATTCGAATCATCGATGAATCACCAACTTCTTGACGAAACTGCAAACGATTTTCTCCATCTCATTTCTCATAAACAAATACAAACTAAGCAACCCTTTCTAACTTTTTGTTTCGCCCTAAAAAAAAAATAAAAAAAAAAATCCCCAATAGAATTTCCTCATAGTTGGCATCCGTTATTTGATAATAAACCTCAAAGGAGAGATAAGAAAATGTGAAAAATGATTCCAACTAATTATTCATCCACGCGTTCGATCATTTATCACTGTTTACCACAGAATCCATAAATCTCTCTTGGACAACATCAAAATCCCAGAGAAATTCTCAGGACTGTTTTGTGCTTACGTCTTTACTCGCGCGGAACGCTGATTTTGGGAATGGAAATTCATTTGAATGGGCACTGTGCTTTGTTGTTTCTTTTGATACTGGGAAACTATTTCGTTTTCAAAGTTGTTTTAGGAAGTAAAAGAATCTAAAAAAAGAATTGTTTTTCTTGGAGAATACTTTGCTTTGTCTTTATTTGAAATACATTAAAGTTGTTTAATGTACACTGATTGATGGCTATGTTTTAGTAGAAATGATATATGGGATTTTTTTTCAAATAAATGGAAATATCTTTTAGCGGAAGATTTAGTGTTCTGAATTTCGAAGAGCAAATTAAAAGTTTCAAATAGTATATTATGTTCATTGCACTTTATGTTTATAAATAACTTTGTGTCAGATGGAGTTAAACTTTGTTAAATGATATATTTCTTTCCTTGAAATTAAAGTAGTGCTTTTAAAGATATATATATATATATATTTCAATTTTTATAATTAACCTAATCTGTTTAAATAATATTTTAGAGGTTTTAGTACCGAGTTTCTTTTTAAATGCTGTAAAAGGAAGGGATTCACGTTTTTGGTTTAAGATAATCTTGAAGATACATAGTTACTAATTATCTTTTATCAGTTATTTTAGTACATGTCTTTTATTTTTCTTAACCTATTCTTAGTCATCTAATATTACAATATTTACTTAGGGGACATACATAAATTTCGAAATGGGGAAGGAAGACGTTTGTCCAACGACTTTGCCCGTGAGATCGAGGGATATTAGAGGGGCAGATGGGGGGGGGGGGCTGATCTAAAGAATACAGAACTGGAGTGATGATTGAGCCGAAACTGAATCGCAGCCTTTCGCAAGTGTGTGAGTGCATTAAAGCAATAGAGGTACAACTTTTCCCCTTCCCGTGATAATTATATATGTGTGGAGTTTTGACTCTTCTCTTGCAATCATCAAATTTTATACAGAAGCAAATTATTTTTTTAATGGAGTACAATTCTTACTTTCAAAGCCAGAATGTTAAGGTCTTAATTTTATTGGAAATAATACAGTTTATACCAGAATGGAAATGCGTCAAATCAGACAAAATAGAAATTTTGGTTCCGGGATCTAACTTGGTTTGTTGCCATGTATACAAGGTAGAAATTCTTTTATGGATATTCAAAATATTGTGGTAAGTGCGGAAATTTGATTGTAAATGCATACTTTAGCTGTTTGGGACTCTGTAGAATTAAAATTGCCTCAGCTTTTTCATGCAGTGTAATACATGGTGGAACTTTTTCAGACTCAACTCGAAACAGTGCAATAACTGTATACGTAATACAATTTCTGTACTACATGGGTCTATTTTATTTTCTAAAATCCTTTATAGATATTTTAGTGTTGCCCTTGCACAAAATAAATTTAAAACCAACTAACCTATGCTCCCAAAGAATTAAGGAGAAGCACATGTTATTCTAGAGATTTCAATCCTTTTTTGGAAGTTTTTATCTTTTGGAAATAAATGCTGTGTTTTTAATTACTATATTAAACTAACAATAACTTTATTTTTAAAATATTCTTTTAAAAAAAATGTGTGAGAAATAAAAACTATGCCAACAATACCAACTACAAAACAATATAATAGACTTCCAGACTAATGAGCTTAATTGATTAATGAGCATAATAAATGTCTTAGAAGTCATTTATATTTCAACTTGTTGATTTTGACTATATGCATTTAGATTCCCAATTTAAAATTAATAAATTCTTACATATGTATTAAAAATTCTTACATATGTATTAAAAATTCTTACATATGTATTAAAAATTCTTACATACGTATTAAAAATTCTTACATATGTATTAAAAATTCTTACATATGTATTAAAAATTCTTACATATGTATTAAAAATTCTTACATATGTATTAAAAATTCTTACATATTTATTAAAAATTACTACAATGCTGCTAAAAATCACACTATTAGTTAAAATTATTACATTATTATTTTAAATTATAACTTTATAATATTAAATTATTATCAATTTTAATCATTTCGGAAGGAATTAATTTGGTTAACTTCTTTCTTTTAGAATTACTAAATTAAAATAAATATATAATTATATAAAAAGTAATAGCATTTTATTTATTGTATTTGGGTTGCAGGTATTGGCTATACGAGGGCTGCTACATGCCGGAGCATTCGTAAACATTTGTCAGTGACATTTTAGATTTCAAATAGGAGGACCCCCTAAAAACTCCCTGAGACATTGATACCTAATTTTTTAAGTGGTTATTGTAAGGGGCACTAACATGTATTCGACTCTGGCCTCTCACTTTGAAGGCAAGCTTAACCTAACTGAAACTTCAGTCGGACTAATAACATTTGGAATTTTATCACACTATTTACTCAAAATTAAAATGGTACCTGGGGAGTGAAATATATTGAAAATGGTAAATTGTTAATTTCATTGCAACATTAATTGATAAGCAAATCCAGAGTTAGTTTTGCTTTAAGATTTTAACTGAATTCGAATAGTATAACAACTATAAATCTTAACATGCAGCTAATTTGAAGTCTTAAATCCATCCTTTATACTAATTAAATTATTTATACTAATTAATTAAAATTAGCTGTGGTAACTAGTACTGCACACTACATACATTTTTTTATGTTCAGCTATTACATCCTTATACTTTCTCAAGAAAATAAATTATAGATCAGAGGAAAATATACTTTGTAGATCAGCTATCTAAGTAAGTTCAGAATACGACAAAAATTGCTACATCGTATGGTAACCAGATCCTAAGCAAATTATTGCAGACATTCGATATCGATATTGCAATTTATTTTACTGAATATTTTAATACAATTTGTGCAAAAAAACAATATTCGGTTTCTATTTGAGTATTTCATAATTGAAATTGCAATTTCATGTTAAGTAGCCTATAAATTATATCATCGCATAATATACTCTAGAAGATAAATATATACTTTCTATACAATCTCAATAACAAAAGTATGAATAATGCAGGCGTACTTACCGGTGAAATGTTAACTTTCTTCCGTCTTCTTGAAATTTTCCATATCTGTTGGTACAATTATATGCACAGCAAGATAGCGCCATTTCGGTACAATATTGTTATGAAATTTTCACCGAGGAAATGATGACTTAGTTTTTACCAAATATAAACACTTTTTTTTTTCTTCTCTCGAAGACTCATAAAATTGTTCCGAACAACAATAAGCTCACTATTCAGCTTCAACACAATATATAACTTCGAATGCAGCTATAATGCAACACAAAGAAAGTAAACAAAAGCTCCGATCGTTTCAAAGCAGTGTCCGAAACTCACCAACTAATTGAAGATTGCACGCCGCATTTTAATTATATTAAGGCGAGTGAACTATTTTGAAAAATTCCGTTAATCGATCTCTGTATAGAAACACTTCGAGCCTAGAAAATTCCCGATTGAATTAGAAGTAGCAACCGTTTTTTAACCTGTATTATATCCTGTATTATCGCTGTTAACAAATAAAATAAAATTGAACTTTAAAAGAAATGCGGCACTATTACCAATTACATACAGAAAATTTGTGAAACAATATAGCAGTATTTTAAATAGGCGAAACGGAATGATCGAATATGTTTTGCCATAGTTGCTGGGCATGCCGACTTTTTTTGTATTCATCCGCGGTGGCTCGTTCCGTTGCTTGTAAAAGTTCCCAAGGACGTCACGCCAGTGGTTTTTTTTTTAGCTCGGGGATGAGGGGCGAGTCAATGGCTTACGTGACGTACAGAGTTAACTTTTGCTTGAAATATTTAATAACCAACTTTATTTTCTATTTAAAGTTTAAAAAATATTTACAAAATTTACTACCAAGAACCACCTGAATAAAACTATGTGAGTTAATTTCAATACTACAAACTACATAAATATCCAATTTTTAAATTTTTAAAAGAGGGGAATGGTATAATTATTAAATCAATGTTTTTAGAAGGGAGAAGATGGAAGCAACGTGATATAGAATTAAGGAAGAGCCTTTTTATTTCAAACATACTATAATTTTTAGTGACTGAACATGATTTGAGTAGTGGAGAAAATTTGTATTTAAAAAAGGTCGCACTTTGCTTTGCTCAATTTAAAAACCTCTTCTTCTCATTACTAATTTATTCAATAATAACAACTTGTACAACCAAAAAATTAATTGAGTTAAAAACTTAATGCAAAAATATCTATCTGAAATAGTACGAGAAACGATTTCATTTTTTAAATAAGAGAATATTCAATGTATTTAGTTTATAAACTATATTCTTTTTATCCCATATATTTTAAGTGATTATTTAATAAGAATTTATTCACAATCACTTGTACGTACAGCATAAAAAATTGTTTTGTTCAAACTTAATACAAACTATCTTGTTTGATTAATTATATCTATTTGGGACGTGAAAATAAATATTTTTCTGGGGAATAAATCTTACAAATATTTGGTCGATAAGTAGTTTGAGTAAATGCATTTTATTAGTTTTACACAGCATAATTTTACTTATTCAATATTATAAATGATTACTTACAACGAATTTATTCAATAATCATATCTTGTACAAACAAAAACATTACAAATGTTAGTTCAAACTTAATACAAGACCATCTTTTTGGATTAGTGTTATCTATTTGGGAAGAGTAAACTTTATCTTTTTTAGAATAAGAGAAACTTGGAGATAAAAAAAAACTGAGTTTTTCTAAGTTTCTAACTAACCCACCGAACAGCTCGGATTAAAGTAACAACTGTCGAAAGATCGTCCTATTCCATTGTCTTCTTATCGCACAAAACCTACGTAGTTTAAACTAATTTAGAAGTTTTGAAGTGTGAAAGAATTTCTTGCTGAAACAAATAAGCTGGATGGATGCGATTGCATGAAAGAAAAACACAACAAGAACTTGAATTGAAACGAAAGTGGTGACATGTTTGGGGTCAAGGAAGGATGTTGAACTCATTAAAAAACTTTTTCAATTGTGGTAGAAAGAAAAAAAATATATCATAGTTGTGTTTTGGTAAAGACTCAATTGGGCCTATTCTACTCACATCTATTTGGCTCCTATATAGGCTTCCTAGAAAGAGATATTTCATTTGCAGTACAAAAATTAATTTGTAAAGGTTGATTATAAAGATTTTTAAATATGAAAGAAAACTAAAAATAAAGATTTTTTTCTTTTTAATCTCTCGAGTTGTGTTCAAACTTTAATTCAAATTATTGTATCTTAGCCTATGATATTGATGTATGTATATGTTAGGTTATATTATATGAGTGAATTATGAAAGTGTTGTTGGAATTTAAAAATTAGTGATTTGAGTTGTTTGTTATTTACTAATCACATCTGGTACATACTTATTTATATAAATTGAAATAAAAAAAAGGCAGTTGCTCTCTGGACAACAATTTTTAAAAACATTTTAAAGATTTTTTTAAATTCCGAAAATTGCCGTTATTATCTAAAAAACCCTAAACCATTTTCGTTTGCTATTGATCAGTGTAATTTAAATTTTTATATATGAGCTTAACTTAGTACAATTAAAATGTTTCAGAAATACGTGTGTAAAATCTAAAATGGTATTCTAAGCAATTTAATTTTCTTTCATTTCCACCGAAAACTAAAGAAAATGTGAGCCATAAAAAAGAACTCTAAGACTACTTTTTTATTGTGAAAATTATAAAAATGATATTTAAATAAATATTAATAAAATTTTTAAAAATACTGTAATACCTCAATTTTGCTAATATATATATACCAAATAAGGTTTGCCAAACCTTGTACATACTTTTAGTCGCCCTTTATGCTATTCGATTCCCAGCAATGGATTTATGTATGGCAATTTCAAGTAAACTTGATTTCAAAAATGGAAAGAAATTGACTTCATAGTATTGCAGACATATAAGTTATAGAAAAAGAATCGGAATATATTTTTTTCATTATTGAAGCAAGATTTATTGGAACCCATATCTCTGAAACTCTTGTTCTAAATCTATTTGATGGGTTATATATAAAATGATTTAAATTTTTGTGTGTTTTCTTCTTTTTTTTTTCTTCTGTCTAAAATTTTTATATTTTTTCAGATTTATATAATTCAAATATGTAATGCATGTTTGAGGCGTAAACTGTTTGAAATATTCCATTGTATCTGTAATATATAATTGTTATGAATAAAGTTAAGTTATAAACATGCATCATCTACTAATGAAATAACATATACACATTGCAGTCTTCAAGATAAATTATTTGTCCATAGCCAAAATACACTCTAAGAGAATTTACCCTCTAGTGGATATATATTTTTTGTTTATGATAGAACTAGCGTGTAATGCAACTGGTCTTTATTACTTAAGTATACTAATAAAATATTATTTTTTAGGTAAAAACAATATTTTTATGATAGTAATAATCCATTTCAAATTGCAATAAAATATATTAATTATTGTTCAAATTTTCACTACACTTATCACTAGAGGGTTGAACAGATGTTTTGCCTTTCTTAGCAAAATGTTAAAAATGTTGCAACACATCTATGACTGCATTTCTATTAGAAAGAAGAAAAAAAAAAAGAATCCATGACAGATTCATGATTTAAATTAAACTTTTCATACATATATTAAATAAACTACACACAAAGAATAAAAAGAATATTTTGGATCATAACAAACATTTTCTATTTCGAAAAAAAAAATATCTCTAAATACGGTGTGAGGTGCACGAAAGTTAGTAGATCATTTAAAATGCATGTATAAAAGTTGCTATACATTTGTTTCGTAAAGCATATTAAAAATATACGTTACAAGTTCATCTCCAAAGCAAATCAAAACAATATAGGTTTCCTTCAACAAAAAGTAGGAGAGATACTACTCTAAACAAAAAATCTATCTTTGCATTGTAAAATAGGAAAGCATCCTACATATGTTGCTAGATAATGATAAGATTAAGTTACATATTCACAAAATTATTCAATAGCCATAAAATATTAACTAATTCTAGAGATTTGTGATTAGATTGGAGTCAAAGAATGAGTTGAAAGTAATTTCGCAAAGGGAGTTCAAAAGGTGAACTGCACACCAAGGAATGTGGATGGACTGTATCACCGTCTTTGTTGATTCTTGTTTGGGGTGCTTGTTTATGTTTATATCAAAAGTGATTCTCACAGTGAAATTTTACAGAATTAATAAGTGTCATTTACACCAATGTCCCAAGTGTTCAATGATTCAAACACACTCTCCTGGGTTTGATAGCTATAAAGAAGTGTTGTATCGTGGGAGCTGAACAATGAATGAACCTCAAGTCCCTCAAGAAAAGTAAGACATTACCATTCTAGAGGATTCTAGTGTATCATTTGTTCCATTGCATATATTGTTCAGCTTGATAAATAATTTATCACTAAAATTTTCTGGAAATATATTTTATGTTTGAAGAATTTGGTATAAAAAATTTTAATATTCAAGTTATGTGGATTTTTGTCCGTATGTACATTTCTTGTTAGTGATTGCCAAATCAGCCTTATAGCCAGACGTAAATAATATGATGATGTGTATTTGTGATGGTTTTTATTTGTGTCGGTGTGTATTTTATGTTGGTGTGAGTGTTTGTGCCGGTTTTGTGTAAGTGTGCTGCGTGTTATTGCTCTGTGTATTTGTGCTGTATTTATTTATGTTGCGGATGTATGTATTATGAATTTGTTTTCTGAAGTAGTGTTACGTACTTGTGTTATCTATTAATGTTGTATGTTTGGATCTGTGTATGTGTTTGTAGTCTTAAATCTATTTGTCTTGCTGTATGATTGTATTGTTTGTGCAGTTTGTATTTGCATCAGTATAAGATAATTACGTGGGTAGTATTTAAAAAGCGAAAATAATGTATATTTTTGAATTTACACCTGTGAAAATTACTTGTATTTTTTTTACATGCGTAGGGAATTTATGTATTTTTAATTAAACATATGTGGTCGTTAATATAAGAATTTTTTTATAGTGTGTGTTCGTATTAATATAATTGTTATTTATTATATTTGTCAGTAAATATATGTGTGGTCATTAATATACGCTTTTTTATAAATAAGTGAATTACTTCAAAATTTTTATTCTTTGTTCTGATATCTACTGTGTTAATTTATCTATATCCATAATTATTCATGTAATGTGACGGTATTATGCCTATTCTGTTATTGTGCACTTCATACCAAAGTGAAGAGGGATGTTTGGTGCTTAAACTAGTTTGAAGTTTCTCGAAACTACTCAAATAGAATGTAATAGCCAACAAACTTTCAACTTCAAGTGAGTTACAAGAAAGAGCACAGGAGGCTCCTAAGAGACAATCGCAATGTTGTTTCCAGATTCAGTTCACGGAAAAATAGTTGGAACACTTGTGGCCCCATAAAAAAATAATCCGCGGATTTTCTGTGCAAAGAGATCTGCCGCAAAACGTATTTTTCTTTCTTCGGCGAGCTCCTGTCAACAAATTCTCGCGCCCACCTGAGACTGAAGAAGTTTGGTTCAAATTTTAGTACTGGCCAAGTGTGGAAGAAAAGGACGGGTTTTGTTACTGAAGAAAGCCGACAGTGGAGATTTGACTTTGAGCAACATTTTTCAGAGTTTTTTTTTTTTTTTTCTTTCCCCCTTTTGGAAAAAAAGTTTCTGACTATAAGTAGGTATTATCTGTTCTAAAAATGTGGTTTTAGCATAATAGTATTTCTTTTGCTTTGAGTATCTTAAGTGAATGCAAATCTTTATGTTGTACTCGAAATCCACAAGCCTGATTTATAAGCACCACTTTGAAATTCTGGCAAGTAATCAATACTGAGTTGTTATATATTTGTAAACTTTTATTTGAGATTTGTTTGCAGCATGAAATATTACATTTAAGGTATATAGAAAAATGATGCATTAAAATTTAAGAAATAAAAATAAGATAACTTAAAAAAATTTCATGCAAAAAGAATTTTGAAATATAATAATTTATAAATGTGAACTTAATGTAGAGTGGAATTGCTCATCGAATGGCAACACTTGCAACATATTTGTAACCAATCACAGCACACTTTTAAAAGCATATGCATTTTTATTCACTTATTTACAAAACCCATGGTGGTAAGAGAATAATTTGATTTTGAAGTGTATAAATATTCTTTTAAAATTGAGGACTACAAAAGGAAAACGACCCAAGTCCAAAAAAGAAAAATTTTCGTTATAGAGCTGAAAAATGATCGCATCTGGTAAGGCAATGATTAAGTACATACTTCAGATTCAATTTGAACTATTACTAATGGAGTTCGCAATTTGGGTGTTCTCCACTAGGCTTGGGCGAAGTATCGATACATCGTCCAAAACCGGTGTGAAATCAACATCGTCAAACCGGTGTCACTATTTTCGCATAACCGATACATCACGATCTTTTTCGACGAGAGCGCGATTTTTGCTTAGCACTTTAAGGTCGAAGAACCGTGATGCCACGATTGATGCGCGGGGTTTCTAAGATACTATAGAAACGTATTGAAACCATCGACACCGCGCCGTTTAAAACACGATACTTCAACACATCGCAGTAATCCACCCTGCATATGCGTGGTGTCTCCAAAACTGTATAAAAACGTACTGTAAAAGCTAACACCGCGCCGTTTGAGACGATTTCTATTTGCTTTTGCTGAGGCGATACTTCATTCGCATCGTGGTAATCGTATCCACCATCGGTATGTGCGATGTTTACAAGATTGTATAGAAACAAAGCACCACATACGGCATCGCGCACTTAATCACTCATACATGTTGCATTCGCTTTTGCATCTCCTGCCTTTTGAAATTTCAAATAAAGTAGGAAAAAAGTGCACATTTCAAGGGAAAAAAAGCACGTATGACATTTTGAAATTATAATTCAATTTTACAATGTTTTTTTTTTTTTTTTTAGGTCTCGTGGTTATTTCCTACTTTGTTTTTACAGCTGAGTATTGAAATTTCGAGGTGAAATTCAGGCGCCAGTAGTCTAGTAATATCGGAGATTCGATGAAAGAAGTATTCCTTATATTGTTTGAACATTTTTTTGTTGTTGTTCTTTGAACTCTTGAAAAACGTTTTGATTATTATTTAATTTGTCATCAGATATAAGACCTTGATATTCTATTTTTGGAATTCAATTGAGTATTTCCTAGACATTTTGTGTTTTATTTTCTATTAACTTGGAAGAAATAAAATATAAAAATTTTGTATCTTTAAATCTTTCACATTAATTTCAGGATTTTTGTTATCTAACATTTTTACCCTTTGAGAGCTTTGCTTTATTTATTAACTCAAGGGGATTGCGGTATTCTAGAGCAGTAATTTATGTTTAATTCTTACTCAGTTAAGAAAATCAGGTTATTTATTACTATGATGGTTTGTTATATCTGCCAAAGTCATTATGAACTAGCGCATGGACTGATCACAGAGGTTTCTCTAGTTTGATTACTTAAATACTTATAAACGATTTTTTTCCCATTTACGTTGAAGGATTTTCTCTTCTGACTCGTAAGTAAATAAATGTTTTATAATTTTTTTTTTCAGTTTGTACAATTTGAATAAAGTTTATTTAAATAAGATTAATTACTCAATCCAACTTGCTTCTTAAAATTGCGGAAATGCAGATTTTTTTGCACAAAATAAAGATTATTAGAATTTTAAATGTTATGCATTAATTTTATTTTTATTGTTTAATAGTTATATTGTACTAGTAAGTAATATAATATTCATTATAAAGTATGTTTTTGATGTAATAATTAAGAATATCCAATAACTAATTTAACGTGTGCACTGCCAAGAAGTGCAATTGTCTCTTCCCCCCCCCCCTTCTCCTTTCCTGGATAATAATAATTCCCTGTTATAAATCAGTTAAGTAAGCAAAACTTTCGGCTATGTTATGAAAACGTTGTTTTATAGTATTTTGTAAAAAAAATATAGTTCACATCGCGATGTATCGTGACATCGTGATGTTTGCTTCCCGATATATCGCGATACAGAAATGTTAACATCGCCCAGGTCTATTCTCCACTTTGTTTAACTTTGTCTTTAGGACATTTTACAGTAAAAAAAAATTGTTCTTATAAATTGCTTTATTTCGAAGTTTCAAAATTGCCACATTTAATTGTCAAAATTTAAGAATCTCATACTACAAATTTCATATATACACTTGCTTGGAATGTGAAAAATTGTAAAAAAATATTTCTAACAAGTGCAATAGAAAGACCACGTGATAGCTGGGACGTCAAAGAACAATTCACCTGTAACCAGGGTTGTAGTGCTAAAAAAAAATTCAGCGGTACGCAAGCTTCCTGATCTTGGCGATAACCCCAACTGTAGCTGGAATATTTTTAATTATAAAATGCAAATTAACAATAGTTTACATAATTTATAATGGAAGAAAGCCAAATACTTAAATTAAAGAACCTATAATTATCAATAAGTTTTCTTAAGTACTATAAAATTTACATTGATTGAGTTTAAATTGAAATTTTTACTGCAAAACAATTGTGAAAGCTTGCTCAACCAAACCAAACAAAAAGAAATTCCCCAAGTATCACAGTATTATTTGCCAATGTGAAAAACAGGAGTTTTGAAAGATTGACCAATACTGACCAAAACTCGAGCATTATTAAAAAAAAAAAGATATTTTGTAGCCCTTCGTCATATCTTATTAAATAATAGTTTTATTTAAAACTGTTCATCAACATTGCAAACAGTTCCAGTTTATTTTATCAAGCATTGGGAGAGATACGCCACTATCCGTAACAACGGCCGGTTTACAATGGTTTACATAGCGACTTATCATTTATTGTGCTACTGGGATCATTGATTAGATGCCTATTGCCATTGATTAGATCATTGATTAGAGTTGATAGATTGTGTAGGTTTCTCATGAGCAGCAATTGATTTTTGTACGAAACTTTGAAGATTTTGCTTATTTACACACTTTATGTTTAAAAGCCATCTTAGTGTGATGGTTTCATGTATGTGCTTTAATTGATATCAGTATATTATCAGTCAAATGATATCAGTATGTTATCAGTTGAGTAATATCTATATATTAAGTTATATAGTTGTTTTGGTCAAGGTTTGTGTTATTTTTATATACAGTTTATTTTTTTAACGTGATATGATATGGCTCTCGAACACGCTGGTAATATGAAACTATTGATTCATTGCGCAAAATGAAAAAAAAAAGGGAGGAGAGACTGTTTTTTTTTTTTTTTTTTTTTTTTTTTAGACATGATTGTACTTTCAAGTTTTGTAAGAAGTCCAGGACACTGCTTGAGACATAATCGAGTGCCATGAGATGTTTTCACTCTGACATTTTGTACGATTTAATTAAGAGAGACTCCAGTAAAGTAACAATTATGCAGCCCCCTTTTTCTTGTCCTTAAGAGGGAGTTTTCGGAATACATTCGATGGGGGTTGATATCTTACTGTGGATGGTAGCCATTCAAGAGTTTAACTTACTACGTCAAGGGTGATTGTGCGAATGGGGAGATAGACAGTTTACTTATGTGCGCGGGGAGCTGGACTATTAGCCCAGTCATTCTAGGCAAAAAATAGGTCAAACCTTGCATAAATTCCCATTGAGCTGAAATTTTGCAGAGTGGCTCTATTTGATGCCCTGGGCAACCCACAAAAAGTCCCCTACTCTCCCCTTTCGGCTTCCTGGTTTTTTAGGTGCTGGAATGCTGGGGCGCTAGAGAAATGCTGGAACAGCTGTTACTGACGAACGGCTAGTCTCGTTGAGCTCAAATAGAGCTCAAATGAAAGGTAAATAAATGGGCTTTAATTTAAGTATAAATATAATATCATTCATTAACTTACAAATTGATAAAAGCCTGTCAAAGTCGAAAAACCATGTATTTTTCTATTATTTTTCGATTTGAGCGCTTCTATTATTAATAAATGATTTAAACATTTGGCATAAAACTATTTAACTCTTTTTCAGCTTTCTAGAAATATATAAATATTGCTTGTGCGATAAATAGTTGCAGATATGCAAGGGTTTCAGTGACGCAATAGAAGTTTTCCCCTTTTCATTTGACTATCAAGTGTTTGAGACTAAATGAGAATATTCCCATTTGGAATTGAAGGGTTATTACACCAATTTAGCCACAAAAGTTGGCTCCCATCTTTCTAAAAAACATGTGGAATTAAAAAACAGGCGGAATCTGAAAGAACTCGGATATGCCTTTGACCGGAAATGGGGGAAACAGGACTGTTATAGGAAGTTTCACAATTGTCCGGGATTTTTTAAAACGCTGATATTGCTGTTCGTTGTGACAATGTATTGATTGCTTGTTGAAAAGTATCACTCTTTTTCTTTTCATTGTGTTTTTCTGCTGCTAGTTAAAATATAACTTAAGATTACACCCTGTTTAAAGATTATTGCACAAAAGCAATAATGTACTGAGAAAATTGCATAATCTGCGGATTCCCATTGAAAGTGACTATTGGAGAAAAGCTGCAGAAACGCTTTAAACTATACAAGCTTACAATAAAATGATAATTTAAAGGAAATTTTCAAAAGTGGTCTCATTGTTCATGTCGCTTATATAAAAAGTTATATTTGCCCCTCTAGTATTCGAAAAGTTTTAAAAAATACAGTCTCAATGTCTGATAGATAGTGATAGCATTATTTTGCTATCCTCATCTTGTGTTCATCACGTAAATATTTTGAGGTGAGGTTAAGGTGGTCCTACAACTAATGAATAAGAACAAATTAGAAGAGCACGAAAACGGGAATGTGCGAACATAATAGTATATGACACAAATAGTTACATGCAAACATGAAGATTTTCTGTCAAATAGTGGCAATTAAACCATGCTCATACAACAACTACAAATTCGTCTTGAAAAGGGAGGAGTGGATGTGAAAGAAGCTGTAGGAGATGCTGATGCCTAAATTGTTGCCATTACTTTGGAAAAATCTAAATATAAACGAAAGGTGACAGTTCTTGTTACAGATAATGATAGAGCTATAGTGATAGATAGAAACTAGTGATAAACAATGCTAGTAGCTAGAACTCCAAATAAAGCAAGAGTCCCGTAATAGGCATGGGTGTTTGTAAATGTATGTTGGCTTGTCTAATGACGAAAGTTTCGGCGCATTATAGCCCTCGTATTGCTGACGGCGCCAGATAATCTGAATACAATCAACCAACCAAATAAAGCAAACGTTATGCTTCTTGTATCAAACGTCGGATCAAAAATTGCAAAATTGTACTATATTGTAGATATACACAGAAAGATTTTTAGGGATATGAAGAACCATATACGTTTCATCCATTTTATGACTGGATGCGATACAACATCTGCACTGTAAAATAAAGGAAAGGGGTATCCTATCTGAAAATTTTCAAATAAAGAAAACGCTGGAAATTTTTAATTTGGTTGAAACAGATTGTGATAAAAAAGCAGAAGCAGGAGAAAAAATCATGATAACACTTCACAAAAGCCAAAATTGGGTAACACTAAACGAATTACAGGTATACATGTACAGCAGAGGTATAGCCAAAATTGCAATAACCACCACTTTTAAATTAGAAACTCACCCTCCAACGTCAGCTGAGGCCCGTCATCATTCACTTTGTGTTTATCATCAAATACAACAGTGGTTAAGAAATGTTCCTCAACCTACAATGTTACCTACTTTTCCAGATGAACTGTTATAAATTATACCTTGCAACAGTAAAAGTAACTGCAACTCGAGTAGCGGGTGTGATTGCAGGAGAGCAGAACTTAAATGCTCAAATATTTGTGGACAATACAGAGGGATGTGCAAAAACAAATTCATAGATAGTATACTATTTGATGAAGAAAGCAGCCTAGTATTTCTGCTTTAATGACAAAAAAGATTTTTAAAAATATAAATGTATATCTTCTAAAAGAAAAAATAGTTTTTCTAGTCGTATAACCCTTCAACCACACTTAACATCACTTTCTATTTTATTTCAAGGACGCGGATTATAAGAATTATATCCTACAAGTATTGTTATTGCTTTTTTTATGCATTATTAGTTATTGTATTTTAACAATATGTAAATAGTTGAAAATTAAAATTTCCTAAGGAAAATATTTATTCAGGGATATTTTTTCTCATTGATGCGTATTACATGTTTATCTACATATCTATGTAATATGATATTGTATTCCAGTTTAAAAAAGGTCTTAAATGGAAAAGACTTGAGGAAAATGGTTATTGTGTCTGATTTGATTAGGGTGAAACATCGTACGCTTTATTATGAGACTCCCATTACGAGGTAGCGTTTCACTGAAACGCTCATATATCTGCAGCTATTTATCACACAAGAAATATTTATAAATCTCTAAAAATCTGAAAAAGAGTTTAATATTTTTTTGCCAAATGTTTAAATCTTTTATTAATAATAGAAGCATTCAAATCGAAAAATAATAGAAAAATACATGGTTTTTCGACTTTGACAGGCTTTTATCAATTTGTAAGTTAATGAATGATATTATATTTAAATTAAATCCCATTTATTTGCCTTTCATTTGAGCTCTATTTGAGCTCAATGCGACTAGCCGTTCGTCAGTAACAGCTGCTCCAGCATATCTCCATCGCCCCAGCATTCCAGTACCTAAAAAACCAGGAAGCCGAAGGGGGAGAGTAGAGGACTTTTTGTGGGTTGCTCAGGGCATCAAATAGAGCCACTCTGCAAAATTTCAGCTCAATAGGAATTTATACAAGGTTCAACTCTAGAATGACTGGACTATATGGAGATAACGAGGCAGGAAGGTTTACATGAGGAAGAGACTAGCCCCGTGAGATCGAAAGGAAAAAGGACTGAAGCATCACTTCGGAGGTGTTGAGCTATCTTTTGCCGGGATTGGAGATGAAAGATGCTACGAACCCCATAGTCCCTCCCTGTGTTCGAGTGCAGTAAGCAGTAAGTGGCATTTTAATTCCCTTTGACCTCATTCAGCTAGGAAAGTTTTAATAAGATAAATTGTATACTTTTAGTAATTGTTGTTTATAGTTTTAATTATTGATTTCAACCTCACACTTGTAGTGAGCATTTTGAGGAAATTTGTTTGCTGATCACTTAACTACTGAATAAATTTTGCTTCTGAGAAAAGAATTTGTGTTAATTGCGGGTTTTTAGTAATACATGACTCTAAATTTATTGCTTGAATTTTGAACGAGTACATCGTACACCAGACGAAATGAATCATGGGATCGAGCAATAAAGAAGATGGGACAAAATAGAAATGAAAATGACTATTATGTTAGTACAGAAGAAGAAAATGGGACTGAATGTTTAGAAAAATCAAAATATGTGGATTAAGAGATGAATATTGTTGCGAAATTTCTTCTCAGAGGAATGATGAAACTAGATTACAAAACTAAATTATTTTAGTCGACACACAGAATTTCATACTTACTTAAACAACAGAAAAAAATCGCCTTCAAGTTCAAACCATTGCTGCACATAGCCGTCCCAACTTAACAGCATGGTAAGTACAATATTCCTGACATTCGAAAAAAAAAAAATTCAGAGCTTCATCCTCAACTGCTTAATTCCATAATATCAACAGAGAGAAGTCGATGGCGCCCTCATTAATAGCGAGCCTTTCATAGGTTAGAGACCATTCCGCAAAGTTCTAGAATTATCTTTTATAAACCTAACCGTTGCTACTACTTTAAATCTTGTTTTTAAGGAATAGGTATGTGACGTCAGAGGTCAATTGGTACATGACTTTATGGCAAGCATGCTGAAGTGTTATTGCTTGTGTTTGGTAGATTATGTTATAACATTTTATATTATCAGCAAAAGCATATTTAAAATTTATAAAATGACGAGTCTTCTGATTTGGTAATTCAATGTTTAAGATAATTTTCAAAGCTCAAGCAAGAGTGATATTGAAAAAGAACAATTAAAAAAAAATACGTACCTCCAAATAGAATCACTGTCTTTTCCTCCATGTTTTGAATTGAGTAAATAAAAGAACACATGTTCCTAAAGGTGTATTGTGATTGGCTGCAAGCCTGTAACAAGTGTCGCCATTCAAAGCAACTCCACTCCTAATTTTGTCTCAATATGATCAATTTATAATTTTTACATGAATAAAAGATTATTATTAAAAGTGATTGTAGAACTAAAATGCAATTAGAATTTGCCAATTTACAGTTTACACAAGTAATTACACATATACGACCATAACACTATGTGTTGAAACTTCGTGTATTGTAGAATATTGAAATAATACAGAATACCGAAGTTTCTCTTCTGTAATGACACATAAATAATTGCCATGGTGATCTACAGTAGGTATCGTTTATTTGTCTGAATCATGACATACTTAGTTTAAAAAATGGTTTTCGAATTTCGTTAAATTTTTGGAGTTATAAATTTTTAGACAGCAGGGTTTCTCATTAGTTATGTTAACTAAGGTATTAAAAAATATTTAATTTACTGGATAGTAAACCATGGAATTTGTATCTGGTAGAAATAATCTGAATTCTATTAATAACTAAAAATAAAATTTGTCAACAGATTATAATATTTACTTTTGAAAATTATTTTTTATATATAAACCCTTAACAAGTAATGAAATACCAACACAATATGAAAATTAGTATAACAGATAGGGACATTTAAATAGCAACAATTCAAATTATAGACACACTAATTTAAATTTACCACAACAATTAATAAGTGTTAATTCATCAATTAAGATTTAGACGATTCTATATCCACAAAAGAGTATACTAAATATATGAGTTTTGTTAAAGATTTTTTTTTTTCAAAATGCCAAGCGTATTTGTCAAAAGGTGGCGCTGTAAACATCTGTGAGCAACTGTATAACATTGAGTACATTCGTTAGCTGTAAATTCTATGCTGTCCACACTGATCAGTATTATTTTTCTAAAGCATCAACTACTGGTTAAAAAGATAAGAATTAAGTAATATTTCACATTAATTTCTTTTTTTTTTACATTTCTGAACAAACCACGTCTTTCTACAGCATGTAATTCACAAATTATTGAATTTTCTTACAATTGTTATTTTTGTAGCACCCTTTACATTATAAGTATACATATCATTTATACATCACACAACCAAATACTTAAGAACTACCAACAACAAGTTGACAAGAAAACCTCCTAAGTTGGCCATTGTACAGTTAATTAGAAATTAACCACGCATACTCTCTTCTTCACTTCAATTCTCTATCAAACAAACCACCTCCAATAACATCCGCATCAAATCCACTTGGGGAAAACCACCCCTTTTGCTCTGGCGAATCAGAGCAAATCCTAATCTAATGCTCCATCCATTCTATTTCCGTTCCGTCCAAGTCTCTTTGCAGAAGTCGATCATTACCCACAGCCCCCCTCTCATTCCAATTAGCTAATGAATTAATTAACAGCCAATCACTTCATTCGGAATCCGAAGCAGCCAATGTGTGTTTTATAGGGGTAAATGCGCGGTATCGGACTTGGACAGATATTGCTCTGCGAGAGGAATGAGGATGAATGATTGGAGATAGGATGGGTGCTTTTTTTTATAGGACTAGAAGTAGTAATTTTTAATTATATGAGTTATTGTAAATAGTTTCTTACTAGTCATTGAAAATCAGCATACGTCTAATTTTTTTCGTTTAATTTTTAGTTTTTTTTTAATGTACACTTTACATGTTCTTGTACAATTTACGTTGAAAAATTGCTTAACAAGTGGATGCGTTTTAAAGTACTACAAACAAAGACAAATGCTGAGTTTTTAGAGAATTTTTACGATAACCCAATTATAGTCATCAAATGTTTATCACTGCTTCTCACAACACTTTTAATGTATCATTGTGTTGTTGGTAACGTTGGATCAAAATATATTTTCCGATTTGCAGAGTGGTTGAGGACTGTAATCAGTTATCCACTTTATAGCAAAAAACCTTGCAATATTAAGGTTATAAACCATTTTAACAGACATAAAGTGTTTTGTAATTCTTCCCCAGTGATCCACCCGATATCTGCCTTGTTTAGTTAAAAACTAGCATGTTCAATATGGTCCAGGTGAAAGCTGAAATTGTCTGAAAAGAACATACAAATTTACAAAATCTCCTACAGGGTTGAAGCTTAATAACCTTATAGAAAATGTTCCATCCGCTGTTGAAAGCTTATTGACACATTTTGTACCTTCTAATTTTAGCAAAAGGTATAACTGAAATGAAGGGAAGTTTTCTCACTTGACTTTTTCAAAGCTGAATGATAATTTTGTAACATATCGTAAACTGAATTCTACAACTAGACGTTACATAACTTTTACATTACAGCTACCTTGTAATACTCATCCCACGATGTGTTCTAAGAAATAATTTACGGTTTACATTTCGTATACATGTGCTATGGCATTGAGTTAAAAATAGTTATTTTTATACACTTCAATAACGTTTGAATCGGTTAAATTGAGAAAAGGGATCAACTAAAAAAATTCAAGGCCACATTTCTATGGAAAAAGCATTTGAAAATTTCTTAATTTACTACTCTTTGTATTGTTGGAACAGAATAATTATTGTCCGAGAGATGACTGCATGTTTAAGTACCCCATCAGTTATCATTCTGAATTTTTATGGAATGTAGTGAAATGATAGCAGATTACGAATATGCTGGTATGCCGGAACAAAAATGGTAGAAACTGTACAAACATTGACTTTGAATGAGTTGACTAACACTTCGCTGGCGAAAAGTATTCGTATATTTTAAAAGTGAGCCAAGTTAGCAATTAATATGACGTACCAGATGACGTAATATTTATCGCCAACTTGGCTTACTTTTAAAAGATGTGAATATTTTTCGCCAGCCCCTTTCTTTAATGAAAATTTAAGAGTGCTAGGTTTCCAAATAAATAAGCAAGTATAAAATAAAATTTATATAAAAACCAAACATAAAAGCATTTAGCAAGTTATGACAAGTATCGTAATTGGATAGTTCAATTCATTCAAAGTCGATTTTTATACAGTTTAGTATATATTCATAATCTACAAGCATTACTTAACATTTTATAAAACATTCAGAACGCTTTTCGATGAGTTCGAATGTTCGATAGACCTAAACGTGCAGTCACCACTCCAACTATTAGTGAGAGTTGTGTCGTAACAGTCGATTCATTTAAGGAAATTGGTGATTAAAGTTTTACAACTTACAGTAATCATTATAATCCTGATATTATCGATATTTAATAGAGCTATATATATTTAGAGATATTTAATTATCATCAAGTGGGAAAAGTCAATCTTACATCTCCATGCTCATCTTTTAGTAACAACGATACTACATAAGATCACATTGCTTTATATTTGTACATGCTCAATGATATCCAGTGACAAAAAAAGTTTTTTTGAAGAGACTCAGTTGGCATTTCCAGCAATAAACTGGCTGCCTAAGAGTTACTTCAAAACCAATGTTCTTCATAGTCTCAACATCATATATTAACAATGAGTCAGACTATCAAACTTATTAATAATAAATAAGTCTGAAAAGCTTTAAAAGTATTCAATTTAAGTTTGTTAAACAACTTCACGCTCTAAATGCTTGAAAAACAGTCTGAATGCCGTAACAGATAAGTTTCTCTGCCCAACTACAATTTCCTTTTATACTTCACGAGCAAAGTGCAGAATACAAAGACTACCATCCAGCGATGTAATATGTAACTCGCCCAACAAAACACACTTTGGATGCGTTAGAGCTTCAAACCACTTTTAAAATGGACTCGAGTTGCGCTAAGTCAACTCCTCCCCGCCATAAATAAGAGAATAAACAAAACAAGTTGCGGAGGGGAAGGTCATTTTTCTGGGATACAGCTCATTTCGAGAAAAGAAATCTCGCGATTCTGTTTACCGTATAAAAGGGAAACTGTCCGAAGAAGTGTTTTGGATCATTCCTCCGCATTAGGAGCGCTCCGTGGAACGCGCACTGCACCAACCCTAAATTCTACCCATATTCTTCTTCTTCCAACTTCGTTTTACTTTTCTTTTTTTAGATCCGCATTTTTTTTTCTGTTGTTGTTCCAGAAGTAACTGGAGTTAAGGTTTTGTTTGTGGTTGGCTTCTGTATATTCTATGGTCTAGTGGCTGGATTTAATTGAGAACTCTATTTGGAAAGTAAAATATGCAACGCATTGAAAAACTATTTGCTAATTTTACACCTTCTATAATTCTATGGTTGCATAATAATATCAATATTTTTTTTTTCGCTAGCACTGTAGTATATAGGGGTGTATTTAATACAGAGTGGTCATAAATAAACTGAAACTGTAAACAGCAGGGTGGAAATCAACAAAGTTCCTAAAAATATGTATAGGAAAAGGAGTTATTAAATATGAAATGTTTGAAATTGTAAAATTATAATAGTTAATATTAAATAGTTTTATAATATTTCCATAATATTCCTACATACTATTTAGCATGCAATGTTAGCTTTCATATGTATTTAGAGTGTAATTTTTCCATTTTTCAATTAATATTTAGTTTTTCTTCTCTGAACATTTTTCATTGTCTATTCAGTTTGTATACTGAACCTCAAGAACATATGTTTCTGAACAAGGCTTTATGTAAGTGAAATTTAGTTAGGGGCAACCAGGTTAATAGCATTACATTTATTTTTTGTCCATGAAAGTTTGAATTGAGTAATACACCGTAAAATTTATTTATTTTGATGTAACTACAAGATGCATTTTCTGATTTTAATACACTTGACTTAATTCATTGTAACAGCGCAATGCAATCCACATATACTGATCTAAATGAAATCTAATCTGTTTGAGCCATTTGCAAGCCTGTTGTAATGCACAGAACTTCCTAAAAATGTTTATATATACTGCTGAGGTCATTTGAAGATGATTTTCTGCGAAGCTTAATGAAATGACACATAAAAACAAAGTTTTTATAATATAAATCCGCTGTATGTATTGCCAATTACTATTTGTAATTGCTTCTTATTGATCTCAGATCGAGTTTTCTTTGGGTTTGACCACTATGAAAAGAAACATCCCTTCTGAACTATTTACTAATTTTCTAATATTATTGGGTATTACTAGAATGCATCGTTATCGATTTCAAATCAATCTGCCAAAATTTCAACTCGATTGGATGACGGCAAGTGTATTAATTAGTCATCCGATGCTACAATAGTAGCTTGTGTGAAAATAATATTTTAATGACAGTGGCAGCCACCAAAACGTGGAAGAATGTATTGTCCTCAACATAGAATCTATCTGCCAAGTTTTAACACCATCGGATGATAGGGAGATGATTAATTTGGACTCCACAGATTTGTCCGGTAGACACACTGGCAAAAAAATCGAAGTTAACATTACCCATTGAGCGTCCAGGGAATGGGCAAAATTGTGCAGTGGTTTCCCCTGCAATAATTTTTCATTATATTTCAGATTCTAATATATAATTAATTTAATTTATTTTTTTATTCAATTTGTTTTAAATGGGTTTTAACCTATCAATCTAATAATTATTATTATTATTTTTTTTTTTTTTTTTTTAATTTAATTTATACATTTAAAAATGTTGTGTATTGCTGGAAAAACTGGGGATAAAAATTCGAGATAATCCGAAACAGCCGCTCTATGGGATAAAATATCACTTTTTGTATTACGAAATGGAAATATGGCAATTTAGGGCTAATATTTGTGTACTCTTAATGAGAAAGCAGAAAAGGAGAATTCTATGAAGTTTTTATATTCTGTTTTATAATTGTTGTTTTTGAAGAGTTTATTAAATTACTTTTTTGTCTATTGAAATCATTGCCTCATGATATCAGTAGTAGTACGTACACAAAATTTGATTATTTTTTTCTTGATGCCAGCTTCAATCGGCTCTTTACAGGAGAACTTTATTTATGAACATCCTGTTTTAACAACTTTAACGTGTTCAAAGGCGTATGGATGATAGTATTTATTATCTTACATATTATTTCTGAATATTTTTTTTTGTGTGTGTGTGTGTTGATTCCTTTTTCTCCCTTTATTCGAAACAAAAATTAAAAAATGATGTAGAAATTTATATGTTGAGAACTTTACTTCGAACCAATATTTTATTTAAAATGTTATTATGTTATTTATTTGAAACAATTAGTTCAAAAATAATAGAAGTTACTATTATTTTTTTTTTCTTTTTGGTTCGCTACTCTAATAAATTATTTATATTTTGTTACTCTATGAGAAGGGATATTTTGGTACTCGGTGAAAAGCGACTCTAAAGTTTAGCTCTCTATTAGAGGGGATTCTATGTTATGTAAATTTTGGTACTCTGTGTAAAAAGACTCGATAATTTATCCTACTAATAGAGGGGATTCTATGTAAAGAATATGTTGGTACTCTAAGTAAAAAGACTATTGTTTAGCATTCTATTAGAGGGGATTCTATGTAGGGGATATTTTAGTACTCTGTGAAAGGAGACTTTAAAGTTTAGCTCTCTATTAGAGGGGATTCTATGTAAAGAATATTTTAGTACTCAAAGTAAAAAGACTATTGTTTAGCATTCTATTAGAGGGAATTCTATGTAAAAGGTTATTTTGGTATTGTGTGAAAGGAGACTCTATAATTTAGCCCTCTATTAGAGGGGATTCTATGTAGGGGATATTTTAGTACTCTGTGAAAGGAGACTTTAAAGTTTAGCTCTCTATTAGAGGGAATTCTATGTAAAGAATATTTTAGTACTCAAAGTAAAAAGACTATTGTTTAGCATTCTATTAGAGGGGATTATATGTAAAAGATTATTTTGTTACTGTGTGAAAGGAGACTTTAAAGTTTAGCTCTCTATTAGAGGGGATTCTATGTAAAGAATATTTTGGTACTCTAAGTAAAAAGACTATTGTTTAGCATTCTATTAGAGGGGATTCTATGTAAAAGGATATTTTGGTATTCTGTGAAAGAATATTCTATAGTTTAGCCCTCTACTAAAGGGAATTCTATGTAGAGGATATTTTGGTTGGTTGAATTCAGATTATCTATCACCGTCAGCAACACGAGGGCTATAGTGCGCCGAAACATTCGTCATTACACAAGCCAACATACATTTACAAACACCCATGCCTAACACGGGACTCGAACCCGCAACCTGGTGATCTAGAGGCTAGCACGCTAGCCACTATACCGTTTGGTCGGCAGAGGATATTTTGGTATTCTGTGAAAGGGGACTGTAGTTTAGCTCTCTATTGGATAGGAATCTATGGAAGGGAACTCTATGTAGAAGTGTTCAATGCAGGGAAAGCATTTATTCGACCGGCAATGATCCCCTCTTCTCTCATCGTATTTTACATAACATTAAAAATAAAGTGTTTTAAAGATACAGCTCCCATTTTAAACAATTAAAATGTGTTTATTGTTGAAAAAGTTCCTTTAGATATTCTATAATGGATGTAAGGAATACGATTGATCACACCACCAAACTACCCGTGTTTTGATTTCCAAATCAAGTTTCATTACATCTCATTTCAACATATACATTTCCCCAAGGATAGTGACAATAAATACGTGGTTCCTTTTTGATCTCAATAGCATGTATTTAAAAAATAAAAATAAATTGAAATATGTTAATTAACAGACTTCACATGATTTTGAAAAATTAATCTCTAATTTCGAATAAAAAACTTTATTTTTCATAACAAATCATTTCATTTAGTATTTGGTTTTAAACCTATAATTTGCTTACTATTGTGATTGAGATTTCATTTGTGAAGCATCAATCATCAATTGTATTACGAGACACCCCTTAGAAAAGGACTCGCGATGGAGGGTAGTAGACAGAGGCGGAATTGTGCTTTATGCCTTTCAAAAGTATCTTCAAAGATATTTTGTGGCTGTAAGCTCTTCTTTCATCTCTTTTCACATCCGGAACAGAAGAGGTCTTATCCGATGACAGCGGTTTGATTCTGAGGGGAAAACTTTTTTTTGTTCGTGATTTCCTTTTTCATGGTTTCTTGACATATCTCTTGGTTTCTGTACTTTCATGTCATTCGATGATAAAAAAAAGTGGCATAATTTTATACTTATGTAGGTTGCGGAATGGTTTTTGTAACAGTTCTGTAGGAATTCGTATAATTTCAACAATAACTTTGGATATTTCTAGATAAATTACATTTTAAATGAAAGGAAGGATTATAAATTTAATTTATTCTTATGAATGTCTCAAAATGAAACTGTTGAATATTTGAGCAAAATGAACATTTGTTTAACATTTGATTCTGTACCAAAAATTATTTTCCGGTATTTTAACAAAATAGCAGCATTGCTCAATCTGTTATCATGATAAAGTTATATTCACAATGTCGAATATTTTTAAATCGTGAACTTTTGTGTATGTTTTTGTTATTTTATGTTTGTCAAAAACCAAACAATAAACATGTTTGATAATTTTCATTTAACAAATCAGCTGTGAAAGGAATTCGATAAAAAAAAAAAATTCTTGCAGCATCAAACTGTCATTGAACATTGTAATTTAAGTCATTGGGTATTTCTAAGGTATCATGCGAAAGGAATAATATAATCCATAAAAACAAGGTTTTTAATATTGTTACGAATTTTTGTATATTTGTAAATATTTCATAGTGTTAATTTTGTAAATAGGAAAATTTATGTACAGTTTGCATAAGGCTTTAGTTGGCCTTTAGTTTGTTTCCCTGCAATGAATCTCTTGATGCTTGATAACGAGTTTTACAGAGGTAACTCTGGGAAGGGAGTTTTAAGGAGCAGGGCATTTAACATTATGGTAATGGCAATCTCGCCAAATTGGCGAGATAGAGCCAAGTTGGCGAAGGTTTTGGCGACTAATTTTTATCGCCAAATTTGGCGAGAAATCACCAAATGTAGCCAAACTTGGCGACCATTTGTCGACATTTTCGGTCCCCATTTATATGTATAGGACTTTTCGACTACAATCTGGAAAGTTCTCCAAATATCTACCTCTAGAAGATTCACGAAAATTCACCTGTCCTATATAAGGCTGACCAAGAGAGTCACTGAGTTAGTTAACTGATTTTGAGTCACTGAGTTAGTTAGTTGTTAGCTGAGTCCGTTAGTTGACTGGAATTACTGAGTCTCAGTGAGCATTCCGAGTAGTTCTAAAGCGAACTGTATTGCATTGTCTTTTGCAGCGATTTGAGCAGTTGTGCTGTCAAGTTTTTAACTGTTGTTTTGTGCTCTATTGTTGTGAAAAGAGCTGTATTGTGTTTACTAGAACGAGAAGTTCTGGAGCTGTAAAAGAATCTGTGAAGAATTATATTGGAATAAATTTCTGCTAGTTTTGATCTGCTTTGGCTTCAAATCTTTCAAACCACCAACGCAACAATATAAAACATTTATATGCATGGCCAATTTTTATGTGTAATTGCCACTTATTGAGCTCAGAACGAGTTAGCATAGGATTTGACCACTTCGAAGAAAACATCCTTTCCGACCGTTTACTAACTCAGCCCCCCCCCCCCCCCTAAAAAAAAAAAAAAAAAAACCTTGATAGATTCGTTATAGATGACAATGATGACAAGATTCATCTCAATTGGAGGACGGCAAGTGAGTTAGTGAGCTAATTTGCCCTCCGAGGTTTCAACCATTAAATATCGCCAAATGGAACATGTTTAAATTAAGTTTGATACCTGGATAATAAATAGAGTTTGAGTAAAAGCTAATAAGTATTAGAAACGCGTATAAAAGTGCTCTTTTCATGACACTGACAGCCCTAAAACTTGATATGACGCAACCTTCTCGGCAATGAATTTACCTAATAAATTTTACCACAATTGTATGACCGCTAGTTGGATTATTTGTATTCCGAAGCCGTAATAGAAGCGTAGGTAAAAACGGTCTTTTAGTGAATGTGACAACCTAGAAAATTTGATATAATACATTCTAATCAACAACGAATTTATCTGACAAGTTTCAGCACGTTTGGATGACGGCAAGTTGGTTTATTAATATACGGTAGATAGAAACGTGTGTAAGGAAGAATAATTAATTTCTGAGAACCTTGCAAAAGAAAATGTAAGCTTCATTTACATTAATATTAAATAATTTGCAACATTTTAAATAACTTTTAAAACAGTGATTTGAACATATATAAAAAATATTGATTTTGTGTGTACAAAAAAAAAAGCTTCAAGAACATTATTTTCCTAACCGTTGGCGTAGTTAATTTGAACAAGTTTATCTTTGGTTATGTTATCGAAATAAGCAAATAATACCATGAAAATATTCCATAAATATTGAATAAGATTTTATCCTCTACAGTAAAATAAACATTGCATTTGTTCAACAAATTTTATTTCCCCCAATACCAAATATTCAATTTGAATTAACAAGTTATTTGTCATACATCCAGAAATTTATTCCGAATATAAGCGTCCCTCAGTTCATATTTCCATACCAACTTCTTTCAATTCGCATTCGTCCCTCCAAGAAAAGGCAACCTTTACATACATAAATTCCACATTCTCTCTCCGAATAAAACAAACAAAGACGTGTCTTTCAAATACGGCAATAAAATATCCGTTTTTTACATAGAGAATCGAAATACACAAATGTAGGGACCAGACTGTCCCTGCACAGCTAAACTCCTCTCCGGACTTTTCTTCCGAGTGTAAAGAATGGATTTTCTCAGCTGCAGTGAAATATGCGTCCAAACCAGATGCAAGGAAATGAGTGGTGCTGTGAATACAAATTCTCAGCACCATAAAAGTAGAAAAACACCGCAGAATGGATTTAAATGCTCTTTTTGAAATACGTTCACTTTGTTTGCTGTGTGGGATATAAATCGCATTCCTTGCAAAACTTGAGGGCTTGTTTAGATTATTGTTCCGTTACTTGATGACTTATACTCTTCAAGGGTAGAACTATATGGATGGGTTTTGTATTCAAATCGAAGTAAATATTATGAAGGTACTCTAATAAAGTAGTAATATCATTCTTAGCCTCAGGGTTGGATATCATGTTGAGCTGGATATACTACAAATGGTTCCAGATGGTTGAAATTTTGAGAAAAGAGTTTCGAAAAATAATGGCTTTCTTTCTTAACTGTAGTGAAAAATACTTATTATTTAATACTCATTATTTATACTTATACATATTATTTCTTATTACTTGAAAAAGTTTTATGTTCTTGTATAGTAGATCATATATATATTGCAAATCTTTTATATTAACTTCAGTTTTCAGTCAGTGGACAAAACTGAACGGGCTAATTCACCTACTTTGAGTTGAAACTTGACAAATAGACTTTTGTCAGTGACAATGTATTCCATCAAATTTTGAGGGGAAAAGTTGGAAAAATTGCTATTTTCTTCGTAGTTGTCAAACGCAATGAAAACTCAAGGTGAGTTCCAAATTTCTTACATAAGTTGCACTTGTACATGCAAATCGCCAAAGCATATAAAGGATATATAGAATTTATATTTTTGTTTTTATTATTTTGTATTATTATAAACCCTCGATTTTAAAAAACTTGAAAACAATTTTGAAATTATACTTGCGCTTAAAGATATATTAGTCTCTAGTAGGCATTTTACGGAAGGAAGGCTTTAATATTTGTATCATTTTATTTATCATAAATTTAGTTTAAAATTAGTGACGAATTAAATTTGTAGTGTTCTTTTTATTGGTTGCAAAATGTATCTAAACTTTACGTTTGAAAAAAAAAATCAAAATGACAACAATTACGTAGCATTTAAAACTCAGTTTTATACGTTACGGGAGCGGAGGTTATAAAGTAATGAAAATTCTAAAATAACATAAATTCCAGCTATTAACAAGAAGTTGGAGCTACTTTCAAATGTTCTACTATTCGCACATATAAATAATATTGTACTGATAACAAATAGTGGTTAGAGGGACTTTAATACCATTTTTCAAAGAATGGCAAAAGAACTATGGCGATGGTAGTAGATTTGTGACTTTCTCTATTTGTGGCCGTAGAAAATAAAAAATATTACTAAGAGAATCATATGTAGATCAGATTTGATGTCTGATTTTATCTTTAGGTTTCTCAAATTATGATTTCTCAAATATAATTGTTTGGGAAATATCATGATAATTAAAAGTATTTTAGTGACAAAAATCTTAAAATTGCACATCATAATTCTTCTCAAATTAAGGATTAGTTTACAATCTACATAATACTATGAGGTGGTGTACTTAGGTATTAAACTTCTACCTTTTTGTCGTAGCGGAAATTGCACCAATTCATGAATTACTTTCCTGTTGCATTTTTTTTTTTTTTTTTTTGTAAATCGGAATAACTATTTCCTGAAAATAATAATGTATCATCATCATCATCATTCTCATTGATTGCATAAATACGTTATGAATTGTAGTATAGTAAATTGGTCTTCATGAGAGAAAGTCCTATAAATGAACTTAGATGATGATGTTTTTTAAATTTGCTTAAAATTAAATAATTTAAATGTTTAGAATAAAGTAGAAGGCAAATACTACAGTTATCCAGGTCAACCCTCAACAAAATCTTCGTTACCGGTTGATGCTCTAATTCGTATGAACCCTTGGGTTGATACGTACTAAACAGTCGACCTTGTTGTCGTAACAAAACGTCAAACGTAATCGACCAAACATAATATCCGAAATAGTATCATCGATATTTTAAACAAATCAACATAGTCTACAGAATGACTTGTAATTCTGTTTCCATTTAATAACTAATACAATAAAAAAAATAATAATAATAATAGTAATAATAAAAAGACATCTGGTGGTTCGCTTTCTTTTTAATCTTTAAATCTCTCCAAGAATACACGATCGATAAGCAATGACGTCATGGTCAAGCATTCAATGGTTACAAACAAGTTTTTGTCCTTTTGGCAACAGGAAAGAAATTCAACAATTGACGCGATTTCTGTTACGACAAAAATTTAAAAGGTTTAATACATAGGGGAGACTTCTGTACCTAGGACCACCATGTACTTAGAGCCATCCCCCTTTTATTGAATAATGTTTAGTTCTAAGTTTTTTTACTCACTTGGGTAAATGGCAACACCCAATTGCTCTTTTGGCAGCCATTTTGAAATCTTAGAGGAGAAATCTGTGGCAAGTTATAAGTGGAAAACGTTTTTGAATGGTCTGCAATAACATTTTGCAGCACATGTCTGTTAATGTTTTACAAAGTTAAGTCAAATACTTTTCTTTGAATTCTAGTAAATAATTTTATTTGTAACTTTAAGTACTAAAAGTGATGTTTAAATAAGCCTTTCTCCATGTACATTTTTAGTAGAAGACAGTTTATATGAAATTACCAAGTTGTGTATCTAGGGCCGTATAGTTGCTTATTGTGTTCAAATTGCCAAAACCAAATTCTGTTGTTGCTTCAAAGCGATAATGCATGCAGCTCATTTTTTTGGAATCAGTTTTTCAAGCTATGAACATACTTATAATTCACTAATAATTTGACGCATTGCAATTCATTATAGTTATTATATGATAAACCAATGACTGATAAATACTTGATATTGTTTCTTTTATGAAATAAATCTGTTTGTGTTTTGTTTTCTATTCATTATAGACTGAAACCTAAATTAAAGGGAATAGCCCTAGGTACATCAGCTATTATCTATATGTACAACGAGGTCATGTACCTAGGGCCATTTGTGAAATTTTTTTAAAACCTTCTATTTGACAAAATCTATAATTTTAAGTATTTATATTAATCTCAATGGGAAGTAATTGCTACAACGATGTATGTCTATCAGTTTCACATTTCTAAACGGCTCGGTAGCTCATTTTTTGTGCATTGAAAATAGGTAGCTCTAGGTACACAAATCCATTATAAATACAAAATTAGATAGTTACTAAGGGGGTCCGGCACCTCCATAGGAGCCCATGTTAAATTCAACAACTTTGGGGGCATCTAATTTAATAACCGATTCTTCAATCATTATGAAACTTTCGCTGTATAATATTTGGATACTTTTGAATACTTCAACATGAGATTTTTGTTATTTTTTAAAAATTAAAATAATTATGATTTTCTAAAAGTATGTTTAAGAAAAATTATAAAATTTTAGACTAATTATTTAAAAAAAAAAAAAAATGCTACCTATCAATAATTCCTCGGGTTAAAGTACTTAAATGCATTAGAGAAACATGTCAAAAAAAAATTCAAGCATTTATGTCATATAGATTTTAAGCTATGTGCCCCCAAACATGAAAAAATGACATTTTGAGAAATTCGGCTTTGAAGTTAAGAAACATGCATTAAATACCTACATTTTGTTTACTTCAAAAAATTATTAAAAATACTTTGAAATAAGATATAATTACAAATGTGGCATCATTTTAAAGACATAAATATATATTTTAATAAACAGTAATAAACTCGAAATCAATAATCTGAAAAATTTTCATGTGCCAGACCCCCTAATCATGAAAAATTTCATGCCAGTCTCTTATATTTTGACAGTCAAAAACATGGACATTTTTCAATGTCATACCAACGCACATGCGTCCTTTTTGTGGAACAATGAGAAATATCATTCATTCATTTAATCTAATAATTTGTCTAGTATTTGTGCGAGCACCTCAAATGTAGATGTCAATTTGCATTCTCATTTGTTACGAGTTGCTCCGTATTGTCAATGTACTAAACACGTTTTATTGTAAAGTTTATTCCCTAACTATTAACATAGGTAGTAAAAACAGTAGCATATCGAGTTTAGAGGTAACTTTTGCTGCAGTTTTCCATATTTCGGATGCTACTTTCTGCTTCAAAACTCAGTGGTTGCTATCACTCTGTCTTCCTTTTCATCCACAGTTTTCTTTAACCTACAATGTTTTCTTTTTAACCATCCATATTTAATGTAGATATATAGGTGATAGATTAACATCAACAGAGGTGCAGATTAACCATCTATATTTAATGTAGATATAGATGGTTATAAAAATAATTGTAAGAACAATGCCTACAGCATTAGTTTTCCTATCTACAGTACAAAGTTAAATACATTGTTTGTTGCAAAACATTCTGATTACCCAAGTTATTATATGAATACAAAAACAAACCAGCAAACGTAATAGTGCGGATAGGTATTTCATTATTTTCATAACAATCTGTATTTACTTTAGGAATGTATTACCTGTTTTAACGTTATGAATTTCATTATCATTTGTTATGTAAAAAATTAATTTTATTCATGAAATAATATTATAATTAAAGTTAACGATTGGCCAAAAATGTTATCTCAAAGTTATTCATGTTATTACATAATGTATTAACCACGTTACCTCCAAAGACATAAAACATATTTAGTGGATACTAATATTTCAAGCCAACAAATTAAAAAATAGTTTCAATTAAAGATGAAAAGAGAATTGTAACAAAATATTTTTTTTTCTAATTATAAATAAAAAGATACAGATAAGTATACATTTTTATTAGGAAGGTAATACATCAAAACGAAAAATTATGTGATGCAAAAGAAAATGCATAGCTTATAATAATAGTTTTAATACTGTCTTATGTTTATGGTGCTTATTCTTATATAATCAATAAGATTCAATAAGTAAAACTAAATAGTTGGCTAAAAGCAAAGCTTGAGTTCAAAAGCTTTAAGCCCAAAATTTTAATACTTAAATTAGTTTTTAAACCTCAACCAAGTCAATTCACTAATTTTATTAAATGCAAGGTAAATGCAACGTTTACGTTAGGTAAACTAATTATTAAGTAAGATGATATTCATTTATATTTGTGAAAGTTAAAATATTTAGCCAGGTTAGGCTTCAAACACAATATTTTGTACTTTAGTAAAACGAAACAGTAAATAAAAGTAAAAATGAAACGGAAACTTCTAACGAAACCCCAAACTCAAATATTTCCTGCAAAAATTGTAAATCCTGCTTGGGGCTGTTCTTTTCTTTTCGAATTCCTCTCAGGAAGAGAAAATGGAGCAAGGAAGTTAAAACTTTGCAATATCGCTGTTCTCTCTTTTGAAATTTTTGCGGTACCGAAGAAAACTGTTATATTCACTTTAGAAGTATTGAATGTGAAGAATAGAAGTCGCAACTGTATTAAAAATTCTATCTTCTGTTTTACTTTTTTAACTTTACTTTTACAAAGTCTTTACAATTTGAAAACAGTAAGAAATAACAAGCAAGTATCTTTTTGTAATAAAAATCCATAGCAAGTTAACAAAGAAATTAATTAAACAAAACATTTTATTCGTACCTTATAAATGTTTAATTAATAGAAATAATTCGTAACAATGCAACGAATATTTTTTCAAAAGTGAATCTTAAATTTAGTTTGCATTTAAAATCCACTGCACGTTAAAAAGTTGAAAATTTAATACTAAAATTAACAATAAGATTTATTTGCTTTATTCATAGGACGTGATATTAAGGATATATTTAATTATATAGTACTTGAAGTATAATTTAGTGTAATATATTATACCTGTAAAGAATATACTTCTATACTAAACTCCAACTTAACTTGACATCACTAGACGATAGATCTTCACTGTGTTCATAGGCAATTAATCCATTTTAGCAGAGTGAAGACATAATTCTCGCCAACCTTATAGGCTTTGGTTCTCTACAGGGTTGTGGTTTGGCGAGCATTATGCTTTCACGCCGCCAAACTGGATAAATTGCCTATGAGTACTGTGACGATCTACCGTCTAGTGATATCAAGTTAAGTTGAAATTAAGTATAAGATACTATGTTAAGGTATTGTGGTGGCGTGAGATATTGGTATAACATTTTAACTCCATCAGCGTTAAATGAACTGACGACGTCTCGTGCGTTGCGTAGCAATAGCAGAATAACTTTCCTTTGCGAGCAGTTTTATTTTATAATTTTATTCTATGAATATCCATATTTTATTCCATGTCGTATCGTTGGAGTTTATTTACTTAATTAAAGTGTAATAAATTTATGTTAAACTAAAATGGAGTCAGATTACTAAACCAAGGATCACAACATCTCTAAAGTATGTAGAAACAGTTGAAAACTTTTGTTGTTTCTAATGGTGAACCCTAGTACTTACAGTTACTTTTAGTGCTCGCAGCCACTTGTGAAAGGGTACCAAGTGAGGGGGGGGGGGGGGCGTTTACCCCGGATTCGAACCGAAACCCACCAGCGTGGTAGTCTGACGCGATAACCAAACCACTATATTGACACAGTTAAAAACTTGCCTTCAAAGATTGCTTCATTAAATAAACCAAAAAAAAAAATAAGTTCAGTAGATTAGTATTGAGCTTAAAGGCCACAATACATCAAAACGTATTTAGTTTACAATAACTATCATATCAGCATATTCATTAAATATATACTAAAAAAAACCCACCTATTAAACCCGTTTAATTTTATTTTAAAGACTAATTGAGTGGCTAATCTAAATAATATGTGCATAATTTCTAACAAACATTTATACCTGTATTTGTAAACAATGTTTGGCATCGATAAAAAATTAAAAGAAATAAAATTAAGCTGATAATGATTACATCACTGTTGTCAAGCAATTGATTATCATGTGTATATTTTTAATATTGGCCATTTTTGTAGCATATTGTTCTCCAGCACTAAACTGATTTTACCTCTTATTATCAGAATTGATAGAAATGTATTAATCCGATATGGATCTAGGGATAGCGTAGATTGATTTAGTAACATGCGACTCGTTCTCAAATTTCACATTACATTTCTTCTGAGCAATATAATTACTGGGTTGCTAATATTCGTATGTTTGAAACCGATTCTGTCTGCCTATTTGTGCAACATTTAAGAGCTGAAACCGTGAATTATAACCGTATGACCTTAAACTTGCTCAGATAACGGATACTAAATCAGTAGCGGATTTAAAGTACACCAGACCTATTATTGTTCTATTATTTCTATTTGAGTGTTGGCTAATGTGCAATTGACTTGTTTTAGCTAAACTATTACTTTTATTTCCTACAACACACTAAATAATGATTCATTCATTTCCATGATGTTTACTGTACAAAATGTTCATTTGAATTAAAATTGCTGAACTATTGGAATGGAGGGAATTCATTATCAATATCTATGAACAGATTATGAAGTTAACTTACCATCAGCAAAAAAAAAAAAAAAAATTAATTAAATTAATTTACTCTTCACTAAAAAGAACTCCATTAGCACAAATTCGCTAGCCAATATTGGCTTGATACTGTCTAAACCCGATGTGGACCGTTGTTGACTGGCCGTTGCTAAGGATCTTGGTCAATCTCGCCCAGTACTGGGTAAAATATACTGGAAGTTTTGAAATGTTGATGCAGTTTTAAAACTGAAATATAGCGTTGTATATAGTGATGTCACATCGGGTTAAAAAAGAGCAGAAATGTAAAAAAATATGTTTTGTGGTTATTTTGACATGATTATTTTTTTAGAAAGACTTGCATTTTGGAACGATGTTCAAGTTTCGGCATGGATTGGCCAATCTTTCCAGAACCGCTATTGTCCAATAGGGGTGGTACCTGGGATCTGAAACTGTATTTGATATTTAATTATTATACTTAAACACATTCATAAACTACATAATTATAAAGACATCAATAAAAAACCTATTTTGAACACATTGAAATTCATTCATCAAGAAATTAATAAATTCAAGTGTCTCACAAAATCATATATGTCATTATATACATACTCATTATTAAAAGACAATTTACTTTAATAAAATTCGGACACAAAGTTATTTCAAATACAACGAATTCCAAAGAAGTATTCATTATAAATGTCGCTAGACATCAACTCCACATTTAAATTTTTGCCCGAAGAAAGGAAAAAGACAGCATACTGGCATTGATCGGATTTCCGATTTCAAATAGTTGGATAGAAAAACTCATTTCAAAATTAAACATCCTCTGTATCGGGTTTGACACGATATAGAAAGCTAAATCTTTTCAATGGTGTCATTTGATTTTTTTTTCTTAAGTGATTTTTTGTTTCTTGTTTTTGAAACGGTTCAGGGGGTTGAATAAAATTAAAGAATATCGTGATTGTTTTTATGCCATCTTAGTATTTTTTCGATAAAGCTTTTTCTAAAAGTAAGATTTTAAGAACAAGTATGTTATTGAAGCTCATGTAGAAATTTCGATTGCCGATAAATTATTCTGTCTCCTATGCAAAGTTTCAAATTCAGAATGTAGCAAGTTATTTTTTTTTTTTTTTTTTTTTTTTTGTGAGTGAACTTATTTGAGTTAATTTCAATGTATTTTACATTCTTAAATAAACGTTTGTTAAGATTACAGGTTGATTTTTCTCTACAAATGACCAAACTTAAAATTAATTGATTTAGGTTTGTAGTAATTGTTAATAGTGAATAATTGAAACTGTGTTTGATATTTTAGTAATAAAATTAATTAATTCGTATATATGTGCTAATGCAATTAGTAGTTGATAATTATTCAAGCACAGGTGATTTATTTTCAAAGTACAATTATACCACTAATAAAAAATTATAGTATCATGCAAGTAAAATAATGCCATTTTTTTACGGTATTCTAAAACATTTTTCAGAAATATTTAAATGTGTTATGCATTTCACAATTATTATTTTTGTTATCTATTATATCCACATACTATAATCTTTCATTCTAATTTAAAAGGATATTTGTTCAATACTAATACAACCATATTTTTCTAAAATAATGTTTTTACAAAGTCATGCAAACTTAAAAGGACTTCATTATGATCACTACACAAGTTTAGAAATTATTCTCTATTCTACGATATTCATTATATATATACATTATTCATTGTTCAGTTATATTTATACAAGTTATTCAAAAATATTAACATGACAATAAATACATTTCGAAATTTAAAGTAAGGTATTTCAAATTTATTACAATTATTACATTAGTTTGTATTATAATAATTGAACACTAAAGTTTTTGTTATTGCATAAAATATCCTGATTTTAAATTGATTTGTTTATCTTCACAACTGACGTCTAAAATTTGTAAGTGAATTTTATATACTTAAACACTATAATTATATTAATTGATTCTCAATAATTAATAGTCTAAGTATTTAAGCACTGCAAGCATGATTTTATAAATATGTTGAAAGAGACTAGTGCTTGCCTTCGTAAATATTTTATGAATAAAAATTATTAGGGAAAACACAATTAAATTCTTTTGCAAGTGTAATTATTATTATTATTAAAAATACTAATATTACAACTAAATAATAACTTCGATTCCTGCTGAATGTATGAACTTTGTAAACTTTGTAATTAGTGAAATGAGTTGCTGTAAAATTTTTAAATCACGTTGGTATTTTTAAACCAATATATATATATATATATATATATATATATATATATATATATATATATATATATATATATATATATATATATATATATATATATATATATATATATATATATATATATATATATATATATATATATATATATATATATATATATATATATATATATATATATACTTAATTGTTATTATTAGTAATGTTTTCCCTTTCAATAGAATTTGGAATATTTATATCGTATTTATGCAGCATAGAACGCAATGTATTCATTTATGTCATTCAATAAAAATATGTACTAAGAAATATAAGTTTTTAATGATAAGAAATACAAAGTTTTTCTTTCGTTACTTAAAATCGTACAGGTTTAAAAAATGACAAGCAGTGCCTACAATCAAAAATCACTTAAGGGGTAATTATTAAAAAAAAAAAAAAAAAATCGGCATAACTTACAAGAATGCCATACATTTCTTAATATTTATTTTTTATTAATCTCGTTTAATGTCTACGTCATAAAAAATATGGATATTTAAAAAATTATGAATATAAAAATAAACGCATATTCCTAAAATAAAATACTTTTTTTTCGTGCTTCAATATTGGTAAGAGAGCAGCTTCCTAATTTCCTCAACCCAATTTTCTTTTTGTTAATAGATGGAACTGAGAGACCAAAGTTTTCTGAGCAATAAATACTGTATGCTTCGACAGGTTTATTTTACTTTAAATTACCCATTTGTATATATACATAGGGTAATAAAAGTATAGCATTCGGTCTAAAAAAAAAATTTTTTTTTTTGCATTTCTCCACGTTTTGCAACATTCTGATTTACAAAATCTAGTAAAAATGTATGTGTGTGTATGTGTGTCTGTGGTCAGCATAACTCCCAAACAAATTGACCTACGATGTTCAAATTTGGTATGAGGGTTAGTGGCGGCCAGTGGACCTACCATTAAAGTTTTCGTCAAAATCGCGCAAGCTCATAAGGTAGCTGCCATTGAAAAATCATGTTTTTCTGTAATTGCTAAAAAACGGCTCTAACGATTTTGTTAAAAATCGCTGTGGTAATGCCTCTTAAGATGTTCTAGACATCCCCACCTCCGAAATTTCCGTAAAAATGCTTTAATGGCGTAAAAAGTTGAAAAACGAATGTATTCAACACAGAGTTTTTTTTCCTTGGGCATACTTCATTATTGATCGTTTTTTCTTATATAGCCAGTTTCACTTATAATAAAGGATAATATAAGGATTATCGTGAAGTATATCGCCAAAATCATCATTTTGGGGAGATTTTTTTTTTTTTTTTTTTTTTTTTGTAAGACCCTTTGCAAAAATATCGCCAAACTGGCCATTTTTTCTAAATGAATGATGAAAATATAATGACGGTAAATAACACAATTTCCCGTCAGTATTATAGTGTAATTGAAAGTTGTGCGATGTTCCACACCACTAGTTTTAATTGTGTGTGGTGATATAAAATAAAAGTTGACAATATTTAAATTAAATATAAAAACATTTTAAAAGTTCATATTAAATACGCACATTGATAACTAGAAAGCGTTCTAATTTTTGAGGTTTTGTGAATTAGATGTGAAATTGGTATATCTTAATTAAACACATACCTTTAGTATTTTACTGTTGTACTTGAAATGATATCATGTCGCAGTAGTTTTAATTTAATTTAAATATTGAAAATGCAAAATATTATTTTATATAATTTAATTATAACTTACTATTTTTATGTGTGCAATATACATCTAGTGACCATGTCATTAAATAAGATCACACTAAAATATTGTAATAATAGCTTCGTATATTCCCTGAAAATCCTAAAATAGAAAGCAATTATTGATCTACGAATGCCGCTGCGTTCTGCCTCCCAGTCTTTTGTCTAAATAGAAGAACCTATAAGTGTATATTATTTTGACTGAGCTTAGACCGGTTTGCAACCCTCACAGCTCAGCTTCTATTTTAGCTAAAACCTTTTTTTTTTTTATTATTATTTTTATTATTATCATGCTACCCCAGGTGAGTAGACGAAAAATAGGCACATAAATGTTAAAATTGCACAAGGGAACATGCCAAATAAATCTTTGAAAAAGCATCGCAGTCACCGGAATGTTTTTTGTTTGTTTTCTGATTGTGGTTATTATAGTTATGATCAAAACTTTAGCCAAGCCTACATCTAAAACTATTTGATGAATTTTTGCCATTCTTTTTTTATTCTTCTCAGCTTGATTAGAGAGAGCATATTTTCTATGTTATAATACACCTGAGAGTCTGTAGCCCCTAAAAATTATTTCGGAAAATATGATTATTAGCTAGAGAACTGACTTATTAAAACGAGTAAACAAATTTTGGATATTCGTCTTGCACAATTTTCAGAGTTGACTTTGGTACTTTAAGTTGAACCTTTAAAGAAAAGTTTTCGGAAATAAGTAAAATTTACTTATACTTAATTTAAATTGAATACTTATTGTTTTTTAACTTTGTGTAACATTGGAAAGCCCCCTTAATTTTAAAATAAAGTTTTATCACATGAACGCGGCTGGTTGGACATAAACCACGTAACTTTTGGTCTCTAGCTTGCCACCTTATTGACTGGAACGCCAATCTTGCATGAGCTTCTTTCAAAATGATAACTTACTTATTTTCTGAACTTAATGTGAAAATTGTTTTGAAACACATTTTTTATATCCATCCGTATGCAAAGTTGGTGATTCTCATTTATTTCATACATTATCAAAGTTTTTTTTTTTTTCATATGCCATAAATTACTTTTCATTATTACTTATTTTTTTATGTATTTGAGTGTTCTTGTACTCAATTTAAAACTAGTAATTGCACACTTTTATTTAGGATTAAGCACTTCTTGATGTATAAAAGAGAATTTCTAGTCGAAAGAAATGAACCATATATTTATAAAAACCTAAATCTCACTAAAATATCACATTGCAATATTTATTGTCTCTCTCAATACAAAGAGTAGTATGCGAATCTAAAGTTGTTGTCGCTTACGCCATTTTATATTTAAATTGACGATATGATTGTTTTCTTTAAAACACCCATCGAAAGTTTCTAACTCATCTCGAACATATTAATGGAACAAAAATAATTGATATCTCTTAAAAAAACTAGAAGTTGTAAAAATAAACCACCACCTAAAATGATCAGCCAGACAAAGTTATGAATATGGGTGCCATAGGTTAATGTTGGCAAACAAAGGCTAACGTTGTTGTCGCTTTCATCATGATTACGACGGTATGATTATTTACTCTAAAAATTCCATCGACCGTTTCTTACTCATCTCGAACATACTAACGGAACAATAAGAATTGATGTCTTAAAAAAACAAGCAAAGTAGAAATTATAAATATAAAAACTCCAAATAAAATGGTCAGCCAGACAAAGTTATGAAATCTGATATTTCCAAACGAAGCGTCCAAGTTTAATTTCTTTGGAGTACTTGTAAACAATGAACTAAATTTGAATTATTGGGGTGCCATAGACAATCGTACTTGGTAAACTTGACTTTTTACAGAATTAATATCAACACACTGTAATGGGTATAAAGTAGCTCAAACATATCAAATGAGATTATTTTTAAACTCTTGCCTACCAAGTACTGATTGCCTAAGGGAATTTCTGTAAATAATTCCAGTTTAGTTCATCGTGTGCAAGTATCCAAAAGAAATTAAATGCAGACGCAAGCAATAGATTTCATAACTTTTCAGTTTATTTTATTTGGCACTTTTTTTTAACTTTATGAAAGATAAATCTTCCTTTTTTTCACATCAATAATGTAGAATGAGCATCTTCAAAATTATATAGATATAATGATTTTGTAAGAAAATGCAACTAATATTTACCTACTAATGTTTTCAAACAAGAATAACATAAAATATTTACTACCATATTACTCATAAAACCCTCCACAAATCATGATTGCAAAGTACACAATATTGGAATATTTTATGTATTGATAATAATACCCTAAAATTGAAAGCGGATTTTCAAAAGCAGTTGTGTCATTCAAACTTATAGATAAACTTATTAAGGGATTGGAGTTTACAATCCAATTTCAATAACCTAATTTTAATGCAAAAAAAAAGAAAAGAAAAAAAAAAACTTTTCTGTGTAAAACCAACATTAAGCTAGAGGTGTGGAACATCGCAGAACTTTCAATTACACTATATTACTGATGTAGATTTGTCATTTATCGTTTTGATATTTTCATCATTTGTTTAGAAAAAATTGCCAGTTTGGCGTTAATTCTTATATGTGTCTTTGAAAAAAAAAAAAAAAAAAAAAAAAAAAAACCTTTTTAAAAATGGTGTTTATGGCGATATACCGATTATGGCGAGAAAAAACGATCGTTGATGAGCTATGTTCAAGCAAAGAGGACTCTGTGTTGAAGGCATTCGTTTTTCAACTTTTTACGCCATTAAAACACTGTTACGGGAATTTCGGAGGTGGGGATGTTTAGAATACCTTAAGAGGAATTAGCACAGCGATTTTTATCAAAATCATTAGAGCCATTTTTTAGCAATCATTGAAAAACATGATTTTTTCAATGGCAACTACCTTATGCGCATGCGCGATTTTGATGAAAACCTTAATGGTAGGTCCTTGGTCCATCACCACCCTGCTCACCAAATTTGAACATCGTAGGTCAATTTGTTCGGGAGTTATTCTGACCACGTACACACAGACAGACACTTTTTCTAGATAATTTTTTATAGATCAGAATGTTCCAAAACATGGAGAAATGCAAAAAAATTGGATTTTTTTTTTTGACCGAATCCTATACTTCCATTACCCTATGTATTACATATGGGTAATTGAAAGTAAAAACAATTTAATTATTTTAAATCGTTACAGAACATTAACTACCATAATTTACCAATTTGTTTTATTTAATATGTGACCTTTACTTTAACTATCAATGAAACTATTTAAAAATATATTTAATCTATTTTTGGGCGAATTTAACTGGTATTTTACTGACACATTCACTACCAAACATTGTTTGAAGTCGTATTAGAAAAATGGAACAACTATGTCTTTAAAAGGAGTCATAAAATGGCCGTGAAAAATTCTTTATAGTTTTATTTATGAGAAATAGATGTTTTATTCCATGATAACTTTTATTGCTCCTCTCCTCCTTTCTGCGCTCTCCTATCTCATTGCACAAGCGGCAGAAACATTAAAATGAATATTCCCGCAGAGAGCAGGCAAGAAAAAATGTATTCTCCACGTGACCTGATAATAATGAAAAAGAACATAAGGAGAAATACCTCTGAAAAACGGTCTCTGCATAAAAATTATAATTACATTCTTCTCAACACAGTGAAATCGATAGTTTTGTATTTATGTCTGCGAGAAATTGCATGCTCAATATTTTAAATTGTGAAAGTAAAATGTGTTTAGTGCTTCTGGAATGAAAGGTTTTTGTTTAATGCAATGTGTTAAGAGTAACATAATATATTACATTTTATATTTACTCGAAAGCACAAAGGGTTTATATTTAATTTGTAATAATTTGGTGTTATTTTATAGTATTTTTTTTTCTAAAATTTGGGTGCATATTAAAGTGAAATGTAATACTTTTATTATGTAGAGATGGGACTGGCAACGGGTTATATAATTCCTCACAGAGAGTGATTGCAATGTTTAAATGGAATTTTATTGTTGACTTATTACAGTCAAATGAAAAATTTTCCTTATTGAACAAATTTTTAAAAAACTCCAACAGATAATGACTTTTTTTTTTTCAATTTAACTAAATAAATTTTAATTATAATTTGACTGCACTTAAACTAATTTCACAATTTACACACCATATCTTCAAATAGTTTTTTAATACAGACTTCATACTATATAGAGCACTATAATTGGTAGTACACCAAAAAATATAAATTGAACAACATCAGCTTAAAGTTCTTCCACCTGCTGTAAATAAACGTTTAAACGTTTTCATATGTATACAGATGCACTAAGCTTAACCGCAAAACAAATGATCTTGGAAAATGTCAGAGCAAAAATTAAACCCTGCAATCAAGTTGAAAACATCAATCACTAACTTACAGCTCTGGAAGCGTATTTATCAAACTATTTGTTTTAATACAGGGTTATTCAAAATGAAAGATCATATCTATAATAATAAAACAAGCTGTCTGTCTGTTTGTGGATCTATAGAAACCGACTTAAAATTGAAGAAGAGCTCTGCAATTTTCAACATAAGAAGTTTTGGCCCTCTAATTTTACATGTGTCAAACAGAATGTTAAAATTTTTATTAGTTATTTTTTAATTAATTTATTTTTTACTTTAAATAGTGATTTAGCTGTGAAATTTTCAATATAAGTAGTTTTAGCCTTCTAATTGGACATTTGAAAAACAGAATTTTATTACTTATTTTTATTAAAATTTTAATTAGTTATTTTTAATTAATTTTCTTAATTAACTAACAAATATTTTTACAAAACGGCTTTCAATAGGACTACAGCTCTGAAATTTTTAACAGACGTAGTTTTGGCCTTCTAATTGGACTTTTGAAAAACAGAATTTAAATTTTTATTTAGTTTCTTTTAATTAATTTTTTTTAATTAATTCATAAATATTTTACAAAATGACTTTAAATAGAGATACAGTTCTGAAATTTTCAACATAAGTAGTTTTGGCCTTTTAATTGTACTTATGAAAAACAGAAATTTAAACTTTTATTTAATTATTTTTTAATTAATTAATAAATATTTTATAAAACGATTTCTAGTAGGGCTACAGCTCTGAAATTTTCAGCAGAAGTAGTTTTGGCTTTTTAAAACTTTTAAAAAGCATAATTTTAAATTTTTATTTAGTACTTTTTTAATTGATTTTTTTAATTAATTAACAAATATTTTACAAAATGATTTATAATTGGGCTACGGTTCTGGAATTTTCAACACAAGTAGTTTTGGCATTCTAATTTGACTATTGACAAAAAGAATGTTAAAATTTTAGTTTGTTTTTTGATTAATTTTTTTAATTAGTATTTTCACAAAAAGTGACTTCTAATAGGCCTAGAGCTCTGAAAATTTCAACATAAGTAGTTTTGGCTTTCTAATTTTGCTTTCCACAAACACGTATTAAAATAATCTTAAAGGGGTGCTGTATTATTGTACTAATGGGGATTTTTTTGTGTGTCTCGACAGGGGAGAGGCTTCTAATATTAAGGCCTTACGTTGCAATTAGATTTTAGTGAGTGAAGCGAATTTATTCTTACGCAACAATTAACCTTCCAGCGAGAGAAGCGAGCCTATTCTTGCATAGTGATGAACCTTTTAACGAGTGAAGTAAGCCTGTACTTAAGTGTCAACGAACTTTTCAGCGAACGAAGTGAGCTCGATTTTACGTAGCGATGAACCTTCCTGCGAGCGAAGACCCAAAAACTGAGGCCTATACATCAATGACAGATTTCCGCAACGAGTGGCCGCACAGCTAGCTAAAATATTAAGCATGTAAGAATTTTGTAGCGAAGCATGGATATTCAACTAATTTTAAATATTAAAATGGTGCCACAAAACATCAAAGGATAGAGGGAATTTCAAGGGTAATTTATGAGTTCAGCGTGAGCACCGACGAACGTCGACGGTACTCCATTTTTTGCCCCATATACCTGTTCTTTCGTTTTGAATAACCTTGTTATATAGACATTGTTTTCTGTTCGGTATCAATAGCATGTGTATCAAAAATAATGAAGTTTTGTTGAATTCTAAAAAATTCTGGAAAGTGCAGCTAATTATAAAAATATTGTACTTGAAAATGAATATGTTTAATTAAGAAGATTACTTTCAAAGAATACCAGATACATTTTAGAAACACTTATTAAAATTAGCAATATATTTCGTAACACACGTTTACTTTGATAATATTTACCTGGCAATATTATTGTAAATAATTTCAATAATATTTATGAGAAGAATTACAAATCTATGAGCCTAGGCAAGGTTTGGTACCTCATGAACTTAGATATTAAACAGAAAATACGACATCAATGCTATAAATAAATGAATATCAAGCTTCCCATTTTGATTCAGTCATAAAATGAAAATGACAACGATTTGGCTCTTAAGGAATGAAATCGCATGCTTTTTTTCTCATTTAAAACTAAAGAGTGGTATGTTATCATACAATACTAAGAGTATGAAATATCGCACAACTTTCAATTGCACTACAATACTGGTCACTGAATTTAAATTTGAATTGCAATAGTGCTATTACCATTTCATGTTTTCATTCATTTGAAAAATGGCCAGTTAAAACGATATTTTTGGCGATAATTTTTAGATGGGCAAAAGAAAAAACGCACACCTCCGGAATGGGGAATTTGGCGATATACTTTTCGATAATCCTTACATTATCCCTTCTTGTAAGTGAAACAAAAGAGAGGGGGAAAAAACGGTCGTTGATGAGAGATACTCAAAGGAAGAGAACTTTATGTTAAGGACATTAGTTTTTAAACTTTTTGCACCTTTATAGGGTTTTTTTTCGCGAATTTTGAAGGTGGGGATGTTTTTTATAACACTTTACGAGGCATTACCATAGCGATTTTAATAAAAATTGTTTGAACCGTTTCTTAGCAATTGCTGTAAAGCATGATTTTTCATGTTTTGCTCATGCGTAATATTGACTAAATTATTGATGACTTAATGACAGGTCCCATGACCACCACTAATAAGTACACCAAATGTTGACATCTAATGTCAATTCATTCATGAGTTCTGACCACGTACACTCAGAAACATGGACACACAGATACACGTATAAACTTTTTTCTTTTAGATCACTTTTTTGAAGTCAGGATGTTCCAAAAAATTGAAAAATGTCGCCAGTTATTCGACATATTTGACTGTCAACTTCAGTTTAACTCAATTTTTTTTTTCCTTTCGTACAAGTTTGGATCTTTTTTCGGTGGTAGATCAGTATGTTTTAAAATTAATCTCGAATTCAGAATGATATTCAATGAGTACCATCTCTTAGTCTATTATCAAGTTGTGCTACAGATATTCAATTTTTTTTTTTTTTTTTTTTTTTTTTTTTTATATTAATGTGAATTAAATAAAACACGATGGCAATTTTACGTAGAACTTCACCTCTTGCATGAATATTGAGTAAGGCATATTTTTTTATTTTAGATATTTTGAAAAAGCATTGTATAGTTATTCTATTATTAATGAATAAAATTAAATTTATTTAGAAGCTGACTTTGTAGTTTCGTGTTAAAACTAATCAAGAAAGAGTTACTAAAAATTCGCACACATTAATTTAAGCAATACAATTACCTATAAAATTACGTTTTCAAGAAAAAGTATGAGTAAACGGCTTTCGATTATCATAAAAAATTACATTGAAATTTAGGCAAATGTAAAATAAAGAAACTATTTTAATTTCAAAATATTAAGCTAATATTGAAGTTTTTAGTGTGTTGGGTAAAACATTTTTTGTGGAACTTTAATTAGAAAAGGAAGAAAAAAAAGTAAACTTTTTAAAATTCTTATTATAAGATTTTTTTAATTATTTATCTTTCTCAGTTTATTAATTTTACTTCCACAGTTCTAAGTTTGCATTAATTGTTTTTCAGAAAATATCAAAAGTGCATAAATTCTTAAATTATAAACATTTTAAAGCAAAATTTTTAAAAACTTTAACTCAAAGATATTCACATTTTCTAATAGTAATTAATATTTTAAAAAATGCAGTTTTATAAAAAAAAATAATCTTGTATATTATATTTAGACTAATTTAGCTTGGGTAATTTGTTTTTTATATTTAAGGGACTCTAATATGCATATAATGTAAACATACAAGTATTTAATTCATGCTTTCAATAAATAAAATGTAAAATATAAGCCAAGAAAGTAAAATTTAAATACCAGATTTATGTGAAAACTCATTAATGTACAAAAAACAAATTATACATACACATTAATTAATATATACCAAAAATGTTGAACGTAAAACTTAATTAGCAGATTTTTGTGAAAACTTATTAAATGTACAATTAACAAATTAAATATTCAGATTAAACCTACTCTCCAATCCAAATCAGAAAATTTGGAAACATGAGGAGGCTTCTTTTAGCTTTTTGAATCTTTAAATCACACTTTAATTGAACAACTACTATTTTTTCAGTTTTTTTAAAAAGTACAAAAGTATTACTAAAAATTTTAAACAATAAAATAAAAATCCCTATTATAATGTAAAGAATATGTAGAAAACTAATATCCTCTCTTCCCTTTATTTATATGAAATAATAATTAAATTTGTATAGCTTTTCTTGAAAAACTGAAACTAATTTAGTATATCAAATAAAGTAGGTGTACCTTTCAAATTCAGTACAAGGGCTCTTTTCCTAAACGCTAATGTAATTATATAATAAATTGCACTACTTTGTTATCGGATGTTGATGAAATTCGTAAGATTTTAAAGCTTCTGCCAACCATTTTTTATTCTGTCCATAAATCTGTAACAATATTTTTATTTCTACTTCTTTTATATTCCTTTATATTTTAGCCAGTAAATTGGCTCTAAATTCAACAACTAGTTTGAGAGAAAATATTAGACGAAAAACTTCTATTCGACAGATTTCACAAAAGTGCACCAGTTAAATGCATTTAATCTGCATATAGAATGTTCATTAATGTATAGAATAAAAACTTTCGAAAGCGAAACTTTATCCAATCAAAACCTTCGTAAAAAGACATTGTCTGCTATGCATTGATTAGCCATAAAAAGGAGTGAGACCTATAAATTACACCTAGTTCTGCAACAAAATTCAGGTTTTTTAGTATTATTTTCTGCTTCTTTAAAATTCATATTTATTGGATATTAAAAGGAGATTTATTCTGTAACGATTAGTTTGTTCGAAATTTTTGTTTGAGTCATAAATTCAGAATAACAGAATAAATTAAGAACTGAATATATATATATATATATATATATATATATATATATATATATATATATATATATATATATATATATATATATATATATATATATATATTATGATATTTTATTATTCTTTCTTGATCTATGGATGGGCTACTAAGTGTCAATTTTCAAGCCTTTTTAGCCGCTTTTGATTTTGAAGATCCATAATTCTGTGCAATAAATTCCGCATAATATCGTTTGAAGATTTTTTCATTTACATTAAAAAACAAAATTTAAGTTAAGTGCTTGAAACGTTTTGCTTTGGTCAAAAATATACATCTTTTGTGAGTTTCAATATTCTATACTTTTTAAAAGTAAATAATTATGGTCCATAAAACAACCAAAATTGGGTTTCTTGATATATATGTGAGTATATTTGTTCTCAGTAATAGAATCTTTCACTTAAGGTCTAAGATTTTTTGATTTTTTTTTTAATTAAGGATGGCAACAGAATAGAAGTTTTTTTTATATGATAGGATTACTCAAACATTTTGCTGGTAAAGTACGATGTTTTGTGTGTTACGCAGATGAATGAAATCTTGTAATTTTTGGAAGTGTTTCTGGTTCAATTTGCTTAACTTCTGTGGATTAATGTCTTTTAAAAAATAAATAATAAAATGGAGATAAAATTTCAGTACCTGGATTCTTATTTCAAAAGTAGAATTGAATACGAAACAACATCAAAGGAAATTCTGATTCAAACAAATTATTAGGTATGTTAAAGTAAAAAAATATGTTTAAATATTTTTTACATTAAGCTTTAATGAATCACTATTTTACAGTCCATTGAAAAACTATACATTAGACCTAAGGGTTAAGAGTGGAATACCTTGAACTCACGTGATGAGTAAAAGCTTCATATTAATCTTTATGAATATACACAAGTCAGGCAGAGTTTCAACTTTATTATTTTTTCTAATAGAATTTCATTTATGAAATATTACGGGATTTGAAATATGGTTACTTTATTGGTCAACAAGAAGGTACAAAGAATTTGTGAGTTTTATTTTGAATGGATGACATGAAAAGATGGTTAAAATAATCAAAAACAATTAATTGAATAATCATCTAGGTTTGGAATTAGAGTATATATTCTGATTAGATTCAAATATAAAAGATTGGTCGCAAGAAAAGTTGCTGAAGATAAAGCCAATATTTCTGATATTTTAGGTAAACAAAATATTTGCACACGTCCGGGTTTTTTGGGGTTTATTTTCCATACTGCAGATTGATGTGTAATCTGACAATGTAACTTATGTGCTCTTGAAAAAAAAAAGACAATTGAATTTATTTAGGTTTGTGTTTGCAAGAGGTAGTTGCTCGCCTAGAAGGCCTCTTGATCTAATTCAGGGTTACGCTTATGTCAAGACAAGGCAGTATAAGGAGGATTTTCAGTCATTATTTGACAAAAAATTTCCTTCAACACTTATGTTCCAATCAAAAAGTACTGTAAAAATTATTTCAAGAAAGATGTGAAATAAAATAAGTGTACAGTAACAGTAGATGCAAGAAAGTTAGAAAGAACATTGACTATACCATACGCTGGAAATCAAGATTTACATGTTACTTCCCGATGCACAAAGTCAATGAACTTGCTGATAAAAACTTCTTGTAGTGATGTATCATGATAGTGATTGGGCATTGAAAAAGCACTGTGCATCCGATGTGTACAACCACAGCATCCAAACGAGGATTCTGCTGTTTTATGTGCCCCGTATTGATTTCATGATTTTTAATGCGAATTGCAGTAAGTCATCACTCATTGGCATCTCATTTTATTTAGTAGTTATGGTGGAGCCGAGCAAAAAGTGTTCATGACGGGCAAAGTTGGTTGTTATGTGCCATCTTCTTGTAGAATACATATTTGACCGTTCCACTCAAAACTATCATAAGCCTTGAGAAACCCGATCCGTTTGTTCTTGCAATCTCTTAGTAGTTTTTGTTATTTTTAATCCTGCCGATGTAAAGTAAGATTGTGTTTGTATTATTATGCAACCAACAAAGTATGCCGATTGGAAACGAAACTGTAGCGATGTACGATAACTGGGAGTCGAACCAGGGATTCTTAGATCAGTATAAAGGCGTGTTAACTACTAGACAAAAGTGACCACTAGTTTCTAGGTGTTTTATCTGTCATTTCTACACGAGCACAAAACAATTTTTGCAAAGGTGGTATTTCAGCTACAAAATCCTACTTGGACAATTGCATTGTTTAGTTGGATTATAAAAGAAGAAAGACCTTTGTACAAAGGATATTACTCTAGCAAAGTGGGCTGATTGGGGGGTGACAGTTAGCTACGTTGTTCACTAAATATTATTATTATTATTATTTTTTTCATTTTGGAATATTACCATGTACTATTGTCATTTGACAATTATGCACATTGTTCCGATTCCTCGTTTAACAACAGCGGCTTAACGCGAAATCAAAGTCTGAAAGAAAGGGTATAAGGAGATAATAACATTGCGACGGTATAAAAATGAAGCAAGAAGGAAAACTATTATAAAAGAAGCGAAAAACAAGTAAACTAACCAAAGAAGAATATTTTTACACGATGATGGCCAAGAAAATAGAGTGGTTCTTCAGCAACGATTTTTTTTCATCTTCAATATCCAAGAAGAATGAAACCAATGCCGAATGTATTTCTTTCCAACCCATCAATTCTGTCCTGAAATTGAAGTAAACAGTGTCTTTCCATTTGCGGAAAACTTTTATTTTTACCTTCTTTAATTTTATTTCTTTTCAAGCTCTGTAATGCTACAATAAATTTACACTAATGTGTAAATTTAAGCCATTTTCTTTAAAAAGTTTTGATTTTGAATCTAAGTAGCCCCTTTGCTAGATATTACCAGACAAGGTGACATTGTGAGTACTTTATTTAAATTGAATTGCTTTAAGAACTGAGCTTATGCCAAAGGTGATGGCAAGAAATGATAATGTGCTCTAAGTTAAATTTAACCATTAACTTTGATGCATCTGCGCCTATGGCAAGTCAACTTAAAAAAATCAACCAACCATAGCATGGCCACTTAGCTTGTCCTTTCAGTACCACCAGTCACCAACTAAACCTCCCAAACTTCACTTACAACCAACAATTTCCCCATCTAATATTAGAAATAACAGCACCGGGAAAAATCATTTCTTTCTTCAGGCCACAAATAGAGCAGTCACTTCTACAAAGAAAAAAAAATCTTACTTTTATATAGACAGACAGAGAAAAAAGGACAACAAAAAAAATAAGTAGAGCTGATTAGGGAGTCTACTTTTCTTCTGTCAGCAGGCTGTCACCGTCCAATCACATCTCTAGATAAACTATATAAGAATTGGACTAGCCGTGACGTTTTTCCTCTAGTTCTTGTTTTCCGGGAAGGTATGTGTGTGGAAACAAAAAGGGGATAACACATGCCTCGTGTTTGTTTTCTGTCACACTGGGGAATTTCTTGCAGAGGAAAGTCAGGGCTTATCACTGCATCTGCGATACAAAAAAGAGCGCGCAAAAAGTGGGGCGTTCTGTTTGATCTGCGAATGAAATGTGGAGAGGATTTTCTCATTCAGGATATCGGATACGTCAACAGTTGGAGATACACTCAAATTGGAAACTAGGAGAGTGGGAATGGGTTTTGTAAGTGAAGTGTAGTTGAACTGAAAATAATCCATTTATTTTTCATATGGAATGTAAAATTATGTTATTCAGACACATTCAACATTAAAAATAATCAGTTGTAAAAGGGAGAGATGTAGAATATCACTTAGTTATCACAGTGAAAGGGACATTTTTAGAATATCTATCTAATGTTAACAAGGAATTTCTTTTGCTCGGCACAGTGCACAAATCGTATGCGGTATAAACTCTATCAGTAACGATGAAGATAGATTTTGTCACGCAGCACCGAAAGTGTCTCATAATGTCAGGCTTGTTATATGTATATGATCTGGAGAAAAAAAACGAAAGTTAATTTTGATTATTCTAAATATGGATTACATTCTAGATAAGGGGTATATCACTAAATAGCATTACACTATGAAGGGGACTTATTATTTCAGGTGTCAATTAGATATCAATTCCCCCCCCCCCCAATCTATGTATCCAAGATAACTTTCACAATTTTTCACAAAGAGTTAATGATCTCACCAGCTTACACTCCCTATATTGAATCCCAAAGATGAAACCAAAATTTATAGTCATACAAATGGCATCAAGCCAATAGAGTAAATGACTTTTCCTTAACCGACTATGTACAATTTCAAATACTTTTTAAGTTTCGACACAAACTTTTTCGGTGATAACAATATTCTGACTTTTTACCTGAACGACATTCTTTTTTTATTATGAATGTGTTCGGAAGATGTTTAATCCCTTCCTCTCACTGTTGAGATCTTCACAAACTTTCTCTAAACTCTTTATATGCTCTAAAGTATTTTGTTCTGTTTCACGTCAGAATTACATGCATAGTTAATGATCTGCCTCACTACATTATTGCTTGCACTTAACTTTTAGTTCAAGACTTGGATATATTTCTTGAACGTAAATTTAACTAGTGATACGAGAGATACTAAACGATAGAATCGCAAATACCGAACTGTTCTCGAATTGATGACACTATTCTTACCAAGTGAGTCGACAGTTTTCATTTTGATTGCTGAATTGCAGTGGGATAGTATAATTTATGTTAAAATATCAATTCGAAATGTGGACTCGGAGATTTGAAAGGGACCATAAAGAGAGCTTTGAAGATCTGTACGATAAATATTTGGCTAGTGATTTAGCCATTTTTAAACTTTACCGCTTAAACTCAAATGATTCTTTAAATGTTATAATACTACAAATATGGCACAAGAGGCTTGATCCTCCATATACACTGAAGAGCCAGAAAAACTAGTACACCTGACTTACCTGCAAACTGACACTAGTTGATGTTCCTGTATTGAAATCCGAGACAATTCGTGGAAGTGTTGCACGTCTATCTTGTTTGAGGATTCTCCTTAGTCGTCGAATTTCCTGTTTTTTCAAAGTCTTTTCCAGGCCACACCGATGTCTGAGATTTGAAATTTTACCTGATAATTGACATTCATGGTACACAAGTGAAAAAATCTAAATTTCTTCACTATCTCGGAGGGGCTATGTACCATCTCTCGTGCGGCGACTATATCGCTACTTTCAAAGTCACTTAAACCTTGATAACCTGCCATTGTAACAGCAGGAATCGATCTAACAGCTTTGCCAGACACCTGTTGTTTTATATAGGCGCTTCCGATCACATCGCGTAAAGATGATTGGTTGCATACCTGTATACGCATGCTTATATGTTTGTCTGGCTCTTCAGTGTATAACGATATAAATGTCTAAATATTTCATTATAACTTTCCAGAATGCTTGAGTAAACCTATAATTCCATGAACTAAATTTTAATGCCCAAACCAATCGTAGAATACTAGTTACTATTTGAATTTGCTACTTGGAACACTTCCATCGGTGCTATAGTAGATTAATCTTTAACTGTTGTATGCGGTCTGACAGGTCAACAGTCATTTTCGTGGATCTTTTCCAACCCTTGAAATAAATAACGTTCTCTGCCCTTTTCAAGTAAATAATACGTCTTGAAAGAAAATTTCATTAATTTAGCATATCAGTCGACTTTTAATCTCACTTTTTGAAAAGAGCAACTAGTACCACTCACACTATGCTACAGTTTATGTCCCAGCAGTTAAAGAATGAGTACGTTATTGGTAATGAATAATTACCAAGTGCATGAAAATAACTGAGCTCAGAAAATCTCAATTTCAATTTCAACAGAGTGCCAAAACCATATCGTACCAACTCATTCTACTACGTTGGAGACATTAGAAATACATTCCATGCTTGTACCATTCAGCTTGGGTTAAAGGCTTCATGGCGTTTACCCAAAACTTTTTTCTACAAATACACTCATCTCATTACAACTTCTTTATTTGGTTTCCTTAATTTTCTAGAGATAGTTAGATGGATTGTTTTTATAATGGACAATTCAGCTCAAATATCGTTATATTTGCTCATATGTCATAAGGCAGAAATGGTCAACCACTATGATGTTATGTTGTTGTAGATATTGCTTCCCATAATAAACTTTTGCTGAATCCTTTACATTGTAACTCTAGAAATATTAAAGTCCGAATATTCTAGAAATAGAATTACCATGCATCTCGGTTCAGCTATCATTCCATCTTTAAAATCAAATTTTTTGCCATGTATCCATAAGGGCGTTAGAAAATACTCCACAAGATGAGAACAAATGTAGTTAAATGTATTAAATAACTTAACTATTTATAAATCTTTTGAGATAGTGCTATTTGAAATTTTCATACTCGAATCATATGACTGTTGGTACTTCAAAGTAAAATGAGACCTCAATTTCTGTATATGTTAAAGGTACGATCCAGAAGCTATTAAATCTTTTACCATTTAAATCCCTATAATGTTGAGAATATAAAGCTACACTTATTCCAAATTATTAGATATTAAAACGCTGTGAAAGTTACTTTAACGGTTAACCAAAAAATTAAATTATTATTACTGATACTGAGCAAAAAAGAATGGCCTTTTTTTTTTTTCTTTTTTTTTTTTTTTCTTTTTTTTTGTAAATTATGTTCTTTATCTATATGTTTAACCTAACTCTGTCAGTTGTGCAGAATTTGTTTAACGATGTTTCCTTTATTTTTATGTGTAAATTAATTATCTACCACTATAATGTCAATACAAATACTAATATTTATTATATTCAATGTGTAAAAAATTTAACGATTCACTTGGTAAAACTTTTGATTTTGTTGTGCCCAGTTAAGAGAATAACTGAGCATTTTTTTTTTATCTGTGTTGCTCTGAAAACTTATTTTGCTAAAAATTTGCATGAGTTTATAGCTTTTCAGAATGCCTAATGATGACATTAAATGATTGTCAAAGAGACACAAATGCTGCATACAAAAAGGTTGATAAAGGTGTTAAAGAGATTGCAGGTACACCTTAACCCTGATGGAGTTTCTAACTTTATCAGAAACCAAGTCAATAAGAAAATTTCCCAAAACACAACTAGACGTTGTAAAATAAAAGCACTCCAAGTAAAATAATCAGTCAGAAAAAGTTATGAAATCTAATGTTTACCGCCAAGCGGCTGTATTTAGTTTCTTTGGGGTACTTGTACACCATGAACTAAATTGGGATTATTAGGGGGAATCCCCATAGACAATCAGAACTTGACAGACTAGAGTTATTTCGGATTAATCTCATTTCATTTGCTTCAGCTACTTTGCACCCATTGCACTGAATTGAGATTAATGTTATAAAAACTCCACCCTGCCAAGTACTGATGGCCTAGGTACAAGTACCCCAAAGACATTAAACTCGGCCGCATGGAGGCAAACATTAGATTTCACAACTTTTTCTGGCTGATTATTTTACTTGGAGGTCTTTTTTTACAACGTCTAGATGTTTTTGTGAGACATCAATTCTTTTTGTTGTGTTTGTCATGTTCTAAATGAGAAAGATACGACCAATGGATATTTTAGCGTGAATCAATGGACATTTTAGCATGAATAATCATATTGTCACTCTAAGAAAAAAAAATATGGTGGCGTAAGGGAACAACTCCACTAAATTCACCTACTACTCTTTGTATTGAGAGTGACAATAAATATTGTGATTAAATATTTTAAAGGATTTAGGTTTACAATACAAATCTTTTTCGTTTCTTTTAAGAAGAAATCTTCCTTACCACAACAAGAAAATAACTTCATAATAAAATATATATACAATACGCAAAAAAAAAAAAAATCAAATCAGAACGATGGCTATATCTTATACTCTAATTGTTCAAATAACAAACAAAAAGTGCCGTTGTAAATCGTAGAAGATTTTTAATAATTGCATATAGTTTTTTTGTCATGAGGAGTCATCTACATATTAAAACAGAACCAAACTTTAAAAAGTTCAATAGCAACCTCATAATATTATCCCATATTTGGATTCAGCCATCCACAAAAATGTCGAAATACAAATATTCAGAATTTTCCAATAAATGGTTAGTAATTTAAATGATAAAAAGAAAATGTTAAATTAATGTTAAATAAAAAAGTTGTTTTTTTGGCCATAAATACTTAAATAATTATTATATTTCAGTAATTTTTGTTTCAAAAGGTAGCTTGTAAATGGCCAAACATAAATAGCAATCAACTTTTGTATAAATTTTTTTATTTAATAATCATTAATTAATAAAACAATTTAATTTTTTTAAATAGAAACATATATCTTTTTTGCTTATATTAGATTTATCACGGTCGAACTCCCCCCCCCCCCCTCCCACAATTTGTTTCTTTCCTTTTTGACTTTTAGTTCTAGATTTTTTAGCGAAAATGTAAAAAACGTTCACTTTTAGGGACCGCATAGTAGACGACATTTGAAAACAATCAAAGATAAATTCAAGGTAAAATAGAGGTGTGGAAAATCGCACAATGTTCAATTATATTATAATATTGGTCATTGCATAACAATTTGATATGGTGTTATTTACCTTTTATGGCAACAATTTTTACAAAGGCAAAAAAGGAAGGAAAAAAAAAATGCGATGGTGTTTACACATTACAATGTCCTTTCTTGGGCACGAAACAAGTAAACAAAAAATCAATCGTTGGTTGGGTGATGCTCAAGGACAGTGAGCTCTGTGTTAAACGCACTCGCTTTTCAACTTCATACGCTTGTATCGCATTTCTAGGGGAATTTTAGAAGTGGAAACGACCTTAAGAGGCATTATCACTGACATTTTAATCAAAATCATTAGAGCCTTTTTTTAGCACTTATTGAAAAATATGATTTTTTCATGATTTCGAACTTAGGCGCATGCCCGATTTTGACGAAAACCAGTTCCCATGGCCACCACCACCCCGTACATCAAATCTAATTTTTATATTTATCAATTTTCTAATCATCAGTAGTATACGCTATACTTCTGCAATTACAGTTTTAGATATTTTATTTATTTTGTGTGAAGAATGCACATCTTTAATCTTGTAAATAAATTATGTTACTTTTGCGCTTACTTGCTATTTTTGTATTAATTTTAAACATGACACTATAAATCCATGTAGTTGCTACGCAAATGTAGACTAATATTTGTATTTTTTAACGTCATGAAACACGTCGCACTTCGATTTCGCCCGCTGTGAAGTGTGAAGTAGAACCTTGAAAATACCTTTCGTTTTATAGAAATTCTCCCTGAAGATCGGTCAAAACATGGTCTAAACGTTTTCGCTCATAAATGACGTGGCTTTCAATATGATGAATTGAAATGTGGTGTATAGAGTAAATGATGTATTCTAAATCGAATGAAATGATAAAAAATAGGGGTTTGTATTGAAATTTTCTTAACGGCTCCTTAAGAAAAAAAAAATTACCTCAAATGTATAGAAAATCGTAAGCAAAATATTTTGGTGCAAATCGCAAGATTCTACGATAATTAGAAACGAAGATATAGCCATCGTTTTGGTTTCTTTTTTGCATACTGTACCTATTATAACTTCGGTACAAAAACATACAATTATATACTAAAAACTAAATAATTATACAAAGTAAGTAAAACATACAAACAAAATACTTGCTTTTTATGCGAAATTGAGGTTTACCAGCTTTATTCATACAAATAAATACCTAAAAAAAATGCATCTCAAAACAACTTTCGCTATAAGTTTGAAACATAAGACTTGTTATTATTTAAGAAAAATCCAGCAAGCTTTAGTGATGGAGGCCTTAAGATATCAGACCAGCGATCAGAAGTTGCGTTGTTCAAATTCGACCAGACGCATAGAAAAGTTATTTTAAATTGAGAGTGGTTTTCTAAGTAAAAAGTTGAAACAAGTGTTTTCAGAGCTTTGATAAGCATGCAATTTAATTGAAGAATACGTAATTTTTTTCGAATTACACCATTTTAATAGTTTAACTCAAAGTATTAAAGTTACTTCTTGAAAATGAGTGAAAGGTGAATATCCAAAATCCATTGACCTGTTTTAATCATTCCTTACTCGGGCTAAATTTCTAAACTTCATTGATAATTTTTGGGGGTATAGATCCTCGAACTTATTAGTTTATACAAAAGGCACTTTCTCTAAACAAGCTGAGAGGAATACAAATAAAGAATGATAAGAATATATTAAAGCGTTTAAGCTGTAGGTCTGGCAAAAGTTCACAAGGGATCAGTAGGGGAAGGGGGGGGGGGGTATAAGAACCCATCAAATCATATTAAAGGCACTTCCTCTAATAAATCTGAGAAGAATAAAAAAAGAATGGCGAAAAAACAGCAAATAGTTTTGGCTGTAGCCCTGGCTAAAGTTTTGGTCAGAACCAGAAGAATCAGAAGCAGAAGAACCAAATTACAGCGACTTCGAGGATTTTTTAAGGATATTTTTACCATGTTCCCTTGTTTAATGTTTAACAATTATGTTGTTATTTTTCATCTATTCACTCGGGGCAACAAATTGGGGGAAAATCAGGGTTCTAGCTGCAAATAGAAGCTGAGCTGTTAGGGTTCGAAAACGGGCCTAAGCTCTGCCAACATAATAGACGTTTGCATATCTGCCGCTTTGTCATTGGACTCGGCCTAGAACACTGCCACTCTCCTCGATTCAAAGAACACTTTTAAGCTTAAAATGTAAAAATTAGTGTTGTAAAAAAGTTTATCTAGAGCTTTAAAAGAACTGTAGAAGAATAGCAAAGATTCGAATTTAAGTAATACTTACTTATATGTTGAGAAAAACCGTATACAACTTTATAAGTGTTCACAAACCTAAAATTTAAAAGGAGAGAAGCATCCAAAGTTGAATCAAACACACTTTTGAAACCGTTTGTCTTGAGCGAAAGAACACAAGTCATGGACTACGGAATAAATTTTCTGTACTCTTTTCAGTTGTGAAAAAATTTAACTTCGACCGGCCGGATGATTACCAATACAACTGGCATTGTCTGATGATTGGTGAAGAATTTTATTCAACCCGACAAATTGATGAAGGAAGTTTGTTAATATTGTTAGAAGTTGGTAAAGGGGGAGAACAAGTCTGGTCTTTCTGAGTGGTAGGCTAACAAATGCGTAAAATGAAATTAAAAAAAAAAATTAAAAAAAATCAAAACTTAGTTGACCATTTACAGTTGGCAAATTTTTTCCTGAAAATGAAGGTTCGAGCCTCATATTCTCCTCGGAAAGGGTCCAGTTCGGTTGAAATCAGGTGTCAAAGCCTTCACGTGTTATGCCTCAGCAACACTGCGGACAGAGCTACCTTCCGAATCGACCATTTCGACGTTCTAAGTGAATCCATTTGGCGAACTTTCATTTTTCTACGGCTCAACGAGTACTGATAGATCTTTCCAAAGACCATGAGCTGAAGGTGGAAAAAAAACCAGGGAAAAAATAATATCCTTCATAACTAAACTCCTTGTGTTAAGGTCATTATCTAAAGTTGAAAACTACTTTATGTGTATACTATTTTCACGTGAATTTCGTTTGTTAGATGCTTATACACACAAATAATGAAGTTTAATTCCCTAATAAGAGAGTATTTCTACTATATATAGAATCGAAATTGAGAAAAAGACATCGTTATAGATCGCAAATACAGGGTATTCATAAATTAATAAGATATTTACAAAATCAATAATTCACGATCACTTAAATGTATTTCAATGGTGCTGACGCATAAATGCCAAAAAAATCTTTTCGTTTTTCACTCGTAACAAAAAATATTCTTTTTTTTTTTATCAACAGATGTCTCTTGACATCAATTTCTAAATTATAGCTACTTTAAACCTCCATCTTTTGATACAAACAGTATTTTCTTGTGGAGAAATAATGTATTTTTAAGCATTTTTTATAAAACTCCACCGCTATACTCAAGAATATTTTTGTATTTTCGATATTTCGAAAAACCTGTTAAATTTTAGATCACCCTATTGTAAATACTCTAAAGCTAAAAATGCAATTTCAAAAGCTCTTTCAAACACCTAAATTTTTGTCCTTGTTTGTAATTTTTCATTCATCCATCACAAAACTTCAGAATTTTTAACGTTATACTTCTCTTCAGTTTTAAAATCATTACTTTCCTTTTGTTTGAATATAATGAATTTCATTCGTCTCTCTTAACAAGCAGTGAAATATGCAATTTTCTCATTCAAGTTCAATTAGCCTCCCTTCATTGAAGTCGCCACTCCGGACTCCACAAACTTTCCAATTGTGATTATCCTCTCTTTCAAAACATCCTTTCGATGTCTGGTCCAGTGATGTTGAAGAGGCTTCTGTGTCAGAGATGGGGATACATACAAAATCTTTTATCGGAAGAATAGCGAATACCGAATCAATATTGACCCTTTAAATAAGGTATCCATTAGTCCGAGGGATGCTGCGTCCTCCAAGGATACGAGACAAAATGTGAGAGCGTCTCGTACCTATCTTTGTTCTTTCTGTGGGATAGTATCTTGCGTACCGTTACTGCTGATATGCAAATTCTGAAATAATAACTGCTTTGAACTCCGTTTATTAATAGCGGAGAAAACAATATATGCTATCATAAGTATATGTAATTTAAGGGTATATAACCAGGGTAATGAAACGTAATAAACAGTTGTGTATTGGTAAATCGGGAAATATTACAGAATAAGTGATTTTTTAAAAACTAAAAGATATATTTAAAACTTTCTTCTTACTAATGTTCAACATTCCTCAGCAATAAATTTAATATTTTTAAAATTTCTTTCAAATATTTTTTTTTATGAATAATTTTGTTACATTTCATTGCAGCACTTTTTTTAGTAATTTTAAAAATACAAAAGACCGGGAACAGTCAAGAATATTCAAATAGTTTTTCCCCAGAACAATTTGAAAATTGATTAAACATAAATCGTGATTCTTATTTCAATGAATTTAGATGTTTTGCAGTTTTTGGGGATTTTATTTCTTGTACTGATATTCCATAGTCTTCTTCTACCTAATATAACTCCCTTTGTTGATTCTCTAACTTTTTAGCAGTCTGCAATCTTTAATGCTATTCATACTATACAAGACTATTTTTTTTTCTGAGAAAAATTTAATAAAATAATAAAAAAAATTATAAGGATATTCAGACTGACTCGATGAAAATTACAATAATTGATGAAAAAAAGTATTTGAAGTGTAATTCGTAAAATATAATTTTTTGGCAACAGATCTAAACATTTTTTTCAAAAAAATAAGCACATGATGCCTTACTAGTTTCCCTCAAACGATTTGACTTGACCAATCTTTCTCGCTTGGATTTTTTTTAGCTTTTACAACAATAGTATACCTTTACAATAACTAACGTACTTTTATTTTAACTATTTTTTGCAAAAGATTCATTCGCAGCGTGCTTAAAATACATTCCATTTTTCAATTAAGTAATTTCTATTTATTTTTTTAAGGAATTGCCACCTACATTGCCATTTAAATAATTAAACGACACACTTGATTATCACCAATGTAGTTCTTGCATGGTCATTGATTTCTTGGCATTCCTCTGACGTCATACTCACTAAAGAACAAGGAAAAGCTACGAAACTGCCCCTCTCATGTAGCAGCCTTAATGTATCTCGGAATAGGAACGGACAAAGAAGACGATGCGTAGTAGGCCATCGATTTGTTCGTTAGACGATTAAAAGGGGGCTTCTTTTATGGTTGAGAGATGGCGATTGAGTGGTGTTGGGAATGATTCCTGTGATCCCGATTAATCTCTGAGAATTCCACGAACACGGAGATTTACGTGTTAGGCCCTCGGAACAAATGTTATGTTGTTCTGGATTCCAAAGGATTCCCGTTTCTTTTTTGAAGAAGTTGTTGGAGTAACTATTACGATATTGCAATGATTAATCTTCTAAATCGTGTGAAGGAATAATGTTTAACAGTTTAAGATAGATCTCAGGAAATGTAAATAATACAACTGAGATAACTTTTCCATATTTAAAAAAAAAATGACATTTGATGCTTCAGAATAATTACTTGTGTAGTTGGGCAAGACGCTGATATAAAATTAATCAAGTAATTAATCAATCAATCACGTAATAATTAATGATCAGTAAAATATTGTCAATTCATTGTGTTCATGGGTCAGTTCAAGTAGGGTTTATTGTCTAGGAACTTTTATCTGAAGCGCTAACTAAGTAGTATTGGTTATTCCCATTTATTGGGAGTAGGGCACCTGGGCTGGGGGGGGGGGGGGTAGTGTGGCCACTCTATTTTCAAATTATATTTATAAGGGTTGCTGTAAAGTTTAAATAATGAACATTTGATCACTAGTTGTTTAAAATATAATATAAAGTTTAAAATGCATAAGCTTTAATTCTACCAGTACACTCTCGCCGAGATAAGACGAGCCGCTGCGAGTGGGGGAGTACCCTGACTCGAGGGTGGAAAGAGCCGTGAGCACCAAGTACACTCTCTCACTCGCAGCGACTCGTTTTGTCTCGGACAGAGTGTACTGGTACCGTAAGTGTTGAAAAAAAAAAAAAAAGAAAAAATACTTGCATTCATTTACCATTTTTTTTTCTTCCCAAAACTCTTCAATTTTTCTCAATAAACTGATTTGCACTAAGTTTAGGGAAAAAGGGCATAGGAGAAAGACACAACTGCATTCTTTAATGAATATAACTATATTTTTTTTTGGAAAGTAATTGAATGTAATAAAAAAAAATTCTAAAAAGTCCAATGAAATTCTCCAAAGAAATCGATAATTAATAAAAATGGTAAAAAAGTATCAATTCACCTCCGTATTGAAAAAAAAAAATTCATGTCCGAAATTTGGTTAGGTAGAAATAGTTTTGCGTTGCTTCGTATTAATAGTGGTCATATTTTTTTGTCACAAATGTTTTTAATACGCTTGTGGTTCATGCTCGAACTAAACATGATTTGATGAAAGAAATCATTATATATGTCACTGAAGAGCATTAAAATAACTAACATCTGGTCCAAATACATTACAGTGTAAACGTGAGTAAAAGTACTCTTTTAATGACTAGTACAGTAACATTTCAAATTATTTAATAAAACATGTTTTGTTAGTTGAAACAAGTTACAATAGAAATTACATAATAATGGAAGAAAGTTTGTTTATACTTCTATAATTATGTAGTTTATATTGTAACTTTTCAACTTACAATACACAAGTCACTAAAAAATTTGAAATGTGACAGTACTAGTCATAAAAAAATGTGTTGCAATTTATAAATTTAATCGTTAATATTAATTTGCTTTAATCGTACATAAATGTACTAAGAGTTAATATAAAGGTTCTGTGTGTCTGGCTATATGTTTACTGAAATCGAGATACCCAGAAAAATACAACAAATTCTGAAAAAATGGTATATATATCAAACGAAAGGTCTCATCGGGACAAATTCTAAAGGAAAATTCAAGTGTAAGTAACCTGCAATGGTGACTGAAAGCCAATTTGCAAACCGTTACTCTTAAATTTACAATTACTGCTTTAATTAGTTTCGATTATATTTTTAGCTTTATATCTTTACTCAAACTATAGACAACAGATTACAAATTGGACATTAGGTTACAAGTTTCTTCACAAGATTTCAAGTCTGGAGAAGATTACAGTCATTGGATGACGTCAGTTTTTACATTCTTTGTTATGACCTTGGTTACCTGACATGATGTAAAATAATATTAATGAGTGTATAAGTGTCCTTTTGGTGACAATTACTCTGCTAATACGACTTCATCAGTATTATTTTAAAAATTTGGTGCAGTTTAAACATGCATTGAGTTTTAATTATTTGAATTCTAATTCAACTTCATAACTTTTGTTGCTTTTAATGTTAAATCAAAGATTTTGATTCACTTACGAAAATTGGACATTAAAATCAATTATAACGCTAACAATAAATTGACTTATTTAAATGTAATTCTTTCTTAATGAAATCCATCTACATTTTCTCATTATAATAATGATAGGGTCCTTAAATTTAAAAATGGAAAATATCTATTTTATACATTTAATTAACGTTATTATTTTCTGCCTCGTGCAATCTTCAAAGATTATAATTTTCTCATTATAAGTTATCAATATGTGCATTAGAGTTATTATCTAGATCTAATTACGAATACAGTTCTACAAATATACTCCAGATATTAAGATATTTTAATTAACGTAAATGTTCACTAGCGAGAAATTGAATGGTTATACAGTATTTTCCTTTCATTAGTTTCTACTTCATATACAGTCATTTTTAATTTATTTGTTTAGCTAAACTATATTGATCTGCAAACAGCATTTTTGCAGAAATGTGAACGGCAGGATATATAAAATTTCCTGTAAATTCAAATTTTATTTTTAGATAAAATTTTAGTAAAAAATATTGATGATGCAAGATATGTTGAGCAGGAAGACATTAAACCAATAATTTTAATTAAAACTTTGACTGCTATTTTCCATGCAATTTATTTTTGTTGGTTTATTTTACAGTTGAAGAACACAATTTGTTGAATGTAACTTGCTACATAAACTTTATAAGTAAATAATTTCTGATGATACTGATCTTTATACTTCTTATGGGGAAGTTGTGCCTAAAACCTGATATCAGCTAAGAACTTAAATCTTTAATGTTGAACCTTACATCTAAACTTAATACAAAAATTAGTGTCGACTGAATGAAATATTTTACAAACATAATACTATACAGATGATGTTATTACTATTGAATGTTGCTAATCTCTATAGTCCATTTTTGTATGCAATTTAAAAAAAAAAATCCCTCCCCATTCCCCTTAAAGAAAAATGTGTCCGGAACTCAACGTGACGTAACTAAATATAGAAGCGGTTAGTTATAGACAATGGCTTTAATATAATTTTAGATATTATGAAGCGAAATGTATTGATATTTTTTCTATAGATTGTAAGTTTAAACGTGTTTGATACTTTAGATAGAAATATTTTTTCAGTCAGTTTTTTCTAATTCATTTAAGGAGTTTTATATAAATAGTCTATATTACACAGTGTTATAATTTTATACGGGAGACAATTGTAAAAATGCATAAAATTGTTACACATATAAATTCACACTGTTTAAACTTTCATACTTTTATAAATAATTCTTTTTAATTAAAATTATATGGAAGCTAACATAAAAGCGTAATAGAGCTTAGACAGTTAATTTACCATCAATATAAGTTTCTTCAAAAATTTCGTCCTTTATTTAAGTAATAAATTTGGTAAGTTCCCGAACCAATGCAGAACAAAATATCAGGTTCTCAACAAGTTTGGTATTTAAAAATTAAGTTTGTCAATTAAAAAACAAAAAAACAAGACCATGCGTCATTTTTAAAAATACTATTAATCTTTTGAAATTATTTTTGAATCGTTATGATATATATCAAAGAAGAAAATTGTTTGATTTAAATCAGACGCAATTTTCCTTCATTAAAAATTAATTATTTAAATTATAATTTGGGGATCTATTATTCTTTATATGGTTTTTATAGGCATGAATTAGTAATCTTTAGATCATATAATTTTATTCACGCACTTTTGATTCTATGCGAAAATTATTTCTAGAAATAAAAATAACCAAACGATAAACAAACTAAAATGGAAACAATTAACATTTTCGCACGTGATCTTTAAAGATATCGATTCTAAGACTTAAAGACGAATTGTCTTCTTTATCCACACTACTCCTCCTTTACGCATGTACATCAATGACAATCCCAGGTTCAATCACATTTCTATGACTTCATCAGACAAGAAACCTATCACTTGTATAAAAGTTCAAATTGCCAGAGCAAATGTACTTGAACTTGATGGTAAATGAAACTGTAGTGAATGTTTTAAATAAAATGTTTGGGCACAGTCTCTTATGGTAATAATAATAATAAAAAAATTTAAAGTTAAAGATGAGGGGGGGGGGGGGGAGAGAGAGAGAGAGAGAAACGTCCAGTACGTAAGTAGAAGCAGTCACTTGTTTCTCATTCTAATTCTTCTGGTTCTCTCTCTATGTGATAAAATCAGTTACTTTTCTTCAAGAAAAAGGAGAAAAGGTTTCCAAATAAAATAGAAAACTTTAAAATTCAATCAGTTTGATGTTTACTTATAAAATAAGAAAATTGAAAACCTCAATTCTTCTTTCTCTAAACCTTTGAAATAGTAAACCCTAAATTGTTATAGAATAAAATAAGCAGTTATAATAATTGGCTTTGCCTAATCACTAGAATGAAATAGTTAGGAATGTTATTTGGGTTATTCTGAGCATTTTCATGCATTAGAAACAAATGTATAAATCTTGTTTATTACTTAAAAATAGAACAAATCGAGATGCAAGACATTTTATGCTCCTGTAGAATACAACACATTTATTATTTTCTCGTTTAGGCAAAAATGTCCTTTAACTTTTCTCGTAATACTCATACATTATTTCCCTGAATAGATTTTATGTTTTAATTAGTAGTGTAGTTAACAATATTAAACTATTTTAAAATTTAATTTTGTAAATAACTTAATAAAAATATTTAACAATAATTTATTAAAAAGATTAGTAATTTAGAAGTTTCAAGAGGTTTTTTTTTTTTTTTTTTTTTTTTTTTTTTAAATCCTGTAAAAGTAAAATGCTACTCTAAAAATTTATATTTTAATTTGCTTGACTTCATTAACAAATGGTTACCTTAAGTTAAAAAAATTAAAAATTAGACTTAAATGATGTGATGAAACAAGAATTACCATCTCGGTCACCCGTTCTTACCCTGAGGTATAAATTTAAAAACGCATCAAAATCATGCTACTATTGTTTTTCATGGAATAAATCAATAGTAAATATATAATAAGCTGTATTGAAAAGAGTAAATAATTTAAATTTATAACCAATTGCTATTGTAGGAATCCTAATGATAATAGTTTCTGATAAGTTCGCTGTATATTTGATTTTAATGAGTGCATTTTAAAAGTTACCCTTACAATTTCCTCCCTTTTTATTTTCAATTACCCATCTGTTAACATAGAGTAATGAAAGTATTGGATTCGCTGCCATTGAAAATTTATATTTCTCAGCAACTGCCAAAACACGGTCCTAATTATTTCGAGTAAAATCAATATAGTAATGCCTTTTAAGGTGCTCTAAACATCCCCACCTTCAAAAAATGAAAACGAATGTATCTCAAACTGAGTTCTCTTCCCTTGAGCATCACCCATCAAAGACTGTTTCTTCTCTGTTTAGCTCACAAGAAAGGATAGTGTAATGTTTATCGAAAAACATTTCACCATTTTGACAGCATTATTTATTTATTTATTTATTTATTTATTTATTTATTTATTTATTTATTTATTTATTTATTTATTTATTTATTTATTTATTTATTTATTTATTTATTTATTTATTTATTTATTTATTTATTTATTTATTTATTTATTTATTTATTTATTTATTTATTTATTTTAGCTGCCTGTGTAAGAATTAACGCCAAAAATATCAGCAAATTGACAATTTTTCAAAATAACAAAAATTTCAAAACAAAAACTGTAAATTACACTAATCCATTTCACATTTAATTGCAGTGACCAGAATTAAGGGTAATTAAAAGTTGTGCCTTGTTTCACGCTCCTAATTACTTGTATTTGCATCGATAATTGGACTTAACCTTTTTCTTAATTAAGATAAGGGCTGTCCTGAGCACAAGTATAACAATGGCAAGTAGAATCTCTTGAGCCTTCTACAATACATTGATGTTAATAATTAAAATATCTCCATCACTTCCAGCTTGTATGACTTCAAAATTGTTTTTGATTGAGGTTTGAGGTTTTCAGTATAATAATCAGTGGCTTTTTGTTTTCGGAATTAAGTCGAAACCACTTTTAATTCATAAGCACCCTTATTAGAAATTATTGCAGTATCGCCTTAAATGTTCGTAACTTTTGTCATCGTAAACAAATACTGTGACAGCTTATATAAAATTCTTTTCTATGCATCTAACATTGAGATTGCGTACAACATTGTAGGAACTGCAAGTTAACTTGTTCCATTTCACTGTATGAAGCAAATAACTTTCTTTAATTATGAAGGTTATACAAAAAATGACTTTGTGTAGGGGTTTCTGTAAGTTCATTTCAACTGATGCTCAGTACTAATTTTCAAATTTTCTTGCTGAAAACCAGCTGTTCGTTAGTAAAAGAAACCCAGCTCTCTCTATTCCTTAAAGACATTATCACTGCCTCACTTTGTAACTCCAATCTCTCTCTCTCTAATTTTTTCTTCCATAGTAACACCTGCGAGACACTCCACACTCACAATCTACACAAATGCATTCCGTCCATTTCAAATGTTACCCCTTACGATTTTCTTCCTCTTTATGTATATTATCGTCTATGAAATTGATTATAACTTTTTAATGGGTTGTTATATCGCCTTACTTTCGTTTACTTTCTAACCAGCATAAAAAAAATCTAAAAATATGCGTTACTTATCTACATTATGCCAACATTAATTTTTCAGGTTAAAAAAAAACATTTTAACCCCCCACCCCCATAAGAAGAACATCTTTACACCCTAGAATTTCATGAACTCATTCAGCCCCCCCCCCCCCAATTACCATAACAAATGAAACGTTTTTGTCAAGTTCCATAACTGCACAGTTTTTCATTTTTATATGTTCTATTTTACCTCTACAATTACCTTCCCTAGCTTTTTGCCTGTATTTTCGTCCATGAAAAGTTTTGCCACTTTTCTAGATTGGTTATATCATGTGGCCCTTCCATGTTAAAAATTCCAATAGACTCTTTTGATTTTTCATTTTCATGACAAATTAAACATTTTTACAAAGTTTCATCAATGAACCAATTTTTTTTTGCCTCTCTTATAGTTTTTGGTACTGTTTTACCCATACCTGGTACTGTTACCTAAACTCAAGGCTCAAGGTATCTATTTCCCCCTGTTTCCAGGTCTTACCACACTTCAGTGAAGAGTGTTACACAAAATTGAATACTTTGATTATAATACTGTAGGAATTTAATAGATGTAAAATGAAAAAAATGGGAATCTTTGATAAGCTTCCTTTAGAATTCATTAATTTTATGTGCTTATATTTTGGTTAGTTTAATTTTGAAGCGTTTTTTTACTATCTTTGAATGTTAACAACAAAACCATTAAAATTTTTAATTACAATAACTTTCTAGGGAAGTTTTTAAACTATCATTCAAAAGGCATGATGGCTTACATGCCAGGAATAAAATTCTGTTTGATTATCTACACTACCCAACACATTAATAATTTCAATCAAGCAAAAGATCAAATCCTAACATATTTTAAAGAAACATGAAAGACGCAGTGCTTTCATTCCAACAATGTTAAGTTCCGATAAATGAAAACCAAACGTCCTTGCTTCTCAAAATCTCATGAATATAACACGTACCATATTCCCTATAAACATCTTGAATGATACCTTATTTTTTACAAACAACATATCCCCCACCTCTCAACCCTTGAGAGTTCATACATCCTATTACCAATAACCAGGAACGCAACCACCGAACCATTTCGCAAATGGCATCGTTCTAAACAATCATTTGGAACCGGAGCGATCAGCATCGTAACAACACAATCACGATCATAGACTCTAGAATCTCTAACAATAATTGCTCTTTTATTCTACTGCTCTCTTAGAAGAGGTTCTTTTCTTGCCCCCTCTTGATGTATCTCTTCTGCTACGAAGCACCCCTACAGTTCTAGAATGCTTCCCCATTAAGAAAGGATTGATGTTGCTTCAGGATGGAATGGGAGCATTTTCCGGTTGCGCAACACAAGCTATGACTGACCGAGAGGATAAAATTGAGCAAGGTATTTAATGGTTCGGTTTTTTTAAGCAGTGTCTGGAGAGTGTCATGCGATCTTGCTGTTAGAATCGAATAGTTTGGTTTTTTGAAGTTTATTTTAAATTATCGCTTTCATGGATTTTGCGCTTTCACAGATGAGTGTCACGCTTGGAAAAATTGAAGTTTTCTCTAAACAGGTTTGTAAAATACTTCAGGAAGGATAATCTATGAAATACCTCCATTAAAAATGGCTCTTAACACGTTATTAAATATATGCAATACAATTGATTCGGTTCATACCGGAAGATCCAGTTGTCAGTAGGTGGTTTTTTTTTTTTTTTTTTTTTTTTAAATCTTTCTTTTTAGAAAAAAATTAAAACAATTAAAGAACATTAATGATTTGAAGAGTATATATAATGACCCTAGTAATGCCATTTTGGCCCTAACTCAATATTAATTTTTTTTGTGACTGATCCCTTTTTAGTTTATTTCTCAAGGCTGTATATTGCACATCCAGATCGTACTCAATTTCTTTAGGTTAAAATTGAATTCGTCGTGTATTTGCGTTTGCTTCAGCATATTAAATTAATTAATTTTCTTCATTTCCTCCTATTTTTATTAAACTGTTTGCCAAGATTAATTTCGGTACCGAATATTGTCTACATTTAAAAAACAGCAACATATTTTTATTCTATCCTTGGTACCCTCTCTTTTATTCCTTATATTTGAACTATGTGTATTGTAAAATGTAACCGGCAATTATAGGTAATAACCTATTACTCATATACCTCTATACTTAGAATAAAATTATATCGTAATATTAATGAACTTCTTATCCCCTTCCCAAACTAAGCACTAGCATTAAACTAAGATTGGAAATGTACGAGGAAGAACAAGTTCACACAAAAAAGTGTGTTTCATTTGTAAAAATACTCGCCCATATTTACAGATTTTAATCCAGGAGAAAAATTTCCCTTCCGTAATCTCTTCATTTTAGCTGAAATTGCAATTGTTATTTACATGTTCAGAAATCAGATATATCAATCCGGATTTAAGTCAATCTCCTAAGTTAAATTAAATTGAAGATTACTGAGATTACTGCAAGGATAGTACTAGTAACAATCTAAAATGAAAAAAAAAAAGAAAAAAATACAAAAACAATGGGAAACAAGATGAACATTTTTAACTTTTTGCTAATTTGCCACTTAAATTCCGAAAGGAATTACAAATAATTTGAAATTATAATTACAATACAACTGACTTTAAGAACTAAAATCGTTTTAACTCTTAGTAATTTCATTCAATAAAATGTCTATTAGTGATAAAACAAAGCCATTATCTATTACAGATTGCACACAATGTGCAAATGAAACCAAATAAAATAATAAAGACTTCACGTACATCTGTATCTAGATTTTTTCGCGTTTTGTATTCTTAAGAAAAGCTTCCTTTTCTTTTCTTAAACACGCATTCGCACAAGCGTAGATTTCTTCTGAAGAAAAAAAAATCCCTCTGGTGATTTTATAATCTCAAAAGCAGAAAAGATACGCATTGAAAATTATGCATTTCTCCCTTTTGTCCCCAACCATTGTCTCCTGTAACCCGACTGTGATTCTTTATACCCATTTTTTCCCCTAATGACAGAGCAGAAAAAGAGAAATTTCTTTTCACAGAGAAAGATAAGAAATGTCTTCGCCATACCCGAACGTCCAACACAAAGAAAGAGGGGGTACAGTGTGTGCCATAGAAAAGGGCGTCTCTTGTGCTCTTAATCCAATAATAATCACGTGCCACGTGCAGAGTTCTTTGAATCCGGACAGAACCGCTTTTCACGTTCCTTGAATACACCGCACATAAAAAGCCGAATTATATACTTTATTTCGGGCACGCTTATGCTTTTGTGCTTTGGCGACTTTTATTTTTTTATCCTTATTGTAAGTCGCGCTGAGTCGGGGTAAATTTATTTCAATGATAAGGGTTATGTGCACTTGAAATCGCGTGGAAGTGGTAAAAGACTCCTTTGTGGAAATTGGCCCTTGTGGTGGCATGCTTTTATTGGATTGAGTGCAGTGCTAACCAAGCAGATCTATTTCGTTGTAATATTATTTCATTTGTATGCTAAATGCAAGGATATGCACAGCATTTAGTCATGTGTAGGATAATTATCTAGATACCATTAAATGATGTGGTAGTGTGAGTTTTCAAGTCTTCTAATTCCTCGCTAGTTCATATGATGGGTTTCGAGACAACTGCTATAAGTTTTTCTTTCGATTCCTTGCTTGATAATAATACGATTCCCTTGTCATATCTCATCACCTGTTAAGAACCATTACCTTTAGAACCATCACCTGTTAAGAACCATTACCTTTAGAACCATCACCTGTTAAGAACCGTTAGAGACACATCTTGAACATATTTTCATAACATTTTGTATACATATTATTTAGACCATGAGATAGACATATTATTTATACCTGAAGATAATAAACATGTGATAGAAGTATGACTTTTTAATGGCTTGTATTACTCCAAAATACTGTGAGTACCTCTGTAAAAAGTGATTTTAATAAATAGTCACAAAATACGCGTTTATTAAATAAAATACATATAATACGCATATCATCCACAAGAGGTAATTTGTAAGAACCTGGACAAGAATAATTTGGTGAAACTTTTAAATTAGCGTGGTTTCAAAACTTTGAAGCACATGTTGAAAGCTTCAGTCGGAAATTCGAGGGGTATCGAGATTTGAGTTCAAGTCAGTGAGATATCTTTCATGTGGAAGAAATGTTTACAAATGTTTTCTTGTACATTTTAATAAGAAACGTGTTATATGGAAACATACTGGTCCGTGAAGAAAACATCTCTGAATAATGGATTATTAAAAGATCTAGACTAGATGTGTGGTTCAGAACCTTCTTAAGCTTTCCTTAGAGATCTACATGCAAAATGGGGTCGACACAAATCTTATGGCGTAATAAGGTATCTGTATCAAAATATACGATTCTCAGAGAGCTCAAACAACAAAAATTTGTAGAATATACATAAAAAAATTCACTGCATTACGCGACATCCGATTTTTTTTTTTTTTTTTTTTTTTTTTTTTTTTTTTTAATTTTAATGTTCACAACTTTTTCGGTCTTTCATGAGAAAAAAGTTATTTTTCTTCTCACAAAATAAATATTCTTGAATGATATAAATTCTGTCAGAATTGGCAAACTTTAGGCTGAAAGGCATATTTAGTTACTCTGAGACAAGTGTGACTGCGCAATATGGTGCAAGAAATAACTAAAAATATCGTACAAATTAAGAAAAAAAACAAAAAAATAATCAGTGTATCTACTAAACAATGATAAAGAAAATATAATTTTTTTTTACATTCACATGCAAAACAACTCATTCCAATTGATTTCCGAACCAAATATAGATGTATTTTACCCAGGTCATCTTAGTTCAGATTTCTGATTCCTCACAGTTAACCTTTTTTCTACCAAAAACATAACATAATTGAGTATTTTTTCCTCACCAACAAAAACTGAATTGCAATCAGAAAAAATCTGGGTTTTTTAAAATGTACTAGTGATAAATATAGATTGAGTAACACTCAATTTAAATAAGACCACAACTATTAGATTTATTCGACACTTATTATATATATATAGGCAAATAGTGGTAATGAGGTAGTTTAATAATGAAAAATTATCAGTTTCAAGGAGAAAAACTTAAATTTTCCGTTTCGATAGGTGAAATTCTTGAAATTTTCGCTTTACTATGGATGCTAAATCTCCAACAAATTCTTTAACAATGAATCCAAAAAATACGTTTGAAATGTTTTTTGTAAGAAATAATTAATTTTGAATGGATTTTTTTAATTAAGTTAAAATATTTTCATTTAATAAATCACGCAATCTCAAAATGTTTTTAATAAATACGATACTTATAAGAAATTGGATCTTTAAACTTATAAAATGTATTTTTCGGCATATTTTTTTAAGATTAAGAAATAAACGAAGACAATTAAGAAAATAACAGTATTTTTTAATTCAAAATTTACAATTTACTTGCACTACAGAAACCTTTTTGTGAAACATTTATTTTTAGAGGCATACATTTAAAAAACAGTTTGAGATGTACAGATTTTTCTGAAATTTTAAAATATATTTTTCGTATATAAAGTTCGAAAACTATTTGAACCGCTTTATCATTTTAACATTTAATTAACTTTTTGCATAACTAATCATAATCAATAATATTGTACATAAATATAAAACACATAATTTATTATTTTGCATTTGTTAAAAATATACATGAAAATGAAAATAAGTATAAATGTGTTTGATTACCATTATTTTCTATTTATAAATGAAAAATAGATTTTGATACTGAAGTTTTATTTTAAGAGATAAATCTCCTATACATTTGAAATGTTTTATGCTTTTCTTTTTATTTAATTTATTTATAAATCCGTCACTCTGCAAAAAATATGCCCATGTAAATAGTTATCAAATAATTGTTGAATTGATAAAGATTTCATAGTACTTAATAATAAAAATTAACCAACCCCAAGTTGTACAATAACAGTGTACCATTTGGGGGAAAAAATGCTTGCTATTCAAACATTTCGACATAATATTGAACAATAATATATTTACTGGAGGCCTTTTATTAAATATATATTTAAAAGCTGTTGGCATAGAAGTTTTTTTCTGGGATTATTACATTGATAAGGCACGTAGTTCACCACAATCAAGAGATCTACTACAACACCTCTCTTGTTAGTATCCGCTTAGTCGTCTACTTCAACACAAAACACTGTATATTGTTGAGTCAGTCATTTTCAGATGTTTTTTTGTTTTTTTTTACTTGACATGGTTGAATCCATGATAGTAGTATTCTAGTGTCTTCCATAGTTTGCATACGGTGGTTAGCGAAACTAAGACATCAGCGATTTTTTAGTTCTCAGGAAAGAAGGAAGCCATCAACGGTTTTCGACACGAACAGTGTGAAAACCCTTTGGCTATGAAATAATCCTTTTTGCTCCATGGTAAAAGTGCTTGGTCTTTTGTCGAAACATAATATTCTTTTATTCTAGTGTTCGTGACGGAAAGAGAGTCGGGCCTTTTCTTAAGCTTTTTCTGAGAGCTCTTGTTGTATTTGATAGGGTATTCTTCAGGATTCCGACATCATAAGAAAATCGTGTTTTATTATGCTGGTTGTAGCTGAAGACATCTCCTGATTTTACGATTGATGGTTGTATGAATTGATGGTAAAAATGAACGTACGGTCGTTTTCTAGCATTCTGCTAACTCAAACTCAGTTATATAAACTTCCACTGAAAAATATGCACAATTGGCTAAAATTAAGCTGGGTGTCTTCCTTTTTCCTTTAAGTATTAATGAAATTGGCCTCAAAGTCTCTACTGCTTCATTTTCATTCTAGAAAGTTTCATTTTTAATAAACGAGTAACAAATATTTTGCTATGACTCCAGTTAAATAACAAAACATCAAACATTTCAAAATATTTTTAGTACAAAGTGGAACAAAATGTAGTTGACTTCTTAGTGAAAGTTGTTTTCCTTATAGCCTAATGATTAGACTCCTCAAAAAAGAAGACGTCATTTTCTATAGGAATGGTTAAATATTTGAGATATTTATATTCTACATCTGAAATATTCAATTCGAAATCTAATAAGTCTGCAAACTATTATGATTTGTTGCAATTTCACAAGGATAAGAAAAGTAAATGAAACGTATGGACAACATGTTTCTCCTTTCCAATTATGGCGGTGCCCAAAACAAGGAATATACTATATGGATTAACTGATGTAGTTTCCAGTAGAGTAACTTACTGGTTTTTTTAATAAAGTAGACATTATTTAAATTATGTAAGTTGGTTCTTTTTAAATATAAATTAAATGGGGGTCACTTTTCAGTAATTAAAAAGTTGTCCGTCATATGTTTAATGCATGTATTATACAAAGCATACCTTAAAAGTACTTTACTTTTCCCCGATATATACTTACAAACTCATACGCATGGTGGTTCGAATGGTACGCAGCGTTTTGATGTTACAAATAATGATAAAACATGTAAGTAAATACCAGTATTTTAAGCTTTTTTTAAAAGGTCTCCGTACAACCCCGCACGATATAACAAAAATTTATAATTACACAATGCAAATATGTTGGGAAATGTTGGGACAATATTCCTCCAAATAGGTATCAAACTACTAATTTTTAGAAATGGTTTAAAGATTTTCAATAATTATGCTGTAGAACTGAATCATCTCAGTTGGTATAACGTGGTTTGAAATATTACAAAAAATAATCATACACTATAAAAGTAATTCATTAAAACATGTTTTCAATACCTTATATTGGTCCATAAAAAAAGAATAAGATATTTCTTTCTACGTTGCTTCACCCTTAATGTCTCATCAAAACTAGAAAAACCAGCCTTGCCAGAAGTGTTTTATTTGAAATACATTTCAATTCACCGACACACATCTCCATAAAAATTTATAAACAAATACCAACGTTATTTCAATCACATTAAAAATAAATAAAAAAAAGCAACGAGACCAAAAAAAAAAAAAAAAAAAGGAGTGTACTCTTCTAAATTCATGTAAAAAAAATTAAACATTTTGTAATCTTTCCCAGACAGCAAAAAATAAGGGTAAACGCAGCTCCTTCATTACCAAAACTAACAAAAGAAGCCCTTATAGTTTCCCCTTACGTCTCAGACCGGCTTTAGTTTGCATACAATTTAATCTTTCCCCTCACACACATACACACTAGACCATTAGAACTGCCTTAATCAAAATAAGGTTAAACGAAAAATCTAATTTACGTTGAGAAGCAACGGATTCAAGTCGAAAGAGGCAGGTGCAAGCTATTTGGAGAAACACAAGTTCCGAGTAAGAAGAACACGGAATATGGACATTAAAGTCCTTAAATAGCCCCTTTTCCGAGTATTGATCGTGCTGAAAATGCAAAAAAAAGTTAGCCTAAACATCGTGGAATTTTAAATACCCTAAAGTGCTGCCTCTTGTGATAATTAGACGCATTTTTAGAGCTTCGTCATGTGATTTAAAATATAGATGCTGAGGACATTACATGAATGAAGATAAATGCCACTCTTGACTTGTTTTATATACTAAATTTTGATTGTTATACTTATGTAGTATTGTGGTAATATATATTTGAAAGATGTTTATAAATAATAAAGATTTATTTTAATGTTTCATAAATTTAATCGATAAAAAGTGGCATTTCTGTCCAAAGTTTTAGAACCTCCATTATCTCTTAAAATTAAAGACAATAATTAAACACAATGGTTGGTTATTTGCATAAATAAACAAATTGAATTTTGAAAGTAACTTCTTCCTTCCTATTGTGATTCATCCGATCCACATGACAAACATATACAATTCAGCACAATTTAGTGAATTAAATCCTGCTTTTAAGATTGTTATATTGTGACTTAAAACTCTTTCTAGGGTTATTATAATGTGACTTAAATCCCCTATTAAGGCTAAACTCCCTATTATGGTTACCAAACTATGATAACAAACCATTAAAAATGTGAAGTTTTTTTTTTTATATAAACAAAAACGTTGACAAGTTTGCGAGCATGGCGTAAAAAGTTGTCATCGAATATCCATATTCAGATCTAATATCTCGTTCAGAGTCAACAACACATGTGCTACACATATAGTTACTATGGCAGCAATTTTTCGTTTGAACTTAACAGCATCTCCAGTTGCATTTCAGTTCTGATCACATTAAAAATCGACAATATGTGTCATTATGATGCCAGAAAAGTTAGAAATTATCATTAAATGGTCAAGGTCCTCCCAAGAAATTGTAAAAAGGATTTGTTTTCCATTAAAATGTTTAAAAAAAAAAAAAAATTATTAGAAAAAAATTCAACCTTCTGGAAAAATTGCCAAATTCCATTACAAATCTGTAATCTGTGTCATCATGAAGTCACTAACAAATAACTATACTGTCATTTGAGAATCAAAACCAAGAAAATGGTCATGGAAGGAGAAAGCTATCATTTTCTGTCAAAATATTTAAAAAATGATAAATTGCATCCTGAAAAGAATAAAACTCAACGAAACATTGAAAAAGTTCTACAACAGGAACTTTAAGGACACTTTAAGGGAAGGTAGATGAGATAAGATGTTTCGGTCCTTTGGATGAAACCTTGTATTTATGTCAAATTGTTATACATAAGATAAATTGTTTCTGAATAAAAAGCTTCTACGTTCTCTAATACTCAGTGGTCATTTTTAAGCAAACTTAGAAATAAATCTTTGTTCGCATTAAAACTGATGGAAGTACTCATCAGAAACAATTCTCCTTATACTCATTGGATATAATGCTGGACTTTCTCAACTGGAACAAAACTTCTTAATCATCCTTGCTTTAAAAAATGTCCATTAAGTTCAGATGAAGTAGAAGTTATACACAGATTTAATGAGTTCTTTTTCCTTACGTTACTTCTTAATTACTTTTTGAATATTTGACCGAAAATGACCCCCTCCCCCCCCCCCCCCTACTTTTAAAAAGGTTTTCAATGCTTCGTGGCAATTTTTGTGCATTAGTGACATCATAAGGACACAAATTACAGGTTTTGACAATACCTAACAAATTTGTCATATCTGGAAGGTGTTACTTTTTATAATTTTTTTGAACATTTTCATGGGGAATAGTTTTTCCTACTTGTTCTGGGAGAGCGTTGATATATTAAGATCACATTTTAAAGGTTATTGGTATCATAATAACTCGATTTATTTTTAATGCAATCGGAAAAAATATTAACGAACTCGAAAAATTGGCATTTTTTGTGTTGTTTGACGAAAAGTGATCACCAGTCTCTTTCTTCTTGGAGGACGTTGACTTTTTCTTGAAAATTTTTGAACGTTGGTGATATTCTAATGACACAAATCACCAATTTTTAACGCAATTTGTCAATTTTTGTCAGATATATATTCAAATTTCCAAAAATTTAGTATAATTTTCCCATCCTTAACTGATTTGTGAGTTATATACACATTAATCGATTTTTAAAAAATATTACTTTACTTTTGTTTTTAACAACTTTTGTGTACTACTTTAAATAAATTTTTGAAAAAATATTGAAAATCGATACACCTTACTAGATCACCTACTAAATTTATTTTTTAATAAAATGTAAGTTTTATATTCAAATTTTTCATAGAAGTTGCATACTAACAACTATTGATTTGTTACTTTTTTTTTTTATGCAAATGTGTCGTGATTTTTTCCTTTAGTTTGTAAACTGCTACAAGTAGTTTTAAACATATTTTTTATTCAAAAAATATATATATATATATATAAATAATAATGCTCGATAACACTTCCTATTTCAGATATTATCAATATTTTATTTCTATCATCAAAGCAAAATTATATAAATTGTTACTTTAACTAGACATTAAAAATAGTAAAGAATCGTGATGATTATTATTTTTTTTTTTTTTTTTTTTTTGCCATAATTTTATTTACAACTGTTTTGCAAATCATTCGGCTTGCATCTCAAGAATTAAAAACAATAAAACTATGAAATTATGTGAGTTAGTTAAGAGTGTTCTAGGAATGAATATAATTTTTTGCACCGACAGCATCTTTGGTTTATTATTAAATTCATTGTTTTATAAGGTATTTCTAGTCAATATACATATGGATAATTGAGAGTAAAAATATAATCCGTGTGTTATTTTGTAAAAGTCATCTAAAACCAGAAGAAAGTGCAAACCGATTAAGGGTTCTTGATATATCTTGGCACTAGAGTGGCAAAAAGGGTAAGTTAAGGATGGATTTTAAATGTATTTTAATGAATATAATGGATTTAAAATGGGAGAATTTTTAACTTAGAAAGATTGTAGCTCTATGTTGAAACTTGATATTGTTAAAGAGGTATAGAGAACTGTTTGGAATCGAAACTGTTTGTGGGGGGGAGTTTGTAAGGGGGAGTTGTAACCCAAATATTTATAAATAATCGATTTTGTGTTTACTATTGTTTATGAAAATTGAACTGATCCCCTTTAGAAGGATACCTCATTTGTAATAATACCTCAACTAGAAGTATTTTTAATATTTTTTTATGACAAATTTGGTAACTATTAGTGTAAGTAAAGTTTTCTTTCAAAATACGTTTTTCTCAAAACTATACATTTTTCAATTTTCATGTACCTTTTTCTCGGAAACTGCGCAAACTATCTTTCTGAAATGTATACCACAAATTCCTTTTATGTATCTATATAGTAGTAAAATGAGATTTTGTTGTTATTTTAAAAATATTTTTTTGTTTTGGCTTTTTTCGGCAAAAAGTGACTTTTACGAAAATTGATTTTTAAAAAAAGTAAATGAATCAAAATCGAAATCTAACTTCAGTAGAATAACAAGTGTCTACTAAATGCACTTGCAAAAAATTAGACTTCTATGTCAAATAATTTCTGAGAAAAAAGTATATGAAATATGCAGAATTAACATTAACATTACCGGTATCGAGGAGTACCAATTCCCCTTAAAAGAAATAGAAGAAACTCTTTTAAAATAAATAGAAAACACTTTTCCAAAGAAACAGAAACTAAAACCAAAACTATCCATACCTTGAAAATGCAGAATTATTTTCTAGCCATTTAGACTGATCGTAGTCTATAGTATTTTATCTAATTTAAAGAACACCTGCTACCATACATGTCCCATTAAGAACTCACTTAGATAAACAATTTTATCCAAGTCTTATGATTTTATATTAAACCGTTTGCAATGCATAAATTTTCCAACATATTAAACGTAACATTTTTTTTTTTTTTTTTTTTTTTTTTTTTTAAACTCGAGATCAAATTTTTAAATGTTATGTTTAATATGTTGCAAATGAATTAATATACAATCAATAAAATTTTCAAAAATTAAAAATTATAATCGAATAACATTGAAAATGTAAATTATTAGAAGTAGAATATCACTTTCTTTGAGAGTGAAATACAGATAAAACTCTCACAGGCATACTAATTTGTATTTAATACAAGTTAAGGAACCATTGATTTATTCAATTGTTTATCCAGTGACTTAGCCTTTATGAAATAAGAATTGATCATTACTGAGTAAACAATTCGGTTTAATTAAATGTAAATATTTTTTAAGCGAATGCATTTTATTGCATAATTTTCTTAGCTATCATAAATCTACTTTAAGAAATTCTTTGGACCATTACATTTAAAAGTAATGTTAAGTTAAATGTAAAGTATTTATGTTCTGAAAGGTTTTTCCAAGCTATTTAAATTTGAAAGAGATGAAAGTAGTTATCTTCCATAGATGAGATTCAGTAAGTAATATGCATTGAAGCTTGTAAAGAATCCGGAAAGCACCAAATGGCCGTTTTTTCCAAAGATAACATCCCCCTTCTCAAACCAAATCATCCATAAAAACTACTTAAAAGGATGTTGAGTGGAGGCCAGAATTTGTTTATTTCAAATGAATTGAAGTGAAGTAAATGATTATTTTTACTTTAAAAAGGCCATGTGCGTAATGTGCCCTGGAAACTTTTTTTTTCCTTTTCTTCCGAACCATCTCCGTAAAAAGAGGAAGGGTAGAAGTAAGATTCCAAAATCGAAAAAGGAACTCTGAAAATGGGTTTCGGTAATAGGGACTTCCAAAACAAAACTAAAAATTAAATTAAAAAAATACACAGCTGATTAACTCTTAAAAAAAAAGAAAAAGAAAAAAAAAGTGGAGTGAAAAGGGAAAACAAAGAAGACCTTTTCCACTTCGAACATCTGCTAGGTCCCTGGTGCTATAAAATAAACTAGTTTAACACAAAACAAAGGTACGAGGCAGAAGATTTCCATTCGAAAAAGTTTTAATCAGGTTTCCGTTTTTCTTTGTTTTCGCTTCAGGGCTACCTGGTGGTAATCATTCCCGTTTTAGGAAGCACGGGGAAGAATAAACAAAATGAAACCAGGCAGAGGAGACTAATTTGAAGCATCATCGAGTAGCAAAGTAATTACCTAAAAATTCGATACCGATGCCTGGAAGAAAGTGATTTTTATCCCGATTTGTGAAACTAAGTGGTGATTGTTTTGCGATATAGTAGAAGGCTAACGGGAATCGTGAAGATCTAGATGGATGGAACCTGTTTCAATGTGAATATTTTAAGAGTGGTGATCATCAGTCTTTTTCATCAACTTAAATCGAATACAATTTTTCCTAATTACAATGTCTGTTAAAATAATGATTCAAAACATGTTTTTAAAGATATTACCCCTCCATCATATATAATTATTAATTTCTATCCAATGTACCACTAAAACTATCTCTAAATGCAGAAGATTTCGAATTCTACTTTTTTTTTCTATTCAGGCAATTCAAGGACTGAATGGGTGGGCATCAATTAATCATTTGGAACAGAAAATTCCTCAGGACAGAGATGGAATTTTGGAGCCCAAATAATTTATACAGATGAAATTTGGAACTCAAATAGTCTACTGCCCTAAAGGGGTGTGAACAAACAGGGTGGTCATAATATAACTTTGCCAATATATGGGCCTCTAGCATTCGTCCCGCTCAACAAATCGAGATGAAATTTCAGATAAAGTTATTCAGAGGTATAAGCTCGGGATTCTGTGAATAGCAACAAAATGCGCTAACGGTTACTGTTATAGTGACCGAACTCAAAATTTTCGAAATCCAACACATACTTTTCCATGTCGCCAAATGCTCATAGCATGCGAAAATACTTAAGAGCTTTGGAACGGTAAGTGTATCACAAAAAATGGACGCGTTATGCACGCACAAAAAAAAAACCAGCTCTGCGAACGGCCAACAGAAACATGATCGGGGCACATGGAGGAAATTTGCACATAGAAAACGATAAAATTACCTGTGATGGTACCTATGTGAACTTTGTTCTTTGTCATATGCAAATTTCCACAGTCCGCCTCGATTGCGTTTTTTTTGGCCGTTTGCAGAACTGTTTTTTATGTGTGCATAACGCGTCCGTTTCTTGTGATATACTTACCGTTTCAACGCTCTTTAAGGTTTTCGCATGCGCTGAGCATTTTGCAACAAGAAAAAGTAGGTGTTGCTATTCGAAAATTTCCAGTTTCTGTAACTATAACCTCAACCGTGAGAGCCATTTTGTTACCATTCACAGAATCTCGAGCTGATACCTCTGAATAAATCTACCTGAAATTTAATCTCAACGTGTTGAACGAGACGACCGCTAGAGGTCCATATATTGGCAAAGTTATTTTATGACCATCCTGTATTTTGAAAAGAGATATAGTTAAAGTATGCCTTGGCACGCTGAACAACGCAAGCTCTGAAGTTGCTAATTTGACGCCCATACGACAAAAAACATGAAATTTACAACTCAAGTAGTTCACAAGACACATAAATATATAAATATACTTTGAAACAAGAAGTACTTATAAAACACCATGGAAAGGCGAAGGAATAGTCGTTTTACGAAATTTCTGTTTTTAATTCTAAAATAATGTTACGAATTTTTGTATATTTGTAAATATTTCATAGTGTTAATTTTGTAAATAGTAAAATTTATGTACATTTCGCATAAGGCAATGCAATAGTTTGTTTCCCTGCAATGAGTCTCTTTGATGCTTGATAACGAGTTTTACAGAGGTAATGCTGGGAAGCGAGTTTTACAAGGAGCAGGGCATTTAACATTATGGTAAGGCGATCTCACCAAATTGGCGAGATAGAGCCAAGTTGGCGACGGTTTTGGCGACTAATTTTTGTTGTCAAATTTGGCGAGAAATCGCCAAATGTCTCCAAACTTGGCGACCATTTGGTGACATTTTCGGTCCCCATGTACATGTATAGGACTTTTCGACTATGATCTGGAAAGTTCTCCAAATATCTACCTCTTGAAGATTCAAGAAGATTCACCTGTCCTATATAAGGCTGACCGAGAGAGCTGGGAGTTAGCTGACTGATTTTGAGTCACTGAGTGAGTTGTTAGCTGAGTCCATTAGTTGACTGGAATTACTGTGTCTCAGTGAGCGTTCAGAGAAGCGAACTGTATTGCATTGTCTTTTGCAGCGATTTGAGCAGTTGTGTTGCCAAGTTTTTAACTGCTGTTTTGTGCTCTATTGTTGTGAAAAGAGCTGTATTCTGTATACTAGAACGAGAAGTTCTGGAGTTGTAAAGGAATCTGTGAAGAGTTATATTGGAATAAATTTCTGCAAGTTTTGGTCTGCTTTGGCTTCAAATCTTTCGAACCCATCCACGTAACAATACGTAGAAATCTGACATTTAAAATTCATTGAGCCTATAAATAGGCCACATAGTTTTAAATACTTATTTAGGAATATAAATGACCTCGAGGAATATTAGGAACAATGAAAGAACATATGCTTCTGAAACTGCTATTTTCGAACCCATGCAACCTTAAATTTAAAATTTATTATTTCAGTTAACTATAGGTTTAGATAGTTTCCAAGAATATATTTTGGAACTTACTTGATTTCTGAAACGCCACAAAAAACTCGCGTTCCCAAAGTTGTTGTTTTGAAGCGCATGAGATTAAATAATTGCAAATCAGGGTCTTAACTTAAAGAAACATCAAATGTGTTATGATCTTCATGATTGCAGAGAAGTGGGGAAGAAAAGTATGTTTTGAAAACTCTTGTACCAATTCGGTATCAGACTTTATTTTCTTTTAAAATGCGAACGTGATTTGTGCCTGTTAAACGAACTAAAAAAAAAAAAAAATCTTTTCTTTTCATTTTCGAATTCAAAATGCTGTTGTCCTTAAATTGCAGTCAACTGGGTCATTTTGTCAACCCGATGTCCCTTTTTGAAAAGAAAAGAAAAAAAAAGATTTGTCAATCTCAAATAAACACAAACCTGCGATGGAACAATGTGATGAGGATTGTGTCTGTGGCGTCACATGTCATTGCTATCAACTGTTATGTTATCACGTGGTTATGTTCTTGTTTGGAATAGTATGTTACAATTTTTCACATTCTAAACAAGTGTATGAATAAAATTTAAAAATTCGAGTCTTATATTATGATAATTAAATATTTAAGGCAATTTTCAAAACTCAATAAAGGACAATTTAAAAAAAAAAACAAAAAAAAACATTAACATCTATTGTCTTATCCATCATTTTGTAAAAATAAGTAAAGACAAGCACTTGTTTTTAGAGGTGTGATGTGATTAGTCGCAAGGTTTTGCCATCGTTGCACCTCCACTCCTACTTCCGCTCTGCATTATTGGGATATTTCCAAAACAATCGATTTTGTGCATGTTTACGTCACAGTAAACTGATATTTTTCCACGAAAATAAATTACTCTTCACCATTATTTTGCCAGGAATTTATTTCGGGAGGTGTAATCTAATTTTGTTTGCAAAATACAATACTTAATTTTAAAATTCATTCTCATTCATGTCTCTAACAATTCAAAAATTTATATTTTTACTTGGAAATTATTTCCACTTCCTTTAACGCGAGTAAAAATTATGGAAACATTTATGAATATATGATAGTTTATACATATTACCTACTTTGTGCTTAAATACTGTAAACTCAAAATCCATGGGAAATCTTCAATAAATTCCGTTTGCTGCATAATAACCCGATTGCTTCAACACTGTTTAAATGATGGCAATTTCAAATTTAAGTTGGTTGAGGTTACAATTGATATCAATAAGGAGCACTTTCAGAGCCGTCTTTTCAGGATACCATCTATGAAAGAGAGGAATCCCGTTTTATTAGAAATGTAACAAGAAACTTGGTCATAATCGTCATCATGTGTGATTATTTTTTTTAGAAATAAGGGAAGTTCTTTTTGGAATCGTTTTGGTAACAATGCAAGGGTAAGAATGTGGCTGTTTGAAATAAAATTATCTCTTAGCATGGAATGTGTTACTTGAATTAATGGAAATTTGATTTTTGTTTAAAAATGTGGCTGAAAATTAAACTATATTTCATATGTAGTAAATGATTTTCTTTCATTAAATGCAATTTTTAAAGCAGTAACGGATATTGAATATTGTAGTTGAAAATTTCAAATCCATTCCTTCCTCAAATATACTAAACTTCAACTTAACTTGACATCACTGGACGGTAGATCATCACAGTGCTCATAGGCATTTCATCCATTTTGACGGCGTGAAAGCATAATGCTCGCCAAACCATATAGCCTTTTCCTCGATAAACGGGATGGACAGGAATACTGTATCACCCCATTCCCTTTTCATTCTTTTCCCGTCCCATAAAAAAAAAATCAGGCTATGAAACTCAGCCCAGCAACCCTGTTGAGACCTATAAGGTTTGGCGAGAATTATGTCTTCACTCCGCTGAAATGGATTAATTGCCTATGAGCACGTTGAAGATCTATCGTCTAGTGATGTCAAGTTAAGTTGGAGTTTAGATAGTCATCGTATTATAACTTTTAATATTGCACACCAGGAGCTTAGTAAGATAACAAAGCATGTGTAAAATTCACATTGAATCTTTATTTTAATGAGATAAACTTATTCGCGTTTGTAACGAAATGCTCGCCATCTAACGGGTTTATTTAGAAACATTATTACACTGGTGTGCAAAACTTAAGCAACAGGTGGTTTTTTTGCCATAACTCCTCGAGAAATCATCTGAGGGACATGAAATTCAGAAATGAGGGAGAGTATTATGTACGTAAAGGATAACGAAATTATCGGCTCTGAAAAAGGAATACAATGCATACGGTATGGAATCAAACAAAAACAAGCTTTCTTGAACGAATATTATCGTGACTCATGATTGTCTATCCAAGAGGAAGAACAACTAGCAGATGTTCCTTAATATGGGATATGCTCTCCCCTCACTGCAATGGTTGCTTCGCACCGTCTCCGCATACTCAGAACCAGCTGGTGCAACATTTCTTGCGGTGGAAGTGCCTATTCCTCAATCAGCATCTGTTTGAGTTGTTGGGTGTTCTCCGGAGGATGTAAGCGTGCTGCATTGCGTCTCCCCAAAGCATCCCACACATATTCGATGGGATTTAAATCTGGGGAGTACGCTGGCCAATCCATTCGACTGATATCTTCACTTTCCAGTAGCTCCTCAACAGCAAGAGTCCGATGTGGCCGTGCATTGTCATCCATAAAAAGGAAGTCTGGGCCAATGGCACCTCGGAACAGATGCACATGGGGAAAGAGGACCTCCTCACAATAGCGATCCCCGGTTACATACCCTCTGTCATACCCTCTGTCGTAAACGTGGAGCTCAGTTCACCCGTTCAGCATAATGCCTCCCCAGACAAGAACTCCAAGACCACCGTTACGGTGTCTTTCCTTGATGTTACTGGGATAAAACCGAGTCCCGACCTCTCTCCAAATCAAAACGTATTGAGAATCGCTTCCGTTACTGAACCGACTCTCATCCGTAAAGAGGACACGACTCCATTGATCAGTTGTCCAGTTTCTGTGCTCTCTGCACCACTGTAAACGGTGGCGTCGGTGGCCAACTTTCAACGGGAGGCAGCGTTCAGGGCGGCGGGCGAATAGGCCCCCTTTGTGAAGGCGTCTGGCCACAGTAAACCGCGACACTTGTCGCCCCGTTGCTGTACAGAGTTGCTGAGCAATGGAGCTTGCTGACAGCTGTCTGTCTCTTTTCGCCTGCAGGACAATATATGGGTCATCCCCTGCAGTTGCCGTCCTCTGGCGGCTACCACCAACTTTTTTAGCAGCTGTACCTGTGGTTTGGAACGCTTTCCAAGGGAGCGATACGACACTTTAGTTGATTCCGAACTCTGCAGCTACACTGGTGACAGTACGCCCCTCCTCCAGCTTTCCGATCATTCTTCCACGTGTGAAGTCGTCCAGGTGATTTCTTCTAGCAGTATTTCACGAACTGACTCACTGGCATTTGCAACGAATATGTTGAATTGCGTCTACGTCCTTAATTTTATTTTACTGTTGAGCTGCGCGTGCCGACATCACGCGTTTTGCGTACGCTCACGTCGCCTCTGACGTTTCGTTCCTGATATTTGCATACGCATGACGTTTATACTGACTTACGTGTTCATTGTATTGATCACCAGACCTCCTTTTCTGCAATTTCATGGCTATCTGCTAAATTTTTACATTGTTGCTTAAGTTTTGCACACCAGTGTATTCCTGATGGGTGATATTTTGTCCGCAGACTAGCATTGCAAACAACGTTCGTAAGTAAACTCCAAAAAAAATTTAAAATGTTGAAAAAAGACAATACTTTTTGCTGTGTTATACAGTGTAAGAGTAAAGGATCACGAAATCCGGAGCTAAGTTTCCAAAGGTTTCCATAATTAATCAGCAAGTTATATAAAACTTGCCCCAACTCTCGCAAAACTTCTAGTGTTAACAGGAGAGAAGAATGGATTAGGTTACTCCGTATCGGCAAAAATGAACGTTTATTTCAAGCATTTTAATGGTTGTGAGTATTGTGCCCTAAGTAAGTACATTTTATTTTGTAACTTATTGCATAGCAATTATGATTAGTCGATTATAATTAGTCGATATTAGTAAAATAGATTAATTACGTTAATGTTATACAGTGGCTACCAAAAGTCTTCATACTCTTCAAGAATTTGTAGAAAAACTGCTGTAGTTTGGAATTGAATACGAATATTAACTTCAAAGTGTTTTTTTTTTTTTTTTTTTTTTTGTAGAATGTTTATTTAATTCTGAATGAAACCTAACATTTTAAAAAAAAATAATTGAATCATTTTATTTTATAAAAATACGAATTCCTAGAACAAGAGAAAAAAAAATTCCGCAAAAGTGTTCGTACACCATAACATTTTCTGATAATTTCATTAATAAAATAATTTGTTTCTCTTTTTTATAATTTTGGCATTGTGGTGACTTTTAAACAATCGATTGTCTGTAATATTTGCCTTCTCCATTTATAATAATCTATTTATTCTTTAAAATTGTTCATATATATTTTTTATAGCCATAAAGAATCAACATATAGTATTCTAAAATTGATCATACACTATTGTAATAGAAGTAAATGTATTCTATGTATGACTAATATATTAAATTTATTCCATTTAACTGTTTAGTATGTAATAAAAAGTTTTAAACAAGAAAATAGAATTCAAAACCATCCAAGAAGCGATTGTCCAACACAGTTATATAAACATAACAAGGGATTTACTATAAGAAAATCTGAGAAAAGTCCACGTTTGTGGCCTATAAAAGTTTTTTCTGAATATAAAGAAAAATATTTGACTCCAATTTCACTTGAAACTCTCTGAAAAGTAGTCATATCAGCAAGACTACGTGAATGCTCTTCCAGAAGAATTTTTTTTTAAATTCTAAAAATAGATAGATAGCAGCAAGATTTTCTTCGGCTTCTCGAACACAATTACTGGTATGGGAACTTTTCATGAAATTTAAAATTGGCGAAATTTCTAAACGTTCTTCCATAGAGAAAGGCTGTTTACAAAAAATACACACTTGACAAGGTTGAAATAAATTTAAAAAAATCATTCAAAAACACGCAATAAATCAATAACACCAAGAATGATTGCTTCTGCGAATTAATCTACTCTGTCCTGTTTCGAGATCGCAACCTATCACGTGTAAGGTAAATTGTAAACAAACAAGAGCAACAGGTAGTTTTGCAGCACTCCCTATCGGTCATTATAAACGCGAATAGCAAAGGCGATATGTCTCCTTATCTCGCGTGCTTAATTAATGAAAATGAAAATTTCTCCACAAAATAATGTGTAGCGTAAGGTCCATAAGAGGTAATAGAACCAAGGATGATAATTATTATTATTTTTTTTTTCATGTTATGTCACAGTAAACTGTTGAGTTCGCGAGGAATGAAATTCGTATTGTGGTTGACTAATGACCATCGATATAGATAAACAACTGGATAGTTGGTTGGTTGTTTTCAGATTATCTGGTGCCGTCAGCAACACGAGGGCTGAAACATTCGTTATTTGACAAGCCAACATACATTTACAAACACTCATGCCTTACGCGGGACTCGAACCCGCAACCTCGCGGTCTAGAAGCTAGCACGCTAACCACTATACCGTTTGATCGGCAACAACTGGATAGACTTCTTAAAGCTGGAAAAATGAAGCCATTGCCAGATGCCGTTGGTGAGATAAAAAATATGGATTGCTGAGGATTGAAAATAAAATTTTGAGTTGTACACAGCAGAAATGTCAATAGTAGACCCTAATTAGTAATAATGTGGAAAAAAATATCTATTCTATATCTATTCTATAAATATCTATTATTTCGCATTCCCATCCAACTATAAAAGTGAACTGTGATTGGTTAATCATTCAGCCAGAGTCATCAACCACCGGCGCGTTTTTCTCCTTGCATTGACATCGGAGCAGTCTATCCAGTTGTTTATCTATATCGATGCTAATGACACATAATAACACATATTTGTTTTAAAAGTTGTGGTGTGATTCGTCAAAAGTACGTAATAAAGGTTTTCAATGAAACCCCATTAAAAAACCCCGCATAATATTCAATGGTAAACATATATTAATTCATTTATATGATGTTATTATAGGTGGTACTAATGCAAAAATATGGTAACTTTGTTAATTAATTTCCTTTGTTTAGAAATTAAATGAAGATTATTCAACACTTTTTAATTTGATTTTACACATTAAAGTGTATCTTTTGCTTTGGGGAATATTTTTTTATTTACGAAGGCGGATTATTTTTAAATATATTCGTGCAAAATTAACGTTGAAGCGACGAAATGACAAAAAATAAAAATATTCACAAAATATTACAGTCTAAGACGTTCAGTTTCTTTCCCAATCTACTACTGCGCTTGTTTAAAGTAAAATTGTATAGAAATAGAGATCAAAGTATGTGTAAAAAATAAATTTTGCTAAAAAAAAACGCATGTCATCGTTATCGCAGAAAAGTAATCTTATATTCTAGAATTACAACGTGCTCTTCTTGTTTTCTATGTTCATATATTATTTAAAAATCACTCTGAAAAGGCTTGTGTGAATATTTAGGTAAACGTGGAAGTTTTATATAGCTCATTTTTAAATAATTTCAAAAGTTAAGCTAGTTTTTCGAAAAATGCAGTGCAAACTGCTAAAATCTAAAAAAATATTATTTTTTAAATACCTAAGAGAGACTTGGGGAAAATTCTTTGTAAAATAATGCTATGTTCTCCTTATTGTATATGCAATATATTTACATTTTTGTGTGCCATATACTTTTTAGATAAATTCAATATTGTAGGTTTATTAAAATTCAATACAATGAAAATAATAATAAAATGCAATAATATGAATTATATAAAAATTATTTAAAGAAAATATAACTAACCTGTTACTTTTAAACGAACTGTGACAGTAGAGTAAATAGCAAACTGAGAGAAGTATAGGCTATCTTCGTTTCCTTCTTTAAATTTTAGATACTTTTTATTCATATTTTATTCACATGTTTCATTATGTATGAAGAATTCCAGAACAATTTTCAAAACATAAAAAACCACTTCTTTTATCTCGAATAACATTTTTAATATTTTATGGCAAGTACATTCTAAAAATGCTTAAAAGCAATCTATTATGCATAGTGCTAAAATTATTCTAAATAACGCTTAAATTCCTCTTTAAAACAAAATAATTTTTAAATAAGTAAAACGTTCCATATAAAAACCTATACAAGATTCTTGAATATTTTTAACGAACCTAATTGGAGTTTTCTTAGAGCAAGAGTTTTTACAACAGTTTTTGTACTTACGGATGTTGGAAAGGTAAGAACGTTCCGAAACAAGGCAGTGAATAAATAAAAAACACAATGTATAAGCGTATTGAATATCTATTGAAAGAAATTCCTTGAATTTCTGTAAGTAGAAAATAGTTTCGTTTCCTAAAAAAAAAGCTTTTTTATCAACACAAACAAACAGCAAATAATTATTTATTTAATCTCATTGCAACAAACTCCTTGTAAGCATTAACCAAGTTTTTGTAATAATCATAAAGTACAGCGATTGCAACATCAGAATTATTTTTGATGCATAATTTAATTTATCAGATTATTCAGTCAATGAGCATCATTAACTTTCATTCCTGGAGGAGAAAAAAAAATGAAAATAAACAACCGTCTTAGGATTGTTACACTTTACTACTTACCATCAGTTAATGGACACAAAGAGCTTTCTTCCATCTTCAGTAACATTAATGCTGGGAGAAAATATCCCAGCAATAACCTTTAATAAATCATCAGCATCCATGTTACAACTCTTTCAGTACAAGCCGCGCCATTTGGCCCCAAGTACCCTGTTTCGGTTTTAAGCGTAATTACGCAAGAAAGCAGCGGGAAAAAAATGGAGTTTTCGTGTTGCCAGCCGTAAATTTTTCTCGTTTAATATTTTATGGCTTCATAAAACGGCTGCTGCGCCAACTGTGCGAGAAAAGACCGAAGTGTGGTGTGAGGGACTTTTTCCTCTGGCCTGTTTACGCGTTAATATAAATACGTTAACAAGTATGATGAGGTAAGAAGTGCCGAAAAAGTCGTTCTCGACTGCTGTTGCCAGGTTATTTTGGTGAAAAACTTTAAACTTGAGTGAAGTTTAGCTGTCTGGTAGTGTGTTAGATGTTTTGTTGAAGGTTAGGTTGGATTATTATTGGAATTATTGTGAGACATGTACTGCATTGTACATTAATTTACATACTAAGCTCTGGAGCATATTCTATTGAAATCAACATTTGTTACAACATAAAAGTTTCTAAAGACATTTATGTAAAACACATTTTAGTACTCTTTTCCAAAGAATATGATTTTAAATTTATAATAAGTATGTTTAAAATTATTTTGTATGAAGTCTAATGTATAGAAACTATACATGTAGTAATTTTTAAAGGGATTTAAATTAATAATTTATTAGTACTCGCCTATCTAAAACACTTTGAGAGCAGTGCAGCATCTCAAGGAAATCCACGCCCAACAAAAAGCGGAGACCAACGCAGTCGATGCGAGTTCCTTAACAAGATACGACTAAGATGTGCTGCAGTCAAGAACAAAAACTTGTGTCATACTGACCCTCAATAAAATTATCCTTCATAGCTTAACTTAATAAGTCTCTCTCAGGAACGTGACCATTGATTCTAGATCTGATAGTTAATAATATAAGACTACATTAAATATAATGTCTACCAAAAAGGAGCATATTACCTATTGAATGAATTTGGTAGTAATGTTACCATTTTGATTTTTTTTTTTTTTTTTTATCGAAGTGCCCCAATGGAGTTGCGTAATAACAAAGACTGTTCTGTTGATTTCTAAGTCAATGACTTAACACAAACTGAACTTATGATAAACATAACGCAGTCAATGAACGTAGACAAAAAACATATCCTACCTGATATGGTTTTAAACATCAGTTCAAAGTCAAAATCAACAGCACTTTGCACCTTTTTAACTAAAGCACTTCATTGATCAAGGCTAAATACCAAGATCTAATTATTATATGTGATCTGAACTGAAATTATCTCATTTCTGAAGTACTTACGAAACACTAAAAAAACTGAGTTCTATCATAGATAGAAATGCAATATACTTAGACAAATGGTCAAAACTTACATTTTTCCACCGCAAGTGAATCCTAAATAATAACATTCTAACATCTGTTTTACTATGTATGCGTTTTCTCCCTGTGGTACTACCCAAATAAAAACAACTACAATTCAGAAGTTTTCAAAAAAGATCCATAGGTAAACCAATGACGCACAATACTGGAAATGGGATGAACTTATCTATCGTGACCTAGATCAACAGATTTGATACACGCATATAAAACATTCACTAAAATTTATTAAACGCAATTGTTGAAGATAATAGTAGAATTCACACACATTTAAAATTTATCTAGTCTAAACTGAGACTTTTTTGAGTATTACTAAAACTATGATATACCGAAGATGAATCAGAAAAAATTATCGATACATTTTAAATTCATGAAATTAACACATAAAATTTGAACAAAAAGAATATAAGTAATCTTGAATTAGGATCAAGATAATAGAACAATGCTAAATAGCTACTGGAATTTTAGTGGCTTGAAATTCATTCCTTTAAAAGAGGAAATTAGTATTAAGTAGAAGAAAGTTTACATTCATTGTTTTCAGTCTTTATTTAAAAAAATTTTAATCCAAAGTATAGGAAATGTAATCTGTCCCCACCCCTGTTTTTTAGTATTAACTGAAGAAATAAACCAGATTAATAATGTATTTGTGGAAAAATCTGGGTTAAACATTTATTTATTACTTAAATTATTAACTAATCACAAATAAATACACATTTTCATGCTTTTTGCTACTTTTATTTTAAGCCCATAAGTTGTCCCTGTAGTGCTGAGTTTACCTCTATTGAATAACTTTAACTTTATTAAAATTCTACTAGAAAGCCAGCACAGTCTTCTTAACCAGAGCTGAAGTGAAACTCAAATGAACCATTTTGTTTGGTGATGTTATAGGACGAGCATAGAATTATTATTATTTTTTATTTATTTATTTATTTATTTATTTATTTATTTATTTATTTATTTATTTATTTATTTATTTATTTATTTATTTATTTATTTATTTATTTATTTATTTATTTATTTATTTATTTATTTATTTATTTATTTATTTATTTATTTATTTATTTATTGTGAATAGCTCTCCAATCCCTTAAAATCAGGTGAGTTCTTTTTGTTCTTGTAACCTCCATGTGTCCAGTAATGTTATTCCTTATAGGGTTAAATGTACTTTTGCAGTTAACTATTATCAAATAGCCATTTTTTTTTTCTCTAAAAGCAAATCCAGTATATCCTCAGTCTTTTAGTTAGGTTTTAAGCATCGCAATCTACTTAATTGTAACCTCCATGGAAGTAAACTCCAATTAATTGTGTTAACATGGAGGTTACAGTTAACCATATAAGTTACTGAAAGTTATGTATGTATGATGTTATAGGCCAAATTATTTATAGATTTATAAACTATTTTATAGATTGGTTTTACTGGTTTTTGATTTAAGAATTACAGTTAGATGTTAATCTTTCATAATTTTTTTGCAACTTTAGTCAATGCATATACATAATTATAAAGCCAGATTTTTAGACAGAAGATGAACCCACCTTAGCTCGAACTTTCCTCAAACTTTAGTTACTAGCCATGACGCAAGGACATTCGCGAGCACAAGACGACGAACTTTAGCAAGTAACCATGACGTGCTCCAAGATGAAAAATGTAACTTTGAAATTTAGCGTTTTAAAAATTAAAGGTCCTTTTACCTTTTAGAATATGTTAAATCTCAATGTTCAACTTTCTATTTTAGAGTAAGCCATGGTACCTTGCTCCTCTTCCCCGGCCCTTGCCTGTTTACTATAGGTTAGGCCTAGGCTTACCTAAAATTATTGATTTAATTTATTCATTACAGTTTGAAATGGTTCCAAGAAAAAAATAGAAGAAGAAATATTTTAGTTCAGCTTCAGATGCTACTAAAAGTACAAATAAAAATAAGAAAAACTCTAGTAAAATATCAGATGCTCAAAGAGAAAAGATACGAAGGATGAAAAAAGAGTCTGAATAAAAAAGGAGGGTCAAAATTAAAGAAGATCCTTCATTATATGAAGAACATAACAGTGATTTAGGGTACTTACACAGTGAAGCCAGGGTGGGTGTTTACTCGCATAGTGCGAGGTAAAATTAAACGGTAAAACGACCAGTCTCCAATGTGTGCGACCCCATAGAGAAGCATGGTTTAATTTTACCTCGCACTACGCTAGTAAGCAACCATTCCAGCTTCACTGAATAAGTACCCTTAAGCTCTTCAGACAGCAATATAGATAAAAAGGCGTAAAGAATACATTTACTCAGAAAATACATAAGTTCTTGTGAAATTTTGTACAAAAAAAATACCATAAAGCATTATTTTGGGTGTTATTCAATCTTGTGTTGGACAAAAGTACATCATTCAGTTTTCAAAGAAATCTGGATGAAATATATTTGTGTTCCCACCAAAACATGATGTTTTTAATATTGATATAAAATAAATTTTTTTTAAATTGCAGCAACCAATACTGAACAGAAGAGGTCATTATAGGTTTTCTGAAAATTTAGCAAAATACAAAATTATGTGAGATAAACTTACTATATCATCATTTAAAAAGCGTCACTTGTAACCGCCATGACTGCAAATGTAACCTCTATCTCTGTGTCGAGCAAAAATAGAAGACTGTTCTTTTTTTTTCATTTTTTTTTTTTTTTTCATTTTTTTTCCCCCTTTACCTTTTTTTGTAATAGTAAATGTATTAGTTTTGTAAATTTCAATTTTGTTATCTATTTTTTTTTTCTTCCTCAAATTCTCTTCAGTTTCAGAATCGATATACCAGACCATATTTCACCTCAATTCAAAGCATAAAAATTGCGTCATAACGCAATAAAGTTCTAGTATTTGCGTCCAACAATGCTACCTTAACGGTAAATGTGGTGGTTTTGATTTAATAGATTTATTTGTAGTGGGAGCGCGGGTATTGTTTCTGATTTGGTGATGCTGAATTGCCAGATTCAAAAACTCATCGGTGAAGAGTTTGCTATGATCGGTAGACGATGGAAATAACTGCAGCTACTAATGCTGTGCTTTAATGTGGGGTTCTTGCTGGAGAGTCAGAATGTACAGCACGTCTTAAAGGTATTGCGTTTATATTATTACCTTTCACACTTGTATTACCTTGCAACATTTATTTTTGAAAGTAGAATGATACTTTAAGATGTCTTTAAATTTACAGGATTATGTAGAATTGGCATAATCAAAATAACACCAAGATACTGCTGAATTGCGATCAACCGATGAGTTTGTCTGAATTTCCGTCATTAGCCAAGGAATCGCCTTTCAGGAATTGCTGGTAGCACTTTTAAGACTTCTATAGATGTAAACTTAATAAACTAAAGAGTCAGGAAAGTTGTTTTAGACCAAAATAATAAAATAATAATAAAATTTAATAAAATCTAATAAAATTTAAAATCTCTAGAATATAACGGTTTTCCTTGACGAGTTATTCTCGAAATCATGCAAGTAAAAGTTTGAATTTTTTTAATTTAACTTACAAAATTTAAGATCTGTTTATTTGTACAGGTGCTAGACTACTCTAACTAGGAAAAGTTTTATTATTATATCATCGAACACTCCTTTTTAGAGCGTAAACTTAGAAAGGGTTCTATTTGGTATACAATGAAATTTACTTACTCGATTCTTGCCTAAATTCGATAATTAAAGGCCCCGCATACTCTAAAGATAACAACATTGAGAGAGGAAAAAACACGAATCCTTCAAACTGTGTTTGGTAATTAAAAACATTTGGATGGTGAAAAATATTGCCATGGGGTCCGAACATGCAATTCTTTTCAGACAATAATTCCGAAGTATTCACATTTAGTCAAAATAACAATACATTTTTGCTAACAGATGTACAGACATTCAATGAGTATTTTCTGAATATTTGAAATATTCATTAAAATTTGGATGAATTTAACAACTACGATTAAAACATCAAATTATGAAAATAAAGACAGGTGATCGGAAAGGAGCAAAACTTTTGAAAAATCCATAATTTCTTGAGTTTATTAAAATCAGACGGATGTGATTTTCAGAGAAGTGATCAGAAAATATGGAGAAGGGAGATGAACAACTAGTGTCTTCACCAACAGATGGCACTGCAGCTATTTGTGAGTCACTTCTCATCCCACATTAGTTAGTATGGACTACTTATATAACGAAAAATAAAATATATAAAACACCTTTTGTTGATACAAAAACGAACTGTTTTTATACCTAATGTAGAAAAAATCTTAATTCCAATTAATCGTAAAATATGGATTTATCAAAAGTCCTGTTACTTTATTTTCTCCATGTGAATAAATTATTTTGTTATAACTGCATGTCCGAAGTTTTAAAACTGAAAAAACATTAAAACATATAAGTTATTTTAAAATTTTCAAACGAAATTTTCCTTTGAATTTCTATGATACTGTTCCCCCCACAATTTTTTTACACTACACCATTGCTAATTAATTACACAAGGGTGTTATTCCTATGTAGATCAACATGCCATTAATAATGATATACAATGGGCGATTTTAATGCAAGTAAGCTTTTCATAATAGCGAGGGTTTTTTTTTCTGATTTTGGCATGTGTCTCTATTGTATTTGTTTCACCCCATCACCGTTGCCTAAAGATATGTTGATCGGCATCTCTCAAGAATAAAGACTAAATCCAAAATAAAAATTTTAAGCACATAGAATTTAGTCTAGAACATAGAATTTAATAGATTGCTGAAATGCTTCTGAACCGTGTATCGGTCCACATAGGATATGCGTAACATTTTCTTAGGGGTATGGGTGAGTCAATGACAGGGTGGGGTGGGAGGGGTGAGAGTCCCTAGATAATAAACCTAAATTAATAGCCTACCATTGTTCACCATATAACTAAAATGCATTTTTTTTTTTTTTTACATTAGTCGATCAGTTCTTATTATTAACTATTTATAGAAGAACTTTTAAACTTGTTTTTTCGACTTTTTTTGGATATATATGTGGTCTAATTTAAATTTGGAATATTAGAGATAGCTGCTAAAATATTTTAATATTTATTCCTTTTAATATGTAAATGACAACTTATAATGACAGAGAAAAAACTGTGTACATTTATATATATATAAAAAAAAAACTTCTAAAAACTTCATTGGTACTTAACGCTTTTCTCACTCATCAATTAGAACAAAACATATAGCTTTTGCATTTTTTTACTCTCTATTCTTCTCTAATGCGCAAAATTAATGTCAATTTACTCAAAATTATAATGCACTCTCAAATTTTTAAATTCACTTTTTTTATTTTTTTTGTCTTTTTCAATTAAGGCTTTACGAAAAATAAGGAGGTGCTCCCATTTACCTTCTAAATAAGTTAACTAAAGCACATATACATCGTTCGAAAAAAGCATTTATGCGTATTTCGGAGAAATAGAGCGTTAATAGAATTTCAGAGGAAACTTTGTGCCACTTTTAATTCCAATTCAATTATTTTGTTTCTTCGAAAAGAAATGAGTGGAGGCAAGACTTTACGATTCGAACCACTTGGAAAGGAAATTTAGGGAAGCGAAAGGATTGGAAAAAAGGAAATTAGTAGAGAATCAGTTGAAGTGGAAACGAAGTTTTGTGTTTTGTTAATTTAGAGGTTATTTTCTATTAGGAGCTTTTTCATTGTTATCAATGATAAATATTTCAACGGAGAAATTTCAAAAGACTTTTAAATATAGTAATGGAAAAAAGGGTGTCTATTAAAGCTTAAATTTTATTTAGTATTTTACGCCTATCTATGTGTAATGCAAATAAAAAAAAATCTAAAAAGATCTTGATACATTTTCCAAAGATAATATTAAGTTGTTTTTTTATCTTCAATTTTCTACATCCTAACTGATGGTATGAATGATTGCAATGAAAAATTTCAATTTTTTAATTATATTGTTCATCTTATTGGAAGACATATAAAATTGTTGGTATAAAATTCATTAATAAAATCTACTTCACTTTTAAACAAGAGTTGCTGAAATTTTTTGGAGAGTCACGTGAATATATAGAATATTTAGTGAATATTGTTACGAATTTTTGTATATTTGTAAATATTTCGTAGTGCTAGTTTTGTAAATAGATAAATTTCTGTACATTTCGCATAAGGCAATGCAATGGTTTGTTTCCCTACAATATGTGTATAATCGCTTGATAACGTATTTTACAAAGGTAACTCTGGGAAGCGAGTTTTAAGGAGCAGGGCATTTAACGTTATGGTAATGGGAATCTCGAAAAATTGGCGAGATAGAGCCAAGTTGGAGACGGTTTTGGCGACTAATTTTTGTCGCCAAATTTGGCGAGAAATCGCCAAATGTCGAAAAACTTGGCGACCATTTGGCGACATTTTCGATACATGTATAGGTACATGTATCCCATGTAGGACATATAGGACTTTTCGACTACAATCTGGAAAGTTCTCCAAATGTCTTTCTCTGGAACGTATGTTCACGTATGTTCACCTCTCCTATATAAGGACGGCCGTGAGTAGGGTTAGTTAGTTGTTGACTGATTTTGAGTCACGGAGCTAGTTGTTAGGTGAGTCCGATAGTTGGCTGAAGTTAGTTGTCTTTCAACGTTCATTGTGAGAGCTGTATAAATATTCCTGACTTGAGCTGTATGTATTCCTGACTTGAGTTAGTTGACTGATTGTGAGTCACGGAGCTAGTTGTTAGCTGAGTCCGATAGTTGGCTGAATTTTGTTGTCTCTCAACGTTCATTGTGAGAGCTGTATTCCTGACTTGAGTTAGTTGACTGATTGTGAGTCACGGAGCTAGTTGTTAGCTGAGTCCGATAGTTGACTGAAGTTAGTTCTTGAATTTTGAGTCACTGAGTTAGTTGACTGGAGATACTGAGCATTCTAAAGCGAACTGTTTTGCATTGTCTTTTGCGGCGATTTAGCAGTTGTTTGTCAAGTTTTTAACTGCTGTTTTGTGCTCTATTGAGGTGAATAAGAGCTGTATTGTGTCTACTAGAACGAGAAGTTCTGGAGCTGTAAGAGAACTGTGAAGAGTTATTTTGGAATAAATTTCTGCAAGTTTTTATCTGCTTTGGCGTCAAATCTTTCGAACCCGTACAACGCAACAACTGGTGTCAGAAGTGGGATTTGATGCCGATTACCAGAGCAATAGCGGAACAAGAGGACAAATTTCAACAGTTTTTTGCTCTCATGCAAGAAATGAAGAAAGGCCAAGACGAAATGGAGAAGAAAATGTCCAAAGGGCAGGAAGAGATGAAGAAAGAGATGTTCTCTGGCAAAAAAGAGATGAAGAAGGAAATATCCGAAGGGCGAGAAGAAATGAAAGTTAGTCAAGAAGAAATGAAAGCGAGTCAAGAAGAAATGAAAGCGGCCCAAGAGGAAATGCAAAAGAATATTTCTGCGATCTCGGCCGGACAGGAGGAATTAAAGGGTCATCTTTTAGCAACTATGGGAGAAAGTGTGAAACAAATAGAAGACAAATTTGAAGAGAAATTCGAGAATGTCGAAAAGAGGTGTAATAGTTTAGAAGGGAAATTCGAATTCAAGTTTAATGATTTGGAGAAGAGAATAGAGATTCTGGAAAAGAAGAATTTAGAAGAAAATTTGGGTGAAATAGATGAAAAGATAGACCAAATGTTAGAGAAGAGACTGGTGAGCAGAACTATATTTCTGAAGATTTGAAATGTGTACCAATTACCACCCGACCTTCAATCAAGCTTTCGACTTACGATGGAAAATCTTCCTGGCAAGTGTATAAAACTCAATTCACAATTGTCGCCAACGCCAACGGATGGGACAAAAGTCTGCCAGTTAGCTGCATCTCTGCGAGCTGAAGCTGCAGATATACTACAAACGCTTTCCGAAGAGCAACGCTTGGACTTCAACGCACTCTCAAGTGCATTAGAACTGCGGTTTGACGAAAAATGTGTGAAAGACTACAGCAGGCTGCAATTGAAATCTCGCCAACAGAAGCCTACCGAAACACTCCAGGAGCTCGCCACGGATGTTGAAAGGCTCTCCCACCTCGCCTTTTCAGACTGCCCGGCTGAAACGAGAGAAATCCTGTCTCTACAGTACTTCGTCGATGGCATCAGGGACGTAGAGATACAGAAGGCCCTACGAATGGCAGATGTCAAGGATTTAAAAAGTGCTTTAGTATATGCCATGAAGTACGAGGCAGCTCAGCAAGCAACTCGTAGAGAACGCCATCCTATCAGGACTGCTACTATACAGGAGCCAGAACAAATTGCTGCTCGTCTGGATGAATTGCAAAGACAAGTCAGTAACTTGAGACGAAATACTCCGGAAAAGAAGCAGAGCCTGAAGTGCTGGAACTGTGGAAGCGAGGGCCACATACGGAGAAACTGCCGATCCCGCCAATCCACTGGAGCTAAGACCGCTCCCAGAAGGGAGAAGGAAAACTAAATTCTGGCCATCTCGCGGGGTGGAGGTTGCCAGTTGTTGAGAAGCCCCATTTTAAAGCTCTGCAAATTTCTGCAATGAGTGGCGGCAGTAATGGACTCTTCATTATGGGACACGTAAATGAAGTTCCCTGCAATATGATCATCGATACTGGAGCCAATGTGACCATCATCTGGAAATATTTGGCTCGACAACTGGATGGAAGACTCATCTGGACCCCGCCCTGCGTTACCCTCCAAACTGTATCCGGCGATAAAATCAACATCCATGGAAAAATGAACATCAACATCACGTTCGGGAGTGCTTCTTATCTTCACACGGCATATGTGGCGGACATTATGGACACTTGTATACTCGGACTGGACTTTTTAAGGAAATATAATTTTTCCTTGGACTTTAAAAACAATGAGCTGCATTCAGTTTCTGAAGACATAGCGTTATTTGGAATCAAAGATAGTGAAGTTAAATCCATACCTCAAATAATAGCTCAAAATGACATCACATTACCCGCAAGAACAGAATTATTACTTCCTGAATACATAGGTTAAGATAAAAGTTTCCGATATGGCATAATGGAATACCCTGAAAACCACAACAGCCCCAAAGGAGTACGGGTAGCTTCAACTCTCGTCGACCTTTCAAGGACTTCCATACTTGTGAGGGTCGCCAATGTGAATGATAAAGTGAAAGTCATAAAGAAAGGTGTTAGCCACTTGTACTCCCGTAACTTGCATAAATCGAACTACCAATAATCCAGCCACTGTGTCTTCAGAGAACTTAACATCAGAGCTACTGCAGAATGCACCGTTAAACAACAAAGAAAGAAGTGCTGCACAACTGGTCATCCAAGAATTCCAAAATGTCTTTTCCCGCACATCCTCGGATGTCGGACGAACAATATTGACGCAGCATAGAATTGATACAGGAGACCACCCACCTATCAAGCAACACCCAAGACGACTACCGTTTGCCAAACAGGAAGAGTTAGGAAGTCTTCTAAAAGAAATGCAAGATAGCGACGTGATTGAACCTTCAGCCAGCCCTTGGGCCTCTCCCATCGTCCTGGTTCGGAAGAAGGATGGTTCAACTAAACTTTGCGTCGATTATCGGAGGTTGAACGATGTCACGAAGAAGGACAGCTACCCTCTTCCAAGAATTGATGACACTCTGGACATTCTTTCTGGAAACAAGTGGTTTTCGACACTGGACTTAAAGAGTGGATATTGGCAGGTTGAGATACATCCTGATGACAAAGAGAAGACAGCATTCACAACCGGACAAGGACTTTGGCAGTTCAAGGTGATGCCTTTTGGATTATGCAATGCTCCAGCAACATTCGAACGCCTCATGGAAACAGTGCTAAGAGGTCTTTCCTACGAAGCCTGTCTCGTTTACCTCGATGGCATTATTATAGTGGGGCGAAGTTTCGAGGAACATCTTGAAAATTTTAGGAAGGTTCTGCGGAAGTTAAAAGATGCCAACCTGAAGTTAAGTCCGGCCAAATGTAAATTATTCCGCCATGAAGTGACCTACCTCAGACATGTCATCTCTGCCGAGGGTGTACGCACAGATCCAGAAAAAGTGTCGGCAGTTAAAGAGTGGAGACGCCCCAAAGACGTACATCAATTAAGGAGTTTCCTGGGGCTTTGCACCTACTATAGACGATTCGTGAAGGACTTTTCTTACATCGCAAGACCCCTTCACAGACTGACAGAGAGCAAGCAGAAATTCTTGTGGACGAAAGACTGTGAGGATGCATTTGACCAACTGAAGGAGGCTTTAACATCTGCACCTATCCTGACTTATCCTCAGCCCGATAAACAATTTATTCTTGACACAGACGCGAGCAACGAAAGTGTCGGTGCTGTTTTGTCCCAAGAAATAGACGGCCAAGAACGAGTCGTAGCATATTGGAGTAAGTTCCTATCTAAACCGGAGAGGAATTACTGCGTTACTAGGAAAGAGTTGCTCGCCATAATTAAAGCCGTAGAGCATTTCCATCATTACGTCTACGGTTGGAAATTCCTGCTCCGTACGGATCATGCATCGTTGACCTGGCTTCTAAATTTCAAGAATCCTGAAGGTCAGATAGCTAGATGGATAGAGAGACTCCAAGAGCATGACATCGATATCCTTCATCGTAAAGGATCATCACATGGAAACGCAGATGCCCTGTCTAGGAGACAATGCCCAGAGAGCTGCCGATATTGTTCCAGAGTTGAAGCGAGTTACGGGCTGATCAACCCGGTAATACGCCAAGTTACATCTTCAACATCATCGGATCCAGACCCGTGGAGTGACGGAGAAGTTAGAAAAGACCAATTGGGAGATCCTGACATCAAGCCAATAATCGATTTAAAGGAGTCTTTGAATGCGACACCTACTTGGCAGGACATTTCCACCTTTAGTCCTACTACAAAGCAATATTGGGCCCTCTGGGACTCTCTCCATATTCAAAACGGCGTGCTGTACCGGAAGTTCGAATCTGATGATGGAAAGACATCCCGATGGCAACTATTACTTCCAAGATCCCGAGTACCAGACCTTCTTAAAGAACTTCATAGTAATCCAGCTGGAGGCCACTTCGGAGTAATGAAGACGTTGCAAAGAGTTCGAGAGCGGTTCTACTGGAGTAAGGCGAGGGCTGACGTGGAGAAGTGGTGCCGATCATGTGATACCTGTGCAGCCCGGAAAGGACCGAAGAAACGCAGTCGAGGAAAACTGCAACGTTACAACGTGGGAGCTCCTTTTGAACGAATTACGTTTGACGTCTTGGGACCACTACCACTATCTGCTGACGGCAACAGATACATCCTGGTTGTCATGGATTATTTTACGAAGTGGCCCGAAGCGTATCCTATTCCTGATCAAGAGGCTACCACCGTTGCAGAGGTAATGTTTCAGAGCTGGATTTCCAGATTTGGAGTGCCTTTACAGTTACACTCTGATCAAGGAAGAAATTTTACCTCTGCTGTAATGAAAGGACTTTGTGATCTACTTGGCATTGACAAAACACAGGCGACGCCTTTACACCCACAGTCGGATGGCATGGTGGAGAGGTTTAACAGAACCATCCTCAATAACCTCTCACTGATGGTTTCAAGAAACCAACAGGACTGGGATCAGAAGTTACCTTTGTTCCTTCTGGCCTATCGCAGCGCTATCCACGAGACTACCGGTTATTCCCCATCCCAGATGCTCTTCGGTCGTAACCTTCGTCTGCCGTGTGATCTGTTTTTTGGCCGCCCTCCGGATGCACCTTCATCGCCAGAGGAGTACGTCGAGGATCTTCAGGCATGGTTTGAAGATGTGCACAATTTTGCCCGAGAGCGAATCCACTTGGCGACGGATAAGATGAAGACCAGATACGACACGAAGGCTGCAGGACATCAATTCCACGAAGGTGACAAGGTTTGGTTCTGGAACCCGAAACGACAAAAAGGACTTTCTCCGAAACTTCAGTCTCACTGGGATGGTCCTTACTCAGTCCTCAACCGGCTGAATGATGTCGTGGTCCGAATACGTAAGTCACCAAATTCTAAACCTAGAGTCGTTCATTACGACAGGTTAGCCCCTTACTATGGCCATAGTTTGTAATCCCCATAGTTTGTAATCCACCTCATGTATAAAGTGTAAATAGTAACTAAGACCATGGTCACATATGTATATAATTTTTTTAAGTTTAATTGTTTATTTAATTATGTTTCTGTCTTTCTGTCTTTAAATTAGTAAGTTTAGTAAGTTTTATCGTGGCCGCCGCGAGATGGCGCTTTCTTTCCCTAGGCGGGTCAGGAACAAGCTTTAACAAGATTTTGCTAAGCGATGGGATTTCGACTTCGTAACCGCCAGACTTGCTTAAATGATTACTTTGTTTTTCAAAGTTTTATACTTGAGCAAATTTGAGTTTGAGGATTATTTTTTTTTTTTTTTTACAGTTTTTAAAATTCGTTAAATTTATAAATTAATGTTTTCAGATTTGTATCACTTTGTAAAATACGTAGGTTTTCTAAGAATGTTGTCCTTAAAACAAAATAAGCAATTCTATTAGCAAAATGAAGCAAACCAATTTTCATCAGTAATTTTATTGAAATTCGATATATTTTTAGAATTACTCGGCAAGAAAGTTATATAAAAAATAGTGTAATACAAAAAAGTAAATCTATAATGTTAAGATACTTATAAGTTTATTATGGACTTTTTAATTCACTAGTACAAGTTAATTTACTTCTATTGATATGTTCCACTGGCACACTAAGAAACAAGACTTAAATATAAAAGGAAGTTTTCACCAAAATTCATACACCACAGGAGAGAAATTTATTCAAAACAAATTTTTCATCTTACTAAAAAAAAAGATACACATATCAGTAATTGATAGAAATTAGAATACAAAAGTAATAAAAATCCAATAAATTTAAAAATCTTTAAGTTAAATTGATTTTAATTAAATTAAATTTTAATATTTGTTTAATTTAGAAAATGCTTACATTTTTTACTTAATTCCCTTTAATAGAACTAATGAATATATTTAACATACTTGAACACAAATTTGGTATAAATTTAGCATCTTATAATCATCCAGGAGTTTCCACAAGAAACTTTAAATACAATTTCTAACTTAAACCAAAACAAGACACAAAACTCTTAATAACAATTGATTTAAATGTGACCAATATCAAAATAAAACTTGCTACCTAATTTCTAGGTTGGAAATATTTCAAACTAATTAAACAATAATAAATTTGAGTGCTTAACTAAAATGTCTGAAATGTTTAAAATCAAAAACGTCAAACTTGATTGGGAGGTGACATAATGGATGTTAAATATTTATTGTGCTCAGCTATTTCAACGGTGTTAGAAAAGAATTTACCAGAAGACATTTTTCTTAAATACTTAACATTAGCCAGAATTAAATCTCTACATTTTGACATTTCTTCATAAGCAGTAGGCGAATATATGTAGATTGAAAATGCCCAGCACAGCATCCTTGGGCTGTATCAAGATACAGTTTTATTCGCTAAAACCAACTGCTCATAAAGTTCAATTCACCATATTCGGAATCAATCAGTTCATGTTTCAAAAGATGAGATTCAAAAATATTGATTACTTCATCTAAAGATTTGAATGGTTTGGAAGAATTTTGGTTTACAAGTCAGGGAAACAAATTCTCTGGCTGGAAATATCTTTACAACAAAAGTCTGTTATATTCTATGTTAAATATCCACTTCAAGTATTTTGGCATAATCTCAGTATCTTTAACGAATACATTTAAAGACAAATCTTCGCAATGGCAATGCTGTGGGAAATTGCAATGGGATTTTGTGATACATCAATGACATACAAATATAAGGATTTCTCCTCTAAACAACTCCAGTTACTTTTTCTTATTTCGATATGTCTTTTAAATCTTCATCATGTCGTTTATTACGACTAGCTCTAGTAAATTTATTTTCTTCAAAAAGATATTTCAGTAAAGATGGAATAATAGCAGGTTCTGTTTTTTATAGAGTTTGAAACGCTTTTGAGGCACAGTAACTTCAATTCCAATTGTTTGTCTGTAGATGATTTTAATAACATCTTCTTCATGAAAATGAAGGATGCAAACAACTGTTAGAGGACCAGGCTTCCAATCTTGTTGAGGTATTTTTCTCATCATCTTTCGTACAGTCATGTTCCTTCGCTTGGAAATTTAAAAACTCTCACTGAGTCAGGAGCTTTGTAGATTGGATTTGCATCAAGGAACACCGCAAGAAGATGGTATTTCCTGAAAAAAAAAAAAAAAAAAAGTTTAAGGAAAATGAATAATTATTTAAAACTGAGCAATAATACGATATGGTTCAAGCTATTTGGCTTTTAAAGCAGGAGTGGAAATTAGGATTCTTACTGCAATATATTATTGATGAATAATTACGAAAGTCTGGGTCAAATAAAATGGATGTACACACATATAATGTACGTAGGAAATGAAAATGAAATGGCGACTTTTTTTTTGTAATAATAAAAATAAACACTGGCACATATATAAAGAACTTTAGGTTAAGATTTATTGTACGGTCCCCCCCTTGGCGAATTTTAAAAAAAAAAATCACCAAATTGAAAAGAGCGTCAAAAGGCTGCGTCACCAAATCAAAAATAGTATCAAAAACACGCCGCGCCTTGTCTCCAAATCCAAACTGTCACTAAAGTTATCGGACAACCTTGACGACGGGTTGCACATTCGGTGCAGAATCGCCAACTTTCATAAAGTTGCCAAACGGGACCATACAGTAAATTTTAAACAAACTTTTAAAACTGATGTTTTGCCAGTTATAAAATTTTAATTCTACAAAGCAATATTCCAACAAAAGTTGTGGCTGGTTGGAAATTGTAAACAAAGCTATGAAGCTATATTTGGCCAAAAAATTAATAGAATATTATTGTAACTATATCATAAAATAATGGAAACTTGATGTTCAAACTATGCAAAAACTCCTAATCACAACATTTTATATTGAACATGTTTCACTTCAAAGTTGTCAAAAATAATATTTCAATAAAATGACTTATAAGTTGGAAGTTGCAAACGTGTACTTTTGTAGCATTGCAAGTAACGCTATTTAGCGAAACGTAAAAGATGTTCAGCAAATTTTAGCAGTATAATTTTATTCCAACGACAAATAGTCCATTGAAATTAAGTAACCCAATGTTGAAAACAGTCAATGATCAACAATTATCCTTCAAATATTAAAGCACTATAAGAACATCAGCTTCGCATTAGTAGGCTTAGGTGTTCAACAAATTACTAAAATAAGTAATAAAAGAAACTTACCTTAATTTAAAAAGAGTTGTTCAATGACACACCAGCAGTTTCGCATCTAATCTCTTCAAATTTCACACCTTTGAAATAAAAAAATACTGAAAAACGAATCGAATTCACAACGTTTACATGCATCGACAAAAATTAAATCCCATCGCTTAGCAAACGTCTGGACGTTAAGATTTTAGTTTGTTCCTGGCCCGCTTAGGGAAAGAAAGCGCCATCTCGCGGCGGCCCCGGTTTTATAGTTCAGTAATGCCATTGCTTTGAAAGTAAGCCTTCCTTTCCGGGAACTGTACTGCCCGGGACGTGCAGTCCTTGGGAGGGGGGCAATGTTACGAATTTTTGTATATTTGTAAATATTTCGTAGTGCTAGTTTTGTAAATAGATAAATTTCTGTACATTTCGCATAAGGCAATGCAATGGTTTGTTTCCCTGCAATATGTGTGTAATCGCTTGATAACGTATTTTACAGAGGTAACTCTGGGAAGCGAGTTTTAATGAGCAGGGCATTTAACATTTTGGTAATGGGAATCTCGCCAAATTGGCGAGATAGAGCCAAGTTGGAGACGGTTTTGGCGACTAATTTTTGTCGCCAAATTTGGCGAGAAATCACCAAATGTCGAAAAACTTGGCGACCATTTGGCGACATTTTCGATACATGTATAGGTACATGTATCCCATGTAGGACATATAGGACTTTTCGACTACAATCTGGAAAGTTCTCCAAATGTCTTTCTCTGGAAAGTTCACGTATGTTCACCTCTCCTATATAAGGACGGCCGTGAGTAGGGTTAGTTAGTTGTTGACTAATTTTGAGTCACGGAGCTAGTTGTTAGGTGAGTCCGATAGTTGGCTGAAGTTAGTTGTCTTTCAACGTTCATTGTGAGAGCTGTATTCCTGACTTGAGTTAATTGACTGATTGTGAGTCACGGAGCTAGTTGTTAGCTGAGTCCGATAGTTGACTGAAGTTAGTTCTTAAATTTTGAGTCACTGAGTTAGTTGACTGGAGATACTGAGCATTCTAAAGCGAACTGTTTTGCATTGTCTTTTGCGGCGATTTAGCAGTTGTTTGTCAAGTTTTTAACTGCTGTTTTGTGCTCTATTGAGGTGAAAAAGAGCTGTATTGTGTCTACTAGAACGAGAAGTTCTGGAGCTGTAAGAGAACTGTGAAGAGTTATTTTGGAATAAATTTCTGCAAGTTTTGATCTGCTTTGGCGTCAAATCTTTCGAACCCGTACAACGCAACAATATATTGCAAGTCTTGCAATACCTTTTCATCAGATGAAACTAAATTTTTTAAAGATTACTATATATTCACGTGACTCTCCAAAAAATTTCAGCTATTGTATATATAGCAGTACTTTAAAAAACCATATATAAATATAACTTTTGTTTTTGATTTCTTCAATTGAATCTACTTGATGATTTAGCATAAATGGCCAATGTATTTGAATAAAATATTTTTAATTTCGAAATTTGTTCAGTGAAATAAATGAATTTCAGTCACTAATATAATAATAAAACCGATAAAAATAAAGTTTTTAATATAAGTACTTTATATGCAGCATCAAATTTTATATTCTTTAACAAAGTTGCCAGTGTGGACTTGATGGTGTTGACATCGAATTTTAAATATTAAAAACATCTCTAGCGGCCAAACATCCAGTAAACTACTTTAAAAATTTATTCATTAAAAAATAATGTGAATTTATGCACTCACATTGAAATATCTTTTATATATTCTGATTAAAATAATTTTATTATTTATTTACTGAAACAATTTTGACAACAAGAAAGAGTTTCTTCAATGATCGGTTAAATGCTAATTTAGCGTGATTGGATGACAGAAAGTTGGTATATTAGTAGACCGTAAAAGCGACCTTTTAGTGACATTGGCAGCCACCAAAATTTGATAGAATGCATTTTCAACGACATCAAATCTACCTGCCAACTTTCAGCTCGATTGGATAAAGGCAAGGGGGTTTATTAGCATCCTCAGATTGGTCCGCCATCGACAAACATATCCACGAACATGCTCCCAAAATCGAAGTTAATATACAGGATTTTAAAATGATAAGTCGTCTATACGCTCTATCCTACACGTCATTTGATCAGCAGGGTCATCTGAGGCGATTATAGCGCCTCCAAGGGATATAGACGGCAGTACAGACATGGAGAGGAGAGAGAGATAGATGATTGTATTATAACTGACCTTTCCGGACATGAGAATGCGAGTGAGACCTTAATTAAGGCTTAACAGCCTATCTTGTAATAAATCTAATGATATATTTAACCCAGGGACGGTCATGCACGTATATATACGTCATTTGATTCCCAGTTTTTCCAGCAATACACAGCATTTTTAAATTTATAAATAAAATTTAAAATAAAATATTTTTTAAATATTTTTACTCGGATGATATTTTATAACCTATTTAAAACAAAATAAATAAGAAATAATTAAAAAAAATTATGTATTTGAATTAGAAAAATAATTTAAAAACTATTGCAAGGAAAACAACTGTATAATTTCGCCCATTCCCATGACCGTCAATGGGTTAAGAACAGTGTACATGCAAAACTGTCTCATTATTGACCGAACTACACCCCCTAGACACACTCAAGCCAAAACATGGGAGGTCTTCCGGTCCTGAACTAAATTTCGTTCCGCAATCAGAAGTAACGCCACTAAAATATAAATGTGCTCGATCGGTTCAGAAATTTCCACATCGCAACAATAACTCCACTAAAGATTGCAGCAGTCATCGACAAAGGAGTAAACCCCTCACAAAGTGCAGCAGTTATCGACAAAGGAGCAACACCTCCTCCAGCAGGTCATTTCAACACCTCATCTACAAGCAACAACGCCGCTAAAAATTGCAGCAATCGTCTCCACAAAAGAATCAAACCTCCAGAAGGCCAACTCAGCTCCTCATCTACAAGCAACAACGTCGCTAAAAAGAGATATTTCAGAATCTTTTTACATACAAAGGACAATCACAAAACCCTCTTTCAGTAACAGGAAGCAAGTTGTTTCAAAATATCAAAGAAAAAGGGGAAAAAAATCTCCAAACGAAAACTATTACAAAAATATATTCTAACACGAGCCACAAAAATCGAGTCACGCACATATAAGAAACGAAATTAAATACGCGCCAATTATAAAATTCAAATCTTGTTGAATGTTAGTGGATGAAAACAAGTTGTTGTTGTTGTTGTTGTTGGAACCTCTTCAAAAGAGGCAAAAGGAAGGAGAACTACGGGCATACAACCCCTGTCTCCGTATACATATTTATGCTGACGTCATAAAACGAAAGCTTTTTAAGCGAAAAAGCGAAGAATCACTTTTCCGATACATGGAGAGGATAAATTAGCACGATTCAAAATATCTTTGACTGAAGTTTTTTGGCTGGGTGAGATTTTTAGGAGATCAAAAAGAATTGATCTCTCTGAATCGTATCGGGCGCATTGGAGAAATCTGTGGGGATAATCGTCTGGGATATGACAAGAGTTACAAAGAGGAGAAGCCGAGAGTCCTATTTTGTGAAGGATGCTTTTGGTGGGATAACAATTTGAAATAATCCTGAAAAGCTTTACTTCTTCATATCTCGAGGAGATCCAGGATAGGAAGGGAGGAGTGACTAATTGATCATGAAACTTGAAGTTATATTTGGAGGAGGACCAAAGAAGATCAAATTCTTCTTGTCGTTTCCTTTTGATGAAACGTTTCATATCCATCCAATCCAAAATAGACATGGTTGGAGAGGAAGGATCTGATGCAGCCTTGCCGGCTAGTTGATCAGCTGTTTCATTAATTTGAATACCAGCGTGGGCATTACACCAAACCAGGATCGTTGGGGAGAGGATGGATTTGTTAATTAGGGCTAGTCGTGCTTCAGTAATAAGAGACGAACCCCTTCCACAAACATTGCCAATGCCCTCAACAGCCCCTTTATTATCTGATAATATTAAAGAGGGGACATCTCTTAAAAAAAAGGTGGCTAAATAAAGAATGGCAGCCGTTTCGGCGGTGAAACTCGAGGAGGGCATAGGAAGTCGAATGGATCGAGAGATTGAGCCATTTTCATTGACTAGGCCGAAACCCACCCCGCAGCCAGTCTTAGATCCATCTGTCGCCCAGAGTTCGAAATCCTCGTATCTCTTACGAAGTTCCCAAAAAAGGGATTGAATTAAGACAGGAGATTTGGTTGAGGAGTTCGGGAAAAAGTTGGTGATGCATTCCAAATGGTGGGTTTGCGAGGGATGCACCTGAACTTGTAGGAAACGGGTTCGATTTTGAAGACCAAATTGGACTCCCAAGTTGCAGATCGTGGAACGAATCTGATGGTTTTTGATATAGGATTCAGGCTTTGGAAGGGGCAAATTATGAAATTGAACTTTTAGAGCCATTGTAATTTGAGACCATTTAGCACGAATTCGGTATGGTGGGATATTAGAAATTTTCCGGATGATGTCATTTGGCGCCCATTTGAAGATACCAAGTGCGAAACGGATAGCAGAGTTTTCCAAAACTTCATACTTGAGCATGTTCATCTGGGAATCATTTGTTCTCACTGAGTTAGCAAAATCAATCCGTGGAAGGAGGACTTGCGAGATGATTTGGAGGGCTAGTTTGGCTTTGATTCCCGTGTTTTTACTGCTGATGAACTTGATGATGTTTAGGATTTTTGAGCCTTTTTTGCAGCTGGCAAGGCAGTGTTCTTTCCAGGTGAAGTTGTTTTGGAAAACTAGGCCTAGAACTTTGGAGCAAGAAACCCAGGGGATAATATTATCATTGATAGAAATAGGCTGGGATAATTTCGAAATTTTGGGAGAAAGATCAATGATGGATGATTTCTCATTGGCAAAATCCACCTTCCAGCGTTTGGCCCAGACTGAAATGTTCTCCAAGGAATGTTTGATATTAGCGACACACTGGGCAGGGGACGAAGCCGAAACTACCACAGTGATATCATCTGCATATAAAAAAACCTGGGAGTGAGGGGGGACTTCTTTAATGAGATCATGCATGTAAATATTGAATAAGAAAGGAGATAAGATTGATCCTTGAGGAAGGGATGAAACCTCCAAGGGGTCGGAGAGCTGACCTCTCCACCTTACTTGGATCGGGCGGCAAAAGAGAAAATCCTGGATCAGGGAGAGTAGTTTCATTTCTAAACCAGCCGACTTAAGTTTTTTGACGAGTCCCTCAACCCAGACTCCGTCATAGGCTCCAGCGATATCAAGGGAGATCATGCAAACCCAATTTTTCTTGGATCTAGCCCAGGCAATGTGTTGGGAAATGTTATGGAGGCAATCCACCGCCGATTTCCCCGGTATAAAGCCAAACATATTTTTATGAAATAACTTAACATTTGAGGTCCAAAAAGTCAGACGGGCGAGAACCATTCTTTCCAGGATTTTACTAATAACGGGAATTAAGGCAATTGGGCGATAGCTGGTGGGTAGATTAGCTGGTTTGTTGGGTTTTCTAATCGGAACAATAACAGTTTTTTTCCAGCTTTTTGGAAAAAAGGAAAATTCAAGGCAAAAATTGAAAAAACTTAACAGTTTTAGACAGTCCACATTTGGAAGGGATTTAAAGGCTCTTGCCGAGATACCGTCAATCCCCGAGGCCGAGACCCTCTGGAGTTTGATAGATCTATCGAGTTCCTGGATGGAGAAGAAAGGCTGACAAGTAAAATTAGGCTGAGATAGAGGTTGGATAGGAAGAGTCGAAGTGGTTTGAGATTTGGAAACGAATCTTTGACAGAGAAGGTTGGCTTGGTGGAGAGGATCACTGATTTGTTTATCTTTATCCTCAAAAATAAGGTTACTGGTGTTGTTAGAGGGGGCCATATAGTTGTTGATATTTCTCACCACTTTGAAAAGCTGCTTGGGAGAGGAGATTGATTGCATTTTTGAACTCCAAAAATTACGTTTTGCTTTTAAAATAGTCTTCTTAAAAATGGCAGTTGCCTTTTTGGCCTCAAGCCACACCTTATCATCGAGAGATCTTTTTGCTTTTTTATAAAGACAATTTTTTAAGCGTTTGGCTTTAGCACATGCCTTGTTCCACCATGAGAGCAAAGATTTTTTACCTCTGGAAGAAACCTGAACAGTAGATTTTTGAATAGAGGAGGACAGGGTAACCTGTATTGAATGGGCTGTTTCCTCAGCGGAAAGAAGGGCAGTAGAGTCATTGGTGGGGATTTCCACACAACTCAAAACACAATTTTCTGAGAAAGATCGCCAATTTGTATAGGAACGATTTTGGGTATTGAAAGAAAGCCGATTCTTAAATTTGATGAAAGTGGGGAAATGGTCACTAGAACCCTTTTCTTCTACTCTCTTCCAGTCCACTTTATTCATTTGAGAGGGAGAGCAAAAAATCAAATCGAGAACACTTCCGACACCTGCGGAGTGTTCCCTTGTTATTCCTTTGGAGTTTAGTAAAACAAGAGGGCCATTATCAACCCACTTCGCAAAAGCTTGACCGCTTGGGGAGGAGACGTTGTCCCCAAAAGAGATACTGCGCGCATTGAAATCACCAGCAATGAAGCAGGGGTGATTTATGAAGGAATCAAGGGTTAAAAAGTCTTTGTTGGACCAAGGTCCAGCCAGTCTGTGAACATTGCCAATATGAAAAGTTTGTTTACAAAAAATAATCTTGATACCAAGAAATTCCATAGTAGGAGAGTCTTGAAAATCCGGAAGGATCCAACCCGGAATATCCGATTTTATGAGGATGGCAAGACCACCCCCCCTCTCTTTCCCAGATCGAGGTTTATTAAAGTTAACATACCCTTTCAGGTGAAGGAGGGAACTATTCTTATTAATCCAAGTTTCTTGGAGACAAATTACCGAAGGATTTAAGTGATGCACCAAAAAATGTAAGGTGGTGAGATTGGCAGCAATACTGCGGCAATTCCATGTTAACAGAAAGGCCATGTTGGCTGGGGAAAAGACAAAATTCGCAAATTGTGTCTAAGTTCCCTCTCCAAAGTTCATAGGAGATGAAACAAATTGTTCGTCGAAATCGGTGTTGTTAAAGTTCTGTCCATGCCACAAAGGGCTACCTCTCTGAGCAATGATAGAGGTCAAACGCTCAGTCTCTGACTTTAGAAAGATTACTGTATTATGAAGTTCTGAGACTACGTCTCCCAGTTTGCGATTTTCTTTTTGAGGTCTGCGATGTCTGCTTGGTATTTTTTTTCCTTCAAGATGAATGATTCTGCTGTGTGGAATTCTTTCGCTTGCCCCTCTGTAGCGTCAACAATCGTTGTTAACTCTGAAGAAAGCTGACTTGTTACGGCTGGTAGGGTTAAACTGGCCTGGTGACCAGAAAGAATGTCTGTGTTTCTGGGTTGAAACAAAACGGCTTGAATAGCTGCGATCTTTTCAGTTCTTGAATATCTTTTTGGATACTAGGTATCACCTCCCAAGTTGAATGGGGATTGTTGGTCTGGGCTGTGATTGCCGCGTAGGATACTTTAGTCTTCAAAGATGCTTTAGCTAATTTGATAGGGATCTTTTCTTTGATAGCCTTGTTGATGGCCGATTTTTCGAGTTTAATGAACTCACACGAGGAGTCTGTAGCTTTATGGTCTTTGCTTTTACATCTAAAGCAGATGCTTTCTTTTAGACACGGGGAGGAGGGAGGATGGAAGTCTCCACAAGCGGCGCACCGTTGTTTGCGGTCGCAGGACTTCTGAAAATGCCCAAAGCGGAGGCAGTTGTAACAGATTTTGGGGGATTCGGTGTAGGAGGACACCCTGTGTAACATATGAAACAGGGATACTGACTGTCGTTCCTTATATCCAAGCTCTTTAACGAGTACGATAGGAATAGGATCCTCAGAATTCTTTCTTGTAAATCTCACAATTTGTGAGAATTTAATTCCCACCTCTTTGAGCTCTGTTGCAATATCTTCAAGAGGAATAGAAGAGTCGACGCCTCTGATAAGATATTTAGTTGTGATGGTTTCTTCTATCGCTCGCCAGGTAATGGGGACAGAGCCAATTACTTTTAAGTCTGCGAGTTTAACGAAAGTCGAACAATTTTTAGATTCCAGAAGAAGTTTTTGTCTTCTGGTAATTTTGAGCGTATCGTCTGATGATAAAATATTTTTAAAGGTAGACTTGATAACTTGAGGGTTCGAAAAAGGTAGACTGCCTTTTCCTAAAGTAGATTCGATAATGACTTTCGGACACGTTGCACCATATTGAATAGCGAATTGGATTTTTTCTAGCTCAGATAGCTCGGTGTAGAAAACCTTGACACCGCGACGTTGCTCTTTGGTGGAACCACCCTCGAGGAGATCTTCGTCGTCCAACGACCTCTTGAGGCCTTCAGTCATGGTGAAGAAAAAACAAGTTACTTACTTGGTGGGGATTCTTAAAGAATCCAGAAATTAAAGTAGTGAAAACCGACACTGTCGATTAAAAGTAGAAAAACGAAGTGACGAAAGTGGTAAAGAAGATTTTCCGAACACGTACAACAGTCTCCAGGTCTCTTCGCGTCCTAGTAATTGGATGGCTTTCAGTTTCATTCACTTACGCGATACGAATTGCAGTTACAGAGAACGGATGAAAACAAGAATAATTCTAGAAAACACGTGTCCCCAACATGAAGCGCATATTTACAAAACGAAATTAAAAGTGCGGGAGATATTCTTTTTAAATCTCAACCAATTGTTCCTTGTAGCTCCGCCCATTCCGAGTGTCTGGAATTCATCTGTTTTAGTTATGGCTGATAAACAAAATAAAATAACAACTTTATCGGAATATGATCCTTTCGAAATAAAAAGTGCAGTTGAAGAAAAAAGAATGATGACTTAGATAAAAATTCGGATCATTGTTTATTTACAGTTTGTAATGCGATTTATTCTGAAGTTGATCTTTTGCATATAATAAATGTTTCTCATCGTAAGGAAGTCAAAGATATTATAAGATATTATAGGCCAAATAAAATTAAGGATACTAATTTAAAAATGAAGATAGTTCTTTCACATGATATACCAATTTCTCATAGGCCACGTTGTATGGGTAAATCTGAAAAAGTTGAAATTGGCAAGCAAATAAAGCAATGGTTAAAATATGGTATTATTTTGGAAAGTACATCTAATTACTCAGCATCTCTAGCTCTCCTTAAGAAGAAAGATGGATCAACACGAATTTGTTTGGATTATCGGCAACTAAATAAAAAAAAATTAAAAAAAAAAAAAAAAAAAAAAAAAAAAAAAAAAAAAAAAGGTTTCCATTACCACTCTTTGAAGATATTTTTGACAAATTTAAAGGAGCTATGTATTTCACAAATCTTGATATGAAGAATGCATATTGGCAAATAAAGATACATGCAGATAGTCGTAAATATACCAGTTTCGTAACACATGATAACCAATATCTTTTTAACTCGGTTCCATTTGGCGTAACGAACAGCCCATCAGTGCTTCAAAAATTTATACAAATTGTGTTTAAGAACTGTTAAATAATAAGACTGTTAAAATATATATGGATGACAACCTCGTTATCCCAATAACTGAAGCAGTGGGTATTTCTAAACTTAAAGGAGTTTTTGAAGTCGCATCTAGTTATGGACTTGAGTTAAATTTTAAGAAGTGTAATTTTCTACAACGGAAGATTAATTTTCTTGGTCATATATCAGAGAAGGGTACGATTCGTCCCTCCACAGCCAAAACAAGCGATGTTATGAATTTTCCAGAACCAAAAACACCAAAACACATTTAATCCTTTTTAGGATTAACTGGTAATTTTTGTAAATTCATCAAGGATTATGGAATAATTGCAAGACCCTTGAGTGACCTTTTAAAAGACAAAGTTCCATTTTATTTTGGTCAGGATCAGAAACAGACTTTCCTTGCCTTAAAGCAAGCCCTGTAATTAGAACCTGAACTATACCTTTATCAACAGAGATCCCCTTTACAAATTCCCTGTGATGCTAGTTCTAAAGGATTTGGAGCTATACTTTTTCAAAAAGATTCAGATAATAACACCAATCCAATACATTTTATGAGTCGAAAAACAACAACTGATTATATATTAAGAAATAATGTTCTTTACAAATTTGTTGACCAAGAACTATTGATAATACTTTTTTACATGCAAAATCAAATAGTGCAACTTGAACATTCTAAAGGTAAATTTGGCATAAACAAGACAGAAACTCTCCATAAACAACAATTTTATTTTCCTAACATACGAAAAGTAGTCGAAAACGTAATTTCAAATTGTGTATAATGCATACTGACATCTCGAAAATCTGCTAAACAAAAAGGACTTTTACATCCTATTCCAAAAGAAGATACAATACTCGACACATAACACATTAATTTTTTAGGTCCACTCCCATCAACAAACAAAAACTATAAGCATATATTTACTGCGGTCTGTGCATTCGCAAAGTTTAAATGGATTTATCAAGTCAAATCAACTTCAACACATGACGCTCTTGAAAAATGAAAACAACAACAAACAACATTCGGAAATCCAAGACGTATAATTTCCGATAAAGGCTCTATGTTTACATCGAAAGAATTTCAAAAATATTGCAAAGAAGAAAATATCGAACATATCATTGTTACAGCAGGTGTTTTTCGTGGTAATGGTCAATCAGAACTATTTTACGCTACATTAATACCCGTCTCAATGAAGCTTTCTATTAAAGATCCAACTAAATGGTTTAAACACGTATCCTCAGTTGAACGAATCATCAACAGCACAGCATCATTATCAAGAAAATACTCACCATTTGAATTATTAACGGAAATAAAAATGAAAAACAACGATGATCTTCACATTTAAAAAACACCTGAACAAGAATGCATACAAACATCATTTCAAGACAAATCACAAATGCAAGAAGATGTTAAGTGAAACATTCTAAAACTTCAGGAAAATAGTAAACAACACTATTATCATAAACATCAAAAAGAAGCTAAAACATACAACGTGATAAAGTAGCTATAAAGCGAACACAATTTGGTGTAGGCCTAAAATTCAGACCTATAGATATTATGGTCCTTATGAAGTGACAAAGGAAAGGCCAACGACAGATATGATCTCATAAAGATAAGAAGGCATGAAGGCCCAAACCTTACATTAACAGCCGTTGATTTCATGAAGTGTTGTGAAGGAACATGACGTCAAGTTGATTTATTAGTATTCCGTAAAAAGGACATTTTAGTGACAGTTACAGCCCCAAATTTTATAGAATGCATTGTCATTGTCATCGACATCTAATCTATCTGACAAGTTTCAGACCGATTGGATGACGGCAAGGAGATGAATTAGGCTTCGGCAGATTTTGCCACCATCGACGAACAAAATCGATGTTAATATGAAGGATTTAAACATGATGATGCCTAACAATTGGAGAGAGCTGAGTGCAGCTATGTAGAGCTGAGTGCAACTATGTATTCTAGTCGATGGTGACACATAAAGCCCACTTAACTCGACTTCCTTATTAGATTAACAGCTTCTTGCTCACGTCTGTTGCTTTTTGTTAATAAATATGGATACTGCACTTCAGTCGAACGAGTAATTACGTGTTTTTGACTGAGATCGGTTTGAAAAATATTTGCATATCAGTTTCTAATTAAATTCTTAAATATCCAACAACTTTTTAATCATCCTTACATATATTGTAATGATAATATAGAAAATAAAACCTATCAATTTGAAGTAAAAGAATAGAAGTACATACACAATTTTAGCTCCATCTCTTTCAATGGCTCTTATCTGTACCATAATTTAATTTTTCTGTTATTTTTTCTCAAAATAGAAAATAGTTTTGAAAACCCAAGCAGCTGTTATTGACCAATTGCGCTTTGTTCAGAAGGATAAATGAATAAAACGAGTAGGACTCTGGATTTGACATGTCCCACGTATATTTCATTTATTCAGTCTGCATTCGAATAAAAAAAAAAAAGCATCCATTCGTTCTTATTTCAAGAGTACTCAATTTACAAAATTATTTTTGCCAAATTAGATTGCTTGGTATTTGGAGCTTGAGATTGCGATGATAAATTTTTCTTGTTTGTTTAATTTTCTTGGTAATTGGATTTAGATGTGAAAATAATCGCGAGTAATTAAAATAAATTGATTTAGAGGAGCAGGTTTCTTCAATTAGAAGAAGTCTTGTGTGTTTCTTTTTTTATTTGCTGTACAAATGACATATCCTCATTACTAAAAAAGCTTATATTTATGAAAGAAAATCCATTTATATAGAAAAGTTGGATAGAAGGAGCACATGTATTTTAACTAGATATGTAAAGCAGCAATTTGTTTCTGAATAGATATAAAGAAAGTTAGTTTTAACGAAGTGTAACGGAGAGCTTTTTTAGAAATTGAAAAAAATATTTAAAGTAAGTTGTTTTGAGTTTTGATTGAACAAAAAAAAATTATTTTTAATTATGTATGCTCACGCAGACTATATAGATTAGCTCCATGTTAGGCAGACATCAACCCATTCTGAATTATTTTTTTTTAAGTAAAAATTTGAGATTTCTCACTCATATTGTATAATCCGTTAGGGATATTAAGGGGATCTGATACCAAAAATAATTAAAAAAAAAACTTTATTTAAAAACTATCTTATGTAAAGTTGTTAAAAAATTTTCTTATGTATGAAATACTATTTATACGTCTTTGAGATAATTATTTTTAAATATTGTATTTATTTTTTTAAATTAAAAACCATAGAAAATCCATGATAATAATTGATGTTTTCGTAAATTGAAATAAGTAAAGATTTTTTTTTTTTTTTTTTTTTGCAAAGCTTTCTGTAATACATAATTACAAAAAGAAAATATTGTCTTCACAGAATTTTGACAGATGAATGAGAAACTTTTTTAAGAAAGTCTCAAAGTTTAAAACATTGAAATGTGGGCTTTTTTAAAGTCATCCTTTATGCTAAATGTCATATTTTAAAACAGAATTAAAAAAATCAAATTCTGTGAAGTGAAAATGTTTAAAGCTATATAAATTAAATGCTTCAAAAGTTTGAATAGCCAATTGTTAATGGTTTTTGAGATATATCGCTTTTAATTTGCAACATCAGTGAAAAACACTAGTGCTCGAAAAACGCCCTTTAAACAGGCGTTTCAATGCGTTACGCCCATTAGTGATGTTTAAACAATAGGTAATTTCGTGGTGTTCTAATCACAGGAAGAAAAAGGTAAAAACTTCATTCTTTTCAGGAATGTATGAACTATTTTTTGAAATTAAAAAACAACTTTGTGATTTTTAACGAAATGTCGGTACTGGACTTTCTTAAGAAAATGGAAAACCAGCGTGTGTTGTTCCAATTTTTAAACTGCTTTACCCACTCAAATTACCCAGGTAGCACAACAATTTGCCATTGTCCAAAACAAGGGTTATGAAAGATTGGCCCTTGGTCGAAACTTGTTCCAAATAAACAATTTGTTTTAAGGATTCCAAAATAGACAATTTGTTTTTAAATAAACATGTCAGAAACATCATAAAACGTATTTTTTTACCCTCTGTACTTTCTTATAAAAAATAATTCGATTTTAAAACTGTGCATCACCAATTCAAAACTTTCAATATATTTTTTCTAGCATTGTGCGAGATTGGCCAATATACGTTACAGCGGCCGGTTCACAACGGTCCAAACCAGAATTGACCAATGTCGAGTGATATTGACCAGGGATTAATATTGGCCATGTTGTGCTACTGAGGCACATTCAGCACAAGACAATTAAAATTGTATTTACTTCATACTTTAGTTTAAATAAGAAGTAGCAGCATTGTAGCATGTAATAGTTAACTTGGTATATTTTTATAGCGTCCCTAGTAGTCCAATAAATAGAAAATTTTTGAGTCCTTAATCGACTTGATTTTCGGACAAAATAAATTGGCGTCCGGTAAGACTCCTCTTATTTTTCTTACAAAAGACTATGTCAATAGGATAGAACCAACAAAGCTTTGGCGGTTTAACTTTTTTTAAATGTTTTGGTAAAATTAAATTCAAAAAATTTCGATAAATTTTCGATATCGGAGAGTGAAATAGTTATCGGTTTCAACTAGAAATTTTGACATGGCGCTCAACATATGAGCGAACATAGCTTAAGGGTAAATTTAACACTGTATTACTGTGGTGTTAAAACTAGAAAAAATCAATTAATTAAAGAAAAATTTAAGTCAACATGAATGAAGTTGAAACTTAACATTGAGCATTTTATGTCGATTGTTGTTAATTGAGTCTACTTTCCCTTTCCATTTAAATAATGTATTTTGTTTTCTATGTTAAAGAAACAATAATACAATTTCTGCGCTTCCTGACTTTTGGGAAATGTGCATATCTAGATCTTAGAACACAATTGTTTCACATACACATAGAGCATTCCAGTTTCAATAAACCGAGCAAAAAAAAAATGAGTTATATTTTCTAAAAGATAAGGATCTAAGAATAGGAAAGTATAAAATTAACCCATACATGTACAATTTGATTTGTTTGGTAAGAAAAAAGTAGGAACATATAACAGGCCAAACATTGTATGCGTAGATAAATATTTTGTTCACATAGCACAATTCTTATAAGCAGTTTCATCTAAAATATTTTAAAACCTTTCCTTACATAAAACCCTCCCGGATTGGCCTACTCATCATCATCTCAAATACCTTACGAAACTAGAGAATAAAATATGTAATATAATGATTTAGAAACAAAACTCTGTGTATAATGTTTCCAAACAAACCTATTTTTAGTGGAAGTAGTATTCAAGAAAGTTTGAAAAATAACGCTAGCCGGAATTTGAAGAAAACTTGTTTTCCGAACGCTGCAAAATATATTTCACCCAGAAACGTGGATACCTCGTATACTTCTGTAATTGGAACGTTTTGTAAGACTTTTGCGAAGTAGCATCCGCTTTTGAGCTACCACTACTACTAAACTGATGCTGAATCAGATTTCAGAAAATATAGATAGAGTATTTTTTAGAATTCTACGAAACCTTGGCATGCTTATGACTTGCATAAAAATATGCGTTCCAATAAAACTACAAATAGTATCTGAAAAGTTGGAGTGCCCCAAGCAAACGTAATAGAAGACTTTCAACCTTAAGTCCATAACGTGTGCTTTTATTATGCTTTCGGAAAGATAGATCTACGGAGTTGTATAAAATAATGTAATGAGAAAGCATATCTTGTGAATGTCAATTGAGGTAAACGTGTGTTTTCTTGCTACTTTAACACTTGTATGAATCCATACAATTTTGTTTGATTTGCACTAAACATATTAAAAATTGAATAATATATTAAACTTCATTCTCTTGTAAATTAAAAAAAAATTCATAGGTACCATCCTCCCCCCCTTCCCCGCCAAAAAAAAAAAAAAAAAAAAAAAAAAAAAAAAAAAAAAACGTTTGGCATTTTTCTTAGTATATGCATTAGGATTTAGCAATTTGTCTGTATTTTAATTGATAAAGAGATAGTTTGGAGGACTGATTTGCGAAACATTTTGTTGTTTCTTAAAATTGAATTTATACATGACGATATTGTTGAAGTTGTGTTTTATCGTCTGTCAAATCTTTTAAAAGCAAATTAGAATTTCAATGATTCAGAGATCTGAATAGGGCTTAATCTAAATGGAATCACGCATTTTTACTCAGCCAGCGGTGATCCCGGATGTTTAGTGGCGAAAGGCAAAGCCACGTGGTCTAAAATTCAAGGCTCTACTAGATTGAAACTATGAATCAGTAGAGGTTTCAATGTCCTTTTTGTTGACGTCAATTAAAAGAGAGAGAGAGAATAGTGCTGGCTCAGGTGTCATTTTTATCAAGTTTGAAATTATGAGAGGTATTTGTCTACGAAACGTATTTGTGACAAAGTAACTCTAAGTTATTACAAAATGTTATTCTGTTCGCTTCTCGGATGAAGATGATCTAATAGTAGGAGTTATTAGGTGGTTTTTTTTTTTTTTTTTTTTTTTTTTTTTTGTATGTGTGTGTGTGTGCATGTGTGTGATTGAGAAATTTATTTTTATATATATTGCAGGAATCCCTGTATCCGATATTGGCCAATAGTGTTGTGTTACTTGGGTAATTATTCAGACATTTGGATTCGGCTACAAGAACATTTTTATCATTAATCGCCCCTATCCATCGAAATGTTTTCATATAGTGTAATTTTAAAATGTATAGATTTCTTAACGAAGGGATTTTTTTTTCTTAGGGCTGGTCAAAGATTAAACCTGGCCTTTAATTTAAACCTGTAAACGTACATGACATTTCTTATCCTTTCAATAAGGTCTAAATGTTCAAGTGATAGTGTATATGTTATTGTGAGTGACCGAAATTGGAGAATGTCGACTTTTTCCTGTGAATGTCAACATATACCAAATACCTCAATGAAATACAGAATATTTGATTACATTCTTATATATTAGGACTATCACCGGTGTATGTCAAAAATCACAGACATTCTCTGATGAAGGTCAAAACGAGAGGCCGATGTCCCCACAGAAAGACGATAGCAAATCCTCTTCAAAGTGCCATAACAGTTTAAATTATTGCAATAAATAAGATAGTAAAACGTCCATCACATAATTAAGTAAGTTTATTATTGGTATTACTTTTTGTTCTCAGTTATAATGTACTCTTCATTTTAAGTTCAACAGTTACATGTGCTATTACTATAGCTTTCTCCTATTTTGACATATATCAGAATATGTTTTAATTATAAAGTATGATTTAAAAACGCAACACAAATATTTTTACTCAATAATCACCATCGTGCATGGTGATTGTCAACATTTGCCGGATTAAGTGAGAAATAAGGATATTCAGCGCATTTTTCTGATTTACACCAAGCGACTATGTGAATGTTGACATTCACCAGAGTAGGTCGACATTCTACTGATTTCGGTCTTTCACAGTAACTTATATACATAAACTGCCATAGCAACTCAATTTTTTTATGTTTATCATGGGTAGTACTTGATAAAACCCATGTCGTAGACGGAGGGTTCCAAATTCTTTATATTGATGTTAGTCACAGCCTAGAATTATATTCGGATTTTTAGTGTTGCGCTTGAAATAAATAGTCTCAATCTACGCTTGTTACGTACTCCCATAGTCATTTTCTAGTTATGCTATTATCGCAATACAAATTCTGGTATTTACGGTTCAATTTTTATAAGTACAATATTAAAAAAATAATTACTTCTCATCTATCTCCAAAATTTTGAATTCCTTTTGTACCATCCTAATTGAGAAAAGAGTTATGCAAGCTTCCACAGATATCTACCATTCTATATAAGTAGTGCCTGATTCAAACGATAAGGTTACTATTATTTAAATATGTTTGTCGGTATCAATTTTTCCGGCATATATCATTGCATGCCATAAAAATGTTTCTTTTACACATCCAGTAGATTATTTAAAAGGTTGCTTGCTAAACCAAAAGTTAAATTGCTGTAAGTGTGTACTTGTGTGGAATCCAATGAACCATTTAATCCACACACTCCCTATAACAGTCCCTATTAGCAGATATTCTGGAAAGAAAAGCCTTCTAATTGTTCTCCTCCACTACAACTCGCAAAACAAAAATTCGAAATCATCAGAAATTGGAGCTCACCAATGACTTTAACGATTTTATTTTCTTTCGGCATTCGCGCTAATAGCTACTCGTTGATTGGATGGTTAGAGTATAGGAATTCCTTTCACCTGCAGCGGATGTCATTTTATACATATATATATGTCCTCAGCACACCCGCCATGTAAATGAGCTCGAAGTTAAACTCAGCATTTGAGCCTTCGAATATTCTGGTAATTTGTTCGTCTTTCAAGAAACGCGGGTATTTAATGACTTAGCGGGTCGTAAAGGAGGACTGGGATTGCTTCTGAAATGAATGCTTCTTGAGATATCGATGTTAATAGATTCCGCTTATTTGATGTGGCCCTGTACTGAAGTTTATGACAGCTTCGAATAAGGGGGTCCGATTGGCAGGGTTTGCACGGTAAAACATACGATTTGTTGTACTTAATACTATTTTCAATTTGCATCTCTTAAAAGGGTGATTTTAGGAATAATTTTAATTGGAATTTTTAAATAAAATAGTGGATTCATTTATCATATTGGAGTAATATATACTTTTTCACACAACGAAATATAAAATTGTATTTGAACTTCCTGTTTTATGAATAACTTTGTCAAACTTGTGACATTTGTCAAAAAAAGGTAAAAAAGTATATTTAAATAGTTTTTCTGATGTGTAAAATTATCATCAATGCATCAAAACTAATGAATTCGAACCAAAAGTCTATAGTAAATTAAAAAACGATATACATTAATGGTTTAAGCTTAATTAAACTATCTGTTTTCCATTTATGTCTTTTTCATAGAACATATGAGACTAAATTAAAATCAAAGATGTATCTTTAAATATCTTTGAATTCACTTATCAAAAGTTTATAGTAAAACTTAACATAGTATGCATTAACTGATTAAACTCAAGCAACCATCACTTTTTCGTTGCTATCTTTTTCATAGAACAGATGAGACTAAATTCAAATGAAAGATGTATCCTTAAATATATTTTATTTGAATTTAGTTGTATTATCATGATCTATTTAAACCATCGATATAGATAAACAACTGGATAGACTGCTCCGGTGGCAACGCGAGGCGAAAAACGCGCCGGCAGTAATATTTGTTTTCCTGCCACTGGTGGGAAGATTTCCTGAATGATGGTTAACTCGTGTATTGCATATAATTGCAACAACAGCGCAAATCGGAAAGATATCAACAAGAGTTTTCACCGGTAAGTAAAAAATAGTTATTCAAATATGTAAATATATATTTTTTTAATTATTTATTATTGAAAAATATCTAAAATGACCCTTTTAACATTGATCGCTCGTGGTTAATGGTTGATCTCTTACATGACAATTCATATCATAAATAATCTATTTTAAATTCAGAACAAATAGCATTAGGATCTAGAATAAAACACTTGATTTATATTTATTTAATCCTTGTTTTTATGCGTTTTCAAGGGCATTTGGCAAAGAAATGGAAAATGAAAGCGAAATTAAAACTCCACTTGTTATTGTTCTATTCTACACTCATTTAATAATTAAAATTATTACACTGTTTATTTATAACTGGATAATTTGTTTTCGATACGTTTTAATTAATCTATGTTTTTATACGTTTTCATGAACATATAGTAATTGTATTAATAAAGTAAAAAAAAGGGGGTTGGAATGAGAAACAATAATTCAAAATGCATTGTTCTGATGTAAATTTATTTAATATCGAAACTGCGGACTGCAAACGGAAAAGTTTATCAGTTTCTTTATTACTTACGTATTTATTTTAAAAACAAAGTCGTTTTTAACTGTTTGTTGGAATCCGAAGTCAAATCAAACTGTGGAAAGCAATTTGTATTTCAGTTTTATTTCTGTTTATAAATATAACCCTTGAATTTTAGAGATAAATTGTCTCTCCTCTTACAATCGTATACAAAAGCTAAATTAAAAATTGGTCAATGCAATAGCCATACTTATGATACGCAATACTATCAAAATGCCAAATCGTTTACATGCAATGTAAATAAAGGTGGATTAAAATTTGCTTCTGATGGAGTATTGTTTGTTGTGCAACTAACTAAAAAATTATTTCGTCATTATGTGTCAAATTAAAAAAAAAACAAATATGAAAAACCTTTAGATTACATTGTTTATTCTGTTTCTAAGTATTTGTCACAGGGTAACACTGTTAAAAAATTGAATACATTGGGTTTTATGCATTCAACTGAAGGTGAATTTGTTGTGGAGGATCTCCACCAAACGCAACTAATAAAACTAATTGCCAGAACTTATGGCAATATTATACTTTTTTCGAATGCCAAAAGAGTAACACTAGATCATCAAAGAAACAAAACTACCATCAGGCATAAACTGAATAAGTTGGTCCTTTTTAACAATGTTTAGATCTAGATTAACCACAAACCATTTTTTTTCTTGGGAAAAACTCTCCGACTACTTTTAAAAATTTTCCTCCTTTTAAATTTTTGCTTATTAAACTATGTAATTTATTTGATTTTTAAGTTGAAATCCTCAAAAACAATTTTCTGTAATATTATTATGAACAATGCCTGAAATTATTTAGTTTTGATAAAGTTATCTACATTTTTCTCATTTCAAAATTATAGGACCAAATACTTGCAATAAACAAGTTTCACAACTTATATATTTAAAATCATAAGTTTTATAATAATATTGAGTATAAAAATTTAGTATTATAGTTGGCCTTTGAAACTTAAAATGTTCTTTGAATTGGTGTATTGAATGTATGAATTTGTATTTTGCAATCTAATTATTACATATTTTCAACTGGTTTAGAGTATTTCTTCAATTATTTTTAATTTCTACTTCTAAAATAAATCTAGTTTAAAAGTCTATTTTCATTTGTTTATTGTATTCTTATAACTTGTAGATAATAATTTATTTTTTAAACATGTGATTTATGTAATTTAAAATTTAAAGAATTAAATTCGATTCAATAAAGATCAAACATGTTTACAGATATCGACAGTAACTAATCTGAAATGTTTGTTCTAAATATACAAATTCTATACTTAGAATTATTTTGATTAGTTATATTTATTGGTTTAACTATTTTCTTCAAATATGTTTTATTCTTAATTTTTTTTTTGCTTGCTAAATATCGAAAGTAACGCGAATATATCGTAAAGATCGAAGAAATTCCACATCGGCAATACAATTTCCTCCATACAAGCATCTCGCTTCCGCTGGAGAAAAGGCTCGTTTCTTCACCGTTAGGCAGTCTATCCAGTTGTTTATCTATATCGATGATTTAAACTCAGTATTTCATGTATCTAAGTTGCTAACATTTGCATAACAAATGTTTGATAACATTTAGTCAGCACTTTTTCGTTGCATACATGACGATCATGTATCGTCATGATCTTTACATATCATGCGGATACATGCAACGCAACGCCGCAGATTGTAATATAAAGTGTGCAGAAGGGGTTTGCGCAAAATGTTAAGAGTGGAGTTAGTGTGCAATTGTACAGACACATCCTTGAAAAAATAAATCAACTCAAAGTCGATCTCCTTTAACATCTGTGTTTATCTTGCACTGTATTATGTTACCTTAACATAAAGCCGGATTTACTCGCTACCAGTCAGGGTTCAAATTCAGATCGCCAGTTCTGTGACGTCAGCTTAGCGACCGCTGCGCCGTCTGTCGGTGACCACGGAAGAGCGCACGTGATTAGTTGATGGGAGTCGCCGGCGCCAATAATTAGAAAATGTTTGGTTTACTGAAACTAGTAACCATGTGACGTCACATGACGTCACTGACTGGCGGTCTAAACTGGAACTGGTAGCGTGTAAATACGGCTTAAGATTCTTTGTGAGCTCTGGTGGCCACATTAACAGGTCCCACCTTTAAAGCTATTTTCAAGTTATTATCAGTTTCCAGTGCATTGAATCTAGTCGCATAGCACCTTCTCGAAGTGGTCCATAAATAGTTAATGAATTTGTTTCAAACGAGTTGTCTGATTTACTTATATAATTGATGTTCTTATTTTTCAATCGTTCATTCAAAGCAATAGGGGGATAAAGTATGTCAAGAAAGTTGTAAACAAATATAACAGCAATATTTCATCATTACAGATTTTAATTTAACCATTTAACTTAATTATTAAATTTTTTTAGTCATGAGATCACGAGGAGCTCAATACGTTAATACAATTTATTGAGTATGGAGATCTCAATACGTTAAACCAAAATATTGCATCACAAGACCAGAACACTTTTATCACCATATATTCTTTTCTACAAGTAAAAGTGCGAATTCCTGCAACTTTCTAGGTATGTGGATACAGTAAAACATTTACAAAAACCTATCACTTTGGTGATTAACTTAAGCTTAAGCTTTCAAGGAATATTATTTTAAATAATGTTTAATATATATGTATTATCACGTAAAAAAGGCTTTTAACTTTGGTATCACTAAAATAAAGGCAGAAACATCTAGTAATAACAGTTAAAATGCTTGTTACCGTTCTTAAAATTTGAAAGAGAGAGAGAGAGAAAGAAGTAGAAATTCAGAGTAATTTTCTTTGAAAAAATTCTTCAATACCAGAACGTATTGTGCTCTTAATATCCTAACTTATATAACTTAAAGAAATTAAGTAAAATTTTATTTGTCTTATATTTTGAAAATAGTTTAAAAGTTGAAAATATATATGTTTGCAAGGAATTAGAGTAATCTATTTTAATTATAAAATAAAACTTTGTTATTGATCAATAATTCTAATCAGTAATTGCTTGAAACTTTTTTATAACTTTAAAGGAAAAACGTTTTTTTAAATTGTTCTGGAGCTAAATTTTAGCAGGGGATTTTTATGTATGCTTACTGTGAAGGCTCTCGTGTTACACAAAAATTATTTTGTTAATTTTATGAATTTTATATAGCTATTAAACTTTATATGATTTGTGTTGTTTTAGTACACTATAGTCAAGGTACTAGTCAACAGTATACATCGGTAACAAATATTCGTCCATGGTTTATCGACAAGTTCAGGGATTGAGCCATCTTCCAAACATGGGTTAAGGGAGAAATTCGATCCCTACACCAGCTCCCAAAAAATAACTGGAGCGTAAACAGAACCATCCAATACAGAATGAGTCGAAACTGGAAAAAGTTTTTAAAATATAGAACCAAAGAATAAAAAATGTCTTGAATCCCCAAGGTCAGAAGAATGCCCTCGGACATTCTGTCATCGATTCCTCGAGAATAAATGTGATACCGGGACTGGCTCATAGATAGGGAATGATATTGTATTTTTTATTTCTGGCGATGCATCACTTTTAAGGGTATGTCTGACTTGGACAGTGACATTAGGGTAAGAGGTTTCTTCAAGGGTGTGTCAAATCATTTTTTTTTTTAAAGAAGTTCGATGTTCCTGAGGGTGTTTCAAGTTGCATTATGGTTAAGTTTGAATCGTTTTGATATTTTATATTTGAAAGAGTACTGTGTTAAATTGATAGATATCATTTTAACTGGATGCCTTTAAGGATTTCCAAGTCATGTACTATGAAATATTAATCCCAAAGATATTATGCAGTCATACCCCGTTCACTCCCGTTACCCCGAAGTCGATGAGGCAGCTGGAATCGCTCTCGTTAACCGAATTTCGCATTATAAGAATAAATAAACGTTAAGTTTTAAGTTCGGAGAACTACTTTTACTTGGCATTAAACGAGATTTCATGTTAAGCGATTTCGCGTTAACGAGGTTTGACTGTATAATTAGGCTTTATGTTGATTAAAAATATCTTCTTGAGAAGATTTACGTGGCGTGATTTCCTTGGCTTAACACAGCATCAGTGAGTACTTACATTTGACTGTATACTTGGTACATAACATTCTTTGGCTACACACAACTACATAAGACGAATAAAGACAAGTATTTTTTGGAATGTAATCCACTACTGTAAGTTAATAATTTTTAAGATGATGTGTATCTTAATTTTCAGACGCTTAAATTAATTTATTTCAAATTAGTATAGTTAGATCAATCAAAAAAGTTCCTTTAGTTACTTGCTGGGATTGTTTGTTTTTTTCCGAATTTTTGTTCTTGCAAGCTTTATAGTTCGAGAGGCGACTGTAAATTTAGACACCCCATTGAACAACATTCTGATTTTTTTTATAGAATGTGAAGAAAAGTTAGAATATTATGAATATACTGGTCTGTCATGACAAAAGTGGCCGAAACTGGACAATGAATTAAATCAGAATGGACTGCCAAAATTGTTATAACTTCCCAAATAATAAGCATTCCTTTTTATAGGGTAACCCATTGCTCTTAAATTATCAATTAAGAAAGCTGCAGACGATTCGAAAAGCTGGCGACGACTTTTAAAAATGAGGCTAGTTGGTGTCCCCAGTCTCGTCAATAGTGACGTAACATGTAGTGACAACTTGACTAACTTTTAAAAGGTGAATATATTTTTTGTTTGTAAGATGAAATAAAAAGAACTCTCATTATTTGGCAAGCTCTGACATATTTAGAAATTGGGTTTTGTTCAACTCATTCAAAGTCGATTTTTGACCAGATTAAGCCATTTTTTCCAGGGCAGACCAGTACATTCATAATCTACTAACTTTCATCCACATTCTATGAAAAAAATTTAGAATGACTTTCGATTTGATATCCAAACTTCCAGTCATCTCTTCAATGACTATGACTTTATAAATGATGATTGCTGGGCTTGCAATATGATTAATGAATGCACTATTTAATTCATCTTATTTCATTAAACATTTTGATATTTTTGAAAAATGTTCTTTCGTGAATGTTCTTTTTAGTAATACTAATGAGTATGAAACTAAATGATAGTTTGATTTTATGATTTCACCCTCTAATATATATATATATAATCTTCCCTATCACCTGTACCTTAAAATTTCTTACAAACACATTATAGTTACAAAAACTTCTTAAAATTCATCACAAGCCTCATGCTCCGTAATAAAAGCAAATATTATTTAATACAATGGCAGATTCACAACTTTTAAACCATTGTTCTTGATAAAATAAGCAGGAAACAATATATTCCATTCACAATTTCAAAAAGGTGTTCATGCGTAACTTCTAAAGTGAAAGAACGCAATATATGAATCAAAATAAAGGCTTTTTCACTAGTTACGATCATTACGAAAATGAACTGCTTTTGCAATCTATCTAATGCGTTTTCCAAACGATGACCATTGAAATCTCGTTAATCCTTTATTTGCTAAGACTAATCCTAGAATTACGGGAAAGTTTTAGAACAAAGGACTGAAAGACTGCTGGGTTCAGAAGGGATGTTCATGTCATTTAATGTGGTATTTAAATCCGTTGCATTTCTCGCAAAGCCTTTTATAAACCTGCCATTTATTTCAAGCTTACCGAGTAAATGAATTCCAGAAAGTAATTCCAAACGAAACCAATTGTATATGGCAGAAATTTAGAGTGTGCGTTACAGAGTGTGTGGGTGTATTTGTTAAATACTCGAGAATACTTTAAATTTACATTGCTTCTATCGTATTCTGCTTTATTTTCACTTTAACCGGGAAGAGGGTCGAGGTAATTCATGAGGAGGTGGAAGTTTTTGTGCATTTCAACTTAGAAAACATTTGAACAGATTTCCCATGAATGATACTTTTTAAATAGGCAAGTAATCAAGTATCGTAGCATGACAACAGTTGAAGATAGATTTCATAGCATTTCACATTGTAAGTTCTATGCAGTGAATTATTATTATTATTATTTATATTATTATTATTATTTATATTATTATTATTATTTATATTATTATTTATATTATTATTATTTATATTATTATTATTATTATTTATATTATTATTATTATTATTTATATTATTATTATTATTTATATTATTATTATTTATATTATTATTATTATTATTTATATTATTATTATTATTATTATTATTGTTGTTGTTGTTGTTACTGTTGTTGTTATTATTATTATTTGCCCACCAAAGTTAAACTTGATTTATTTCTTATCACTGAAGATTTCTATTTTTATTTTTATTGAAGAAAATTATTTTGATTTTTTTTTAATTAACTAAACAATTATTTATATAAATATGATAAAAAAAACTTTACTTCCTTTTAAATCGAGTTTTAACATTTTAATCATAATAACTGTAGGTAGTAGTGGTATAGATTTCAATAAATTTCAAGGAGTAGATGTGAACAGTGTTTAAATGTGTATATAGTAAATAACTGTAACTATTAACAACTGTATTTGTTGTGTGTATATCTAATGGAATGTATGCGTCATTAAAATAATTTTATTCGTCCACAATCGAATTTGAATTAGAACTAAAACTTGGGAGTTTCATTACTAAAAGATTATTTCCACTCTGTTTATGAGGTTGAATAATACTGACAATTGTTGGGGTTATTTATTTGCTAAAGCATTCCTATACTTTGACTTTACATGTTGTAGACTTGCTAAACTATTCGTTGAAATGTACTCAACTCTTCCTTACTCCATGCAATATTATTTCAATGTAAAAAAAAAATAAAAAAAAAAATAGAAATTTAAATACATGACACAAGTAAAATTCAAACTAATTTAATAAACATGAAGTAAAGTTCTTTAGAAAATCATCAATACTTAACCTTAATAAGCCACAAAAATATATACGTCGACAAAATATATAAACACTAGCAACTGTATGAACTTAAAAATACTGATATTTCCCATGCCAAAATACATCAGGTATAGCAATATATTTCCATCTTTATAGATCATCGGATCTACCTTCACCCATGAAAGATATGTCACGCAATCAAACTTCAACATGTCTGATTAACTTTAAACTTAAGTCAGCAATCATATATTACTTTCTTAATTACTGAACTAAATATCGCAATGGAAATCTCAAACCATTCGAGAAAGACAAAATTATCACAAAATCTTATAATCCGAACAGGTTAAATCAACCTTCACAGCGATATATTCCGTGGCATTAAAAGTTCGTATCCAAGACAGCCTTACAAACTCACAACATTATCCTTAAAGTAGTTACCCTAAATCAGCTGGCCCAATACCTTAAAAGGCAGGAAGGGGGGATATCCATATTTAACGAAAATGTGAAGTGCGTCGGTATTCATTTTGACTTTGAGCTTGCAGAGCCCTTTAATACTTGATCAGAATTGACTAAGAACCAAGATAAATATTCCTCTTAAAATATGTCGTTAGCCGACTGAAGCTGCCTCTGAAATTATAAATTTTAACGTTATTCGATATACGATAAACCTGGGAAAAGTCAATTATGCGACGTAATTACGTCACAGTTTCACGCCGGTACTGGAAATTGACTTTGATATACTGAATAGTAATAGTTTAGTGTAGAATAATATTATCTAGAAGTCAGGCAAATGTGATCGTTATTTGAATATGTATCTCTTAAATCTTTTCATGTTCAATGTATAAATTAATCCCTTGTATGCGTTTGAAACAAATTGGAAGCGTTGATGATATATGTTATTTTCTAAAATAAAATGGTTGTTGTTGTAAAGAAGGTGTATTTTTACGAGAGGGTAGGGGTCTCGATTGCTAAATTTTCATTAATTATGTTGCATTGCACAGTACTATTATAATTTAGTTTACTGTTAGAATGAATTTACACCTCTTAGTTAATTATCGACATTTAACACTACATAATTTAACAGCTCATTATAAGAATAGAAAAGTATTAATTTTTAATTATCAGGACGTGTTTTTTCTTACTTTTACTTTCTTAAAAATATCATGGTTTTAAGTTTCGTATCAATTCCGATTAATTATATATGCTGCGATAATTATGTAAATTTATTCAAACGCTTAAAAAATAGAAAATTATCAAGTAAGTTCTAATTATAATTGTAAATAGCTTGTGTTTGTTTCACGCATGTTTCCATAAAATGAAAATAGATTTCTGTGGGATTAGTGAATAATTGTGATCATAATAATAAAAAACATTATTTTTAAACAGGAGTGATAAATAAATATTTTAAAATAATTTTTTAATTTAAACAGTATGATAGCATTAATAAAGCTTATTGCTTAAATGTAGCTTAAAATGTATAGACATTTTATTGACAGTATTTCAAAATATGCCTTCTAATATTTGCTAGAAAAGGAATACTATATTAAATTATATAATCCCCAAAAGCAAAGTTTTTAATATAAATCTTTTATAAGCATTGCCAATTTTACTTTCAATGACATAGCACCGTTTCTGTTGTCAGCGTGTACTTGGTGTTTGCATCTAATTTTAAGTATTAAAAACATCTCTATCAACAAAATATTAAACAACTTTTTAAAATTTATTCATAAAAAATAAATAAAAATTTATGCACTTACATCCAAATATCTTTTACTTATTCTGTTTAAAACAACTTTTTCATTTATTTATTAAAAAAATTTGGCAACAGGAAAGAATTTCTTCAATGGTCGGTTAAATGCTTTTTTAGCGCGATTGGATGACGGCAAATTGATTTACTAGCATTTTGTAAAAGCGACGTTTTAGTAACAGTGACATCCCCAAAATTTGATAGAATAAATTATCATCGATATTGAATCGATCTGTCAAGTTTCAGTCCGATTGTATAACAGCAAGTAGATTAATCATACCTCCGCACATTTTCCCGGCATTGACAAACATGCACCCCCCCCCCCCATCCACCTGCACATACACAAAATCGAAGTTAATGTATAGAATTTAAAAATAAGGCTTTGTTTTCAAATAATAATTCCTTCAAACAATATAAATGTACTCTTTTTCTTCATTTAGAAACCATCTGAAGCAAGGGCCCATTTGTTAGCCGTGTTTTGGGCCTGTCATCGCATGGCAAAGGTTCCGAGTTCAAATCCTGGGTTCTTCTTCTTATTGGGATTAAGGCACCTTTGCTTACGCATTTTGTACCAACCTCATATCCCGTACAGATCGGTAGTGGGCAGTACTGCACAGGATGTAAGCTCACACTCGCGAGAGGGAGTGCGCAAGTCTACCTATAGCCACCGAAGAGTTCATTTCTACCTCTTTCGGTTGCTACCCTGTAGATGGCAGCACTACTGACCGTATGTGAAACTTTTTAATTTAGAGGCAATTCTAAGCAGAAGATTCCACCAGAAGACTTGGCTTTGCAACCCCAGAGGTATTGATTTGTATGGGAACTTGGAGGACTTTGCGACCATGACTGATTTAACGTGCGCCAGTCACCATTAGCGAACACGGTGGTCTTTAGTCGGTCCCATGTCCGAACTCACAACATCAGGGCTCGCAACCTTCTAGTTGCGAGAACGATACTCTCCCAACTGGGCTACGCGGCCCGAAATCCTGGGTTAGGAATGAATGTTCGCTATGGCTCGGTATCCTCTTTAAAAGGCAGGTCCTGGCCTTGATTATGGGAGTTATTATGGGGGGGGGGGGAGAAAAAGAAAAAAAAAGGTCGTTGAGTCTACAAACGAATAAAGCATGAATAATTTTGAACCCCCCATTACTTGTTGGTAAAAAAAAATAAAAAAATACTTCACACATCCTAATTTTAAATATTAAATTAAATAATTAGTTTAAAAAATTTTTAACATAATTAGAAATTTTAAATATTTTGTGAATGAAAATCGAAATTCTATTTAGGAATATGTCATTTTTTTCTTAAATTTCGAATACTTGCTTCCCCATAATACTAGAAACAATTTCTTTTCAAAGAAAAAAAAATAACTTAATTACATCCACGTAACAATACATTAATATATAACTCACAAAAGAAAGTCCATCCACATTCCACTAACTCGCACCATAAGAATACTTTAGCAAAATAACCGTTGCCAACTCCCAAGACCTAACTCTTCAGAGACAACGCGTGGCCCGCAGATAGTTCGATTCCCATCAGGGACCGTTTTCCACAAAAGACCCCACGCCTTTCCCCACCTATGATAAGGAGCCTCTCAATTTTCTCACGTAGTTTCTTTATTATCTCAGCCCAATCGGGTGTTGAGAAATATGACGTCTCGCCCCACCCACATAGCTTCCGTTCCGAGCGGATGTACGCATTGTGTTGCTTTTCCGCGGAAATGATGGTGTAAGTAGAGTCCGCCGAGGCTCGTCTCTGTTGCTATCTCACAGAACTTTCATTTTCCCACTACTGCATCAAGAGATCTCGGAGGATTGGGGAGTAAGGAATGGAGAGGGTATTGTGTGTAGGGTGGAAGTTATTTTTTTTCTTTTTCTTTTGTGGATTTTTTTTAGGGGGGGGGGGGGGGAGGGAATTCCAAGGTATAATGTATTCGACGAAATATTTTTAAAATTTAAAGATATGCTGAATGCCAAGCCATATTTTATTTAGGTTCTATATAGGCATAGTTTGGTGATTTCTTTCCTTACTAAGGTATACAGAAATAATGGTATTATCTAATAATAAAACAAATGGTTTTTATTTCCCCAGATGCGTGATTTTACTTTTGTTTCTTGTGAAATAGCCGTGTTCATCTTGTACATCTTGCATGGTAGCAAACATCTGTGAAAACTTGTCTCTCTGAAAATCTGGTACATCTAATTTGTTATCTAATGCAATCCCTGTAAGTTTTATCTCTTCTGATCAGAGTTAGACGAAGAACAACACCTGTTGTATATGTAGAATAAACAAAAACAACTCTAACGCTGGCTATATCTGTTGCTTTAATTGATTATATAAGAACAGAAAAGTACCATTGAAATTCATAGACTTTTTAATACAAATATGTATCAATATTTTGTTTGCCAAAAGTGCATTTAGAAAACTAAATATATAAATATTTGGTCGATATATAAATATGTATATATCTAGTTGTCATATGGGTTTATTTATAATAAAGTTTTACTAGCTAGCAAAGCGAGCCTGTGTTTACTAAGCAATGGCCATTTCTACAAACGATACTAACTTGTGCTTATGTTAGAGGCCTTAGCTTGTGTTAGCCAGGAAAGTAGCTTTGTTCACAAAGCGTCAAAAGCTGGGACCTATACGTAATGATGGGTCTTGGCAAAGCGGGGCTTCGTATCTAGTTCCTAATATAGTATCGATAAGATAAGCAAACGTATTTTTGATCGTACGATCCTCGACATTGAATAGAGAATACGAAGTATTTTAGGTTGAATTAAGTGGCAAAAATATGAGCCCATTAATAAATATGTTTTACAAAATTATACATAAAAAAATGAAGCATATAGGTGCAACAGCTTTATTTTAAGACTTTGAAAACCAAAAATATAGCTATCATTCGTTTTATTGCTTACACATTGTACATTAGCATAAGAACGTACAGTGTCGCCATAGCTAAGCTATCCTGTTTACAGTCATTTAGAATCTATTCTAATGAGTATAGCTAAACACAAAGTTTATAATTATTATTGGAAAAATGGAAAGATGGATAAGATATTTTTCAAATTCATATTCATTTATACAAAACCAAGTGATATAGATATTGCCGAGAAAAATTTTCAATGTAAAAGATTTAATACAACCTTCCAAATAGTACAACGGAATTTCCAATGTCGAAAACAGGGGTTCAAGGAATATTGACCAATCCATGCTGAAACTGGAGCATCGTTCCACACGATTTAGAAGAAAAAAAGAAGGGGAAAAAAAAAAGAGAAAAAAATCATATCAAAACAATCACAAAACATATTTTTATTGCTTCCGCCAAAACATAATAAAATAGACGATAGCTTTCTAAATTTTAATCAATCTATGCAATTTAATACTATCAATAACAACCTGATAATATAGTTTAATAAAATATAAAAAGTGTTCATATTAACTGTAAGTAAATAACATATTATACATTTTTAAAAGTACTATTTTTTAGATAAAACAGATTTAATATGATATTAAACTACCTTAATGGTATGTAATACGTAAAGAAGATATTAATTAAATAAAAAAGTTTCCTTTCGATTTAATTAAAACTGATTATTACATAATTAATAGTAAAACAAAGTTTTTCATGTCTCTCAGCTGTCAATTTTAAGGTACGAATTTAAAAGTTAAGTTATAATATTTCCTGAAACTAGTGGAGTTTTTTGTATCTTGAAGGGAGAAAAGATAGTCTCGTGAAGTTTAATTCTTTGTCAGGCACATTGTTTAATAAAATATGCCTTTTATGTTACTTAAGAAGGGATTAATTTCAAATTATAATAATATCAGCATTTTTCAAAGACAACGACGCAAAGGTTACAAATGCAGTTATAAGATATTGAAGTGTTTTTTGTTTTTTTTTTCATTATTTTTTTAATAATATTATCGTCTTAAAAATATTAGAAGGTAGTAAAATATATAAATTTAATTTTTAGAATTTAAGCCTTGATAGATCTTTTGCATATATTTGGAAAGTTTAAATCATTCTAAAATGGTATTGCAAAATTTTAATTAAAGATAAATGCTTTTATTTTATTTAAACAAGACACATTTGTTGCTGTGGGAATGATTTTTATTTTAGAAATGTTCTAATAAATAATTTAAGTTGGTTGTTTTCAAATTATCTGGCGCCGTTAGCAACACGAGGGCTATAATGCACCGAACATTCGTCTTTAAACTAGCCAACGTACATTTACAAGCACCCATGCCTCTATCACGAGACTCGAACCCGCAAGCTCGTGGTCTAGAAGCTAGCACGCTAACCACTACACCGTTTGGTCGGCATAAATCATTTAAGAGAAAAATACATCTAGGAGAGATTGGAATAAAAAAATAAAGATAACTGCTTGAGTTTCTAGTCTGAAATGCGACTGCAATTTCAGGTTCCTCATAAAACATTGTTCCAAATTTCTTATAGACTGTATAGAGAAATGATTGTTGATTAAGAATATACTGGTCTGTCAGAGAAAATGTTCAAAACTGTTCAAAATTCAACTAAATGAATTCAACTGAATCCGATTGCTAAATATATCATAACTTTCCCAATCAGGAGAATTATTTTTTATTTGGCAACCCCTCCGCTCTTTAATTTTCGATGAAAAAGGATACAGATGATTTCACTCCTCAGCCGCCAAATACTGGCATCTTTTGAAAGTGAGACTAGTTGGAAAAACAATATTGTCAAAGTTTCAACCTGGTCGGTTAAATTTAAGACAAGTCTCCCATAAGCTCTAAAGATAAAAACATCAAGTGAAGTTAAAAGAGAATATAAGAGCCAAAGTACAATTTACCTTTGCCTAAAGTCCAAAACCATAACAAAGTTTTTTTTTTATTTTTTTATTTTAGTTTTATAAAACATCAATACATGAATACAACTGAACAAAATCTGCATACATCTCTTTTTATACAAGCAGGCGGTGCAGGTGCATGCTCACACAATACATTTCCTGCGCATGCCCAAAAATTAAGTGGGGACGGACGCCGGACCACACTTTTGACAAATTGAAACAATAACCCTTGGGATTAAGGCCCAGGGTAATAAATATTGCGAAATCAGTTATCAGTTACTTTAAATTATTGCTAACTTGTACAACTGTTTTTTAAGTACACTTAAGAAATCCTTATAAAAAAATATTGGTAATTCCGCAAAACAAGTAGAGATTATGAAAAAAAAAAAAAAACACAGAGCAAACTAGCCATAAAAATGTGAAATTACAAATACTAGCATTTAAATGGACATATTTAATTTTCCCCAACTTTCCGACTGATTTGTAACCCCTTGAACCGGAATTATTACTTAAAATCCTAAAGCTACAGGGCTTAGTGAAAAAATTCCAGTTCAATTCAGCAGTAGACCAAAGAAATAAAAATTGCCCACTTTTTATAGCTGAAAATATTTTTTTAATACTGTCTAATTCTGGAAACCTTATTTAGGATCTCCCGAATGTATTGTTTGATGATAATATTCTTGTTCCTCAGTTTGAAAGTTATCGGGGTATGGACAACTGAAATATAATATCCTTGATCTCAACATGATTTCTAAGGAAATGTTAACTCAAGCAATGAGTAAATGATAATGGATTACTAATATTGTATAAATTTATAACATCTTTGTACATAAATTTGAAATTTTAGAAGTATGATATATGTTAGTCTAATTTCATAAACTAAGAGGGCATTATCTCCAGTTTTACAAGAGGGCTGAGTGAAGTTAAGAAACGGTCCCTTGTATTGTTAGTCATAAAAAATAAATAAATCCATAGTAAATATTCGAGAATTGATTTTATTTATTTTGCAAAGAATTTTTTTTAATTCAATCTGATTACCATAAACTGCATATGATACATCATTCCTTCATTTTCTACGCATATTAACTTTCCTTCAAATATCCTATGTATTATGCTTACTGAAAATCTGCTAGAAAAAATAAGTTGAAATATTGTCTACCTTTATTTACTTCAGCTAACAGTACACATTGGGAAATTTTTCTTCAGTTTTTTAACTAGATTCACAATTTTTTTCATATTTAACAAGTGTTAAAAAATTAACATATCTGAGTAAAAAAAGTTTTTTTATTTAATGATATTTAATTAATTAATTAATTAGAAGTTAACTCAATTTTAATTTATATATATCTATATGTTTAATTGCAAATGAAACATAATGATTCGCCACAAGAAATCTACTAGATCTGTAAATATAACTTAATTATCTTTTTTCCCATAGAATTTCGTTTTAAAAGTGCTTAAAATTACTTTTTATAATAATATCAAGATTCAAAATTCAGTTAAAAATACATTATTACATGGATATATTAGTTATTAGTAGGTTCCCTATAATTCAATATCCACTTTAAATTAATTAAAAAATATTTAACAGGTTGATTCCAACTGAAGTTATCTCTGGTAGAAAACAGTGTCACACTGACAAAAACTAATTTCCCACAAATGGAGTGTAAAGTTTGAGGTAGTGATCTTTTAGTACTGTGGACCTTCATAAAAATGCATATAGTTTAGAAGGTATTCTGAGCACCATAAAAAGCATAGTATCATTTTAAAGTTAACAAGCTCCAGAATATTTAAGGGGAAAAAATTATATGTTCACCAAATTTTCCATTTTTCATTGTATGCTGGTGCCTTAAATTGCAATTTCGCCAGCCCATCTGCAAGAGAGAAAAAAATCCATTTGAACTTAAACCACTAAACCACCTCCCACAATGGAATCGGTAGCCATCATCAGTTCATAATTTATTCATCCGTCGCCATGATTCAAAGAAAGCAGACGAGATAAACGACTTGCCTCCTGAAGATGAAGACATTCTGCTCAGAAATGAATGGGAAAACTGTCTTAAGACGAAAACGCCCTGCGACGAGATTAATGGAGAACCTCTGTGGCACGGAATATGGGATAAGAGATAAAAACAGTAGCTTCTGTGTCTTACCTCCCTCACGTATAAAGAGTGTTTTGTGCTGTTTTTTCTCTTACGCAATGGTGAATCCTCTTCTTTTTTTTTTTACCATTGATTCGCATTAATAGAAGAGCTTGTGTACGTTCATGCATAATACATCCATGAATAAGTTAGGAAACGTGCTATGTGTATTTTGTGTAATAGTTCATTTCTGAAATTTATTGATTTCCTTTAGCTCTTTCGATGGCGTACTTGAGTTTTGCGTTAAGGATATGATATAAAGTAGATTGAAAGATATCTGTGTGATGTTTTTGAAGAAATGAATTCAATAGCATTTTGCGCTTTTATGCGCCCAAATGTATGTTTAGTAATGGAAGTAAAGAAATGGGGGAATTTAGTGACAGACCATGAAACGGAATCCTGCTGATATCATAATAAGTAAATGTGAAACATTTAATATTTATTCACGAATCGATAGTTTTTATGATAATTGTATAAATGCATTTATTTGTAGATCTGCATCGAAATATGTTTTATGTATAATTATGATATGTTATTCAATAGATATTATTTCATATTGATTTTTATATACTATCTCTTCTGATGGTCTGTCCAGAAATGATTGGGAAATGAAGTCGTAGAAATAAATATACATATGATATCGTAAAAGAAGGAAGTTCGATAACCGCTGAGATTGAAATAACAAAAATTACTATTGGTTTTTGTAAGGTAACTTTTCAGAAATATGAAAAATTAGGATACAGCTAAGTTGATATCACTCACAAATGCACATGTAACAGAAAATTGGTCTATAGTTTCTACATAACAATCATGCATTTTAAATTCTCGTTTTTAATGCTTCCGTTTTAGGCAATTTTATAAATCAATCTTAACCAATTTCTTTTCTATGTTCTGTAATAATTACATTAATTATTTTAAATTTGTATTAATAAAAAACTATTGCACAGTTCAGAACAACTTCTAATTTTCTTATCAAGCACAGGATGTTGCTAAGTATAAGCTACATATCAAATCGCTTACATTAGAAATAATCGTATAATGTGTGAATATGATGGTGTTTTATTGCCATAGAATTGACTTTCAATTTCAACTTTATAAGCCTGAAATTTTCCACTTTATTTGTTTAAGGTCAATTTTCTTTTGGGGCCCCCTTTTTTATTCAAGATTTTTAGCATAATTTGTATACTGTCCAATTTCATTCAAGATACTCATCTTATAATACAAGCTGAATCTTTCAACCTACTATAATGTACTAAATTACAGCATTATCTAGTGCACTGCTTGCACTCCACATGCATTACGTGTTCGGCTAGTTTCCGAGCCATTTCGGATATGGAATCTGATTCCTAAGCTTAAGGACAGCGCGTGATTACATTTCGTGACGTCACCTCATCCTCTTGTTCACTAGCCCATATTTAACGCACATTCTAATGCTTCTGCGCATTAATAGTACGCATCCTAAGCGGTATCCAGATACATAGGACTAAGGACATGATTAGTTGATATGCATGGAAGTGGGAGTCGCCTCACTGATCCATGGAGAGTCGCATAGTGAATTTAATAGTTATTTGCACATATTATGAGTCATAAATTAGCTGGACTGTCACAGTCGGCATGTTAGGTGTGTAGTTAAATGCTGACTGTCCCGCATTCGAAATTAACCACAGGCTTGTTTGTGTGAGAGAATATACTGCAAGTCAGATTTGGTTCTTGGATTGAGTGCCCTACTTTTAAATAGCTTGGAAACAGAAATTCTCTGCTGTAAGTAGTATTCATAATATTGTGAAGGAGTTTGAGTTTATTAAAAAACGTGCAGAAACCTTTTAAAGTAAATACTTTTAATAGAAACAAATATCGAAAAAATGCTGCAGAATTATCTTGAGTAAAATGAATTATAATTTAGTGCAGGAGTAGTATGGACACACAAAAGTAAAGTATGCAGTAAAATAATTCAAATTCAAATGTGTAGTCACTTTGCAGCATAAAGGCTTAGTAAATGTATTTACCTACATTAAGGAGTTTTACTATTGGTCAATGTAAGCTTCGTGATAGTTGTTACCATAGTATTCCATGAAAATATCTCTTAGAAAGTGTAGAATGATTCAATATCATTTGACCTATTAAAAATGACAACGGCTTACAACTGATAGAACAATTTTGTACTTTAATGAATAAGTAAAATAAATAATAGAGTTTCAATATGTTAAGTTATCTACTTTTAGATATTTTTTATAGTAAAATTCTCAATATCATTAAATATTAGAACCTTTTATTGTCAATAAAATATATAGATTAATTCAAAATTTGTTAATTTTATCTAGCAACTTATTACTTAACTTAGTTAAGTATTACATCCTAGTTAACTTATTACCACCCTAGTCTAAAATATTAGTTGTTCGTATCCCTGTTTGCTATATTTTCACCATAAATTATCGTTCGTTACGCGCTTGGATTTTAAATTTCATTATAAACAGCCGCTGATTGTTTGAACAGTGCACTCCTTGTTTTATTTCAAACACACATTTTTTTAAATTTCAATATCAAGAGATTTAGTTTTTTTACCATTCCACTTTTTAAAAAAACAAAGTAATTCCTAATTCATTAGAGATGTAATTACACTCTAAAAGAACGAAAAAAAATGTAGATAAAAAAAAGGCTACTTTAAAATAACTTTACAAGGCTGCAAACATTAATTATAAAAGTTAAAATACGCTCTTTGAATGCAATATTACTTTCAAAGGGGAGAAAAAATTTAATCTTGAACTATTATGTAATGAGTGGGTCCCTAATCTGATAACTAGCAAAGAATAGGAAAAAAACATTGAATAAGTTTCATGTTTCTATTTGACTTAAACTTAAATAAAAAAAAATGTTTTTTTTTTTTTTTGTTTTTTTTTTTTTTATTAAATATAAAGACTAACTCGAGCGCAGTTAAAAAATCGAACCCTAAGTACTAAGTCTTTCTTCAGAAAATGAAGAGGAAAATGAAAGAAAAAAAAAAAAACTCGAGTTTACTTTGGTTGATATGCATTGGAAATCAGAAGACTGAAAAAGAAAACTTGAAGAAAAAAATAAGACGGAGAAAAAAATCTTCTCATACACACTCATGGGATTTAAGTTATTCGCAGTTGAAAATTGAACGAAAATTTAAACTGTCGATTTTGAGTCCCGCAGGACTTTCGGACTACTTATTTGAGTAAAAAAATCACATAAGTTGTAAATATAAAATAGAAATCTGTGTGGAAGAGGTTTTCTTAGAAATTTTGTATATGTTCTTGCGTTGAATGGTTCTGAAATTTATGGAAGTCACATCTAAAAATGTTCTCTGGTCGATAAACGTAAAAACATAAACTAATAAACTATTTCGTTTGTTTGTGAGCATTACACATAAGTAGAACGTGATATTTTTGTTAAATTTCACAAATTATCCAGTTTTTACATTAGTCTTTCTTTGTTTCATTCTAGACTTCAAACCAATCTTGGATGTGGTTAAAATTATTTTTAGTACAACATATATTGTTGTCGAAATAATTAAGGAATTATTTACAATATTTGTCAGAAGCAATTGTCTAAAAAGTTAAGTTAACTATGAATATCTTTTTATGCATTCAGTAACTAAAATATCGTGATTTCATTTCATCTTCCACCTTAAAAACTACTTATGCATCTCCGAAGTTTGCATGGAGAACTTTAATTATTAGAGCAATTTATTTGAAATTAGTAGTACAATGCTTTTCGATTGATAGCATTCATTATTATGCATCAGCTAAATATTTTCAACTAAAGTATATAGTACTAACCATAATAAGGTTATTATATTTTGGTGTTATTGAAGATATACTCTCAGTTATAAACAACCCGGTTCTAAAGAAATTAGACTCTGAGCTAGAGAAATTAGACATCTGCTTAGAGTGAAATGGTAGTAGCTCCACTTTTGGTCCTTGGAATAATTTGAATATATCTGGAAACTTAAGGAGAAAACACATTGATTAATAATAACTGTCACTCGATCACAGAAATAAGTATATGGTAAATGAGTGGTACGCAAAAGTTAAGAGTGTATTAAATTAGCACTTTAGACAATTTGTTTACTCTTCCTAAAACTTTGAAAAATTGGAGTTACTACTGTTTTTCTCTTAACCAATAACTTTTAAATTAAACATTAAACTTCAAAAGATGCTAAACTGAATTTAAAGAGCATAAAATATAATACTTTAATAAACATGATGTTTAATAAAATGAATTTATTTATTTTTTGATACCATTACGATGCGCCAGTTTAAAAATAAAAATATAATATTTTCTGTATCCTTGGTACCATCCAGTATATTTTTAAGCATCGGCAACATAAACTTCAACAGATATCTTTCCCATCTTCCAACAAATCATTACACATATAATACGGACCCCGTTTTTTCGCAGAAAATCTAAAACTCCAATGGGTACATATAGCTGTATCCATGCTGATACATGGATAAAAAGCTAGCTTCCTATAAGATGACTCTACATGGTACAACTCACTTTGATCTTTTTCATGCGATGTAAAATATCCTTCTGCTTTCTGCCCAAGTCAGAAATACCTAATGATTTGTGATATGGATGATGTGCAATGTTCAATATTTGACGAGCTGCTTCCTGAAGGTCTTTTCTTCATTCTGCTTTACTTTGAATGGTAATGATGACCTTCTTTTTCTTTTTTTTTTTTTTTTTTGTTGCTGGAAAAAAAAAAAGACAATTTTCTTTTGGATCGCTGGCTATATCAAAGTGATCTGTGTAATGCTTTTTATTCGTGAGTATCCTTTTTAAATGGGGATGATTCTTTTTACTATAATAGGAAAATACATTGTGTATACAGGAGACAATTTACTGTAGATATTATGATTTATTTTCTACCGTGATCTATTTTATATCATATTACGTGGTTGACTTGAGTAAGGAATGGAATGTGTTGGAGTTGGTGTCTGAATAAAGTAAGGTCCTTTAGGAGACGTTTTTACTACTTCACATTTATTTTAAACTCTCGTGCTTTGTTACAAAACCCACCTTTGAATATATTTTAACTACAATTAATTGATAAATATATACTCAAGGGGTGAAGCGGTATTGGCCAATGTAGGAAACAGCAGTTCTGGGAAGATTGGACACTTCATGCCGAATTTCGAGCATCATTAAAAAAAAAAACACTATTTTTATAAATGAATGAATGAATAAAAAAACCTACCAAAAAACATCATAAAACATATTTTTAACCCCTCCGCCCTTTCTTATAACACGATATTTCAATTTTAAATCTCTACAATAACATTTCAAAACTATATTTTACAAAACGCTAATGGCGAGATTGGTAAAGATCCGTAGTAACGGCCAGTCTAAAACGGTCTTCATGAATGAGGAATTACCAATCTGCAGCAGATATTTGCTAGCGGGTTTGTGCTACTGGAGTAGTTAGAATGTATTAATCTTCAGATATCGTCCTCCTGATAGCTGTGTAGTTACCATTCTAGCCTCTGATGCTGAAAGTACCAGGTTTAAAATGTGGAATAGTCATCGTTGTTCGTTGAGATTCAAAATTCACGGAAAAATGTAGGTCCCTACCTTATAATCCTTAATTGTGCACAAAAATACATCGTGGAGTGGACTATTTAACTACTCAACCACTTTAAGGTTTTCTTTCATTTTATTATTGAATTATTAAAAAAAGAAAGTGCTATTAATACGGAATGATTTTTACAAGAATATCCTTCAATATGTTCTATTCTTTCTTCAACTGTTTTCCAATATTTAATAAATTATAACATCTAAAGCGTACATTAATTTATATTAATTAATGGATAACAATATAATTAATAAAATAGTAATTAAATATGAATAACACTATTTTTGCAAACATTTATTTGATTTAAAAATATTCTAATGATACAAAGTTGTTTTTTAATTGCTAGTTTCATTCGCAACAAATGTACTTGAAAAACAAAATTAATTAATATAACTTCAGCCTACAAAATTTACTTTTTAAAGAGCTCAAATTCATTAAAAGCTAGAGACTAAAATATAATCCTGCATCCATTGATTTCCTTGCAGCAAAACATACATTTATAACTGTCCTTTTCCGTTTGTATTGGATTTGTAATACACCTCAACAGAACGCTTATTTTCTGGACTTGACCAATTGGCATCGAGACAGTGGTCATCTGTTTCCGTTTGGCAGGAAAGACGGAGTGTGTCCGAATTCGACATCAATCGATCGACCGGAAATGGCTCGGAGGACGGATAAGAGTCCGGCAAAAAGTCCGGTCGCTTGAAGAAATCGGAGGGTGAAATCGTTAAAGAAGGGAGATTGAACAGGAATACGGGTCATTTGATGTTCCATGTTCCGTTTTTTTTTTTGTGAAGAAGAAAATACTCGTTTTAAATTGGCGCCTTTTATAACGATTATGTGAAATATTAGAAAAGGAAGTGCTATGATTTAGATTAAACAATAAATTAAAACAGGGAACGACAAGTCTTGAGATATTAGAAGGAATCTATAAAAGAAAAAAAATGTACTGAAATATTTATGATGCTAGACATCTTGTTTATCAATGATTACTGACTAAACTGTGTTATTTCAAATTTGAGCATTTTTTGATACTTACGTGTTAGTCCGTTGAGCATTGATGAGACAAAAAGTTCATCAAGAAAATTTTCCTTAGTTCGTCAAAATGTGGTCTGTCCGGACGGATGCTCGGATCACCGCACAACTGAGGCATTCCACGGAAGGCCCTGACGTTCAACCGAGACGAACTTGACACCAGTACATTTTTGAACTTTTGGTTACCATCGAAAAGTTCACCGACAGTCGAGGGGATAATACATAAGCATAAACGGATCTTTCACTGTTGTATGGCGAGTATTATCTCTATTCACATTTAGAAGTTGGATGGTGAAATTGTTAAGAAATTGGTCTAAATATTAATGCAGGACGTTTGATGATTGGCAATTATGTTTTCCGATATGAAATTGGGGCCTCGCATGTAATGGAAAAGCCACTGTCATGATGCAATCTGACATTTCTGCAATTTCGTTAGAGGGTTTGAGGTACCGCATTTACTACACGTCTCCCAATTAAAGCCGTGGTGGCCGATATTTGCATATTGAGGACTGGCGGAGGAGTTTTCTCACGGGCAAATTCACCAACAAAAATGTATGTTGCGTTTGCAGCAAATAGGAGTGTTGTAGGGTGGCCTTATTTAAGCAGAAAGTGAAAAGGGGTTGTTGCTGGTAAGGTTTTGAGGGATCGGGTTTATGGATGTGCATTCATTCAAGATCTGTTCCCTTGGTCTAAAAGGATACTACTGGAGTTGTTTACCTTGCACCTAATATTGCACTGACTCTTAGAGTTCCCGCTACAAAATGCTATGTTGCACTCACGCATTATTGAGAGTGCCGAGCCTGGAACTACAGTAAGTGGTAATATTCTTTCTTCCTTGATACTCAGATATTAATCTGAGGTTAACTTTTTCAGTAAAATTTTGATTTATTATTATTATTATATTTTTAAAAAAATTATTTTGCCTAAAAAAAATGGGATTTTCAAAAAATTTTGGAGTTTAATCATTTGTGATTTTTAAAAACTATATCCAAACCAACATACTCTTCAAAGTTAGCCTCAGATTATTTAATAAGGTTTAAGTAAGGGTTTGGGAGAAATTCCAAAATAATCCCTGCTTTAGTTACTTAGGAAAGGTACATAGAAAATTGCTCTTTTGAGATATAGGGCCTACCAAACTCTCTTAATTAGAAAATGATTAGATTTCCCTCTTATCCTTTGAAATAATCGGGATTATTAAATGTTTAATATTAACGTATTCTTAAATAATTGTATAACTTGTATAAAATAAACACATTATATTTAACACTTGATTGTTATCCAAAAATTTCGATATTTTGCTAAAATCAATGGATTTAAGCGAATAAATGTTTCTCAAGATTAACATTTCAATAGGGAACAATTTGAATATAACATAATACATTTGAAAATTCAAAAATTTCTACAAATGTCTTCATTCTATGTAAGCATAGATTATAAGTAGTGTCACGCTTAATTTCGTGAGAAGCTTGATACCTTTTAGAATTATCATAGTTGATAGATTTTAACTTCAATTTTATTCATTTAAAAAAATCAGATGCCACTGAAACAGGAACAAAAAACTCAAATTTCTCCATAGATATTTCTGCACGAATATGAAATGCATGAAGGGTAAATAAAATAGGTTATATCCCCAGTAGTACAATAACTTTGGTCAATATCGATTGATATTGCCAATCCCAATATGAAACGGTTCAAACCTACCGTTGGAAGCATTTTTGGCCAATCTAGCCGAATATTACACTGTTAACAATTTGGATCCACCTTGCACCAAACATTGGTTGAAATTTAGCTTCAACCAACATTTGGCGCTTAATTTCATGATTTCATAGTTCTACTCATGGACCGTAAGCACCGTTAAATCGTGAAAGTATAAGTACCAAATATTGGTTGCAGTTAAATGGGAACCAATTTTTGGTGCAAGGTGAAACAAAATTGTTAACAGTGTAGATAAAATACAATGGAAATTCAGAAATGTCAATTCACAGTTTTAATGAAATATTTTATTTATAAAAAAGGACGGAAGACAAAAATATGTTTGGTGTTGTTTTTGTTAAGTTTATTACTTTCATTTATATTCAAATGTTAACATAAGGTAAAATGTTTTGAATTCGGAAAAAAAAAATTGTGGCATTTCTGCATGTACGTACGTAATTAAAAAATGTGGTCAAGAAAAAAAATGTATGTGTGCCTGTCTGGGGTTAGAATAAATCCCACACAGATTGATCTACGATGTTCAACATTTATATACGGATAAATGGTCACCATGGGACCTGTTATTAAGGTTTTCGTCAAAATTGCGCATAAGGTAGTTGTAAAAATTTATGTTTTTCAGCAGCTGCCAAAAACCGGCTTTAACAATTTTGATCACAATCATTGAGGTAATGTCTTTTAAGACACTCTAAGCAACCTCACTTCTAAATTTTCTCTAAAAGCAATATAAAACCGTGAAAAGTTCAAAAACAAATGTATTTAGCACAGACCTCTCATCCCTTGAGCATCGCCCATCAATTACTATTTCTCCTTTACTTTACTTACAAGAAAGAAATATATAATATTTATCATAGAACATACTGTCAATTAGGCCATTTTGAAAGCGTTTTTTGCCAGTGTAATATTCATTGCCAATCTGGTCATTTATTTAAACTGGGTTACAAGGCAATATTTTTTTTCATTTTAACCTTGATTTTTCAATTGACCATGTCAATGAAATTGTAATTAATGGTTATGCATAGTTATTATTATACATTGAATATCATAATTCATGATAATTTTATTTCCAATGAATTTTTCCACCACTTTCACCACATTATTTTTAATTTTTAAATTCTAGGAAGGTGCAAATGTACCTTCTTCAACCTTCCTGTAGGCACCAATGTCTACCAGCGACCTTTCAACGGAACTTAAACTAATTGTTAAGTAACCTCTATCCACTCAAAATAAGTATCCTTTTATAAAAAAAAAATCTCTGTGTTTTTCTTTATATCTCTACAATGACTTTCCCTTCTTTCGTTGATGCTTTCTTATTACGCTTCGCAATCACCCACATTTCGGCCTCACCAATCCTTCCCCAAAGTTTCTCATTTTCTCTCGAAAGACATCATCTTCGGAGGTCTTTTAGAGATCTTTCTTTCTATCACCATTTCTTTTAGCGCTTTTCGGTAAAATGGATCTTCTCGTGGAAGATGTGGTTTTTATTTCATAAAATATAAAAATAAATAAGTCTAGAAGGCGGGAAGTCAGCGAAAGTAAGCCACCCGGAATCCACATTCAAACAATCTTCGGAGATCCAACCAAACAACCTTCTTCAGTAACAAAACTTCAGTTTCAGGGAAGCCATTTTTGACCTCAAATCAAAGAAAAAAAAGGAAAATACTTTTACTATAGAAAGAAACATTAAATATAAACCCCATTATTTTTAAAAAATTTTACATTTCCAATATATTCTATAAAAGTAATCTTACAATCTATATTCAAGGTGTTCACAAATTAGTGGGCAATACAGTTCAAATAGATCTGTATAACTTTTAATGACTAGAAATAATAAACATATTTATTTATTTATTTAGTTACTCAGTCACTCACTCACTCACTCATTTATTTATTTATTTATTTATTTATTTATTTATTTATTTATTTATTTATTTATTTATTTATTTATTTATTTATTTATTTATTTATTTATTTATTTATTTATTTATTTATTTATTTATTTATTTATTTATTTATTTATTTATTTATTTATTTATTTATTTATTTGTTTGTTTATTTTTTTATTTTTTTTATTTACTTAGTTACTCACTCACTCATTCACTAATTTATTTATTTATTTATTTATTTATTTATTTATTTATTTATTTATTTATTTATTTATTTATTTATTTATTTATTTACTTAGTTAATCACTCACTCATTAACTAATTTATTTATTTATTTAGCATACAGAATGGAATGGTGAACATAAATTAGTTGGACAAAATAATGGTTTATAATGGCTAGTTATTATGAGTTATACAGATCTATCTACGCAGCTAATTTGTGAACACCCTGTTTTATCAACATTATGATATATATTTATAAAAGCAATTACATTCCTGTAAAACATTTCATTTAAATTATTGTCATTATTTATTTGTAATTTTATTTCTTTCGATGCTTTTATCGTTATGAATTGGATATAGAAATCAATTTATTAGAGAATTCTACAAATTACTCTACTGGTTTTTGAAGAGATGCATATCAAGATATATTTATTAAGATATTTTTGTCTGATTATATAAATTGTTCTTTAAAATCATGAATTCAAAAAATAATTAATTAGCATTTTACAAAAAAAATGTCATACAAACTGTTTGCCCATTTTTTTCAAAATTTACTAAATATGTTTATCTTTTCATTTTTATATAAAAAAAAAAAGGTTAAAAGTTATTATGTTCAGTAAAAAATGCAACTTTTAATATGTGGTGGTATATTTTAAAATCTGAAATTATGCGAAATTCATTTATGCAAATAATTTTCAATTTGCTGCCAATTTATAATAAATATAGCAAATTTTTACAGCTTTTAATACACTGGGTTACTACAAAAGAATCATTAATTTTCAAAAATCGATTTATTAAAATGTATAATATTTACAAATATGATTGATATGGGAAAATAATCACCAACTTTTCAAGTTTTATGCTAACTCTACAAATGTTCTATGTGTGCCCCCCTGGTCACACGACACACGTCCAGGCGGTAGTTCAATTCTTTCCACACATTTTGTAGCATGATCGCTTCAATGTTCATCAATGCATCACTGATACGTTTCTTCAGTTCTTTTAACGGTTTTTGGGAGTGGGGGTACATAAACAATGTCCTTAATGTGTTCCCAAAGGAAGAAGTCACACGGCGTAAAATCCGGCGCCCTGGCAGACTAGGGTAAGAAAACGAGCCTCCTAGTTCGCCGGATTTAACGCCGTGTGATTTCTTTCTTTGGGAACACAAGGACATTGTTTATGTACCCCCACTACCAAAAACGATAAAAGAGCGAATATTGACGCGATCATGCTACAAAATGTGTGGAATGAATTGAACTACCGCCTGGACGTGTGTCGTATAACCAGGGGGGCACACATAGAACATTTGTAGAGTTAGCATAAAACTTGAATAGTTTGTGGTTATTTTCATACGTCAATCATATTTGTAAGTATAATAATTTTGAATAAATCGGGTTTTGAAACTGAATTATTCTTTTGTAATAACACTGTATAATTAAAAAAATAATCAATAACTTACTAATTTTAATTCTTTGTTTTTTTAATTAAAAAAATATTATTTACAAACAATATTCCTCAAAGAGGCATCTTGATCAATATTTTTTTTTTTTATTTTCAACGTATTAAAAAAATTATTGAATGCTTGTAAAAAATTTAATTAATTGTTTAATGCCTATTTTTTATGCAGAACATGTTATCTTTTAAGCCTAAGGAATGAAATTTAAATGCACTATAAGTGTTTTTCAAGTCTTTAAGAAATAGTGCATTCATGTGCTCCTGCAAACGGGCTTCCAGAATAATTTGTTGCTTCAGGCTACAATTCTGTGGGTTCATTCAAACTAGAATTTTTGTAAAAAAAAACTGTTCTCTTCCAATAGAAAATAATTCTTAAAGTTTCACAAAAAAACTTGTCATCATTGTTTACATATTTTTAGAAGATTTTTTTTTCTTGTTCCTTTGTCCCAGAATATTAAAATGATTGAAACTTTTGAAATATATGTATCACACATTCTTATTTTTAATGTCGCCTTATAAATAGAAAAATCTAAAGTAAGTCACTGTAGATGAAGAACTGTACATTGGAATAACGACAACCAACACCATTATATTTATTTTTGAGATTTAAACCAAATAAAATATGAGCATTGTTGAATCCTATGTTAAGAAACTGTCTTCAAAATTAATTTCGCCGTTTATATTTGAGGGCCTGAGAAGCAAAAGGATCCAAGTGACTTTTGTTAATTTTGAAAAAATACACTCTCAATTTTTTTATTTATATTAAATATGTATGCAAATTATTTGTTGTTCAAATACTAACCTCTGGAAAAAGATATCACTAGTTTTCATTTCATAGAATCTAAGATAGATAAAAAACTTTAAAGTATATTTTCTCAAAAGCTAAAAAAAGTCACTAAGACACCTTTGCTTTTCAGTCCTTCATTTATTCTCTTAATGATTTTACGAACTTTCTAATAAATTTATAACTTTTATTGTTTGGCATTTAAGATTTTAAAAACTCAGTTTTCCAACAGTGTTTGCAATCCAATTTGATCACATATTTCTATAGAAATTATTTCATCAGGTTTAGAAATTGAAACTGATTATATTGAAGTAACTTTTTTTTATTTCAAAGTCAAATATGGGACAGTCTTATAATGGACATAAACATAACACTTATATCAAAATTAAATTTATGTTTTTCGTTGAATCTTGAAAGCTAATAACTACATGTTGCCTTATGTATGCTAGCTCAATATTGCAACTCCAATTATTTTATACATTATTGAATTAAACAAAATTAATGTGTATGTTAAATATTTCTAGCCTTAAGACTTTTAGATACACATACTTTAATATATTGAAAGTAAATTTAACGTGTTAGAAACCACCCATCCTTACCAGACATTTTTTAGAGAGCACTAATGTTAATCAGCAAAAAAAACCATAGATAGGTTTTGAAAAATACCTATTTGATATGAATCTAGATATTAGGTTCTTGAATGAACTTATAGTGAATATTATATTATCTAATAATGGAATGAATATCAACAACTTCATAGACTACCACTGACAGAATATTATATTCTGGAAACAACAGTTAGATTCTCCATTTAAGTAGTAATTTGGTATTAGGGTGTGATAGATTACTCAATTTTATCATTCATTGTAAAAACTTCAGAATGAATCATATTCCATTAAGTACACATTTCTATCCCTCAACTGGGCAATTTGAGGCTGGCTGATTTCCCATTCAGTACCACTTTCCAAACAATCGAAATATAAATTTTTATTATAGAATCTCGTTTCATAATGCATGCTCAAATATCTATGGAATAACTTTAAAGTCAAAATTCGTGCCACATTATATTAGAGGTGCTTCCAAAACTTTGAAGTAACAAATGTATGGAGGCTGTATGAAGACAAATGTATGGAGTAACAAATGTATGAAGTAACAAATGTATGGAGGCTTTGAAGTAACAAATGTATGGAGGAAGTAACAAATGTATGCATCACTGATACATTTCTTCAGTTCTTTTATCGTTTTTGGGAGTGGGGGTACATAAACAATGTCCTTAATGTGTTCCCAAAGGAAGAAGTCACACGGCGTAAAATCCGGCGCCTTGGCAGACTAGGGTAAGAAAACGTCTTTAATCGGTCTTTAATAAGAAAAGGTCAAAATAGGGAAACATTAGTTAGATGCGCTATTGATGGGGCAGGCAGTTAACTTCATGTATTTCTAGGTGTAAAAGTCCTAGCTTTAAAAAATCTGTGAAGCCCAAAATTCTGTAGCTGACAATGTCTTGTCGATAGGCTTTAATGCAGTTTCATTATTGATGCCTCCATTAAATTTTATTAGCCATGCCTAAAAAACTGTCATAATCCATACTTAAATTTTGATGAATCAACTAGTTTAGTTTGCGCGGTTTCGGCTGCTTGTTTATGCTACTCTGAAGTATCACAGACAAATACTGCTCGTAATTGTGAACTACGATAAGATTACGAGGTCGAATACTGATTGCGCATACCTTTCTCACTTCTCCACCACATCAACAAGAACTGGATCCACAACCTATTTAATATGCACTAGCCCCTATTATCGTACACACCAGTATAGGGACCGAATCCACGATCTACAGCTCATGAACTCGGTGACTTTGACAGCAAAGTCACTGAAGCCCCTGAATTCAATAGTCAAACACAGTGTGTCAATAGTTATATAGAACCATCTAAAGCATGTACTAATGAACATAACCTCCTAAAAAATTTTCAAAACTATTAAAACTATAGGGGAAATATTTAAGTTTAGAAAATGAAAAAATGAATTTCATTCGATGAAAATATGAACATGTGTTGTAAATTTTATAAGATGAACATTATCAGGAAAGTTATGAATGAAGTTTGGAACCAAAAATAAAGCAATCTAATTAAGCTTCATATGTTCATTAAAGTACAATATTTTATTTAAAATATTTTATCTATGTTCTCTTTTTTTTTAATTTACCTTTTATTAAGACTATTTAACCATGGTCTCAATAATATACCAAATTTCTACATGTCCCTGTTCTCCATTCAACACCAGATCAATTATGACTATCTTGAAAAATAGATGCACGCCATAAAAATAAAACTTGTGGCCAAAAATGTCTTCCATGTTGCATTTGCAATTTATAGTGCCTCGTTTTTCGCATAACCCCGAGCTAAATTAAGCAGAGAAAAGCAGTGGGTTATCTTACACTACAGGGGACAGTCCTCGGTGAAGACCATCCGACATGCCTTTGCTTTCAACGATATTTGATGAAGCTCCAGATACGTTGCTCTGAGTTTATCATTTTTTTAAAGACGCTTCTGCAAATAAAACTGGAAATGTTTGTTTTATTGCAGGATCTTATTCTATTTTTATTTATCCATCGCACTGTACTTATATGAAATGTTGTGAGATGCAAAGCAGTGGAGGAAAACAGTTTTTACGTCAGGAGTCAAAATATTTTTTCTTGGTGATCAGGCAGGATGATATATTGATACACTGTATGTGGATGGTGTATTTTTTAGTTTCCGGAGTACAAGTGCATTTCTTAAAACGAATTTTAAAATTTATGGAAGAATTTTTTTTTTAAGTATTTAGTAAATTAATTAACGAATTCCGAATTTTTGTTGTTAGCTAATAACTATTATCATATTATTTCTTTCAGAATTTTAGCAATTTTTTTATAAGTGAAACACATGATTTTGCTTCAAGAATTTAATACTGAAAACCAAACTTCAATTGGAATGTAAAAAACAAAGAATGAACAATAATCGAAATCGAAAGATGTAAGATGCCCTGCAATGTTATATTAATATTCAACATTAATAGAGTGCTGCTTATAAGTGTTTTAACTAGAATGTTTTTTAACTTTTGAGCAGTTTTGGCAAACAAATTTAATCTATTTTTGTATTTAGAACATTTCTCTTTCTCGTAAAAATAAATATTTGAAGAATCATAAATTGATTTGTACCAAGTTTTATTTATTGATTTTAGTCATTAATTCATTCGTTCTTTGATTTTTACTAAGTTTGTTGCACTGCTTTATCAATTAAAGCTAGAAAAATCTGTCATTTTTTAATTTTAGGATTCAATGTTTACTTCCAATTAATATTCGTAAGTTTCTAAAATTCAAAATATTTCGAATCTGTAGTATAGAATGTTCAAATTAAATCAAAAGAATGTAAATTTATTTTGTTATATATCCCAACAAATTTGTTCCGAATACATTGGTCTCTACCATCTTGTGATTTTTACTGTTATAAACCTCTAAACATTTTTAATTAAACACAGAATAACAAGCTTACTAGCGAATATCAACATCATAAATTTTTAAATCAAAGATAAATACCGACAAACTTAAATTTATTTCTACGCATATTATTACTTGATATTAAACGTTGAAGCTAATTATTTTCAGGAACAATCACATATCCCAAAAATAAAGAAACAATTCGACAAAGCAACCAATATCAATCCTCAAAATCTTATATTTTATTCCTGCAATAAGAAATCCCCAGTAATCAGATTTCAAACGCAACTCTTAAGAAATATTTTTAAATTACGTTCCCGGTCCGCTGTCATTGAAAAGCAAAAATCATCCACCTAATGTAAATAAAATTTCAGGATATATGTCCGAAATAAATATTTTAAATTTCTTCATCGTTAAGAAATATTTTAAATAAATTAAACATGATACGAAATCCCATTGAATATAGCAGTTCCTTTCCGTAGTTATTTAGTTTCAGAGTAAGGGAGAAATGTGCGCCTTTGACTGCGAAAAAATAAAATATAAATTATGTCTCTTTAGAAATACGGGAAATGTATTAGTCTGAATGATTTTATAAGTTAAGGGATTCGGAAGAATACTTATTTTGATTCCGTTTGCGGTTCAGTGCTTGTAAAAGGCTATTTATCAAACTTCGCTGGAATCCAGTTTGCCGTGAAAGTAAGCAAGTTTTAAGACGGAATTAAATCACGTTTTTCGTTTTATGTGCTCGCGTTGTAGACCTGGAATATTTATTCCTTGATATGTATTTGCTTTTTGGGCACTTCGGTTTAAACTTATTTCCGGTTTAATATTCTCGGTAAGACTTTTCAATAAGAAGGGAGATATTTCCTTGAAAATGGATATGCTCTTTTCAAATTTAAGTTTATGTATTTCCTTTTGAATAAGACTCTAATAAAAAATATATACGTCCATGTTTGGATAATCACGAATTTATCTCGAATTCTTTTGAAAGAAAATATTCTTCAAAAGTTTCAAGAATCCAAGTACAATGATATTATTGAATATAATAATATAATTTCAGATGGAATATGTTGTTAATTAATTTATATTTATTAAATGTAAAATACAAATATATATTTTTGAATATTTATGAAATTGTTTTGGGTTATGGAAAAATTGTTTATTTAGTAATGATTTATAAATCAATTTTTAAAAAAATAACATATTTTTAAAATATTTTAACATCAAACTTAATTAGATATTCATATTAAGTTGAAGAGTCGGCACAATGGGTTACTTCTATACCGTGTTTAATGATTTGAAACTTGCATATAATCATTTGTATCTATCAGATATTTATTGTGATGTTTTGATATGATAAATGTGATCTCCTGCTATGCCGATAAATTTGTAAGGGTAATTACTCATTTTTGTCAAACTTTGCTAAACTAATTATCATTACATATGATAATCGGAAATGTGTATATATATATATATATATATATATATATATATATATATATATATATATATATATATATATATATATATATATATATATATATATATATATATATATATATATATATATATATATATATATATATATATATATATATATATATATATATATATATATATATATATATATATATATATATATATATATATATATATATATATAAAGAGTATCTGTGTGTGTTCATGTTATCAATATGTCGACGTGTTGTTTTTATCTGCAACTACAGTTTTATTTCAATTTTAATGAAATATTGCCCATTTGATCTTTGAAACAAGAGGAAGAATGCTAGCTACTTGATCCTTAGAAAATTCTTCCCACCTCTCCTTTTTTCAACACTTAAAGGGTATGAATATAAAATCTACAGTTTCATTAGGATCTTGGTAAAATATTACACACTTGATATTTCAAACAAGAGAAAAATTCCTGGCGATATGAAATTTAGAAAAACCCTCCCACTTCTCCATTTTCATCCCTTAAGATGTATGATGAGATACACTGAATCAGTATACCGCGTTTTTGTATAGGTATCTTGACTAATCCAAATTATCGTGAACACAATTTCATTCCAATGTTTTTTTTTTGTCAAGGTGGTAAAATCAAGAATAAGAGATTAAGGGGACTTGCTCATAACTTGAAATAGATTAAACTAATATGTACTACTTGATGAATTTATTTGTTTGATACTTTCTTTTCGTGATTGATAAATTTGAAAACTTACACTAAAACTAAATTTTTTGTTATTAAAAATACACTGATATGTATTCAATTTTTCACCGTATTTGTGCCAAATGACTGAATTAAGCAAAACATAGTCAAACACTAAAATTGCTTGATGACTGTAAAAATACCAATTGTATACATTCGATGCATAAATGTAAAAGAAAGAAATACATTTTAATTATTGAAATTTTTGGTTCTATAATTATTTAACAGAAAAGTGTTTTATATATATATATATATATATAGAAAACAAAAATGCAATTTTTTTAAATTTCTCATTTCTCCATCAACAAGCGTTTTCAAGCGACAAAATTATTTAAAATCCTCATAGTTATAAAAAAAAATTTCACTGGTTGTAAGAAAATGTATTTTATCTAATTAATCTGAGTTTTAGCGATAGTATATTATTTTAAGTTCTAAATTCATTTTAGTTTAAATGCAAAATTAAATAAAAAATATATTTATCATTTTTAGAGGGAAAGTCTAAAGCAAAATTCAATAATCAACAACAACCCAACTTTCACTACAAAGCACACCCTAACCCTAATATATTCCTACTACATTAAAACTATCTTAATATTTACCCATAAACGTAAAAAACAAGTAATAAAAGCTTAATGCACTATCGATAAATATCAATTAAAACCACATTTAAATTCCCTCGTTGTTCAATTAATTTAACAAGGACTTAACAATCCTCACCAGGAGACCTAGTTCAAAGAAATATATCCAACAACGGTCGAACATCAGCACTACCCCCAACAATCCCCAAACCCGTACCATATCCTAACAATTCCTCTCTTAAACTGCTTTGATGTCAGCGAGAGCTGATTTGATTTCCCATTGCGTGCCTTCATCGCCAGGAGACAGTTTTAACGATAACTGTTGGTTTAATTGGAATCTCGCTCAATTTGAGACGACTCTCACCACAGGGTTCATTAAAATAAACCCTCTTCCGCGCAAATGCCTTAGAGTCGTGTAACTGTGTAAGGCTTATTAGCCCCTGAGCGATGAGATATACTGACAAAGAGGACTACTATATCCTAGCTGCCATTGTTAAAAGCGTTTGGTAGGCTAGGGGCTAGAGCTAATCTATGTGTTGAAAGTATTTCATCAGATAGTTAAGGCTTTTGATTTCTGGCAAACATAATGGATATGAACAATTTCTGAATTTTTTCCACGGAAGAAATCTAGATTGATGGATAGCGTAAATATTAATGAAAACATTTGTTAATCGTTTAATATTGTTTATTTAATAATAATCTTAGGGTTAGTCCATTGTAAGATATTACCCAGCTATAATATTGATAATGATACCACATGGTACGTTAAAGTAATCTTCTTCAATGCAAATACCTTAGAGTTGCGTAAGGCTTATAAGCCCCTGAGCGATGAGATATAGGTGAGGAGGAAACTTATATATTCTTTGATGATATAGACAGGGCTGGCATTGTTAAAAGAGTTCAAGCTAGTCTATTGTATCAAAAGCATTTCATGAGACAGTTAGGGCTTGTGATTTCTAATAAAGAGTATGGATTTGAACAATTTCAGATAATATCCTTGGGGGAAATATAAATTGATGGATAATAAAGATGTTAATGAAAACATTAGTTAAAATTAAAAAAAAAAGTGTTAACTAATAATAATCTTAGGGTTAGTCCATTTTAAGATATTATCCTGATCTACTATTTTAAATGATACCTTATGATATGTTAAAGTAATCTTCTTCAGATTTCATTAACATAAACCTCATCCGCGCAAATGCTTTAGAGTCGTGTAACTGCATGAGGCTTAATAGGCCCTGAGCGATGAGATATACTGGTGAAGAGGACTAGTATATACCGCGACGGTATAGGCTTGGATGGCATTGTTAAAAGCATTTCCTAGGCTGGAGGCTCGAGCTAGTCTATTGTATTGAAAGCATTTCATGAGATGATTAAGGCTTGTGATTTCTAGAAAACAGTATGGATTTGAACAATTTTTGAATTAGATCCTCGAGTAAAATATAGGTTGATGGATAGTGTAGATATTAATGAAAACATTTGTTAAGGGCTAAAAATTTGTTGTATAATAATAATAATCTTAGAGTTAGTCCAATTTGAAATATTACCCTGCTCTAATATTTAAAACGATATCATAGGGTCATTAAAGTAATCTTTTTCAGTGCAAATGCCTTGGATTTATGTAAGAGCTTAAGACTTATAGTGCATTTTGAGGCGAAGTGTTATACAGTCTGGAATTATATGCTATTTTTGGTCAATCTGCATGATTAGTAGAGTTCTGTAGGTTCCAATGGTTAATCTAGTTTAAAAGGTTATCCTGCTCTAATATTTAAAATGATGTTCTTCATGGTCGTTTTTCAGTCAAATGCCTTGGATTTATATAAGCGTTTGATACTTATACTGTCTGTTGAACCAAATTACAATACAGTCTGGAATGATATGATATTTTTAGTGAGTCTGCGTTTTTTTAATAGAGTTCTTTAGATTAAACTCACAGCAGGACCACTAAATCCATATGGTAACACTTACTACTTCACTGACAAGTTTGTATTATTTATTTTCCTACTAACTTTTTTAATCTTAACTATATTAACTTCTCCCTACACTAATGTTGTGAGAAGCTTATACAAAGCCCTATCGATGTGTTTGTCTAAAGTCAACATTCCCAGAGAAACCTGCAAATACCACAGTCACGTGTAATATATCAAATGAAAGGTATCATTGAGATGAGTTCCCATTACAATTTTACTGAAAGTTATGACATGAAATTCCAGAAAGAGTGGATAGGAGAGTCAATTCACAATTCGTTGAGTCTAAATTGTATAGATATGTGATATATATCAGTTTTAAGATCTCAATAATAGAAGTAAAATTATATGACATTCAATCGGAAATTATAACTAGTAATTTTTATATTCCTGATCGTTCATTCACTCTAGTTTACTAAGAAGCACAAAGAATCATCAAGTAATTGTAATAAACGATAAGTGTTTTATATACAACTTGAAAAGAAAAAAATTCTTGTAAGCTGTAGTGTATAATCTAATTAATATCATTAATGGGTAAATCTTAATTAATGTAAAACTGGTGATCCAGAGCGGGCATTGAAATCAATTGAGATATGTTTGTTAATAAAGTTATAGATCCTTTCAGGGAGATAGGGAGAGTGGTGTGATGCAAAGGAAATTAAAAATTTTGATAGAAGAGAACGAGAATGAATGAAACACTGCCTGCTGCATCACAACAACAAGAAAACAACTAAACAAAGTATTCACATTTATTACAACTAAAAGTTTATCTGCAACAACTAATAAAATTAGACTAATTATGGTGATTCATATCACAAATTGTTCAATTCAGGTGATAGAAGTTTATATTTGATAGTATGCTTAGTTTTTTTAATTTTTCTTTGCTAGAATTAAAATTCTAAAAAAAAAAATCTCCTATCTCACTGTTTCGATACTTAAGGCGTATTTCTGCATAAAATGTCATTTAAATCATACAAATAGTTCCCGAGTTATTCAATTGTTAATATTTGGATGAAAAAACATACAGAAGTTATACTTTTAGTGTTCCATATTTCACTAAAAATTCCCTATTAATCTCAAGCCTCCACGATACCTATTTCTTTTCATGTTGGTTTGCAAAAAGAAATAAAAATTTTTAAATAATTTTTAAAAAATGAAGTGTGAGCTAATTCCAAACAATACAAAGAGCAACCAAATAGTAATTAATTTATGCCTGTTATTATATTTTAAAGACAGTTAATACTAAAACTAACTTTATATTTAAAATGCAAGGTAATCCCCCTAAGTTTATTTAAACATTTTAATTCTCGTCGATAATGAATTGCCTTATGTTATTTTACTTATAATTGTCTTATAATTGGAATGAAAATGCTGATAATTTTTTTATTTATATCACAATTTTTATGTCAGTCCAACATTTTCAATTTTATTTTTTCTAATAACTACTAATTAACAGATATTCTTCATTAACTTTCAGACACAGGGCAGACAGAAAAATGACTTACGTAGGTGATTTAGAAGTAAGTGTCAATTTGGCGTTTTTAACGGAATTTGGAAAAATTAAAGTTGATAGAATGTGTTTGGATTCCAATTAGAACACTTTTCATGCGAATAATTATTAAAATTAAACAGCAGTCACTTTCAATTTAATTTTTTTTTTTGTTAAATAAATAAAGTTGAGCTAGGCTTTTTCCTTATTAGTACATTTTATGCATGTACTAATAAGGAAAAAAAGTTTTGTAAGAGTTGACAAAACACTTGTGTAGAATCCCTTTTGGGAATAATTATTATTTGACTTTCACAAATGAGTATTTTAATACAATGTTGCTGAATTATTTAAGGTTCAAATTTAAAAATATTGATTTAATTTCATTATGTAGTATACTGCATTATCTTTTTATTATTAAATGATCCACAACTAGAATTATTTAATTATTTTAATCTTATTAAGAAACAAACCCAAATCCTTTTGAATTCATTTTAATACTCATTAGTTTAAGTATATGTTATACATTATTTAGTTAGATAAACAGATTTAATTATTCCCAATTATTTAACAATATATATTATATTTTTTACGTAACAACTGAGATTATCTCATGTGAATAACATTCACTAGGTCCCTTGACAATAATGTGTTTTTTACTATTTTGCTTATATAAACAAAGTTTAAATCATTTTACAATGCTTTGTATTTCAATCTGATGTGATGTTTGCTTTAATTAATAATATTCTAGTTAACAACTTAATTGTAGAAATTAAATAATTTGTAATTAAATAAATTTTAATGACACCTTATTTAATATGCATTTATACATTTATGCGAAATAATTTTTATGAAAACAGTTAAGAATGAATTTTGTATTGGATAAATTAGATTAAATTTTCTATAAATTTTAAATGAGTACTATGCGGATTAGAATGAAATATTTTTCGTATGAAAAACATTTATTAAAATTAATCGTTGTAGCTATGCTTATAACAAGAAAACAGTTGGTTAGTTGAAATGAAGTAAACTATTTTTGATCAGATACATAGCCTAAAAAACAAATTTGGGGAAGAAATATCGATTTTCTTGATTGTAATTGAGTGTAATAAAAAAATATACAGCGTGTTTGTGTTTTTATTTATTATTTCATCTACTTCACTCACTACAGATTTTTAATTTTGATTACTTAAAAGACCACAATGAAAACACTTAGCAAATAAACTTTTCAGACCGAATACAAATCCATATCAGCTGATTACAAGAAAAAGAAAAACAGCTGAGTCTAAAATACAAAAATCGATTTTTTTTTCATTTCTTGTCGTTTTGGAACATCCTGATTTCAAAAAAGTGATCTAGAAAAAATATCTAACTGTGTGTGTGTGTGTGTGTGTGTGTGTGTGTGTGTGTGTGTGTGTGTGTGTGTGTGTGTGTGTGTGTGTGTGTGTGTGTGTGTGTGTGTGTGTGTGTGTGTGTGTGTGGTCAGCATAACTCCCGAACAATTGGAGCTAGGATGTTCAAATTTGGTATGAGAATTAGTGGCGGCCATGGGACCTACCATTAAGGTTTTCGTCACAATCGCGCATGCGCATAAGGTAGCTGTCATTGAAAAAATCATGTTTTTCAATGATTGCTAAAAAACGGTTCTAACGATTTTGATAAAAATCGCTGAGGTAATGCCTTTTAAGGTGTTCGAAACATCCCTACCTCCGAAATTCCCGTAAAAATGTTTAATGGCGTAAAAAGTTGAAAAACGAATGCCTTCAACACATAGTTCCTTTCCTTGAGCATACCTCATCAAAGATCGTTTGCCTTCTCCTCTTAATTTCACTTATAATAAAGGATAATATAAGTATTATCGAATTGCATATCGCCAAAATCACCATTTTGGAGATTTTTTTTTTTAAAGATCCATACAAGAAAGAATTATCTCAAAAAATATCGCCAAACTGGCTATTTATTCTAAATGAAGGAAGAAAATATACAAACGGTAAATGACACAAATCCATGTCAGTATAATAGTGTAATTGAAAGTTGCGCAATCTTTCACACCCCTAGTTTGGTATGCATATATATATATTTATACAAAATAATATAAGCTGGTAATACACAAAATATTTACGCCTGGTAATATACTATTTTACATAGTTATATTTTAGACTGCTTTTCATTAAACGCGAATATTTCACCTAAGCGTTCATAGAAACCATTACATTAATATATTTATCTATCTTTGAAGTAAACTATACCATTAATAATTTAGTTTACCTTGCCTTTAACCATTGTTTTCCAGCAATGGAGATAATATGCAATCGTATTTTAGATCATAATCAACTGACATGTCATTCCTAAAATTCAAGCCCTAATTATCGAATCCATCCCAGGGCTGTACCCTTATCAATGACAGACACAATACAAGCTTTATTTCATAGAAGAACGTCCCTTGAGAATATCCTAAATTAATTTGACGTCAAAGATATTCCGTACAGCAAAGCAATCTCTATATTCCTCTGACTTCCTAATTGTCATCCTGAAACTACTGTGCTAATAGTAGTGCATCAGTACGATGAATAGCTTGATTTATGAAGACTGCTTGTCAATGCATGAGGCTGGATATCTCTTGGTAAATGAAACCTAGCAACGACAGCGATGAGGTATTCAATTTGGTTTCAGATGCTTGCTGCTGTACGAAAAGTTTGACTAAAACTCTTATTATATTCGAGGTATTAGTAATGATTTCGTGCGAATATGGGTATTTAAACCTTTAAGGGATATGCAGTTCATTTTGTAAGTATTTGATATATGGTTTATTTAGTATTTAAAGATTAAAGAGATACATTTCCAGTGTGTTTTGATTCTGAGAATCTTCTCCTTTAATTTTAGTGCTAATCGTATTTAGTATTTAATGCATTTTTTCGAACAGTACATGTGATTAAAAAAAATTCTATATACTGTTTTAATTTTTAATGAAATGCATGTTTACATAACGTTGCACTTTTTAATTTTATTGTGATATTTTTTTTTAATTAAGCTCCATGCCAAAAAGTTTTTGGTTGCTTTGCTAACACTTTATAACTTGAATCTTATCTTTTTAGTTATGTAATGTTGATGAAATGAACATCATTTTAAATTTAAATTCAAGAAAAAAATTCGAAGAAGAAATAAAATTTCAGATTTTTGTACAGAAATGTGCAATTATCGCTTGATTTTTTTAATCACTTTTACGGAACTTGGATGCAGACATTTTTATATTAAGAAAGCAGGTCGTAACTTAATGTAATAAAAAAAAAATTGTTTGAGATCGTTTTAAATGTGATGCAATAAATTATTTTCAATTATAAGAAATGTTTATTTCTAAAACTACAATTTGTATGTACAGATCAAAAGGAAAACCATTCATTTAAATTCTTAGTGATTCATCAAGAATGACGAAACATTTCATCTAATCAGTTTCCCATCCTATTAATTCAGTTTCGTAATTTCATGACTTTGAAGGACAATTTTAATCAAAATTGTTTTTTGACAAGGTTGTATATGATAAAATTCTGAATAAAAAATTATAATATGAGATCATTTTGGATATTTTAGGTATTCGTCTTAGCTGCAATTTCTCTCCATTGATTTGCGCATTATGAATTTAATTGAAATTAATTGATATTGCTGTAACAAATAAGACATATTAAGGTACAGATTAAGTCTTATTAAAAAAATCTACTCTCTAATATTATCTTAAATTTTATTTTGGTACTTGAATAACATTTATTTTCCCTAGTTTGCTTACACTTTTGCAATACTCATTGTTGAAGTTTTATAGATCTTTCAGAAAGAATTTGAAGAAACAGCTGAAAATTATACTTCAAATTAATATAAATACATAGTTTCTGCAAAATATATATATATATATATATATATTAATAATAAATAAATAAATAAATAAATAAATAAATTAATGAATGAATAAATAAAATATATCGATGCAAATTGTTTTGTCATTTTATGAGTTCCCTTTCAAAATATTGAAAACTGTTTATTGACAAACATATAATAAATTCAATGAAATTATACTCGTCATGAGATAACTCGTAATAATGAGCTTACTTGAATAATCCCGTAACACAAATAAGCTAGTCAATATCACTCAACACTGGCCAATCCCGATGTGCATCGTTTTAGATTGGCCGTTGGGATGGATCTTGGACAATCTCACAAAGGTCTGGGTAATTTATACAAGAAATTTTGAAATTTTGATCCATAGTTTTAAAATTGAAATATATTTTATAAGGGAAGGAGGGGTAAAAAATATTTTTTATAAGGATTTTGACATATTTTTTTTTAAAAAGTTTGTGTTCTGGAACGATGCTCGAGTTTTGGCATGGATTGTTCTATCTCCCCAGAACACAAGACATTCGCCAATGCCACTGTTCTATCTGAGAATAGCTAAAGAGCTTATTCAATAAGTCTTGAAAACTTGAAATAGAAATAGAATATTAAAGGTTTTAAGTTACTTTAAAATAGTTTTACTAATATATTAGAATTATTTTTATGGGTAAATAATTTTGAATCAAAAGTTCTCGCCACTGTTATGAATTGCATGAAACCACAGTTTTTAAAATAATCGACATCATTACATTTCAAGATAAGAAACTAATAAAATATAGTTAATTTAGTATAATGTGCTAATCGTTTATTTAAAAAATTAACTATCATTAATTACTTCTTGGATTTTCTTTTTTGTTTTTGGAACAATTTTACGATAGTAAAAGTACTTGTGGAGAATTCTGAAGATTTTATCAAATATTTAAATTGTAAGATAAATAGTTTAAAAGATTTGAATTCAAAGACTCAAAAAATCTAATAATTATTCATACTTGTCAATTTATTACGTTCTTTCAGAAGAACATGAAATGTTATTAAATAATGTCGCGATTCCGCAGTAACAATCTGTTTAAGCTCGATAAAATTCCTTTTGCATAGCACCTAATTAAATGTCGAAGCTACAATGTAACACATGAAACTTTCATCTTTGCAATAGGAAATAAATAAATCAGAAATTCCGGTGCATTTAATTTAATCATTTGTTTAACGAAAGAAATAGCATGTGTTGCGAAAATTTCTTATTGAGGTCGAAGTTATTAAAACCGCCACTGTTTAGAAAATTACCAACATGAAAAAAGTAATTTCCACATGCCGCAATTTTGAATTTTCTTCATTTCTATCCGAACTGATAAAGCATGAGCTTCTTTTCGTTTTTTTTAGCCACCCTCTATTTAAACCTTACAAAAAGATATAAAAAATAAATTAATTTGTATTTCCAAAGTAATTTATTCAAATTCTCGAAAAGAACTTCTTTTCGCCTGAAGAATCAGTTTAGAAGTTCGAGGAAAAGAAAATAAAAAATAAAAAAGTATTTCAAGTCAATTTTTCTGAATTTTGCAAAAAAATTAATGGTTTTGCTAAAAAAAAAAAAAAAAAAAAAAATCTATCAATTGTTCTTCATAAATTGTTTATTATTATAGAGATTTGCTAATGAATAAATACAAGTCTCATCAAATATATCTTTAAAATATTTTTATTATATTATTTAACATTTTATATTTAAAAAAATACAAGTGCATTCTTACAAAGTTTTTGCCTTACATAACTAAAATTTTACTAGGAATGTTGTAATTTCAAGTTATCAATGCAACAATTTCTAAATTAAATATTTTTATAATCTTTTCTTAGATTTTTAAAGTTCAACAAAAGTTGATTAATTTGAATAGTTCAATACATTGAACTTTTAGAAATTGTTACTTAATATTTTCTGAGAAAAGACTGCACACTTCATTCATAAAAATAAATTAGTATTTTCGGTTTATATATAATTGGAGAGGACATATAACGTTAAAAATAACATGACATAACTACTGGGTCAAATTTTATAATAATGTGTTGCATTTGAAAGAATATTTTTATTAGTCTTCGTTAGTCAAAAAACACTATTGCTGTATTTTATAAAATATTATACCGGACAAAACGTTGGAGGGTAAATACAAATCCAATTAAATTTTCATATGCTTTAAATTTTTATATACTTTACTTTAGCTAGCAAGAGAGAAAAAACTAACAATATTTGATGAATTACGTGAAGAAGTCACAATGTTTCTAAACAATAGAAACGAATTAGAAAAAATATTCAACGATTTGGAAATTGTTGTGAAGCTCATGTATTTAGCAATCATATTCACCATAGTTAATACATTAAATTTAGTTCCATATTTAAAAAAGGAAGGTAGAAATATATTTGCAGAGAATGAAAAAATGTGAGGATACATGAAAAACCTGGTATGAGAATACAACTTTGAAGATCACCACAAGTATGAGGGTTAAGGAACACTTCAAAAATAGCAATTGAAATGAATGTGGATGTTTTTGATAGCATGATAATCGAGATTTTAAAACATTTAAATGCTTTGAGAAAAAATGTTGATATTACTTTACTGAAGTTATAAACAATTATCAAAGACTTTTCTCCACACACACACACAAAAATGAAGTGTACCAAGTCCCCTTAAGCTAAAGAAATACTTTTTTTCCACAACTAACACTATATATGCATTCACATTCCCGAAGTTGCGGTCTACTGAAAGACATCAATTTAGTAAAAAACATATTAACTACTTCGTGCAAACTAAATCTGAACAAATTTTAAATAAAAGAATAGTTTCAATATGAGTTGCTCTTGATATAGTTTGACTTTCACGCAATAATTCATCAATAAAGATTCGAGTTGAATATAAGCTTTAAATATCAACCGCAGCAGAAAGTTTGGGCTTCGATGGATCTTCCTTTGACGCATCCACCAAAAAAGTCACCAAGAACAACACTTAAACCTTCCATTAATTTTCAGCATTCTACAAACTCGCATTAATCATAGGCAACGAACGAGATGTTAGGGGAAAAAAAGGTAAGGACCGTTTAATTTCTCGGAAACAGTCTAAACCACGTAAATAAATCAAAAGATAACTCCTTTTTGTTTACTGCCGTATCGCTAATTACACAACCAATCGATCCGAACCGGCCATTTCTTCACGAGTCGCTACATTATAGCAAGATAAATAATAAGAACAGAAAAACTCCCCGAAAAGACCGTTACTTCCTTTTGTTTGGTGGCAACACATCCATCAAGTGGTGCAGACAATAGAACGAGCCTGGACCTGGATTTGTCACATTGGCGGAAGCTTTGGCGAAGATGGCTCTTATTTAGCGCCATTGCATATTGTAGCCATCATCAAAGTGTCTTGCTATTTCCGCTTATGCAAGTCAGACTAGGAAGACAACAAATAACTAAGTATTTCTGCTTGTTTCATTTCGCATAGATTTCTGATGTTTATTGGACTAAAGTTGCGGATTTTGAATGATTTATGTTATGACAAATGTTTTCTTTTTCCTGTAAAATCCGTGTATGGGCTGTGTAACTGTAAGCATAATATATTTGTGGAAATTATTGTTTTTATGGGTATTACAATCCTTTAGGAAATACAGCATTCTTGAGTAATTTGAATTTATATTTACCTTTATCGAAGTTTTGCTTTAAATTAGTTAAATACATTTTTTATTTGTTTTAATCTTTCCTACATTTTCAGGTTTTTATATAACCATTCCATTTTCACTTCAATAAAAAAGACTGATAATTAAACGTATAAGCACAGTCAAAATACTCCAATGTTTATATATGGGCTCCACCAGGTTAGGGCAAGAAAGAGTACTTTCATCCTCCCCCTCCCCTGGCTTTTGAAAATTACATAAAAACTGTATAAACTAACTCAATTTACAGAAATAAGAAAGTATTATACAGGCTTTAAATCATTCATTTTAACAGAAAATTAATATATAGCATTTAGTTACCATTTTCTAAGAGTTCTTCTTTCATTTTTGAAAAAATCAAGGTTTGAAAGCAAACTTTTACCGCATTACACTCCCTTTCGTACAGCTTGTACATCCCTGTATATAATAATCCATCCGCGTATATAACGTTCAACTTCCACAAATGATGCCATTTGGTCATAAATTGCTTCTCTAGAAATTTTTATTTTAAAGTACATTTTAATGCCCTTGAAGTAATGATGATCTAAAATATCTGCCTTTAGGTTTTGAAATATTGCTTAAACACTATTCACTTTTCAATGTATATAGACTTTTAAACATGCTTACAATAAAGCAGAGCAATATGTTCAAACAGATAATTTCTTACGTGTCTACGAAATGTTGCAAATATTTCAATAAACGGGGATCACATGTTGATCACGTTCAACTTAAGAATATTTTTTAGGTGATTTAATAACATATATACTTCAATTTTAAACCAGAGCAAAAAAAAAAGGCAAATTTCAATGATCGTTCAAACATTGTAAACTTTAAAACATTCCACTCTTCACTCTTTAAATTATACGCTCCTTCATTAATGATAAATCCCACATAATTTATACCTCAAAGTTAAAATTTCCAAAGCCTTCATATTACTCTACCAGAATAGAGAGGGATGAGAAAGTATGTGAATTTAGTTACCTTTGAAGCATCTTGCGTGTTCTACTACTGGATAGAGAAAAGTGCAATCAACCTCCAAGAATCATCAAAGCCTGATCCCCTCCACACGAGACCGAATCCCATGCATACGGAAATGAGGACGACATAAACTTTTTCTAGGCAGTTGATTAATGTAGCGTGGTCCGTTTAAGATCGCACAGGATTTGCGATTGGGCGAGCAGTTCCGAAATGACTTGGGCTGGAATCAATAGGAAAATGATATGAAACCTACTTCCGAATTGAGTTTAATAGGTGGGATGCTGCTTCTGAGTGATCAGTCTCTTGAATTTGGATGTTTCTGATGATATTTTAAATTAAGAAGCTGCAGAGATCCTGAAATCTGATACTTTTCAGATTCAGTACAAGGTACTTCAGATTCGGTACAAGGATTCAGTACAAGAAGTTAAAAAAAAAAAAAAAAAGGTAAATCACAAACTTTTAACAGTCGTTTTTCCCAGAATACTCAAAACAAACTATTTTTCCCAACAAAAAATAAAAGTGTGCTTTCATACCACCAAATGGTACTGATGGTACATGTTTGTACCTGTCCAATGTAATTTAGTGGTTTTCGGATTACTTATCAATAAATATCAGTAAAAAAGGCTTCAACTATTAAGGCTAATGTATTATATTGAACCATAAGCAAAACAAGTTTACTTTTACAACTTGGCAGAAGTCTGAAACTTTGGAAAATCTTTTTTTAAGTTTATTATATATCCTGTCTTGCCAATTTCATGATTATTTGTTCCATTAAAAAGTTCCATCTGTAGAGCACACAGCCACATTCATTTGTAAAATTTTATGAGCAGTCTTTTCTATTAACAAGAATGACTTTATCTGGAGCTATGGCTTTATTTGGTGTAAGCATAAATTTAACCAGGCATTTTAACCGTGAAATGGTTTTAAGATTTAAAACAAAAGTACTTCGAAATCAACTCAGGGAGAAGTTCACACCTTCGTTTCAAATAGAGATATCGAGTGAGTATTTGTGCGTTTGGTAAGAAGTTTACCAACTTATTTTATAATAGATTGCGACATTTTTTAACGTGGTGAATTTTTTTTCATAAAAAAAACCCTCCAGATTTTAAAGTTTAAACTAAAAAAAAGGTTTACTTTTATTTGATTAGAAAATTTAGTTTAAATCAACAATAAGGTTTTCCCTGGATATTTGTTTCGTTTGGGTTTACGTAACAAGCGGTTAGTAAGAACACTTGCATTTTCGGAGATTCATAGACGATAAAGGCAGGAATTTGTCCAGTACCAAAGTGGGACCTACAATGATTGGCAAAACGTTACCTTCGCTGATTAATCACATTTATTGCTGCATCGAGTTTATGTACGTTCACCCATACGGCAAGGAAAATCGAAGGACGAGCCCTCTCCACATTCTGAGTCCACCCACCCCCACACACTCTCTAGCAGCTGCCAACTGCTTTAGTTACCATGACTTGGTCTAAATGGGAACTTCCTGACCCGTAATATATAACTTCTTACTCGTCTGGTGTTTATTCTGGTCGCTAGAAAGTTGCAAGGTACCTAAAACGCCAGTTGAAAAACGTTGAATATAACACACAATTTAGTTTAAAATGCATGGTATTTGTTTTATTTTCTCAAGACAATTCCAGCCTCCACTGTAGGCACTTTAATTACAACTGTAAGAAAATTATGTTCAAGTTAAAATTTTCCCTCATGTAATTTTGTGCAAGTGATCGTAACTCTAATAGGACTTCCTCACAATCTTATAAAAAAAGAAGAAGAAAAAAAAGAAAGAAAAAAAAACAACAACATTATCCTCCATTGTTGTAATTTTCATTATAACTCTAGGGAAAAAATGGCGTTGAAATAGAAGCATTCCCCTAAGAATACATTTCGTAGCAATAAAAAAGTAATTTCCATATCATGGGAACATAAATAAATAAAAAAGGCAGCATTACAGAGTGAGTCAGTCAGGCATTCAATGGTAATTATAACTCTTATAGTAATCAGCAAGTGGTAAATCACGTGAGTTTGACGAAACCTTTTTTTTTTTTTTTTTTTTGTCATCACTGTAAAGCTAACTCGGTAAACAAATAACATAGAAAATTACCGAAATCATAAGAATTTTCTTTATCTGCTTCCGTTTCATATGGTTTTCATTTTTCTGCCTACAAATTTTCTGTTTGTAACCAAAACTTCAACCATGGCCTACAACCGAAAGAGCGAAATAATTTTGCTGATTTCCTTTTTATTTTTTATTTGTCTCAACTTGATTAACCTAAATTTAGAAAAAATAGACGGGAAAATAAAAGAGTATTTTTCTTTTACTTAAATTGACGTAAGAGAGTTACTTTTGTACTTTAATTTGCACTTTTTAAAAAGTGAAACGAAAAAATAAGAGAATTGTATTCATATTTTCAAGAAAGTAGCATGCATATCAGTGAAAACATCTGTATCAATTTTGATAAGACAAGCATTCAAATTTTGAATTATGTCAAAATCCATTCATGAAACTGGTTGGCTTTGAACCAAGTACCATCCGATCACTATCACTAGTTTAGCATCTTAGCTTATTCATGTCTAAGAAATATAACTCGGCGTCAAAAATAAACTGGCAGGGGAAAATATTTTCAATCGTATAATTGAAATATCAAATTCCTTTTAACAAGTTAATCTTTTAGCTATTTTAAAAATATTTCTTGTGGTGATATTAATTTGGAAAATATTAATTTTAAGTGGTATTCGTCAAAAAAATTTCTAATTGCTTAAAGAGCAATCTGAATTATAAAAGTAGCCTTAAAAACCGTATCAAATTGTTTAATGCTATTTGTATTTGAAATAATAACATTAGGAACACATTTCAAATCGACTTTTAGGAAGAAAAAAAAGTAATTGACATAAAGATTATGATAAGGATATTAAACTGTGACTTAAGTTACATTTTCAACGCCGTTGTAAAGAGGCATTATAAGAGCAAAACAAATTTATTAGTACAATTTTTATCTGATATCTGTTTCAACTTAAACTTTTCAAACTTAAATATTACATAACTCTAAAGTTATTTCCCAGTTTAAAGTATTTAAAAAATGTATAATCGTATCAGAGTACTTCAATTCTTTCAAAACTTAAAATTAAAGCATTTAAAAGCAGCTTCAAATACATAAGGATTCTTCCGGAAGGCATTGATAATTAATCGAAATCATTTATTTATACCTTTATACCAATAATAACAACTTTTAATTTACAACTTAATTAACTCTCTTGCGAGTTCAAGGTGTGCAAATTTAATTATAGAAACTGCAAAATAGAATGAAAGACGTCGGAGAAACTCTTCATAATTCATTTATATGTACGAATCGTATTCATGGTTTTTAATTAATGAGAATGGTTTCAGAGCACTCGTTGTCTTTTTATACTCTTTTCAAGGCGTAATAAGATTAAATACATTTTAAAACATGCAACTCAGTGTATCCAACGGGATTACAATTATGTCACAAAAATGTTTATTTTTCTATTTCTGGTGAATTTCTGCATCTATTTGTTAGGCGTTTTTATTCTGCAATTTTAAGAGGGGATTAAATTAAACGGTTTATTACTTAAAATAACAAAATGTAAATTCAATTAAATGGGCAATTAGAAAACTTTTTTTATACTTTCATTTGTTTTTGAAGTTTGAACTAAATATTTTGAGGGGTATTGAAATTAAATCCTTAACAGCAGGTACTTTAAATATAAGTTTACAATCCTAATTTTTTTTCAACGGGTTCTTTTAAATATTAAATTTCCCATTAAGTACTGTCAATAGGTTTTTTAATAGCTTCCATTACTGTACTAAAGTTGCATTAGCAATTCAATTGCGCTAATATACTTTTCATGATTCAAGTTATTTTTTTAGGTATAATTTTTATAGCTACTAACAATACTGTAAAAATTCATATAAAATGTGTATTAGAAAAATTCAAATTTTTTGTATTCTGCATTTACATGTTTGACATCCCAGTAGAAATTGTATTTGAAAATATATTGTGAAAGTTAAATAGATGAAATCGAAAATAAAAATTTTAACATAAAAATACCGAAATGTTTATTTAGATAATATTTAACAATGTATCTCATAAAAAAATGAGGAACAATTGTCTTTAACTGATAATAAAAGAAAATATCCTACCACTTCAATGAATAGAACAAATGTCTTTACCAAAGTAAGAAGAAGAGCACAATACAATGGTAATGAAAAACACTTACGCTTTTACAAGATTATGGAAAGAAAGAATAACACGTCTGCTATACATTTAAAAAAAAATTGAACATAAAATAAAGAAGAATATTACAGAAATGTATAAAGTATTATCAGAATATGAAAAATAACAATAAGCTTAAAATATTCTTTCAACTCAAAATAAAGAATGATATCCCATTTTACAAATAAACGTACGTATTTATCAAGGAATTCAAAATGGGGTAATATCGCAGCAATGAAGCACAAAAGCCATGAATAAGAGGCCCATACCACAATAATGAATATAAGTATTGCTCTAACAAATAACAAAGAAAATAATCACACCACGGCAATGAGATACACATATGCCTGAACGCTACAAAATATTTATACTCATTGCAATAATCATTTCATTATTAATAACTATTCAAAATTCTAGGTAAGGAAAATATTAGAATCATTAGTGTTTTTATTAATTAGATGACTATAATCACTTTCTAACATTCCAGGTAGCACAGCAGTGTTGGCCAATGTGGGGAACAGGGGTTCTGGAAAGATTGACCCGTCCACGCCGATACTAGAGCTTCCTTCCAAAATACACGATTTTGAAGAAAAAACATGCCAAAACCATCACAAAGCATTTTTTTTTATCCCGTCCTTTCTTATAATACTAAATTCCAATTTTAAAACTCTGCATCAACGTTTCAAAACGTCCAGTATATTTTACCCATTACTGAGCTATATTGCGAGATCCTGATGTGGACCATTGTAGAGATCCATAGCAACGGCCACTCGTCAATGGTCCTCATAAGGATGGGGTCGAGCAGATATTGGCCAGCTGCTGGGGAAGTGCCATGAAGAAGAGAAGCATGCCCACAAAACAAAAACAAGTATTGCTCTAACATATAATAAAGAAGACAATCACAACACACCAATGAGATACACTACACATACGCCTAAACACTACAAAACACTTAAACTTTTTTCAATAATTCTAAAGGTTAAATCAGTCCTTCATTAAATAACTATTCGAAATTACAGATACGCAAAATATCAGAAGCATTAGTGCTTTTATAAATAAAATGACTATAATAACTTATTTTAGTATCACACAACATGTGTTATTTTACTCAAAACTAAATTTCCAATGCAAATATACTCCTAAATTTTGTAGTTAACGACCACTGATTTTCTAACTAATTACTCCCTAACAAACAGAAACAAAACCCACAATAATGAAATGGATATCAACCATTTATCGCCTCCCTGCTTTATCCTCTTGTGTACAAATGACACAAAACGCCAGAATCAATAACACTAGTAATCACCTGGGAGCTCCTCCGTGACAATCATTGTCATAGAAATAAACCTAGTTATCCCATAAACTCAGTACAATCCCGTATCGTGCATCTACCCTCCACAACGCCGAGTAAAATGTATCGATTTTCTATTTACTTAAAAGTCCTCCTTATTATAAAATCAGGTCGAAAAATCCTATCGGCAAAACGATTAGAGTCCTCAAAAAACTACATCGAAAACACATTACCATGCATTTTGCCGCAGACAGACCGGCTGCTTGGTTCGTCCTTCTTAATAATAACGAACAACCACACTGGGATTTGTTGGAACTAGGAACTGGAGTACATTGTTGAAACGAACATGTTTGAGAAATTAGGTATTACAAAAACTTAGGAAGACTCGACGATACGTAATTTGATATTCAATAGCCAAGAGTATCTCTCTTTACTGGTAGTGGAGATATATTGCTATGTTTAATTATAGAGCGTACTGGGAGTAAGAATGAAGTTAAATGGTCTTCAGTCTTCTTTTGAATAAACATATAAATCCTAATAACTAATAGAATCGTAAATATTAAATATTACGCGTGTACTAAAAGCACTTGGGAGGATTCTCTTGTAGATGCTTTGTAAGTAAAAGAAATAAAATGTGCAATTTTAAATTGATTTTTCTCAAGGTTGACATTCTGGGAAGGAGGTGTGGGCTTGTGGAAGGTAAGTTTACATGAACAGTTACATTCAGTCAAAAGTTGCGTAAACTATAAATAACTGCACATCTCAGATAAAACTGTAGAAAGATTAAATATTATAATAAGAAAACAACAGTACAAGAGAACTAAACAACAACTAAATATTAGAAAATGAAAATAAATTAACTAGAATAACAATACCAAGTAACAAAACAACACAGTAAAGTATAAGAAATACTTAAGAAAAACAAGTGCAGTGCTGGTTGAAGCATAATGGTGAAGTAGTGGTAGACTTCCAATGGAAGCCACGTGAACTGCAGATGCAACAGCTTGGTACCGAAACGAAAAGAAGATATATTTGGAGGGATTTTCTTGTTTAAATACAGCCTCGAAATTTTTTCGATTTTATGCAAGATAGATTCTGATAGTCACTGTCTACACGTCACTTCTACTCACGTTTCTATCAGTCTACTTAAGGTCTGCATACCAAGCATACAAAATTTGATGTTGCTGACTGAATCGCTACTTGTTTAGGTTGACAATATACGACAATAACTTTGAAAATGTGAAGAATAATTTGACGTGTCTAGCAACAAACATTGCGTGTCCGAGTTACAATGTGATGAATTATACGAATTAATAGGATGCTGTGGAATAAATGATTGATGGAAACATTATTCCAGTCGATCAGTAAATAACTTCTTTTTCTGTAATAGAACAAATCTATTTACCCAGGTAACACAGCAGTATTGACCAGTGTTAAATACAAGGGTTCAAGAAGACTGGCCATTGTAGTCGAAACTAGGTCATAGTTTCAAGATATATAATTTTTTTTTTTTTAAATAAAAGTCAAAAAATCAAAAAAACATATTTCTTTGCCCTTCGTCCTTTCTTAAAAACAAAATATTTCACTTTTAAATGTGCATCAATATTTCTAAACATCCAGTGTACTTTTTCCAGCATTGGGCGAGATTGCATTGGGCGCGTTTTTGTTTTTCTGGGGCAGTTTTAAATATATTAATTAATCTAAAGGGGCAAAAAATATTCTTAGAAATGTTTTAGCTGAAAAAATCCCATTATTGTATTCTTTAAAGACACAATAATTTTGATAAAAGACCCACAAAATTCATCTTATGAGAAACTTTTATAATTATATAATTATAATTTAATATCATTCCAGTCTATTGTTATTTAAAAGAATTAAAATTACCCAAGAAACTAAGCATAAAGTTTTATAATTATTCAAGTATTAAAAAATACACATTTAAGCAGAAAATATCAGCAATATACAAGATTAAACACGCAATTTTAAAAATTGGTTTGAAATGTAGGGAGGTGATTTTTAAGGAAGGTGATTTTTATTTGTTTTTTACATTTACAAAAGTAACAAAATTTATCATCACTGTGCTTATAGTATTTCAGATCATGAGTTGGGAGTTTAATAAGGAAATGAAAAAGTGAATGTTGACTAATTTTAGTCACCAAGGTCAAAACAGAAACAGTACTAGATTAATTTCAATGTATAAGTGTCGCTCAGTAACAATGTATTTGAATTATGTAGTAACGAGTTACAAGACTAAAATGAAACTTGGGGACACACATCTAGTTCACCTAAACATAAACAAATAAAAAGCATTAAAACATAGCAAAATTTTGTAATTGTTTTTTAAGTTTAAAAAAATATTTTTATGTTAATGACATTGTGTTTTGTAGCTATAAGTGATAGGATTGAAATCTAGGTGTATTTTTTTTTTTTTTTTTAATATGAATGTAGATGATTATTGATAGTATCACTTTGAAACGTTTTTAACATTCGCACTAACGTACATATCTATAATCCATAAAATAAGCTACATATTAATTTTCATCTGATAAACCAAATTTTTGTCAATAGCGTGTATGACTAAAGTTGATGCGGCCTGGGTTTGAAAGCCATTCATCCGTTATACAGTTTTGGATGGCAATGAACTAGCTGACGGTCTTGCAAAGAAGGGCTGCTACTATCCAACCCCTTCCTCTTCAAACCTCACATACCTGGAACTTTTCTCGAGGAAAAAATCCCAAATTAAGAAAGACTGGCTGGTACCCCCCTCCCACCACTGGTATTCAGGTAACAAGCCAGGCCTGTCACTAACCATCACATGTGACAGAAAATCCAGCACCTACCTTTTGCGACTTGCCAGTGGCCACCTGAAATGTCTAAGCTATTCAGAAGGCGTGAAAACCTTCCCTCCCTGCCCCAAATGCCTCCAACATCAGGCCTCACCTCAGCATATCCTGGACTGTTTGGGACTGGTTAGGGAAGACATCCATTCTACCCCTCTTCTGGTCATTGACTTCCTTCTTGTCAACGGATTCATGGACCTGGTCTGACTTCGTCAGACCAGGCGTGAGATAAGCAACAACAACAACAGTTTTGGAAAAAAAAGTTAAGTACACCCATTTTTCCTAATGTATGCTAATTTTTTAAACGCTTCAATTTGAGTCCTATATCAATAAACAAGTACATTGTCAGTTTCTATCACTAGAGAAGTTTATCAGGAATTTTCTTTTTAAATAAAAAATATTATGTATATAAAATTTTATATCAAGAAATATTAAATTATAAAGTACCTTGCATCCAAATGGCCACGGGGTTAAAAGAGTTAATGCTGAAAATACTAATACGAAAAACTATGAACAGAAACAGGTTCATATTTAAGCAAAGTTAGTCTAGTTAAAATCTTTTCAACAATCTCACAAGGCACTATCTTGTAAACTACTTAACCCAGTACTCTGGTAATTCCCTATGTAATTATGATAGAGTGTTTCATGCATCACTCACTCTCTTGTAAATAATTTTCCTAAGATAGCACTATGATACAAAATCGAGTACCCCTGTATCAATCATATTATACTACGTTAAATCTTTATAAGTATTCTTTTTAGATAAAGTGACATGAATAGCACTGCATACTCGAGATGTTGCCTAACCATTCCCCCATAAAGTGGTAAAATAATATCTCTATATTTAGATGAATGAGAAATTATAATATCCTCTAGATTTTTTTATTTATTTCCCAGCAACGAATATCCTCCATAAACTGCCTCTAAAGGGGCGCACTAAGTTAATAATATATCCCGTGGAAAGACGCAGAGATTGGGCATGGAACATAGGGCGTAGGAATGTTTGCAATAACCAGTTCATTAAAATTGGTCATTCTAAATTTCCTCAGTTTATTAAATCGAACAAATATTTTATTTATGTCTCTTTCAAAAGCGAAAGTTTAGAGCTTGAAAAGCAAATTAATGAGCATAAAAAAATAGACTTTTTTTTAATTCCTCAAATATTTTTTTTTCTTGCTATCGATTTCCTCTCTGAAATAATAACAGTAACTTTTCATTATAAACTACCCCATTTAAACACATTTAATGTATAGTCTTCTTAACAAACTAAATCTCTATATAAATTCCACTTTCGTGTAATCTCTAAAAACAATCATTTATATATATATATATATATATATATATATATATATATATATATATATATATATATATATATATATATATATATATATATATATATATATAATAAAAATAAAAACTTGTAGTGCGACTAAGCAATTCATTAAGTACAATTTTTGTCAACTTCTATGAACATATATGACCGAGATTAAACGTATACAGACAGAACATTTCTTTCTAGATACCTAAAACAACAAAACAAAGTAGTTCCCAGCAGACTGGCCATCAACATTGTTAACAGAGCGTCTAACTCGCATGTGGCTAATTTTATCCAATCAGGACCAAGTGTTTCTAAAGGACGTCAGACTTCTTTTACGTCGTAAGGACAGTCTCTGACTTGATGTTAGTCACGAAAAATCTGATTACGTTGTTTTATGCTTTGTTTCTGCACATAGAATAGTTTTGTCTGGATTCTAACTTTTCTGCAACTGGACTAAGCTGTTGATGAATATTTACAAGAAAAGTTGTTTATTGTGCCAGTCATAAAGATTCAAATTTCTTGAAAATGAATATTTTAATGTTAAGTTTATTAAGATTTGGGATATTTTTTTAAGTTTTTCTTGATAAAATATAATTATTATTATTATTTTTTAATAAATTAGTGGCTGTATAAAATTGCGAATTGTTGTAATGATGTATGAGGGATTATGGAATTGGTAGGAATTTTAAGTGGATTAACGTTGTTGTAATTAAATTAGTCTTTATTTCCAAATAGTTTTTTGTATTTACTGTAAGTCAATTTGGCCTTTAAGGAAGAGCATAGAACATAGTTTAAAAAATATTTAACAATACAAAATCTAAATTGCATATCGTTTTCACAAATTAAATATTTAGTATTTTGAAATAAACAACTTGCGAAAATAAAAACAAAGTTTGTTCAGATTTGAATTTTATTCAAATACTGACACAATTTTAACGTTAAGGTTTTTTCAGTTAAAAATTTTTATTTAATAACTTTTACCATATTATTAAATCCCTTCGTGAATAAAAATTTTAAGGATACGTGATACGTAAAAATATCAACATTTAGATAAATTAGATTTAAAAGACTTAATTAGAAAAGTTTCTTATTTGTTTATTCCAAGACCTTCCAGTAAGCTTTAAAATAGTTTTTCCACCTTCACGTTATTTAAGTTTAACTCTAATTTGATACAATGAAAGTTGTTTATGCAAATTAAATAGCACTGTTTAATTCACATAATTTACGTTTTATACTTGTATTGATTTTTATTTACTTGAATTAATATAAAAGAGGTAATTGCATTAGGTGAAATGATATCAAAAGAATCAAATAAAATATGTATTCTTTCTTGCAATGGGATGGATATTGCGTAATAAGGAAATTCTTTGATTTCGATATAAAGGAATTTACACAACAATTTGTTATCGTTAATACGATATAATAGAATAATTTATATTATTTTGTAAACATATATCACGTAATTTAAATAAATACTATATAGTTAGCAATTTTTGCTCATCCATTTCTTCATAACACTTCATATACGTTTCATTTACGTTTCCACATAACACTTCCATATACGTTTGCATCTTAAAACGTGCAAGTCAAATATAATTTGAGCACAATGCGTGTAAATACGTAGAAATTTTATGAATAAATGTTACCAATATACCTAGTTCCTATACACACAGATTTTTATTACCTTTTAAATGTTGTTTGTCCCAACAACTAGGGATATGTTGGAAATAAAATAAATTCTAGAACACAACTGGATATTAGATCGAACATGTTAATTGACATTGTTGTAATTCAGAGATATTTACCAAACAAATAAACTAACTTCCTTATAGTAATTAAAAATAGAAGAGCATTTGTTTTTTTGTTAGATAGTAAAACCGAAAGATAGACTTAGTAAAAATTGATTTGGAAAGTTAAAGTTAAAAAAAATTATTTGCAATCTTTTTTCAACTAAACTGATGCATGTTTCTTAAAGCACTGCTCTTTTTTTTTCCTTTTTTTTTTTTTTCGGCGAGATTAAGTGTGTGATTACTTGAAGTAGTAGAAATATGTCATGACAGACATCACAAGAAGGGATTTAAAATTAATTAGGTTTGAAGACATAAAGACGCTTGTAATACGAGACTTCTCGAAATCGAAAACCTGCGTTTAAACTAAAAAAATTCGGATTCCTGAGATGTGCATTACTTATCCTTCATATAGCCCTTTGAAAACGGAAAATTTTATGAAAGATCTGAGTTTTGGGATAACTATATTAACAGTATTTTACAGTAATATAAAGTTGAATTTTCAGAGAAAAGCATATCAGATTTGAATACCTGCGCTATTTTAGTACTGTTGAAACATGTATTTCCACAAAGTTTAATGTTTATGATAAAATATTTAGTCCTTCTTGAGAATATAACTTAGAATAGACGTTTCCTACTCTGTCGGCTTTTTCCTATGGAGCCCAGAATACCATAAAAATATGCGGAACTTAAAGTAAAGTTGACAACATAGAAAATAGAATAAATACTGTGTTCTCTTATGATTTGTCTAGGGAAATGACATAGAAAGACTTCATATAAAACATATATAAATCGGGAATACGTGAGTGAAGAATGATTTCCCTAATGATTCGGTATCTGGTATTGTGCATTAGGAAATAGGAATGCACCCTTGTGTACAAAAAAATAAAATTGCTCGTGTCTATATCTAAGAGTATATGACTCCAAAAATTCGTGTTTATTTTTGAAGATTTTTTTTTTTTTCATATTGCAACTACGTACACATCCACGATAAAAGAGTATAACATTGTGCAAACAATTAATAAGCAAAAATAGGTTTCTTAAGTTTAAATTATTTGAAGTTTGTGTGACTACAATTGAGAAATATTTTTAATAGCACATTTTTTCACTTTAATTTTGTATTTAATGTTGAATTTCTAAAAAAAATATCAATTTGAGCATTGGTTTGGTGAAACCTTAAATTCCCTTAAAATTTAAAAAATTTGCATAATAATTATATTGTTCCATTTCTCTAATTAATAAACTGAATTCAAATTTTTAAATATTTATAAAAAAGTTGCAAGTTATTAAATATCTGATAAAGATTTCTTAAAATATTTATGAACAAGTTGCAAGTTATTAAATATCTGATAAAGATTTTTTTTTTTTTTTTCGATTTATAAAGAATTTTTTAGCTAAGATAGTTTGAAATTATTTGAAAGTTATTAAAATGAAAAGAATATTCAATTGTCCTGAAATTGAAAGAAATACTTCTGCAAAAAAAATACGTCCGGTTTGTAAGATTTTAAGGTGTGATTCCTAATACTTTAGCTGATAAGATTAATTTTTATGAAATTAGCTGATATTAAAAATTTTATTACGAAAAAATATAAGCTTCCCTTGTTCAAACTAAGAATATTTATCAAAAGAATATCAGAATATACTAAATCACCAAAAGTATACGAACTTCTTACACTTAAGGTTAAAAAATAACCATTAATAAACACCTTTAATTCACGACATAAAACTTAACAAACGACCTCCATAACTTAAGCCTAACACATCACAATTTACATTTGATACATTCCTCTCCTAAACTTCCCAACGTCAGACAGCCATTAAAACACAAACCAAAATGAAAAGTCTAAAGACGAAACACTCCAAACTATGCATAAATAACACTCCAAAAAGAATTTTCATTTTGAAGCTCGCGCTGCCCCTAAATTTAATCTCCCCTTTCCGGAACAGAATAATTTTCCCGAATAATTGATGTTCCGAGCTATATTCGGGGGGGAAAAAAAGGAACATATATGTTCTTTTTCGCTTGATCTTGCAAGATGAATTGAAACATCAAGAGAGAAGGTAGTGAGAAATAGAAATTTAAATCCTGCGCTTGAAGTCATCAAGAGAAACAATATTTTGATGATGGATGCCCTATTTCCATGTTCCGTGGCGGTAAGCGACACTCACAATAGAAATGATTGCGCATGAGAAATATTTATTGTTTTAAATTGTCATTTCTCCTCACTGAATTGGTGAGGGTTTATTTCTAAGGATAAAAAGAAACGTTTTGTCATTCTAGGATATTTAATGAAATGGTTAGAAACGGTTATTCCCATGATGAAAATAGACACAGATGAAACTGGTGTACATATAACAAAGTTTCATTTGTGATTGTTTGCGACGCGAAAAAGGCCTTCGGCTTGAATAAATTAAAAGGGAGGATCCTTGTAAGAATTTTATCCTTTCTGTATTATTATTATTATTATTATTATTATTATTATTATTATTATTATTATTATTATTATTATTATTATTATTATTATTATTATTATTATTATTATTATTATTATTATTATTATTATTATTATTATTATTATTATTATTATTATTATTATTATTATTATTATTATTATTATTATTATTATTATTATTTTATTATTATTATTATCATTATTATTATTATTATTATTTTATTATTATTATTATTATTATTATTATTATAGGGGGGTATTATTATTATTATAGTAGGGTATTATTGTAGCCGGGATATGTTATAAATGACACAGCCAACCAGATTGTCATGTGAAAGTCTTCATATAATTTATGTTGTTTTCCATTGAAACGATACAGCTCTATGATGAATGCCTCTTTTTCATGATCCAAGGAATTGCTTGATCCAAGGAATTACATGATCCGAGAATTACTTGTTGTTTTAAAATATCATTTCTCCACATTGAATTGGATAGGGTTTCGCTCAGAGTAAATAAGAATATTTTGGCATTCAAGGAAAATAATATATGAACACTTTGTACATCTGTTGTTATTATGCTTGTATTTTATTCTTTTAAGAGGAAACTGGAGTCTTCAATTGAAACTCTTGTTAAAAAATACAATATTTACAACATTTTAATCTAATGATGTAATTATTAATATGAAATATTTTATGATGAAATTTTTATAGATTGTTCGTCAGATAAATCATACAATTATTCAGACTTTAAGATAAGTTTTAATTTATAACTTGAAGCTTTAAGAAACTATAACTTGTTAATACAAACTTCAAATTTAATTTTGAAAGACGACAAACTTTTCCATTTGAATTTTTATTTTTATTTTTTTTTCCAATTCATATATACTTTTAATTCCTCAATGTCCAAATTTAAGCTGAAATTATACACATATTTGAAAAAAATTAGATTGAAATAATTTGGCAGATGCTGAGAAAAATGTATCTGAACTTTAAAAAAGGGAGTTATAAGTTAAACTTGTTTCAAATTGTTGAAGAAATCAATTTTTACTAAAGTAATTTTTTTTGTTATAAAAATAATTAAAGTTACATCTAGTGTCTGAAAGTTTTCAAGTATAATACAGAGTGTTTATAACTACAGTTCAACTTTCCACTAGCTGTAAAAAACCGCTGATCATAATGACCCGAAGTGACCTGTATATACTCAAACAAGGGGGTAGAGATATGACGTAAGAAAAAGTAATACTTTAAACTATTTTTTTTTTTCTTGTGCTAGCAATGAAAATCCAGGATTTTGAATGTATGTTTTTTGAAATCAAGCTTTTTGAGAGCTGAACTTTATTTATAATAACCTCTGAAATTTTTTATTAAAGTTCAACTTTAAAAAGATGCAAAAAAATCGTCTGAATAACCTAAAATTTGACCTAAATATACGCTAAAAGGGGAAAAGGGGTATGTTATAAGAAAAAAAAAAGTATTTGAACTAATTTTTTTCTTCTTATGCCTTACCATTTCTTCCTTCTTCGAGTGTATACATGTCAAATTTCAGATCATTTAAATCTGTGATTTTTTTACAGTATTTTGAAAGTTAAACTTTAATTGCATTTTTAGATAGCTAACAAATCATGTTTTACGAATCCCAACCTCAAAATGATGATATTACTATTACCTATGGATCTAGTTCATCTTGTGGATCAATATGATTTTGCTGTATACCTCCTTTAATCCTCCTTTTAAGGGTTGAATTTGTAACTTTTGATTCAATTCTTATGTTTAATACACATATTATTTTTACTATAAAATAAATACTACTTCGTTGTTTTATGTTGTCCCTATTGGATTTCCTTGGTGGTAGGGTGTCCACCTTACCTTCTAGGAAAAGCAGGGTTATACCCCCTAGGGCAGAACGTACAAAAAAAATCGATTTTGCTTTTGCCCTAGTGCGGAAAAGTTGGATACAAGTGGGTAGGTTATGTGTGTATAGTTTCGGGAAAACCAAAAAAATATCTTCCGCATCCATTTCGTCCGTGATTTTTATCAGATTTTACCATATTGTAAAAAATATGTATTTCCATTGTTTTCTATGCAGCTCTTCTTTTTTTTTAAATAAAATTTAAAAAAAAAAGAAAAACACAACTCACCAAGGGGAGGTGGTTGCATCGCGAGTTCCAACCGTGTCACCTATCCACAACGAGTGGGCACTAAATCCCTTGCTCTTGCAGTTATTCCGGTTTTACTCAGTACGCGCATTTGGTTTCAAATTATGACACAGTTTTTCTCGACTCTGTTCGGGTCGTAACTGAACTGTTAAGCTTTTTTTCTCCACACACAGCCACGGAAAACTAGTTTCACGAAACGTTCAACACTTTGAGTGTGGCATTGTAATTTTAGGCTTCTCAGGTGTTGAGCTACAGAATACCCACTGAAAATCAAATTTCTCAAATCGTCTTTTGTTAAGTGAGATGTTATTGCTGGTTCCATCCATTTACATTTCTGCTAATCAATGATGTCTATATATGAATTTGCCTTGAAGTTGAGCGACGGAATCTTGTAATGTAGGTTCTCTTTCCTTTTTCCGTTCTTCCTACGTACTCAAATTTCTCGAATAGGCTGCCTTTCATATGTGATCATTGACAGGATTATTGCTTCAGTGTGACCAAAATAGTCTTTTCTCTGGATAATGGGATCGACCTTATTCTTTAATTTGTATTTAAGGTAGCGTGAGACGTTTTTTGCCTTCCACAAATTTCGTGGACCATCCGTGTAATATGGATTTCTCATTACAAACTCTGCCAAAGTTTGAAGTTGGTTTAAAGACCTCTGAAGAGCTAATGTATAAGCGCAAAATGCTATTTGCGGTTGTTAGATAATGTTCATCAGACATTTTCCCAGGCTTATGCATTCACGTTCAATTTTCTTTTATTTATTCTGATAAAAGCAATTTTGGCAACAGGAAAGAGTTTCAACGAATGATCGGTTAAATAGTATTTATTAGTATTCCGAAGCGATTATATAATCGTGTGTAAAAGCAACCTTTTAGTGAGAGTTGCAGTCCCAAAATTTGATAGAATGCATTGTCATCGACGTCGAATCCATCTGCCAAGTTTCAGTCCGATTGGATGATGGCAAAGAGTTTAATTAGGCCACCGCAGATTTTCCCGCCATCGACAAACATACCCAACCAGCCACCCACCCACATACAAATGAAATCGAAGTTAATATAAAGGATTTAAAAAGAGTCCTATCGAAAGGTGAAGGAAATAATGGATGGAAGAAGTGTGGAAGTTTCTTCAGCTAAAATATTTGTATCTTGAGAACATTTCATGACTTGTTTTAGGCATTGAAGTAGAGGAGACAATCAAACTTTTCACATTTGTTTGCATTATTCCACAGAAATGTTATTCGTTAAAAATTTAAATTTGTCATAATTCCTCAGTGGAGTTCGAGGATCAAAATGAAAAATAGATTAATTTAACCCAAAACACACTTTTTTTTCTAAGATGATTCATCAGTCGTTGTTTTTAATACAACAATAATCCTAGGAAATATTCAGAATTTGGTAATTAATCGTTACTTATAATAATTAAGAAATATTCGGTAGCTAGCGGTTTTAGCTTTGACAAAACACATTCATTGTTTTGCCAATAGAATAACTTACAATTTAAGATGTTGAAAACCTTTAAAATATTTGTAAATTGTCTTTTTTGATTGTCAGAATTGATAAAGTCTGTTAAATTAAAATAAAATATAGAATTTAAAAAATAGTAACTAGAACGCTCACTATATTTTTCTATAAAATATTCCTAATCACACATGGGAAGGAAGCCAGAAACAGAACAAAATGCATAATGAAACCAAACCTGATTTTATTTTAATTGATCTAAAATAGATCAGATAATACCATCTACGACTTTGACTTAGTAAATAGAAACTTAGTTCTAAAAAGGAAAACTTCGCATTAAATACTTCAACGCTCATTCTAACTGAAATAAAGCCAAAACAAAATAATAAAAATAAAAAAAACAGCTGATGAATATTTCTTGCGGCGGGCAGTCAACCCGCTCCATATACCCACAGGAAACATTTTTAGATTACTCCCCCTTCAAATAGACGAAAACGAAATAAAGAGGAATTTTATTTTCGTATTTAAATGCAATTTTTAGGTAATGGCAAAGCATTCATCTTTTGGCGGCCTCATTTAGGAGAATGAAAAATTTTGATCGCTCTTCCATCCCTCTAATGGATGTTCCTTCCCCAAGAAAGAAGAATTTTATGCCAACCTCATCAATTATTCGTCTACTTTTCCTCCGAAGACTACCGCCAACCGTGAAAAGGGTTTAGATTTTCTATCTCTTTAGCGTACAGGAAGGACATTTGACGTCCGAAGACGTCGTTATCTTCTCTTCTGCTGCGTCGAATGCCAGGGTGATCGGTCTTGCAGGGTAATTAGGTACTGAACATGAGGATGCAAAACAGAAAGAAAAAATCATATACTCGTTACGCTACTCCGGATTTTATTTAATTTCAGATATTTAGAAGAGTATTTCGAAGTTAAGTAATTATATGTGATTGTTTATATTAAGATGGAACTTTATTGACGGTAGGTTAGTTTCTGGAACCTGAGCATTGGAATTCTTTTAAGGTAGTGATGCGCATAAGCAATCTCGAAACAGTGAGGAATTCTGTTGATTTTCGCTATTTCGACTATAGGCTGGTTATTAAGTCAGCACCAATTAATGATAATGAATATTTAAAATCGTAAACAACCTATCACAGTTTTATTTCCATTGAATACATTATTAAGGTGTATAATTTGGTTATTAAGTTATATTTCAACGTATGCACCAGCATTTTCCACACATTTTTAGGAATATTTATGGAACAGAATCCACGGCTCTTCTCAGTATCTCAACTGGAACACTTGCAAACTCTTCCGGGGTACTTTGTTGAAAACTGTTTATGTATCTTGGTTTTAACTTGTTCTTTCTCCCAAAGTGTACGGCCGACCAAACGGTATAGTGGTTAACGTGCTAGCTTTTAGACCACGAGGTTGCGGGTTCCGAGTCCCGTGTTAGGCATGGGTGTTTGTAAATGTATGTTGGCTTGTCTGATGACGAATGTTTCGGCGCATTATAGCCCTCGTGTTGCTGACGGCGCCAGATAATCTGAATACAACCAACCAACCCAAAGTGTACAAGTTAAAACCAAGGTATACTAACAGCCTTCAACAAAGTACCCCGGAAGTGTTTGCGAATGTTCCCGTTGAGATGCTGATAAGAGCTGTGGATTCTGTCCCTTAAATATTTCAAATATGTGTGGAAAATGCGGAAGCGTACGCTGAACTATAACTTACTAACCAAATGATACACCTTTATAACGTATTCAATGGAAATAAAACTGTGATATAATAATCCTCTTTGAAATAGGCATTGTTACAAATATGTTCTGACTATAGAACCACCCCGTATATTAAATTAAATTAATTTTAGCGAATGTATAAGTTTTTAATACCTTTTTTTTTTATTCGCATGCTTTCTGAAGTCATTGGCAGAGGTATAAACTGTACTTTCTATTAACTTTTCAACTGAGTAGTGCTAAATCCTCACAGTGTTGCTAACAGGAAACAGATTTGACATTCAAAACCGTGTTATCTTCGTTTCTGCTGCATCACTTGTAGATCGGTCTTGCTGGGTAACTAGTTATACTAAACAAAGGGGATAAAATGTAAACGAACATGTACAAGTTTTGCTACTTTATATTCATTTTAATTTCAAATAATTAGAAGAGTATTTCAAAGTTAAGTAAATAAATGATCGTTTATATCAAAGTGTTATAAGGAAAGGTGCATAGATGATGTGCTCTTTGCTGAGATTTAAAGCATATGAATTATTTTACGGTAGAGTATGTGCTTGGTTAACAAATAGGGAATTAAATTAAAGTTTAAGTACATTTATGAAGTTAAAGGGTAATATAAATCTATTTCTGTACCAAAACTTAAAAACTAAAATGAATGACATTTTTGAAAATAAACTTTGGATTTTATGTAAAGTTTATTAATTTAGAAGAGTATTTTATTTTAAAATTATTATGGTTATTTTTTATAGAGCTTGAATATTTTGGCATAATTACTTGGATGTTTTTGTAAATCTATGTAGTTCCATATTAATGAAAACAAACATACTTGTTTGTATGCATGTGCAATAACATAAAAGTGTATTCTTTCTTTTAATAATTGTATAATTCATATGAATATAAGCTACCTACTGGTTAAGCACACTTGATTTTTAAGTATAAATTGACATACCGATTGTTGATTGAATATTCAAATAAAAAAATTCAATAGTAATTCATTAGTTAGTATTAATTATACATTCTTAAATAGTTTACTAAATAAGATAGATTGGAAGTTTTATAAATACATCATTTATGTATTCATATGTTCGACATGTTTAAGCAGTGTTCTGTGAATTTACTAAACAAGCAATAGTTCCTTAATAAATGCTCTTTAACAATTGATAATAAGTTGTATGGATATTTATTTACTCTGTATGTTTTTGCTTTGAATCCTTTCACTAGTACAATAATTTACAGAAAGAGTGAATGAAGATTGTTTTGATCTTAGATCTTTAAGATTCAAGGTTTGTCATTTCCATCAAATCCAAGGCTTATCAATGATAGGAATACGACCTGTTCCTTAAAATATCACAAAACATTACTTTTTGAATTCCTATTCAAAATAGTTTTTGGAAAGTTTATTTTTTTCACATGCGTTCACAAAATATAGTCCGATAAGTTCAATGAATCAATTCTTGATTCTACTTTCATTTATGTTTATAACATAGAAATTAAAAAGTACTTGCATTTTGAATATGTTCGTACTAGTTTTTGAAATATTCTTACTTAATTTAGTATGAGCGAGTGAATGTTTCCATTTTTAAGCAGAAGTTTTTTCTAAGTATAATGTTACACAGAATCTCTAATATCACATCTTATGTGATATTAGCACCTTGTAGAAATGTCTACCTTATAAATATGTATAGTGAAACTACATTATAACACGTTTGTACATAATGGGTTGAATATTACGAATCTTTATGAAGATGAGGTATGGTAGATAACTCTTCAACACTTTTTGGTGAGTGAAAAATTTTATTCAAAAATATCCATGCTAGATACAGCGACCAATTAAACCTACTCTTTAACAGAACTTCCGCCTTCTTTTTAGACATTAGTCAAGTTAATCTCCGTTACATACCAGCATCTTTTTTTTGTGAAATAACATGGAGTGCGATATTAGGACAGAGGCACACTACCTTTATCTAATAGGTATGAGATATAGTATAGGAGGTATGGTATATGAGGCATTAATACCATACAGAAAAATATTTTTTTAATTATATTGGAAACTTAAAAATTGCATAAATAAAATTTCTTAAAATATTAAATATCTCATTTTGTTATAAATATTAAACTTTGGAAAAAGGATATCAAATAAGTTTCTGTATTATTCATTGTAAGAATAAAAACGAAAATACGCTATGTCTGATGATAATGTGTTTGCAGTAATCAGACATTAAACTGGAATGTATTGAAATGAGAAAGCAACTCCAAAAACTAATCACAACTAAAAAAAACCAATTTAATAAAATGTGTATTCACGTCAGATAATATTAGTTTCAAATTCAATGTAAAACCTACCAAGTCTAAAAGTTTTTTAACAAAAAAGGAACCTAGAAAGATATAAAATTCATAAAAAAAAAATCTTTTGGTAAAATAAAATTAAAAACATTAGTATTCTTTTCCAGAGTAATCGTATTTGAGGTTTGAATGTATTTGTACTTCGTTACCCTAATCAAAGAATAGAATTTGATTTTTATTCACTAGAATATATCGATACATATTAATAGAAAAAATTCAAAATGACAATTTCGTAATGGTCTAGGCAATTATGCCAGTAACACCATAAAAAGGTGCCATTTAATAGCAAGTTTCGTTGTGGTGAATAGCTCATAAAAATGAGTCTTGATGTCCCTAACGCTCATGGAAAAGCATTTTGAAAGAAAAAATGTATATTTTTGTCGCAGCTTTTTTTTACCTTCGATGTATAATTATTTCCGCCACTGCCGATGGCTATCTAGCTTGTAGAAAGAAATAAGAAAAGTAGCTGAATAAAAATAAATTCTCCTGAAAGTGAAGTACGTGTAATTATTGCTAGATTATGCTACGTGTAAACGAGATAATGAAACTATCCAGATTACCGTTTTTTATGTTTAGGTAAGCAATTAGCAAAACTATTTTCACACTGTTCACGCTAGAGAAATGACATAAAAATGTAGCCATAATTATTGTTTATCTATCTGTTTTTTAACATTTTATATCTGAATTAGTCAATGATATTTTTGCCACGCATAAAAATTTCGCTTAAGTTGATGCTTAACAATTTATTCTGTAAAAAAAACCGCATTATTTTGTGAGGGAAAATACATTGCTTAGCTTATTATAATGATTTTGATTTTTTTTGTTACAGTGGAGAGGCTAATTAATTGTTTGAAAAAAGATTTTTTTTAAAAAATTGAATAAAACGAATTAATCATAATAGCACAGTTTGACAAAAAAAATTAAATATGTATAATTTATGACACCATCTGAAACTGTTGAAACTAAAAATAGCTAAAATTTTATTTTCATTACTACAATAAAATAATGTATTTTGTTGAGTAAAATCGGTGATAAACATTATATAATTTTAAAAGCCGATTATTATCCCCTCATATTTAAATAATAAAAAATTCACAATTATAGTTACGCTTATTATGGAAAATGTTGAATACCTTGTAAGTTACTTAAGGAGATAATATATAATTCAGTAAAAATGACTCATGATATAATTGTATATTGACAAGGTGTAAAAAAGATAATGAAACTATCCAGATTACCTTTTTTTCTGTGTTGGTAAGCGATTAACAAAGCTATTTTGGTAAGCAATTTGCAAAAGCATTTTCACACTGCTCACGATAGAGAAATTACATAAAAATATAGCGATACTTCTTGCTTATCTATCTACTTTTTAAAAATTTATATCTAAATTAACCACCATACTTAAAAATTTGGCTTAAGTTGATGCTTAACTATTTATTATTACTTTAAAACCTAGATAAACCTGAAGCGTGCTTTGATTTGACCAAATCTAGTTTATAGTAAAAAAAAAAACTTTTAATAGAAGAAAGCTTTAAACGTATTATAGGACTTTCCAATGATATTCCTATTCAAAAAATATGATAACTCTTTTCACAAAAAAGAAGGACTAATGCACAACTGCATATTTTAAATTAACTATTTGTGTATGTATGAATGTTTAAAAGTATACCTTAATTTTTATTGAAATATCTCAACTATCTTACATTATAATCACTTAAACTTTAAGAATTAACCTTTTTTTAAAGTCAATATTTAACATACCGAGTTTGAAATCAAACTAATATCTTATGGAAAACGAAAACGCTGAGAAAAACTCTTTATGAAAATAAACTGAGCAGCACATATTTTTACGAAATATATTACCAATGGGTTTATTACAAGCATACAATATTTACCAAATATTTTGGTAACCATGGTGATCGTTCAATATTATTGCTATATAACATTATAAAGATAAACATTCAATATATTACCATCTCTTCGTGTAGATCCACATTGCCAATACTTGTCGCTATATTCAATAAAGCCATTTGCCCATTTCCCGATAGTGAGCTACATTATAATGAAAATCGACAAACACTTATTAAAATTATATAGGAATCGAAGTTGTTCACATCCTTCACTAATATCAGTTCTCATTATTTTCGGTATCAATGAATATTTGCAGTATTCTGAAAATGCATATTTTATTGAGGCTATTTACGAAATTGAACATGAGATATTACTTTGTACGATTTTCGTTTTGGTCAATCTTCATTTAATACATCGTTCATAGAAAAGTTTGTATTTGGAGCATCTGTTTAGAAATTTTGTGATTTCTTTGTTGTTGTCTCATTTCTTTATTGATTCGTAAATCAAAAATTCTTTAAGATGATTTGAAAAGACTAATAATCAAAAAATGTTGTTTTGAAAGAGTTTGTCGAAGTAATTTCGTCCCATCTTTCTAAAATATTGAATATTACATATTATGTTCTATAGAATATATTGGATAAAATGATGCTTTAGAGGTCCAAGTATCCAAATTTATTTCTAAAGAAAAGCATACCAATCTTTGCTTTAACCCACTGACGGTCATGCACGTATATATGCGTCATTTGATCCCCATTTTTTCCAGCAAAACACAATATTTTTAAATTTATAAATAAAATTTGAAATAATTTATTTATTTTTTAAATATTTTTATGAGGATAATTGTTTATAACATATCTAAAGCAAAATAAATAAAAAATCATTCTAAAAAACTATATATTTGAATTAGAAATATAATTTAAAAAATTTTGCAGGGGGAAAAACTGTAGAATTTTGCCCATTCCTTTGACCGTCAATGGGTTCTTAAAATGTAGAATTGAAAATAAAGAATTCGGTTTAATTTGCTGAACAACAGACATTAAGTGCTGTTATACCCTTTTGTTGTAGGTTAGCTTTTCATACTATTTTTAACTATAGGTAAAAATTAATAAAGTGCAATTAATATTCGTTTATAAATTATTTCAAATTGTTTGTTCTATTAATAATCACTAGTTCATCTTAGATAAATTAGAAACTTACAAAAGTAATAATGTTTCTGAACTTAAAGTACGTTTTAATATTTCGACGAAATAACTGAAAATCCTTGTTATTTTATTTTCAATTGACAAAACTATGACGTCATAAAACAATCTGCAACGAACACGTTTCAGACAACGTAACAACATCACTACAAGCTCTAGATAAAATTTGGTATCCAATTCAAATAAACAATCTTTCCTTATATTTACCCAACAAAAGCCAATATCAAAATCCACGTTTAATACTGACAAATATCTGGGCACTTCTCGCGTTCTACAATTCCGACCCTTATCGTCATCTTTGCTTTAATGAGAATACGATGAATGCGCATTGGCACCAGACGATGACGATCAAAGATTCTGGTAAAGAGCCCCGCCATTTCACGTTGCGGTATCTGACGTAGGTTCGTAATTGGAAATTCTCATTCCGTTAATTTTTGGACACACGTTGTGGCATCCCTTCAAATGGCTTCGACATCTGCTAGATGCAAGTAATCACAAGTTTCATTGAAGATATATGACCAATACTTATAATAATATTACTGTTGTAGTATGGTAGTCTGTCGATGTTGGAGAATCGTCGTATTTTATTGTTGTTGCTTACCCAACGAAACGGGCATTACAAAGCGAAGTTTTGTCTTTTATTAACGTTACTTTAAGCATACTTGGTACTTTTTGTTGTAACAGAAATCTCGCTAATTGTTGAAATTATTTGCTGTTGCCATCTTTTTTTGCAAATCAGAATAAACTATTGATTGAAATTAATATTATATCATCATCATCATTACTGAATATAAAAAAATACAATATTCCTTTATGAGAAAAAATCCGGTATATGAACTTTGTTGATAATGTTTTTTAAGCTTTCTTATAATTAAATATTTTAAATTTTAAGAATGAAGTAGGTGGTTGATCCGATAATTTTCCTGGTCAACCGCCAATAAAAACTTCGTCAACGATCGATGGTTTAATACGTATGATCCCTTGGGATCATACTTATTAAGCTGTCAATCTTTTTGTCGTAACAAAAAGTTTGCCAAACATAGTCCACCAAATGTAGCAACCATGTTATCGTCGCTCATCTAAGGATATCAACATATTAACGGGATGGATAACTAGAAATTCCATTTTAATTTAACAAAATTAGAAATATAAGAAACAAAGAATATGTAGTTGTTCGTTTTCTTCTTGATTTTGAATTAAAATCCATGCAGAATTCATGATCGATTGGAAATGACATAGTGGCTAAACACTTAGTAATTTAAATTTTTTTGTCATTTTGGTAACATGAAGGAAATTCAACAATTGGCGAGATTTCCACTACGACAGAAAGCTAGGTTTAACGTAACACCCCACTGCTTTAAGTTATTCCACAAATATCGCATATCAATGTTTATCCACAAGTAGCAGAAGATGTCTAAATAACTAAATACGATTTAATCCAAAATGGTTTCATCAAATGGAGGCTCTAAAACACACTAACAGTGGTATGATAAAATGATTTACTGTCAAACCGTTAACGTGTCACCGTTAACGTGTCTAACGTTAATTTATTCGCTTAATATGAAATTCGGTTAACGAGAACAATTTCGGCTGCCCCATCGACTTCGTGGGATTTAACTGTATTTATAAAAATTCACTTTTGTTCGGCTATTTTAAATTTGTATTGTATCATCTGTTAAAATACAAAGAACATTGCGCTCTAGGACACATAATCGATAAGATTAAGATATCGATTTACAATAATATTCAACTAATTTAAATTGGTATTACATCATTTGTTGTAAGTTAAAAATTAAATAATATTCGTAAAAAAAATTAAACGAAGTATTAAATAATAAGTAATAAAATGTATGTATAGTTTAAACTTATTTATAATTTTATAATGTTGAAAGTTACATTTATTTTTTTCTACTGTAATTGTGGTAATGGTTATAGCTCTAAGGAAATTCAGTTTATGTAAACCTTAAAAATAATTCACAGAATTATTTTGAATGTCATTCGGGATTTTAAAATCTTTTATTCATTTAACTTTATTAAATGCTCGTTTATTTAAATGCGAATTTGTTTGAAGTATATATTTAACCATATTTATACTTAGTTTGTTATTCTTAGATGATTAAAGTAAAATTAAACATTTTGAAAATATTGTTGTTGTTTTTTTATTGCATTGTCTTAATTCTACAACTAAGAAAACCTTAATTGTTTCCAATTTTTTAAGCATCTCATGGTAAATATTTTCAAAAACTATTTACAAAGCTAAAGTTTTTAGAGTGCAAGAGTTCTTGAACTTTTGCTTCTAATGAAACGACACATCAGTAAAGAAGTGCCGAAAAATCAACTAATTAAGCGAAACAAGTAATTTTTCCGATGTGATCTTCAGTACGTAACATTTTTTCAGTTAATTACTATAATTAACGATCCAACATCCAGAAACAAAACTTTTGAAAACTCTCCAAGAACAAAACTCTCATTCAAAGGCCAAACATGAATAATTAAAGAAGAAAAAAGGAACATTTTCGCAATTTGGGAATGGCAACAATGAAAATTTCAAGTGTGGTTATTAAGACAATGGGGAAATTATTTGGTCACATACTAACCCTTTTTAATTAAGCATTTTTCACCAATTAATATCATCTAAAGATGTTCCAATGAACGTTTGTCAAACTACTTAGGCCATATCCTTAAGGTCCAAAAAGAGTCGCGAAATGAGGTGTTTTTGCGCAGAAGTAATTTTATTGAAAGCATCTCCAATTAATACAAAGGATGTTAATAAGCAGAATTTAATGAATTACTGTTGTTCAAGTTTAGTACAGTTTCATTTCTTTACTTTCAAGTGTTTTAGGTTATTTATGCAATTAAGAGGAGGTTTTCGTGGAGAACACAACACAAATTATCAGTCAATAACTTTTTATCGAGATTAATTCTACTAACAAAGTCGGGAATTCAGGTAACAACTCCAGGTAACAATTTAGGAATTACAGAGTAATCTAATTGCATATAAACTAATAAGTTAAGTTTGGTTATTTATTAGTAGAAAGTTTTATTTAGTAATTAACTTTCTTTTACAAGTGATTCAATAGAGTTCATAACAGAATGTATATATTGTAAACACTTAAATATTATTAATTAGTGTACTTATAAAAAACTACATCGAAAATTAATATTCTATATAGGTTAGTTAATAGTTTAAATTTCAGTCGTTTATAATCCATTTAATATGTAGGTTCAAAGCTCTCAACGAATATGTTAATTGTGTTATTCCATGAACAATTTGTTTTATTCTTTCGTTAAATGTTTCTGATTAGAATTCCTTTTATGTAAAAATAGCTATACATGTACTTATGGACAATTTTTAGAAGAGTGGAAATTTCAAAAAAATAAACTTATAAATAAGTCCAGAACACTTTTTTCCACAGGTAATGAAGTCAGTCAATAACCTTTCCATAGACAGATTAAATAAGCTATTCTAAATCTGATTCAATAAAATTGTTCTAAAATTAATTTTTTTAATTCTTTGATGAATAATGTCAAGTTAGCAGAAAGTAAACTGCTAAAAAAATTAGGTGATAATCAGTTTTTATTAAATAACTTTTCAATGGAACTGGATAGATACATAAATTTCGCATCTTTATGCAAAAAAACAATAAGTAAAGTAACATAGTCGCAAAATGGAACACTAAGTGTAAAGTGAAGGTACAGATTCATCCAGGTTAAAAATTACGCAATTCAAAGTATTGGCATTTAGTAGGAGCTACGATCTCTCATGTTATCAATGTTTACTCTGCAAAAGATTCTCATACATAACATGAGGTCCTTTATGAGTATTAGTGACAAAATTATATGTCCCTCCCACCTTTAGAACTGTTTTCCAGTGATGGAAAGTCCCCAAAACATTGAATCTTTACACAAAGCATCTCGTGAAATGACCTTACACGTGTTTGATGAAATTTAGATAAGAGGAGATTGCAAAGGTGCTGTTGGAAGGTTGAGTTTAGGAATACGTTGATCTGACTCCATTTGAGGTATTCTATTTAATATAAACTTATGTACAATATTTACAAAGGGAAATTAAGATGGTAGAACGACACAAACGTCTGTTTCTCTCTGAGAATCGAGGTAGCCTGATAGCCAGTTGCTATGCAGGGTGTGAACTATGTGGACGTGATCGAAGAGTAAGATCGGATTCCCTGCGAGATATATGGGTTACGTATAGAAGCGATGTTCACATTTTTTATTTTATTTTTTTATTTTTAAATGATTTACCCAATGCAACAGTGGAACAAAATAATTCATACATGCCAAAAAACTTGATTTAGAAACCAATATTTCGCATTATAGACCTGCCTAGAACTAAGTAATGTACAATTACAGTAAAAATGTCGAGTTTAATTTTCTTTTGTGCTCCTGAGAAGCTCAATACAGCAATCCAACATATTGATACCAAAACTGAAACCTGAATACCAAAAATCTTTTAAAGTTAGATACTTTTTTAATTTCAATTAGCCTTATGTTTACATAGGGTAAGGAAAGTATAGCATTCATTAAAAAAATTGACTTTTTTGCATTCCTCCATGCTTTGGAAAATCCTGATTTTAAAAAAGTGGTCTAAAAAAATATCTGTCTTTGTGTACGTGGTCAGCATAATTCTCAACCAAATTGACCTACGATGTTCAAATTTGGTGTGCCGGTTAGAGGTGAACAGGGGTCCTACCATTAGAGTTTTCGTCAAAATAGAGCATGCGCATAAGATTAAATCGTAAAATAAAATCATGTTTTTCAGTTTTTGTAAAAAAATCGCCTCTAAGGATTTAGATTAAAATCTCTCTGATAATGCCTCTTAAAGTGTTCTAAACTGTCAATTTTTTTATTCTTATATTTATTAACATTTTATATATTTAAGTTTTATTTATATTCAGTATTTTTAAATATTATTTCCTTTGGTATTTAAAAGTATTTTGATAGATATCATTGTGGAAGTAAAAGTAAAAATAAAAAATACAACATAGTGTAGAGATAGTATAGAAGCATTAACACCATTAATTTAAAAAAAAAAAAAAAAAATTCTTAGTTTAAGTTTTATTTCTATTCAGTATTTTTATATTTCTTTTTATTCAGTATTTATAAACATTATGATATTTGATTATGGAAGAAAAGACACAAATATACATAAAAGAAAAGTAGTATTGAAACCTTAATAGGTATTGTTATAATAGATTAATGAGTCAAAGTATTATTCTAGTGTATGCACATGAAACTCATTTTAATGATAAAACTATAGAAAAAAATATATTTATAAGTACAACATTATGTAATTAACACAGTTAGAAATTTTTCTATATAAATACTTAACGATGCACTGTAAATAAATTGAATTTACGTAGACCTTTAGTAATTTCTGCAAAAAGGGTCTAATGCAAGGCAAATAGTGTGTTAAACAATCAAACTCTTATTTCGAGAACTTAATAATATCTAAAAAAGAAAGTGAAAATCACTCCATTGCTCTACTCCTCCATTAAAAACTCCTCTATTGCATAAAAATATTACTGGGCCTAAATCGTATTCAATTTGTTGACTGGACATGCTTTACTTCATCATAAAACTTTGTTTATTACATAATTTTAAACTACCCCTTGATACTTTGTGAGAAATATAAACGAGTTACAATCCAACAATTCTATTTCAAATTTGTCAACAATTAAAATTGCATTTGAAATAAACATTTTAAAACAATGAATTGGTAAAATTTAAGTATATATATATATATATATATATATATATATATATATATATATATATATATATATATATATATATATATATATATATATATATATATATATATATATATATATATATATATATATATATATATATATATATATATATATATAGCTATGTAATAGTTAATTTTGAATCTTGATTTTTTTTTTATAAAAAATGGGTATGTTTATATACTTTAAAAACAAAATTCTATGCAAAATACCATATAAGTTATGTTTACAATTCCAGTTTGGTGTTTCGTTTGAAATTAAAACTTAAGTTGTAAATAAATTACAAATTGAATTATGACTGTTGTAATTTGACCCTAATTATGTAATTAAAATTTAAATAATTGATTAAATATCATCAAATGAAAAAACATTTTTTATGCATATATCTTAGTTTTTAACAGTTGTTAAGTGTGAAAAAAATGTTTAGTTTAGTTAAAAAATAAAGAATAAAAGTAAAAACGTGAGCTCGTTATTTAACTATGCTACTAGCTGCAAATCAAGATTTTAATTTAAAGTCGACCCTGATATTTATACTACTATGTATGTAAATTCTAATTTTCAGTAACACTATATATTCTGCACAACCTATCACAAGAAAATATTAATTATTCACTAAAAAAAAACTCGTAATGTTAAAAAATTCAACATTTTATGTAACAAAGAATTAATTCCTTCTTATACAATTTAAACATACCCAAGGTTGCAATTAACCTCTTGTATATAATCATTAGCATTGTTCCAAACGCAATTACGTTCAGAACAAATAACATATCTCAATTACTGAAAAAAATTTCAGAAATATTGATGTTCATTAAGCCCTGTGATGTTTTTTCACGGACAAGAAAACGTTTGAAAAACAGAAGTAAATTCTTACAAATCTTTTTATAGCGGCTTGAATAAATATAATTAAAAAAAAAAAAAAAAAAAAAAAAAAAAAAAAAAAAAAAAACGTTTTGTATTCATTACTGTAATTAATAAAATAACTCCATAAATAGAGAAGTCATTTAAATCCATAAAACATATTTTACTGCCTAATGAATGCATTACGGTTTTATATTTTTTATCAATTCCTTAAAAGAAATAGCCTGATATAGAGGATTCTTTACTATTGTTTTAAAATAAATAATTTTCCTCATACTTCATAATGATTTCCAGAACTTGGGAATAATAGCTTAATGGGTTTTTCAAGTTAAATCATGTAAGAAAAATTAAAAGAGGAATTCAAATTTTTTTCAAGGTAGATTTAAATAATAAAAGACTTTATTTTATCTTTAAATTTTTCTTTGGAAAGCTTCATATTATTAAAATTATGCAAACATGCGCAATTTTTATTGCATACTCATGGTGATAAAGCTTCACAAATGTTATTTTTAATTTTTCCTTAAGTATGTTGTTTAAAACCGTTCGGTGTAAGGTATCCTTAATTAGAGAATACTGTACTTAAGATATTGAAAGTCAAAGAAACAAATACAATTTTAAAAATACAACTTGCGATTTTTTTCAGTCTAATAAAATCATGTTTGGGAAGGGATTGGAAACTAAAAAGGTACATTTCAAATCTGAAAATTGTTACTTCTAATATTAAGTTAAAGTAAAAAAAATAAATTCCGATAATACATAAACGGAGTTTAAAACGCCTTTTCCATACAAATTAGATTCACCCTCTATGACTCGTTCAGAATTAAGTATTTAATATCCTTAATATTTAAATATTTTTTTCATAAAAAAATACTTACATATACTTATTATTGGATTCCTTAAACTACATTAAACTTCAAAAAATATAATTTAATGTCCCGTGCAGTTTAAGTATATACGCAGCTTTTGACCAGAACTAGACCAAGGTTTATTCTCACCAATTATCTCTGGAAAATAGCACCATTTACAGGGGAAATCGAAGGATTCCAATTAATTCTTGAATACCCACGAGACCCAGAAGGGTCGAATTCAACTATGGTGGTCATCAACTAAATAGGCCTACAGATTGGATCTTCATTTGGTAACATTCGACTCAACTTCCTTCTGAGAAATTCAGTGTATTGCCAAACGACAAAATGGCGGAATATCTAGCCCAGAATCGTTTGGGGCCACTCAAAAGAGCGGAATCTAATCGTTAATTGGGAAGGATTCTTTTCCCCCACTTAGCAATGCGAAATCTCATTTCCTGAGCATGCTGGCAACCGAACCAGAAGCGTTATAACTTAATTACTGAGTTATTATGAATGGCCGTAGAATGGCGATGAGACGTTGGCGTGGTTTTGCTGACTTTTGATGAATGTAGTCTTTTAAAGAGTGTTTTGTAGGCGTGGGGAGGGGGTATATTTAGCAATTTGTGAGGCTCTATGAGATGTAAAGTCTATGGAAAGATATACTCTTTATGTAGATTGGAACATATATAAGAAAATTTAAATAAGAGACACGAATTTCAAATAATTTTTGTAATGTGTTACGTACAAGGATTGAAAATTCATTTTTTTTTAATCCCTATTATGAATATACTGATATTGAAAATATTTATTTGAAAGTAAAGATGCATTTTTTATTAATTATTAGATATTTTCAATGAGCTATTGATACTGACACAGATGATTGGATTAAATTATTTTTGGTTTGTAAAACGATCTTTTTTTATTAATGGCTTACCATCTAAGTAACCATTTTATTTACTTAAGATAAATGGAATACCCAAAACATCCAGATTTAGACAAAGAGGGCAAAATTTTAACTTAAGTGTTTGTAAGTCAATATATAAGTACTTTTCTTAAACTCAATCAGAGTTAGTTAAAGAAACGAATTTTAGAGAAAGTTCGCTTGCTCTACAGATGGAAAGTGTTCTATTAACTCTAAATCATTTGTCAGTTTTCATAATAAAAGCTCAAGCATAATATATTAATAAATATCAAACCATACTTTTAAATGAAGGAATTAATGTTTTTGATTTCATATGTCCACATACCTGAAATTAATATTGTTGCGTGGATGGGTTCGAAAGATTTGAAGCCAAAGCAGATCAAAACTTGCAGAAATTTATTCCAATATAACTCTTCACAGATTCCTTTACAACTGCAGAACTTCTCGTTCTAGTAGACTCAAAACTGCTCTATACACAACAATAGAGCACAAAAAGCAGTTAAACTTGACACACAACTGCTAAATCGCCGCAAAAGACAATGCAATACAGTTCACTTTCGGAACTCGCTGAATGCTCGCTGACAGACAACCAAGTCAGTAACTCCACTCAGTGAGTATCTCAACTAACTAACTCCAGTCAACTAACTGACTAATCAACTCACTCACTCGACTAACTAACTCTGGCTTATATAGGGGAGGCGGCAAACCTTCTTGAAACTTCTAAAGGTAGATATTTGGAGAACTTTCCAGATCTTAGTCGAAAAGTCCTGTACATGTACATTAGGACCAAAAATGTCGCCAAATGGTCGCCAAGTTTGGACACATTTGGCTCTATCTCGCCAATTTGGCGAGATTGCCATTACCATAATGTTAAATGCCCTGCTCCTTGTAAAACTCGCTTCCCAGGGTTATCTCTGTAAAACTCGTTATCAAGCATTAAGACCCATATTAAAGGGAAGCCAACTTAAGACGAACTATTGCACTGCCTTATGCAAAATATACATAAATGTTCCTATTTAAAAATTAACATTACGAAATATTTACAAATATACAAAAATTCGTAACAATATCTTGGGGAAAATGTTTGGCACTTCTACTTAATTAGAATTATAAAACATCATCAATTGTTCTACCAATAAACATAAAAACAATAATGGTTGAACTAATCAATCTACATTAAAAATTGATTATTCCGAACAATCATGTTGTTTTTGAGTAAAGAGATATCAGAATCAGTAACATATTTAATTTATCAGGAAGCAATTCGTTCTAGTTATTAAATATTTTCAATGCTTTATTTGCTGACTTAACAATTATATCTGATTCAGGAAATAATACTGCAAACTATTTGATTGTATAGAAACTGATATCCATTCAATTCAAAAAACAAAAAATCGCATTCCGTGGTTTACAAGATACAAATCAATAAACAGAATTCTTTAAAATATCCCGCGAATAAACAGTAACCCTCCATAGACTTATCTTCTATTAAAAATGAAATCCATCATTCTTCGTTTAAGGCATTATTCCTTAAAAGCGTTTTTTGGAGGAGAAATAATGAACAAAGATAGCCCTGAAACCAATGCTAACGAATGAAACTTGCCATTCATCGCTTTCCTTGGCGAATAAATTAGGAAGCGACTGTTGGCAATGCACAGAATAGCCCTAATGAGCTCAGAGCAGTTCAGAATGCATTATTTCTCAGGGGCAAAGAATTATTTCTTTTTGAGAACTTACATTATTTGCTTTTGTCAAATTGATTTGGGCCATTTGGAGATGTATTTATTGATATATAGCTGGTACATTTGTTGTTCTGTGTGTTTGAGGGGAGAAGAGGAAGGGTTTGAGCTCTCCAGGGAAGCATTGTTCCGTTTGACATGGCAATTATCATTCGTTGAGCATTTTCAATGGGAGACTGGAAGGAATAATTTGTGTGTTTTCAGAGTTATTCAATAAATAAGGACATTTATAAATGGAGTTTTCAAATTATTTTCCTACTGAAGTGTCTTCCAGTGAGATTTGTCTTGAATGTTGCTGTTCGGTGACCTTATTATAAAGGGACACCGCGGTTGGGATGAAAATGAAAGGATTCTCTGCATGATAAAATTTTTAATGCAGAGATAATCTTTTTACCCTCGCTTACGTAAGAAATTAAATTCCGAATAAACCTAAAATGTTTTTTGCAGGGAAAACACAGTCACATTTCTTAAATACATTTTTCAAAACTTATTTTTATCAAGGGGCCTGGTGCTCTTAAAACTATTTTATTAATTTAAGTCTTTAAAACTATAATTATTACATATTTGAAAGTATTGCGAGCCAAAAACTAAATTTTATTAAACAAAATTTTCACATAATGCTCCAAATTTTTAAAGTTTTAAAACAAAATCCTAAAATTTCAGATTCTATCTTCTTTTCCATTTTTCCATATTTTTCATGATTTTGTTTTAAGAAAATGCTCATATTAATATACTCTAAGCTTTTAGGCATCGGATTTTGAATAAGTAAAATAGTTTTGGAGAAAAACAATAAATACTGTACCTATAGGTCAAAAAATCATAAAAAATATGATATTTTTCGACATTTAAATTTGTAAGAAAAGAAGTTAATATCTTGTTCAAAAACCCATGCTTATTTTTTTTTTTTAAATCGATCTTAAGAATGACACAAAAAAGGTCCAAGTAATTTTAGTAATATTTGTTGGAGTTTTAGCATTTTGAGTTAGGTTAAAAAAAAAAAAAAAAAAAAAAAAAAAAAAAAACACAAACTAAGAAAATATGTATTCGAAGCATCAAAGTAACTATTGCAGCTATCCTAAATTATCTATAAAAATACACGTTTTATTCAACTTCAATTATCAGATCAGCTCAAAATTTTACCAGAATAAGGAGAAGGTCTTAAAAATTATAAACTTGCAAAACTATAAAAAATCGATTTTTTTTTTTTTTTTTTTTTAAACAAGTGGCACCAAGTCCCCTTAAAGTAATGAACAGGTCTTAAAATAACTTATCTTAACTCCTTGAAGAAAATTTCTCCAAAACAGTTCGGTATTAAAACCATCCTACTCTTTGGTTAAAATTGAAATTGTTTAAAAATACAGCTACCTGATGTGTTTTGTTTTTTTCTAAAATAAAAATTCTTTTCATAAAGGTCAAAATGCAGTTTGACTCTGAACTTAATTTTGTGATTGGGAATTCCAATGCTGTCTGTACTTCGCTCATATTTCGACTAGATGACAGCTCTTTATTTGATATCGCTCTATCATTTTCACAATTTCATGTGCTTAAAGTAAAAGCTTACAAGTTAGAAATTAGTGGAAGTTTAACATTAGGATCAAAACAGGATTTTAATAACGTATCAACAATGAATACAGAGACACAAGCATACAATAACTACACCATGTCCATAAATTAAGGATAATTCAGTTTTTCCCTAATAACTTCCCAGTGGAGTAGCATTGATACTTGAAATTTACTTCAAAGACATATCTTTATACAACAAAACGATAATTAAAACATTAGAATGAAATACAAAGTGAACAGCGTGGCATATGCAAAAGAATGGAGTACCATTAGTGTGCAGTTGTACAGATGCATTTACATTAAAAATCACTCAACACATGGAGTTGACTTTTAGTATGAGATATGATCTTCCCTGATATCAATATTTACTTGGCACAGTATTCTCATACTTAACATGAGTTACTTGATGAATTCTAGAGCCTAAATTGCTCGTCCCTCCTTTTGAAATGTTTGCAAGTGAGGGAAAGTTCCCAATGCATAAATCTTTACACAATGAATATCGTAGAAGCGTCCCACACATGTTTGATGAAATTTGGAGTAGAGGAGTGATCTGGCTTACTTATAGGGGCGATACTCATATTTCTAATCCTTTATCCAAAGCAAAAGTGGAATAAAATAAACCATAACTATCAATAAACGCGATTTTGAAACTGATATTTCACAATTAAAGACGTGTCTAAATCAAGTTAATGTAATTACAGTAAAAAGGGGGAATGTAATTATTTTCTGCGCTCTTGGGGAGCTTATTAAACAAATTCAACAAATTGAATATAAAGACCAAAACTCTTTTTCCACCAAATCATTATCTTGAACTGGCATTTACCATGAAATATCAAGTTCCCACCTTTCTACAGATCCTCTGATGTCCAATATTACTCATGAGACTGATAAAATATGTTCAGTAAATAATATCTGATGTTAAAAAGATTTGGTCTTTTGGGGCAGTATGTTGACTTGGTTACATAAGCTCCCCAAGAGACCAAAAGATAATTAAGTTCCACTTTTTCCCTGTAATTATGTTAACTTGATCTAGACAAGTTTTTAATGGTGATATATCGGTTTCTAAATCGTATTTATTGATACTTATGGCAAATTTTATTCCCCTTTTGCCTTGTATAAGCGATTAAAAAATATGAATATTACCCCTATAAGTAAGCCAGATCACTCCTCTAATCCAAATTTCTTCAAGCATGTGTGGGACGCTTCTACGATATGAATTGTGTTAAGACTTGAAGTATTAGGAACTTTCCATCACTTATAAACAGTTCAAAAGGTGGGGCGAGCAATTTAGGCCACTACAATTCATCAAATAACTCATGTTAAGTATGAGAATACAGTGCAAGTAAACACTGATGACAGGGGAGATCATATCTCACAGTAGAAGTCCACTCCATGAGTTGAGTGATTTTTAATGTAAATGCATCTGTACAACTGTACACTAATGGTACTCCATTCTTTTGCATATGCCCCCACTGTACACTTTGCATTTCAATTTGCGAATGAGTTATTTAAATTATCATTATGTTGCATAAAGATGCCTCTTTGAAGTGAATTTCAAGTGTCTATGCTGCTCCACTGAGAAGTTATTAGGGAAAAACTAAATTATCCTTAATTTATGGACATGAGTGTATTAAGAATGGGAAAGTGAAAACAAAAATTCCTTTACCATGGGATGATTTCCTTAACCAAAATATATTCTTAGAATATTTAGGTGAATGATTTAGTTATCTTTGTCACACATTCATTAAAACAGCTTTATTTATAGAAAAGATACTGAAAAGAAATTTCATAAGTTGTAAAATATTATCAAGTTATGGAAAGGAATGAAAGGATTATTTTTAATTTTTTGCAAAGCGTAGAACATAAACTTCTTTTTGTGTTCTAAAACAATGCTTTTTAACTTGAACAAAAATATAAACTATACCCTTAAATATAGCAAATTTGAATTTTCGAACATCTGATGTTTAGCTTCTGCCCTAGATTAGAGTGTTAAAAGAAGCCCATGTAAATGCTCTTTCCATCCGTTTGAGGTCAACATTCCCTGGAAAATACTCTAAATACTGCAGATCCGTGTGATATGTCAAATAAAAGGTCTTATCGAAACGATTTTTTTGTACCAAAATTCAACTGGAAGTTGTGCACTAATTCAAATAACAAATTGTAACCGGCGGAACCTAATTTTGTAATCACTCACTTTTATCGGGTTTATTATCTTATAATTTCATATTATATTACTTAAATAACTATTGCCGGTATCTGGTAACGACATGTATACTGTCAAATATATGATACTTTTGACAAGTTTAAATTCTAAAGTGTTACAATATTTCCTAGCTTATGACGCTTTAAAAAATAAACGTATTTTCTCTGGTAGTCATTACAATAAAAAAGTAAAGCGTAAATACTGTGCATAAGAAACTCGCAATTAGTGATATCTAGGTTTATATCCCACAAACATCAAAATATTAATAAAAAAATCTATCTTCAACTATTCCTTTTTTATGCAAACATTAGTACACAATTCTATGAAGAAAGTATATTTATATTGCTTTGCAATTTTAAAATCCAATACTTTTCTAAGGAAGTTGTAAAATCCTCTCCTATTTCCTCGTATTCATAGTTTATTTATCTTTACCTAAAACTTGTTTTTTTTTTTTCTCATATAACATAAACATTCTCTAGGGTTAGCAGTTAGGAATCTCTCTCATAAATTCTTAAATCATTGAAGTTTTGCGCTTAAGGGAAAATTTGAAGTGAAACTATATCAACAACACACTTGACTTTTTCTTACATATTTTGTGCAATCTAAATACTTTCTACATTGAAAATGAAAATACTTGCTTTTTACTTTTCGATTATTGAACATAAATGATATATTTTCCATATTCAATTTGTTTATGTTTTCGTGTTTGGATAACGATTGAAATCAATCGTATTTTTAATACCATAATTTGTATCCAACGTAAAACTCAAAATTATTGCAAGTTTGATAAAAGCAATTTATAGCATTGTAAAAAAAAAAATATCTACTTGAAACAAATGAAATCTGGATATTTTGATGCGTTTTTAGAGTTTTTTTTTATTTTGTTTTTGTGTCGATAGAATAATTGGTTTTGTTGCATATGTGTTTAATTATTTTTATTATACTTTTGAAGCTAGAAAAAGGAAGATAAATGCGGGAGTTAAAAATGTAAAATTTAAGAATTTTCCCTGCGAAATTTTAATACATGTTTTGGCAAATGCAAGGAAAGCTTAAAATATATCCCTATAAATAAAACATCCGTAGAAAGAAACTCTGCTAATTGGGAAAAAGAGACACTTCTTAACCCAAAGAAGTTGTAAAGTTTGGAAAAAACTGCAACTTGTTATAAATAAAAGTTCTGTAATAGTGTCTTTTTAAAATATTTGTGTTTACCATAAGTGAAAGGAGAATTCCCAGGTTCCATTACAATTACTAACAAAATATAATAAAAAAGGAAATTGAACCTAATTTTTATGAGTAATGTATTTATATATAATTTAAAAAAAATTCTTTGTGCAAATAAAATAAACGTCTAAAAAAAGTAAAATACATGAACTAGTCTAAAGTTAAAGTCCTAAAAGTAATGGAATTCTACAAAAAATCAACGAACATGATGATAATTATATATTCAACAACATTTTTATATTTAGTTTTACTTTCTTCAATATCTTATTTAGGCTTTTTAGAATTTTATAAATTTTTAGGAATTTCAGTCGAAATGTTGTTCTATTTTATTGAAAATTCAAATTTAGAATAGTTCTTGGAAATAACGCATGTTTTCATATATTCGGATTCCAACTTAATTTTTGTGTGTGTCAAAGACTAATATTTCATGTAACATATTTTTATTATATTCAAGTAAGATGTTTTCTCTTCTTATAAAGTATTAAAAATAGATGTGATAGTCATTTACAATCAAATTTTTGTGTAAAACTTGTTTTAAGTTCCCTTGGAATGCGAGTATATATTTCTTAAGGTTTTCCTTATAAATATAAATTACAGTTAATAATGTACTGAATTATGCATACAAACCTAAGCAAATGTACATATTTTTCCAAAATCTACTACCATTGATAAAAAACCTCAAATTAACATTGGAATAACATGATGCCTAGACGCGTACAGTATATAAGAGTAAAACAATTTCATTATTCTTACCGATATCTTAAGAGAATACTTTAACAATTTATTGACTAAAATGAGTTCAATTTCGTACATTTATGTAGAATGCATCAGAACAGAAAAACAGTTAAATATTAAACTTTATATATTTAATTAAATAAAGTACTTCCTAAATAGTAGGAGCTTTTGTTTAATTTTTTATAATATTTTTATAATTTAAAACCAATTTTTAACAATAAAAACCTGCATTATTCAATTGCAAACAGTTAAAAAAATATTTGTAATAATTTTACCTTTTTTTAGTGTTAATATTTTTTCTATACTGGTCCAGTATATTACTGGAAAGTTCCACACTAAGTTGGATTAAAAAAAAATAGTTTTAATTATATAATAAAAAAAGCAAACAATATTAAAGTAAATTAAAATTAGGTTTTGATTCAAATATTATTGAAATACGAGTCCTTGACACCAAAAAAATTAAATGTGGGTACAATAATACGTTATAGCCAAGAAATATTCTAGGCTTGCGTTTTCAATAGAATGGAAAACATTTCCAGCGAAATCATTAAAAAAAATTTTTAAGTTCTAAAAAGCATTGAAAAAAATAAAGATATTACTTATAAAAAAAAGCTAAAAGTTATATAAGCACTAATTATTTGGTGAAGAATGCATTGTTTTTTAATAAACATACTATTAAAGCATTTATTACGCATGCTGTTTCGTCAGTTTGTGATAATTTGCGATAAAAAAAAAATTCCATTATGTTATTTATATCTCTACATACAAGGTGAATCTAAAAAGTTAGCTAAATGGAAGAATATCTCAAAAACAATACGATGTGAGAATGCAGTAAGTAGCAAAGAGCTCAACAAACCGACTCCGATTAGGCTTAATGGGCAGTCGAACGGAGTATGTGCAAAAACTCACCATCATATCGTAATGGAACAAGGGGTAAACGTAAAGTATTGTTATAAATTGGGGAAAATGCCCACAGAAACACATGCAACTTTGGTCATATTATACGGAGCAGACACCGTGAGCAGAAAATGAGTTTATGACTGGTACAAACTTTTTGGAGAGGGAAAATAAACCATGGAGGACGAACCATGTTCAAGTCGACCCTCACTAAGTGTGACGACCGACAGTTCATGTAGCGTGGCAGTATTGCCCAATGTCGGAAACTGGGTTCCTGGAAGTTTGGCCAATTCTGGACGAAACTCGAGTATCGTTCCAAATTCTTTTTGGAACGATTTCTTTTTGTTTTGATAAAAATGTTAAAAAATGTACAAAACATATATTTTTGTACTTATTCCTCTCTTATAAATAAAATATTTCAATTCCAATATACCAATATTTCGAAACTTCCAGTACCTTTTATCCAGCATTGGGTGAGATTGGACAATACCTGCAACAATACTCCAGTTTACAACATTCAACATTGGATTTTTCCAAAGTCGAGCTATATTGGCCAGCATTGTCGATCTATTGTAAAACGTTTGGACCAATCATAAAGGGATTTTCTGCACACTGCCTCTTCTGTACACCTGGAGCAACATTGCATGTGTTTTAATGGCTGCGTTTCCCAATTTGTAACAAAATCATGTTTATCCATTGCTCTATTTCAATGTAACGTGAATTTTCGCACACACTTCATTCGACAAGTCGTTTCACTCCAATGAGTTTATTTCTCTCTTTAGTACTTGCCACCTCTCGATAGACACGATCTGCACATGCGCAGGGCCACATTTTTTAGTCGCATAGTTTTTGAGATACGCACCTATTCACCAACTTTTTAAACGGCTAAAGGCAAAGCCCTTACTTATTGACTGACTCCCTGACTCATCACTAATTTTACCACTTATTAAACAGTCACAACTCAGAAAATTGGTGCAAATTTCAACAAGGACAAACATAGAAAAAGTAAGTTTCTGCCATCTCAATTAACCACTTTTAAGCTGTCGAAAAAGGGTCAAACGTTTCAAAATAAGGCTTTCAAAATGTCCCATTTCCAGTGTAGTCATATCTCTGAACATTAGTGCAAATGTTAATAAATGCAAGCATAAAAACAGTTGTCTGTTCTGATTTTGATTAACCATCTTATAAGGTAAAGTATTCCAAATGAGGTATATTCAAATGTTCAATTTCCAATGTAGTTACAACTTTAAACTTTGGTACAAATTCAACAAGAGCAGACATAGAAAAAGTAAGCTATTCTGATAGCGATTAACTAATTTGAAAGACTATGAAATTGGTCTAAACGTTTCCTACAAGTAATATCCTAATGTACCAATACAGTCAAAACTCCTAAATTTGCTACCAAAGAAGAGCGTAGATGAAGTAATCTATTCTTATCGTGATTAGCTAATTTTAAAGGGTTGAAACTTTCCAAACCAGGAAAATTGAAAATGACTAACTTCAAATGTTGTCACAAGTGTGAAATTTAGTACCAATGACAAATCTAGATAAAAGTACGCTATACCGATCAGGATAAAAGTACGCTATACCGATCAGGATAAACGAACTTTAAAGGGATAGAAAAGTGGTCAAATTTTCCAAACGAGTTATATTCAGATGTCCTCCAATGTAGTCACAATTATGGCACAAATGTTAACATAGATAAAGAAAGCTGTTCCAATTTCGATAAACCGATTTTCAGGAGTCAAAATGAGATAAAATTCATGAATGCATGTATTTGTTTTGATCGCTACAATGCACATCGTAAAATTTCGCAGATACAAGTGCATTCAGCTAGTATAGGTGTAAAATGGTAAAAATGTCCATATTCTGTTTTCAAAATAACTAAAGTATGTTTTTAAATCCTTTATATTAACTTCGATTTTGTACATTTGGGAATTTGTGCCAGTAAAATCTTTGGATTATTTAAGTATTTTTTTATTTTTTTTTTAATTTACTTATTTGGATTTATTAAGTATACCAAATTGCCGTTTTCCAATCAATCTGAAACTTAATAGATAGACTAGCTGTCAATGACTATAATTTTTCCAAATTTTTGGGGCTTAAGATCACTTTTGCACATATTTCTGTAGGTGCTTTGGAGGACTATTAAAGTCACTTCCCGTCAACCAATCGTGTTGAAACTTGTCAGATAGACTGGTTGTCGATGACAATACATTCCATTAAAGTTAAGATATTTGAGGAACAAATAAAAAAGTAATCTAATGGTACGAAATTATTAGGGGGGTTTTTTTCTCTCTTTTTTTTTTTTTTTTTTTTTTTTTTTCTTCTTTTTTTTCTTCTTTTGTAGTATTAGTAGTCAAAATCTAAGAAAATTCAATATTTGGTAATGCATATAAAGAAGTAAAAGTAGGTAATGCATATAAAAAATTCAAATAGTAGAAACTTTGTTTATTGATTAATTATTCTACATTTATGAACAGTATGAGATTATTTTCTGTGAGCTGACAATACCTAAAAGTTGGCAACCTTACAAAAATCATTTGAAGTGGGACATTTTAGTGATCATAAAAAGTTTAATCAATTATTAGAATATTTTAACCAATATAATAGCTCATAACACTATAACTGGAAGAAAAAATTTATAAATCACTATTTTTTATATAAAGAAGAGTTCTTATATATGTATTTCACAAAATTGATTATGTTTTTTAAAGGAACTACAGTTTTATTCCATTTTGAAAATATTTTGCGCACTTGATCAAAACAAGAGGAAAACTTCTGGATACTTGAAATTTCGAAAAATCGTCCCTCGCTGCTTTTATCACTTAAGATTTATGATAATGACTTGAAATGTACTTAATCATTGTTTGTTTTCTATAAATACTTTAACTAATCCAGATTACTTAAACCTTTTTACTGAAATATTCCTTGATAAGGTTTCTGAATCGTAAATACCAAATAAAATGTTGTTTTTAAGTCGGTTTTAATATTTTGCGCTTTTATCTCTTTATGGATGTAGGAAGTTTACTTGATTGATACCACCTTAAAAATATCTATCAATTTTTCAACAGGAAATGTTATATGATACAATTTCTAAACATAAAATCATAAAGACATAGAAAAGCAATCAACCTAAAAAGAGAGTAGTGACATGCTATTCAACATAGTTTAATGCTGTTTTAGTTTATTATTATTATTATTATCAATGTGGTTTTTAAAGTTTCTAAACCATATGTTTACTGAAATTATATTATAAATAAATAACTAGTCTTTATTTGAAGGTAGTGGCGTATACAGAACTTTATTTTAGAACCCCATAACAACGAACGAGAACCTTTTGATAGAAACATACCGCTTAAAATAGCCGCCAAGAAAATAAGAAGCAAAAGGACATTCAGTTCAAAATCAGTCAGATGCAATTTGGAGAAGCACATTTATAATTTCACCAATTTTATGGGTTAACAACTTGTTTATCTAAAATTGTACCATTATGATGGGTTTTTTGTTTAGATTATTCTTTTGAGAAGTTTAACAACTTCATCTTTAATTCCAAACCAAAATAATTATGGAAAACATTTCCAAAATTATTATTTGAATTACTTACAAAATCGTAGGGTAATGTAACACTGTCGATTATTTTATTCATTTCCATTTAATGAAGCCAAAATCAGCCTTCTATTTTCAATACCATTTTTATACATCATTCATTAATTCCTACAAGTTCATTAAAATGTGTCTCGTTACTTTTGCATTCCATCTAACTTCTTTTCTCCATCTACACCCACTGAGTTCTCTACAGGACAGCCCACAATGTGTGTCCCACACAGGGGTCCACACAGTGCCGCCACCATTGGTAACCAAGGCAACCGACACTCAGCATGGCCGACACAGAGGCATGCCGGGAAAAAGGGGAGTTGGGGTGGAAAGAGACCTTCTAAGGCGCTGCTGTAGAAGTGGGGTAGTCGCTTACAGACTTGCGGGCGATTCGGACAAAGTTTCGATTGCGCCTATTTAGAACACAGTTTGGAACGAACTTTCTTTTTAACAATTAGAGGAATGTGGTCGCAAAGTTGTTGATGCATGCTGTAGAACTTGGTGGTTGTGTTTTGGAGTTTTGAAACTTGGCATGTTCCTGAAGTTTAGTTTGATGGAATAGTTGTGGCAACTTTTTATGCATATTTAATTTGATCGGAAGGAGTAGTAGAAGGCGATAAACTACGAGACCAGGTATGGTATTTTTTTTGTGACGATGTGTTTTTTTTTTTTTTTGTAAATTTAGACTGAGAAAATTTATTCTTTATTGTTTAAATATTAAAATATAAAAATAAAGTAGTCGAAATATTTAAATTCCTTTAAATAATTTATTAGAATTTTAAAGCTTCATCAGTGAAAGTTTTTTTTGTTTTTTTTATATATATCATTTGAACAAACTAAAGAGTTTGGATATAAATTTGATTTTTATCGATATTAAGTTGTAAGAAAATTAACACAATCTATTTATACATTATTGAAATTAAATTATAAATAATTTTATATGAGTAACTTACTACGTTAACTTGAAATATATGTTATCTTCTAAATATATAACTTCTTATATTTTTAATTGATTCATTTTTACACTAGTATTTCGATGTGTACGTAATAAACGAATAAGTTATGAGAATGTTCTTTTAAAATTCAAACCTAAGTGGTATACGAAAATAAGGGATTCAAATCTCTTATTTGTGCTTATTGTGCTTAATAATCAAATATTAATGTGTTTTTAGTCGATTAAACCGTACATTGGAAAATTTAATAAATATAGTACATATTATAGTGAAAATTCAATTAAATTACGTTAGAGTTACGTTAATTTTAACACTAACACATTAGATTGCTTAATGTATAGATATATTAATACTATTTTATACATTAAACTTGTCCCTCTTCTTATTGGTATATAAAATTCATAGATTTTTGTTTCATCACTAGAGTATTTAAATACATATTGAATGTATTCAAAATCACAACTATTTATTACTTAAGTATTACAACGGCTACATAAATAAAATTATATTTACCTGTAAAAATGTATTTTTAAATAGTGAATGTGAAGTATACAAAAATAACGAATATTCTTTACCACACAAATGGTAGTCCTGTGTGATAAATATTAAGTGAGCCATATGATTATAGCCTTGCAGGATACATAATGACTGTCTTGTATAAAAATAAATGGCTTAGTAGTAATATATTCTAGTTCGATTTATCGGGAATATTCAAACATTGGGAAACGCATTTGATATGTAACTATTATATGGATAGTTGTATGTCTCTACAAAGAAATTTTCCCAAATTTATTTTTAAAACTTCTAATGCTGTTCGTCATTTAATTATTGTAAAATGTGTTGTTGTTTTTCACAAAATAATCATTTAATAACGGACTTTATTAAAATTGCATGAATTGTCTAATTATATTACCCCAAGTATGAATACAATAATTTTTTGGCTGTAAAAATTAGGATCGTAGAAACAATATCCTTTCAATTGAAAATCTCTCTATATCGGTTTAGAATTTCAAAAAAATTATCTATGGCTATTCACTTATGTTAGTGTATTTAAGGCAAATGCAAATAACTACAATAGATTTTGTAACTTTTTAAATAAATTAACAAGTATAGTTTTTCCAAAATATCAAAGGGCTTGAAAGTAAAATTTTAAAAAAGTACTTTTAATTCCAACATATCTAATATGGTAAGACCTTGTTCAGAAACTTAACATTTAAAATAAATTCCTGGGTTAAATTTTAATAACAGTTATTCCGCTTAATAAACAATCAAAGAAAAACTAAGACATATCTAAGTTTACTTTTATAATAGTGAAACATTTATTTAGTAAAACTACTCAAGTGAGAGAATTTAAATTTTTATGGGAAATTAATGCATTGAAATGGCGATGGAACAAAACCTTAAAATATTAAAAGCTTTTTTTTTTTTTTTTTTTTTAAACTTTTTTTTTAATTTCAAATGTCTGGAATGCTACTAATCTGAAAAATGTATATTCAAACGAATGGTCGAGGTATCGTATCACAAATAAAATAAATATAATTCAGGTTTAGTAATGTAGTAATGTCGTTTTTTGCAAACATTTTATTCGTGTAGTATATTCTAATAAATATTGTTTCGATAAGGATGAGGCGAAATAAGTAATTACTTTTTTTTTCCATTTCATTTTTTTCTCTCCTCATTTTATGTGCGTTATGTGTTTCGAAACTGAAGGAAAAGTTGTATTCTTAAGATAAGTATATTACTAACATTTGAATAAAATGAAACACCTTATGCATTTAAATACATTCTGTTGGAGTATACCAAAATTACTTTAACACAGGGGATTCTGAAACTGTCGGATGCATGAAAGAAAGAGTAATATTGTATATTCATTAATTAATATTTTAAAATATTCTGTATATAGATTTGTGAAACTGTAAGAAATGCTATAAACTTGTAATTGTTTCAATATTATATAAATAGTATGTTGAAAAATCCCTTTTTTTTACAAGTCTTTATTTTCTTTCAAAAAAAATTTAACTTTAATACTTTTTTAATACAAATAGACTTCAATGGCGATAATTAAAAAAAGATAAGAAAAATACTTAATATTTTCACCTTTACTATGTGCGAAAGAATAAATATGTCAAACTTCTCGATAATTATAAATTATCGTACGCCTACATACTAAGTTTGTATGGAAACGATTGATTTAAAATTTTCATTTGTTGTTTGGAAAAGAGAAACGTTATAAATTATTAAAATAGTACTAAATTAGTAATTAAAACTTAAGTGTTTTTTGAAGTGCTTATATGCATTGTCTATATTCAGAGAAAACAAAAGAAAACCTGGATATGATTAGTGTTAATTAATTTGAATGTCTCAGAAATTGATAAATTATATTATTTAAGTTCATAATAATTGACGAAATAAAAATTTAACAATTGACATTTAATATACGATACTTAAATGATATTTCACCACAGAATATAATAAATGGAGTACTATAATTTTACAGAAAATAAAAGATCTATATATTATTCAAATGAATTCATTTATATCTAACTATTTTAAGTGTGTAAGTTTTTTATTATCTTGATAAACCAAGCGTATATTACAATAACTATGTGTGCGATTAAAATTTCTAACATTTAAAATTCTTCTAGAGCTCTTAATTCTCATACTTTATAGAATATAAATTTATTCCGCAGGTAACTATTAACTCATCCAAGAAAGTAGAAAGAAAAGTGATACTGTTCACTAATATTAAAAGAAAAACAAATATTCGAAAACAATATGATGTAAAAAAAATCTATATATTTTACGATAACTAATATTTTACGACGCTTAAACTAAGAATTTAAAATGAAATATAATCAAATTATTCTTGTTGCTGTAAAATTCCGATAGAGATTCCAGAATTTATGCTTTTATATTTTATGCTCTATGCTAAATATATTATACATTTTTACACATTTATTGTCAAGTCATGTTTAAAACCTCAAAATTCATTTGTCTTAGGATGTTTATTAAATAGTAAATTGTTTATTAAATAGTAAAATAATAGTAATATACATGACAAAGCTTCAACAATACAATACAGTTTGTGATAATATATTTGGTTAATATTATTGCTAAACTTGAACGACTGTGAATTTACCTCTTTGAGAATTTCACTTTATAACCCAGCCATAAATCCAAATCATAACCGCCAATGCACAAACTTTTATATCGTTTAACTCCAACAACATAAGCTGACAGCCAATCAGATTACCTGAAACACCAAATCCGAAGTTGATGTTTGACATAGCTTTAAAACGCTAAATCGTTTCAAAATTCGTTCGGTGGTAAACTACGAACATAAATGGATGTGGCTACGCCTTTTCCGTGAGAATTTCGCTGAATAGTCAAAGAGCGAGCGCTACTGCGTTCGTCATAATTTATTAGTATCCATAAATCGTGTGACACAAGGGTCTCGCTTTCAACTCAACTCGGCCGTTTGGGTGGAGTTGGGCTGAGTTGTAGGGGCCTTCTCCTACCATGGTTGCGCGCTAATTTGCGACTTGGGAGTTAGGATAGTAAGGGTTATGGATTTCTGTCGTGTCTAACTACCTTGGCTTAAGTATATTGAAATAACTGAAGTTTACTTAATGTGCACTAGGTGCTGTGGCAACTTGGAATGATAATTTATGTCTATAAGTTTGTAAGGTAGGGTCAAGGTTTGAACTTATCGAGGGAAAATAGATGCAGGTCTATAAATATTGAAATTCAATTTAAATTCATGTAAATGTTTGTGTTATCTTGAAACCGCAATTTAACTATATGGTGCTGCTATTTATCAATGGATATGAAAAAAGTTATTTGCATTTTTATATGAGTAATACATAAATTAATTTTTCTTTAACACATTTATATATTGTCTGAAGAATCCGACGATAAACGTTTCAAGTAATAAATATTAAAAAGTTTAGTTCATTCTATATAAAAAATAATAAATCTTGTAAATATATATATATATATTTAGACACACAAAAAATGGAGAGAGAAATAAGAACACTATCATCCTAAGACATATTGAGCAAATAGGAAAAAAAAAATTATTAAAAAAATTTCACTAAGAGGTACTTTTACTGTTCTTTAGTAAGTCTTATGAAACAAAAATAATGGATTCAAATTATGAGATGAAAACAAGTATAATTCTGTATTCTTATTTCGATATGATCAATTCCATTCTTACAGTATTAAAAAAATAGCATCTTCTTAATTTAAACATTTCGAAATCTTATGAAACAAATTCAATAAAGATTACTCTAATTTTTACTTTATTAGCAATGCTTAAATTATAAATATATTAGATCTGTAGATCTATCTGGATATTCTCCTCCAAAATAAACATCTTACTTAGTCCAACTTGTTTGTTCAATTACACTCTAAAGTCCCTTCAAATTTCAAGCAGCTATTAAACTATTATTTGTTTTGATTATTCATTTATTCTTTATCAACAATACAGCATTTGACATTTTTTTCTCTTTAAATATCTACGTTTTGAATTTCGATACTTTGATATGTAAGTTATCATAAGGCGTCAATAAGATGGCAGTTGGCAAAAATCATGCGTACTTACATCACGTGAATAATGTACTTCTCAATATTACCAAGCACTGTGTTTCTTAATTAGAAACATATGTTATCGTTACTGAATTTTGACAGAAATAGCAACTATTTTAATTAGTTTATCTTTTTTAATAGATCCATAGTAAACCAGGTCTTTTATAAATTCAAAGTAACAAAAATAAAAATTTACAGTAAGAATTTTTTATTAACACTTTTAGATAGATAACTTTTTAAAATTGTTTCTATGTTTTATATATTTAAACAAAAACTAAGATAGCAGCTTGTATTTGAAATTCTTTGAAATATTTTAGAGAATAAATAATAAGTTTCAATTAGATAAACTTTCGTAGAATTAAAATATATTTATTTTAGATTTTTGAATTGCTGTTAGAAAACAAACAGTGAAACAACGCCTGAGAAAAATAATAAGATTTTATTTAAATAAAAAACTTCATATCATTATGTTCAGCCTCACAGCTTCACCAAAGTGACGAAAAAAATTTCAAAAAAAAGTAAAGAAGTTCAATTCCTTACTTTATATTAAAAAGTAAAGAAATTTAAAACTAGGCACCTCGCTATGTATTTAAGAAATATTATAATTTTGTTATTCGTCACTGTATATTTGTTAATGAATTTCTCGAAAATATCTCTAATATTTTACTAATTAATAATATTTTATCCTCTTCATCACGAGATTTTTTCTTTTTTAAAAATGTTCACATAATAAAATGAATTATGAAGTACGCGTAACATCATTTAAAAAAAAAAAAAAAAAAAAAAAATGAAATGCAAAATGAATTTACTTCATGCAACTAAATTAATAATAAAAGCGGTTTGCAATAGATGTTAGAAAAAGTTATCTAATAAACTTTTTTAGAAAATTTGACTTTACTCGTATTATTAATTTTACACATATTTTTATTAATTTATCTAATTTTATTTATTAGAATTATTTATTTATAAATCTTTTAGATTGTAGTATAATAGTTAGATTTTTAGCTAGGAAATAAATATTTTTTAGACAATAAAATGTAACTTATTCTGATGTTGTTATTATCATATCTTTATAAATATGAATTTAAATAATTAGATACTTTAAATAAATTTTTAAATAGTTATACATTTAATCACTTGAATGGTATGATTTATATGTTTATAAAGGAAGATTGCATAGCAAAATAATTTATTAAGATGATATAAAATTTATAAAAAAAATAATATATCATCGTAAATTGAATCTGGACTTCACATTTTTGTTTAATAATAAGATAGATCTCTCTAGAAATTATTTGTGTATTGTTCATTTGATATTATCACCTTGTCAACAAATCTTAGAGCAAGAGAATGAACAAAATTGTTGAACTTAGTATTAAATTTTGTACAAGAGTTTACAGTATTAGTATCAAAAGATTCTTAGTATTTATCTAACTAGTCAAGCAGTCATTTTGGTTGTTTTTAAATAATTATTATTAGTTTATGTCTGAAAAGTAATGAGTTATATAATATATTGAAAGATAATATAACTTTGCATGCGGAGTTGTATTTATGAAGAATTCACTAAAAATGAATTTAAGATTTAACTTCCGCCAAAATTTTCTCTACCCCTGTAAGTTCCTAAAAATTAATTGCTTTTTAGAACTCTAAATCGTAAAATGCAAAATACGGTCAAACTTCTGAGGTAATAAAAGTAGTGAACCGAAAATTTAAATAAAAACTGCCAATGCGATTTTTGCCAACTTTATTGATTCTCCACATATCAAACGATAGAAGGAAAAGAAGCTAGAAATATTTTATACCATATATCCATATTCGAATCGAAGGAGAGCGCACGTCGAAGTAATTGGAATTGCAAATACAGACGAAAGCAGTTTGTACTCGGAATCGTTTGAATATCTTAGGAGCAGTTTCGACGAAATAATATTTCATCGTCTCACCTTCTCTTGAAGATATGTTCACTGATATCTTTGTCGTCACTGATCTCTTCTTGATGCTCCTTTTCTGATTTCTAAGCTAGTAAGGAAGGAATTCTCACCTTCCCGTTGAAATTTAGAAAAATCTTCTGTAAATTTAATGTATTCTATTTGGAGTTATTTAGTCAAAGGAATTCTTTGTTCTCCAAGATAAGGTGTTGTTCTCTGTGTTTTAGGAGCAAGGCGCAGTGCACAGTTTATGCAGATGAGTTCATACTGTTTGGGATTTCTATCAATAAGAAAATTTAAGTTGTTTCAAAATGCTGTTTTTTAGCCATTAAATGATAAGTTGAAAGTCTAAAATTTTTAGTGTTATAAAGAATTATTAATACAATATTTTATTTATATTTGTCTGAAGTTGTAAATTTTGAAAGGACGTGATTTTTATGTGTATGTTCTTTTATTTATTTATTTATTTATTTATTTATTTATTTATTTATTTATTTATTTATTTATTTATTTATTTATTTATTTATTTATTTATTTATTTATTTATTTATTTATTTATTTATTTATTTATTTATTTATTTATTTATTTATTTATTTATTTATTTATTTATTTATTTATTTATTTATTTATTTATTTATTTATTTATTTATTTATTTATTTATTTCAATACCTTTGAAATAAACTATTTGATAAAGATTGCATTGGATATTTGAGTATTTTGCCTAACAATTGGGCCTGATTGCAGATAGCTGTCGATTTTAAACAATTGTTATATATATTGACTAATTTAGAAACTGGACTATTTAAACAAACATAAATTTAATTATCAATCGAAGTTATTTGAAAGAAATACAAGTTTTTGTCTTCTACCTTCTTAATATTTAACATGGCTTTGCATATTCTAATTATTTTCTGAACACGTCTATCAGTAATTTAATTGATCTTTTTTCTTGTTATGCACATTCACAACAAAACCAAAATATTCTATACAATACTAATTTCCTTGTAGATATTTCGAGATTGTATAGACCATATAAAAGATGTACTTCATAAAAATTGCCCACCAAAATAATATAATTTTTCACTTTTATTAATGTACCAAGTTAAATGCAATTAAATGCTCCACAAGTGTTTCTTTTCAAAGGATGTATACCAAGTGAACATCTCTTAATTTCCCAATTAGCTCATTACAATTTCCGAACCATATCTCCGCAACAATCCCCGCTAGTTACACTTCTCATAAAATTAGAGCTTTTAAACAACCTAACAATAAACAATTTTCAACTTACCATCCTCGATAAATTTTGTTTAAAACCAGGAATACCACCTCCATCACATTTCCCCATTTCTCATTTAAACTGCCACACAGAATCGTTTAATGTTCAGGAAGTTTTGGTAAAGAACCTTGCACTTCAGCTCGTCCGTCCCATACGTATCATTTAATGGCACGTGAATTTCAAATCTTCCAGCATAATGATTATGGAATGAACTGAGCGGCACCTGACTTTAAGGTGCATTGTACCTAAAGTCGTATAATTAGGGGCTTCTCTGTTATTATCTTGGGGGTTATTCGGTTCTGATGTGATTTATTTATTTTAATATGGGACGGGAGCTGTCTTATTTTGTGGTCGGTATGCATGGTTTAACATTTTGGTCGTTTTAGTTTCTGTAATACACAAATGTAGTAGAAAAATGTATAGAAAACAAATATAATCTAATAAAACTATGATAATAAAAATAGACAAAATAATAGAGCTTAAAAAAAGATTAATTCAGTAGATTAGGGTTAATATAATGTTCTTTCAGTCTGTTTGACTGTTCAACTGATGTCGATATATCCGAATAAATTGCAAACGGTACAAGTATATCTGATATGTCAAATAAAAGGTCTTGAAGATCGGAAATGTAAGTCAGAAACAAAATTCCATTTCAATCATTCAACTGGAAATTACAAACAGAAGTAAAAGAAAGGGTGAATGAGACATAACTTGCAAATCGTTAAGCAAATATAATAAATGCGAGATATATGTGACTTAAAACAGTTTGAAAATCTTGATGAAATTAGTAGAAAAGTACATCAATTCAACCGAAACTGTTTAAAAGCTCAAATAGATGGGAAAAGCGTTTTTACCATGACTCAATTTAAACTTCACAGATTTGATTTAAATATTTAAATATAAATTGGATATACGTTAACAAGTTTGGTTTCCAAGTTTGATTGCCAAACTCATCAACTTAGTAGCATTTTTTTTTTTTTTTTTTTTTTTTAAAGAAATTAAAAATGACAGGGCGTTTGTAAACCGTCTAATTTAACTAGGGGAGATTTCCGTTATGTCAGTTACTTAATCTGAACTTTATTTTTAAGTGAGATAGAGATGAGTAGTAGTTTTCCATTTAGTGGCCATGACTGCCACAAATAAATTTGTTTGTATTTTATATTCACATTAGTTTTAGAATAAATATATAAATTTATAATTTCTGTTCATTAATTAAAATACAGTTTTAAAAAATATACTTTGGTAAAAAAAATATCAAAACAACAAACTGTGTTTCTGAGAGTTTCGAAAGTTTGGATTCAAGAATGATATACGACCGAATTGTTACTAAGATTCAAGTTGCTATTTATTTTTTAATATGTATGCTATTATTTTTAATTATTTTATCGATAATAACGTATCACAAATCTACTATAATAAAATAGGATATTCCATTCTACCTTTTATAAAATTTTAACTAATATAGCAACAAGCAATTGTAACCTTTTCATAGATTCAGAATAAAAAAAATAGCACTTGACAATACGTCTAAAAATTATGTTCAATTAACATAACATAAGAAATTTGAATTCAAGGCTAAACATTAAAATGCTGAAAGTACCGTAAATCAAACCACCAAAAATGTAAAGCACCATTAAAAAAGAAGAAAAAAAAACAACATTTAAATCCAAAATCAGAAACTACTAAATTGTTGCAAACAAATACAAACTTTGAGAACATTTAAATTCAAATTCAAATAAAAAAAAGGTTACGCTAGTCAAAATAAACCTTTACAAGTTTCAAATATTAAATTATTGAAATAAATAATCGCAAAACTTTGTGACACAACTATTTATGTACAATCAAGCTGTAAACCAAATTACAATTTAACATTGCCAAATTTTATGAAACTTTTAAGGTCTACTCAAATATGCAAGAAGATTATCAGATATCCTAAAATTTCTCAATAAACTTCCGTTCCTTTAACAATTTCTCCACTTACTGGCAACAGATACTTAAACTTCTGGAGCGACGTTTACATTCATTCAAGAGAACCTCGTAAGTTTGCACGAGGAGTTTGCTGGGACTTTGACACATGATTACTGCTACAGGCAACGAGCACTAATGAGTTTGGCTTGACAACATCATCCTTTGCACAGGATTATGTGACGCACCAGGAATGAATAATATTACAGAGGCGTTACTGTGCAAACACGCTTTGCATACCTTATTGCGTAACTGCCATTTACATCCGTCGCCTCAAAGGGAATATAACTGTCTTATATTATCAAAATTATGCTGTTATGAGATGTAATAATGTTTTAATTTATAAATTCTATATTTCACTTTTGAAAATATTTAAATTAAGGTGTGTTTTTTTTTTTAAACATAAAATTTGTCGAATTCCATAATATTTATTTGTGTAATGGTATTCCCTTTTTAGAATGGACATTAATTAATTTTAGTTATCTTTTAAAAGCGAGTACTCCTATTTTTAATTCTTTATCCAATTCATTCAATAACTTCATTCAATATCCGCCCACGCACGGCTAATTGTGTGATAAACGTTTAGACCGGCATTTTTTTTAACAGCGAGTCCCACAGTTAGTATTCGTTTAGTTCGTTCTTGCATTGACGATGTATAACTTCCAACACACAGAGTATTTTAATTTTTGCTAAACTCATCATGATTCCCACGGCTTAATGCAATGATAGTTAACAGTGACCTCTCTCTTCGATGACTCTATGATTCATTATTTTGATCTCTCTCTCTCTCTCTCTCTGTTCAACTTATTACTGTGTTGACTGTCCAAAAATAACAAATGACAAATCTGTTCCTGTACTAGTCTTCCGCTATTTTATTATTCTAGTTTAATATTATTATCAGTCTTATAAATATTGAATTTGGAATACAGTCTATAATTGAGGGTCTGAGAAGCAAAGGGGTCTAAGTGACTTTTCTTAACATTTGAGAAAATACACTTTAAAGTTTTTTATTTATATAAAATTTGAATGGAAAGTATTTGTTATTCAAATACTAACCTCTGAAATAAATGTATCACTAGTTTTCCTAGAATTAAATAAAAATAAGAAACTTTAAAATGTATTTTATTGAAAGTTAAGAAAAGTCACCACAAATATTAACTCTATAACATATCCCTTAATCTGTAAACATTGAATCCTTACAATTGTAGAATAATGTTTTTACGTTTTAAAGACAACAATGAATACCCATTAATTTTGAAGGATTATAAAGAATACAATTAGCAAGACTAAATTTTCAAGTCTTAATTTAAATAATAAATTAAGTAACCACTATAGTATATACTAACTTATTAAAAAATATTATAACGAATTTAAATACAATGATAAATATATTTGCATAATAAATATATTTGCATAATAAATATATTTGCATAATAAATATATCTTTACCGAATATAAGATGATCCCAAGGTAAAATGCATATTTTAGACTATGAGTTTTGGTTTTGCATTGACACAGTATGCTGAAACATACACAATTTGTAATTTAAAAATCTTAATACACTCCCAGTACACAAAAAAAGTATATAGAAAAATATACTCAATTGCAAAACTCTGTAATAAAGAAACTTACCAAAAATAAAATGCACAGTTGGAAACAAAATAATGATAATAGCAGATAATTACGAATTACTGTAATAAATATAAGCAATTATTTATCATACCTTTAACAAAATACACACAAAATCACATTGACTGTTTTGAATAAATATTTATTAAATTTGAATCCTTTGAATATCCTATAAATTCCGTACCCAAGCACTGCTTTACAGATTCCAAAAAGAAAAATTGAGAACAAATTAGATTATATTCCTTTGCTTAGTTTTCTCCCAAGACAGTTTATTTGGGGAATCTGTAGAATTAAAAATGTACTCACTGTTTAAAATAAACACACAGACGTTAACTAAGGCAGACAATCAGTTTTTAAATTAGTCTACCGTAATTTCGAAAAATAAAACACATTTGCGAACAATGTAAGATTCTTGTCTAGCATTTTTAGATTTAAAGACCGTCTGTTTGGTTCATTATTTTATTAAATTATGTTATTCGAAAGTTTTGCTATTTATGAATGAATTTATTACATTATAAAAGGTAGGCATACTAAATAAGAACATAACTAACACAAAGGACATCCTTGTCTGCAGCAAAAAACTTCTCATAAAATCTGTTAATTGGTAATACCTATGCGCCGGGTCCGAAGAAAAATTTTAATTAAAAAAAAAATGAAAAACAGTGCTTGAAATTTTGCAAATGAAAACCTAAATACCTGTCTGAACGTAATAAGGAATACCACAAAGTAATAAGAAAGAAACGCAATACCTAAAAAAAAAAAAAAAAAAAACCATGTAATACCAGACAAAATATAACTGTCTGCAACAAATGCAACAAAACACTACTCCACTACTCATAAAATCAGCTGATTGGTAATACCTATGTAACAATTTAACAAAAAAATTTAATTAAAAATGTTTTGCTAAATAAATATTATATAAATTAGGATCAATGGGAAATTATTTTTTTTTTTTTATTTTATTTATTAATTTGTATTATTGGTGCTTTCTGGGAAAGAGTGCCAATCTCCCAAAACACAACTAGAAATGGTAAAACAACCCGAAAACCCAAAATGGATAAATATGACGAACCATATATTTACTTACTGTTTTACAGTTAACCTAAACGTATGACAAGTTTTAAATAGTTTGTGTGTTTCTTGAATTAAAAAGACTCAAACTTTACCTAGACATTATTTGGTATACTTAACTTATATAAAAGAATTAAAATATTCTCTATTTCAAACTTTTGATACACACACTTTTTATTCAGTTTTTTAAAATAACTAACTTATAAATGAATTTTACTTCATTCAATTGTTTAATTTTAATTTTTATTGATTATGGTTACCAAAATTTATGTAAAAATACAACTTAAAATTTTATGCATTTAAAACATTAAACAAAATCTTACAATTTTAAGACGACAGCATAAATTGTATTTATTTCAAGAAACACACTGCTCACTAGCTGAATTGAGCAGTAATTTTTTTTCCTACACTAAAATGGTATCATTTATCAGATCCTCATTAAATAAACAGAGTTTTATTTAATGAAAGGAACTACTTTTAGCTTTCACTCAGTTTAGGAATTTTTCAATCTCGTGATTTTCATAACAAAATATACCTTAAAACCTTTTCACTTCATAAAACTAATTCCTGACGTACAATCAGTTCCATGTTACATCAGATATAGTAGCAGATACAAAGAGATATCATTGACGTCATTTTGAGACATTTCGTCTATTCTTTAATTTGCTTTAAACAAAAAGATAAAAAAAAAAAAATTAGAATTTTAAGATGATAATTGGTTGGTTTGAATGCTCAACGACCTATTTTCATGCACAATGATGGATAATCAGGCTGGGTCCTACAGCTTCCAAACCCCATCGGACATCCATGCCTAGCCAGAGATTCAAACCCGGAACCTTTGGCCTTAAGCATACAAGGCCAGAGCGCTAGCTACACGGTTATCAGTGAGGCTTTTAAATTTTGAGAGAAGTATATCAACCTTACATAACTTGATCGGTATGATTGTAAACTTCTTAATTCATTCACAGCAATTTTTAAATTGATTAAATAGTAATTAAGAGTTGACTTTAAAATTTCATCATTAGTACTCTAAATTATTAATCGAGCCTAATTTACTTGGAAATTACTGATTTTTTGAGCAACTTTTTTTAACACAGTAAATATCAAACCAACAGAAATTGTATCCAAATTTGACAAGAGTCACGTGGCCAACTTCACTCCATCACCTATATCTCCAATTCCAACATCAACCTCAAACTAAGTACTATTTTCCAACCAACGCCCCTACCCACGCAAACCTCACAATTCCTAACAACCTTCTCGCTTTAGCAAACCTTCCCACCAAACCAAGCCTTATCAATTACCCGCCGTCGCTTTTCTCCTATTCTCGATGCGAGGAGAGGAGGAGAAGGGAATGGCCCCAGAGTAATTCTCGCTGGGCTATTCCGACGTGCCTCTGACAGGGACATTGTAATTCGATCATCAAACATAGTCACCTCGTTAGCCGCATCTCCATTGCGCCAGGATCCAGGATCGAATCTGATCTGTCTCCCAAGGAAACCCCAAAAGGAGATGGTTAGTTACGCCTTCTCCCCGTCACTGCCGGACAAGATGACAATAGGACGAGAGGGTGCATTTTACCCTTAATTGTTCCGGGGAGGTGCTTATGAGGAAATGCGCGATTGTTCTCGTACTAGCGAATCTGGTTGAAATCAGTAGGAATATTTGCAGCTTAAAGTAAAATTTGCATATAAAATAGGTTGGTTGGCTGGATTTCTGGCGCAAGGACTTCAAGTGAATCATACTCCACAGAACAATTTGATAAATGTTAGCCAACGTTAAAATTAATTGAAAACATGACGGTTTATAAAAAGTAAAAGATGAAAAAACAACATGCTCAAATCAAATGATAAAAACCAGTTTCAAGTAAGAAGTTAAAAAGATTTGTTTGAGGAGGTGAACACAAGAGAGATGATAATGAAGGATGGTTCATATTAAAATATCTAAACATGGTTGTTTTAAAACACGGACGTTCAGTTAAATATGAACAACAGAAATATTAACTCCACAGGAATTGCATGTGGGGGCATCTTTTGCCAGAAGAAGATGCACATCTATAAAGCGCATGTGGCCTATTCTTAATCGAGTTAGGAACACTTCCCTTTTCCCGGACTGCTGAATGCATATAAAATAGGAAGAGGGGAAAATGGTACTTTTCGTATGTACTAACTACTAAAACAATTAAGATGCAATTTAGACTGGCATTTTAAATAAGAGCTCCCATTTATTTACACTATAGAATATGATACGTTTCTCGAAAGCATCAACCAAGGAAATACTTAGTTACTCCCTCTAACCATCAATCCTAGACAGAATGACAATGGACTGCAAGGGCGTCTATTCACATCTGTTTTTAGAGGGGCATTTGATGAAATGCGAATTATATAATACTGTGCAATGAAAATTTCCCATGATATAGTTTGTAATGCCTTCATCACATCACTCACAATAATTTCATGTTTAGCAAATGAGGTTTTTAAAAAGAAGTATATAAACTCTTTTGTTCAACTTTGCTGTAAAATAGTCTCTCGATTAATATAAAATGTCCATTAAAACATCACACACTATCTCTCATGTAAAGTATCACAAACTAAAATTGAATGTAAAAAAAAGTTCTAATTTTAAATTGATAATTATTTAGTGAAACTTCCAATACACGAAACTTAAAGTCTTTCAAGAAAATAATTTCGCCACATTGAATTCCATGTTCAATAATAAATATACAATGAATATCATAATGTATTTTTTAGTTGTCGTATCTACTAGATTCATATAAAATACAATACAAGACATAAATGATTACCATAAAATTAGAACAGTATTCAATAAACTTAAATCAGTTTCAAATAAATACGCAAATATCCAATTGTATAAATTTTATCTATGTATGGTCATGTGTAATAAGCTTATGTTTCATTAAAAGCTCAATCTTCATTCACAGTAAACACTTTCTAAATCAAATGGAATCATAATGATCAAATCAGTAAATACAACTTCACAAATACCTACAGTACTACAGAAAACATTACGGAATTAGCATCCTTTTTCTGAAATGCAGTCATGTCTTTCAAAAATCCATCACTTTCTATCAAATTCATTCAAATGCGTTCCAAAAGTACCTATTGATCTCTCGTATATTCCATTCCAAGATGCAAATCAATTTTTAACTAAACGTTCAATCCGGAATTTAGCATTCATATTGAAATCCGCCCTTTAAATTATTCCGCATAGCAGCTGTCCGGAGTTATATCATTTTACAATCTTTTGAATATTTATTTGGTTACTTTAAAATTCCGCAGGAGAGGCTTACTGGGCGAGTCGACTTTACACTCTCATCGTTTTGGCAGCATCTGGGAGCTCCTGTACGCCCCCCTCCCCCCCCCCCAAAGGAAATTTGCATTTTGGGGCAAGTCTGCTTTGTAAACATGACCTCTCACTGTTTTGTGAGGCAACTTGCCGGCTGTAATCCGCGGAGTAAGTCCTTCAGGGCAGTGACTACATTCATCAATCCTTGCCTGCCACTGAGGTTGTAATAAATCAAATAGGTGGAAGGAAGGTGTCTAGGAGGGATATTCTTGAGGGGTAAATAGGTCAAAGCAAAGTATTGAATGAAACATTTATCGTAAAATGTAGGATAGCACAAGGTGTCCCAAAAAGGATTGACACATTTGTAAAAGGAATTAAAAAGAAATGGATAAAGACGATATAAATGTACTATCTGCTGGTTTTTACTTGAACGACCATGGAATTTTGTCATTCCATTTACAAAAAATAGTTAAAAATTTCGTCAACAGATGACGCTGTTGATTGAAATAACTAAAAACTTATATGAAGATGGTCATGTTGAGCAAACTACAAAAGGATATTTTCAAAATAACCACCATTTACAGCAACAACATGGCCCAATTAAAAAATTGTTTTATAATTTTTACAACATGTTCAAATCCTATTTCACTTAGTTTTTTATTAAACAGCGTCATCTAGTTATTGAAATTTTTAACTATTTTTGAAAATTGATGGATAAAAATTATATTTTAAATTTATGGTTGCAAAAGTGGAATTCAGCGAACGGGACATTTATTATATTATCTTCTGTATCTGTGGATTCATTTTTGAAATGTGTCAGTCCTATTTGGGACACACACACACACACATATATATATATATATATATATATATATATATATATATATATATATATATATATATATATATATATATATATATATATATATATATATATATATATATATATATATATATATATATATATATATATATATATATATATATATATATATATATATATATATATATATATATATATATATATATATATATATATATATATATATATATATATATAAGAAAAATAATACAATAGGTTGCAAAAGATGTAACCTGATGTATACATATTGGTGAGCAGTGAATAATTTATAATGTGATACATTTACTCGTCAATCCATCATTGTCTGCCACTTATAATATTATAAGCCAAGTAGGGTGAAAGAATGGTGTCGAGAAGAAATATTCTTGAGAGATAAATAAATCAAAGAAGTGGAACTAAATAAAACAAACATATAGATATTTTATTTATTGATTTTCATTGTATCAATTTATTTAATGTTGTAAAAATTAATTATTATGTAACCTCAATACATGCAATTTTTTATATTTTCTCTTTTTATGACAAAAAGTAATTATCAATATAATTGAAAAAGATAAAAAGTGCAACAGGAATCTCAGTATGTATTAAATAACTTAAACGATATTTCTCTCATAATAATATTAGTGTGGTAATGTATCTGAAACATAACTAAATAACAACAGTATTAAATATGTTTACTTCATTCTAGCTTAGCCTGTTTCTTTGTCAAAAGTTAATTTCTAGGAAGTTACGCCAAACAGTATATAATCCCATCTCGTTCTAGTGATAAAATACTGTCTCTTGTACAAAAATCTCTTGAATGCGCCACTACCAAAAGTAACTGACGTTCATTATAATAAGAAATATATATTCAGAAAGATCTTTGTGTGTGGATCTTTAACGCTTTCTTGAACACACAAAAGCTGAGAAGTTTTGCTCCGGAATTATTATAAGAGATTGTTCTGTTGTGTTTGCAATTAATTCCCATGAACTTTCTGGGTTAACATTGTTGCTACAAAGTAACTTGGGACAATATCTGTTCGTTCAAAATACAGGGTGCTCATTATTAAAGGTTTCCTGTTATGAGTTGCGACGAATTATGCTGTAATAAATAGACCTTTATCATGATCTCATTAGACTAAAATATAATGATATATTTTAGTGTGATGAGATCCTGAGAAAATGTACCTCAAATAGTAAAAAAATTATTTTTAAATTTAAAATTTAATAAAAAAATTTCCAAGTATTTGTAAATAGAATCAATTCTAAGTCAAATGTTAAAATACTTTATTAAATTAGACTATTTCTTTTCGTTCTAAACCTCCATTTATTATTGCCACGTAAGTTTAGCCTATAAAGTTAATATCCATTTGACTCTGGTAGTGGAGAAGCCAACAATGGGCGGTGCAGAAAGCAACCATAACAATAATAACAACTACAAGCCACATCTTTCATATTTTGTAAAATTAAATGCAGGCATATTTCTATGGCAAGATGACCTCGTACTTTTATGATGAGAGCTTAAGTAGGCTGAATTTTCTCCCTCACCAATAAATTTCAACTTTTTTTGTAAACCAATTCCGACTTGATAGCATCCCATGCACTGATTTGGGTCATTGAAGACTTAAAACCCATCTAAAGGAGGCAAAAATTCGCAAAGGAAAGCGAGAGACGAAAACCAACGATTAAAGTTTTTGTTATAGATGCATAAGGAAGCTAAAATTCCACTTTTCCATCTTGAAGCAAAAATTTTAACCGATGTTTAATTTAAAAAATTTTCTTCACGTATATTTTCCGATGATATCTGTGTTATGTGTACATAATTGTATGAAGATGACTAAAGGCTCTTGTCTGCTGTACACATGGTAATTTTAATTATGATGATGATGACTCTGTACAAGTTGTTGATTTATGGAATATAATGAGCCTACATTGATAAGACGCTAAAGATAATGAAAATTACCTAAAACATTGACAGATCTCAAAAAATAAATAGAAAAAGATTATTCATACTATGACATTTTATGCAAATATTTAATTATAAATTTTAGTAGTGATGGACTGCCTAGGTTATTAAATTCTGCGCATTAGAGATATTTTTTAAAATTATAAAACTAATACTTCTTAAATATTTATGTTTCACAAATAGATAAAAATTTTAGGGTAATTAGAACGAATTGTTGTGCTTCATAATATTTTTTATTTATATTTTACTTCGCGATTTAAAATCTAGGATGTTCAGAATCTGTCCATGACAATCAGTCAATATGGTGAAATTATAGGTCGTTTGTACTGTAGATTTTCTTGTTGAAGAGCAATACTGTTCGGAATTTGTTTTAGAACAATATCTGAATTACAAAATTAAAATCGAAGGCAGCATCAATCCAGACCAAACTACAAATGGTAAAAACACGTGCGATATGCCAAATGCAAGGTCTCTTCAAGACGCATTTTCAGAAAAAAAATAAACCGGAAATGGTGGAAAAAGTCCTTCCAAATTTGATATAAGATGTTTTCAATCTATCTGGACTGGGGGAGGCAAAAAAATTCAAAAATATCGATTTTTTATTGTCCGAAGTTATAGCCTGAACTTTTGTATTTAGCTACATATAAAAGTCAGAAAGTGTTTTTTATGGTGCTGGTCTTTTTCCTTGAAGCTAATATAAAGAAAGTTTCTCTTTGTTTATGGTAATTATTTTTTCATTTGCGTTTTTCTCTTAAAGTATTTTCCATGATTTCAATAAATTTAAATTGCTCCTTGCAATTTTAAAAATTTGTATATTCTTTTGAAATTTTGGTAAATAGTTTCTGTTACTATTTTAAATATAATTGGGCATGGATATTAAAATCTGATTGTTTATTATTACTTTACTTCAGTTTTAGTATTAAAATGTCATGGAAAAAATCAAAAAATTCTCCAGGTAACAACAATTTTTAGTTTTAATTGATGAAAGAATATGCCAAATCAAAAATCCATCCACAATTCTTTTAATATATATTAAAATAGCCTGTACAAAAAAAAATCGAACAATTTAGGGAAAAATTTAAAAGTAAGGAGCACTTTTTTAAATTTTAAATTTTAAAGTTCAAATGTTCTAAAATGAGAAATAATTGAAATAAATTTTTGAAATGTAAAATTTACAATTATTATCAAGTCATTAAATTACCTACAAAATTTCATGCATTTCGGAAGGTAACTTTTTAATTTTTTTTCCTCTTCGGTCGAGCTGTATATTTCAGTCATTAAAAATCGCAAAAATGTGCTTTCTTGGTATTTGAACTTCATGTACCATATGTGTACAAACAGTTTTTAAGTGTCAGTGAATGCCACAATAAAACTTGTTTGTACACATTTTTATTTTTACTTTAATGTGTTTTTTTTGTTTTTTTTTAAATTAAATTAATAAATTATTATTATTAAAATTCTAAGATAATAAAAAATTTATATCATCGCAAAAGTGCGACCTAAAAAATTCGTTTTGAGGAATTCAATGGAAAACACTAATCTTAATTGTCAAAAAGAAATGTTTGAATACTATTTCAAAGAAAATAACTTCTCTTGTGATTATAAAGTTGCATAAATATTAATTAGGAAGTTAATTAATTAACTAGAGAGGGTGAGGTAATTATTAAATTAACTAAATTTCAGTATTAGAAAACAATTGCATTTTAATATTGCTTTCTTTTAATTTATATTTAAAAATATCAAACATTTTTATTTACACAAATAAATATGTATAGGTGGTAGCGGAGGCCACATTTATAAAAAATACAAACAGACACTTGGTAGGAGGTTCAACACCATTCTTTCACAAAAATGTTTATACATGTAACCATCATTGTTCGGTATTAAGTAAATATTTTATATTTCAGTTTTAAATAAGCATTTTATTTTATCAATAAGTGATTATTTTACCTACGATGATCTGATTAAAGATAAAATGATCGAAAGCAATACATCCAGGGAAATTAAATAAGGTTTTCCATTAAATTTGATAAATAAATGGGATTAAATTATATATTCTAGTATTTCCTACCTCCACCTAATTCCAAGTATTCAATTAAATACGCGTATTACAAAATTTCCTACGTTAATGAAATAACAAATGACACACATAATTTCTCTCAAAAGGAGATAATAAACATTCTCTCTAACTATAAATGCTTCTTTAGAAAACTTTCTGGTTCATCATTAAAATTCCATCTTCCTGTTCAAGTTTTATATCTTCCGAAAAGAGTTTTCATCAATTCGCATTCAAGTGGTTCATCTTGTTGTAAGTAAGTGGTGATGAATGCGATTTAGAATGTTTCTCATTTGGACAAATAAATTAACTACATTTTCAATGAACGTTTAGAAACAAACTCGCATCCATAAACGAAATTAATCATAGAATTTCAAATGAAATTTACTCAGAACATACATTGTATTACAATTAAAATAGTTTTTTTTAGCTACTAACATTTTTAATTAGCTTGATCAAAATAAACAAGGCTTTTTTTTCGTATGAATATGTTTGGTTAAATACTGAATTATCTATTTTTAAATTAAATTTAATAAAAACTTTATGTTTGCAACATGTATTTTGAGTTTTATAAAATGTTGTCCTTTAATGTTTATCAATCATTTCTTTTTTTCTTTTAAACCTTACCTGTTTGTATAAAGCTTAACAATGATATGTGAACACAATATATGAATAAAGTCACAATACTTTGGTTTTAGCAATTTTATCGATTGCGTTTGATAAATTGAAAGGACACAAACTATTTTTTTTTATAAATATTTTTGAGTGATTAATATAGGATGCAACTTAGAGAGCTTGATAAAATACGAAAAATTCATATAAAAAAAAGTTTCAATTTGCAAAATTCTCCCCTCAGATTTTACGAAAGATCCAAGTATGATTATGTAATTATATCCGATTTGCATATTTATTTAGGTAGAATTAGATTTATGCGCTGAATTTTGCCGACTAAAGTAATTAAAAACTGTTCCGATGTAGATATGTTTAAGAGAAACTATTAATTGAAAAAATGACTTACAGATAAACATAACAAATGAAAACTGTGGAGCAACAAAAAGATACGAAACAGAGCAATAAATTATAATGCTTTCAAATACACTTTAAAACTGAACCATGTATTTAAATTTGACTTGTATTAAAGTTAATTGCCGTTTCATTTTTCATTGATTAAAAACTGGCCGATTTAGCGATATTTTTGGCGTAAATTCTTGCCCTGACCAAGGAAAAAATTGACGAACTTGGTGATATACTTTCCAATAATTCATACATTATCCTTTGTTATAGGAGAAATAAATGAGAAGAAGTCGTTGATGAGCGATGCTCAAAGGCAGAGCACTGTATTAAACACATTCGTGCTTCAACTTTTAAAGCCTTTATCGCATTTCTATGGAAATGTCGGAGTTTTGATCAAAATAGCTACCTTATGCGCATGCGCAGTTTTAACGAAAACCTTAATAGATCCCAAGGTCATCTTTAACTCGTATGAAAATGGTTAACATTGTAGGTCAATTCATTTGGGAATTATGCTGACCGCAGACGCGGAAACAGACATTTTTTCTACACTACATCGAATCGTATTTTTTTAGCTAATGCAATACTTTTATTACTATATATTACCATACAGGTAATTGAGAGTAATACATCCTATCATTCATATTATGAGTAATAGAAAGTTTTTTCATTTATTCTAAGTGATTGACTAGTTCTAAAACTCATAATCTCCAGAAACTATTATTAGTAATTTGTTATTCAAAATGGATATGTAATATTATGCCCACATTTAATGCACCTTTTCTTTACCTTTAGAGGAATCAAAGCTCTTAATGTATAGAACAGTTCCATTGGAATTAAGTGACTTAAAAGTTTCATAAACCACAGAAGAAATCCATTTTACCCCCAATCTAAATATCAATGCACTAAATATCCTTCTTCTATTATTAGATTTATATTTAATGGAATTGTAAATGAAATACATAAAAAGTGAAGTTTACCACACCACTTCTTCATTCAATAGTAATATTTTGCCACTATAATTCAACAATCTACTCAAAGAACATCGATGTGGTTATAAAATACCATAAATAGTAGAGCCATAAACATGAATGGAAACCTCCACAAAACAAAATGACATCCTATTCACGGAATAAATAACGGAAATCACCCCACCTCACTTTAATATCGTTCCATTGGCAAATGAAAGCACAAAAGAATCGTCCACGAAGCATTTTCGTCCCCCCAACAAAATACATCTTGCCGTGATATGACGTATCACTTTGGTCGTGCCGTAAACGAGTGCAAACAAGTGGTGAGGGAGGGGCATAAAATGACAATTGCTTGGGGTGGTTTGTTTGCAAATAATTCGTATCGCTGAGGAGGGGCATTTGCTGACTGATGATGTTGTAGCTTTGAGTCGGTTTTTGGTCGCCGCCATGATTGTTCGCCAAATGATGATTAGTGGGTAAGATTCTATATTTAAGAAATCAGAGCTGTTTCCCATTTTCGTGGAGAGTTGGTTGGTTAAAATGTAGTAAAGGATGCGCATTCATATTTCTTATGTAATATATTATTTCATGCATAATTTATACATCTCCTTTATAAAATACAGTGTGATTAACAGGCATGTTTTTTCTGTTTCGAACCGTTTCGAGTAAAAAAAATCTCAAAAATAAATATCTTATATGGAAACTTTACATGGAATATCCGCAAAATGGAATTTGAAAAAAATTTAAGAAGAATTTTAAAAAAAGACTAAGAAAACTCGATTCAGTAAAAGTTCGAATATCTGCCTTTTTGCCATGTGGAATTTTTTAGCTAGCTGCGTGGCTTCGCGTTGGGGAGATCGGTCATTGGTGTACATGTCCCAGCTTTTGGCGCTTCGCTCGAGATTCGTTGCTACGTTAGCTCACTAAAAACTAATTTCTGCGCCAACTCTTACTATTAGAAGTCTCTTCAATGTCCAGAAACAAAAACAAAAAAAAAAAGAAAATGCCCCTTAATACAATAATACAACACCCTTCGAGAATATTTTAGCAAGTGTTTGTGAAAAGTAGTTTTGGCCTTCTAATTTTACTTATGTTGAAAATTTCTGAGCTCTTGGCCTCTTAGAAGTCCCTTTATTTGAAAATATTATTTAAAAAAATTAATTGAAAACAGTTTAAAATGTTAATATTCTTTTTGTCAAAAGTCCAATTAGAAGGTCAAAACTACTTATTTGGAAGTTTCTGAGTTGTAGGCCAATTAGATATCGTTTTGTGAAATATTTATTAATTAATTAAAAAATTAATTAGAAATAACCTATAAAAAATTTTAAATTATGTTTTTCAATTGTCCAATTAGAAGGCCAAGACTACATATCGTGAAAATTCCATAGCCATAGCCCTATTAGAAATCGTTTTGTAAAATATTTATTAATTAATTCAAAAAATTAGCTAAAAAAACTAATCAAAATTTTAACTTTCTAAATTTTAAAAGGTCAATTAAAAGGCTATAACTACTTATGCTGAAATTTCAGAGCTTTAACCCTATTAGAAGTCGTTTTGTTAAAAAATATGCTAATTAATTAAGAAAACTAATTAAAAATAACTAATTAAAATGTATTATTCTATTTTTGAGAAGTCCAATAGAAGGCTAAAACTACTTATGTTGAAAATTTCAGGGATGTATCTCTATTTGAAGTCACTTTGTAAAAAAAAATTAACTAAAAAAGGAACTAATTAAAATTTGAACATTATGTTTATAATAGGTACAATTAGAAGGACAAAACTACTTACGTTGATAATTTCAGATCTCTACTCTAATTCTAAGTAGCTTTCTATAGATCCATACATAGACACACTGACAGATACACAGACAGCTTGTTCTATTAGTATAGATTTCTCTTCTCTTCTGAGGAGGAATTTGTTGACTGATTACATTGTGACTATCTTTTTTTCGATTTTTCGTTGTCAATATCCGTCATCATTGTTCGTCTACTAATATATAAGGTATATTTAAGATGGAAAATTGTTATGCTTGTTCTCGTAAAATGGACAGATAAAACGATGATTTATAAAAACGTTTGTTTTATAACATTTTGGGCTCATGTTTATCATATATCATTTGTTTGTTTATTTTAAATTGTTTAAATATTTAATGCAATTGTTATTTGACGTAACACATTAGTTAGTTTCCACTCATAAGACAGATATTATTAACTGAGTTTGTATTGAAACCGGTATAATAAAAATTCTATAAAACTATAATATTAACTGATGATGATTAAAATAACTTATTAATTTAGTATATTCTTCAGTAAAATAATAGGATTCAATCAGAACCCATAAATAATAAAGTAATTAAGTAGCAGCATATTCAATAAACTATAATTGTAGTAGAAACTAATTATATAGCTCTGATTAATTATTACATTATTACTTGTAATTATACATTGTAATTTTGTCGTAAGGGAATAAGAAAAGCATAAAAAGTTGTATGGAATAAAAGCAATATTTGTTAAATCACTGTTTATACTTTCATTTTATATTGCCGTTATAAAAGTATTATTGATCATTTTAGGTATAATATATTTACATAACATTTAGGAAGGTATAATATATTGGTCTACATGCTGGATAAATAATTTATGGATTACTGATATATAAACTTATTCAAAAGTATTTAGTATGAATCAGTTATAGTGATAATGAAAATAATTTACTAAATCAAAAATAATATTATTAAATTTTTTTAAGGAGAATAGTAGTAAGTATTAGTAGATGCCAAAAATTAAATCATGGAAACACATTAACAAATAATTTATTAAATCACAAAAATATAACGACAGTTCAATTTCAAACTGAGGTTCACATATGTAAATCAAATTGTTAGAACTCTTCAAATAATACTTCTGCAAAAAAGTACCGTTTAAAAGTTTTCATCCTTCTAAAATCTTTTTCATCGGTCATTTAATGCCATCAGTCAAAAATATTACAGATTTTTTTATTATTATTATTATTTATCTACTCTGGGAAAGAATTTCTCGGATTTACAATCAAAGTTAACCACATTTATGAAACTGAAGCAATAATTTTTCACTCTATAAACATTTAAGAAAATGCCATAAAAAATTCCGCTCTCCAAGCTGAATCTATTTAAAAACTAAGAATCACTATTTAAAAAATCTAACTCCCACTTTTTCTCATAAAAAGATTCCAACGAATAGAAAAACTACAATCATAATCTACTCCGTCTTATTTAATTCATGCTTGGAAAAATCTCAATGTTCTTAAGAGTTAGAACGTCGGCCGTTGGTGAGAAACTGTTTGCCAATTATATTGAAATGCATTTCGTGTTACCAACACTTTCCCGAAATCTGAATAAACTATTTATTGGAAATTAAAAACATATATTATTAATTGAATGTATAAATACAACATAGACTGTGGTTCGGTGAAATGAACTTTGCGCGCTTTGGGGTAGTACATCGGAAAATGTTATAAAAATTTCTCCTTTACACTTTACTATTAAGAAATATATTTCAAACTTCCTTGAATTCGAATACTAATCATGTTAAATTAAAGAATAACATAGTAGAATAATCCATCAGTTCACGTAGTATATTGGCAACGTTATTCGGATAATATGCAAGATACCCCATCAACACTTTTGTCGTAACAAAAAATTTGCCAAATGTAGTCAACCAATTCAATTTTTTAAGCAGTCATCCACCCACAAAGTGTTTACTGGTTGGTTGAACTCCCGGCTGGGAGTGGAAAGGAAGGACTTTGTGAACTAGCAACTGCCTCCCCGTACATATGTGAGAGAACCACCTCTCTGGAACAGGTTGAGGTAAAAAAAAAAAAAAACTAAAACAAAAAAAAAAAAAAAAAAAAACGGGGTTATCAAATAATTTCGGTGCAGAAGGAATTTTGTGATGTTGCCATTTCAATGCTTTCTCCGGGTGAGGACATGGACACCTTTCTCCGACTTTCCACTCTGCCCAAAGAGTTTACCATGTGACCTTACAGCCCATTTGATGGAAACAGATGTCATGGCCAAGTACTCAATAAATGACAAAATTCAGTTTCAGACTACAGGAAAGGTATCCAGTAATTCGCAAACTTTTGTTGCGACAAAAAAGTTGACGCGAGGGTCCACGTCCTCACCCAGAGAAATCATTGAAATGGCAACTTCACAAAACTCCTTCTGCACCGAAATGATTTCATTTCCTCCCTTTTTTTTTTTTAGTTCTTTTTTTTACCTTAACCTGTTCCAGAGAGGTGGTTCTCTCACATATGTACGCGGAGGCAGGTGCTAGTTCACTAAGTCCTTAATTTCCACTTCCAGCCGGGAGTTCAACCAATCAACCAACCAAGTTGACGCGATAATGCGTATGTACTGAAAGAGTTACATTAAACGAACAAATTTATCATCAATCTCTAGAAAACCATTTTAATATTATCTTCAATACTAGCAAATTAAGTCACTTCAGTAACATGAATAAATTAAATCACAACCAATAATCATTATAAATATCAATACCTGATCATAACGTTAGCAACAATCCTCCTCCTTCAAATAAAAATAATAACATCAACTCGAAATACTCCCGAGCGCAGTCTTACAAATAAGTCCAGAGTGACAGCCTTACACAATAAAACTGTTTTTATTCCTATCCAGCAGTCTATCCAATCAATAGACCCAATTTACTCACTGCTAGACGTCACGCTAGCCTACATACTTCCCCCAAGATCGCAAAAGAAAATCGGGGGAATATTTTCTTTCGAAATGTTATTGCATCCCGTAATTTTCAGCCTGTCTATTAAGAATTGTTGCTTTTGGCAACTTCTTCATGTGGGGGCACTAATCAAGGTGGAAGCTTCCTTGTGAGGGGCTGACATAGGAGCGTTGTTTGTCTTTGGTAAATGGGACTGGGTTTCTTCGGTCGTGAAAGAATATCAGGATCATAGATTTTCTGGAATTGTGTGAAGTTACACAATTGGAAAATGTTAGAAGATATGTTACTGGGTTTGTTTGTAAGATTACGCTTTCGTTTCTCGAGTAATGGTATTTCGAACTAGTTTACGCGTAAGGTATAGAATCCATTTCAAATAAAACTGAAGGATGTAGTTATTTGGATTGCTTAGTTATACAATTTTTAAACTGTAAGAGTTTAAATTACTTAGTTTTAAGATGCAACTACTGAAATCAAATTGTTGTATAAACTATATATATGTTGTTTTTTTTTTCTTTTAAACTCTTTAATCGAATTTAAAGTTTATTAGCATTAAATTTATATTTTTTGGTAGAAATGTTATTACTATTATCTATTTTTTTTTCATTAAATTTATATTTAACATTTACTGGTAAATTTAACGAGTAAGATTATTCATTGGGTTGTGTTAGTAAAAATGTGTAATGTAATTGAGAAGAAAGTAATAGTTTGGAAAGTACTATTTTTGCTTACCTACATTAGTAAAGAAATTGTACTTCCGATAACATTCTTCCAGCTTACACTTACAGTGGCTCAAACAATTGAGAATACACCGTACTTTTACTTGATAAATCCAACTTTCAATATAAATAACACAATACCTAGAAGTGCAAACACGTTTCTAATTTTACACATAACAAATGATTTAATTGAAAGTAAAAATAAAGAACAAGCAGCAAAAAAACTTACAATGTGAAAAATTTCAGAAGCATTTTAAATGAACTTATGCAGATTTTTACCTAAAAAAATTGAGTATACACCAATGAAATTTTATTAATATCTCACATACAAAGAAAGTGTCAATATTTAGGTGCATGTCCTTAGGCATTTATGATGTGCTCCAAACGATGTGGTATCGATTTGATCAACTTTTTGGTGGCATCTGAAGATATGTTGTCCCATTATTTTTGCAACACTTGTTTTAAATAGGCTTTGTTTACAATTTTACTCTTTTGGACCACTATTTTGTGTATGGCCAGTAGAATTTCTATGATATTGATGTCGGATGTCTGGTGGTGTGTATTTTACAATGAAAAAGGCACATTTTGATTTTGCATGCCATGTGTTTGGAGTCTTTGTGATTCTAGATTAAGGAATTTCAATAAATACACAAATTATTAGCACTTTCATTTAGATTGTTGTGAAGCATATCCAAGTAAATCATAGGGTTCATAACGTCATCTATAAAAACTAAATTTCCTACCCCGGTTGAAGCCATATAATCCCAAACCATGATGGAGTCAACACCACGTTTAACTGATGGACGTAATATTTTTGGATCCAAATCGGTATTGGGCTTTCTCCATACGATGCGACGACCGTTACTACCGAAAATGTTGAAATTTATATTTATAACTAAATATTACTTTCTTCCAAAAGTTATTTGTCTTCAATTGATGAGCTTTTTCAAACTCCAAACGCTTTTTCAGATTTTGCAAGCTGACGAAAGGCTTCTTCCTAACAACTCGACTTTTATATCCAGCTTGTCTAGTTACATTTCGCATAGTTTCAGCACTTACATATCTGCCAATGATTTGAAAAGTTTCTGCAGCAAGTTTAACTGCATTTACTTTATAATAAACCTTGATTTCTGTAAAAAATTTCCTTTTTGTGATATCATTCAGAATTCCTTTCCTTTTTCTTCTACTTTTATTTTCATTCAATCCATCATTTTAAAATGTTCCTATGATATTTTGGATACACGAGGGGCTTCTAACAACAATTTTAATTATTTCAGTGAGATTTAGTTTTTTTAAAAATAATTTTAATAGGAATTTCCTAACATCAATGCTGGTTTTTCTTCGAGGAGGCATTTTCAATTTAAATGTTTGAATTCAAGTTCGTCTAGCAAATTTCATCAGAAAAAAATTATCGTTGAAAAGGTTATGGATAAGATTTCGTAAAATTACAATAAAATAACAGCCAAGTAGAAAATTCTTAAGGGTAGTTGTACATATTTTTCATAAGTGTATTCTCAATTTTTTTTACTGCGAAATGTATCTAATTAAGTTTTAAAGCTGTATGAATTGTATAATTTTTAATAAATTATTATATTGTTTGTGTATATATAAAGTAAAATGTCCATAGTTTAATGCCTCTGCATAAAGTTTTGTTATAATCCCATTTTTTGCCCATTATTCAGCATACAAAATGGTAAATTGCTCAAAAAACTAAATGTATTCTTAATTGTTTGTGCCACTATACATGACGGGTTTTCGTTTAATTTGAGGTATTTTCTTCCATTTATTAAATTTCCCTTTAAAGTACAGGGTTGATATTATTAAACTTTCAAATTTAGAAATATTTAAAGCCTGCAGAACTACTAATATCTTCATAAAAATGTATACAAGTACCACTGATATCAAGAGGAAATACATTCTAACTTTTTTTAAAAACTATAAAAAGTTTTTAAAAATATACAATAATAATAACTAATAAATGATAATTCAAGAATTTATTGAATTTTTTTTATATTGATTTAAAACTTTCTTTACAACTTTCACGATAACGTTAAATCAATAAATTTAACTTCTAAATAAGTCCTTAAAGAACCACATTTTAATTCAAGAGGGAAATTTTAAAATGTTTATTTTTTCTTAAGGTACCATTTTTTATTTATTTCATAGTATGTATACCAAATTTTTAAAGATATGTTGAACACTACATCCTCCTTAAGGTTCTAAAAGTCGAAATTTAGTTTAAATTCGACTCTTTATTTAATAATACAGAACTTATGTAATTAAATGCTTTGAAAAACTTCATTTTTTATTATCCATATACTTACTCAATCTCATATCGAGTTCGATCGAATTGGCGTTTTCAATAAAAAAAATTTAAAAAATAAATAAAAAAAAAAATCACTTTGCCAAAGTGTGCAAATTAGAAAAATAAAGCGGAAATAAAAATCCCAAACTGTTCTAGAGTTCTCTAGATTGAATTTCTTTTCCACCTTAAATTGCGGAACGTAAGTTACGCCGCGGCAAAAATAATCTACCCTCGGAAATTGGCATCGAAAAATTCCATATTTTATTCCCACCCAGGTGCGTTCATCTCTATTCACTGCTCCAGGAATAAGAATGATTTCTGAGATATAAGAAGAAGATCTTTCCATTTCCAGATCACACAATTTGCATATAGAATAAAGGGGAAGCTTGCACTGCCAAAGATGTGCCACATCAGCATTTGCGCATGGCTCCAAACATAAAAGAGACACGTCGTATGATGTTTGTTAGGGAATACATATGTCACAAGAAACAAACTTCTCGCTTTGAAAGCTTCTTTACATAATAGATAGTTTGCAAATAGAAGGAAATGCCGCTGTTTTTCTTTTCTTTTTTTACGAAAAGTGAAAACTTGGCAGCACATAAAATAGTCGGAGAAATAACCACAGAATATCTAAGAGAAGCTTTTGTGAGCCAGTTTACAGGCGTTGATAAAAAAAAATGAGAAGAAAAATAGATGCAAATGTGGAACTGGCGATTATTTTAATTTTTGGTAAATTTTTAAAACAGCAGGAAAACTGTTTTAAATAATAAATTTAAGTCATTCATTTGCATGATCTGGTTTTGCTGCAAGTCGCACCAATGTTCATGTTACCCCAGAAGCACAAATCCGCTTGCCAATATCGGCTTGACACTTGGAAATCCCAAAGTGAACCGTTGTAGACTGGCTGTTGGTACGGATCTTGGCCAACCTCGCCTAGTGTTGAGCAAATATACTGGACATTTGGAAATGTTGATGCAGTGTTTTAAAATCGAAATATTGTTATATAAGAAAGGATTTAGAGGTAAAGAATATGTTTTGTAAAGGTTTTAATAAGTTTTTTTTTTTTTTTTTTTTTTTAAATTGTGTATCTTGGAACGATGCTCGAGATTTGGCATAGGCTGGAAAAACTTCCCAGAATCCCAGTCTCTGACATTGGTCAATACAGCAGTACTAACTGGGTAAAGTCATAAGAAAATAAATAATTTTCGAATTAACTATTCATACTGTGTTCTATACTTTATGCAGATAACAGTTGTTAATAGTGCATTTTCACTCGTGTCTAGTAGAAAAATGCTCAAAGAATTCCTATTCAGCTGATAAAATAAAGAAATAATTTATTTCTACTTTCCTAAAGAAATGAATATAATCTTCGAATTTGTTCAATTTATGACAAGCGATTATTTTTATGAAAAAATACATTTAGGAGGTTTCATCTGCTTTACGACTGATCTTCGTTAATTCGGTTAATGAAGCTTTTGAATGACTTTCATTAGTCTCGATGAAGCAATAATCCTCATTAATGACCACTTCATACTGATAAAAATTACTATTCTTTAAGTAGAACTTTTCATGCTACTCTCTCCCCAAAGGATGTTACAAAAGCTCTTTTGATAGTTCCCTTAATATATCATTTAAAAATTCAATTTATTACGACTGCATTATTTTATGCGATAAAGGTAGTACTTTAACCCATTGACGATCAAGCACTTATATATACGTCATAGGATCCCCAGTTTTTCTAGCAATACACAATATTTTTAAATTTATAAATAACATTTAAAATAAGATATTTTATAGATATTTTTGTTAGGATGAGAGTCTATAACCTATCTAAAACGAAATAAATAAAAAATAATTAAAAAAATATATATATTTGAATTAGAAATATAACTTAAAAATTATTGCAGGGAAAACAACTGGGGGATTTCGCCTATTCCCATTACCGTCAGTGGGTTAAAGGCATTAAAAAAAAGTAATGTCTTGGTATACATCAAAAACCTGGTTTGAGTGTCCTAAAATAAAAATAAGATAAATGTTCAAAGGAGACTTTATACTTGATGAATAAATCTGAATATTGTTATAGATTTATAAAACAAATATTTTGATATATTTTAAAAATTACTATAATAATCTGATAACTTAAGCCTTATAACTAATATATAACCCAAAAAGAAGTAATTATACGTAGCAATTTAAGTTCAAAAAACTAAATTTTCATGTACGTTTATAGCTAGTATTTTTCCACCTCTATTCCTTTCTATCAATAACCTTCCTATAAACCAATAAATCCCAAGTTAAATTTACGCGCCTAGGGATAGAATCTTTCTCCTCCTGTCTTTGTATTCCACGCAGTAGGCCGAAATAATGCAGTGAAGCCTTTCTCAAGCTGTTTACACGCAGTTGTTATGTCGTAGCAAATGGCGAGAGCACAAATCAATTTGGCGACAAGTTCCACGACTGCCAGTAACAGGCGATTAGTCGCTATGGCAATGTATGACGTCACACACATCGCCACCGGTATTTCGCCAAGAAGAGGATCAAGTAAAAAAAATCATCGTAGGGTAAACTTTTGGCAGTTTTTGTTTTATGTATAAGTTGACGGGATGGGGATTAAAGTACTGTTATAAAAGAAAACTGTTACATAAAAGAAAACTCATTGTAAAATATTTCCTCTTTATGTACGACGTTTTGTGGACTGATTCCTTATCGTTTGGTTGCCCTTGTGATCAATCACAATGCACAATTAATAATAAATTCAAATTTTCTGTCAATCACAAACGAGGACTTCTTTCTTTCCCGTCACAAGCAGTTGTCTGTAAAAACACATTTATACGGTAATAACTTAAAATAATTTTATATTTGTGGATAATGGATGTGGCAAATAGACTAATATGAAACAGCTGAGAAATGAAATACATTTTTTTAATGTGCCTCTTTGCATAAATTATTACGACACTTGTGTTTCACCTTAAGATAGTTTGTGCGTTTCTCATTTCAGAAATGTGTTCGTATTCCCTAAGCAGTAATTTACTAAGCTTAAAACTCTCCGAAAGAAAATTGTGCATTTACACATTAAATGACATTAACGTTAAAATATAGCTAAATATATATATTTTTTAATATTTTAAGTTTAGAATAAAATGCTATCACACATATCTTATTTTCTTAGAAAATATAATCAACTTTATACAAAAAAAAATCTCTTAGATTTAGGAGGCAGATTTTCTCCACTTACTAATTACTCTGGTTTTTCTTCAATTACTCCGGTTTTTATAAAAAATCTATTAAGAAGATTTTTAATCGAAATTAAAGGTAGAGAAGTATTTTATTAGTAATATAAATGCAATAAATCGTATTTGTTAATTTTTTGTGTGTTGTTTTTGCTATATTAACATCAAGAATGCATTATTTGATGAAAAAGTCCTTCATAATTTAAGAAATAGTCTACAATTAAGCATCTAGCTATTTTAGAAAGCTGCTAATTATGCTGGATATGCTAGGCATAACAGATAAGTTATAAAAACCCTAACTAATACATTTGGGATAATGTAATTGGTCTTTATATTGTTTCAAGTTCTCTTTATAAAAATATAAGCTCGGGTGTTTCATTTTCAAACTAAGCATATTGCCATCATTAAATGAACACATTCACTTAAATAGTTAGATGTTTTTTGCAGAACTTAGTAAAACTAAGTTATGCATACTCATCATATTTCCAGGCTGATATTTCTGTAATTACTTAGGGAGAATTTAATATTTTAAAAACATTGTACATGCATAGTCAGTACAATTTATGAAAAGACAACAATGACACAGTATGAATTAAGAAAAGGGAATAATATATGGGACTAATTGAAGAATAACGAGCTTGCTATATTTTGAACAATTGTTACAATGCTGATTAAGCTATGTTACTTTTTAAAGAAACTTTTGTATCCATTAATGAAACGCCAATTTTTTTATTTTTATGTTGAAGTAATTGTGGTAATTGCGTACAATTAAACAAAGCTCCCCTATTCTGTTTTCGAAATGATGAATCATAATTTAGTAAGAATATGTTAGAGGATTAAGTATATTTTATAGGGGATATATATAAACTAAAAACCGTTTCATTAAAAAAACTGTTTACAATTTGATATCACTAACTCTTCTAAACATTAAATATAAACATGCTTTGAAAGATGTCTCATACAAATAAAGAGTCCAGAAGAAAAGTACACCAAGCCAAAAAAAAAAAAAAAAAAAAAAAAAAAAAAATGAATCTCATATTTAGAAATAATTGAAACTTTATTTGAATCGAGGAAGAATGACAACAACTAGAATAAATACAGTATAATTACCTACACAGGATGAATAGAGAATGGCAAAAACCTAAACTTTTAAAAAGGTTATATTTAAAACCGATTTTTTGTGATTCTTATTATTTGAATTCCTAGCACCCCCACCATGTCCCCAACCCCAGTTTGTTCTCGTTTTTGCGTTTTTGTATTCCACGACGACAACTAAAGCCAGATACCTTCCTCGCTCAAATGTGACCTCTGAAATTCTCGAAGATACCCCGATCCCATTTATCAAACTACCTCTTCGATAACATCAACACCAGATACATAGCATTCCGCACTCTGAAGAAACTTCGCTATCGAGTTCTGAAGATATCTCTGTCCATAATCTCTTCGTACGGTTTGGCGCCCATCCTTCATCGATTGCAGCAGGCCAAATATTGACATCTCATCCGTCAGGACAGTTTCTGTAGCATTAGCTTCTTACCCTTGCCCTTCGGATATACTTGACACAGGAGACTTCAGCTTCTTCTTCTGTCTTTGAACAATGCAATGATCTTCTTTTATGAGGTGTACTCGGATACTTTGACCTATTCTTGTTCTTTATGCGAGCTTCTAACGACTTTGACCTTTTAGGGAAAGAGGGTGAAAGGATATTCTCTAACAACTAAGCTATAACTTTTCTTTTTCGCTGAACCGTGAGGATTATCTGAATAAACATGATCTTTAATATGACAATTGGTTCCCTAAATATTTGCTTTAATATTTAAAACAGTAATTATATGTTGGAACTTAAAGAGCCTGTGTATAAGCAGGATGATTCTGAAGTGTTTTGACAAAATCCCATCCATATGAAGCCCATCAAAACCAACAATACTACAGAACTGCTAGGGTGAAATTTCACCTTGATTGCCAGAAAAGACTAGCTACTAAACAAGTCTAATAAGTACAGGGGGGTCATAAAATAACTTTGCCGATATATGGACAGATTGATATGAGATTTCAGGTATAGTTATTCAAAGGTATGAGCTCGGTATTCTGTGAATGGCAACAAAATGGCGCTCACTGTTACGGTTATAGTTAGAGAAACTCGAACTTTTAAAATGGAAAAACCGACTTTTTCCTGTCACAAAATGTTCAGCGCATGCGAAAACCCTAAAGATCGTTGGAACGGTACATGTATCACAAAAAACTGTCACGTTATGCTCGCACAAAAAACATCTCAGTGAACGGCCAACAAAAACACGATCGGGTCGCACTGTAGAAATTTGCATCTGACAGAGGCCAAAGTTCACATGAGAGGTCAAGTTCACATGCCATCACAGGCAATTTTATCGGTTTTTCTAAGCTGAAAATCAGGCGAACGGCCTCCGTGTTCCCCGAAAGTGTTTCTGTTGGTCGTTCTCAGTTTTTCGTGCTTGTATAACGCATCCGTTTTCTGGGATATTCCTACCGTTCCAACTCTCTTTAGGGTTCGCTAAGTATTTTGCGATAAATAAAGAGATGTTGACTTTCAAAAATTTCGAATTTCTGAAACTATAAATGTCACTGTGAATGCCATTTTGTTATCATTCACAGAATCCTGAGCTCATAATTCTGAATAACTATTGCTGAAATCTCATCTCGATCTGTTGAACGGAACGGACTCTAGAAGTTCATATATCGGCAAAGTTATTTTATGACCACCCTGTACTTCTGGTAACAAAACTAAGTCACATATCCAGAACATTGATGTCAAGCACTTACCTTGTAAAACATTTTTGTTAAAATGTGATAAAGATGTTCTGAATATATGCTACTTCACCGCCAAGAGCTACGTGACATCAAAGGTATTGAAATGTGCTTGTTGAACGTATTCAGTTTACTCGTTTCTGAAATATGAGGAATGGCCAGATAAGGTAGGAGAACTATGTATCAAAGTATTTATTTTAAGAATAACCAGTGTCGCAAAACATACTTTTAGGTATTTTAGAGTTTACAAACAATTTTTCTTAAAGATACTTATGTTATTCACAATTTAGACTAGATTCTCAAAGTTAAATATATTGGTAGTTGTTGGTGAACTATAAATGTTCAGTGCAATGTTCCACGTTAGCAATGCTTTGAAATTTGAAATGGAATGGTGCAATTTATCGTTTGCGTTTTCATATATCCATTCAATTAAAAATAAACTTTCTAATGTGGAAACTATTTTCATAGTCATTTTGCAAATCTCGTTACGTTGGTTGCAGAAATAAATTATAGATTATTTGAATACAAGAGAAGGCATATAGACACACAAACAATTTTTCAAATCCACTTTTTGGATTCAAAAACTTCAACAACAACAACAACAAATTGTAATCATATTATTTTACATCGATGCAATGCATTCATTATCCTGTATTGCAAATTGGATAGTTGAAAGTTAAAAGGGTAATTTGATAGCTGTTTTTGTAATGCTGTAATATGAATACTTTCTCAATCGAACATATAAAATAAACTTCATTTCCTGAGTTAAAATACACGTTTAAGATTCATACTCAACACGAATTCAAAAAAAAGTATTTGAATAAAAATAAAGTTAAATTTAATCTTCTATCTCAAATACATTTTTTCAACGAACTCTGTAGAAATTTCACTTTATTTTTTTTCCCATCACAATTTTGGTAAAATTTCCATTTCACTCTAGAAATGAGTTTTGGGATTTCCTAATACAGAAAATAACAGGTGTTGATATATGACTAGTAAGATTAAGGCAAAAAATAAATGTATATTCTTATAAATTTGGATATAAGCAACTTGCTTTTGTGACTTCTCGTGAATTACCCAAAGTTGAATTTGAAAAAGAAAAAATAACTTGTTTTATTTCTTAGATTTTAGAGAAAATAGAAATTTTCTGTCGTATCAATTCAAAGTATCATACGTAGTTTTCAGAGGGAAACACCAAACATTGAAGGATATTAACGAACATCGTGTTATTGAAACATTTGGCATTTATGTAATATATGTTTTATAATTTTATTTTTTTTCGTTTGTATCTACGTATAAGTAGCTATGAAGTTTTTCTTCTATTCTGTAGCTTAGAATGACTATTTATGTAAAAACTAAACAGTGTTATTTCCGACATTAAATCTCCACCAAAGAGTTCTGTGCAATACAGATACAAGTGATCTCTAACTACAATTTATGGATAGTGCAAGCTTTGCTATTGACTTGAAGTTGATCTAGTATTAATAATCACCGTTAGAGATCTATATTAGAAAACCTTTCCCCTAACTAGTTAACGTCTGTTTTTAATCAAGGTCAACTTGTTATAAATCATTATATGGGAAAAGATAGATTGACATCTGAGCTATTGATATCCGCTTGCAGAGCCATACAGGACTAGTAATCTATCCAGAAGTTGCAGTTAAACATCAGTGGCAGAAACCGGACTACCAAATGTTGCAATGTTCAATCATTGAACTCAAATTAAAACTTCTGTATAGTACATGTTTGGTTGTTGACTTGAAAAAGGTTTAACAATCATAGTATAGATTGATATTAGCAACACCCCCCCCCCCCCACACACACACACAAAAAAAAACTAGTTAGAATCTGATTGTAACCATGAGCAACCTATTACGTAGCATAGATGGAGAAAAGTATTCAAATAGCTTTAAAGCATAAACCGCTTATAAGCTGTTCAGAAGTCGTAGTTACATATCAGGGTATTCCATCATGTTCATTGATTTAAGGAGGCAAGTCAAATCTGCCTATAAAAATGCATTCTGATTCCAGGAAACTTCTTTTGGCAAAAGGACAACAGATTTATTCCCCTAAAGCGATTAAAGGTGACACTAGATTAGAAAGTTGTGGAACAGTGAATGTTTAATGGGTAGTTGAAATTGCAAAAAAAAAAAAAAAAAAGACTTAATTACTGTGTCCTATCAGCCAATAAGAGAGAGGCTTCTAAATTCAGAATGCGTGTTCTAGGTAGCTTTGTTTTTCACCCTTGTGTTGACTGGCAAAGGCAGACAATGGCGATTGACTACAGAAACTGATGTGTACTCAACATTGAACAGAACATTGCAATCACAAACCTTTCTCTGACTCAGACTAAGCATGAACTTCGTACGTGGTGTTTTTATTTCACATTTATGCATGAAGGCTGAACTACTGTGATTCTGAAATGTAATTAAGAAAATGCAAAACATACCATGCTTACATAAATGTTTAAGAGTGTTCTTGTATTTTTTTCGTCAAATATATTGAAATTTACTACTATTTTGAAATTGTTTGTGATAATATTTATCAAATGTTTGTAAGAAAACAAATATACACAATGTCAATTTTATCCACGAAGATAGCGAATAATTTCAAAAAAATTCACTACAAAGTGCATAAATGTTCTGAAATATATATATTTAAGTGAATAAGTTAACGACTTATTATGAGAAATTTATATCTGAATGTGTAGATAAATCTGTGTTCAGCTTAGCCAATAAAAACGAAACTTAATCACTAGAAATAAAAATAAAATTCTCAATTAGAGTCTAACAAACGTACCCCAGAAATTAAATGGTTGATCTCTATCACATAAAAATCAGTTGATGGCGGTTACAGTTTTTAGTTTCTTTACATATATATCCAATGTTTCTTATCCATTGACACAACTTTCTAATCAATTTATTTAACTTCACACAACGGCAACAGAATCAAAATAAAAACCACCAAACTCAAATTCCAGAACTCAAAAGATTGTAATTGAACAGACATTTTTTCCTCCATTTCCTGTTAAAAAAAGAAACACCGCGAATTATTTCTCAGGATATCATTACACAGCGGACCTTATCTTCTTTGATTATTTCTTCCAATCACTTCTTTTTCGTAGTTTTTCTTTTGGTGCTGCTATTTCTCCACCAACTATCGTCTTCAGAAAGCTGCGTGTTCTGCCGCCATAAGAAGAAGACGAAGAAAAGAACTTTCTAAATATCGTCTCAAACTTGTTCCTTTACTTTTTTGATGGGAGCGAACTGCACAATGTTTTTCAAATAAATCTAATAGATATCGGCTCCTGGTTTGGGACTTATCCAGCTCCTATATCTGAGATAGGGGCCTTGTGGCCGTCGAAGAAAATGGCTTTTGGTCGCTGCGTCGTACAGAAGCGGTGTTTGATGGATGAGCCAAACATTGGTTACACTTACTCGGTTGGTTAAAGTGTTTCGTATAAGCCGCCATCCATCTTGATGCCGGTGACACGGTGGTACAGTTTATACTGAGGAAGATACCTTGATTGAGGACTACTGGATAGGATGGTGTTTAGATATTGAAAAACTGGAACGCGAGAATATTTGACAATGAAGTAACTTATTTTTAAAATAAAATAGAGCAGACTTCATCGTGTGTGTTGACTTAAACTCTTTGCCTTGTGAGAACAAACTTTTGAGTTTTTTTTTTTTTTTTTTTTTTTTGTGAAAGGGGATGATGATGGATTGTTTTACATAATGGCATATGCCTCATGTCAAAATAAGTAAATTACATCAAGAATCAGTTAATGGCAAAACAAGTATCATCCGTTAAATATTGATACCATATATAATATAATTGTCGTCATTAATTATTAATTACAAATCCGGATAAGAAATAGTTTGTGGAAAGTGAGTAAAAACGAATTGATAACACTTAATGGCTTACTAAAAACGAAGTATTCCATTTAGTGTTCTTCAGATGTAATAAAAATATTTATTTATTGTTGGAGATCAATACATTATTCCACAAAAGCTAAAATTTCCCTACATTTTTAGTGAATGATTTTTTTTTATTCATATTATTTGGTTTTACCACACTGGTTACTTAAGACTGTCTGAAAAAGATAAATTAATAGGAATAAAAAAATAAAACAGTTTTTCAGTAGAAAAGTAGCCCAACTTTTTTTTTATAACAACTTACGTTTGTAATGTTATTTATTAAGTTCAAAGTAGTTGTCCTCTTCCTCTTATCAATTGATACTTTCATGGGTTCACAAAGAATTATATTCTGCAAAAACTTAGATTAAAAGTCTATAATGAAAGAGAATAAACAACACAAATTAACATTTCGTCTCACATAATAGTGTAAAACTGTCTTAATCCACTCTCTATTCCCGTTTTCACTCCAAGTACAACAGTTACAAATTCGCAACAAAATCACGCTACTATTGAACCAAATCCTTATTGTTTGTTAGTGTGTAACTCGTAATAATATAATAAGCTGGAATGAAGAAAGTTTTTATAACTGCAATGGTCAGAAAGTAAAAATAATTTAATAACAAAAAAACAAAACAAAAAAAAAAAAAAAAAAAAAAAAAACCATTGCAAAATAAACTAACCCACACAGAAGCAATGATATCAATATCAATAACGTGATAATATGGCCGCTCCTTCTTCTTACCTAAGATGAAAGGAAATTCCGAATTCTGCTGGACAGTAATGCTAAAATGAAGGTAGAGTACATAAAAAAAAATTTAAAAATGGAGGGGAAAAAAAAATCCGAACGATGGCTATATCTTCGTTTTAATTATTATAGAATCTTCCAGTTTGCACCAAAATATTTTGTTTACGATTTTCTATATGTTTAATGCAAATTTTTTTCTTAGGCGGCTGTATACTAATAAATTTAACTAAATCCTTAAAAATTTCAATACGAACCCCTATTTTTTATGTTTTCATTCGTTTTAGAATACTTTGTTTACCCTAAATACCAAATTTCAGTTCATTATCTTGAGAAACGCGTCATATATGAGGGAACATGTTTTGCCCGATCTTGAGGGCAAATCTCTTTATAGCGGGCTGAATCGATCGTTTTGCATGCTTCAAGACGTAATCTATTACACGGTCTCTTAAAGCGAGTGTTTTAACATTTTTGCTAAAATATCGAGAACCAAAAGTCAAAATGGAATGAAAAAAAATTTTGAAGAGGTTTTCGACAATGATTATTCTAATGGAAGCAAAAAAATATATATGTTTCTATTTAAAAAAATTTAAAACTTGTTTTATCAATAAATAATTAATTATTAAAAAAACTGTTTAATACAAAAGTTACTTGTTATTTATGTTTGGCCTTAAGCAAACTGTCTATTGAAATAAAAAATACTAAAATATATTATTTATATAAGAATTTATGACCAAAAAAAAAACTCATGTTAACATTAATTTATAATTTTTTTTACATCGTTTAAATTACTAACCACGCATTGGAAAATTATGAAATTTGCTATTTAGACGTTTTTTTGGATTCTTAATCTAAGTATGGCATAATATTATGGGGTGGAAATTGAACTTTTTAATTTTTGGTTTAGTTTTAATATGTAGATGTTCCCTCCTGAGAAAAAAAATTATAAACAATTAATAAAGATCTTCCACAAATTACAATGATACTTAACTTTTGTCATTTCATCAAATAAAATACAAGATATAGCAATCGTTCGGATTTATTTTTTTGTGCACTGTACATGGTCTTAAGGCACCCACCTTTACAAATGAATTTATTATATTTGTTTACTAACGCTTTGAATTGATGTAATAAGTAATTTTTAGTTAATAAATTTAATTTAATTAGATTATTACATGCAAAATAGTATTAATAAATTTTGTAATTCATGTCATATTTTTTTTAATGGAGTACATTTCATTGGCTTACTTCCTTTTTATTTATTACTATTTTTAGTGTCAGAAAGCTATTATCTAAGAAGTTTTCTAATTCTTAGCTTAATATAAAAAGGTAATATTTTCATTCTGATTCCTTATTAAAATTACATCGTTTCCCATATTTTATGAACAAAATTAACCCATGACTTCTTTTCCTAGACTTATATAGTCATTCAAAAATGCATAATCATAATGAACCTTCGAAGCTCAACATAAGCGCACAAAAAAAGTTTTTAATCTCAAAAATCACAACAACAGTAAAAATACCGGTTTTGATGAACGTAATATCCAATCAGTTCCTGAAAGTTCTTTTTCAACCAGAATTAATCCCGAATCCCTATGCGCAACATGAACGCTGTTAAAAATTTACAGCCGTAAAAATCCTCCGCATCTCGCATACAATAACAACTTCCCCTCCCACAATTGCCTCAAATAAACCATCCAAAGCACCACCGGTCGCAGAACCATCCTCTTTTATCTACTTACACCGCGCAGTAACGCAGCCGAGCCATGTAATGTGCCCTATTCCCCCGGCGGCACCGTCAAATAGACACATAACAGGGATATTCTAAACACCGCACGCAGTAATCAGTTGCCACGTTAAAATGAAGATAACGTGCGTGAAACGCTAACGTGGATTTTGTTTCATCCGCGTATCAAAAATGGGGTTGTTGTTAGTTATTCTCTACCGATGAGTTCATTTTTAAAAAGGTTTTGGTGTTGTCTCAAGAGAAGGCTTTGGTTATGTGCTTCTTTTGACCATTATCAGCTTAGGTTGGGTTTAGTGAGTCGCTTTGAAAGTCTTTGACGGAGAAAGCTGCGAAATGAAATGTTGTTTATCGCTGTGAAAGCTTTTTGTTCGGCTTATGCAACAAGACATTGTGACGTATTTATTTTGTTGTGTATCACAGAAGAACTGAAAGCGTGTGTAATGTGTTGCGCTCGCTCTTTGTTAAAACACGTAACAGTGAAAGGTTCGTTTTCATGACCTTAAAATGCAGAAATATGTTTTGAAAATGTTTGGTATCAGTTCGCAATACGGAGATTATATTCTGAATTTTGTTTAGTATTTATAATGTTCATTAAAAGTATTTATTCAGTGTGCCAAATAATTTTTATTTATTATTTTCTGTGATACATAACACTATTCGGATTTGAATGTTGAAAAGCAATATGCTATTTGAATTTATGACAAAGTGGAATGCATTTTAATGTGTATTTTTATTTTTTATTTTTTTATTTTTCTAGTAGTAAAAAAATTGCATCACATTCTACCTTTTTTGGGGGTTTGAAATAGGTAGGAAATAAAAAATAGGGTTATAAAATTCTATGTAATCACTGTTTATCCAGTGATTACATAGAATTTTAAATAAATATTCTATGCAAATTAAATCACTTAAATTTTTTATAAATAAGATTTTTTATGAACTTAATTCAAAAAAGAAATCACGTCCCTTAACAACTTCCACACTTTCACGCATTTTATCTTTGCCTTATAACTAAATAAATTTTCTAATATTCTAATAGAAAATGGTAAAAGAAGAAAAAAAAAAAAAAAGAAAAAAAAAAAAAAAAAAAAGGTTTCAATGAAATCTACGTAATTTAAAATTCATATCACAATTGTTAAAAGTAGCAATTCATTAATACATTAATAAAAAATTTAATTATTATTCAAATACAAAATAAACTCATGCATATTTTTAAAAAAAAACGAAAATAAACTGTAATATATATTTTAATTTGAATAACTACCAAGATTAATTCAAGCACATTTTTAAAGCTTATAAGTATCAAGTAGGTAAATATAATTTTTATTCAGGAAATAAATTACACATGTTTTCAAACGTATTTGAATAATTATTTCTTATTGCTGTCAACTTAATACTTGTAACAAATTTTAACAGTGCTCTTAAAAATAGATTTACTTAATGCACATTTAATTTTTTAAAACCATCCTCTCTGCATTGCAAAATAATAAAAATGAAACCTTTAATCATTATATATTTTATCAAAGAAATTTATTAGTGTAATTTATTTATAATTCAATGTTACTTAAGGCTTTAATTTTAAACATGCGCTTCATAATCTTTCCATATGTTATCTAATATGCTAACGAATAATAATTGCAAGCCTATTTGCATAATTATTTAAACTTCTCATTCATTCTTCTTAAATTTCCCAAATAAATCCAAGTAAATAAAATTATTCCTGATACGAACATGGCTTCTAAAATTTCGTTTATAAAAAAAAAAAGTTTATCCATTGCTAGATAAGATTTTCAAAATTTCTACGTACAATAATCACACAAAATAGTCTCATAGCTTCACACATAGTATACATAAATTCATTTATTTTCTTAAAAGTTTTCTCTATAAGACGCTACTAAACATCAAAAGAGGTAAAATCTTGTGACAATAAAGTTACATACTCATTTCCGAGTTACATAAGTGGAAGCAAATATTTTATTACATTTTACTGACAATATGTAAATGTAAGGAAATCCATAAAGTAAATATGGGACAATATTAAATGAAATAACTTGAATTAACACAGAAATCTTTCATTTGAATACTTGATCAGATTTTTCGATTTTCATATAATGTTTCTAAACTCTAACAAACCGAATAATGATGCCTCATTTATTAAAACCTGAGTAGCATAATTATTTGCGAAGACTAAAAGATGACTTGAATAAATTTGATTAAAAGCTACTTTGTTAGCAAAATATTTACCGCTGCACTGGTATCCTTCATTAAAGTTCTTTTTATTTTAATTTGGTTGCAGGATTCTCACTTAAAACCGTCAAATTTAATCTAATACTTCAAACTCTTCTTTAAAATATGGTCAATTCCTTATTGAAAACAAATAAGGAAATGTCAGATTTGTACTTTGAATTATGAAGCAAATGTTGTAGAAATAGCTTCTGTATCTTTACTAGATATGTAATTTATGTCTGGATTATGATTAGAGGTCGGAAATATTGATAAAATATATATGGATACTATATCGTTGCATAGAAAAAAATATCGATATATCGATACTTGATTTTTTTTTTATAAGATTTTCAATTTTGTCAGAAACAAAGTTTTTCGGGCAAATTTCTACTTTTCATGATCGCTTTTTTGTAAGGTGACTACTTTTTCAACTGAAATATATCTATTACAAAAAAAAAGTTATATTTCCGCTTAATTGGTGCAGTGACTTTAAGAAAAATTTAGATAATTTTCAATAGCTATGTATGGCAAAATATTGAAATTGGTGCCATTTTAACTGTCTCTCAGCCAAGTTCAAACTTTAGTTCTGAAGTTTTTGAAAAGGTAATAAAAAAATCGAAAAAAAACATGGAACTACAAAACAATCATCAAAAAACTAAAAATGTTTGAAAATATCGATATATCGGTGACTTTTATCGATATTTTTAGTATCGATATTTTTTCTGAAATATCGATAAAAATATCGTCGTATCGATATATCGCCGACCTCTAATTATGATGCCTATCTTAATTAAAAGAACAAAGAATTTAATCGTCACACCCACCAACACATACGATTCCATTGCTAACTGGTTGAAGAATTCAAAAAACGAAATTTAACAAAAAAACTGCTATTTTTCAACTAACCATTCATGAAAAGGCTTAAAAAAGTATTTTCAGTAAAAAAATATAAAGATAAATAAAGATTTTTCACTAGCATCTTGTTTCAACGATTAGAAAGTTTGAAGAAAGAATACGATACACTTGATGTATAACTTGAGATTCAAATACCATTTTAAATCAATTTCAGCTTATGTAAAATCATTCTGGCATTTTTGTGCGATGTATTCATTAATTTTATTTGAGTGTTTCCTTATTTGTTATATAATTGAAAAATCATTTATATTTGAATCAATCTACATATTTCTCTTTATAAAATATTTTTTATTTATTTCTTCTTTAATAAATAAGCTTTCATTTCAGTTCATACATTTTTTACCTCCCAGAAGGAAATTTCTTGAATAAATATTCAGCGTTTAACTTCTTTTTATACCTCAAATAAATATTTCTTTCAAAATTCAAATAAATTTGTGTACTTGATATCTTATTGTTATTTTAATAAATGACTTTGATTAAAAATGATTAATTTTACTAAAACTATACAAAGTTTTCTGGGACTAATTTCTTAAACTACTTGTTAAAATAGTTTGCTGTTTAACAAATGAAAATTTGGACAACTTACTTTTGATATCCTCTATACTTTGTATCCTTTACTAACACCAGTAAATTAAATTTGCATACATAAATACAAGATTGAAAATTTATCGGGGCATTTGAGAATGAATTACAAATAACAATCAACCACACGAAAAACAATAGCACAATTGCAGTTCCAAAAGAATCTTAAACACTGTTGATCGCAAAGATTTTAAGTACTTCCTCCATTCAAAGCAAAGTATTCGAACATTTCATTTGCCAGTTATACTCAGAAAATTGTTTTAGGCTAATTCTTTAACTTAAACAAATAGCCAAGTCCTCCGACAGTAAAACAAATAAAAAATTAAATCACTTCAGTTCCTTTTCAAGTGTGTGGTTTGTTAAGTCATTCTACGAGGCGATAGATCGCGTTTAAAACTGCGTTCTAAGGAATTGCTATTGACTTTCGGCAATTGCTGGAAGAATCTGGTTTAAGAGGGAAAAATCGGCAATGGAATCTTAATCAATGTTTACTTTACCTCTACATGGAGCTTCAATTACTTTTTAAAGAACTATCGGATTTTATTTTCAGAGATGTTCTTTGGCAGAGTGTTGTTTAATCCGCTTAGTATCAGCCCTATCTGAACAAATTAGTTTTGTTCCAATGAAATTGTATGTTATTCAGATTAAATTAACTTCTTGCTTAATTCTATAAATTGTGAATAGATCAAAGCACGGAAATTAAGTGGCTTCAATTTTGTTTGGTTGTCGAAATATAAAGTTTATTTCAGACAAACAATATTAGCTTATTTCATATTGTATTTACAGCAGATTCTTAACTGACTTAAACTGAGATAAATATAAGATAGCAGTTTTAGATGCTACAATTAAAAATATCAAAAATATAAATTATATTAAACGCTTTAATTCTCCATTTTAACTGTTGATGCTAAAATAATTAAATCTTTTCAAACTAGTTTTATAAATAAAATAAAATGCGTCAAATTCAACTATGAAAGTTTATCTATAACACTATTTAATGCTTTTTCATTTGTTTATTTAAATTAATTATACAAAAATACATGTTATGGGATAATTTTCTCGACTTTATTTTAACTAGTTGAGAAAGAAATAAAATCTGATAAAATCAATTTAGTCAATAACGATAGTATTTATTTCAAAGAAAAATTACATTTTCAAATACTTCTTCAGAAAATAAAATATTTAACTATGTATATACCAAAACAATAAACATGTAAACACGATTTAAATAGAATTGCAATTTTGAACAAAACATTTTAGCTAAATTAGATTGCGCATTTTATTTGTTTATATTGAAAGTAATAACCATTAAAATCTAAAGAAGAAGCATATCTTATTTTCCTTTAGTATTGTAGAGTTGGTGGTTTTCAGATTATCTGGCGTCGTTGGCAACACGAGGGCTATAATGCGCGGAAACATTCGTCATTAGACAAGCCAACATACATTTACAAACACCCATGCCTAACTCGGGACTCGAAACCGCAACCTCACGGTCTAGAAGCTAGCACGCTAACCACTATACAGTTTGGTCGACAAGTATTGTAGGGAATTAGATTAAATTATAATCTTCAAAATTCATTGTCAAATACAAAAACTTTTTGATTGACTAGTTTTTTAATGGAATTCATTTCTTAAGAAAATATATTTTCGAGACACAGTTTAAATCTTCTTTTCATACATAAGTTTAAACAATTTTATAAATTTTCTTTGACTCTCTTTTTTAAATAGCTCGTTTAAATTGCAATTTAGTATCAAAATTGAAACATCATATTTACGTGTGCTTATCTGCATAATTACAAACATAAGTATCACACATAATTCAAATTCCTATTTTTAATGATACAAAGCTTCTAAATATGAGCAATTCATTAACGTGTTGCTTTCGAAAATTATATTTTAAAATGTATTCCTATTTATTCACTGCAATAAAGTATTATTCTAGAATATTAAAATGTTCGACAATCAAATGATTGCATTTGAATAATTACCAACATTCTGCTTCACTTTATAAAAGCTGATTTGACTGTTAAACATACATTACTACATAGCGTCATATATTAATGTAGATTGCTCAATATATGCTACTTGATTACTTGGGTATGCAAAATACGAGAAGATGCATTTGTAAGAGCATTAAATGAATTACAGAATTGATATTAATTTAACATTCGGATAATAAAATGTTGTTTTATCATTTAAAGCAATGTAAATATTATTACATGCAATATACAGATGATTGTACTAACTCCAAAGTACATATTCACGAACTAATTTATCTCTATAAATTGAAATAGACTCTTGCTTTAATTTCTCAAAATTGATTTATAACTGCAATCAATATATATAAAATCATGAAATCATTACTTAAATATTTGTTTTGCTTAAATCTAATTATTTTCTAATCAATATATGTATTTAAGTATAATGTATAACAAAACATGATATATCACGAGAAAAATTTTATAGTTTTGAAAGTGTAGTATTAATGAATTTTTACTAAATATTAGTTTAAATTTACAAAAGAAAGTTAATTTCAAAATAAAATTTTCTACTTAATAAGTGAAAAATGTTTTGATGAAAGGTTAAAAAAAAATTATCATAAACCATTGAGGCCATTCTAGAGTCATGTTGTTGTTTTTTTGTTGTTTTTTTATATATATATGCATTCATTATAATTAACTCTTTTTAATTATTGTAATAAAAATATTTTTAGTTAAAATTATGAATCAGACTAAAAAGGAATAGATTTTCTTTTACTACAAAATTGACAGCAATATTTTATAAAATTTTCTAAATTAAAAAAGTTATTCGGAGCATCATTTAAAAAAATATTATAAAAAGATATTCGAAAAAAAAAAATAATAATAATAATAAATTTATAACATTTCATAATTTCTAATTCATTTTAACATCTTAATAATAATCAAATAAAATAAGAATAATTGTAAAAATACATCAATTTCATCTATATCTAAGTTTTCAACCATTTCACAAAAATATTTATTTTAGATGCAATGAACGGATTTCATTTATCGATCCACTTTGAATTTTGCTCTATCGATCAACAATAAATCAATCTATTTTAATCTCTCAATATAACATTGCTGTATTTTTTATTACATTTATATCTTACTTATTTCCAGCAATCTCCTTGGTGTCCGTGTGTGTTGATTAAGTTTAAATTTAGTGCACTGAGCAGCGATTATGCTACATCTGCTGCGTCTTGACGATACTTGAAGCGAGGATACCGATGGTCAGACAGACAGAGGTGGTAGAGAAGGAAATGCTGCAAAACCGATTCACTGGTAGTACTTTAACAAAGATCTCTTGAATGAAAAGAGCTTGCTGCATTTTCTTTTCTCACGCCTTTTACAGTCTTCACGTTGCCATCTTGTTCGCACTTAGTTTTATTTTATGTTCCTGACATTTTCTACTGCTTTATGATTGGAAAAAACTGTTCTGCTTCTTTGTCTTTGAGTATGTTATTTAGTAGAAAATGAAAAGTTTATAAGTTATTAACACACATATAAATGTATGTATGCACATAATCGTTAACATGCCAGTATCAAACAAATCTAAGAAATGTGATTATAAAGTAAGATTAGTTACATGAAACATTCAATTTATTATTTTTTTTTTAAGTAACGCACAGCATCATTTGCAATTTAATATCTTTCACTAACGAATGTTTGTATTTTTTAATGATATATTTGTCTAACTTAGATTAACATATTTTAGTACACAACCAAAACCTAAATTTTTCATCCAAAATGAAATTGTTTTGGGGACAAAATGATACTTGAAAACCCAAAAATAAAAGAGAAGATATGTAAGGAAATATAACATACAAAAATTTAAGAATGAAACTCTTACAACTCTTATCGAAAAACACATAAAACTATATGAAGAGATAAATTTGGCGCTTAAATCAATTATCCAGGTTTTGGGTATAGGTTTTTTATGACATTATGTTACTAAAGGCAGAATTTCAATAAAGAATTCTTTTATCTATCGTAGGATGAATAGCAAGCTAAATACAAAGTTGTCATTTTTAATTCATTAGGAATGCATCAGATTATTTTGCATCTCCTTCCATAAAGTCCACGCATTATTTAAAAAAATGAAACGTAGGCTATTTGTTTCGAAAACAAACCGATTATTTTCTATCAGGTAGTTTTATTCAAAACATATGTCCGACTTCATATAATAAAACGTAATTTTTAATTATAAACTTCGGTACTGGCATATTATCCCACCGACCGTTGGCGACAAAAAGTTTAAACTGCCTCACCTGCTCAGGGGTCCAATTTAGCTCAGACTAGCGTAGGGACCTTCTCGTGGAATGCCTTAGCTACACAAAAGACTAGGCATTGGTCCAGACCGATCGTTTCGACTGACTGAGTGAATTCATTTAGTGATAATCAAACGATATAACATTGTACTGACATTTCAGATAGCAAAGCCATTTAGTTTTGGAAAAAATATTTTATTGAAAAGTTCATTTATGGTTTCTGACATCTCGGCAATGAATTTAGCACACATTTGCATGAAACGAATACTTTTTCAAGAATTAAAGATTCTCGCACGTGTTTTTATTACTTGGAACGTTATAATAATAATGATAAACTTTAACACTGCACTCACTTGCAAGGTATAAGTTCAAGCGTCACAACTGATTTTTAAGCAACTTCGAATGTCAAAATTTTAATTTTATTTTGCACAATTCCTAGTATTTTGTAACTTATTAAATTATTATATATGCATAATATTCAATTTCAGAAAACATTTTTATGCCGTTTTTAACAAATGTCTCTAGCACTCTGCTCAAATAAAACTATATTCAGAGAAATTTGTTGCCAAGGTATCTTTGTATAATATAATATATAATTTTATTACTACACAAGTGCATATTCAAATAACATGTAATTGTTGTTCATTTCAAAATATTTTGTAACATATAAGAGTAATCATCATTTCTAACACGCAAAGTTATAGATTATAAACAAAATATAAAGTATAAAAATTTAAGTTGATGCAAATTGGCCACACAAACAATTTTCAGTTTTAAACTTAAATAATTATGAGTTCTTCAGTATACATGATATCCATAATTGAACTGTATATAGAGCCGCATAGAGCATGCTCAAATGAACATTTCCTTAATTTTGGTATTGTTTCTATTTAAACCACGGACAATTAATATCTGAGGAGAAATAAATATCAAATTTTGGCCAGCAAAAATAAATATGGCATTTCAAAGGCAGGTATGAAAGAAATTTTTACCTCCAGAACATCAAACAGAACTTGTGAATGAAGTTTCAGACCAAAGAAATCTAATAAATTTTCAATATCTGAGTGATTCTACAAAGAAGTAGCCGATAAAGTGTGTTTCACTTGGAAGATTCTGTGGTATGATTTTTTAATGGCACGAGAGTCAATTTCAAGGTAGATGGGGTTTCCATTCTTAAGAAATGTTTTCAGCTCCACTGAGAGGTACCAATATAAGTACTCAAATCAATTGACAAAAAATTACAAAGTTCCTAATGAAATTGAAATTTTTAAATTTTTTCCTGTCAAAAATTTACAAAAATATTTGCATTTAAAATGTCAGGAAAAAGTAAAAATTGTTGAACGAGTTTTTCTTAACCTCAAAGTTGCAATGAAACAGAGAAACATACTACTTACTGGAATGTGGCATTGTCATATATTTTCCCCACCTTCAAGAAAGATAAGCAGATTTTTCTGCAGTATCTCAGAGCCATCAGAAACATTTTCATAGCTCCAACTTTTAACATTGAGCATATTTTTGCTCTTCAATATGAATAAAATAAAAGATTCTAAAGTTTTCAAGAATTTTAATCTTCAATAAATGGTTTTTCTTTCTATTTTAACTTCAACCTATTCAAAATGTATGCATTTAATCAAATCAAAAAGCATCTTATGGACTCAAAAATTTAATAATCAATGAAAATCTGTTAATTTCTAAAAACCACCAACTGAAACCGTACCAATTTAATACTTATTTTATAATAGTTTGTTTTCTTGTATGTAGTTTTCCTAACCTTGTATTTAATATAGAACTAATCATGAAATTCAGATATATAAACTAAACAAGTTTAAATATTAACTTTTTAATAGAAAATGTCAATTAAACAGCTTTTTATCGTAAATATTTAAATGAGAAAGTTATTCGGTAAGATATTATTTTAAGCAGTAATGAATTTAAATACAAAAAAAAATTGATAAAATAAATACAGATTTTTACATTAACCCATTGCCCATAAAATTGTAGAAACCTAGACAATTTAATTAAAACAATAAACATCAACAACTTCCCTCAAGACATTCCAACAGTACATCCACAAATCAAACATAACGCAGGCAACGTTTCAACCCCAGACACTTATCATTTATTTTTCATGTCCTTAATGGTTTATATCTTATTCTTTAGCTAATTTGAGAATTGCCCTTCACTTAAAGAACCAGACATGATTCCCAACAAACAACAAATTATCAACCCATCACGGAACCCAATTTCTACAGCACTCTCGTTCCATTCAGTCTCTAAACACTTCTACGCCCCATCTCACCAACAAAATGATAACGACCTCCACAATTACTTTCTTCGAGACCAAGGTTAAGAAGTTGTTATATTTTTACACACTTCCACGTGGACTCTGGACGGCCGTTTGCAAAGTTCAACGACTATTGTTCTATGTGAGGGACAATAAGTACAAATATTCTTCTGACAGAAGCTTAAATACAACAAATAAATACAAAATGTATTTCTCATTTAAAATGTTCCGACAAACCTCTTTTTTCTGATGTGGGAAAGAAATAAGTAGAAGAATATGCAGATATTCAGAATATATACTAAAATTTAGTGTTAAAAAGTTAACGCTAAGTTTATTGTAAAAAGTTAATTTTATCAACCTAAACTTCAATTTTAAAACATTTTGTTTGGTTGCGTGTAACTCAAAACTTTTACAAGATTCATGAGAATTGACTAATGTACAATAAAAATAAGTCTTACGAAAACCAGTATATGCAGAGGATAAAGATCAAATTATGAGGGTAGCTGCACACAAATGATCAAAAAATCATTATTTTTAATATTATTATTTTCTAAAATTATGCTTATATCTACATTCAGTGGAATTTTAACTTGTATTGTAGCTATTAAAGATGTGTTTTATTTATTTTTAATATTGTTTATTATGCTCAAAATATCACTAAATAATGTTTTCACTATATCCTTTTTTCTTGAAACAGGTTTTTTATCCAAATAGGAACATTTTCTTAAAAACTACACATTCAGTTTTCTTAAGACTTTGGTAATATAATAACAAGATATTTGCAATATAATAACCAAAAAAATATAACCAATATTAAATATTTTAACCCATGTTTTGTGCATGAAAAAAAAACTACTAAAAATTTTAGGTTACGAAAATTGTAAAAATTTTAGTGTTTTTGAAAAAAAGTACATGTACTTATAGATATTGTTTAAAAAAAGCAATTAAGCTTGTGCACTATAAATTCATGGATTAATAATTGAAAAAGATTTCTCAGAATGCATAGCAAATGAATTAAGTGTTTAGAGTAATTTTTTTTTTTTTTTTTAAATTTTTTTTTTTTTTTAATGGTCCTAAAAACAATTTTAATATTAATAGGATAGGGACTCAGTTGTGTGCATCTGCCTTTTACGTTTACTGGATAATCAAAATTGTAATTTATTTTCTAAATTTTATTGACTGTCCAATTAACATATGCAAGTAGTTTTAATCCCCTGTGAGCAATGTTTTTTAATAAGTTTATTTTTAAGGATCGCGAGTCAATTCAGTACACCCTGTCATAATGCTTATTTTACTTATATTCCAATACTAATAAGTTGGATTTGTTGTGTGTTTACGGCGCGTGCAATTCTATTTTAATGCATGACCAATTTAATATTAAAATCCTCTTTAACTCGTCAATTTTAAACACATTCACATGACTTTCTTGTATCAATAATAAACTAAGACATATTTAGTAATATAGTTTTGGAATAAAAAAACTCCCGATAACTGTTACGTGTGAGTTTCTATTTTCAATGAGAGCAGATACATGACATCCGCTATCTTGATAGATAGCCTCGCGTCGATTGTCAAGTTGTCTGGTGGGACTTTTCCAGAAAAAAACCCACTTCGAGATACAATTAAGGGACAGTTCTTTTTGGAACAGCTCCTTAAAGGCATACCTTCATTTACTCAATTTCTGAGTTAACGATGTTCCGGAGTAATATGAATCTTGGTATAGGTCTGCTGTATAAATAAACTGCTGTACTGCTTGTGCAAGTCTTTCGTCAGAATATCTTCAACTTACCAACGAATTTCATACATGATTATAACCTATTATATTTCCTAATATTCAGCTGGAAATTTTTAACATTTCTAAGAGTATTTCTTAACCTTGTTAAGACATACTGTAAATTATTTATTTTTTTTTTGTCTCATTCGACATCACTATGAATATTCTTCATCGACCCAAGTAGCACTGTGGTATTGGGCAATGCAGAAAACAGGGGGTTCTGAGAAGATTAAATATTCCATGCTGAAACTAGAATATCGTTCCCAAATATAAGCTTTCTTTTAAAAAAAATATATTAAAACCCCTACAAAACATATTTCTTATAAAAATATAATTTAATTTTAAAACTCTGCATCAACGTTTCAAAACTTGCATTATATTTTACCCAGCACTGGACGAGATTGGCCAAGATCCATAACAACAATGGTCCACATCAAGACTGGTCAGTTTTGAGTGATACTGGCAATCGTATGTACGCTACTAGGGTTTGATAACAACAAACAAACGTATGAGAAAACCTCGTTCATAAAGCAACCTTGCTTTTAGGCACCTATCGGAGGTGTCCTACGTGATCGGATACAAAAATCGGCTTTATCGCCTTAAATTCCCGTCACATACTGCATCTAACGATGCTGAATCCGTTAAGTAATAATGTCGACCACTCGCTCTGATTGCTTCTTTGTCCAATCCAAATCCTATTTCAGGGACACGGATGATAAAAGGCCACTTTAAAGCACTGTTCTGTTTTATTTACTTTTAAGGCTTTGTAGACTGTGCGTTAGTATGCAAGAGGAGTGAATGAAAACATTATCTCACTTGGAGTCCTCTTCCTATTGTTACGAATGTTTGCTTATAGTGCAAATATTGTGCATATTACATGGCTTATATTTATACGCGGACTTTATGCAAGACTTGATTTTGAGTCCAGTTACATCGTATAGCAATACTTGGTGGAAATACTTGGGTTTGTAATCAAACTCAATACACCTTTAAAAAGAAATTTGGAATTTTCCACCCCATTATAAACAATTATAATCTAATTTTCAATTTCTCACAATTTTTAGCAGTTGATTTTGACGTAATCATGCATAAAATATATTAGCAGAGTTAATGCTAAACTTTAGAGAGGTGACAACAGATGAAAATATTTCAAGCAGTGTTATTTAACAGCATTTTTGCGGAAGAATAGATATACATTAAATTAATCTACAAGTGTACCGTTTTTAACCTTACATTAAGTAACTGTAAAAATAAAAATAACAAAACATTATTTAAAAAAATAATTCACAAATTAAGCCTCACAGTTAACAATGATCTAAAAGTTTTCCTTTCGAACTTCTCTTACAAATTTCCAGACCAAGTTCAGTACGTAAAGTTATCTTCCATATAAGTAAATAAAATATCACATTTCTCCTGATGTGAAAATTTTTCATTGATTTTTATTTTTCCTTCGGATATCATTTATTCATTTATTTATGATTTAATAAAAGATATACTAAATTATGCAAATATCTATTCGATATTATTAATTCCATATGGTGAAGTATAATTTCAAACTCTCCTTATATAAAGAAAAGACCCGATTTCTTGTGTTAAACAGCAACAATTTCTTAGCCACCATACTGCTTTGAAATATTAAAAAAGTTTTGAATAAAAATCTCATAATCAAATTTTATTCATGACGCACAAGAACTTTTACAAAACCACAAAAAAAGTCTCAATTCTCAAGTTGAGTATAATTTAAAAGCGCAGCTTCGGGCGCTGTTACTGTGCAGAAGGCAGGTCGAAAGTAAAACTTCTACCTGTGGTTTTAAATAACATAAAGTGTACTTCTTTCAAGTTCTTCTGACTTCCAACATTGCTCTAAAATGTTTTATTCAATTCCGGAGGCTCGTGAGTGGTGAATATTTGACTCAAACTTCTCTATCTCGACGGAATTTATCTTTCCTTTCGTGGTTCTGTCCGTACATTCTCTTGCATAATGCCCCTCCCTTACTCAATATAACATTTATTTTTCCTCATACAAGTGAAAACTGTTTTTCTCCGGATAAGCATATAATCAACATTTCCAGAGATGTGACTCTATTCATTATGATTCAAGATTCGTACATTACTTATACCATTCACATTTGAATTCATCGCAGTAGTGTTGTTCCTGAGAAGTGCTTCATCTATATTTATCAGAATATAAATAAAGCTGGATAATGAAATAGCATACTCACAAAGGCGCCTATGAAACACGTTGTTTACAACTTTAACACTTTTGTTGAACAAGTGGTGTTTCCGTCCATGAATTGAAATGTGCTTAAATTGAAATGATGGTTAAGTATGTAATGACAAATCTATTTTAATATCACTTTTAATTTATTTTTTCTTTTAAAGTGTATCTTATATTTTAAATTCCTTATATATTAACACGTTCCCTCATTAAGGGTTCCACGTTTTGATACTCTACATCAACACTTTCCAAAGACATAAATTACTTAATAGTCATTATTTATCTTCTTTGTGTCAAACTTATTCAATTTCCCAGGAAGTATTTTAGTTTCTGCTGTGTTAACAAAACCCAATAGCGCTGTGCTGCCTGGGAAGTAACTGAATAAAAAATTTCAATGGCTTCAAATTGAAAGACTATATAAGGACTCTCCACACACTGCTAATATGTTCCATATGATCTGAACATTTCATTTAATTAAAATATAAAGAGATGTGGAGGTTGGTTTTGATTAAACTATCCCTGATTAGAGTAGGGATCCTTAATAAATCAACAGATCTGCTTCAAATTTTATTTCATTATTTTTGAGCCCATAGCTTAACGATATGTACAAAATAAACTGGTTGAATTGTAACAGTGACTGTCACTAAAATACTTTTTCGACATAAGTTTCTATTACTGTACATCAGATCCATATACCAAGCAGGTACAGTACGCAAAAAAAAAAATCCGAACGATAGCTATATCTTGTATTCTAATTGATGAAATCACAAAAGTCAAGTACCTTTGTGAATCATGGAAAGTATTTATTGATTGTATACAATCTTTTTTATCGTGATAGGTCATATACATATTAAAACTAAACCAAACTTTTAAAAGTTCAATAGTAACCCCATAATGTTAAACCATATTTAGATTTAGAATTAAAAAAACATGTCTAAATACAAAATTTCATAATTTTCCAGTGAATGGTTAGTAATTTAAATGAGGTCAAAAAATTGAAAAATTAATGTTAAAAAAAAAATACTTTTTTGGTCATAAATTCTCAAATAATTCATATATTTTAGTAATTTTTGTTTCAAACGATAGTTAGTTTGTTGAATGCCAAACATAAATAGCAATAAAATTTTGCACCAAATAGTCTTTTCATAATTAATTATTAATTAATAAAACAGGTTTTAATTTTTTTTTATCAATAGAAACGGGTATTTTTTTTATTATTATTATTATTAGAATTATCATATTCGAAAATACCTTCAGAATTTTTTTCATTCCATTATGACTTTCGGCTCTCAATATTTTAGCAAAAATGTGAAAAAGATCACTTTAAGGGACCATGTAACAGATTACGTCTTGAAGCACTTAAGCGTTCGAACCTTCCTGGCTTTAAAGAGATTCGCCCTGAAGATCGTCCAAAACATTTTCGCTCATAAAGTATTCTAACTCGAAAGAAATCATAAAAAAATAGGGGTTCGTATTGAAATTTTCAAAGATAGAGTTAAATTTACTATGTAAACAGCCCCCTAAGAAAATAAATTGGCATCAGACATATAGAAACTGGTAAACAAAACATTTTAGGGCAAACCGCAAGATTCTACAATAATTAGAACCAAAGATACAGCCACCATTCACTGATTTTTTTTTTTTTTTTTTTTTTTTTTTTTGCGTACTGAACATGTACACTTTGGCTACGGGATTTTCCTCACATTAAACTAAACAGCATCAAGTGACAAAATCCCTATCAAGTAGAATATTTTCAACAAAAAAATTATAAAAAGTTGGTGAATTTGTCAAGAAAAACTTGGAGAGAAAATATGTTCCTCAATAGCTAAATTCTCTTCTAATATCTCTATTAGGGTATAAGATATAAATTTCTTATAGAATAACAATGGATGCACTTCGTTAACCGAAATTTAAAGCAAAGCAAGTTTAATTTTGTGTAATATTACAAATATTATAGATAGCTAAAAACTGATATTGATATCTGTGGAATTTATAGTTTTCTGTGGCATTTTTAGTTGTCTGTGGCATTTATAGTTTGGTCTTAAGAATATAAAATTGGTGATTTGCGTTTGTTTAGATTTCGTTTTCGTTGGAGAATGACACCTTTCATTTTCTATATCATTCGTGTCTGTAGCATTTGACATTTTGTCTGGAAATACTGACTTTATTTACTCATTTAGAAAATCGAATTTAAGTTAACTGTCAAATTCTCTCAATATTAATATAGTATAGAAAGTAAATTATTTACTGTTGTATTCAAGCATACTTTCTATTCAACAAATATCTCTATTTGAATCTTTATTGTAACAAATGTTGAAAAAAAAGTCAATATATTAACTACAAAATAAAGTTTATGAGTTTTTCAATATTTTAACAGGGGTATTGGGCTTGGATTTATCAAACTGTTTAATTTTTTATTTCAAATTTTTGACATTATTTTACAATTTTATACTCTTTCATTACATATTCTTCCATCAAAAATTTCAATCTAATTTAAGTACTGAATAATTAACGAATGAATGTAGAAAGAAACGAGGGATGTGGAAAGTCACACAACTTTCAATCACACAATAATACTGACTTGGATTCGTGTCATCTACAATATTTATATTTTCATCACTCATTTAGTAAAAATGGGCAGTTTGGCGATATTTTTTGTACGGATCTTTAAAAAAAAATGATTTTGGCAATTTACTTATCGAAAATTATTATATTACCCTTACTTATAAATGAAACTGAACAGAAAAGAAAAACCAATGGTTGATGAGGTATGCTCAAGGAAAGAGAACTCTGTGTAAAAGCATTCGTTTTTCATCTGTTTTCTCCATTAAATTTTTTTTACGGGAATTTCGGAGGCGGGGATGTTTAGAACACCTTAAGAGGCATTACCACAACAATTTTGAACAAAATCCTTCGAGGCGTTTTTTAGTAATTAAAGAAAAACATAATTTTTTCAATGACAGCTAACCTATGCGAATGAGCGATTTTGACAAAAACCTTAATGGTACTTTGCAATAAACAAATAATTTTTAATAATAAATTATTTCCCTTTATGCTACACATTTTTAGTGACAAATTTTCTTCCAGGACAAGTGTCAAAAAAATCTATTTTTCTTTTACATTTTCAATACCCTATGTATACATATGGGTAATTGAAAGTAAAAAGCAAACAAGTTGTTTGTTTTTTCTTTTTACATTCATTCATACAACATCGCGCATCAATTCATTCCATGTACCTCATCTTATCAAACAGGTCTTATTGAAATATTTTAAGGAAATCGCTTCCATTCAGGACGAATTATGTGGTAAAACACTACTCATCAAATTTTGAAAAATATTAAACATTATTTTGTAGAATTTACTAATTACTTAAAATATATTTTATATTGTATAAAATTTTTATATACAAGATATTTGCATAATATAGCCGTTACAAAAAGATGTGCTTAAAAAAAAATTAATGAAAATTGGGTTTGGCCACACGTTAAAATCTTTTCTCCTCTATCGATTTTTCAAATAAGCTTCACAATAAATTTTAAATTCATAAATCTTAAATACGTTTACAATTTAAAGGGGGGAAAAAAAAACTTCCAAAAAAAAATAAAATACTCGAAAAATTCAAAAGACATTGTTTACATAAAACAACTCAGTCGAGAAAATATGTTATCCGAAAACAAATGCAAGGAATATTTTACGAAAAACATTTTTCCATCGCTCTGGGTCGAGCAAAAACACTACTCCGCAATCTAATCAAAAATCTATGACTCACCAGGTTGAAAGGAAAGAAGAAGGTAAGCTTGCTCGGTGAAATATTGGATATCCCTTGAATCGCCATTTTTATTTTCAGAATATTCCAGTGGTATTTCTTATGTATAAAAAAAGACCCGTCCGTAATGTGGAAAATCAGAACTACGTTGAGTTTGTGTTCTCAGAGAGTGCCTAGACCTCCAGAAGTAATATATATCTAGCATCGCGGGAACACTTCCAATGCTTGTTTCTTTTATTGTTTCATCTGGCGCTTTATTTTTTTATCTTTTTTCAAATGGCTTCAAAACAAATGTATGAAAGTCTTCAACAAAAGCAATAACTTCGAATTCCTTTATTCTATGAGACTGAGAAAGAATCATGAGCTATGGTATTATGCTATTGGTGCTACAAAACAGTGAGCTTGCCTAAGACTTTCTGTATGAGCCTAATATTAGATGTATGTATTTGAGGCAAGAAAGTTGTGATAAATTTTAAAAAAAATAATGTATTTTAAGAGTGATGATAAGAAACTTTTTTAATTCTATACAGTAAAAGAATAATTGAAAATAGAAACTAAAATTGTTTTAGTTCGAGACAACTTATCTTGACCTCGTTGAATACCCTGTAGGATGGATCCCTTAGCGTAAAAGATTTGAAATGTAAAAAGATTTTTTATATTTTAAAACTTCAAAACTATTTATGGTACATTTATATCATACTATATTAAAAATGTATTATATTATTTTGTATAAACATATGAGTGGTTGGTTGTTTTCAGATTATCTAGCGCAGTCAGCAACAAGAGGGATATAATGCGCCGAAACATTCGTCATTAGACAAGCCAACATACATTTACAAACACCCATGCCTAACACGGGACACGAACCCACAACCTCGCGGTTTAGAAGCTAGCACGCTAGCCACTATACCATTCGGTCGGCTAAACATATAAGCGATTTTTATTAACAAATACAGTTACACTTGGCCCCCTTTTAATTTTGGAGGAACTTTCTTTTAAGTTAAATTTATATTCTTGTTTTATATAAAGACAAGTTATTTTTTAAAAAAATTAGAGTACTCTATTAATTTAATTTCAAGAAAGTATGCACATTAATCAGAATACTTAAATTTAAATATAACGTTGAATTATTACTTAGCTTTATCTGTCTTTTCTAAGTAAAAAAAAATTAGCCGCTGAATATTCATTGAAATAACAATAATTTTGGGCCCTTGTTCAATGTTAGTGTTAGGAAATATAAATTATTTCCTTACTAGTTAATATTTTTAATTATATTAATATTTTTAATTTTCCTTACTAATTTATGTTTATAAGTTAAGAAATTATAAAATGTATCTTTGAAGATAGGGGGTCGGGTTGCATTTGTTTGCAACTTTGGGGGGTTGCAACTTTTGGACATCCTCCCACTATTATTCACCACTTCTGCCACTGATCTTAGACTTCTCTCAAAGTCAATGGGACTCGTAATATTACTGTCCATATGTAACAATAAAACTTTTAAAGCTGCAGAAGTAAAGTATTATCCAAAGAAATATTATTAAAGAAAATATCTTGCTTGCAGGAGTTGTTTTACGCAAGAAAAGCAGAATTGTTTTGATGGATGTATTTTTCTTCAGATTTTGACTGAAGTTGTTTTTTAAACTTACTCAAGACAAACTTGTTTGTACAAATGTTAAAGAATAGACAGCTACACTTCAAACTAAGAATAATAGTTCAGTTCTACTGTAAGTTTGTAAATTGTAAACAGGGAATTCATAAAAATATATTAGTAAAGTGGTTGTGAAGAATTGGGACCTAAATTACATAAATGACGTTTTTAAAGCTAAAATGGTACATGATGCGACATTTATCTCATATATTGGATCAAGTTCAATAATATTGCGTACTTTTATAAAGGAGGATTTTGAATAATTGTTTGTAAAAAGCTCTTATAAGCTTATTTTTATCAACTAAAGTTTACATCTTATTGTTGCAGTGATATCGAGTAAAATAAAAAAAGATATATATATCCTTTTCCTTCCTTCAATTTATATTTTACCTCTTTAACTATTACACACGTATGAAAAAAAAAGGAGGGTAAATATAAGCTTTTAATCAAAAATTATATGCATGAGTATAAAACATTCCTCATTGATACACTCATATTAAACTATTACAGTAATTTATAATGCATTAAACGATTACAGTAATTTATAATGCCTTTGTGGCATTCATATTGCAATTCGCCAACTGGTGTAAAATGAGTCATTAGTTCATAAACTAGAATCTAGAAGACCATGATTTTTTTTTTCCCAACATAAAAAATTTTTCAAAACTTTTAATTTTCGATGTAATATAAGGATTTGTTAAGAGAAGTTCAAGCATATTTAAATTCTATCAAACATTAAGAAAATCATCTGGAGAAGAGAATAAGATTAACGATCATAAACTTTAAGACTAATGTAATTTTATAATTGAGGGACTGAGAAGCAAAGGCATCTAGTAAATGATATTTCTTAACTTTTGAGAAAATGCACTTTAAAGTTTCTTATTTATATTAAATTCTTCCAAAATTATTTGTTGTTGAAATACTAACCTCTGTAATGGAGATATCACTAGCTGTTTTTGCATATACCTATTATGATTTTTTGATTTTTTTTTAGTATATTTCTAGTTTTAAATGCATTTTTTACTCCACTCATTAAAAAAAATCACTTGGACCCCTTTGCTTCTCAAGGCCCTCAATTGTTAAGATAGGGCTCATGTCAATTTGCGACACGTTTAAATATTTTTCTCTATCAAATTAAGTGGACCAAGAGGAAGAGTACTAAGATGGCATGAAAAATCGGATCGAGCCTAAGTAGACTCGTCGTTAAAGTTAGTATGCAAAAAGTCTTGACATCTGTTATTGAGCAGCGGGGAAAGAGTTTTCTGTTTTTCCCAAATTAGTGAGGCAAATGCAATGAATTTTCCTCTTAAAAAATCAACCGGAAGGCATTTTCCTCTTTCTAACAGGTATTCATCAATGATATTCTGTGTAAGTGTATCTCTTACATCAGAACGTCCCTATTGCAATCAACCAACAAATCAAAATGCCTGCTATGTATATAGATATAAATGAAAATATATATATATATATTAATAAAATTGTCATTCCAATATTATTTATTCAACTATTAATAAATATATTACTTGAAAAGAATGAAAGCATTTAAAGTGAAATATTAAAAGTTTTTTTCAGCGAAAGTAAAAACTATATTACATTTATCCGTGTTTTTTTTTTTTTTATAATCTTCTTTTCCTGATTTTGACACTTCGATTTACAGTATGTAAACTCACAACACCAGATAACCAGTTTAGTTCAAGAAAACTTTCAGCGAAGAAAAACTTACCATTTTTTTCGAGCTCAGACTACAAATTCTTTTCGTTCGACTCTTGTATTCTTTAAAAAAAAAAAAAAAAAAAAAAAAAAAAAGAACTCCATCTCGACTATAGAATATTCTTCATGCAATGGCAACCACAGACAGGATTCGAAGAATTTTCCCCATTTTACATTTTACATTTCCTCCGATTCCGCTGGAAAGGTAAAGTCGATCACGAAACTCGTAAATTTTACAACTCCATGTCTGAATCTAGAGATGGTCTTGAAAATTCCTGGAAAATCGATTTACGCAGACATGGTCAAGCGGCATTCAACGGAAAACTTTTATTTATGAAATATATATAGAGAACATAAAGTAAAGGAATGTAAGATATAAAATTAATTTTTACCTTTTCATTCGTTTAGTTTTATAATAGAAGGTAATTTTACTTAAATATTTAACTTAACATTTATAAATTATCATACAGTTCAACATAAAATGAACTTTAAATTAAATCATAAAAATAAGTCGTTTTGGAAGCTTAATAATAAAATGATATAATTAATTACTTTAATACTTCTTAAATTAATTTATAAAAAGTTTGAAAAGCAAAGCGTGACCACTTTAATTGCATTCTAACTTTGCTATGCATATCTCTTTCAACTCATTTGATACTGCGTAGATACAAACAGACTCACCAATGACTGCTTTAATTATAGTAACTAAAAGCTCTTATGGGTGTATTTCTAGAAAGAAATTTAAATAACTTCCCAGAAACACTGGTGGAATTTTATGTCTTTGTACTAACCTCATTGAGACCTGTAAGCTGATGAATCACACAAGTCTGAAATACTTTAAGTTAAGACTTACCAGATTAAAAAACTAACTTCTAATCACAGATATTTGTTCTTCCGGGTAAAACTTCAAGTTCAATTTTGATATAGGAAAGTGTATCGACTGGACGTTTCATATTTCCGTAGAATTTATTGTTTTGTCTGGAAATATTTACCTCAGATGGACAGACAGACATAGAGCTTTTGTACAGTTTTCTCACTGCTTTAGTACACCTTAGAAGCTCAAATCAAATGAACTAGCTTGAATGACAAACTATCATAAGTATACCAAAAAAAAAAAAAAACAGTGCGTAAGTTTATTCAAATAGATAACTTCATTACAATGCACAAAAAAATTAAATGAATTCAAACAAACTAGTGGATGAAGTCCTACTTTCTTTCCACGATACATTTTAGTTGAAGAATGTTCTAAACCTTCTCATCAAAAAGACCATCAGCATGTTCAATTGTTAAAGTAAAATCAACAATGAAGAAGAAGATCATAATGGAAACTTTCTCTGAGAAGCATCCCAATTGGGGTTGGCTCCAGAAATATAAATCCGTGCCCGTTCGTTCAGTTACGTGAATTACAAAAATGATAGTTCCAATAAATTCCCTTACTTTCCACGCGTTTCCTCCCCCAATCCGCCATGAGAGATTTGGTGAGCAACTCTGGCAACAATCCAGAGAAAGCTTTGATATTATTTTTAGAGGAACTTTGCTTTTAATACACCATTTCTTATCTAAGAAATTCGACCAAAAGCTTTTCTTCGAATGGGGGAAGTGGCAGAGGGGGGGGGGAGGGGGCTTTTCCCTCCAGTAACGAACGATACATTCCCTTAAAGTTACAGTATGTTTAAGTGATACACAGCTTTTAACGTTGTTTTGCGCTTTTTGATCCCTGAATTTCTGGCGTTTATTCTGCGCTTAAAAGAAGAATGCTTTTATGTTTCATACGAACGTTGCGCCATTTTTTGTTGTTGTTGGGTAATAAGCGATTGTTCTGGGACTAGAGCTTCTTTGAGCGTCGCACTGTCTGATGGGAGAAGGTTTCAAAAAGAGTTTGAAACGTGATGGAACTCTTGAAAAGTTTCGTGGAGGTGGAAAAGAGAAATGAAAGCAGCCAAGTATGTGCCATTTACTGTATGATTTAGCTCGTTCCGCTAAAGATCATTCTGAAAAGATTGAAGGTCACTGCTTGTTAGAAAAAAAATTCAATTCCAGTTACACCTGAGATTAAAAAAAAATTGGTTAATATAAATAAATGGCAATTCTTACATTTGGTATTTTCGGAAAGTCAAGACAGCTTTTTACCATGTAAATAAACTTAAATGTATCTAATAAATTATGCTTCTATACTTAAAATTTGTATGAAGTGGTTGTTTTCAAATAGATAAACTATAATTAGAAAATGGTCGAAAGACGATAGACATTCAATATTTATTTAATAAAACCGAAATTTCCAGGAATCATCACCACAACTGATTAACAAAGCCACTTAAATCAAAATAAATATACAAAATCCATTTGTATTAAATCCTTGTAAGGTCTCAAGTGTTCGGGTGTCAAAACATTCAGGTAAAATATCTGAACTTCCACGATCACAGAAGGAACCCTTATTCTCTAAAAAAAAAAAGATACAACAGTCACGACCATTAATAAATCTGTGAAAGAAAAAAATATATAAAGAGAAACCAAAATTCATCGAAGCTTTTCTTCTCTATTCCTAACTTCAATTCGCAACTCTTCTAATTAGGTTCAGATTGCAAAGTTAACAGTCAATATTTGTCCTTGAAGCTCCATAATGCCACCTCATGACGAAGATATGACCTGCTGTTCGTTTAGAACTTATATACAATTTTCTCATTGTCTATGTAGTTTGCATCTCAAACCTCTCTATAGATATTCAAATTAGAACATGTTCCAGATGGCTATAAAAAGTTAAAATTAATATGGCAACAAAAGTAATTACGGCAACTTAGATATATTCATATTATAATATATAGTATGTATATATCATAAGCGATAGGAATTTTATTACGGCAACTTTCCTATGTTTATCTCTCAAATACGTTATATATGTTCATCAAATTTCAAACTAATGCATTGCTCATAAATCTTCAACAATAGGTAATTAAGAGTGGCTTACAAGCGACGCGATTGAACTTTTAATAAGTTTTCTTCCACTCACGTTTTATACATTTGCTTTATTTCCATTAAAATGCTCCAAATGGCTACAAGCAATTAAAATTTTATTACGGAAATCTGGCTATACTCATCTTTAAAATACGTTACATATATTCATCAAAATCAAAACTAATGTATTGCTCATAAATCTTCAACAAGTCTAGCTTACATGTGACTGAACTTTAAAGAAGTTTACTTCTTTCTACTTTATCTATGTGTGGTTGTGTATATACTCATATCATCATAATACAGAGATAGAATTATGCTGCAAGCTCATGTGTGGATGCTCAAAATGAATACACTCTCCTCTAAATTCCCTTCCACGTGAGTGGAAATTTTTAAAGTAACCTAATTACAATAATGGAATCATTGTGCGCATTGAGAAATTGATAATTACATTTTCTAGTAGCGACTCCCGAGTAAAACCCTATTTCTTCTGGGTAGGGCATTAAAGCGAACCACTGAAGGGAATGCATAATGCGATATTGATTCGCGACATTGCAGGAATATTCATGGCACTGTAGAAAGTTTCGTCCCATTTAACATCGGGACGCAATTTAATTTCGAAATTTTAGACGCTTCGAATTTTCTGGAAGCTGCCATGTTTCGTTGGACTTTGAATGAGGTAATGGACTTTTTTATCCAGGAATTATTTTCTTGTTAAAGAACAACTTGGAATTGATGAAAGAATTGAATGAGGGTTGCGCAACATCCATTACCGTTAATTGTAGAGAGGGATCCTTAAGTTTCAGTTATTAAAAAGAAAGATGGGAATTCTGTTATTCATAATGTTAGAAAGGCTTGACCTAATTGGCTTATGGAAAATGAAATGAATGATGTCACAGATATTGAAATAATTTGATCTGAAGAGCAATTAGTTTTAAATTTGGATAAAGAAGTAATGGAATTTTCAAAGAATGTACCCCTATTTCTTTAAGTATGTGAATTCAATTTTCAAATAATTTTTAAGATAAAATTAAATAATGCAAATGAAATGAATGGAGAGATAGTTTTCGCTTTTAAAAAAAGTTAAAGCATTAATAAATTGCTGTACCGGAATCCTCACATCAAGTATTTGAGAAAAATTCTGATTTTCTATTTAATTAGAGTATTATAGTTTAGAAAAAGGTAAATACTCTTCAATGATTATGCATGACATTATCAGGCGCACAGTTACTCTTTTGTTAATGGGCACTGATTTCGAATTCTCTGATTTCATTTTATTTAATTGCTTTGTCATCATTTTCTGATTTCATCATTTAATTGCCCAGACTATGACGCAAAGATAAATTATTTTCTTACGGAAGTAAATTTTCAAGTATCTTAGTTATTTTAAAATCACTTCAAAATATCTAATAATTGCTGTGAAAATTTTAGAAAATATTAATTATTCTCTCAATTTACATCTTAATTTGTTTCGTTAGCATAACGGTCAATTTCACAGAAATTTATAATATTTTAGTCTTGGAGAAATCTTTGAAACCTTATCCCCCACATGTTAACGAGAAAGGGAACCTTTAACTTTAAAAAATACAATCTCCATTTTGATTTAAAAAGTATTTAATAAATAATTTTTAATCAGGGTTTTTTTGGGTTTTTTTTCCCACAAGCATCATTTAAAACATTTTACTTCCATAGTATAGTACTTCTAATAATGTATTTGTACTTAAATCATAAATTTACTATTACAAACTACATTTGAAATTCAAAATTGAAGATACCACTTGAAGTTCTTGAATAGAAAATTCCGATGAAATGTATTTAAAATTGTATGCTTAACCATAGGGATTTAGACCGAATATCGTTTTATTTTTTAAGTGTTCTACTATTTAAGTAAAATAATAAATAAATTGTAATAAGGAGGATGTATATAAACATTCTTCTTTAAGAATAATTTATGACCAATATGCATCTATATAAGTTTCTTACTGCTTGCTTTATTGCTACTTTTTTGTTGACAACCTTGTTCGTTTGTTTAAATATCGGATTCAACGGTTGATTGTAAATGAATATTTGTCATGTTGCCACAGTATTAAAAAAATAGTAAACAGCGTGCTCAACAAGAAAATAAAAGCGTAGATGAAAGTTTCGAAAAAGAAAATGCTACATTAAATGCTGAAAGATATCGTAAAAGCAGCCTGGCATGCGATGGGAGTGTTTTTGTTGAAGAAAGCGATATAGATTCTATACAGGAACTGTGTTTTTTCTGCTCTGCCTACAAATGGAAAAAGCAAATTCTTCTGGGAAATACACTAAATGTGTCAATGAATACAATAAAATAAACCTTACGCTCTTCTATTAATCATGACACGAGAAAAACTATGCTAAAATCTATTATAAAAACATCTATTTTTTTAGAAAGTGAAACGAGTTTGGCTTGTATGGAGAACCAACGAGAATTGTGTAGCAATCCCCGGGTCGGAGAGAAGTTAGCAAGCTGGGAGAGGAGCCTCTAGTATCTAAAAAAATTAACTGCGGGCTCAAAAGTTGTAACGATAAAAAAATTCAAAATGCACTATCGCTTTCCACAGTAAAAAACAATTTGTTTCACTTAAAAACAGAAAACTGATGCTAAATCAAATGCCAAAACACTCCAGTAAGCTAAGTATTATTAATTTATCTTTATATAAAAAGTCAATTTTTTTCGTTCGCTACATTTGAAATCGTTACTCATTTCGAGTAATATTTTAGAAACTAATTAAATTATTAATTCAATTATCTAACATAAATTAAAACAATTTTTTGGTACGTAGTAACATCTAAGAAAAAGCACAAATCGAAAAGTCTTTTTATCAACCCACTTTACACCACTTTCCTCCATTACATATCGTTGCCATATAATCTATCACTTCACCTCTCTGAACATTACATCAAAATATCTCGTTAAACTTCGCACCTGATATTATGCTAGTTTGAAGAGAGAACCCCTTATTAATCCATCATTGTGACATTTTAGTCAATTCACGCCTGAGAACTGGATATCTCCTTGCACAAAGCAAACCCGCTGATTATATTGTACTTCGGAATAAATTAAATTTCGAACAACCTCCTTTGATGATTTCTATTAAAAACATGATTATTGAATTCAGGAATAAGTATATTTATGGCAAATAAAACATATATTTCTAATCGAAGACGATTATCAATGAAATCTGATCTTTAAACTATTGTGTAAATGAATCTAGAGTTTAACGATTAGAACATTGTGTGTTGGACTGCTTTTTTCGGCAACGCTCTTGTTTATTTCTTAAGAAAATAACGGCAACACCATTTTAAAAATTCCTCAGGTGTCCTTTATTTTGAGAATCTATCTACACCCACCTGTCATTCCAGCTAATTACATTATATCTATAAATGAACTTTATGTACGAGATTATTTGTTCAGCCAATCACAAGCTTGTGATTGATTGCCCGTGAAAGCAGTTAAATGTGGTGTCGCCATGTGTATGCTCCATATTTAAAGTATTTGCACAAATGCTGTAATATGTGAAGTCTGCAAGTTTCTTGAAAATAAGTTTTACTCAAAAATGAAAAATTATTATTTTAAACCTAAGCAGAGTTGTCATAAAATTGGAAATCATATTTTGTTTAATTTTAAACATTGCTAATATAAAAAATGGTAATATGCATTTAAATTTGCTCTAGAATTCATTATTTTTTTTACTACGTAAACGATTCGTAAATAAAGTTTAGCCATTCGAATGTAACGTTCTCTTCTTTTTTTTTTTTTTTTTTTTTCTTTTTTTCTTTTTTTTTTTTTTTCGTAGAAGCGTGCAAAAAAAAAACTAATAACTTCAAAATGATTTTTGCTTCAAATTCTACAAATAAATAATAATTAAAAACATTTTTGTATTTTCGCAATTTATAAAAGTATTATTCGTTGTCTTCCGTAATTATTCGAATAAATTGAAACGAGTTCTGTTGTTTTATTGGATAGAACAAAATGTTTATTTTTTGTACCAACTTAGAATCAACGTAAAGAACATTGATTGATTTTCGATTTGATTTTAAAAACTCGGTAATTATTTTATAAAATGGTAATAAATGTTTTTGGAGATGATTTTTACATGATATTTTTTCTCTTTTTTTAGGTAAGTTTGAAATTTCTTTATTGAATTTCTACGAATGTTTAACATTTGGATGAAATATTGAAATCTTTGCAGGTAAGATCTTAACTGTTTTATGATGTTTACGTATTTATATGGTAATATAAAATTATTGTGAAGTGAAAGCTGTTTGCTTCCATTAATAAAAAACTGAAATTTTAAAGTTGTTTACGTTTAAAAAAAAATTAAAACAAAGTATAGAAGACGTTCAATGATTTAAAAAAATATTCAATTTCATTTCAAAAAATTTTCATTTTGAAATTTTATATCTTTTTAATCTTTATTTCGTTAACAATAATTTGTGAACCTAAATAAAAACAATAATATTTTTGCGAACGATGTTCGTTTCACTACAAACTCCTATTTTTCTAATTCAAAGCCTTACACTGGTTTAATTTTATGGAAATACATTTTAAATTACAATTTTAAAAATATTTTCAATTATGCTTTGTATTTTCATCATAGCATACATAATAGTTTTGTGCAGCATATAATTTATTTTAATATACTCACATACTCCGTGTTATTTTTTATTTAATATAGCCTTTACTCTATATTTTACTCATATCTTTTTAATTGATTTCATTTTATTCATATTAATGCATTCATATTATAATTTGTTATTTTTATAAAGTTTTATGTTATTTTATAAGTTATGTTATTTAAGTATATTTTTAGTTGTAATATCTACAAATTATATATTATTTAAATATAATTTTATACAAATTCCTGTCTCGTGATAATTTCACTTGTGCTAAAGCATTCTCCAAAATATCTTTAAGAAGGCAATATCAAGATAAATCTTAGACTCCATCAAAAGAACTATGCAATTTAAAGCAAACCAAAGGATTATTTTCAGCACACATTGAACGACGCCCAATAAAATTTCCCCATTACTTCAACAACTCTAAAAGAATGAACAATCCTCACTTCAGTAAAAGCTACAGAGACTTTAACAGGCTTAAATGAGTTTGTAAGTAATAACGACTGAGAAAGCTCGAAACCGTGATATAAATTTCCCAACCACACTATCTGTTTTGAAAGAGACAAGTCAGATAAAATTGTGTTTCGCTTTCTGAGGCAGTTAATCTGGAAAGGGACTGCTCTAATTGGATGACTTCCAGTAATTTCATTAACCAACAAGCCTCGAACTAGGTTATTGCCCTTGAGTTAGCTGTGAAAGTGCTTTTATTACAGGTTGGTACGAATGCTTCTGTTATTCGGGTTGGGTAGTTAGCCAGAGGTGCACTTTGTTATGTTTACTCTTTTCTTCGGTCGGATTTTACTTGGATTGAAATCAAAGCACTAGGTGACGATAACAGAAAAAGTTATTAAAATCTCCAGACATTTCAAAATTCTTAGCCTTAGTTTTTATTTGAAAAAACCAACATCGTATGTTTTGTTCGTAGTGTTATAGAATATTTCGGAACGGACTCCCTAACTTTTGAAATTCGAAACTGTGAGAGACTAGAAAAGGAGACTGGTTGAATATTAGATAGACAGGTACGGAATTAAATACACCGGGTTTGTTGTTGTTTTTTTGGTTTTTTTTTTATTATTATTATTTAGTTACAATATTGAAATGTGGCTACAAATTGTTAATATCTCTGTAGCGAGTCTATAGGATATAAGTCAAAGCCCTCACTCACACATTACTAATTCTCTATTTTCCCGTATGGTCATATCTCTGAAAATTGGTACAAATATCAACAACGGCGAACATAGAAAAAGTAAGCTGTTCCGATCTTGATTAACCCACTTTATGGCGTCGAAAAGGGGTTAAACGTTAAAACGAGGGATATTCGAATGTCCCACTTCCCAATTGGTCACAACTCAGAAAATTGGTACAAATGTCAACAAAGACAATCATAGAAAAAGTAAGCTATTCCGGTCTCGATTAATCCACTTTACGGGGTGGACAATGGGTTTAACGTTCCAAGCGAGGGATATTCGAATGTCTCATTTCCAATATATTCACAATTGTTAATTTTAGAGCAAATGTCAACAAAGGCATGTATAGATAAAATAAGGTATTCCTATTTTTCTAAATTAATTTTGCAGGATCAAAACGGAATCAAACATCTGACATGTGGAATGCATGAATCCATTTTTATTTCTAAAATGCACATGGTAAAATTTCTTAGCTGATATTCAACTAGTCCGAATATAGTAGAAAAAATGTATCGTTTCCTTCATGAAGAAAGACCCTATAATCCTTTTACTGGATAGTGTAGCCAAAAAGATCACTTTGACAGATGACAGAGATTTTGAAAGACTCCGAGATGGATTCTCAATACACCGTATTCACAAGTTTTGTTTATTGCGAAATCCATCCAAATGAAAATGCGTCTCATTGGTAAACCCCGTCATCAAACTTACTCTTATCAATTAATTTGGCAAAAGCAGGTATTTGAAATTCCACACCTGTCTATCTCACGTACATCTTATCTCTTCTTTCTGCCTCTCGCTATTCCACAGTTATGTCAATTCTAAGTTAGATATTCTTTACTGAAAGATCCTTTTATCTTGTTTGTGTTTATGAGGGTATTATCTAATATTAATGATGTTATCTGATTCTCGAAGGTTAAAAGAAAGCATCCTAGTATAAAAAAGTTTGGTACTCTGCAATCTCTAATTTCTAACAAAATATAGATAGGATCGTAAATGCGACCTACAGACTCACGTCGATCTGAATTTTACCTACTTGAATTTTTGAGAGTTTTTTCCCATTCGAGATGCAAATGGTTGGTATTTACGTATTGATGGACTTTTTGCTAGCGACAAAAATTCAAGCCACCTGGTCCGAGCTCGGACCAGCATCATGGTCTTCCCTTGGAATGGTTCAGCTGCACAGCATTCGTCTGGACAGACCATTTTCACAGACAGAAGAGTACCCATTTTGAAAACTTTTTTTCCACCAACGGTCAACGATATAATACGCAACTAACCAGTGTTTTTATAGGTTTTACATTTAATGGGCTATTACATTTACTGGATAGAGTACATTTAACGGGATAGCTACAATGAATTTTCTAAAGAACTACTTTTATTTAGCATTGGCTTTTTATTCACCCAGAGTTAAGGTAATTTTTAATTTTTTAAACATGAATAAAAATAATAAAATGATTACTAGAATTGAGAAGTGTGAAATTATGTATTTTTAAATTGCATGAAAACTACATCTAACACCTTTTATAATTTCATAAAAAAAGGTTTCTTAAATCTAGATTTTTTAGTTAATAAACCCTGAAAGAAACGGATAATGACGTTAATCAACCTGGAAGCAATATTTTATGAAAATGACCATTAAAAACTTACCTCTTCTAAAGGATATTGTTCATTAATATTCCCAAATTAAGCTTCCTAAAAATCAAAAAGTGGAGAGTTAGGATAAAAAGTCATTTTTTTAGTCTGTATTTGTCATTGACAGGGTCATTAACAATTCACGATTAATTATAGGAGATTACCCTACAAAATGATGACATACATCATTTTATACTCATAAGTAAAATCCATAAAGATGCATGAAATATTGCCTAATTTGCTTTTTAAGTATTTACTTTATATTGTTTGCATTATGCATTTAAACAAATACACATAGATGTAAACAAAAAAAAAAGCAACTTTGAATTTTTATTGTAATTTTACTTTAGAAAGTAATTTATTTTGTATAAATATTTTTCTAAGAAAAAAATGCTTGGTAATTGTATGAAATAAAACAAATCTTTTTTTTTTTTTTTTTTTTTTTTTTTATAACTTACAGTAAAAAGCAGAATTAACTTTTGTTTGCCTTTGCAGGACGGCTACTAACAATTATTTTCGCCAACTTAATCACCTTGGCCATATTGATTGCATCTAGAAGTCAAGTGATTTCGACAAATCAGGGTAAAATAAGTAGTTCAAATTATCCAAATCATTTGTCTTGTGTCGGGTCAAAACTCAAATATTATGTTAAAATCTTTTTATATCATATTTGTTAGTATTATATGAATTTTTTTATTCCTGCTATGTAGCTATTTTTCCCTTAGCAAAATTGTGATTCCATTAAACGGGATCGTAATTTAGAAATACATAACCAAATCCCAGTTCAAAAATGTAGTAAAACGTCTTATTTTATGACGTTTACAATCTTAATACTCGGAATGAAAAATGTAAAACATTTTCAACTAAAGATAAATAACCCATAAAAACAAAGATTTTTTTATATAAATCCTTCATATGAATTGTCAATTTTTATATTCGTTATAACAGCGCCGATTTTGTAAACAGCGTGTTCTTGGTGGTTGCATCTAATTTTAAATATCAAAGACATTTCTATCAGCAAAATGTGAGGCAAACTACGTTTCAAAATATATTTATTATAAGTGACCGTGAATTTATGCTCTCACATCCAAACATCATTTATTTCTTCTGGTTAAAGTAATTTTATTATTTATTTATTAAAATAAATTTTAGCAACATGAAAGAGTTTCAACATTGATCAGTTTAATGCTATTTTAAGGCGATTTTATCACGGCAAGTTGGTTTATTAGTATTCCGTAAATTTAACCTTTTGGTGACAGTTACGGCCCCAAAATTTACTAGAATGCATTGTTTTTGATATCGAATCTATCTGCTAAGTTTCAGCCCGGATGGATGACGGCAAGAGGGTTAATTAGGCCTCAGCAGATTTGACCGCCATAGACAAACTCACAAAATCGAAGTTAATATAAAGGATTTAAAAAATAATTCCAAGTTCAAAAACGTATTAAAACATCTTATTGTATGACATTTACAATCTTAATACTCAGAATGAAAAATTTTAATCATTTTCAACTAAAGTTAAAAAAAATCTTCAATTTAATACTAAGTTTGATTGTGGTAGCAACTATCCCTAAAAGACCGCTTTTATGCATTCTTTATTATGAACATTATGTTCAGATACGAAGAATGTACAATTTGGCGTTATTTACGACGTTAATCTTGATAATTTGTGAATTTGGCCTTATTAACTTCTGCTAGTTTCTACACAGATAAAAATATCCCAAGTTATTAAGTTTAACGATATAATAAAATCGAGAGTTTCGCGAATAATTTCATTTGTCGTTTAGGCTTAACGAATTGCAAATTTGCAATGGGTCGTCATTTCCATGACTTCATGTCATGTATTCTAGTCTAATGAGGAGTAAGAACTTATTTTGACGGGTCCTTTCATTTGAGATACCGTACGTGACTCGGTAAATGGCATTTTTGTGTAGTCATGGTAACTACACAAAATGTAAAATGTGCACCTTTAGAAATAATGAGTTTCTGAATATTTTTATAACATTTTTATTCATAAAAGTAATCCCAATTTGATCTTTAGTGTTTTTGTTGACCATTTTTAATTATTTCTTCTTCTGGAGAAAGAAAACATTATGAGTTCATCTGATACACATCTTCCATGGAATATATAACTATATCTTTCAGCATCCTTTTTTCAGAATAATTATATGAAAAAAATATGAGTTACCTTAAGTACAAGAATAAATTATATGAGAATTTCGGTACTTGCGTATTATACCGTCGACCTTAGTTGCGACAAATAGTTTGCTAAATGGATTCGTAAGTCCATCGAAACAGTTGGTCAGGATGGATGTCCAGCTCACCACCAATTTCAGGCATTCAACAGAAAAAGCCCGACGCTGGTTCGAGCCAAATTGGATCTCTGATGATGCCAAACGGTTCGAACATTTTGTTACCAACATAAAATTTGTCAACGGTTGATGGAATATTACTTAACAACAAACCAAAATGTACTACTGAGAACAACCCATATGTTTAAATAACGTTAAAATTACAGTAGTAAGAACCTGTGGTCAAAATGGAGTAAAAAAATACCAATACATGTAGGAAGTATTATTGAATAATTAAAAATAGATTTTGTCTTAAAATTTATTAAAAGAAGATGTAGCTATATCTTACTTCACTTTTATTGATAATTTATTAATTATAATACAACTGGATATTTTAAAAACTATAATATAACTGGAGTAAAAATAGTCAAGTAATACAAGAACAAATTGTAGAAAAGGGATTTTGGAAGATTGGCCAATTTTGTCCGAAACTCGAGCATAGTTTTAAAATAAACGCTTTTTTTTTAATAAACATATCAAAAACATTACAAATCATACTTTTTGTCCACGTCCTTTCTCATAAATAAAATATAACTGTGTTTTAAAACTGTGTATCAACATTTAAAAACTTCCAGTATGTTTTATTCAGCATTGGACGAGATTGGCCAATATGTGTACGGCCTGTTTACAGCGTTCCCCGTCGAGATTAGGTAATTTTGAGCTATATTGGTCAACGTTGTTACCTGCCTATGATAATATTGTATGAATTCTCACGTCATAAAAAAAATCCAAAAGGCGACATTTTTTTTTTCTCCATTCAATGCAGCAAACGATATAAAAAACGCAAACCATACATCTTCAGTTTTCAAATCCATTGCATAATACAAACCGATATTTTTCCAAAATATCAGGCCGACCAAACGGTATAGTGGTTAGCGTACTAGCTTCTGGACCGCGAGGTTGCGGGTTCGAGTCTCGTGTTGGCATGGGTGTTTGTAAATGTATGTTGGCTTGTCTAATGACGAATGTTTCCACGCATTATAGCCCTCGTGTTGCTGAAGGCGCCAGATAATCTGAATACAACCAACCAACCAAAATATCAGATGTATGCCGTATCATTTTATTGCCGATAAGTACTTATCCTACAATATAAACTTATTTTAAATATCCACTTCATCCACTAATAACATTTATCGTTTTTCAGTCAAATAGAATTGTATAGCCAGGCTTACTTTAAACATCCTAACAAAGTCTCCAATTATCCGAACAATTGCAAACAAGGTATTCTTATGAACAACTTAATTCAATTTATCTTTCTCCCGGATCCGTTAATTGCCGAATAATCCATCCCAAAATACCTCTGAAGAATATTGCTAGAATAAACCAGAATGTTCCATTGGAAGTATTTGTCGATATCTGCTTTTCAATTTCTCGAATAACTTCCCTATCCCAATGATTGTCGCTGTCAATAATGCTTCTAGCGCAAAAAGACCGTCGTTGTATGTGGCCGGGTTTGAAACTTTTCCCGTGAATAAATTAAGCTCAGTACAGACTTCATTAGTAAGTAAAGAATACATCGTTTAAAATAATCGATGCTGGCAATCGATGAAGTCGACGTGTACCAAAGACCTGAAGCTTACGTTCCGAATACTTCTAGTTGTATGTAATTAATCATTCACTTGTATGGGTAGCTGCGTTTCTATTAAAACCTTCTATTATAGAGACTTTTAGAAGAGTGTAAAGTTATAACTTATGGACAGGGAATAACCCTTGCGATTAGCTTTCTAATTCGCATTTTCCAAAACAAGTTTGATTAATACGTGAAAAGACATAATTTATTAAAGTAAATTTTCAAAATCCAGTTTAACATGTATAAGCATTGGGGTTGAACACCATAAAGTAAATCAGACCCAGGAAGTAAATATGGATAAACAAAAATGGTTAAAATAATAATGTAGTTATGAATATATATCTATATATATATATATATATATTTGTATTATTATTTTTATTTATTTGGGATAATGTACTAATTAAAATAATAATAAAGTTATTCAATTTTTAATTTTTATTTATTTAATTTTATGTGAAGAAAAGTTATTAGTATATTTATCCAGGTACTTATAAAAGTGTATAAATGATAATATAAGTAGTATCTTATGTTATTTAATCTTTTATTTACTGAAAAGACTTATAAGTGCTAGTTTCTTATGTTAATGTATTCATTTAAAGGCTGTGAAACACATTGGAACTTTGATATCAACTTCTATGAAGTTCTCTATGCAATTGTTGGATCACAGCACAAGTTATTTCTCTTTAAAATTAATTATCTTGGCCTTACATCATCTTATATACTTGGCTCTAACGAACTTCCAAAGAGAAATAAGCTTGTTTATCATCCAACAATTGAAGTACGAACTTCATAGAAGGGAATTTTTCAAAGTCCCAATGGGGCTCAAAGCGTTTAAATTTACACAGTACTATGAAAAAACTGAAGGGACTTATAAGTCCCGTCAGTAAATAAAGAGATAAAACTCAAATTCAAACAAAACAACTTTTATCACGAAGGTTGCATAACAAATCTATTTGTAAAAGTAACTAAGACCATTTATTGTATGTATTTTAGTAAGTTATTTTAAAATACATTTCTTTTTAATAGATGAATAGCATATATGCAAACCAATAGCATTCGAAATTACTTTAGTAATTAAGCATCCTAAACATATTGCAAAATTGGATAGTAACTAAATCAGCTAATATGAACTCAGTGGTCAACTTATTACACAGACTTTCAGACTTTCGCAGTACTTTGTTCGGCTGTCTCTTTTGTTTAATATTGGATCGGTTAATTCAAATCCATCTATTCACACACAAAAAAAAACTTATACTACTTTTCTAAACACATAGTCCTTTGTTTATACTTTAAACATCCTCTACTAACAATAGTGTAGTAATATAACTAATTTGTATAAAATTGCCGTCATTAACTAGTGAACAATATATTTTCTCCAATCAGTGTATAACCATATTATCACATAATATATACACAAAATTCCCCCAAGGTTTTGTTAAAAAGCATTGTTTTTAATAAAGTAAACTAATTATTCTACAAATATAATGCTATGTAGAGTTAATTATGTAAAAAATACAATTACATATGTTTTATACCAGCTTTTTATAGTGAAAAACAATTAAGAGAAAATATCACCAGATTACTATAGGGATTAGCAATGGTAAAAATAAACGCTTTTATGAAGCAGACCACTAAAAACAACTCTCTTAAAATACCCTAATTTGTTTAGCTAGCTAAAAAACGTTTAAAAATGCATGTGGTGGTCCATGGTATAAGCAACGAAATTTATTGTTTCTCTTTTTAAGAGAGTTTCTTAAAGAGGATCTCTTAATTAAAGAATGTTTTTCATAAAGACACTACAAAGTACCAACCATTAACCTTTTAGTATGTATTGTACTGTATTAAAACAATATTGAAATTAATCTTAATCTAGTATATCCTTGGTATATCTATACGGGAAAACAGGTGAAGTAAATATGTTATAAGAAAATAAAATGACTGAATATTTCTATCATGAAAACGAAGAAAAATACATTGCTCAATGATCCCTTGTTTAAAACAAGTCCCCATATATTTTACTGTAAGTAAGATATAATTATGAATACTTTAGAATACAATAATTTTATTTGGATTTCAATAGAAATTATCCATATTTCTTACCTTGAGTTGATAAGAATATATCCTAAGCAATGCTAACGGATTACTTTTTGTCTGTGCGCTTCAACTTTTAACTGATACAATTAAATTTTGACATGAAGATAAATTTTGTGAAATTCATAGTGTTGCAAATTTTATTGTCATACGAATGATGACACGGGTTTACAGAGAATATTTGTATTTCTTCAAAAATACTATGTTTCTCAACACAACAACAACAGCTATTCAGCAGCGAACTTACTCTAAATCTTTTGTCGCCAAACTCATTAGTCAAAAGAGCCACAAGATCAGTTGTTCTACGTTTAAAGTTTCCTTTGAAAGCCAAATTTAATTTTTAGAACAAGGATTCTATGAGTCGGTTTAAGTCATCTACTTACATTAAATAAAACCAAATATTATGCTAATCGTATTAATAAACAAATTTAAATACGCTCAAATGTTTAAAACGATGCAAGTGGCTCACGAGCCACGATTTTCCGACCGCTGCACTACATCATATGTCGTATAAACACTAAACAAAGCATATACTTTCTGCTTTTCTAAAATCCAGATACCCTTGCACATGGCATCTCAATCCCAAGACATTGAATGACTGAACTGAAGAGTATCACGATTCATTACCACGCGGGCTTTTTTCAGTTTGGGGACGTTCTACAAAATTTTATAAATTCCTAAAAGAATTGACTGTGACGTCATTGTGAATAACTTCCATTTACAAGTATTACTGTAATAAAACTATAGCTAAATAAAAGTGTAGAAAATAATAAAAATATAATTTAAAAAATATTTACATCATGCGTAATTATTTACAAACAATAAAATATAAGTGCAAAAAGCTGCTTTTTTTGAATTTATACTAATGTAATTTAAAGGGGAAAAAAAGATATTGAAAGGAATTTCCCAATATCTACCTTTCAACCCGAATATCTTAAAAAAAGGATATCGCTTTTCCAGATAATTCTTCGTCCGTGAAGAAAACTCGAAGTTCCACTAAAATGGCGAACATACTAGTCCTTTTTGGAACTTTTCGATCTCTCTCCCCTTTTGACAAATGTATTAGGCTTAGATCCTTCTACCCCGTTCTAAAAGTGAGCAACCAGCAGACGATAGAGTATATACTCAGGGTATAAAAGGGGGAAAAGGAATAATGGAAGAAAATATAAAGTTCTTTAACGATTTAGTCAGTGGAACCTCTCGTGGTGTGGCAGCAGTCTGAAGGAGTTAAATTGGGACGTTGGAGCTTCGAAGTAATTGGCCTGTTAAATATCGTCGCCCTCTCTTAAGAGAGTTACTAATTAAAACGTTTCCATGGCTGTTGGGAGAAAAAAAAGGGAATGTCGCCATCTTGAAAAAGAATTTTTAAATGAAGAAGTTAAGCAAGAGGATCAAAACGGCGCTAATGACTGGGGGTCGTTCATCTTCTTTTAATTGGAATACTTAGAGGGACGAATTTTAAGACAGTACTGAATCAGGAATCCCATAAGAGTGATTTTATAAATGTCAAATTAAACTCCCTTAAATAATGGACAGTATACTAAGTATTTGTATTTGATCTTATTTTTAAATATTTACTTGTGTAACTCATATGGTATTTTATGATTGAATACTTACTTATTTTAATTTATTTAAATATTTATTTTTAAAGACTATAAGTCAATATTAACTAATGCTGAGTTTGAGTGGATTCTAATAGTATATGTCTTCAATGTGATGCTTTAGAAAAAGTTTTTTTAGTAATTTAGAACATACATCAAAAGTTAAGAACTTTTTTTTTTTTTTTAACTTTTCAATACGAAAAAATACAATGCTAGGATAATTATGCCAACCTCTTTTTAAATAGAAGTTATGAATGATATATTTACAATTTTTTTTTAATAATGGACCATTCAAAAGCAATACTTAAAGTATACTCGACATTTTCAATGTTCTCGACAAGTCAGTGAGGATGTTATAATGGATGGACGGTAAAAAAAAAAAAATTAAATAAAAATCATTTCAAAAAGTGAAAGTTTGAAAAAATCTAAATGCAATTCTGTTTTATAAACCGGCCAAAATGAAATACAAAAAGTTTATGAATAATTTGCACAAATGTATGAAAAGTTTAATACATTTTAAAGTATTAACCAATTTTTCATTTGTTATCGTTCAACATAACTGTAATCATTTCCCTAGCTTACCATTTTCATAAAAATAAAGATGTATAATATTTTAGTTAAGATTGAAAACTTTTGTTTTTTTATATAATTTATTAGAAATTTTAAAATAAACTTTATGCGTAACTCTATTCATCTCATAAATTATTTCTGAGTATTTTTTCTTTGTAATGATCCCTTTTTCTTCCTTTATTCGAAACCAAGATTGATAAACAATCTATTAAAAGCTAAAACATCTACTTCTAATGTATAGTTTATTTAAAATTACACATTGTATATTATTCTTTTTAAAACCAAAGTTTTAGGAAAAAATCAGAAGTAAACAAAAAATGTTGGGAAGTTTTAATAGAATACAGCATATAGCAGCACTATACAAAAAAAATCTCAATGTAAGCACTTTGAGGAGACCTAAGTAATCTTATATTTACTAGCCACACAACGCATGCAATTTAATACTTATCTCTGATGAACTTCTAGAAAAAGTTATTCCTCTACAAAATCATAATTACACAAGTGAGCATGGATTCAAATAACTTTAAATAAACATTTGATTTTTTTTTATTTTTTTTTTATATTTTCATAATTATTGTAAAACGTAAATTACTTCTGTTATTTATAGTTAGTTTTAATCTACTTACTAGTTTCATTAACGCACTTACAGCATTTAGAAAGATCGATTTGCTTTTACTTCATTAACATTTTTACCAAGCTAGGCTTAATACTTAATTAATTTTACTACGTAGAAGGTTTTGCTGTCTCTCCATTTATTTAATATTCGTAATACATTTTTATGAAGAGACAGAATACACACATTTTTACAACTTTTGTTTATATATTTAAATACAAAAGCGTAGACTATTTAGGATAGTAAAATAATTTCCAGCAATGCTGTAAATTTCTAAAAAAAAAGGATATAGATATTTTTTCAGGTATTGCACTTAAAAGGCTTTCAAAAAATTTAAAAACTAGTGATGTTTGAGAGAACGTTAAAATATATTTACATTTATCATTTTATAAAAACTATTCAAACATTTTATTTTAATGTATATTAGTTGGAAATAAAAACTAGTTTATTAAAAGGAACTAATAAAAATTTAATAGAATTCTGCTTTGAGCCTTCACTTTTCACATGCACAATTATAAAGTAAATGATAATAAAAACTGCGTTTAAAAAAATTAATTAAATTTCATATTTCCACAAGAAAATAAGAGAAAATATTTAAAGTTCTTAAAATAACCAAACAAAGAAGACATAAGATTAAATATATTTAACTTTTTTTAATTAATAGAATAGAACATTTGAATACGTTTACTCTTTAATTTTTTTTTTTTTTTTTTATTTTTTTTTTTTTTTTTTGTAATTCCAACAAAGTAAAAAATATTGATGACAGCATAAAATATTAAAATTAATTTTATTATTTATATTATTTTCAACCAAATTAATACTTTTTTTTTCCAGCAAACTCCTAATTTCCTTTTACTATGTTTGAGATGCTTATTCGATTTTTTTTTTTTTTTTTTTTTTTTTTTAATTTTTTTTTTTTTTTTTTTTTTTTTTTTTTAATTTTTTTTTTTTTAATAATTTTATGCAAATCTTATATTTATACTCAGACTAAATAAATTCATTGCAATTTAAAATTTATTATTAATGCACGATCGTACAAAATATAACGAAAAGTAGCATGATGTATGAAATATAATTACCATTCTACAAAATAAAACAAAACCTCGATAAAGAGAGTTTTATATGTAAATTTATAAAATTGCTTTTTAAAATAAAAAAAAGTCCATCAGCCTCTCTTCGGGAATTTGGCTATTAGTCGTTAAATCACTTGCAATTTCCATCAACATAGACAGCCGAAAGTACTTAGTTGATAAAATCCGCTTTACCCATGAACAAAGTCACCGCTGAAGGAAAATAGACTTATTAGAGGGACGGGACTTGTGCTTAAAACAGGGGCTTTATTATTCAGGTTTTTATTCAAGGCTATTCAACAAAAACGAACTTTATCTCATAATTTTTATCTCACATTCGATAGTTTTATTCTTTTGTCTACTGAACTCTTTAATGATAAGCTTTGAATTTTAATAGCATCCCGAACAGCTAAGATACAAATAAAGGTCCTATTAACTTTTGAATTGATCAAATGTGTTCCTTGATGGGTATTTTTGCTAAAAGTTTGGTAAATTAACACGAAGAACTGAAATAAAAGTCATCCCATGAGGTTATTCATTTTATGTTCATTAAAAGTAAAATTCATTTCATTGGCTAAGAGGAAGGGGAAAAAACTAGTATGGATGTATGGAAATTTTTACATATTTCATTTAAATGAACCACAAGTATAGATGTGCTGGAGGTAAAAGAGATACAACTTTTACATTCATTTCTGAGGTTTGTAATTTTTTAAAGGATTATCAATTTAAACATGCCTTTACTAAAAACTTAAATCAATAAACTATATTTTTAAATGCAAATAACCAATAAACTAACTTTTTAACTACATATTAAGTACATTTAATTTCTTTACAGATATATATTATTTTTCTATATTATATCAGATCTATATTATTTATCTAACTTTTTAACTACTTATTAAGTACAATTAATTTCTTTACATATATCTATTATTTTAAAAAAAATTCATTATTTTGACCGAAAAGTGGGCAATAGCATACTTTTTTATTTAAGTTGATACTACTAGTAACAAGAGAAATCCAAGCATTTATTGGTCCGCTTTTAACAGCCAAATGCTACCTATGTTACTTTTAGAACTCGGTCAGATGACGAGGTCAGTTTACGGCATACCAACTTGAGATCATTAACATCACAAAGCATTTAATCTGTGACAGAAAAGTTTTAAACTTTGTTTTACCATGAATATGTCACCAATCTTACAGATCACCAACGTTTCACTTCGGAATCCTTATCCAATTCTCGTCTTCTGACGTTCTGCACTTGAAACAGCCATAACAAAATTTAAAAGACGTGCTACTTTTTCCCTCTTCTAACCTTGTTTTCACCTGTCCCTTCAACTTTTAAGACCTCGGCCAGATCGATCGTAAACACGGAAAAAGAATTCAAATTTATATTTTTATTATTTCTCACATTTTGTTATTCTCTCGTGCCCCTTTATTTAGTTTCTTTACTTTTTAATTTATCCCATTCTAATAAGGGGAAAAAATAGAAATTATTCCTACACTACACTTTTGTTTCCTGGGAAGATGTTTTATAAAATCCGTAAATAACAAGGAGTAGTTCCGCTCGTCACATCGGAAACAAAATAAATAAGTATTTGGGTGAAGAAGAAAATGGCGTGGAATAGTGGTGCGGGCGGAAATATTGGGGTTTCGCTGGAAGTTTCACTTTTGTTTTAACTTTTTGTGATGACTTCCGATATTGTCTGCGAAAGAAAATCGATTTTGTAAAGCTTCGGTATTCCTTTGAACCAGTTTAGTTTTATAGTCTCTGTTGCAGACTTATGTTGATATATTGAACTGGAATTCAGAAATACATCTAACTGTGTTAAGTTCTTTTTAAAAATAATTTGTCTTGTTTGGAACAGTGTGTATCTTGCAGTATTTCAAAGAGCCTTATAAAAAATTGTACAATACTAAAGAGATTTTGGGGACTTGTCCTTAAAAATAAAATTAAATTAAACTTAAATAAAAAATTATAAAAGACTTAATTTTTTTTTTTTTAGAAATGACATTTCAAACACAAAAGCTATAGGATACTTAACCAAAACTTTGGATTGCCTTCGTTTTGAATTTAAACTTCTTTAACAACTTTTCTAATGAACCTTATGCATTACGTTAATAAAGTGGGGTCGTATAAAATGGCGCACATTTTGATGTGCTTTGAACCAACCGCAACACATCTTTTAAAACAAATTCAAATTTTCATATTTCTACAGCTAATCCCAATGCATGTTTAGTTTTTCCTGAGCGAAGCAATTGACTGTGAGGTCATCATGCATAACCTGCATAAAAGGTAAATCCTGTGAAGTTAACTTCCATATAAGTCCTTAAAAGCCCCACATTTTCCATTTGCATAAAAAAAATTAATCATTGTTTATATCACCAGTTGTCATTTTGCCATCTAGTAGTGCGTACACAAAACTGTTTGAAAATTTGTAGATTTATATACACGCTCCACCGAGCTATAAACAGGTGAGCGTTAATAATGAACTCCATGTACACGTTCATTTATTCATGGCAATTGTTATACACTTGATTTAGTTTAACATCACATTAATGTAAAAATGATACTGTTCTATCAAAGTGATGAATTTATTTTTGAAGCATAAGCAAAAGTTTTTAATCGATTGGAATGCTATTTATTATAAACAATAAACACAAAGATAATGTTTTAGTGTGTAGTATATATTCAATGCACAATCATATTTACTCAATACAAATACTAGCACTATTAAGTTTTGTTCAGCAGAGTTTAATGAATGAATTACTTATTTGGACATAATAATGTTTTATATTTAATTAACTGATAATTTCAAGTGGAATTTTAAATGTTAAGTTGTAATAGAATGAGTGCAATATTTTGTTTCAAATTTTTAACTATAATTTTAAAACTTCGTTTGTGACTGCTTTTCCTAAACAATATTGTAAAAGTTTTACTAATTAAAATTTAAACGTATTGAAACTAACAAGCAAATTTAAATGAAAATCCAAAATTGAACGATTTTCTGTGGCAGCGTTGTAAAAATCAGAAATTTATTGAATTAAAAAAAAATATTGAATTAATAATAATAATTATTTGTCTTTTATATGTGATAAACTAGCCTTCCAGCATCTTATTAGAAAATTTACAAAGTAAAAATCATTACCTATTCAATGACATTCTGACTTCAAGACTTCCGCCAACAAATTGATAAAGTTAAACTTCAGTACATTTTTTTAAATGAATCCCTTCATTTCATTACGTTAAAATTATGATTTCTAAAAAGCTTTAATATTTAAAAATACAATCATAAGTTAATGCTAAACACTATATGCAGTTCAAAATTTCACTCTAAAATATTACACAAGGTTAGGGACAACTTAACATTCAAAATTCATAACGATGACCAAGTATGTTTCCGAATAAGGAAGTACGTGTTCCTGTCTCAGCGGTATTACATATAATTTTTTTTATTTATTTCACCACTCTTTTTTTTACAATTTGAGCAATTAGATAAACTCTCCAAAAAGAAAACAACACTTATTTTCAAAAAATGGGATCTCTTCTCTAGAAATGGCCCCGTTGCCATTTCTCTGACATTAACTTCGACGATAAAGACCATAAGAGAATTCGCGAGTCCATGGTAGAAATATTTTAATTGTGTTAAACTCTTCCCTTTTATACGTCGTTAAGAAGACAGGATAATAACTTTATCAAAAAAATAAGCAGAGACACTTTAAGTACCTTTCCCATTTCACTGAAAGTGTCTCCAACTCAACAAGAAAAAAAAAGTCCCAAAAAATTAAGACGAGGGTGAATATTCCGTAATTGTGCGTAATTTGGCTTCCTGCCACGAGTTTCGTTAAAAGGAAAATGATATCGTGGCCAGTTGCTACACAATGAATTTTTTTGCAGATGGTACTAACCAGTAATATTTTCTCGTGAGTGTCATTTTTTATTTGGAGTTTTATTTTTTCTTTCTTGAGTTTTTTTCTCCGAATTTATTTTCTTTGAAGTTCCGTTGAAAATAAGACGTTTTATTATTTCAGAAGCTCTTCTCTGTACGTTTTTTTTTTTTTTTTTTTTTACTTATTCTAGGACGATGGTTTGTGATATTTTCTTTTCGTTCCTCTTTTGTTCTTGGAAAAGTCTTTAAAGTTAAGTTCTGTAGTTTAAATTTAGTTTTTTATATTTATTGTTTTGTGTTTGCAGCGGACAAATCTTTGAGCTGTTCTACTTAGAGTTGAAATGTATATCAATGTGGTGGGCGTATTATTTTACTTCAATTTTCATTTAAAACTGCAAAATATTTTTAAAAGAGGTGTAGACATTTTTATGCTCGTGGTGCTATAATAGAGTGTTCTAAAATAAGGAAATTATTTAATAACTTATGAGACTTATGTTGTCCCTCATTTTCATTGAATGGCTAAACCAAATAGATTGAGGTATTCTAATAAATAATAAGCCATGTAAAAATAAAAGACATAAAAATTGAAGCAGTGAATCCATCACATTATTACGTAATCTAAATAGATCTCTTTATCATGCAAAGTTTATTAAGGATAAACATCCGTTGAAAATTGAGTTGTATTCAACTTAATTCAGTTTCTTTCAGAGATTTATCTGCCAAATCATGAAAATTTCCATGAAGTAGCTCAATAAGTTTAATTTATATTTCTCATTTAAAATATATAACTTAATCTAATTTAGATTAAAAGTTGAGTAGAATTAATCCTGTGAAGTTGCTTTTACATAAAATATGGTGTTTTTAAACTTAAAATATTTACAAAAAAATTGCTGAAGTACGATATCAAAAAGCTCAACTTAATTTTAAAAAAACATATCAGAACGTTTCATGAACATTTGATAAAAACTTAAAGTAATGCAATACTCTGACCTGTAACACTAGTACACGTCATTAAAAGATACATTGAAAGAGCTATATATAAACCACAAAAGCACACTTGTTGAATATCTTAATCACTATAAGCATACTGTGGTACACCTTTGAAATTAATTACTTTAATATTTTCATTTATTATAAATAAAAAATTAAATATTGTAACCAGATTTTAAAACCCAATATGTTTACTCAAATAATAAAAATTCCATCAATGGTAAATTACTCTTAGTTGCAATCTCAAGCGCACACAAAATTATCGTTGGTTTAATTTTTAATGATCCTCAAACAAGCTAAGTCTATATCAAACACTTGAGCTAATGCCTATTTCATTTTTTAAAAAAGTACTCTTAATCTTTAGAACTAACAACTTAAGAAAGAGGAATATCAATCTTGGCTTTCTCTGACTAAACCGCCATCCTTACGACGTAACCGCAGTGAAAATGACAGTTTGGGCAGATGCCAAGAAGCAAAAATTGAATTAATATTCTTGATGATCCTTGATGACACATTTTCTAATAGAAAGTATTAATGACTTATTTATAAAGTGTCATACATTTTGAGAAGTAATGTCGCGAGTCCTGGTTAAACGTGAAACATGCATAATACCTTAAATTAGACACATTTAGGTCTATACTGTATTTTTTTTATGATAATGGAATTTAATTTTAAGGTGATATATAGTTTTAAACACCTTCTTTAAACAAAAAAAAAAACTAATATTATTCTGATAGAACATGATCCACCTGAAATCCACCATCACTATCAACATATCTTAAGTTTTGAACAAATGCAAAAAAAAAACTAATATTAGTTTTAATTGAAACGAAAGGAGGATTTCTAAATTATCCCACTTTAGTAAGAACTAGATTTCTTTGTTACAACAAAATAAAATTTATAAGCAAATGAGAGAAATTTTAATTTTGTATAATGTTTTAATTCCAAAACTTAATGAAAGTAACTAATGTCACCAACTTGCCAAGAATGTTTACTAGTTACAACTATTGATTACCACAGTTTTTTACATATATTTCAGGAAGAAAAAAAATTAATGATTTCTGAAACCTCCGACTTATTTTTAAGTCAATTTCCAATAATTATCCATAGAAGCAGATAATGCAAACACTAAAATACTGAAAGCATGCCTTTATCATATAAATAAAAACTGACAAAAAAAAGTAAACATATTATCATACATCTCTAACATCAAATCAGTACCCAAATAATTAAGGTTCACTCGTTAAGGAATTATCTTCAGTAATTTGATTAACCAATGAATCTTAATAAAATGTGTCCTCAATGGCTTGTTGACGTCTTATTAAGAAGGAATATTATTTTTGACTAAATCATTTCAAGTAGAACTAGTTTTTGTCTTTGGAGCTAGCCAATGTAATAAAATAAATAAAATAGCTGTTACCAAGATGAAGTAAAAACTCCCACTCTCCCTCTTGGAGGAAAAGCTCTCTTTTTTTCTCCTAAATAACTATAAAATATTGTGTTATAGCTTTTCTTTTTAAACTAGTTTGCAGATACGTTGTTGTTCGTTTGGGCAAAAAATTAAAATTGATTCTTATTATTCAAATTGACTCGTATGTTCCTCGCCCATTATCAGCTCCAAATAAGTTTCATAGAAGGACAATTGAAACATCGTGCTGTACTAACGTAATCTATTTTTGATATGTAACTAAAAAACAAAGCCAGTTTTTATTGCATATTTACTGTGATAATTAAATTTCTTCTATTTTGATTAAATATGCAAAAGAGCAGCCAACATTTTGTACCTCAGAGGCTATCTATGTGGTAAAAATGCATTTTCTATAAAACCATAGCATCGTAGTTCATTGAATAAAGTTTTATTAAAAAAAAGCATTTATTGAAAGTTATACGTAAGTAGTCTGTTGAAAGTGAGGATTTTGTATTTTCACTCTCATGTAAAGTTGTCCATTTGTGACTTAGACCCGTTTGTTTCTGAGTTACATGTTTATCATCAAGTTTAAGCCAATGATTAAGGACAGAAAAAATTTTAAACGAAATTTTTGAAATATAGTTTAAGTTTAAAAAGAATTTGTAACGATAGTTTCAGTATAGGATAGGTGATAATAAGGGTAAAAGCTCTTTAAGAATATCAAGTTTGACAAAAACAATTACTTAAATCGGCGTTACACCAACATAATTCGAAACAACATTTAAGAAAGAAAGCCATTTTGAAAATTAATAAAATAATCATTAATGACACGTTTGTGTAACAGTTAAACTACCATTTCTGTAGTCCCCATTCCATAGACTTAATGCTTATTTTTTGGCAACAGTTTGTAACTTTCAAATTTTCTTAATGACTTTTAATTACTTTTTTTAATACCGGATATAAAAATTCATATATTTTTAAGCAATGCTTCGTCAGATATTGTGATTAAAAAATTAATCATTATATCTATTGTCAAGGGAAGGACGATGATCCATCTTAGTTGAAGGTGTCACCAGGATATTAAGAAACTCAGTACCCTTAAAATGAAAAAAAAAATGATTTGGGGATTTTAATTTCATGTTGTTTTATGTTTTTTGACTTTCCATTGATGTATATTATAGTTTCTGCTTAAATTAGAAGTTCCTTGTATTTTGTTTTAAAACGGAAATGATTAATTATTGACTAAATAAGGCTTTTACCTTCAACTTTGATTTTCTATAAAAGCAATATTTTAAAATTTCCATGTACCTTTTCTTACTAACTAGTAGCTATGCTATACCAATGATATTAATAATAGTTAGTTAGTTAACTATCAGATATGTGCCATTATATATGTACTAGATGGTATATATATATACTATTAAGTGGAGGTAAACACTATAAAATCAATGTCTTACAATGTAAAAGTAGCGATAATAATATAGTCAGATATAATACTTTAATAAGTAACTCTGATAACTTAAAATTTTTGTGAAATTGTTGAACATGACCTATGGTTAGAGCATTTTCAGTTATTTTCATAATATTTTTCAAAAAGCCAAGTTTTTGTACAAAATAGCAAGATTGATTAAAATAACATTTTGATTATATTTATCACCGAAATTTAATCTCAGACCAATTTAACCTATATAAAAAACTTCAAACTCCTTTGTATAGAACTTTCTAAAAAGAGGTACATCAAAAATAGGCAATTTAACATTACGTGTATAGAGGGTACTGGGTTCTCTTAAACTGAATATTAAGTCTACATTTGTGTTTTTGAATGTTACCATTAAACTTAATATTTTATTTATTAAAAGCGGTGGAATAGATTTCTCCCAATAAAAAAATATACATAATTGATTTACAAATCATATAATTTTCCAACTAGTAAAATCCGTTGTACTTTTTATAGTTATATCAATCATCAAATTAGCACTCGTGAAAATGACAGTTAAAAACATCTACACTGCTTTTGTGAATACTAGTTTAAATTATTTCTATCTATAACTGAAAAAAAAAATATCCGTCAACTATACATTTGCATAAGAATAAAGTGACAAATTTACACCCCTTCAATTGCCAAAAAAATCCCTTACTTTAAAATAGAAAAAAAAATATTCCATTCCTCCCAATTTTTTTTTATAAAATGCCATTTTCAAGTCTGTCGCAAATTTTATTGACGGTAATAACACACCCTGCAATTCCAAATCCACTTTCTTTGAAGACCCCGTTGTTTGTTTATGACACCAGGCGTAGCAACGTTGGAAATGAATAAGGTTTCGATTCCGATGCCTCAGCGGATGTCCGAAATCTCAAAATGGCTATTATTCTCGCAAGAAAATATCAAACAGGAGAAATAAGAAGATGGGTTGGGATAATATTTCACATTTTTAACATCCACCAAGTCAAAGTGTCTCTTGAATAATAAGATATCATTCTGCAGCTGAAGTTGAGCGGTCGTAATCTTTTTTCTTTTTTTCTGCACTCTTCGGAGTGTCGTATTTCAAAGAAGGAATCTCGTAAAAGTGTTCGATGCTATTAAAGACGCTGGTTTAAATTACTATGGAAAAGGAATGAAAAGCAGCTTCGGATGTTATGAAATAACAGTTAAATTTGTGAGCTGTATCTTAACATAGAAATTATTTTTAGTCCCAAGCCCAAAACAATTACAAACCTTAATTATCTGAGAGGAATTACTTTTTTCCATTTAATTTTTAGAAATTCACCTTACTAAAAAAGTATATTTTAAAATACAGACTTTTGGTAGGTAATATTGAACAGTCGAGTAATAAGTGATATGGAATTTAAATTGAAGAAAACTTGAAAAATTTAAAAATAAACAGATTTAATTAACTTTAGTTGTTTCTTTGACTTGAAAAAATTACAATCAAAATCAACTTTGTGCTGATACAAAAACAGTGAGACTAAAAAAAAAAAAAAATATACAGTATCTTTATATGCCTTTTAACCTAATTCGCCATACTGAAAACTATAACCTCCTACACATTTGCCAGATGAAAAATTTTAACTCTTTCAATAGGCATTACGTTTATTTTCAAACCATTAGGAAAATTTCTAATAATGAATAAAAAAATGTTAAAGAAATTTTTTTGCGTAGAAATTTCTATTTCAGGAGAAATAAAAATAAATGTTACTGCATAACAAACGTAATAATACAGATAAGTGAAAGATAATCACTTTATAGCATTATGGGCAACACTAACAAGTATTCCATTCACAAAGGCAACTCAATGGTAAAAAAAATATCAGTACCGATAACACCGACTGTTCCACAGTACTCAAAATTCCTCTTCTTCACAGTACCCAAAAATTCCTTAAAAAATCTTATGAAGATTACAATTAAATATACAAGTTTATCTGTAAAACTTTTTAAATATTTTTAATGGACATTAATTTTAATGCAATTTTCAACATTTTGTAACATTAAGTTGATAAGTGTTTTCCAGTCGCTCATGATTGCTTTCTATTTCAAACTACATAAAGATGAATTTTGCTGCTTAATTTTTTCTATGTATATTAATTTTTGTTTTCGAGAAATTTATGTTTAGAAAAAGAACTAATTTAAGTTGTTACGAATGGTTAAAGTAGGTAAGTAGGGTAGGGGTTCAATTACAAATGCAAAAAAAAATATATATATTTTTTTTTGTGAAAAGGTTTTGTTTCACAAAAGTGATATGAAATGAATTGTTAGACATTACAAACGGAGTTTATAAGTAGCATTTACCAAAGTTTTGAAAGGCAAAAATTGAAAACATAAATTTTTCTGATGTAACTTATGAAACCTACAATGTAACGCTAACCATAGAATACACACAATAACAATTTATATTAACGATAAAAACAGTAAATAACTATAAAATCAATGGTGACTGTAGAAAAATTAGCGATAATATTGTAATAATCAGTTATAACACTTTAAAAAGTAAACTCTGATCACTAGAAAAATAACAATAAAAATGTAATTATCATAGTCAATATGATACTAATTAACTCTAAAAAAGAAAAAATTGCATATTAATAATCAGAAATTACAATTAAATAAATAACGCTGAATATGTAAAAACTAATGATAACGATATAATAACACGACACAAGTCTATAGTCATTGTAGCTGATAATATAAGTAACAATAACAATAAAATTAACAATAGTAATATAAATAGCAATATAAATATAAGTAAGAATAGCAATTTAACTATGAATAACAATAGAAGTGACACTTACAATAATAATATAAGTCAAAATAACAAAATAAATAACAATATAAATATAAAAAAATAATAATATAATTAAAAATAACAAAATAAATAACAATATAAATATTAATAAAATAACACTGTAAGTAACGATAGTAATATAACTTTTAATAGCAATCTAACTTACAATTTAAATAACACTAACAATATAAATTATAATAGCTATAAAAGTAACACTAATAGTATTAACGTCAACAATATAATTAAAAATAACAATCTAACTAACAATAACATTATAATTAACAATAAATATATTAATAACAAAATATAAATACTAATCACAATGATAGTAACAACAATATAATAAAAATAGATAACTATAATAAGTAAAGCTAACAATAAAATAGCAGTTACAATATTGTAAACAAACAACAATTCAATATAATAATAAAAAAAAACTAAAGAAAAGTATTATGGAAAAATAACAATAAAGAAAACAACGATATGAATATAATAAGAAACGATGACAATACAATAATATTTAATTTACAGCGCAGTATCAAGCAACCAAATACCGATAGAGAGCAATACTTTATTCAAATATAAGGAAAAGGAATGTCAGTTTCAAAGGAAGAGATCGCGAGCACGAACATAGAAGAGAAAACTTCGGAAGAGAAAAGAAGAGATACAATCCCAAACCGAAAACTCCGAATCGATTCCAATTACAAAAGAACGAGGACACACAAAAGTTTTCTTTTTGCTGCTAGTTTTCTTTTTTCAAGAGAAGAGCAGTATAAAGAAATAAATAAATGTGAGGCACTTGCTCAAGAATAAAATTACGCTCCTTTCTGGAAAAAGAAGGCTTTTCCAGAACGAACGAGAATCTTGTTGTAGGAGGGATATTTAAAATGGAAGGAAAAATTAAATCAGTTAACTTAGCGCAGTTTCCTTTGTTCTAAATTTATTCGAGCAAATGTATTTGTAAATAAGTATTTTTCTAGGTATTATTGAGTGAGCTCCATATTGAAATAGATAAAAAAAAAGTGTTTTAAATAGTGTCAGATACAGTTATGTTACTAAGAAAAGATGTTTGGGAGATTGTTTGTGTTTTGTGTTTGGTTTGGGATTTGGGATAATTTCAATGGTTTCTAAACTATTTCAGTTGAGATTGGGTAAATGCTTGAATGTTTAAGTAATAAAATATTGCTCTTTGATTTACTTTAATTTAAAATTTACTTCAATAAAAAACTAGTATCTGTGATCAATTCACATTATTTATTTAACTGTGCGAAAATTTCTTATTTATTTGTTTGTTTGTTTGTTTGTTTATTTATTTATTTATTTATTTATTTATTTATTTATTTATTTATTTATTTATTTATTTATTTATTTATTTATTTATTTATTTATTTATTTATTTATTTATTTGTTTGTTTGTTTATTTATTTATTTATTTATTTATTTGTTTGTTTGTTTGTTTGTTTGTTTGTTTGTTTGTTTGTTTGTTTGTTTGTTTGTTTGTTTGTTTGTTTGTTTGTTTGTTTGTTTGTTTGTTTGTTTGTTTGTTTGTTTGTTTGTTTGTTTGTTTGTTTGTTTGTTTGTTTGTTTGTTTGTTTGTTTGTTTGTTTGTTTGTTTGTTTGTTTGTTTGTTTGTTTGTTTGTTTGTTTGTTTGTTTGTTTGTTTGTTTTAATATACATTACTACATTAACAAAAGTTTCCTATAAATAGGTGAAAGTAGAAAATCTTCGCATAATAATATACAATCTTTGATAGATAATGAAATTATTTTTAATAGATTATTATTTAAAAAATTTAAATTTATAAATTTTCTTGCTTAATATTTATATTCTTGTTTAATATTTAAAGTTGCCTTAATGTTTTTCACATACAATATTACAATATAATTTTTGAATTCCAATTTAGAAAACATGGAATTTTCAACACATAAAATTACATTTCTTATTCATTAAATTACTTTCGTAATCAAGAATCGTCTAAACATTTTAATTCTTCTTGAATTAATTAATCCTGATATATCCAAATATTCATGTATTTACTTTTGTTTTTTCAAAAATGTAGTAATAGCAATCAATGATTATACTGTTAGTAATACGATAGCTTAACATTCTTTCTAAATATGAATATAATATCTTATATGAGGGACTGAAAAGCAAAGGGGTCTAAGTAACTTTTCTTAACTTTCGAGAAAATACACTTTACAGCTTCTTATTTATAAATAATTCTATGAAAACTAGCAATATCTTCATTCCAGAGGTTAGTATTTGAACAACAAATAATTAGCATACATATTTAATATCAATAAAAAATTTTAAAGTGCATTTTATCAAAACTAAGAAAATTCAATTGAACCACTTTGCTTCTCAGGCCCTCATATATAACTTACATTACATGGAATATTTAGTCAACTAGTCAATCAATTAAAAATATTTCATAAACTTGAAAACTCAGATTATTCCGACAAACATTAATACAGCTTTCTTTATAGATCATGAAGTCATTTGGGATCATTGTTTAAAAGTATTTTAAATCAACTGAATTAAAGCTGACTCTAGCATACATAGTTATATTATCACAATATTTGGTGAACTCCCTAAATCCCTAGTGTCAACTGTAAACAGCTTTTGCCAAATATTTTGCTGTCCTCGAGTGAATGAGTAGCTTAAACCTAAATGTTAGCTGTCTAATTACTGTATATACATATTTAAAAGTTGGCTTTAATATTAACATTATAGCTGAAGACTGAAATCCAATCTGTCGGGACTTGTATTAAAATTATTTCTGTACAAAATCTGCTTTACTAAATGTAATACCGCTCTAAATTGTCAATTAGTTTTCCAGAACTAATAAATTAATGTAAATTAAATCAATACCAAGTGCTGTTGATAGTTTCAAAGCATCTACCTTACTATAAAATGGGTATTTTAACTTTTTATAAATTACCTTCAGTTCATTGATGACCTAGTGCTCTTCAACGTTAACGAAGCAAATAGTCCAAAGTTGGAAAATCTCTAAAAATAATAAGCTATGTAAATAAATTTTTGGTTTTCTCTAAATCCTCCCTAGAATAACATGACAGAAAATAAATTTGGATTTACAGTAGAAGGGATGTAAAGAGTCTCAAGCTCAGGAAAAAATGTTTATTGTAGATTTCGGAGCTTGATGGCAGAACTCTTTTGCGTTGTTGATACCGAACTGTTATATCCTTCAAGACTTTGTTAAGTATCAACTATTAAATTTCAATTGAAAATGTTATATTAATACCTTATCACAAATTATTTCATTATATTTCGTTGCATTTAGAATTCTGCAATTAAATATTCTTCAGTGTGAAATTCAAATGTGTTGTTAAGATGCAAGTCCATATGAAATCCAAGTCCTTGTAAAATACTTATCTTTTTAGATAAAAAAAAATATGTTTTTATATAATTAATTCTTGACGTCACAGATATTTAAAATCTATCTGAAATCTAAGCAGTTATATTTTAATCGTTGATTTAAAAATAATTTTCGAAAATTTGATCATTTAAACCTTTTTGAAGTAAAAAGAAAAATACTCTCAAGTTCAAGTAAATACAAGTATTTAATGAGTAGGAAATGTGCCATAAATATCCTTACTACATGCAATTATTTAGTTGCATTTATTTAATTTGTCTAATTTTTTGCCATGATTAATGGTAAACAATTAAATGAAGTAGAATAAGGAACAACATCCTCCGATTTAATGTATCACATCCAGGTTGAATACATTCACATTTAATGGAATTTTTTACAGCTTCTTTCCATGCTTAAAAATATATAAGTCATATTGGCTTTTGAAACACAATTTATTACCCTGGTAGATCAATTTATCCACTTACTTTATTTATAGCTTTGTTTTCGAGTTAGACTATAAATGTGTTCATCTAAAATGTTGCATTATTTTTTTTTTCTTAATATACACTAAATAAAAAAAATTCTAATTTTAAAAATTTATGTATATTATTTAGATGTCGAAAAAATTAATTACAATCGAAATTAATAAAATTAATTTTTAAAGGTATTACTTTTATGTTCATCAGCTTAAAATTTATACATCATTCCATAAGATACTTAACATACACTAAAAATAAAAGAAGTAAAAAGGCAAAAACTTTAATTACCTTTATAGGTGATACTTCATGCTACAGCCTTTACTATTTTAACAAGGATACAAATACTCAAAGCATTCCATATGCACATAAAACTCAAGTTCCACTACCTCATACATAATAGGAGAATAAAAATCTCCCTTATACATAACTATTCAAAGTCATGTTCGAATAATAAAAGGTTTATAAAATTATAAAAACACTAAACACATACAAAATAATCTTGTTGCTGTACATGGATTTCATTTGAAAAACCTTTACTTTTTGAATTATTTATTTAAAAATGTGCGTTTTATACCAGATCATTTGCATTGAATTTCTAAGATCAAAGTATAGTATTGTTATCCCCTGAGAAAAAACAATATCTTTTTTACATGTATTCAAAGAATGAATTAGCATTCAATCAAATTTTTATAGCTCTTGAATTTTAAATCGGAAGAGTCAAAATCAGACGTAGATATTACTGACACGTTTCAAAGAAAGAAGTTGTTTTGGTATTATATTATTTATTATGCTTTCAAGTTGTTTTTCAAGAATTTATTTTAGTGTTCCATATCCTGCAATTTAAGAAACGAAGAACTTAATAATATGAATAGAGAATGAATGAATTATATTCAATTTTTTCCTGTGTCATTTAAATTCCCAATCATTACCCGACATTTTATCTATTGAAATATTCTTTTAAGATAGATAAGCTGGAATATAAAATCTATTCGTAATAAAATAATTTTTAAGACATTAGCTTAAGTAACTATTTTAAATTTATTTAACAAAAATAAATACACACAAAAATAATTTTAAAATATACAAGAAGTTAAAAAAAAAAGTAAATATACACGAGTAAAACTTCTTTCCAAACTATCCCTAATGAAAAACTAAATAAATATAGTTTTTAAAAATTATAACTGGCTAACTAACGAATCCACATTAAATAAAAACGTATTTTACGATTCAAGACGTGGTTTTCACAAAATTGTAATATTATCAATATAAAAATTACATAAATACCAAAAAAATCAAGATTTATACATGAAATCCAAATTTTATAAAGCCAAAATTATAAGTTACTAAAAGTAAACAAACCATACCTGTTTAAAACTAACTTTGCAACTTCATTGACCATTGACGTTAAGGCAGCTTGAAAGCACTACGAATTATATGAAATAAATATTTAAAAATAGAAAGTACGACTGTTGAAGAGATTGAAAAATTAAAACTTCAACTTTTATATTTTATATTTCTACTGATTAACTATCAAAAAAATTAATTCTAAAATATTAAAGTATTTCAATTAAAAACTTCATACGAATAATTTTTTTTAAAATTATTCTAAGAACTTCAAAAAATACTTTTCCAACAAATAAATTAATAAAGTTCAAAACCCTACTTCGCAAAAAGCAGCCACCGTAACCCAAAAATATTTTACGTAATAACTAATAATCTATTTCTTTAGTTACATGAATATCATAATTTTCGTAAAAAGTAACTAAATCTTATGCACTTTCCAAATAAAACTTAAACGTGATTATTACAAACTTTTTCATGATCGATTTCAAAACGTATACAAAAGATGAAAAAGAAAAAAGATCGAATAATTCGTAACAGCCTTCAAGTAGGCAGCGTTCCAAGCAACTTCAAATCCTGTGGTACGTGACGTTATTAAGTTTCCGGGTTACGCCTGGGAAATATCGGAAGTTTCTTAGACCGCAATACGCCCCAAATTTTCTTTTCCATGCGCCCTCACTGCTATGTTTTTATGCCGTACGGATAATGCGTTTTATTTCATCGAGATAAAACGTGATCATTCATGATGAATGAGTTATAGAATATATTTAAAGCAAATATCCGTTAATCGAAAATTCGTTCTTTTTCCGTTATTTAATAAACACATTTTTGCCGTTATAAAACGACGAACAATTTTATAATTAATTTAGAATGAAATGTCATATTCTAAATGGCTCTTGTCCATTAAACAGTATCATTTCTGGCAATTAATTTTTTCATGTTCATATATTTAAGCATATATCTTTCAAGTAATTTTTAACGTTTAAGCTGATAAATTATATCTAACTTTATAAACTTAGATTGAAGATATTTAACTTCAATATGTTTCGATATTGCCTACTTCCTATTAAGCTGGAAGATTTTTCCGGTTTCACTAGAGCAAACTATAATACTTGTAACTTGAGCGTAAATTTTCATTTATTATTTATTGTTTACTTAAAAATTCAAAATTGGTACACTAATTTTTTTCCCCCAATATCTTCATTCCATCACGTTCTCAGACCTTTCGTTATTGACTCTATGTTTTTAACGTTCAGTATTGAGTTTTAAGTTATGTGAGGGAAATAATTTGAACTGCACCTTCTCTCTCACATTAAAAAATATTTCACGATTTTTAAAACCGCATAAAATAATAATAATAATAATAATAATAATAAAGCCTGAATGCATGGTTCTCGGGACAAAATATTAATGGTTGGTTGTTTTCAGATTATCTGACGCCGTCAGCAACACGAGGGCTATAATGCGCCAAAACATTCGTCATTAGACAAGCCAACATACATTTACAAACACCCATGCCTAACACGTGACTCGAACCCGCAACCTCGCGGTTTAGAATCTAGCACGCTAACCACTATACCGTTTGGTCGGCTAAAATATTAATGGATCTCGAAATTTTCAAACGTCAGTCTGTTTTGATATATGTAATAACTCTGTAAATATACTGTTTATGCATAAACTGTTAACTGCGAAATTTATTGTAACGATAATCGCATTCGTACGCTACTGGCCGGTGTTTTTGTTTTCTTACGAATTGATCAGTTGAGCTTGAAACTTGGCTTGTGTTTCTTCTTCGCTTTTTAAAATAACCCTGTTCTGCCAAGTTCCACTCTCTCGTTACTTTAGTGGCGACAAGGATGCCACTTGCCAATTGACTGCGGTGCCCTACTCTCCCACTGCCAAGCTTATAAAAGTCCGCATACTTCCGTCAACAAATGGGTCTGACTCACGTTCTATACACTAACTCTCACAGACGATGCCAAAATGATTCCGTAAGCCTCGTGGTTGTATTTTGGCACGGAGCAGGACTGATTCCGCCCCTGGAAGCTAGTTTCCGCTCAGAAAGGGACCAGCCTGACAATTTGAAAAGATTAACTGTATTGTATCAGCTGCCCAAGTGATGTGGGGAAAAGACTTTATTCTACGTTTTCAACTTCAGAAATCTGCATGCTGGAGGCTGTGAAGACAACGGATCGTTTTCCTGGTGTGCCAAATGCTGTACAAGAGATACGAGCTGTTGTACGAAGATCTCGCCAACCTGTAATTACCCAATTGCTAGATCTCAGCCTCCTCGATGACACTTACAGAGGAATCACAAAGACTTTGCTTTCTAAGTGCAGTAGCTGGGCTTTCAACTCTTTTAATCTTCATGTTTCTATTGAAAGACGTTCTCTGTCTTACCTTCTGGTTCATCTTTTTAAAGAATATGGATTAATGAAGCATTTCAGTCTGGCTATTGTTACTGTCTGGCACTGCTTCAATTTAATGGAAGCAGCTTACCATCGACACAATCTGTATCATAATTCAGTTTATGCAGCTGATGTTACACAAGCCATGCATTGTTTTCTTCACACAAAAAAGTAAATTTACTACGTATTTAACACTATTAGAAACTATGTCATCAGTCATAACAGCAGTTTCTCATGAACTTGATCTTGGAGTTACACAAGCATTTCTTGTAGCTACATCCAATCATCTTGTGAATCTTTATCATAATTCATCAGTCTTGGAAAATCATCACTGGAGCTCAGCAATATCATGTCTAAGTAAGTCTGGCATTTTCAACCATTTGGATAATGATGTTTGGGATGACATTCCAATGATGATTACATCTCTTATTTTAGTGACAGATACAACAAGGCAAAAAGAATTTCTTCCCCGATTTAAAGACTACTTAAGTACAGAAAACTTAGACATGGGAAAAAGAACAACACTGTCCATTAACATACGAATGCGGTTACCGTCACACACCATTAACACTTTATGTATAAACTGTATATTTACAAAGAGTTATAACAATATGTTAGCCACTCGTCACACCACGAACATCAAAACAACAATCAATATACTGCAACGTCTTCTAAACCATGTTCTGAGTTTCGTGACCAGACGTATTATGTCGCTCAAGTCTGCTCACTTAACACAAAGTTCTTAGTGTATCCCCATAATTTGTCCAACGGAATGCCGTCATGGATTTGTGAAGACGTGAGGTGATGAAGTTCCCATTTAAGATTTATGCCCAGATGGGGAGGAATTGAGAGGAGAAGTGTTAACACTTACGCTCTTTTACTACATTCCTATATCAGGAAACATGTGAATACTTTTAGTAGCTTCTTTATTATACGAATTTAGTTTTGAATTGAGAAATTATTTATCCATTGTAAAAGTTTGAAATAAAAAGTTACGCTAGTTCATATCAACAACTATTGCATGGCCCTTGCACCAGAATACTCCAAGCATCCAACCATTTGCTTTATTCCCATTTCATGGATGCAATTAAACCATTCCTTTCAAACCACATAAATACTGGAATGGCTCGAACAAAAAAATATATAAATATAAATCACGCTACCGTGCATCAAAAGACAAATAATAATAGATCTTGCTTTTACTAAGTTGTAATCCACTACTTACTACCAGAAAATCAATTAGAAAAGTTAAAAATACTATTAAATGGACAAGGAAGGCGTACAACTGATTCAAAAGTTAAGGCTGAAAAATTCGAAGCCCCAAACCATGTATTCTAGTCTAATACTCCATTTTATTCATTACCTATTCCATTTTCGTGTTGTGGATGAATTTTTAACAGCGTTTAAGAGATTTTCATTCGGCATTTTCTGCTCGGTGGACTTTAATGATGAAAACGTGGTGGGCTGTTGACAGAAATTCAATCGTTTTACTATCTGAATGGTTTTTTTGAGTAAATAAGGAGTATATTTATAGCCTTGATGGATGAACTGTAATTTTTTAGAAGTACAGAATTAGGGTGGGTATATTTTTGCTTTATCCTTTTTAGAAAGGTGTGACTTTCTGTGGAGATAAAATATTTAGTCCATTTGAAAAGAAGCGATTTATTCACATTCTATATATCCCCGTCTCTCCGTTTCTTGAATTTCTTTGGCCGATGAATTAAAATGACAGTCGAAAAGTTGAAGTGAAGAATGTAGGCACCTCGAATTACGTAAGTTACGAAACTTTACAAATTGTGATGCTTTGATTATTACTTTCAATTACACATATGTTTGTAAAGAGTAATGAAAGTATTATTTTTGGTCAAAAATATTTGCAATCTTTTTCTCTCTTTTTTTTTTTTTTTCACATTTCTACACGTTTTGGGACATTCTGCCTTCAAAAAAGTGGTCTAGAAAAATGTCTGTATGTACATAGTCAACATAACACTCGAAGGAATTAACCTTCGATGTTCAAATTTGGTGCATGAGTTAGTTAATTCAAGATACATTTCAGGATACATTTTCTTTAACCTTCACGTTCTCAAAACTTTGTTTTTAAGCTTTTACTGATATTAAAATTTATAAGACATTTTTCGCCATAAATATTACTTATTATTATTTTTTTACTCCAGTATAGATATTTTTCCATTCCAAACCAGTATCGATTTAATATCTTAAATAATTTCATCAAATATATATATATATATATATATATATATATATATATATATAGTATAAAAGTAAGGATAAGAGATAAAAGTAGTATGCGTTTATATTTATGATAAAATACTTTGGTTTCTTTTTAAAAAGATAAATTGCAATTTTAATTTTATTATTCTAATTTAATATATATATATTTTATTATTCTAATTTAATATATATATATATATATATATATTAAATTAATAAAATTAAAATTGCAATTTATCTTTTTAAAAAGAAACCAAAGTATTTTATCATAAATATAAACGCATACTACTTTTATCTCTTATCCTTACTTTTATACTTACCTTATCTATCTTTATTCTTGATATGTTATAGAATTATTTTTTTTTTCTAAAACTACAAAGTTTAAGGAGGAGTATTTGATTTTTTATTAAATAATGGCTAAAAAGGTTTAAATATTAAAGTAATGTGTGCTCCTTTAACTAATCAATGTGTAAGAAAATTGTTAGAAAAAAGCATTTTAACTGCATTAAAAGTAAAGAAAATTATCAGGACACAAGATCCTCTTAAAAATTCAAATAATTAAAACATTTTTTAATATATTGGTATAAATACATTAAGACAAATTACCTGATATTACACTTGTTCAAGAGTTAAAACAGTAGTAAATTTAAATAAACTAACTCTATTTATATTTTCAAATATCTACGGATATCACAAGAAAAAATTTGAAGTTATAATAGTGAGTGAAAATTTGTTTTATTATTGAACAATTAGCAACTTGAATAACAATCAGTAATTTTAAAAATGTTTAGAAGAAATAAAGCGGTAATCTCATCGATTTCATGTAAAAAAAATTATCTATATATTGCTTTAAATGTAATAAAGTGTTAGATATAGAATTTGTACACCATAATTACCAATTTTGCTTTGTAAAAAAGTTTAGTTTACTTAAATATTTAACATTCTATCAAGAACTCTACGCAAATTAAATTCCACATAAAATAACAAAATAAAAAATTCCCAGCGCGCCATCAACACCTTCTACCTTTACCTCAGTAAATGCAACATCTCTGTTACTCACAACCCATTAAACAAAAAAATATACGATCATGATCTAAATTCACAAAATGAGAAGAAAAAAAAGACATAAAGTATAAAGACGTGCTTTTCAGAAGTGTAGACATCTTCTAAACTTAAATTCCTCAAAGCAACCGTTAAAGTTACTATGACTAAACGTATCACTTTTCAGCAACGCCAAGATACATTATTTAAACTTGTCCCAAGATAATGCCCTTTTTCCTTCTTCCACACACATTTCAAATAAGTAAAAAAGATATCAGTGTGAGCGAACCCTTAGGAATAAGCAATTCTGCAAATGGCGAGGTTGAATTCTTAATGCTTCATTTATGCCTTTCGGTTTGAACCTAACGAATTCTTTCTCCTTTTGCTTTTGTTTCGCTCTACTTTTATTTTTCTTTCCCGATCAATTTGAATGAAATGTAAATGCATTAAAAGGTTAAGCCAAGAGGGAGGGTAGCGATGTGTCGTCTGGCAAAGATAAGTAGATTATAATGAAATTTGAAACGAGTGACTGGGTTTTTTTATGACTAGGGAATTCGCATGTTTTAAGATAAACACATTTTTGAAATTTGAGGCATTTTAATTGGAATTTTTATAAATTATATATTAGTAATGCATTAAAAATGCGTAGTTTCGTGTAAAAAATTGAAGTTCAAATATTTGATTGTAAACTTTCACGCTCATAATACTTGAAAAATGTTATTTCATGTAAACCTATCAGAAATTTGTTTCACTTTAGATTTAAATACATCACCTACCATTATATATTTCGAGAAGCATAGGGTTTATTTTTAAAATTCTTTGTTTTTTCATGCATCAATAAATACAGGCACAAACAAAGAAATTAATGTTAATGAAGATGCAACTGGTAAAAATGACAAAAATATTACTTACTTAAACTGATGAACGTACTCGTCATAAAATATAAATAAAAGACTCAATTTGCGTGGTGTAAACCCAACTTTAATAAATATAAATTTAAACATTGTATTTCAACAAACTGGCAGTCAGTTTTATTGTAATTATATTCGATGTTTCACTCTTTCGTGTTTGCTTACTTTAAAAATAGTCAAGAAATATGATATTCTGCTTCAATTATTTAAAAAATAAATTCACAATCTAATATTAAGAGCTTACTTTTTACAAATGTATTTTATCACACACTAAATAATTAATTTAAATTTTTAAATATTTCAATAATTGTACTTATATTTTAAAAAATATCTTTTATACACATTTTATTTTAATCAAACTCCTGTAATGATCGTATATATAAATCAGTTTATAATAAGATTAAACGATTAAATAGCTCTTGTTAGTTATTTGTACGTGAAATTAAATTAATAAAAGTAAAACTTGATTGCCTATAAACATTTAAAAATTTAAAATCATACCTTAGTTTAAATTGAATTCAACAAACGAAAATTGATGCCAAAGCTTAAATACAAAATGAATTACAACAAATTGTTCTTAATCGATCGTACTTCGAATTCTGCATTGTATCCGCATCTCAAATAGTCTTTTTAGAAATACTGATTGCGCAAAAATAACATAATTCTTTAAAATGAAATCGTTTGAGATAATGCACTTAAATGGTGAAAAATAAACAAAATCTATTTTATTCATTACTTTTGGACTTGGTATTTATTTTTATGTGTCACTCTACGTAACATTAAGACAATCCTTTTAACTTTAGTTTTCGATAATCAAGAAGCTTAAAATGCTGTCACTTATAATTATCGTTTGGAGTTTGCTTAATACATGCGACACTTATCAAAATGGATGGCCATTATAACTCGCATTGTTTTGAATGTCGTGAATTGAAAATGTATTTTATAGTAGAGTAATGATTTTTCTTACCCCATTTTTGATGTCTTAATGTAATTCAACTTAAATCATCAATCGCAAGATTTTTTGCCTTTCAAGGAAAATAAACTATTTATTCTAATTGTATAAAAGTTTATTAAAATTAATAGTTTTAACTGTAATTTTCTAACTCTTTATAAATACATTATTAAATAGCTTGTTTATATTTCTTTAAAAAGCTAATAAAAACACTATTTCCATTAACTTCGAATTTGGTTAACGATTTCACAGCTATTGTGGCTAAAATATATTGAAGCATTAGTCTATAGAGCAAAAACAGATAGACAATCCCTCTTAAGTTCCTTATCATATCTTCCATATGTCCTAAATCCAACTACTAAAATTCATATTATGTCAATAATTTCTATTGCATTCAATGAGAATTTTAACGAATCATTGTGCAAAGAGTGCAATGGATTTTAGCCAAATTAAGACTTAAGAGGGTCCAGTACCGAAATTTCATCAAAAAGATAATTTTTAATTTTTAAAAATAGATCCTACGTTCCTAAAAATAATGTTTTTATCTTATTCCTCCAGGTGATTGGAACGCCATGAAATTTTACTGTTATTTAAACATCACTAATAGGCGTAACACATTGAAACGTCTGCTTAAAGTGCGTTTTTCTAGCACTAGTGTTTTTCACAGATATTGCAATCGATATATCTCCAGAACCATTTAAAAGTAGCTATTCAAAGTTTTGGAGCATTTAATTTATATAGTTTTAAATATTTTCGCTTCACATATTATTATTTTTTAAATTTTGTTTTAAAATACAGCATTTAGCGTAAAGGATAACTTAAATAAGCTAAAATTTCAATATTTTAACTTTGCTTTTTTTTTTTTTTTTTTTTTTTTTTGTAACTAATACGCAAATATCAAATATTATGGATTTTCTAGGTTTTTAATTTTTATAAAAATAAATAAGTACTATGTTGAAAAAAAATTATCTCAACTAGATATAAATCGCGTTTCATAGATAAGATAAATTTTCTGCATAAAATATTTTATTTTTATTTTTGGTACTGGACTCCTTTAAGTATCATTTTTCTAAGAAATAGATATATGCTCTTAAACAGCCATATATTCATATAATGCTAAATCAATTTGATGTTTAATTTTTAATCAAATATCATTATGGAATTATACATACAGGATGCCTCATATAGATATTTGTATAAGTAGTTTAAAAATTCATAAAAATTATTAAAATGTACAATAGAACACTGTTTGTGAGAGAGTTATTTCCAAGAAAGGTGTGTGTGTGTGTGTGTGTGTGTGTGTGTGTGTGTGTGTGTGTGTGTGTGTGTGTGTGTGTGTGTGTGTGTGTGTGTGTGTGTGTGTGTGTGTGTGTGTGTGTGTGTGTGTGTGTGTGTGTGTGTGTGTGTGTGTGTGTGTGTGTGTGTGTGTGTGTGTGTGTGTGTGTGTGTGTGTGTGTGTGTGTGTGTGTGTGTGTGTGTGTGTGTGTGTGTGTGTGTGTGTGTGTGTGTGTGTGTGTGTGTGTGTGTGTGTGTGTGTGTGTGTGTGTGTGTGTGTGTGTGTGTGTGTGTGTGTGTGTGTGTGTGTGTGTGTGTGTGTGTGTGTGTGTGTGTGTGTGTGTGTGTGTGTGTGTGTGTGTGTGTGTGTGTGTGTGTGTGTGTGTGTGTGTGTGTGTGTGTGTGTGTGTGTGTGTGTGTGTGTGTGTGTGTGTGTGTGTGTGTGTGTGTGTGTGTGTGTGTGTGTGTGTGTGTGTGTGTGTGTGTGTGTGTGTGTGTGTGTGTGTGTGTGTGTGTGTGTGTGTGTGTGTGTGTGTGTGTGTGTGTGTGTGTGTGTGTGTGTGTGTGTGTGTGTGTGTGTGTGTGTGTGTGTGTGTGTGTGTGTGTGTGTGTGTGTGTGTGTGTGTGTGTGTGTGTGTGTGTGTGTGTGTGTGTGTGTGTGTGTGTGTGTGTGTGTGTGTGTGTGTGTGTGTGTGTGTGTGTGTGTGTGTGTGTGTGTGTGTGTGTGTGTGTGTGTGTGTGTGTGTGTGTGTGTGTGTGTGTGTGTGTGTGTGTGTGTGTGTGTGTGTGTGTGTGTGTGTGTGTGTGTGTGTGTGTGTGTGTGTGTGTGTGTGTGTGTGTGTGTGTGTGTGTGTGTGTGTGTGTGTGTGTGTGTGTGTGTGTGTGTGTGTGTGTGTGTGTGTGTGTGTGTGTGTGTGTGTGTGTGTGTGTGTGTGTGTGTGTGTGTGTGTGTGTGTGTGTGTGTGTGTGTGTGTGTGTGTGTGTGTGTGTGTGTGTGTGTGTGTGTGTGTGTGTGTGTGTGTGTGTGTGTGTGTGTGTGTGTGTGTGTGTGTGTGTGTGTGTGTGTGTGTGTGTGTGTGTGTGTGTGTGTGTGTGTGTGTGTGTGTGTGTGTGTGTGTGTGTGTGTGTGTGTGTGTGTGTGTGTGTGTGTGTGTGTGTGTGTGTGTGTGTGTGTGTGTGTGTGTGTGTGTGTGTGTGTGTGTGTGTGTGTGTGTGTGTGTGTGTGTGTGTGTGTGTGTGTGTGTGTGTGTGTGTGTGTGTGTGTGTGTGTGTGTGTGTGTGTGTGTGTGTGTGTGTGTGTGTGTGTGTGTGTGTGTGTGTGTGTGTGTGTGTGTGTGTGTGTGTGTGTGTGTGTGTGTGTGTGTGTGTGTGTGTGTGTGTGTGTGTGTGTGTGTGTGTGTGTGTGTGTGTGTGTGTGTGTGTGTGTGTGTGTGTGTGTGTGTGTGTGTGTGTGTGTGTGTGTGTGTGTGTGTGTGTGTGTGTGTGTGTGTGTGTGTGTGTGTGTGTGTGTGTGTGTGTGTGTGTGTGTGTGTGTGTGTGTGTGTGTGTGTGTGTGTGTGTGTGTGTGTGTGTGTGTGTGTGTGTGTGTGTGTGTGTGTGTGTGTGTGTGTGTGTGTGTGTGTGTGTGTGTGTGTGTGTGTGTGTGTGTGTGTGTGTGTGTGTGTGTGTGTGTGTGTGTGTGTGTGTGTGTGTGTGTGTGTGTGTGTGTGTGTGTGTGTGTGTGTGTGTGTGTGTGTGTGTGTGTGTGTGTGTGTGTGTGTGTGTGTGTGTGTGTGTGAAGAAATTCTACGATTTCCAATGTAAGATTACACTTTGTGTATTTCTTAAGAATTTTAAACCATCTACGAAATTATGGGACACTCGGTTTAAATGACATGCATTCCAAATTTTAGAAAAGCATGTATTTATTACGCCAGGCTCTAGAGTGATTTAGAATGATCTAGAATAATTTTAATAATGTGTACCTTGTACACTAAAAGAACAAATTGCCATACATTTTTATTAGAAACTAATACGAAAACGCTTATAAATGATGAATATTAAACGAGTCTTGGTACAAAATAAACTCTCGAATAATACCATTGTTAGTGGAACAAAATGTTAACCGACTGGATGCTAGTTAATTGTGTATAATTATTAATTCAATCGATAAAAAAAAATATTATCTACAATCTAGAACCCAGCTAGATAATTTTTATTACAATACTATAATCATGATTTTTCATTCAATTCTTAAATAAAACACCTATAAAGTATCAATATCGATAATTATGGAAAAAACAAACCAATAAATTGTGATTAATTAAACAATTTTGAAAATCGAACATGTTGGTGAATTGTATATTTAAGGGATTTTCAGCCAGAGCGGTATAAGTCATAATTTCTACAATTGTGACCTATGTTTAGATATACAATATAGTAGGGATAAACTATTAAGAAAAAAAGTTAATTGAGTCACAACCTCGATAGTTCGCCTGCAGGCCGCAGAACAATAATGAACATAAAACTAAAACATGTGGTTTTTTAAAAGTAAAACATTTCGTATGTCTAGGTTATAATTAATTTACTTTCATCATTTTGGCTTTGAGCCTTAATGGGTAGACTCAAACACTTACATTTGCTATTTCAAGTTCAGTTCAGTATTGAATTCTCATCATAAAAATTTTTGTTCAACGAAAATTTATGGGAAAGACATTTAAGTACATCAAACAATAATTTATGGTAAAAATACCAGACAAAAAGCTACTGTTTATAATAAGGGAAACTAGTGATAATTATAAGCAGCTTTGATTTCTAATTTGTGCACTACATCTCCGTAAGGAACATGTATAAAAGCTACATTTTCTTATCTGAAGAATAAGAAAAAGTAAAGCATTTTTAGGAATATGAACCGTTAAATGTTGATGACTTTTTTATTGAATTCAAACCAATAAACTTAATTGAGGACCTTTTTGATAAAGTATTAAAGTTAAAAGGAGAGATTCTGTTTTCTTATTTAAATAACTCAGAATTGAATCGAATTAAATTAATAAAAATAATCTAATTACAACACTCGTTTATAGAATGGCAGCAAAAACACACACACAATTTATATTAATTTTAATTCACGGTTGTTTTTTCGAAAAGGAAATTTTCTATTATTAGATTTTTTGTTATAATAAAAAAGGCTTATTACATTATCTACAAGTTATTTGCTTTAAGCAGTTATTTAAAATAATTTTATTGTATGTATAATAAGAAAACCTACGTTTTTGCAACTTAAAACTGCAGTTTAATACTTAAATTCAATACCTGCTTATATAAAAACTACAAATAAAAGTAATGGAAAAAAGTATAGAAATAAATACATGAAAACTGAATCTAAATTAGAAATGGAAAAAATCATTCGGACATGTCTCTTAAACTTCAAAAACCGCTTAAAAGTTATCATTTCTATAATCCGAATGGTTTGACAACTTGGCCTGCATTCTTATATTATTTTCATGAAAAAAAAACTTTCCTCGTTCGTACAAATTTAATACGTCATTTGATATGATAAGGATTTATTTTTTGAAAAGGAAAGTGATTTAAAAGGAAGTAATTAAGATTAAAAAAAGAGAAATAATTCAACATAGAAAGATTTTAAAATAACTTTTTTGAAGAATAAAGATTTTAGTAAATAGATTTTTTTCATGTGTAAATACTCCGTTGTTAAAAATAATTTCGCTTGACGACCTAAAACCTCATCACAAAGATGTCTGGAAAAGGAACTTTATTTGAGTATTTAGGATGTTGTTTGCGATTATTTTTAAGCTAAAAAAAATGTAATCGATTTTTAAAAAGCTTGATATGTGTTATTAATGTTTAAAGAAATAGTTCAAACATTTTTAAAGAAGAAGATTTATGTTGTTATTTTCCTAAAATTGCACTAATTTTAAATACATAAGGAAAACGATAATGAAAACAATTTTGAATTTCAGATTATTTTTCGGAAACATAAAAATAAAAATAGTACCATTGAATTCCACTTAAATAGAGAATTTTTTTATCTATGACAATTCTAAATTATTTTTACATACAGGACGATAAGTTTTAAACGTACAGATTGAGTACAAAAAAATATTTCACATGTGTTAGTAAAGGCGTCATAATTCCTAATGGATAAATGTTTTTTACAAGTGTTTGCAAAATAATTTATAAATAAATAAAGAGAGTAGACCACGTAAGATGTTTAATGGAAGTATTCCACGTGACAGGGGAATCTTAAGACTTTAAGTATCAGCGTTTTTAAATACCTGAAACTTATAATATCTCAAATATCTAGACATTTATTCAGTATGAGAAGAATTATCTATAATTTAGTTTACATATTTACAGGATATCCCAAAATGAACTGACGAATGAGTTTGCTGTATTCTACTTGAGAAACTAAGGAATTTTATCCTTTCAATTTTCAAAAGTATTTCAAAGTTCAACAACGGTTGGTTGATTCAAGAACAAAACAAATGGTTTGAACATGTTGCACAAACTATAAAACAATAAATTTAAAAATTTGTTGCAGCGGTTTTTTTTTTTTTTTTTTTTTTTCCCCTCTGTTGGTAAACATTGTAACTATTTTTGAAACTTCATGAATAAAATCCATTAGATACCAAATAGATTTAAATTTAGTTAAGTAGTAGTAATTTTTTTCTAATATTAAAACCAGGCAATAAAACAGATCAAAACACGATGCACACAGATTCATGAACAGTTTGAAAATTTGAAACATTCTATTGAGATATTGTATTTTCAAAAATCACGTCAACTGTCTTGGAAAAAACAGGGTTTTTTTGTTTTGTTTAAGCCGGGTTTTCTTTAAAAATCCTTTCTAATTACTTGGATACATATTTATAAATAAAATTTGACATCAACTAGAATAATTAATGTTCAAATAACTATCAATATTCCTTCTGAAAATAATAATAAATAAATAACTGTTGCTACTTATGTGGACATTCAAATCACAATTTTAATGTTTTATTGAGAAATAGTATTTTTTTAATTCAATATATAGGTACAATGGTAGTTGTTTACAACATAATACATGGAATATTGCTCTTAGATTCCTCAGTAATGGTGATAACATATTCAAAATGATATTTTTGAGATTTAAAAATAAGTTGTTAAAACACAATACCTTTATTTTAGATTTATTTATCGTTAATATTGTTATTCATTTTCCAAATGTGACTGTCATTTGTAGGTCATTCCTTTTGGGACATTTTTGATAGGTATTAGGATCATAAATAGTACTTATTATGGCTTTAAATGATAATCATTCATTACTATTTTATAACACAATATGTAGAAAATACAATTTTAAATGGCAACATCTCAAAATATAACACTTTTTAAATGCCAAATTCTTAAGAATTTCAAAAGAATATGAAACTCCCTACAAGTATAAGTAACATTTTAGTCAATGATCAAAGACACAATTCCATTTCTATTCTCTACAACCTCAACCTAATCTGTTTCAAGAAGAAATCTCACCTCTCAATCCTCAAGCACTTAAGCAAACCATCCACTTGACAAAACCCACATTACCACCAACAGTTGCTTCTCTCCAGTTTATATTCACAACTACCAATCCACGAACCGCTCGATGAAGAAAACGAAGAAAAAGAAGGAAAGTCCGATATTTTAAGAGGCATTTAAGAACATCTGCCACCGGTGTTTTGCGGCCAACAAAAGCTTGCAAGCCGAGCCTTAAGCCGTGGCCCCTCTAATAATAAATGGCATTGTCGATACCTCCCAGAGCAAGAGAATAAGCGGCGTGTCAAAGTCTCGTGTATTTGTTTCTTCTTTCCATCGCATAACATGGGGGGGGGGGGGGATTTTCTTAGCATTTTCTTTGATGATGGCCCTTTTTCTGATATTTTTTTTGGTTCAGTTTTTTTTTTTTTTTTATAAAAATGGAAGTTGAATGCCATTTGGGTCGCTCATTCGATGCCATTTTTGACGCCCAGAAGGACTTTGCGAGTAGCAGATTTATTCGTTGCAATGGCGGGTGCTACAAACCGATATCGAGTTCGTTTGATAAGAGCTTGGTGAAGCATGTTTTGGTGGATATTCAGTTTGACTTTGCTCATGCTCCGGTAGAGACGTTATGGATTTGAAAAGGAAGGGTATATGTTGGGAATCGGGAATTACGTGCTAAGTGTTCCGTAACAGTTGCAATCAATCCAGTATTTAAAACAAACTGATATTGATATATGTATTGTAAATCTTCTGATATAGACATCTTCCAAAACATTTTTAACTATAAATAATTGAAATTTTGTAGATAAATTTTTTTAGGTAAGATTATTGTTATTTTCTATATAAATTGAGAAATCATATAGTTTGAATTACTTATCGTGAACACTTTTTTTAGGCATAGGGATATTTAATTAACATAAAATAAGTGTTTTGTCGGAATTTTAGACAGTGAGAAATGAATTGTCTTCCTTATTCTATGCTTATAATATTTGTAAGATCAAAAAATAACAATAGGTATATTTTTGTTTGCTTACTTTTTATATAGCAAAGCGATGCAAATTTATGATATGAATTTTTTTTATTTATTCTCTGCTGTTCATTTTTACATTATACAATCTAAATTAGTTTAATTGTGACAATTGATGTTCTCTAAAGCTGCTTTTACGCATGTTTGCATAGTCAATCATCAAGAGGTAGTTTATCATCAAGAGGTATCATTCATACGCAATTTAATGACATTTAATGCCTGAAATCTCCTGCTGTTAAGGCTGATAACATATGACTGCAAAAATCTTGTTGATTTGAAATTTTCTTAAAAACATAAATATCACAAATTCAGCTAGTTTGGCGGCAAACACAACAAGAAACGTCAGGATATATACAAGTTAATAATTATCTCCATTTTTAGGCACGATATAAACACTTTATGCAATCACTTAACAAGGTCTCTACCTATCTAATTTGAAGCGCATTTATTAAAACTTTAAATAATTATAATAATGTAAATGAGAATAAATAATATACCATGAACTTCTGTATAGTTTATAGTTTAAGCGTAAGGTAATGCTAATAAATACTCAGTTTCTTTTTTTTTCGGTAATTTTGTTTCAATTTCTAGAAGGGGCCTTTCATTTGCTAAGTCGCATGTGTTTGTACCGTTAGTAGTTATGTCTGGAAATGCTTATTTCAGATAGGCAGTGACTTTTTATAAGCTATTCTCTAAATAAGCATAAAGTTGAAGCAAAAACGGAGGAATAAATTTTATGATAGTTTGGTTTTACTTTAATGCCCACTTTTGATGTCCATGAAGACCTTAAAAATATTACTTTTATTAACCTCAAAAATTGTATGAGGAAAACTTATTACCTTTTCTTTTTAAAGTTAAGTGCATGTTTATAGATTAGAGCTCTGTCCCAAAGTATCGTGAATGCTTTATAAATTTATTTCTGGGAGAAGAATCATGTAAATAAGTTTATGGTTATAAGTTAAAAATTCTGCATTTCAGTTACCAACTCCATTACTGAATTCTTTAGGTATTTTAGTTTGCTTTCTATGTATAAAAAACAATTTTTCAATGTATATATTATGTATATGCTATATGTTATGTGAAGGGATGAGTGATAAAAACACACTTCATACAAAAAAAATAATAATAATAATAATAATACCCCGTTAAAGTTTTGAAAATTTAGAAAAATTTAAGATTGTAATTTAAATTACATCTATAGGTAAGTTCAAATAATTGTAAACTTTCTAACAAATTATTGCTTCAATATTTAATTATTATAAAATATATGTTTTATGAGTATTTAATTATATTTAATACTCATAAAACCATTTACTTAAACACGAAACAAATTTTAACTTGCTACAAGTAACCTTCTTTTAAAATGTGCCAATACTTAATATTAAAAAAATAATAAAATATTTTAATCATTATCACAAAACTTGTATTTTATTTTATTTATTTATTATTATTTTTTTCATTTTATATATATATATATATATATATATATATATATATATATATATATATATATATATATATATATATATATATATATATATTCCATTTGCTTTTTGAATTTTAAAACAAAAGTACATTTTTCTAAAAATAGTACAATAAAAATATATCCAAGAACAAAATATTGGAAGACACGGAAAATACTAATCAAAATTCCAGCAATGCAATTCAATTCAATATGTTCAGAAGTATATGTTCAATAAGTATTGGTTTACAAACTTGAAGAGTTTTGTGAAATCCATCAACCTGATACAAGTATTATTTGTTTGTTATATTTTTCCTTGTTTCGGGGATGGATATTGAATATAAGATTAGCCCGTATGAATAACGAAACTTTTCAAGTGTGTGCAAACTCTCTTGCTTCAAAATATAATAACAAAACTATTTCTGTTTATCTGTTTTGTGGTTGGATATTTGAAAATATAGTGAATATTTTATTTAATACAATATACAGCTACGTTTTTTCCTTAAAAGATCTTTTTATTAAAATGTATTTTCTTTAACCAAAATTTTCTTTAAAAGACATTTTCATTAAAATATATATTTTTAAATGATATTTTCTTTAAAAGATATTTTTTCAATTTTTTTTTATCAACTTTCTTAATTCGTATATTCTTGTAAGCTTATATGAATAAAAGAATTTACATTTACGTTATACTTATCATTGTCCACTTTAATTAGTTCAAAAATATTGCATCTTTAAAAATATTTTTATTAATAGATTTCAACTAAATCTTTTGAAATGAGGATTAGTACCAATTTATTAAAAAGAATATATCTAAAATTAGTTTTTTTTTAATGTCTTGCTATTAAACTCTTATTAATTATTATTTTTAATTATTATTTTTAATAATCATTTTCATGTATTAGTATTTTATAAATGTATATAATTCATTACAAAAATACATTTGAATAAGCTTTTATTAACCTTTCTTAAGATGGTAAGAAGTGTACTTTCGATCAGCTTTAACATTTTTTAAAAGTCAGTGGAAGGGTAATTTACCACTTAATATACTAACAACTACTAATGGTTTAAAAAAAATATAACAAAACGTCTTGATTGCATAACGTGGTGTAAACAATGGAGGAAAGAAGAGAGAACAACACTAGCAAACTTTTTTCATGTGCCTAACGTTTAATTCAATTGCATTTTTTCATCAGTTTCATGGTGTTTACAAACACAGAACTATTTCATTGATTTATAAACACATTTATCATTTATAAAATAAGTGATTTATTAACACAGAAATTGAAATTTTTACCAATTCGCGCTATAAACATCACGCAATGGGCGATGGTAAACATACATAAAAACTGAGGACTGCAAAATAAAAATAATTTCATATAATAAACTAAATGTATTTTTAGTTATGAATTATTCTCAATCTCAAAATTATTTTTAAATACCATTACTAGAAAAAATTAATAAGATCTATGTCCAATTTAGAAAATATACACATTTTTAGCATTGCATCGATGTATTGATTTAAGCTAAATTTCTGGTATGATTTCTTTAAAAATAATATATTATATTATATTGTGTTATGTTATGTTATGTTATAATATAATATATTATATTATATTATAATATATTAATATATATTAATATTATATTATATTATATTATAATATTATATTATATTACATTATATTATATTAATATCATATTACATTACATTATATTATATTATATTATATTATATTATATTATATTATATTATATTAATATTATATTATATTATATTATATTATATTATATTATATTATATTATATTATATTATATTATATTATATTATATTATATTATATTATATTATATATTATATTATATATTATTATTATATTATATTATATTATATTATATTATATTATATTATATTATATTATATTATATTATATTATATTATATTATATTATATTATATTATATATTATTATTATATTATATTATATTATATTATATATTATTATTATATTATATTATATTATATTATATTATATTATATTATATTATATTATTAAATGTATTAAGTTAAAATTATGTTTTCAATCAAAAATTTTAAAACAAGTATGTGAATTAACTATTTAATATAAAGCAGTTTCGAAAAATGGATAAGATATTGAAACTCTAAACCATTATTTACAATGTATATAACATGATGTTATAGTTAAAACATTAACAACTCGTGTATGTCAAAAACTATGAATAACTCAACACATAGTACATCAAAACTTTACCTTATTGAAATATTTCATTACAACTAAATAAAAAAAAATGCTTCTCACATTTTAGCATCCTCATAAATTCCTAAACAGGCAGCATCATCCCCTTCCAGAATAATTTAAAGCATTAACATCACACAACACCCTCATATATCCCCCTTAAGTTTCATAATACCCATCAAGCTCCCCCTAAAAATTACTCCAACCTGCAGTTACCTCTATGAAAAATCATCATTGCCATCCTTAACAATTTACACCGTTCACCATAAAGAGAAAAATCACGCTCCAATTAACAAACAACATCCCCATAACCCAAGCATTTACACACACCCTCCAACACCCAGCAATTTATTCATCCAACCTGCGTGAGGCGGTAAAAATCTCTCTCAGGCATCTCTCAAGGAAGAGGAGAGGATTATCATATTACCATGCTCTTTTATCCTTGGCACGTCGCGATGGAAAACGAATGCCTGGAATAAACAAAAAACATAAACAAAATGCCTTCGCAGGAAGCATTGACTAGAGAAAACGAGTTGGTGGGGCAAAGGCGTGCCAAGAATCACTTAGATTGCGAGGAGCGTTATCTGACCGTTGGTAATCGTGAGATTTTTGCTGAATTTGAGGTCAGAAGTGGAGGTTTTTAGTTTTTAAACCACGACAGGAGAAAATAGTTGCTTTAAAAACACGAATCCTGAGGCAGACATTATTTAATGATAACATAGATGATTCATCACCAGCGTTAATGAGTTTAATACGTGGATACTATGTCAGGTAAGTACTTTTAGTGCATATATGCTGATATAAATTGTGTAAATTGAAAGGATAACACTTTCGTAGAAGTCTATTTTAAAAGCAATTAACGTTGTAGTTTATTTTGAGAAACTAACTGAACAAAAAGGGGATAATCACAGACTTTATTAAAAGGCTGTATAGGCTTAAAAATCAATCAAAAATGATAATTATCTCCCTTAGGTATAAATTTGTCGATCAGAAGAGAATTATTTTTTTTTTCTCTAAGATGCAGAAAAAACATAATGTTAAAAATCAATGAAGCGTTGTTGATGCGATGCAAATTTAAAAGTCTCTTCTTTTGTACATTTTTAAGTTGCTAATGTTTTTTGCAATCGACTAAATTGCATTTTAATGGCACCGACGCTTTAATTAAATACTAATCAATCAAATAATGCAGATTTTTTTTTATCAAATTAGGACAAATAGATCTATACATATATTTACAAAGCTTGTTAAAAAAAAATTAGTACCAAATGTATACAAAATATTGTACATCATATATTTTTATTTTTAAATTTTGCCATATAAACATAAATATGAGTACTTATATTACTTTAATTACTAAAAATAAACTTTTCATAATTTAATTTCAAAAATACTTTTCTAGTAATGTATTAATGATCAAATACTAATATAATGTTTTGCTTAATATTCCCATTTTTGAAATTCTATAAAAATATGGAATATATTAATATCCAATATTATTATATTCTAGCAAAATTCCAAATATTCATAATTATATAAAAATAACAGTAATTATATAAATATAACTATAACAGTATATAAATCAAATTCATAAATAATTTTTGTAAAAAGCAATTATTAGATTAAAAAAAATACTTAATAAATCCATAAACAAAACATATCTTCCACATTAGTTATTCACATTTTTCAAAAAATTGAAAGGAATTGTAACTTTATTTGTTATGCCATCATTAAAAATGTTTAAAATAATTTTTTAAAACATTTTCATTGCCATAATTTCTAATTGCATGAATTTTCAGATATATTGAAAAAATTTATAGAAGATTTCCTGGTTGTTTTGTAAAAAAAAATTCACTGAATATTAAGATATTCATACAATTAATTATTCAATTTATATTATTATGAATTTATATTATAATGAACATATCTTAAAAAAATGTGGTATACATATTATTTACACCTGATTTACATGTTACCAATGGTTAGAATGCCAGCTAGTAAGTTAATTTGAAAATCCTTGTAACGCCCCATGTATCACAGCAGTCAATGTCGAAAACAGGAGTTCTGGGAGATTGGCCAGTTCTAACCAAAACTGGAGTATCGCTCCAAAATACAGATATTTTTAAAAAAATAAACCTGGGTAAAACATTCCGAAATATATTTTTGACCTCCGTTCTTTATAATTATGTAACATATTTCAACTTTAAAACTGTGCATCGACATTTCAAAACTTGCAATATACTTTATCTAGAATTAGACGAGATTTTCCAATATCGGTTTCCATCAGCCGATTTACATCGTTCCTCATCGGGATTGGCCAATGCCCAGCGATATTGGACACTGTTGTGCTCATTGAGTGAGTCTAATTACTGGTGACAGTATCCGGTAGAGTGTAAATCAGCTTTTAGACAATGGAAAAATAATGTGTTCAATTCAAAAGTTTAATCATGTCATGTTTAGTTCATGTTTTAATCACAACAGGGAAATATAATTCTTTATACACTTGTATAAAAGTTAATTCGAAATACTGGATCTTTTGTTGAAAGCTATGACCAGCAAACCAAAAAGAAAACAATCCGGTAAAATAATTTTGGTCAAACTAAAAAGAAAACAATCCGATAAAATAATTTTGGTCAAACTAAAAAGAAAACAATCCGATAAAATAATTTTGGTCAAAGAAAAAAAATTCAATAAAGTTTGTAATATCTGTGATATAGTTGCCTTCTTTGAAGAAAATTTTTTTAAAATAACTATTTTCTTAAAAATAAGATATTTAATTTAAAAAAACCTAATTCTAAAGCAAATTTATCCATGTCCTCAGTAGTGTGCATGCAAAGTTTGATGAAAATCTGTCGATTTCTACAGACTTCTGTTTAATTTTCTCCACCGTGTATCATATTTCCTATCATCCAATCAAATTAATATGACATATACAGCAATTCCCGAACTATATTTTTCCATCGTAAATCAATCACCAGCTCTCCACTACTTCAGCAAATGAAATATTATTGAACAGAACCTTAATTACGGACAGTCCAATCCTGCCGCCATCGAAATGCGCACCGAAACCTTTCAATTTCATTACCGAGCTACACAACTAACGCGATTGAAAATACGAACGGAAATTCTATTTGAATACATTGTGCGTCATTTCCATTCCTGCAGTCAAACGAAATCCAATCTTCCACAATTTGTAAGTTGGATGCAGTACATGATGAAATTTGAGCATCTTTGAAGAGTTATGTAAACTAAGGGAATTTGTAAACTGAGAACGGGGTCTTCATTACAAACGTATGCAAAATGTTAATGCGATTGTAGGTGTGAGACTACGGGAGAGTGGTGCTCTGCTGAAAATGTTTAATTGAAATTTGAATGTTGAAACGTGATATTACAATAGTTTTATGCTCTGTGTAATTATATTTGCGATGTCCTTGTTAAGAGATCCGGATAGGAAAGTAACAGTTATACGTTACTGCGTTTGATTTGAATTGTAATTATTCATTGTCTTCATTGAGTAGAAATTTCCTTGTAAAAGTTTTAGCTAGATTGAATTGTGTTACTTTTATTGAGATAGTTGAAATTTTAATGCCAATGCCTCCCTTAAGGTTCTTTAAGTTATATACCTTCAATATTGTAAACTTTTTTTTAGGGGGGGGGGATGACATTTTTGTTTTTTACTCTAAAATACTCTTAAACTGAGTAGTTTTAAAATAATATTAGGTTTTCTATGAAATTCCAAAATAATTTTGAAATTAGGTTAATTTTTTTAAAAAAATATTATATTTTAACAAATATTAAAAAATCAATACATCAAACTTTTAACTTGATTTTTAGTAAACTTTTTCGCGATAGTGTGAGAGTTTCCCTTATTGGAGATAAATTCACTTTGTAAAAAGCATTTTTTTTTTTTTTTTTTTTTTTTAATGTTTTCTGCATTTTAAAAAGTATACTGCAGAGCATGGAGCCTAAGGGAGTAAAGCAAGTTCATGGAATAATTGGCTTTTAATTCTTAATTTCATTCTATTTGTAAAATGTGTGTTTTTAAATACTTTTAAAATAAAATTATACGAAATGAAACAAAGTTTTTAAATTATACTTTCTCTACAGGTTGGTTCACTACTGTAAACAAATCGGTATTGTACCAGTTGCAATTTAAATTATAACTCTAAATAAATGACCAATTAAGTTCTAACTGGTTCCATAAGGCCCTAATTGAACTATTCATTTTTATTAATTGAGTAAATATGATCATAGGAAGAAGTTAATTTTTATGAAAACTAACACTAGCAGATGCGTTTGTTTTCCAACTATTGTTAAGTGTGAAAATAATGCGGGCATAAAAAATTATACTAATACCTTAAGTGAAGACTTCTGTTTGAATATTTTTGGAATGTTATAAAAGGAATGTTTTAACATTTGGGAAATGTTCACATAATTTGGAAAAATTATGCAGTGTGCGGCGAATTATGAAAGAATCTTTTAAGGTTGCAGTCATGGAAATTTTTTATTTAGTTATTTGAGTGAGAGAGATGTACATTTTAATCGGAAAAGCAAATAATAAAAGAGTATCACTGGTCGTCTTTTGAAAATTCTGAAAACAAGTCTTACACTTGAGTTTGTGCCTAGCTGAGCAGAAATGAAATTACCAAAAGTGTACGAAACTAAATCAGTATGACGCAATCACGAGCAATAATGCGAGTTCTCAATACACTGTTCAGATCCCTGAATAACAGCTAGTTATAAAATTGCCGAAATGAGGATATGTTATTAAATGAAAGCAATGATTGTAAAAGGGTTCAAAAATAAGAGGAAAGGGAAATTAAATTAAAACGCGTTACTAAAGGAGATTGGCCATTACATCAGGATTTAAATTAAATTTTTATATGTACTCATTATCAAAAACAAAGGTCATTTATTTAGATTATTTCTTTGTTTTATAAATCTACTAACCGAATATCTGTGCTTCGCCGCGAAATTTTACAAAGTGCAATATTTTAGCTAGCTGTGAGGCCCCACGTTGAAGATATCCGTCAATGGTGAATATGTCCCAGTTTTTGGCACTTCACTCGCTGAAAAGTTCATTTACACGTAATCGCAGGCTTACTTCAATCGTTGAAAGGTTCAACGAGGAAGGTTAACTGCATAAGCTTAAGCTCGCTTAACTCACTAAAAACTAATTGCTATGTAAAGGCTTAATATTAGAAGCCCCTCCCTTGACAAGAAACAAACAAAAAATTCTTCGTTAATGCAATAATACAACACCCCTTTAAGAATATTTTAACACGTGTTTGCGAAAAGCAAAATTAGAAGGTCAAAATTACTTATGTTGAAACTTTCAGAGCTCTAGGCCTATTAGAAGTCGATTTTTTTTATTTTTTTAAATATTAATTAAAAAAATATTTAAAAAACAAATAAAATTTAAAATTCTATTTTTCAAAAGTTCAGTTAGAAAGTGAAAACTACTTGCGTTGAACATTTCAGAGAAGTAACTCTATTAGAAATCCTTTTGTAAAATATTTGTTAACTAGCTGAATACCCGTGCTGCGCTACGAAATTTTACCATTAGCATTTTAGCGATCAAAAGACATTCATGTATTCTACACTTCAGACGTTTGCTCCCTTTTCGATCCCGACAAATTGATTTATCAAAATAGGAACTTTCCTTTGTTGACATTTTAAACGAAATTTATAATTGTGAATAGTAAACTGGAATAGTTTATTGTGTTTATGTTTGCTCTTAGTTCTAAATTTCAAAGTAGTAGCTGTATTGGAATTAAGTTAATTAGACATTAAGTTAATCCTCGTATAGTTTCAATGTTGCGTCGTCTTTTCATCCCTTAAAATTCGTTAATCAATATTGGAATGACTTATTTTTTTAACATTTGCAAAAAAATATCAGAAAAATGACTACATTGGAAGAGGAACATTCGGATATCCCTCGTTTGGAACATTTAACCCCTTTACGACCCCTTAAAGTTGGTTAATCGAGAACAGAATAGCTTACTTTTTCTATGTTTAATCTTTTTTGACATTTGTACCAAATTTCAGAGTTGTGACTATGTGGGAAGTAGGATATTCGAATGTCCCTCGTTTGGAACGTTTAACCCCTTTTCGACCCCTTAAAGTGGGTTAATCGAGATCGGAATAGTTTACTTTTTCTATTTTTACCATTGTTGATATTTGTGCCGATTTTCAGAGTTGTGACTATGTGGGAAGTAGGATTTTCGAATGTCCCCCGTTTGGAACGTTTAACCCCTTTTCGACCCCTTAAAGTGGGTTAATCGAGATCGGAATAGTTTACTTTTTCTATTTTTACCATTGTTGATATTTGTGCCGATTTTCAGAGTTGTGACTATGTGGGAAGTGGGAGAATTAGTGATGAGTGAGTCAGTGAGTCAGTGAATCAGTGAATCAGTGAGTGAGGGCTTTGCCTTATATATATAGAGATTAGTTAAAAAAAAAAAAATTTAAAAATTCAAAATTTTAAAAATCTTTTTTTTTTTTTTAACTACAACTAGAAGACTGAAACTACTTATGTTGAAATTTTCAGAACTGTATCTCTATTTGAAGTCACAATGTAAAAAATAAAATTAAAAAATAACTAATTAAAATTTTAACATTCTGTTTGTCATAGGTAATAGAAGACCCAAACTACTTATGTTGAAAATTACTGAGCTCTACTCCAATTTTAAGTAGCATTCTACAGATACACAGACAGGCAGACGCACAGAGAGCTTTTTTTATTATTATAGATTACTAAGAAGATAGTCGTCGTATTTTAAGTCATTATAGTTATCTTAAATTTTAGCCCTTCACATTAAAATGTACAAAAAATTACATTATATACTTCAAAATTCCTTTTCAATTATTCTAAGAATCTTCTGCAACAATTCTTGAGTCAAATACTTAAAAACTCTCCTTTAATACTTCAAATGAACTAATGACACTTTATAAAGAGACATTGTCTCCCATTGTGTTTTCTTGCTAAGAACTTTGTAAGTGTTGTCCCAAATGCCAATTCGTTACGATTTCGCTTGGATTTGAAAGGTTTATTATGCGTAACGAGACAAAGTTGTCAAAAGAACATTGAAATGGTTCTTGTATTTTCATGTTTCCAGAAATAAATCAAAATATGGAAGATTTAAATGTCGGAATTTGCATATCAAGTGTTTACTTCAATTTTTGGGTGCAATGACAATAGTTATCTTAAATATGGTTTGTTATTCAAGATAATAATTTGCATATTTTTTTTATTTCTTCTAAAAGTTTATTGAAATCAGTTATTAATTGTATAGTTTTTGTAAAAATAAGTGCTCTTCATTACGAGAGAAGAGTTTCAATCAAGATTTTACTCCTAAGTATTTCATGCTTGTTCGCTTTAAATTATACGGGGCTATGTGTAGATGTTCAAATAAGTTTGAAGGTACTTATCAGTAAAATAAATAAAATATGTAATTCTCAAAATGCACTAGAAATTGTAAATTTTATCTCTTTCTAGTAAATTATAAAATTATGTGTAAAAATCGTTTAATTGAATAAATAAAGTTTATATTAAGTAAATATAATTTTTAGATCTCGTAGAGAATAAATTTAATTAGCCATAAATATCACTTTTGTATAATACATTATTTTTGTAGTTTTGAAAATGCTTACGATTGACATTATTCATTAATAATAATTTTGTATTTATTGATAAAAGAACATTTCATTAAAACAGTGATTTTTCTTTTATCAACAATTACTTATTAGTTTAAGGTAATTTTGAACAAAATTTCTGAATAATTCAAATAAATTATTTCTAGTAATCGGTTACTGTTCGTATTTGTCATACACTTGGATATATATATGTACTTGAAATGTAAAGTAGTTCCGTTTAAAATGTCCTTCTCTAAGACATTCTTATTTGAAACTGGGAATAGTACAACAGTTTAGATGTTACGAAATTTTGCCTTCATTTAGATTTCCTTTTCACCATGAAAAAAACTAACTATGAAACCAAATTATTTTCGAAACTTACAAAAAAAAAAAAATTAGCTTAATAGGTTGCCAAGAAATTTATGAACATTTCAGAAGGACGTAAAAACTCACATATTATATAATTTTTTAAGAGATTAAGGTAAAACATATAGCGAATGCCCATAACGATGGATAGTATTTACATAAAACATTTCACCATTCTCAAATAATATAGCGATTTTACAAGTTTGTATTCGTATGCAAAATTAAGTATTATTACTTACATAAAATAATTTTATCATTTTTACTTTCAATTACCCGTATGTTAATAAAGGGTAATGAAAGTATTGCTTTCGACCAAAGAAAAATTTGGGGATTTTCTTTTTTGGGGGGGGTGGGGTCAACACATTTTGGAACATTCTGACATTTAAGAAAGTGGAATAGAAAAATGTATATATTTGTGTACGTGATCAGAATAATTCTCAAATGAATCGACCTATGATGTCTAAATTTGATGGTGGCCATGGAACCTACCATTAAGATTTTCGTCAAAATTGCAAGTGCGTGTAGGTAGCTAGCTGCCTTTGAAAAAATCCTGTTTTTTAGTAATTACTAAAAAAAGCTCTAACGATTTTAATCAAAATCACTGTGATAATTGCCTCTTAATGTGTTCTAAACATCAACATCTCCGAAATTCTCATTAACATACTATAAAGGCCTTAAAAAGTTGAGAAAAAAACCGAATAATGTCTTCCACAGAGAGTTCTCTTTCGTTGAGCATCGCTCATTAACGACCATTTTCTTCTCTCCTCTTATTAACTTACATGAAAAGTTAAGGCAAGAATTATTAAAAAGTCTATCACCAAAATCACCATTATGGCTCTTTTTTTTAAGACTTTAATAGAATTATCGCCAAACTGAACATATTTTCTACATGAATGATACAAATATAAAACGGTGAATCGGTATAATAGTGAAATCCACGTCAATATAATAGTCTAATTTAAAGTTGTGCGATGTTCCACACCCCTAGTTTCTGTAGGTTTGTGAAACGTATAAGAAATAAGCGTAACCTGATTAGCATAAAGTATGCAAATAAATGTCAGATAAAACCATAACTCAACAGTGTTATGTTTGTCAATTTTATTATTAATACTAATATACTTTAACTTATGTTTCGGACCTTAATTGAATTGCGAATGAAGTTGACCCATCTTCAACTTTGTTAATTATGTTATATTAAAATTTATTAAATTAATTTCTGATTGAATTATTTTGCTAATTTTGTATTTAACCTCTTGTTAAACATGCCACAATAAATCTAGTTCCTTAGTAAATTTAAAGTAATACCTGTAAAGTCCTGAAACACGCGTCCGCTCGTTGGCCTTCATGCGCGAGACACTTCAAATTACGTTTCTCAATATTAATATTTGCCTTTAGTTCATAGGTGGTGTGTTTTTCAACATATTTGAAGTACAAATTTTGTATTTAAGATAAACAGAGTATTATGGATTGATTGAAAAGTTAAAAATAGGGGTTCTTATTTAAGTTTTAAAAGTTAGAGTTCAATTTACTGACATAAAAAGCCTCACATGAAAATAATGCACTTTTCAACAGGCATATAAGGAACCGATAACAAGTTAATATGGTGCAAACCTCAAAAACCTATGACTTTTAGGGCCGAAGATATAGCCGTTGTTCGGAATTTTATTATTATTTTGCGTACTGTACACTACATTTATATTTAAAGTCGAAACAATATCTAGTTACAATACGCATATTTTAAAACGTTCTTTCGTTTTCCACTGATAACTATAAAATTTAAATCAGAGGGTTTATTTACAATTGGAATTCGCATATACCTAATATATCTTTAGTTTTTAGAGTCTTCAAGAAAGTTTGAACCTTTCAGAAAATACATAAGAAATCGTTATCAAGCGATAATTAATTACAAATAATCAATAATTGTCTGAAGAGCAGCATAATATAATTATTTATTAAATTCAAATATATTTCTTTTGTAAAATCAAAACGAAATTAATACTGAGTAAATTAAAAAAAAGTTAATTTTTATTTATTATTCAAAGTTATTTGAAATAATCTTTAAATACCATTACTTGACTGACTTTTTTAAAATACAATATAAAAATGTCCCAATAACATTATATTTTGTTTACAATCTGAATCTACCCGAACTAAATTTAGAAGTTTAACATCTTGAATTTAAAAGAAGAAAAAAATACCTATTTACCGACTTTCATTCCCTTTCTACAGAATCAGCAGTTAAGTACCAATTCTTAACACATTTTTTCATAGTAAAATATGAAACTTTAAAAGTGAAGGAAACAGCAAAAATAAGACAGAAGCACACCCTTTAACATAACGCTTTGTAGCTCCACTTTGACATTTTTATCTTTCGCGAGCGCTTTGTACACTTAAGTTCTCGCAAAACCCCATTCCCTTCTATGCAAATCGAACAAAAGATTTTGGAAGAAGCGAAAAAAATGTCGATGCAAAAGAAGGACAAATAAGTTTTTCGGTCTATCGGGCTCTGGAGCGCATATAATGGCGAGTTGACCGAAGCGTGTAACTCATTCTTTTACAGAGAAATGCGTCGAGACGAACAAAACACATGAAATGTAAACAACGCTCAAGCCAAACTGAAGTGAAATGGATTCTGCGGTTAAAGTTGAAGTGTTTTTCTCCTCTGCTTGTCGGAATGAAATTCGTTTTTATGTACGGGGCTGTTGGATTTGGAAGATTGTTTTTGAGAGTCGCGATGCTTTGTTTGGTTCAAGATACTTACTGCTCATATCGTTTATGATGCGTTGTCGAGGAACTTTTGAAAGAATATTAATGATGAGGAATGTAATTTCAGTTTTCGTGGGACAATTTATAATAATAACTTATATACAGTTAGGTTACTATTTTAAGAAATATCATTTCATTTTAATTCAATTTATAATAAAACCTCTGGATATGTTCTGGAAAAGCTTACCTTTTGAAACCATAACTTAGAATTAAAACTTGCATATAGTTTTTTCATAAAATGTGTCGTATTCAAAAGTAATCAATACAAAAAAATGCAAATGTGCTTAAAAAATACAAAATTGCTACTTTAAAATCACTGAAATTAATTAAAGATGTTGAATGTGTACGGTTTACGTAGCGAAAGCACTAAAATCTAATAAAAATAATTTTTCAGTCATAAACAGACAATATTATTTGAGTTATAATAGTTACCTTTAACTTTTAAAAATCATTAATTATGCTTTTTTTTTTAAATTTATATAACAATTTGAATTTTACTATTTGGCTTAAATGTAAAGTTTCTCTCAATTTTTGAGTAAATATTGTTTTCTTCAACTGCTAAATTTTAAAATTCTTTGAAAACACGAACCACTTTATTTTATTATTTATGATTCCTTATGACAAAAATAAAACTTTATACATAGATAATAAAAAAAAATATCCACGAATTATAACGGTAATATTATTTCTTTCTTTTAGTCATCATTCAAATTTCTATTTTGCATACTCTACATTAAAAATATATTATAATAATCATTAACAATTATTCAATAACACACAATTTCTTCCCCTTTATTTGAACAGTGGTTAGGATAAAAATCATTCATTACATGTCAAAAATGATTTCCTATTCTTATTAAATATTATAAAATTACAATACAACACCAAGACTGTGATTACCATCGTTCCAATTTAAATGTAACGATAGTAAAATAAGTTTATGCACTGACATTCAAAAGTATTTTGCATACTCCTTATGAATCTTTTCTTACGTTTTTAATATAACAGTTTCCTAACAGTACACTACGTTCGACATCGAAGGTTTTCGATGGAAATATAAAAAAGAAACTTTTCGATAACGTTCCAGAGATCCGACAGAAAAAAGAAAAAAAAAAAAAGGAAACAGCTCACTTGACCGTAACTCGCTTTTCAGTCAATTCTAGGAGCTGTACTGGGAAATCGAATTGTCAGGGGATGAAAAATATCCATTGGTCAAGAGGTGGAACCTATGGGTCAAGAGGAGAAAAGTACAGAAAGTCGGTTTCCTTTCAAAGGCTTTTCAAGGCGTCAAAGGCAAATGTCTAATAATTCTCCCCACTTTTCAAACCCGCTTAGGGATTGTTGGGGTATTTAACTGAATAGTCGATGTGTCTGGAGTGTGTCAGTGTAGATTTAGTCGGTTTTCGTATGAGTGGAACGTTAAAAGTGTGGTTTGTGTATTTGCATTTGAAAGAAAGAAATGGCTTGAATTCCTCACCATGTGAATAGATGTGTACGTGTGGTTTTGTAGGGGCTTTTTGTTGGATTATTTTATTTGAATTGTTCACTTGATTCTTGAAGATGGGTTTTACTAGTTTACAGAGGAGCTGGTTGAAAGATGTTGTTTCTTTTCTATTCCATTTCACTTTAAAGTAGTTTATTTTGTCAGAGTAGATTTGGTGTTGCTTTATTGAAAGAGAAAGTCTTAGATAAAATTTAAATTAAAGATAAGAAGAAATTGATTTTGAAGAAATTGATTTTGAAGAAAATTGATTTTGAAGAAAATTGAAAAAAGTTTAAATAGATAAATATTGCACTCACACAAAAAAAAAATTTAAAAAGTTGTTGTTTTTTATTAGTACGTTATATTCAATAAATCAAAATATTTTGACAAATATATTTTTCCTGTTATCAGCTCATATAAAATTATTATTTCAATTTTTGGATTAATATTTGATAAAGGAAGTTGTAAAGGTATAATTAAAAAAAAAAAAAAAAAAAAAAAAAAAAAAACATAAACTTAAGGATAATAAATGCAATATTGAGCAGAAACTTGCTTCTGTCATCTATTGCCCGTTTCTATTGAAAAGAGTACCTGTACTCTACTGAAATAATTTCGTAACAATTTAATGTAACAGAAGAGTAAATGCAGGGAAGGTAACATAGATTTAAGTTATATAGTTTAAATCAGACATGTAAGATCAATGGCTTTTTATTTATTTTTGCTTTTCAAAAAGTAACCAATATTTTAAAATTATATGATAAAAAATAAACGGACTCAATTTTCAACAATTAAATGGACTTTTTACACATTTTTTTTTTTTTTCAATTGGAGTTAATAGCAAAAATGCATTAAAATATGAAATGCAGTCATAACAACTCCATTTGCGTTTGATTATATGGTAAAATCCATACTAGAACACACCAGCTAATTTATGAAAATCTATTACAAAAGAAAATATAATGACGGAATATTGACTTATACGTAATAGAAAAATATGGTTAGAGAAGCTAAAAATAGAAGTATAATGAATGCAATGATAGATGTCAATGCAAAAGCAATATATGTACGGCACTGATATTTAACAGTAATTTCCGGATAATGCATGCTTGGTTATTGACTTGAAGCCAAAGAAGACTTAACAATGATCATGGTGAACTATACAAGCAATTGTTCCCCAAACTAGTTGGCACCTGTTGGTAACCAAGGACAACCTATTAAATTGCATCAAATACGAGCAGTACATTACAATTCAATTAGTTTCCCTGCATGCAGAGCAGACATCGAGTAGGAGCTATCCAAAAGTTACAGTTTGAGATTAGTAATTTAGTCTATCCCAGGGAGCACGGCAGTATTGGCCGATTTCCTGGTATTGGTTCCTAGGCCAATTCTAGCCGAAACTCGAGCATCATTTCAAAATACACTATTTTCTAAAATAATAATAATAATAATCATGTCGAAAATATCACGAAACACATTTTCTATCCCTCCGTCCTTTGTTAGATAAAATAATATTTCAATTTTAAAACTATGTGCATCAACATTTCCAAACTTCCAGTATATTTTATCCAGCACTGTACGGGATTGACCAAGATCCGTAACAACGGCTAATTTATAACGGTCTACGTCAGGATTGGCCAATGCCGAGTGATAATGACCAGTCGTTGTTGTGCTGATGGGGATATTGTAAAGCAGAAACAATATTGATTCAAAACTATCGATTGCATCACAAATTAACGAACATAAAATGAATAATTACTATGCGCCCAAGTCACCATAATAATTCAGTCAATGAAACGAAAGCCCTCAATTACCTTTATCAATTTTGTCTAAATTACATTTTGTTTAAATTGCGTGCATTGGGGCCATGAACAAATCTATCCCAAGGATATAAAATCTTTCAGTTTGGAAACATATCGACTCCAACGACATCCGATCGATCAAAAATTCTACTCATGAAACAGTTAGATCTTAATCCTTGGTGACCAACCAACACGAGTCAGTAAATTTATTTCGGCTTTTCACTCTTCGATTGGTCATTCACTCTCAAGAGCACCACTCGTAACGGCCAATGAAATTCAGGTCACGTGGTCATAACTTTTAATATGGAAGAATCGTGACCAGAATTTAGCGGCTGGTATAACTGTAACTTTGGCTCTACATTCATTGATTGTAGTTTAGGTAGTTTTTTCTACTCTCTCTCTCTCTCTTGAATAAAGAAAAATTCTTTCGCAAGCACGTGAACTCAATTAAACGAATTTTGAGTTTTTATGAATGTAAGTATAATAAAAGTTTATGTGGCGTGTTATATTTTTGTTGATTTTAGACAAAACCTGCTATGTTGTGCTGTTTAAAAAATATGATGCTGAAAATTTAATTATAAACATCATCTCAAAATAAAAATTTGCATTATTTTCAGTTTTAAAACATTAGTATAAAATACATAAGACTTTGCCCTCATGCTCGGTGTGAAGTATGTTTATGCGAACACTCGCACGGCAATAAATTAGAAACTTAAGAATTTTCATGAAAATGGTACGGTTAAACCACTTTTTTTAATGTAACATGAATAGCATGCAATCAAAATGTTGTTATAATTTGCTTAGAATTTTCATTTCAAAAAGAGAAAAGCAGATTAAGAAAAGTGAAACACCTTTCCCCATAAAAAAAAATTACTTATTTTGGATGTCATGTTTGGAAAGACAAATTCTAGAATGATATGATTCCAATGTTATTTAGACTTTAAAAACAGAATACATAGTTTGTGTCAATAAAGTTAATTGTGAGATGAAAACTATTAGCAAAGACTGTTATTTCAAATGGATTGTAGAGCAAAAAAAAGTACTTTACTATGTAAACATTGACAAAAAGTTTTGAGCAGAACCTTGTCGAATCACTTCAAAACTCAGTTTAAATATTTGTGTGAGTTGTAGCACGTTGACATTGTTTTATCTGTACAATTAAAATAAAATAACTCACATAAAAGTCTTAAGGTTTCGTACCCAAAATAAATTATTTAAAAAAAAATAGAAAGATTGTTCCTCCAACTTTTTATCACATTCGGGAAACCGGTGGGTTATTTGTCCGTAGCTTTAGTTCAACTGGAATGAAAATACTTTGATTTAAAAATTAACGTTATGTCGTTTTCTTCAATCCTTCCTTGTGAAATAAAAATGTATGGCATATCATACAACATATTAATTACATGTTTCCCAAGTAATGCAAAGAATTTGCACAAGCTTTCTTGAAACCAATATTTAATTAAATAAATATTAATGGGTATTTAAATAATTTTCCATTGAGTATAATTTGAAAAATAGCTATTGAATTTAGTTGTATTTCTCGGATATGAAAATATTAAACAAAAATGTATTTCTTCTGAAGTAGAATTTTTTGAAAATATATTTAACAACGTCGGAAAGATAAAAATAAAAAAAAATAAAGAATTCTCTTATATCTTAAAAATTAACAAATTATATCATTTATAAAAACTAAAATAAACTTAAAAATTCATCACATTTAGGATAAAATAGAATTGAAACGTACACTATTTTTTATCAATCATATTGTATTACAAATAATAATGTTTCAAAAAACTATATAAGAAATTACAAAACAAAAATACGTATAAAATGTCTTTCACTTTTACTTAAATAAACAATAATGAAATGTTAACTACCATTAAGTGAGTAAAATATAAACTTTTCCTCTAGTGACGTTTTATTTACAGTTCCATTTATTTCCGATCTTGTGATGAAATAATTTCTCTTAGATAGTATTTTTTCCTCATTTTTTTCACACCCTGCAAAGCAACATTTTATAAAATGCTTTTTGAATCATATCTTACGTCTCTCAAGAAGTATAAGTTGTGTCTAACTTTTAAATAAAATTCAACATATTGAATTTTTTTTTTTTTTTTTTTTTTTTTTACAAAACATCTACACAAGTTTATTGCTTTTAGCTTTTCATTAATGCAACTTCACCTTTTATGCTTCCACTTCCTTTTGAAAAAGGAACGGAGGCGATAACTTTTTAGAAACATGTGTAATACTTTAGAGCGAGTAAAAAAATCATTTTTGCGCTTGTTCCTACCAAACTGCTATTTAATAAATAGAAAGGAATTTCCATTATTTTTAGAACCTATAGATATGGAAATGAGTTCTTCCTACGTTTCCGCTTCGGCATTATTATTTTGAATTCGTTTCCATGTCATTTTTTTTTTCCATCAAACGATCCACTTCAGTTGTCTACTTAATTTACGATTCTATTGGTTTCCATATTTTAATTTTCAAATCTTACCATTCTAATTTAATTTCCTTAAAACTTAAAGTCTTGTGTAAATGATATGGGGGGGGGGGGAGATTAAACCCTTAGATATCAACAATAGCAATAATAAGTGAATGGATTTTAATTTATGTTGATGGATGTGTAAGATACGTGGTAACTATTGAGTGATGATTGATTTTTTATTTATTTATTTATTTATTTATTTTTTCATTCATTCATTCATTCATTCATTCATTCATTTATTTATTTATTTATTTATTTATTTTTTATTTATTTATTTATTTATTTATTTATTTATTTATTTATTTATTTATTTATTTATTTATTTATTTATTTATTTATTTATTTATTTATTTATTTATTTATTTATTTATTTATTTATTTATTTATTTATTTATTTATTTATTTATTTATTTATTTATTTATTTATTTATTTATTTATTATTTTGAAGTGTGACAATTAAATATTTCCCTTATAATTTTATATTTCTTATTAAATAATAGTATGTTAGATTAAGTTAATATTATTTCTATACAGGGGTAGAGCCTGAACTTTTCATGAATATTCCAGACTTATATTTTGAGGTCACTTGCAATGGCGATTGCTTTCGTCAAACGATTATAATTTTGGACCTAGCATGGTGTATGCTTTGCCTCTTGATCGGTTCTCACTTGTTCCTTATAATCTCCACAGTGACGATCCTTGACTGAGTACGCGCAAAAAGCCTTCTACCACCACACGACGTACTTCGCTACGATCTGTTTCTCTGTGCACCTAGGGGAGACACGTCAAGGGTTATGATGCGTCCCATCCGACTCACTGCGAAATGTGCACTGTGGTGGTTATTTCAAAGCTCCGAAAATTCTCTTGGACAACGTTAATTTATTTTGTCTAAAGCTTATAGCTTCAGGTCTAGCATGCTGGATGACTGACCATGTCATCGATCACCGTTTGGTACTAGGAGTCTACTGGTCAAGTCGGCCTTTGTTGTGCACTTCTTTATATTTACCAGAAATAATTTCCTTATAAGCATCCAACCCAGGGATATTGACTCGATTGATTTCTCTAGTTCTTATAGGTTTGTCTAGAAATATTTTGTTTTAGTATTTGTGCTCAATCTAAAAGGGTGACCGGCAGCTGAATGCTACAACTATACAAACAACATAACTTTAACGTTACAGTTAGCCATGGCATGATTCCATGAGTTCCAATAAAATTGTCGTTATAGTATGTCTTCATATTTGTACAATACTTTAAATTATATAAGAAGTCGAAAAATTCTAAACATATTATCTTTACCACTCAAAGTAATCTTTATATCAAAAGAGAATGACATCCAGGAAGTTTTTCTACAAGAAATCATTCAAAACTCGAATGATAGAGAATACACAGTTGACATTCAGATACTTAAAAAGAAACAATATACTACAACCATCATTGCATGTGCTCAATTTATAAAAGATAAGTTTCCTGAGAATCTCCAGTCTTCTCACATGCTTGTAAGATGTTATGTCTCTGAGTAATCAGTTCAACTTATGCCATAAGGTCTGGTATAGACAGCCATATGTTACCATTCCTTATCAAAATCCTTAGTAAATAATGATAGTATAATAAAAAAATTAGTCGTAAAATACAAGACTCCATCAATGAAAATTAAACCCAAATAGCTACCTTACGGATTTCATGATCTTTCTTAGAGAAATAGGGAAGCCAATGAACATCATTAGGGACAATTCATTATAATAAAGCAAACCCATAAAAGTTGTCATCAAATCTTATCTTGAATGACATTCCACGGAATCTTTCTTAACATAATCCATTAAGAAACTTCCTCCCGGATGACAGCCAACATCCAATCACGAAAAGTGTACCTCATCTATTCAACTTTCTTTCTCAGGTATTTCATCAAGCACCCCCTAACACCAATCACCATCGCAGTAAAATCAATGGCAGCCATGACCACCAAAACAAAGACAACCATAAAAAAAGAACAGATTGGTTGGCGGAACAGATTCCTGTGTATGTTATTTTTTTACCCTTGGTGCACTAAACTTCTACATGAAGAACACGCATAAAACAAAAACAAAAGTCAGTCACCGAGTCTTTGCTAGTCATTAGCCTCTACACCCCTGCTACCACCCACTGTATGTCCTCCTTTTACCCAAATAAAAAAAAACATCGAAAAAATAATAAAAAAAGAAGAAAATGAGCCAATGAGCAATTGACAATAGCGCTGCCATTAGATAGAAATCGCTAAGGTTCTTCGCTTAGCGCAGCTGGCAGCTCTTTTCTAGTGTGTACGAGTCTTATATTTTTTCAGGTCTTTTTGTGATTTTTATTTTTATTCGTCTGCCATCCATTATTTCTGTGGTTGTGGGTGGCATCATTGCTGGATTTTTCAACACTGTGATGGGTTATGATGGGGAAAGATTGTCGCGGGCTATTTTTACCTCGGTATTTTTTTTTTCTTTCGTTGAATGCGTTTTTATTGTTGAAATATTAATATGGCGCAGGTGCAGTTTCTATGTAACTGTTTAGCAAAACGTTAACAGCTTGACAATTAGGACGCAGATTGGGATGTGGATGATATTTTCTACAATCGGAGAGGGGGAACGTAGGTATGACTATATATCAGGCATGAGTGTTTTATTTTCCTCCATTTTTATGAAATTTCTCATCCCCTCTGTTACCTAAAATATCACTTAATTTCATTCTGATAATAATATCTGAACTAAACTTATAATCACTATTTACCCCGGTTTTAAATTGGGGAAATTTATTGTTCTATTATGCATCGTGTACAGTACCACCAACAGAAATTCAACCCAGATTAAAGGGTGGGGGGTTTTTTTTGGGTTTTTTTGCAATCATTTTCTTCTTCTATAATGCCATCGGGCAAAGAGTAAAATCTGATAAAAATTATAAGAAAGAACTCCTTTTAATAAATTCTCTTACTGAAATACAACTAAACAACAGAAACGTTTCAACATCCTATACACCATTGGTAATGTTCTACACATTTACTTTCAAAAATGATTCACGCCTCGCTTTATGCTTTAATGACTTTTATGGTTGCTTTTTCTTCCTGATTTCGGCTCTAAATAAAAACTGCCACATACAAGGTTGTTTCAAATAAAACTCCCTTAACACTCACTTAAATTTTCCTCGATCTATAAATAATTTCTTTTTTTTAATTCTGCGCAATCATTTCATTCTTACATCGTGGCATCATGCTAAGAGCAAAATGCAATTTTAAAAATTCCTATAAAAAGGATCTACTATGAATACATTCTCATACTGATATTTATACCTGGCAACAAAATACCAGGTATACAGGTAACAAAAACTTTACACTATCCTAGTCACCAAAGGGAATATTCTCCATATTATCAAAATAAAAAGAGCTTGAAGCCCGCTTTTTGTACTTTGCTCAAAATAATCTCCCCCGCCTATACGAGGCAAACTTTAAAAAAAAAAAAATCAAAGCATCAGACAAGCATTCCCAAAAAAGCAAACAATGAAGAAATTTTCTATTTTAAGAAATTCCCCTGGCTTTCCAGTAGTGAAGAAATTTATAGGCGAGTATTGCCGGCCATTCTGTATATTTCAGACCGCGTGATCTCAACGCTAATCTTGTTAGGCGAGATTGAAACGGCAACTTTCATGATTACGCAGACAACGGATTTGCTGCTGTTTTTTACGGCAAAAGTTCAGTTTGTATCAAACTCTTACGGGAAAAGTGATCACGTCTCACTTTGTGTTAAGAATATCTTTTATGGAATATAGGGTCAAATAACTTATTTATATTTTCTTATTGAATTCGGAAAGGATAAGTATCTACTCATACCTGAAATTATGGTTTTATTTTTTTTTATAACTTAGAACAAACTTGAATAAAAGTAATATGATGTTTTTAATGCTGTTATATTGCTTTTAGTTTACTCTTGCTTCTATTTTTTGAATAGTTTATTTCTATCACTTATATGACCCCGTTTGATGATAAAATCATAATGAAATCATGTTCTTGCATTTTCAAATTGACATGCTTATAATTAGTTCCATGGCTTTAAAAATTATGTTTGCATTTATTTTTCTCTGTAGTGATGATTATATAATATTTTCGAATTACAAAATACTTAATTAGTTTCCTATATTTCGATAAATTATTAAAAGATTGAAAATTGTAGAAAAAATTTTGTTTTTTAATCGTACTTGCATCGGAACTGCGCATACTTTTTAAGAACAATTTAAATATGCTTGGTCTAAATATCTACCACCTCAAATTCACATTAACAACATAAGACCAAATTGTAAACTATTCAACTTTAGATATACTTTTTGAATTCATTTTATCACATTAAAAAAATGCATGCGTGATGATAAAGGGTAAAAGAGAAACTATTTCTTTCTACAGAAATAAAACATTTAAACTAGTCTCCCCGCAGTGATATACTTCTGTACATGTTGTTTTTCCTTTAATATTCTCTATAGGGAAAGAAAGCAACTGTCGGTTTTAAAAGGATTTATATTTATACGTTGTTTCTTATTATTGGACCTAACCACCAAATCTAAAAATAGATATTTAGATACTTCTACAATTATCAAATTCATACGTATTATCCAGGAAAACTCACTTCATTTCATAACTTTAACGTATTAGGTGAAACAAAAGCATTTATCAATGTTAATATGTTGGTGTTACTTCTAATCTCCATGTCCAGCCTTGGCTAAATGAGATCCACGAGATTATTCACAAGCAAAAAATCAAAACAAAATAAAGAGAAGATGAAATAGGTCATCACGGGACAACCCAGACACCTGTGTGCAGGAGAGGTCTCCTTCTAAGATTGACATTTGGGACAATGGACAATTCCGGCATTTTTTTTTTATTTTATTTTTTAATTAAATGTTTCGAAAAGGCCATAAACACAAAAATTTCTGCTCAATGCACTTCTTCGGGTTTTTTTTTAATTTGCAATCAAAGTTCCGTTGTAAGACGTTGGCGAGAAAACGATTCACTCGGCTTGAATTGAATGTGAAGTCAATGCTTCCCAAACATCTTGGCTTGAAATGCGGCAGAGGAAACCAGTTTTAAAAGTTTCTCGCAAATCGCACCAACCTGTACGTAATATGGCAATGATCTACCAACGCCAACTATTTGGCAGAATCCTCACGATAACCATAGAAATTATAGGTTTTCTTGACGTCACGGATTTTGTTGAATGTTTCGATCGGACTGGTTTTGGCTCGGTTTTAAGGCAATTTCTATTCTTAATATTTAAATAACTAATTTTTTTAACCTTTGTTTAAATATTTGAAATCAGAAAAAAATTCTTTATAAATATAAACTAATTTCACTCATTAAAAAAAAAAAAAATACGGGAATTGTCCGTGGGATGAGATTTACAACCTTCTTGGAAAGTAAAGTAAATATAAAGTCCCCTAAACAAAACTGACGTAACTGAAAAATAATTAATAATAATATTTAAAAATAATAATTTCTAAACTATTCAATAGTATTTAGAAAAATGCAATGAAAACAATTGATCAGTCCCCTTTACAAGATATAAATTAAATTTCACTAATCATTTTGTAACGTACGATTAATTTAGTATTACTTTACTTCTAAATTAAAACTCCCTCGGAGTTATTCTCTGATAAAAAAAAAAATAGTTTGTTAGGTAGTATTATAAATAAAACACATTTTTTAAGATTTTTAACAATACGAAATCATTTACTCCAAACCTTCGGATAACACAAAATAAATTAATAATGAAGGAGAGAGATTTTAAAGGAGAATTAATTATTGTGATACTACTCTTTAAAGAAAAATGTATCACTAATAAATGAAGCATAGCTTACTTTCTCTCAAACAATCTTCAATATTAAAAACATGTTCTTCTTTAATTGTATTCATGGTAGCATTTCCTTATAAAACATATATCAATTTCTTTTGCAAAAGATATTGATCATTAGTATGCAAATTCTAAATTAGAATCGACAAAAAATTACGAAATAGTTTGAAAATAAGTGAGATTGATATTCATTGAGATTAAAATTCAGGAAAATAAAGTAACAAAACTTTTTTTAAAAAGATATGTTGAATGATTTAAACAAGATTTGAATTTTTAACATACCTAGATTTGTTAAAATGAATAGTTACAATTTTAAGTAGGTTATACATACAATGATTAAATATTTTTTATTTATTTGAAGGAAAGAAAAATTCCTTCAGTAGAATATATACTTTAAGTGGGAGATTTTAATTAAGGAATTTTTTATTTAATGATTAGGTTATGTCAAGCGAAAAGTTGTTGTTTTTAAAATTTAGTTTTAATTGCATAAAAAAGTTTTGATTAGTTAAAACTTAAGTATAAAACCATCATTAGTTAAGAAAAAAACTAAAAAAAATTAATCTTCTAAACTTCGATATGACATTCATCGACCTTCATGCCACCAAAAATACACAAGATTCTCGACAGATTGTTTAAATTTAATGCACTAATATTGCTTGAATTTAATGCTTTAAAATACACGCCAATAACATATATATTCTAGCTAAATTATTCATGCACTTCTATAGCATAAATACAAATCTTGCCCAATGCCAGTAGAAAATATATTCCTATATTGCCACAAAAATAAGCAAAATAGTTATCATTTGGTTTTGCAGAGTTTAGTTTTGAGTTTAGTTTTGCAGATGATATTCAGACAATGTCTCTGAAATTTTGAAATACATTTATGGCAGTGAGGATTTTGGTGTGTTATCTTGTAAAAAAAAAAAAACTTAATCCTTTCCGTAATGCTGAATATTTAATTAAAAAAAAAAACTACTTAAGTTATTAATTTGAAATGAAAGGTAAAAAAAGTGTTTAGTTCTGTAATATATCTACCCACGCATTATCGTCATTTAATAGTTTGAATACTATCATAATACTCTTATGGTGCAGGAGATTTTAAGAGCATTTTGCAAACTAAAACTGTTTGTAATTTCATTGAACTTTGGTTATTCATCACTCTCTGAAGAAAACCTACAGCAAAACAATGAATATAGTCCAAATAAATTTGACAATGTTCATTTTATATTGCTATGTAAATAAATAATATGTATACTTTTAAATAATAAAAAAAATATTTACAATATAAACTTATAATCAAGTACGAAATCATTCTGAAAACACCTCTGAAAATAATATTTAATTTTTTTACCTATAGATAGTAATTTATTAATTTATTGCCTTGCTATTTTTTCATACTAAAATTAAATTTTAATTACAGTGAAGAATTTTTTCAGGTGTGTAGTGTACATTCTATAAGGTAATTCTAAAAGAAACCAAAATTAAATACAAGCTTATAAGGAGGTGCTATTGTTTGTTTCTTGATTAAATTAATTACTAATTTCTTTTTCCAAGGTTCGTTTTTATTTCTTTTTTAAAAAATTTGTTTTGTTTTTTTGTTGTTTTTTTTACTTTTAGAAAAGAAATAAATTAGTATATAAATCTGTACTTTTTTGTACTCAACACGTCAAGAAAATAAATTATAAATTCAAGCTTCAGAATATGAAGATTTTAATCATTCAGAGATTAGAGGGAATACTTTTATGTTGATTTATCAGTGTTGTGCTGATAAACTAACCTCCTTGATTAAAAATAAGCTTTGATAATTTATCAGATAACAAAATCAGCTTGTTTTTGTTCGCACAAGAGAAATTAAGGTGACAATATGCAACACATTGGGCGTTTTATAATAATCATAATTCAGTTATACTTCTCATCTTTGTTTAACATTATATTTAATTTACTTCAAAATACTTTTTTTACACAAAAAAAAGTACAAAAAAAATTTAATTTGTACTATAAGTTAAAGCTTTTGATTTTCAAACCTTATGATAAGAAAAATCTATAGAAATAAGAATAGGCCATCGCTCATGTTATTAATTAGATAAGATATTGCTTAATTTAATTGTAACTAGAGATTTTTTTTCTTACGGGTTACATTTCTGAATTTTATTGAGTTTTCTTAAAAACACGATAACTTAAAACAGTCAAAACACCTAAAAAAATAATTCAAACTTTTACTCTGATTGTTCTAGTTCTACTTTTAATACTTTTTTTTTTTTAAAAAAAAGAAAACAAAATTTTCAAATACATAAATATTTATTTTTTTACTTTGGCTATTGTTTCAAATTAAAGCTAAGACAATTCGATTTTTAGTTTAAAACTGTGATATTATTTACGAATAGTCCCACTGTATACGATTTAAAATATGCTAGAACACCCTTTGAAATATATATTCATTATTTTGTGTTGATTGCTAATTGTTAAGTTTAAAGAAAACCTATTATTTAATAATTGGAAAGCAGATATGATTGGGGTTTTTCAATTAAATTAGTTTTTAATTTAAATAGTCAAGAGTTTCATTAAAACTGGCTTAGTTAAAATTACTTTCACATAGTATTTTGAAATGGTGTTAATAAATAAAAGTGTTTATATTTCGTGATTTTCTAAGTGGAGCTCTCAAATAGGTTTATTTCATAACTGCTGTTATAAAATACACCTATGGCTTAAATAAAATAAAAGTCTACTCAAAGCGCAAACTGGGTTCTATGTTTCTACAATAAGTGATAGTTTTGTTTAAAAGCAGATAAGAAAGCACATTTAAACTTATTCTTTCATCTTACAAAACCTCAAACTCAAAGAGAAAAAAGAGAAGAAGAAAAAAAAAAAAAGAAAAAAAACACTGAAACTTCAAAACTTTCCAACTCCCAAAAAAATCTAGAATAACAACAACAAAAACTCGAAGAGTTGAATTCCTAAAAATAAAGACAAATGGCGCCGGGTGAGAGTTCCATTCTAATTTGAGAGAAAACATGAGATGCTTTCTCAAATCGACTCCAATGTACCAATTACCATTCTTAAAAAAACACTCGGTCAAAAAAAAAATCTGAATAACAAACGAAAAATCGAATCCGTTGTTCGGTGTCGATTTTTTTTTAAAGCACGATCGTCGGAGGTCACGTGATTCCAATGTCGTCGACGTCACGTTGCCTCGTTCTATGCAAATGACGCTAGGCGAACCATTTGTTTGCATTAGACGTCGCATGGCAGGTAGGGCGATTTGTTGGGCAGGTAGAGCATTATTCCACTGTTGTGATTGATCTTTTCTTGTTATTTATATCTCATTGAGTTCGTTTCTAGCAAGTGATGTTTTTTATTTGGGTTTGTAGTTGAAATATATAAGATATCGTATAATCATTTCAGTGAATAGTGATCCAAGACATGAAGCAAGAAATAATAGCAATTCACATGCAGAGTTTTCAGTAGCATTCCATTTTAAATATCCAGTAATTTAAATAAGATAATTAGACGATTGGTCAAGCAATTATATTTTATGAAGGATTGAATTTTAAAATTTCGTAGAGTATAATATAGTTCAGTCTGAGGAATGAGTTTCCTTAAAATTCAACGCATGTATTTCTATCAGTTGAGTTTAAAATAAAGAGTGGGGACAGAATTTACCATAAGCATAGGTAGAATTCATATCTTGAAAATTGAAGATAACCTACAAACGTACTGCAGTTTTGAAATCGTCTCATTAATATTTTATTGTTATTTTACTCAGCATGTAATTGCATATAATTAGAGAAGTTGTGAAAGAGTTAAAGCTGTAAAATTCCTTTTCATTATCTTCTAGTCAAATATTGTGTGTTTGTATAAAATAAAATAATTCTATTAAAAATTTTATGAACACTATATAATTTGATAAACACTTACTTATGGTATTAATGTTATATGCTTCCTTTATATTTTCTTTCTTTGGGATGCATATATAACTCACAATATAGTTTAATTTAAAAGCTTGCCATTTATTTTGATGAAATTGGGCTGGGAGTTGTTTTACAATTACCATTTTAAATAATGTTTGATTTACGAGTTTAGATTTATTTTTTTAAATTATATTTAGTCTATTGGTTCATTTATTGAGAACTATTTAACTTAATTACTAAATAACTGGAGACATATTATCTTTTTCTATTAAGTGGAATAAATTTATTTCATAAATAAAAAATAAAAATTCAGCAAAACAGTGCGATGTAGCTCAATAGATAGAGTAAGAGGGAAAATAAATTTCACAAATGTGGCCGATAAAATATCCTTTAAAAATTTTAAAACTAAATTTTATTTAAATCATAACAGTAATTTTGGAAAAGTAAAGCTTGTTAAATAGCTAGCAATTGAATAAAAAGTAAAACTTATTAAATAAGTAGAAAATTTAATACAAAATCATACTTTTTAAATATTTTGTAAATTTTATAAAAAGTCAAACTTATAAATGGTCAATTTTATAAAAAAAATACAAACTTATTAAATAATTAGTAAATTAAATCAAAAGTAAAACTTTTATTCGGTTAAACATTGCATGTTTTCAGTACTTTATATTTAATTAGTGTCCATTTCTATTTTAGTCCTTAAAGGTAACTCCACGGGCACTGACTTTTTGGCTTAAACACCAGTTTTCGCCTCCAAACTAATAACTATCAATTTTTCTCAGCACGCCTTTGTTGTGAATGTATGTATTTAACGTTCCCTTCACCGCTAAGCTCCAAATATATAATTTCACTAAATTATCTCAACGCTTATTTATACCGTTAATCTAGCAAAGTAAATTGTGACGTGGTTTTTTTCCTTTTGGCAAGAAACCAGAAAATACATTTGATGGCTCACCTTCGCGTGAAAATCCAAAAATTATAATTAACAGACTAATTTTTCAAAACGCTCGGCACGAAATTAATGGCATCGTCTCAATTATAGCTTCCGCAAACTGTACTATTTGTTCTTCCCTACCGTTAGGGTTACAGTGAGAATAAATAAAACGTAGTAAAATAAATATCCGCAGTTTATTCATTCAAATCTTCGTTCATCATCCTTTCGGTGCTTGAGAATATTTTGAATAAACAACAGGATAAAAAAAAAACTTAGAAAATAATTGCCATGGATGACGAAGCACGTGTGATATCCATTCCTCGGCTGTTATATGAATTATGCAAATGAGTCATTCTTTTTGAAAAATTTGTTTTTCTCCCAAGAGTAACGGGCAACGTGTGAAAGTGACGTCATTGGATTGTGACCAATAATGAATCTCTAGGGGTTTGGATCGGTGTTTGTTTTCTTATGAGCCATTTTTTATGAATGAAGCTAAATTCGGGCTGCAATTATAAAAAAGTTGAATGGTGCCAGTTATTTTCACTATAAAAAAAACATTTATACGTACGTTTCTTTTGCTATATCCCAGGTACAGATACCAAGTTCAATTTGGAAACAATTCCTGATTTAAATCTCCCCTTGTCAAAGTTTATAATATCTATCGGAAAATTCTGAAATTCAGAGTATTTAAAAAAAAAAAAAAATTGTGAAAGTCTCTAAATTCGAGTTTAGCGATAAAATGCAAGAAAACTTACAATCAAATGCCGAAGATATAATCAAATATCTCTATTTGAAGCCAAGATCCTTCCATAGGGTAATTATGACAGAACTGTAATGGAAAAACTGAAAAAATTTCATGTACCTTTATTAATTTTATTGATGTCTTAGACCTGATATATCACACGTTTGTGTACCATCTACAGTTTATATTCAGCAATTTGCAAAGTGATTTCCATTTGTCATTTTTAATACTTCCGTTAATAATTACCTCAGGAATTTGTGTATAAGAAATCATCACTGCGATACCTATTATTTGATACATCTTACTTATCTGTAGCGTTGGTAGTTATGTAAGAACCTTGATCTGAAGATTGAAAGGGCCTTTGTATAACCTTTTTTTAGAAAATTAATATTATTCAAAAGCTAGAAAGAGAATGCTCCTCTTTTATAATATAAAATAATAAAATTTATTTACATTCTACTTTGGTTTCTCCACGTTTTGGAACATCCTGATTTCAAAAACGTTGTCTAGAAAAAATGTCGATCTGTGTGTACATGGTCAACATAACTCCCGAACAAATTGGCCTAGGATGTTCAAATTTGGTATGCGGGTTAGTGGAGACCATGAGACCTACCATTAAGATTTATGTCAAAATCGCACATGCTCATAAGGTGGCTGCAATTGAAAATATCATGTTTTTCAATGATTGCTAAAAAACGGCTCTAATTATTTTAATAATAATCACTGTAATAATTCTTCTTAAGGCGTTCTAAACATCCAGACCTACAAAATTTTCGGAAAAATGCTTTAATGGCTTATAAAGTGGAAAAACGAATGCCTTCAACACAGAGTTCTCTTTGCTTGAGTATAACTCATCAACGATCGTTTTATTTTCTCTCCTCAGTTTCACTTATAAGAAAGGATATTATAAGAACTATAGAAAAATATATAGCCAAAATTATGAATTTGGCGAAGTTTTTTTTTTTTTTTATATATACACTACGGGAAAAAAGTAGAAGGACAGTCATATTTTGGAATTTATGCTTTGTATTTCGATCCTCCTGAACTAAATTTCTTTTTTTATGTAGTTTGGCTATTTTTTGCTTTTTTATAAATGATTAAATTTTTTCTACTACTAGTAAAATTTAAGGAAAACAGTACTTAACGATTTTTGGTGTGTGAAAAAAGTAGAAGGACACGTGCTAAAATAATTTATTTTGGAATATTGTAAACCTCAAAGGTAGGTGTTTCATTCTTTTTAACTGTTTTTGTTAAGAAAAACATACTATTTTATTGAAAATCCGTCGTTTTCATCTTTTTAGACTGCCTAAAGGGAAACCTTTAAGTGAGTTTGAAAAAGGCCAAATTTATGCCTACAAAAACGATGGCAAATGTGTGAGAGAGATTGCACGCCAGCTACATATTAGTCCAAATACTGTTTCAAACTATATAAGAAATCCTAGTAGTCATTGAACCAAAAAGAAGACTGGCAGACCTAAAAAACTGACGCAACGCGATCAAAGAAAAATCATTCGGGAACTAAAAAAATCGGATGGAAGTATTGCCAAAGTTCAAAATAATGCAGGCATCACACACGTTTCAAGAAGAACTGTCTACAACTACATAAAAAGGTCCGAAATTTTCGTATTCCGAAAAAGGATGCCCCAATCCCAAATGGAATGAAAGGCACATTGAACACCGACTGCACTGGGCTAAAAACCACATGTCCTGGACGTCAGAGTGGACCTCCGTTATATTTTCTGATGAGAAAAGATTTAATTTAGACGGTCCAGATGGCTACAAATACTATTGGCACTGACTCGGTACTGAAGAAAGACTTATTCTACCCGACAGATGGGAGGAGGGAGTTTAATGGTTTGGTTGGCAGTCGGGTACGGAGGAAGAACAAGCCTAGTGTTCCTGAGTGGCAGACAAAAACACGCAGATTATATCCAAGTCTTGAATTCAGATCTCCTTCCCTACGTCGTTGAGCTAGGCGGAAATGACTGGATTTTTCAACAGGACGGAGCATCAATTCACACAGCTAATGGGGTTAAAAATTGGTTTGCAGCAAATAATGTTCGGGTTTTGCCATGGCCTGCTAAAAGCTCGGACCTCAACATTGTAGAGAACATATGGGCAATGATTGTTCGTCGCGTTTACGCGGAAGGCAAGCAGTTTGAATCTATAGTTGAGCTTCGGAGAACTTTGAATTATGTATGGGACAATTTCTGCCAAACAGAAATTCAAAATTTATATGATTCGATGCTAAATCGAATTTTTGAAGTAATCAAAGCCAATTGTGGAAGAATTCCCTATTAATAAGACTTTTATTTGCATTATTTAGAAGTGTCCTTCTACTTTTTTCACAGAGTATGATGAAGTCAAAACTGATTTATTGCTGTACTTGACCTGTATTTTTTTGTTTCAATTTTCAGATACAGTTATCTGTTTGCAATTAGTAATTTAAAGTGTTACTCATTAAATTGTTATGGAAAAATATCAGTGTTTTTTATTTATAAAAAAAAATCATGTGCCCTTCTACTTTTTTCACGCAGTGTATATATATATATAAACCATATAAGAATTATCACAAAAAATATCTCCAAACTGGCAATTTTTTCTAAAATATAAAAATGGTAAATGACACAAATTGACATCAGTGTTATTGTGTAATTGAAAGTTGTGAGATGTTCCACATTACTAGTCTAATCTAATTTGTATTTCAATCAAATTTATATTTTTTTATTTCTAATTTGTATTTTAATCTAATTTATAATTTTTTATAGTTTTGTTGATAGTATTACTTCCTTTTTTAGAAATTGATTCATCATCATCAATTTTCCACAACATTAACTACGGTGACTAATACTACTACCAAATTCTATAATACTATAAAAAAAATTATGAATTCTATCATAATATAAAAACTACTTTGAACACTTTAGTATAGTAAAAACTGCTGCAAATTCTTTAATATTATAAAAACTACAACAAATTCTTTGATAATGTAAAAATTACTAATGATTTTAAAATACTATAAGCATCCATAAAAATTCTGTGATACAATGAAAACCACTACAAATACTGTGTAAAATATCTGTAATTCTATAAAATTATTAAATTATCTGCAATACTATAAAAAAAACTGCAACAAATTATGTGATACTATTACAACTTAATTTTGAAAAATTTAAATTCTTTAATACCTTAAAAACTACTACAAATTATGCAATAGTATAAAAACCTCTACAGGTTCTAAAATACTATAAACATTCAAACACATTTTCTGATACTAAGAAAACTACTACAAATGCTGTATAAAAACTTCTAAAACATCTGTAAGTCAATAAAACTATTAAACTATCTGTAATATTATGTTGAAAACTCCAAGATCTTGTATAATTATTGTAACTATTATAACTATTGTAAATTTTGCAATACTAAAAAAACTACTACAAATTATTTGATAGAATAAAAACTACTATAAATTCTTTGATGGTGTAAAAACTACTACTGATTCTAAAATACCATACAAATTTCATAATACTATCAAAAACTACTACAAATACTGTATTAAAACTTCTAAAATAAATGTAATTCTATAAAGCTATTAAAATATCTGTAATACTATGAAAACTTCTACAAATTGTGAAGTACTATTAAAATTATTGTAAATTCTTCAATAAAAGCTACTACAAATTTTCCAACGCAATAAAAACTACACTGCAAAACTATAAAACCAACCATATAAATTCTATAAAACTGCGATACATTTCCCAATTCTAGAAAACTACTTTACAAATTCCCCAGAACTATAAAAACTTCCACAAATTTTGTAATGCTATGAAACTACCACAAATTCTGCAAAATTATAAAAATTTATGGTAATTCCGTAATACATAAAAACTACTACGCATTCTATAATGCTGTAAAAACTACAGCAAATCCTTTCCAACTAATCCTTGTTATATCTCCTTCTCATTGATATTAAACCAAATGTCTGACAAGCATTCGAAGCACATTGAAATTAATGTATTTATAGCATCGATCTCACAAAATAAAGTTGTATCACTTCCAACAAGTGAAATCTTTTATAAAAGTCAGAAACAGAAAACCGTCTCAACACAGCTTCTGAATCCTAATTTAAACAATACCGAAATAACAAGTTCTCATTCAGATCTATCAGACCTCACATCTGTTTCTAGCATTTCTTCAAAGTCGCAATACGAAACACTTTCAACTTTCAATTCTTTCTTTCACACCTTTCGAAGTCAGCAGCCGACTTTCCTAACAACAGCTGCCTCAAGAAGGTTTCTAATGTATTCATTCTAGTTAACAGCCAAGAAAAAGAAAAGACTCCCCAGTAACACCTTTCCCTTAGAAAAGTCACGTCCCCAATTCTGTTGCCCATACATAAACTTAACGTGTAGCGAAGAATAAGGAAAAGGGAGTACATTGATATGCACGGGGAAAATCCTAATCGGTTACCGTGCATATCGATTTACAACACGGAGGGACTGTAGATAAGGCTGAAAGTTGGCTAAAGGTTGTGCTATAAATCCCATATAGCTGACTTCACTTAAGACATTTTTAGATAACCACTAATGGAAATGCAGGACATTATTGAAGTCATAATAAAATATAAAATCGAAAAGGAAACAATCGTGATGATAAATAAGGTTATTTGGCTTACCGAATGAAATTGAAAATTTAAACATTAATGTATGCAGTCATCATAAGCAAAAAATTATATTATGTTTTTAATTTATGTAATTTTAGTACCTCAAATATTGACGAAATTATAAACAGGTAATATGTAAGAATCATATTGCTTTTCTGGCATACGAGAGGTCCCGTATTCGTGCCTTTCCTGGTGTTCTGAAGTCTTGACAGATAGTCTATTGTGTGTTATTGGGATGTTTGGTTGTAGTTTTCTCTGTGATTCAAATGGTTTACTTTATGATGCAGTAAATCCTTAGTGTATCTCTTACTCAGAAAACATCAGTACACATATACAACTAACTACAACTAAGCAAGCATATTCGAAGTGGCTCAGCTGATGATATGTAAGCAATGACGTCATACTGGTGTTTCTCTTATGATCATTGCTGTAGAATACACAGCATCGTTCGTGCTTTTATTTACTTGAAAAAGTGCCGTAAAGGCATCACATGAACAAGGAAAAAGAAAACATTCTTTGAATTATACCTTTGTAAAGAATATATATATATATATATATATATATATATATATATATATATATATATATATATATATATATATATATATATATATATATATATATATATATATATATATATATATATATATATATATATATATATATATATATATATTGAGAATCTCTCAAATACGTCTAAATAATATCTCAACGAAAAACAATAAGAAATTCCATCGAAATTGACAATCAAGCAAATACTCGACCATGAAATAAGCGTACCAATTACCATAACCTAAAGTTATTTAACCCAAGTTTTTTAGTTGCATATTTCCTCTTTACAATTCATTCTAATAAATACTTTAACACCCTAAATACAATGTAATATTAATCACTACAGTGAGATGAAAAGTGGTGATCCCCAATAAAAAAAAAATTCGAAATATGCCGTTAAATAACTTAGGCGAAAGCGTTTTAACTTATCAGAACTATACTAATGTTTACCAACTATCAATTCTCTAGGGACTCCTAAATAAATTATAATAATTATGAAATATCTTATCTTCAAGAAATTAGTAATGTTTAATGTTCTATGTGCAATAAATGTTCTGATTTATGAAGTCTTTCCCCAAGTATAGAAAAGTTACGAGGGCGTCTTCCCATCTACCTGAAGCCTTGTTATCCTGAGAAACATTCTCTTTTAAATCCGGACGGAGCGACCGCCGGATTTCTTTTGTGTTTCCGTTCCCGGACCTTGGCCGGATTCCAAGTGTTCGTATGCAGAATGAGAAAGGCTTCTTTTAATGTAAATTCCGATAGCACGGAGATGTGTTGTCAGAAGAACTAGTTAGATGTTTTTATTTTTTTCTTCTTCTTTTCTTTCGGTGCTACTTCAATGAATACCGATAGGTATTTAACTATGATACATTCATGAGATGTTTTGTGATGCGACGCACTCTCTGAATTACTAGGATTGAAAGGTAGTGTCATTTACCAAGAAGCATTGAGATCGAAGAGAGGTTCTTTTTATTTATATATATACATGCGTTTAGAATAGATTAACTTTTGCATGGTATCCGAAGAGTCATTTGATGATTTAATATAAATCAATGTTAATTAAAAAGAAAATAGCAATAATTTCAGGCTGAACAAAACTTTACTATAGCAAAGGCAGACTATTTAAACTCATTTGCATATTTCAGTTCAATAAACGATGCGATTAATGTAGACACATACAAAATTTTACTTCTTCATATATGCGTATTGGAGGGATCCATGGCAACGAATTTCTACATTTTTTACTAAATATAATTTTTTTTATTTCATTTTTAGCAATGTTAGGTTAAATGGAGAAATATGCAGCTTCTCAATCAGTTCTTTATCATAACCGTAAATAAGATCGTAATTGCCCTTCAAGCGGAACCAAAACTTTTTGGTCTAAACCCCTATCACTGAAAAAAAACCATTTCAGGTTACTTTTGAAGTGTACAGAACAGAGATTTTTTTTTTTTTTTTTTTTTTTTGGAGAAAGGGGGGGGATAAATAAACTCTTAAATTTAGTGGAAATATATTAACAGACTCAATTGCAACCAAATAAAATTTGTACAAAAGGTAACTGATATTTGTCTACTTATTCATTAGAAATTTAAAAACTACTAAATAATGGTTGGTGCATTATATTTTATCTTTCAGCAATAAATTCAAAGGAATTCTACTAGAAGATATCTTCTCTTATTTAATTGAAGAAGTTTCATTTTAATATGACCTTATAAGACAACTAACATTATCTTTCTCTATTAAAAAAAAACTTCTCATCTTCAGTCCTTTCTACCTGTGAATTTATTTCACATTGCTTGATTTTTTATCATTCCAACTTGCCCTACCCTACATATCGAAATTTGTTCTTCTTTCCTGAAAACTCTACAAGCACGAAATCATTTATTTATTTTACTGAATCATCATTTACGAAGTCAATATTTTCCTCCATCTCTGTTGTCATAGAAATCAAAAATTGTTTTAGATCTGCCCATTCAGATTCGACTTGTAAAAGAACTTTTTCTCTACAAACAGTATCAGAAGATTCATCAAATAAAACGTTTCTCCGGCTTGCGTTTATTTTTTGTCTACTTTCTTAGAATACATATCCTTACGTTCTGTTTTTGTCTTATTTTCAAATCATTTCTGAGTTTCCAGTTCACAACACATTACATTTTACTATGTGAACCTAGTTCAATTTAAATTTACAAAAAACATGTCAAATAGTTACAGAAAAAAGGTAATATTAAAACGGCACATTTAGCATATTTACACGTTGTAAGCTACAAGGAGTAAGATCTCTCTCTCTCTCTCTCTCTCTCTCTCTCTCTCTCTCTCTCTCTCTCTCTCTCTCTCTCTCTCTCTCTCTCTCTCTCTCTCTCAGTTTGAATTGTTACTAGTTCATAGATTAATAAAATAACATTTAGTTTAAGCTAGCGGCAGGTAGCTCAGTAGCAGGCGGTTATATTTATTTGTAGTTTAGGTTTCATTTTTTAGTATGTAGAAAGTTCAACTATTTTTTTTTCTATTAACAAAATTGGCAATTAACATAATTTTCATTCATCAAGCGCTGTTTTTAGAAACTCCAATATAAGGGGACCATTTCTTCCAAAAGATGTTACAAAACATGACATTTTTCCATTTACTATCATGAGTGTTTTAATTCAAAATAACTTTAAAAAAAGTTTAGTTAATCTTATTTAACTAAAGTTTAGTACAATACATTCAAAATTGTAAAAAAATAAGTTAAACCCCCTGTGAATTAATGTTGTGCTACTTTGTATTCAATAGTAAAAAGACACTATATGAGTGTTTTCTAATTTTGTAAGAGAGCAAATCCAATTTAAGAAAAATCTATTATCTTAAAACAATTCTTATTCTGTAAAAATTAAAATCTCCGTTAATAAAGCCTAGTATGAGATACTGAATAGTTGAAGAGACATAAAATCATAACTTTAAAATCGAAATGATTGGGAAAGTGTCCTTTACGTCTACAATACAGAGTTTAAAAATAAATGTAAACTAAAAAGTCAAAGGTATGATGACAACTCTCATTTGAAACATGGAAATTTCAAAATCCACTTTAAGTTTGAAGCCTTAAAAGTTACGAATCGCTTAGAGTCTTATAGGAAAAGAAAACGACTGATGTCTTACTGCTCACTTGAGAATATTCTAGCAGGTCCTGAAGTTGAGGTACTCAAGTTCTCTTAGTAGTTTTCATTTGTCAATTTATTATTTCAAAGTTACAAGAGAACCAATTCGAGTAAAAAGTGTTTCAATAATTTAAAGTGCTTAAAAGATTTTGAGGGAAAGAATTATTCAGATTTTATTTGCTAGAATTTGAAAATTCATACTTTAATTCAATTTATTCTCTTCTGCATCTGAATATATCAACTGTGAAAGTTTGTAATGATATTCTCATCTTATTCCTTTTATATGGTATTTTAAAGAATTGTTTCTCTTAAATTATAACAACTATTTTAATGTTTGAATATTTTTAGTACTCTTATCATTCCTTACCTCTAAATTGAAACGAACATTTTCTAAACTACCAAAATGCATGCAAGAAATTGATTTATAACTTTACCATATTGAGTCAACAACTCTCAAAGGCGTTCAACAGAAGAAAAAATTACCAGTTTATGATTCAAATTTATATTCAAAAGCATTATTGTGGTAAGTCACAAGTTTTAGTTGATAATATAACATTAAAAGTTTAATCTATGTTATATCGTAGATAAAATCCATGCTAATAAAATAAACACTACTGAAATCCTCAATTCTTCAAAAGGAAATGCATGATCTAATTGGTAAACGCAAGTGATGCCAATTTCATATACATATTCTTCATTAGAAAAAAACAGTAGTTTATAGTGATTTATGTATAAATATGAGTTATAAAGAATATAAAAGTAAAAATATGAATTTTCATGAAAGAAAAAAAAAACTCTTCATTTTTATTTGTAAATTATTTTTTTACATATTTTTTTTATTATATTGCGCAGCTTTTAATCAAAATAACTAACTTTATTTGTAATAATTCCATGTGGACAATCGGTTACTCTCAAAAAGGAGGACATCCCTATTCATTACCTTTGGCATCTAAACAACAGTCTGCCCATCCTATGTTCCAGGACTCTAAAGTAGGTTACTCACAACTCAACTTCCTGGCTCAGTGACAAGCCAAGTTACAAAACATTTCCAGAACGTATTTCATCTCCACTTCTAAAAGTTTACCTCTCTTTCAAAACAGGACCCTCAAAAAGAATTAAGAAGGAAAAAGTTGCATGCCCCATTTTGCAACGATTCAAGTAAAAAGGCTCATTCCGACGGAATGCCCCTTTCATTTATTTGAGGACAAATCTACCGGCAAACACTAATGGGAGCGATTCCAAAATACCTCGGTTCTTGTCTGGTAGTTGAGGGCTCAGTTCCATCGTGATCCATCATGCTGAAGAATTCTTCGTTACTTCGTGGTACGACGAATGTTCCACTACCCTCACCCCCTTTCCTCCACACGCGTTTCTGTGGACATTTATTTGGACCTGTCGTGTGAGGTGGCGAAGTTTTAGAAAACTTGCTGGACCAAGTGTTGACTTTTCTCGCGATGTTTATGGGCACGCGTTGTCCTGAAATGATGACAAATAGGATAGCACGGAAAGACCCGGCTGAGTTGGATGGTGTTAAATTTTAATCTGGAAGTTGTGGAACGTGGATTAGAATGTGGCTAATAGTATGAGAATTACAGGAAATTCATATTTCTGCAGGAACCTGGTATATGTATCATAAAATCGTATTACTCAATTTATGTCAATAACTTAATAAAACATAAGTTTTTAAAACATAATTTGGAAAATCTTAAGATGAAAGTGTCAAACTTTAACAAAGTTTGCACCTTACACATTAATCACAGTTTGGACGGGGGAAGCTATACTGATACAAAGCAATGTTGCAATGTCTAATAAATGCCATCCGAGTGATCTTTCAATGACTATTTACGGTGTATTTGCATCTCGAAAAGGAGAAAACTTAAACCATACGAAAACAATATGGCTGCATGTATAGTTGGATAAAATTTGCTCCACTAACATATATTACTCTCTTTCTTTTCCTTTATTACAAAGTGACCTCAAGATATATTTGTATCTTAAAACTTGCTGGACCCAAGTATTAACAATATTCATGACCGATCACGATGTTTATCACGAGTATCCACTTATCGTTTCCATTTACACAAAACTCCATGCATGTACCGTAAATCAGGGTTACTTGGCTACAGAATGATAGAGTGATGCATGTCACTCCTGATACTGGTTTACTGAAATGTTTGACGTAGATCTTAAGTCATCAGCGGGGTACTAAAAACTACGTCGGACATTTCAATAAACTAGCATCAAGAACGACATACATCATTTATCACTCTGGGTCCAAATAAGCCACTAGTGTCCAAGTAACCCTCCTTTATGGTATCTAAAGAAGAAAAAAATCTTAATTTTACCATATTTCGTATTCTTAAAGGGGACGAGTCGTAAATGTGATAGAATTGTTTTGTTGTGTACCAATTTAAAACGTTATTGCGAATCTTCATCTTCTTGCATTTGGGAGAAATACAACATTGGAATTATCCTCATTCTAAACTTTTAAAACTTTTTTCGGCCTTGAATAGGTGGTGAATCAAAACAGTGATGGTTTATTTTTACTTTAATAAACTTTCAGAACTATTATAATGATTTAACAAACATATTTGTACTCCAGTTCGTATGTGAGATCTGAAATTTCATTTAACGGTTTAAAGAAAATATTCAACTTGTAACAACGTTCAACATCATAGCACGACACTTTCTGAATAACATTATACTTCAATGGGTGGATAAAATAAACGTGGTACAAACTTCTACGCAGTGCATATTATTTTATCGACTTTATGCAGATGCTTCCACCGAAGAGACTTATTAAAATTCCTTTTGTTTCAAGTCTGTTTATAATTTAGGGAAATTTATAACTCTTATGGGGATAATTCCCTCTTTTATGGACATATTCAAAGCACTTTAACCCAATTTATTACAATTTTGGAGTATTGTCGAGTGCCTTTTGAGACTATCTTAAAATGGGTAACCAAACATGAAGCTGGACAAAAGTTTAGCAAACATCTTGCAGCTGCAAATTTGTCAACAATAGAGAACTAGCTTTAAGGCATCTTTTTAGCTTAAGCCTAAAGTTTCTTCACTATTTATTAAATAAAAAAAATTTATAGGTGACTCTTGAGGTTTACATTTCATCTCAAATTTGCAACAGGTTTTTAACTTAGAAGAAATATTTATCTACATTTACTACGGCTCAAATACTGATAACTAGTCTAGCATAAACACGCCTGTGGTTGTGACAGATGATATCAGTAAGTACTTACTTTTGGTAGTCTTCTGGATTTCTTACATTCAATATGTAAATACGAAGCAGTTGAACTTTAAAAGATATCCAAGATTATTCTTATACGATACCAAGTATATCAACAGAAAGAAAAACTCATCTTGTTTATAAATGACACTCGTACTTGTATTTCAAGTATGATATACTACTCATATTGAAACAGTTTTACTTTTATGAGATCGTCAGCCAGGTGCTTCCATATAAATTTCGACCATAAAATCTACAAAATTATTATGTTAAAACATATGAATTTTCATACAAGTTATCATCAGTAACAAAAGCTCATTAATGAAATGTAAAGGAAATATAATTAGGTGTGTTTTATCACACTTTAGAAGTGTTATAAACTAGATCGTAAAATTTTTAAATAAATAATGATAAAAAAATTAAACCATAAAAACAACGTATTTACTGTAAATCCTCTATATATGTTGTCAACTTCTATACGCAATCACAACATATTTAAGCAATTTTCTACCCAGATAGAGTCTTCGTAGAATTTGAACACTACGAAGAAAATAATCGATTCGGTGCCACCCCCTCCTCCCTTCCCCAGGCCTCCGAAGCTTTATAGAATGCATTGTCATCAACAACGAGTCTATCTGTCAAGATTTAGCATGATTATATGTACAGAGAGTAGTTTATTTGTCCTCAATAGATTTTGCCCACTATGACAAACACACAAACCAAATCGGAATTAAAAATGATTTAAACCCTTATTGACTTACCTTCCAATTTTGTTGAAATCAAAACTTAGTATTTAAATACTAGTATTAAGAACCCCAATACCAATAATAACACAAACTCCTATTTTCAGTAATAAAGCATCTAGCTTCAACGTTTATCTAATAAAAGTTTATCCATTTAAACTCTGCTCACTGATTTTTCACAGATATAAGTGAAAAAATTAATGTTTGCAAACAACTCCCACTTTAAATAAAAAAAAAAATAATAATAACGTTCACTTCCATTTTGAATACAATTAAAACAAACACGGCGTTATATGTAGTAAGTTATTTCCAATTTAATTTTAAAAAATGAATACATGTCTGTCTCAAAATTGACACAAATAGTTTCAAAACTATAAGTTCCCAACTTACTTAAAAACGATAACTTAATTTTAAGTTCCCTCTTTCAACAGTAACGTCCTTTCATTGGAACATAGAAGTAATTTGACTATCAACTAACATCTTCTGCGTGGTAATAGACAAATAAAAAACATCCACCCACTCCTGCTATCAAACAACAATCACCTTTCACTCCAGCACCAATAATCAATTCCAAACCAAACTCCAGCATAACCTCACCCAAAGACACGTTCCACAATGACTCAAAAGAAGTGTAAAACGCTGCGCCATCTGTATTGGGCTTCCCAATTTCTATTGGTGGCAGTTAATTTCCCGTGAGGTTCGAGCATCCACCTTCAGGTTGGTGAATAATAAAAGATCTTCCAACCTAATAGGTAAGGAATACTTTAATTCGATAAGACCCTTCTCGAGCATCGAGAGTTTAATCGCGTGCCCGGGAACAGATTAGAATAATGAAGAACTGGAGAGAAGGAGAAGATGGTCTTTTGGGCCATCAAAAGGAATTGATATACCAGAAGCTTGCTATCCTCAATTAAGGTTGGTCCGTGCAAAGCTTAAATGGGTAGAAATTAAGTATACTGGGTATTTCAACGTGGTGAGAAAATTGGTGAGATTTGTTGGTTGGTTGGATTCAACTTTAATGGTGTGGATGCGCCAGACGTAGTATTTTTAATACTAAGCTGTTGTTTTTCCCACACCTATAATTCGACATAATGTATTTCTTAGTACTTTTTAAAGTGCTGAAAGTCTTAGTTTTTTGAAGTACTATTGATGTTTCATTAAGTAAAAATATTATTAAATATACTATGTCCAAAATTCCCTTGTGAAAAATTGCCTGCCTAAGAATTTTAAATCCGAGGTCAGGCAACGCTGTGTGGAGGACCCTACTGTCACGATCCGGACTATAAACCTGATTTCTGGAAGGACAGTGAGGTGAAATCTTTATCTATTTATGCTTTTCGAGAAAAAATACTCGAAATTCTCCTCAGACAATCCTACAATTTACGTGCAACAATGAATGTCATGCCTTTACATTTTTAAAATAAGTTATTGATGAGTACTAACGTGAAATATATATTCGATTATTTACATCAGTGCTCATCAATAACAGATTTAAAAAATGAAAATGCGTCACATTCATTCCTCATCTGGAATGCGAGCGTGAGCCATCCTTCAACCAACGCTTGCCGTTTACTCGAAGATATAGCACATTTCTGCGATTATTATGCATTCAAAAACACACGCTTTTGGTAATTGATAAATATATGAATTTTTGAAAACATTAATATTACAGAAAATATCTTACATTAGTTCGCATAGCAATATGAAATACAACTATATAAAGACAAAAATGTAATGTCTTCTTATCATGCTAATTTTAACCTAACAAGAGCAACATAAGTATACTTGCATGCTTTTCTCCGAATTTAGTTTTTTATCCATGCATGATTCAAATTATTTACTGAACAAATGGTTAGTATGTAAATGTTTGTTACTTTACTTTACCCTATATGAACTATTGGGTAGTATATGAAGTATAAAATAATGAAAGTATTACATTAAGATTGATTTTTTTATAATCTCCACGTTGATTACCGAGTCCAAAAAAGTGTTCTTTAGAAAATATATTTGAAAGCGCGCGTTCATGTATGTCGGTAAACAGCATTATGCTACGGTGTTCGAATTTAGTTTGTGAGTCAGCAGTACCCATGAGAAGTGACAATAATAATTTCCTTAAAATTAAGCTTGCAATATGCATGAGTGCCATTAAAATAGTTATATTTTTCCCTAATTTCCAAAATGAAACGGCTCTAATAGTTTTGATTAAAATTCTTTCTGGTAATTTTAAGCATTAACAAAAATATACCTAACTCATTTTTTTTTTTTTTTTTTTTTTTTTTTGTGAAGATATTAAAACTAGAACGAGAAATTACGTCAATCTCTTTCAAATTTCAATGCTGTGACTAGTAGTATCGGGTAATTAAAAGTAATGCAGTATTCTACAACTCTGGTAGTATACCAAAAAATGCAGAAGCAAGTTTTAATGTTAAAATGATAGGCTATTTATAAGAAGATAAATGACAATCATTTTGAAGAAGTTATACATCATATGAGTAAGCAATTCACAACTATGTTTAATATAAAACTCAAAAGAAGTCTTTCATTCAGCTTTAATAGAATACTATTTAAAACATATTCTAACTCAAAACTTAATAATAACTACTAAATTAAACAAAAAAACTAATATGCTAAACAAAAAACTAATAAAACTAACTAATTCCAAAAACTAACGCCGTTAAGTTTAAACGATATTTGCTTGTCTTAATCCTAAACATGAAATATACACATAATTTCCCACATTCCTTCACAAATTACTAAAAATCTGCTGTTTTTTAGATGTCATTAATAATACAAATGTAGTATGCAAAACAATAAAGTCACAACTACGATTCATTTTCACGGGCTAAAGTTTTCCTCAAGAGTCGTTTCGAGCAAGCATCCTCAATCAAGATTTCCACTACAAAGATGATGAAGACAATTCACCGAAAATCCCTCGACTGCCTTCCTGACTACCCAATACACTTAGAAATCCCTCCCTCGATGCTCCAATGCAATCTTAAAAAGACCCAGGCTCCTTGAATGTTCATTCTTTTCACCATTTTGTACTGAAAACAACGCGAAGATTCAAAACGAGCGCGCGGGATTAGCTTCTAAATGATGATGGCGATGGCAATCCAACGATGCTATTGTCTACGAAGGGTTGCTGTAAGCTCTTAAGTCTGCCGACGTGCTTTGCTGGAATCTGACTTCGCGATAAGCCCAAAAACATGATTCTTAGTTTGATAACTATTTCTAAAGAACTACAAAAATCTAGTAGAGGCCTTTATATAATTTTAAAATAATTGTGGTATTTTCTATTATGAGGAAGAAGATTGGATAATCTGATAACGTCGTGTATGTAACAATTCCACTGCTTTCTTACTATAACTTCCAAATAACTCATTGGTAACTTCTGTCCGGCCAATAGATGAATTCAATTGAAGTGCCATCGTACTGTATTTTAATAATTATCTGTAATAGGTGGATCTTGGTTTCCATAAGATGTAAACTACTTCGTTATAAATTCCAAAGATGATGTATATTCTTTGGTCTTGAAAAAGTTAAATAAAATATTTTTAAAAAATCTGTCATCTGCAGATACAACAAAATGTAGTCTCGAAAATATTTATCTCAGAATCTTGCACAAACTTCTTTGTAACAGTTGTACCATTCCAGGTTTTTTTTTTTTTTTTTTTTTTTGCCATTTGTAGGTGTTTGTGAAACTTCAACTGTATGTGGAAGTAACTTTCGTGTTCATCTGATTTTGAAAACATGTTGGTTTTTTTTTTTTTTTCTGTTATCTAATCATTGATGCATTTTCTTAATAAATAAAATTCTTGAATAATTTAAAATAATTTCTTAATGAATAAAATTAAATTACTGTTAAAGGAAATTTTTATTCTTTCCGGGAGGCTATTCTTTTACTGCTTGGTATTTCTCTACTTTATTCAATAAATTTTTTAACTTTTGCTCGTGGAACGTAATTTTTCCCTCCACAATCAAAATTGTTCAAATTGTGCGAAATGTATGTAGAGATTGTTAATCAAGGATTGCTATCGAATGTTATGTTCATTTAATTTCTAACTGAGTTCCTATTTAATTTTCAGTTGCATTTCACCAATGTAATTTGAATTATGATTCTAACTACACTCGTCTATTTAAAGAAGTTACTATATTACGTTAAATTCTGAACCATTTAATACCATAGTTTCAAAAATGGCTCTAAATAAAACAAATTATTTCTTTCAAATCGCTGAATAATTCAGTAAACTTAATGTCCGAGCAAATTGCTTTTGAACCTGGAAACTTATAAAATATTTAAATACAATTAAAGTTCTATGTAAAAATATCACATCAACTTATACATCAATATAAATCTCTAATTTCGTTAAAAAAACACACACACAAAGGAATCTAACTAAACCCAATCTAAACGGATATTAGAAAGAATCAAAATTTCAGTATTGAGTGACTCACAGATAATTTAACATTGATACTTGCAAATAATTCCATAATGAGTTAGAAATAATTTGAATTAAAAACTTTTGTCAATCCCCGATCACGCTAGCTTAAAAACAAACTCAAAGAAATCCCATTCTTGTTTCAAATGCCATGTTCCCTTTAAAAATAGACATTCCAACGCAACCTTACTTTCACAGAATACCAACTACAGAGAGAGAAAGGGACTTTGTAATTAGTGATCATTAGTGATCCCAGCGTTAATTAATTATCTCCGTCCTCTAAAGGGGTAAGGAGGGGGAACGTACTCCCTCCCTCCCTTAAAGTTAGAATCAAACATGCAATGGCTGTAAACTGTGAAGCCAGATCTTTTGATCTCAAGGGAAGGGGGTTGTCGGTCCCTAATACACAAAAGCAGCATTATACGGATCAGTGACTGATATTATTTGTTTATATTTGGGAGGTGGTAGATTCCAGACTGCGATATGGAAGGTGTCACTCTAATTAAAAGTAGGGGGAGGTGTTAACTGCTGACACAAATTATATTATGCCCTGATGCTAATTGAAAAGCGATTTCGATTTGATTAATTGAGCGTATCTGATGGATTGCCTTAACAGTGGATGCAGGTGGATAAATTCACGAAAGGTATGTGAGAAAATAGGTAGCTTTAAGGGAAATGAGGGTTTGGGTGTGTGTTTAATTGAATGTTTGGGTTGGGTAGTTTGTGGTTAACTGGAAAATGGTTCATTGGAAAAGTTTATTTAAGATATAAGAGATAGTTTTACAGCTCTAATTGCTGGAGATGCGATTAATTTTGATGGGTTTATTTTAAAAGCTTGTTTGTAATAGGTTTCAGTTAATTTTCTGTAGTTTAATTTGAGATGGTGTAATATTGAACAGAATAACAAGTGAACTAGAATTTCGTAACATTTCTTCCTTGCTCTTAAATGTGTAAATGATTCTCTTTGTCAAATGGCGTCTAATGTTATGTTTAATTTTTAAAAGTTTTATTTAAAACAAATTTTAAAATAAATATTAAGATACAAATCAAGATAATTTTTGTGAAATACCTTATTTATTTTTATGTTGAATTTTTTTTTAACTCTGTGTGTTTAAGAATTTAGATATAGATACATCATTAAAAATTAAACTTCGAAGCATATTGAATTAACTTTGAAGCACTTAAATAGTTATTTATACTATCTAAATTATTTATATTATTTGTATTATATAAATTATTTACATTATTTGTATTATCTAAATTATTTATATTATTTATATTATTTTATTTCTTGTGGATTTCTTTGTTAGATATAAATAATTTCGTCAAACATAATAACTTTGTTAATAATAAATATAACTTTTCAATTATTTCTAATTATATCATTTTTCTAATATAGTATATTTGGATAATTGTAAACGAAGTAAAATATTTAACATTATAAAGATTTAAAACTCATTTACATTCTATGATTACACAATTATAAAAGGAAAAAATTCGCATTAAGTAATCTTAGAAGTATAATCTATGAATTAATCAAGTTAAATAATGTTTCAATTCGTGACTTTTATTTTTATTTGCTACTTTTTTTTTTCGTTTGACTTTAGAATCACACAACAATTCCTTTCCCGTTCATTAAACATTAACAGTCTATAATTTCGAAACATTTTTAAGCCCAGATTAAGAATTAATCTCTACCTTTTACAAAGAAAACCTGGTGTGTGTGGTTTTTTTTTTTTTTTTTTTTTTTTTTTTTTTTTTATAAAAAATCCCTTAACTTGTTTTTTGAAAACATTTCATTCTGCCTTTTCCAGTCATTATGAGCTTTAACAGTTCATAAAAGGGCCTTCGCTCGCTACGAAGGAAAACTAAAAGGGAAGAAAACACTTAGTGAAAGAGCTCCGAGCAATTTTTCGAGGGAAAGAGAGAAGGGGGGGGGGGTAGGCGTGTCCCTTCAACTGCAATCAATAAAACACATCTCCTGGAAATATTTCACACTCCGAAACGCCCGGGGCGAAGAAAGTAATTTAGAGTATTTCTCCAAAGCGATGCACAGCTCTATGCCACATAAATACATTTTTCATTTCCTGATCTTTTAGAAAGAACGACAGAGGTAACGCCAAATATCTTTACCCTCACAACTTTATCTGACCAAAATACCTCACTTCAAGCTAAAAGTACAAGAAAACGTGAACTGTCAACCAGTCTTAATGAAATAGTTTGACTGTCACAATTGGGGGGAGGGTTAAAACACAAGCTTTTAACATGGTTGGACAGATTTCGGAATTGTTCTTTTATTGTAAATGTTGAACTCGAATTTATAAGTAACTATTGTCTTTAATTTAAAACATGTTTAAGATTAATGACATGAAAACTAGAATAAAGTAAATCTGAATATTAGAAAACACCACTGGTAAACAATAAAACAATCAGTTTATATTTCGAGTACAGCATTTAGTCAATAAAAGCTCCAGATGTTTATTTTATTCAGAGTTATTAAGAGAGTTTTAGGAAATTGCTTCTATCGACATTTTTTAGTATTTTGTTTATGTTTCGTTATCCTTTGATCCAAAATTTTATTCAGCTTACTAAAACGAATATTTTTACTGCCACAGTTCAACCTTCAAAGCTTAACTTTTTTTTTTTTTTTCTCTCTCTCTCTTTTTAAATAGCCTTGGATCAACTACGAATAAAATTTTATAATTTACTATGCTAAATACTTTGAATATCAATATAATGCCGATGTATTAAAAGAGGTTCATATTTTTACCTTCAAAATCATTTTTGAATCAAAATGTGTTAAGGGTAACAGTAACATGTATCAACGTTTTAATAAAAGGGGATGTGCATTTGTTTTTGATTAATTACTATGCATGTCAGATGAAATTTAGTTCTTGGTCGATTAAAGTAATTTCTTTCAGTACAGTTTTAATTTGTATTGAACTTCTAACATATTCAAGATTTTGCAGGAGAAAGAAAAAAAACTTTCCAGCTTTTAAAAGAGATCATCATCAAACGGTTAATTTTCAAGACTACGACACCCATAATAAAAGGCACATGAATCTGCTTACAAATTATATCGAAGGCTTTGTCTTAGTATTTATACATCAAAAGAAATTAATTCACTTCAGAGAAAATGCAGGAGTCCTCTTTTAGTATCTAGAAATTCATGTATTAAATTAATAATTTTTCAAAAATTGCATTTTCGTTTTTAAAATAGCGAGTAAAATTTCTAAATTGAATAGATTCTGAGACGTAAACCATAAGATTTTAAAACGCCGTTTTAAAATATTCAATATCACGCAAACATTATCTTTTTCTTACCTTCACTGTTTCCTGATACTACCTATTTTATTTTACCATCTCCAACAACAGACAAAAAGTTTAACTTGCCCCGAAGCGATCTCATCATGAAAATAAAAAAATAAAATTTAAAAAACATTCTTTTGAATTAATTATTGATTTGTAAAGTAATAACCTTATTAGATCCCAAGAAGCACGTGATCATGTCTTATTATACCGAAACGGAGCTTACAAACACCAGGTACCAAAAGAAGCAAACAAAAAAAACATGGCAGATCCAATCAATACTCATCGTTCTTTAAATTCAATTTTTGTTATGAAATTTCTCATGGGTTATTATTAAAATCTAGGCTACAACAGACCGCGTCAGGGGAGGCAAAACTTTTAAACCAATCTGATTTAGTTGTGAGATAACGTAATTTTGAGAGTATCTCAGAATTTACCGTGATGGAAAATTGATACCGTATCTGCCAGACTACCCGAGTTGGAAAATTAATGAGTGAGAGATGATATTTTAACGGCGCATTTGCATAAACAGGAAGTTTCAGCGTTGGGTTAGCTGAATATCTGACGTTGCTTAATTTTTCTAAGATCAATCGTTTACGTTGTACTTATCTTTATAGAGAGTACACATTATATGAATTTGAATTACTTTTTATTCTTTTAGTTTTAAACAAAGTTACCTGGTGAAAATTTAATCAAACATTTTCGGCTTCAATATTTTCTATCTGAAAAGTTGAGTTACTTAATAGTATGTGCTTAACAGTATGATAAAATGAGTAAAGATTTTTGGTCGCGAAATTCGACAAATCGATGAGACTTGAATTTTATCAAAGAATAAAATTTAAGTTAGCGTTGTATTGCTTTATCTCATTTGTTAAGTTTGGATGCAAATATTTGTTAGTAGTGAAACCTCGTTATAAATTTTCACATTAATTCGAATTGGTGACTGTTTTAAAATTAAATCTCATAAATGTTTCAGATTTTTTTTTTTAGTATTTGAATGCTCACACACTTTATAAATACATTAAGTGGGCCATTTATTATACACACGATAGCTTTAAACAAATTATCTATAGTCAATATTTTCGTTCAAGAATTAGACTGGTAAAAAAAAAAAAACTTTATTCTTATGAAAGTACTACATGTTATTTCTAAATAAATTAGTAAATAACATAATTTTATGAACTTTGAATGTGGTGTGTTAAGGGAGTTCGGGATTAATAAGGAAGTATCCGAGTCTAAAAGTGCAATTTCTCACTATAAAAAACTAATGAATGCTCAGGCAGAACTTAAAAAAAGTGTGAATTAAAGAACATCCAAAAATTCATATTAATATTCAAAAAAATAGAAGGGGAAAAAAAGAAAAAAAACTTCAAACTTTTCTGAATTTGACACTACAAAAAGTTTTAATTTCACTAAATTGGAATCGTAATTTTGTTTTCCACATAGCTCAAAACAGTAATTTTGGAAACGTAAGGAACTTTAATTCAAAAACAACTAAAGATAAATACATTAAATTGTTAACATATGTTCTTACTAATATATTACAAAATTTGAGAATAGCATTTTTTAATATTTTCAAAATTAAAGAAAGTAGACAGTAAATAACAATATTTGAAAATTCTATAGAACATCAGGCACTTCTTTTTTCAAGGAACAAAAAAAAATGTTTAGTGTTACACACAAAATATATTAAAGTATCTCATAAGCACATGTGATTTTTTTTAAGTTGCGTGCAGATATATTGCCCAGGAAATCCTTAAATAAGGTATTTTAACATGGTAAAGATAGACAGATGTCTTGAACTTCGAATCCCCTTAAATTGTATAGAATTTTAAAAGACAGCAATATGTAACACTACAAGAAATAGAACTTTTGTTAATCAAGAATAAAAATTTGACTATTCCTATAAGACTATGCCAAAACAAACTATTGAAGTATTAAATCCAAAGGGTAGTCGAGCAAAATATTGAGAAAGTATGCAATATAAGAATTTCATTCAGTGTACATCTATCGATCTCATAAATAAAAAATTTGAACTTTACAGTTCAGGAATAATTCTACGAAATTCCCTAAATACCAAGAAATAAAATTTTCACCCCACGTAAATTGCAATATTTCAGATAAAACGATACAATGTTGCACGATGCAATTTCTCCGAGCTGCAAATACAAGAATAAATGTCTGATTACTGAAGCATATGACGTTTGGGAAATGATTAAGAGAAGCGAGCAAAACTAGGAAATCCTTCAATTTCTGGCTAAAAGCCAGGGTAGACAGCTACTGCAAGGGGTCCAATCAATGATAAATATACTTCTTCCATACAGCCGCAATTGTTCCAAGAAATTTATTGGAAAGTGAATGTATGTCGTGTAAATAAGCTTTCTTCCGTTTGCCTGCAGATATTGGTTTTGAAAACTTTGCATTTGCTATTTTGTACTTAATTAACAGATGCACTCAGTAAATATTATATAGTGAATAAGTTTCTAATGCTTTTTCATGTGATGATTATTAATGATTTGTTTTAGTTACTTTATACTCAAATAAGTAATTTTAATACAAACGAAACACTCAACGAAATGATTTATCTATATTAATAATTGCGTTGATAAATCACATATTGTTTACGTGAGGCAAAATTGTAATTTTGTAACAAGTAACATAAAGTTATCATATTTACTTTAGCAGTCTACTTTATTAATTATTTGGTATAATTTTTATTCCTATAATGTTTATAAAATATCCATTTTGAACACTGGAAATCTAAATATGCATATAAACCAAACAAATAATGAGTTTTTGACTTGTGTTATTCTTAATTTAAACTGAATACACTAGTAATTTAAAATTGTGAGTTAAATTGCGAATCAATATGTTATTTTTCTGTATGAGTTTTTATTTTCAATTGCATATAAGGTAATAAAAGTATTACCATTCAGAAAAAAATATATCGATTTCTTTTTTACATTTCTTCACGTTTTGGAGCATACTGTGTTCAAAAAAGTAGTCTAGAAAAAATATATGAATTGTACATGGTCAGCATTAACTCGCGAAGAAATTTACTTATGATGTTTAACTGTTGCGTACGGGTTATTAGTACCCATGAGACCTGTCATTAAAATTTTCGTCAAAATTGCACTTGCACATAAGGAAACTGTCATTTAAAATATTACATTTTGCAGAATTTTCAAAAAGTGGTCCAAACGATTTTGAAATCGCTGTTATAATGCATTCTATGGTGTTCTAAACATATTCACATCCAAAATTTTCGTATAAATTCGATTAAAGTATAAAATGGTGAAAACATTTTTGCCTTTAACACAGGGTTCTCTTCCTTTGAGCATTGATCCTCAACGAGAATTTCTATTCTCTTTCACTTACGAGGATGGTTGATGTAATTATTATCAAAAAACACATCGCCCATTTTGACACCGGGTTTTTTGGGGGAAGGGATTGGAAACACTTCGTAATAATAAGTACCAAAAATATCACCAAATTTATTTATTTTTTACATAATGAAAATTGGAAGGAAAAAAAAATTACACTCAATTCATGTCAAATATAAATGAAGTGACCAGTTTTAAAATGTGATTGAAAGTTATACAATGTTTCACACCCCCAGTTGTTAATATATAAATAAATTATAACTAAACATAAACACTTTTTAATAGAAATATTTATTTTATACAACACGGACATTATTTTACTGCAATTTTATTATGGTCAACCCTAAACCTGAAATTCATTAATTTTCTACAAAAGACTAAACACTTACTTTTACTTTAAATGGTCATAATTCAGTTTTCAAAATGTCTCATCCCCTCAATTTTATTTCACTAGAGAAAGATCTTATCACCCCAAATTCCTTGTTAAATTTATAAACATGAAAACAAAGTGCGTACTTATGTGTAAGATATTTATTTCCCCAATCCCAAAAGATATCTTTTTTCAGAACAATAATCTTTGAACCCTCTGTTAAAAAAACAACAAAAAAGAGGCTCTAGTGGCCTCTTCGTAGTACTCACGGAATCGATAAATTGTTTCGTACACCATTAAAGCTGTTTACCCGATACAATCTTGCTAAGGACAATCGAGGCTTGACGATCTGTTAAATCCTCCAATCGTAAAGGTGTTGTCTTCAAATCGAAAAGAAATGGTTTCTAATTTCTTCATGGAAAATTTGGGAAGAAGGATTTTGTTTGTCTTCAACAAAAGTTTCATGAAACAGATTCCTTAATAATTCAACTGGAATGTTGTAGCTGTAAATACTTGTTTCTAAATCTTATTAATTGATTGTTCTGAGATTGTTTTATTTGTAATAAGAATTAAGGGCTTAATTCTAGTATACGTGATTTTTGTACTTTTTTTTTCATGATATGTTTTTGTATTGGCCATTTTCAGGTTACGATATTCTATGTTTTTGCTTACGCAAATTCTTGGCGACAATCGGAAAAACAATATTTCGGCATTGGCAACAGTTTGGCGACAAGCGTCAATGCGTCATTTCGGCGTTGGCGACATTTGTTAAAATCGCACCAAGCGTTCAACGTTTACTGGGGTTTTACCAAATTAAGAATTTTTTATTTAAAAAAAATAATAAAAATAATTTTTACAAATGAACTGGTTTCACATTTGAAAAGTATACATGTTTGTTTTAAAATGAAAGCACGTACAGATAAATTAACGCACTTCAAAGTTTTAAACACTTATCAGAACAAAAGAAAGGGGTTAAATGAGTTTTACTTCCCCCCCCCCCCCCCTTCCCCTTTTGGCGACTTTGTTAAAGGCCGCCAAGTTGCATTGACACTTCTACTGAATTGAACTACAGGTTTGCCAAGTTGTAATGGAACCATATAGGTGCCGAGTTACCATACATGGCGAAAAATCACCAAAAAAAAGGGGAGGGGGGCATATAACGCATTCTAACCTTCGAAATATCGCTAGGCAAATAACGCTTTTTTTAAGGAGATAAAGTAACAAAAATATGTACATAAATAATAAAATATGCTAAAAAATACCTTTTGCAACATTTAACTATTTGTAAATTAACAATAAATATCAGTATATTTTAGAAGATGGAAACAGATTTCAGCTTACATTGAGATGCATTTTTCTATTCCTATCCGGGACCTAAAATAGGTTACCAGAATCGGGGATTAGCGCAATATCGCCAAAAAAAAAGAGGGGGGGGGGGCTTGTAGTACGTTTCAAACCAAGAAAGGAATTAAACTTCCATCTCAAGTCAATTTATCTGATAAAAAAATTTAATACGCTTTAAAAACTAGTAATCAAAATTTAAACACTGCTTTCCATAAAAATCAAATTACAACCTAATCTTTACTAATACTTTAAAACTTATATTTTAGCTACCATGCTGGTTATGCATGACGACATCACAGTCATTTCGTTTGCTCAGGAAAGAATGAAAAGCACATTGTGATTGGTTAATAGAATTTGAAAATTCGGGTTCGTGTTTAAAAATGTGTTGTGATTTGTCACCAGCACGTCACAAGTGTAACCAATCTATGCACTCCCACTCTTAATAACGTTGAGCATAAGGTCCTTTACAATTTTTTACCCTAATAAAAAGATTTATAGCTAAAATTACCTCAGATAATAAAATAAAATGAGGAACTTACAAAATAGTTCCAATAATAAAAATAAAAAAAAAACTCGATCATAACAAATTTCGAAGATTTTTATCCACAGCACTAAAATCATTCAATTAGCAGAAACACCGCAATCTTAGTCCCTCGAAAACAACGAATCCAATCATTTCCAATCACTTAATAACAAGCAGACCACTTCCCTTATCAACCATCCGTCCAAAGCAGCACCCACCATCCCCCCCCCCCACCCCATCCCTCCAAAAAAACCGGATAAATTATTCATCATTTTCAGGAAATAGAATTCGATCACCTCCATCACAAAATTCCTGGAATAAAGAAAACAAAAATTCCAGAAACAAAAACAAAAAAGAAACACAGTCCGATGACTTTCCTTGATTTATTAGGAGTATCAATGCGTGTAATATTTATGCTAATTTCCATGCTTCTCATTAGAAGGTGTCATTAATTACGAACGGCTGCAGGGGTGGGGGGAGAGAAGGACTCAGGTAATTTGAGCTCAGTAAACTATGAGAAAAAGTTGAAGCGCGAATCTTGACAAAGGGCCATTAATATCCATCAGAAGAGATGTTCCTTCAAGCCAAATGTTTATCGAGTTGCGCATAAATTCATCGACTGGTTCTGAAGGCACATGTCAAACTTACACGCCCACAGATAAAAGGCATTTGGCGTAATAAATTCTCCAGTTAGTGCTGGTTGTCAAGTCAAAATTTAGTTTTCCTGCGCCAGTTTGGAGTTGTAATTGGACGTACGGGGATGTTTTTGAAAACGAATGATTATTATTCTGAAGTTATATGTTATTTTATTTTTTTAAACTTATTATATTTCACTATTCTATTTTATATGTTTTTTGACGGCGACCATTTTATCGCTATTTATACAAAACCAAAATCTATTAATGATTTACCAATTAAAGAGTAAGATCTCTCTTTCTAACGAATAGTTTACAATTGCACATTATATATTTGTTAGAAAATCAAAGATAAAAATCTGAAAATGCCCGAATATTTCGGGTAATTACCATCGCTAATACAGCATTATAGAAAAGAGAAAACCGCAAGTTAAGTACGTTGAAGAAACTTAAGGAAACTTATAAATGTTAGCAATAGAATAGAATACCTAACTCTGACGAACTTTCAAAAAGTAATTCATCTAAACAATCTTAAATGGACAGGCTTCACACGTACCCACTAGTAAATACAAATTATGCTGATTTTGTTCAGAATTTATCACAGATTTTACAAACTTCACCAGTTTCAGATAAAGTATTGTAAGATTCATATTTTGAATATGGGTCAAGTGAATGAGGCTCAAATTATATCATAATAACTAAAATTCAGTCATTTTACACCATACATGGCACTATTCTTCCCTGAGAAAGAGTTCTCACAAATTAAAACCCTCTTCCTACACAGTTTATAACTTCAGCGAACTTTCTCCATAAACGAGCTATGACATTTTCAAGATACAAATAATCGTCCGACAAACGAAACATCGTATAGTATTATTGGATTTAAAATGGCATAAGCATCAATGAAAGTTGTATTATAAGCTCGCTTTCTAAGTTTCAATATCTTACGCAAGCAGAAGTTTATAGCGCCGAATTTATCGCACTATTTTTCACAGACGCACACAGAAAAATTAATGTCTGAAAATCTATTTTCTCTTGAAAATCACAAAACTATATCCACAAAAATTTTTAAGTAGAATAAAACGAGCTTCGCTGGCTCAATTTATAAATTATTTAAATGCATGGGTTGTCTCAATTTTAAAACCAAGCATTCGGTCACTTATAAACTTAGTTGCTTACAATGAATAGTTTCTGGGTTATGGTAAGTACCTATTTTACTTGAAAACTAGTATATTCTTCTTATTTCTAAGTACCTTATTTTAAAAATATATGAAGTACTCTATCTAATATGTCAGAATGCTCGTCTTAACATGCTCTTTTAAAATTAATTATACACTGCAAATTGATATGTCTTAAAAATAAGACATACAAGTGGCAGTGGGTTCAAACACTAAATAGAGTCTTAATTTGAGACACGAATATTTTAAAAGCATGTTTAAATTCCCAGGAAATTTGAAACATGTTCAAGAAAGAGTAGTATCATCATAGTGTATATCACACTGGTAAAGATATCTTTACCATTGTGAATAAAGATACCCAATCTATCCAGACATTTTAACTGTCTAAAAACGCTCCCAATATAAAACATCACAAATGCCTTAAAAAATGCTATTCCTTTTCACGTCTGAATTCAGTGCCACTTTAGTGTTTTACGTTAAAATGTTTCAATTTGCAGTGTAGTAATGCATACAACAATAATAGTTAAACACGGATTGTAGAGAGAATTCAAATTATCCAAATTATCCGATGGTATAATACTTATATATTTTACGTCTTGGACCGAGGGCATGGTTTGTGATCATGATCGATTAGCTATATTTCCTTTAATTTATCAAAACTTATATCCATCAACATATTTGTTTTAAAACGTTTTATACACTTGAAAAAAAAAATTGATTGATTAATGTTTCCTATAAGCCTTTTAAAAAGCTCTTTGGTCTATATTTACCTTGAGTCTCAAAGTATAAAAGTAATGGTTGAATCAGAACGGGCCAGTATTGATCGCAAATAATATGACTACTGCTTTATAAAAGTAGTTAGACTTTACTTAGAAATAATAATAATAATAATAAAAAAAAACTTTGAGTTTCTTGAGTCTTGTAATCCAATCGAAAGTTTGAACTTGGTCTGCTGCGATTTCAGTCGAAATAGACTATTAGAATGTGAAATTGTTTTTTACAACTTTTAAAATTATTTTTCTTAATACAATATGAGTTTAAAGTGGCACACACGAGAGTTTAATGGGCCGTTATTCAGTGAAAACGCTTTGAGTTTCGATTTCCTTCTGGTATATTGGCTATGCAGTTGTTTTGAATGTACTTTAATAGGTATCAGTTACCACGTGCTCAGAGGTTCATGTATGAAGCATTAGTTGTTCAAGGCGGCGCCATGGTGTTTTGTCAGTTTTGACAGGAACGCAGAATATTTATGTTGGAATGTTATTTTGCTAGAAAGTCGTATTTTCGTGTCATTGAAGAAAGTTTTCAAAGAGATATTCTGAGGCAGCTGTACTGAGAGTAGTTGAAACAATGTACGCCAAATAGTCCACGCACGACTGCTGTACTAAAATTTTTCATCACAACAGCCATTTTTAACATCAATTCTTTACATGCTCTCCAAAGTCTCGCGAAATCTAATAAAACGAACATGTTTTTGTATTCTCGAAAGAGATATCATTCCAAACATTTATTGTAACTCCTAAGTTGATCTGATAAAAATAAAAGTCAGCATTTCAACTAATCTCTGTGTTAATTTAGTTTAAATTGAATTCCCAAACTGGTACATGCAGGTAACTTATACGTATGGAACTTTCAACTCACCCTGTACAACAAAAATGTAGAAATTCACGCATGCTACAAAATAGCGTTTATACATCTGATTAATTATGTTTCTGTAAAAGTATCAACCAAGTAATTGCAGACACATAATATCAACCTCAAAAATTTTCTCATTTATCTCTATTCTAATTACTTTATGCATAATTAGAAAGTTCTTCGCATAAATTCCTTAAACACAGTGTTCCCTTTAAAATTAATCTGAATTATCCCATCCGGAAAAATGAGTATTTATCTTACAAATACCATAAATATTCCTGAAAATTACAGAACTTCACCTTTTGATTTATTCATAATTAGTTCAAATGTATCTCAATCAAATCTCTCTCATTACCTTTTTCCCTTTCAATAACAAACGCCCGAAAGCATGTAGTTTCATTTGTTTGTGAACTTTCGGAAACATTTCAATTCAACTAATGAGCAATCCTTCGTATCTAAATTGGGTAAATGTTTAAATTTGTAAATGGATATCATTTACTGATAATTACGACATTCAAGTTTTGCTTTCATTTGATCCATTTTCCTAAACAAGACTAAGTTATGAAATTAATTATCACATCGAGCCAATTCAATGAAACACAGAGATATTATAAATACTGTATAGGTAGAAATTGGTAGGTAGAAAAGTTTTGAGATTGTGAGTAGGGTAGGGTGCATGAATGAAATTCAAAATAGGTTGTTTTTTTTTTTTTTTTTTTTTTTTATCCAGCTTAATTGAAGGTCCGTTAAAAGACTATTTCCTCTCCAATGGCTTCCACACAAATGTCAAATCAGTTCCACCCGAATTTTAGCTATACACTACGCAGTGTATACTGCCATCATAAGTTAAAAAGCACTACATCCCAAAAATTTAATTGCATATTCTGACACTTTCTGATTAAACAATAGAAAATAATCTTTTTATTTCATTGAATAACTCAATTTCTTAGTTCATACAAACCTATACAACAATACATAAATATTTAATTTCAAATGACGAGCGCAAGAGCGTCAAAATAGGCATTTGAATTTTTTTGGAATTCAACCTTTTTAGCTTATGACGGGAGTATAAGAAGATTATATAGAAGCTTTAACAGACAAAAGTCTGTCCATCCAAACGCAGCATGTAAGATACGCCAAAAAATCCAAACAATTACTACATTTTAGGGTTCTTAAAATCAGTGTAAAACTGTCTGTAACTTTGTATCTAGTTAAAAAATTATAAATATATGCATACAAATACATAATAATTTATTTTCTAAGAGATCATCTTCAAGTTTATTCCAACAACATCATTGAAAACTTCCAAAAACACTATATTTCTCGAAATCGGACGTTTTTATGTTCGTTATATACTTTGAAAAACAAAAATCAGAATAGAAATAAAAACACTCTTAACGGTTTTCAACTTTGGCTTTAATGGAGCTGTAAAAAAAATATCGACTTAAGAAATTACTGTTTAGGAAGTCTTAAAAATTGCTTTATTAATTAAATCTGTATAATTGCAACAATGCTTTTATAATAAGTTGTACTTCATATATGTTTGACTTTCATAAACTATAATTTAGAACAAAAATTAGGAAAGTAAAAAAGAGGCATTAAAAAAAAAAATATTTTTAAGAAATATCGGACATTTCCCTGCCCTTATTTAAATCAATCGAAATAAGGAAAATTTTATCCAAATTTTCCTTTGAGTACTTAAAATTTGATTTTGTTTTAATATATAAATATTTAATTATTACAACAAAAAACTATACATTCTACAATAGCTACATATAATGCTTGTCTTTTTAAGTAGCAACTTGAATATTTTGATGATTAGATTTGTTTTTCAAGCTTGCCAACTTGGACTATCTTTGTAATTTCAGATCTCCAAATTGGCATTATTTTTATTACAAAATTTCACTAATACATGCAGCTTTGTAAATGTATTTCATATTACCACCATGCAGGAAAATCTAATTTCAAGTTGTTGGTAGACCTCTATTTATTTATTTTATCTTTATCAAATACAAAATTTCGTTTGGAATGCCTAGCAGATATATCCAGAGGCGATATTTCACGACCTTGCTTGGTATTGGAAAACTTTTAGAAGTAAAAGTTATAAATTCGGCTCAACCGAATAGCAACTATATAAGTCAGATGTTACATGTGCTTTTAATGTTTCATGAAATTTATTGCATTTTGCATAAATGTCTTTAAATTTCTAAACATTTCTGAATGAAATTTTATGCACATACAGGAGATAAGATCTACCAAAGCTGACTATTATAAATAAAGAACGAATAACGAATTCTGTTATAAAGAAAACATTAAATACCTATTAAACTAAGACAAGCGAATTAACTGACTTTCATATTTTTTTAACACTGAATAATAATTATGCATAAAAAATTACTATAATGTAATGATAATCCTAAAAATATTTTTTTTAATTATATCGATAAAAGTAATATGCTATATTTTGCTACTATTTTTTACAACCATAATTGATTGAAAACATCCAAGTGTTATGCATTTTCACATACTTTGGATGAAAATATGAAAATATCTTTTAAATTACATATTTTTGTTTACATAGTAGCAGAAGTTTTCATAAACAATTTTGCAATATAATGTAAAAAAAATATCTGAAGAGATTGAATATTGAACGTAGAAGCCGTTTAATACACCCACATAATATCTCAATATTAGGTTTTTGTCAAAAAAGTAATGAAAATACTTCGAATTTAACTTGCATATCTAGACAATGTTATTACAAAGAAAAATAACTACGAATTTGAATTTTAAACTCTATGAATTCAAAATACAGAAGAAAGTTACTCCATATCATTAATCTCCGGAATTTGAAAACGACCAAAAGTTGAAAAATTGCTAAATATTCAAATAGTAAGGTAAGACTCCAATTTCATTTATTTTGTCGACTTAAAATTGCAAAAATATACTTTAATTTAGATGTCTGATGATAGAAGAGTATTTTTTTCAAATGTGTTACATTTTAAATTCGCGTATAAGATCCACGGTTTGTGACATGGGTACATATTACTTATATTTACACTGCTTACAACAGATGCACTAGTTTTGTTAAAATATATTACCAAGCTTGTTTTCCTAATTTGTTCCAATGGAGTATTTTATATATTCAACCTTTATACATATTCATCACTTTTAAACTCCTTATCATTTCGACCAAAACTCCTCACATAACTCAAAACTCACAAATTAGAATTACGTTGGAGAGAGTATTTTGTCATTTCTTCAAAAAATAAATCATTGTCATGATTTTGTTTTCAATTTTCCTTGCCACAACTCAACAGCTGAAAGACACGTGAAACTTAAGACAGAGGAAACTAGAAATATTGCAGGGAAGATAATAGAGGTAACAATACTAGGGTAACTTTTTACTCGAATTATTCAATGCCAAAATTCAATCAAAAATATGACTTCGATAAACCCATTATCTGACAGCGGTGGTCTTGATCCTGTATTTAAGTAATGTGTGGTTGGAAAATTAATTGCAAACTTTCCTCGCAATTTCAGAATTATAACTTAGCCATTAATTTTAAAAAATAAAAAATTAGCATCACGAGATTTTTTTTTTTTTTTTTTAATTATAATTTAGCAACTTCAGAGAAATATTTACACTCTATCAGAAGTCGAAAAGCTAAATCTGTAAAGTTTGAGTGTTAAGTGATGTTTGTTTTTATCATCGTGTTCTATACTCTGCAAATAATTTTCCAGCCACACATTACTTAAAGATATGCATTTTTTATCATTTTTCCACAACTAAAGGTGATTAGAAAGTTCTGTTTTAATATTCCCTCCCTTCCCTCTTCCTGGTACTCGTGGTGCGTATCTAAACTTCGATAATTTTGAAAGTAAACAATCAAATTCAGCGGTTAAACAAACACATTTTTTAAAATTGATAAGGTCCTTTATATACCTGATTTAATTAAAAACTTTTTTCCAAATACAAAACAAGCAACACGTGCATGCTATATGTACGGGTTAGTATCAGGAGCCAACATGGATTAACTCAACAATTATTTTTCTCCGTATTCAATAATGAGTTAAAATTTCAAAAATGGAACTTTTGGAAAAAAAATCCTTGTATCATGTACGATTACCAATATGTATTAAGATTTGGACTTTCTGTCATAAGAATAATTGATAATTATGTTTAACAAAATATTTCACATTTTCTTTTTTCACAAGACTTTTTCTACTAAATACATATTCAAATATAAAATATAATTTTAGACTGTGAGTTAACGTGCACTTAATTATTTTTGTCTCCTTCATAACTTCATTCAGAAATCAGATACAAGTGAACAAAACCGGATTTGCACACAGAACGTCAATTTTTACTTTTTTCGGCATATTCAAACTTACCTTCATTTGCTGCTAAAATACAATTAGTCAAAAGCGAGTTTAAGCTCCTTAAAAAAATTGTATTACAAATACAATACATTTACAAAATATGCAGATCAATGTTTAGTTTGACCTCTTTTGTCAGAAACCAGTTAGAGGACTATTCCGAGATCACCAGTTCCTCAAACAATAAAATAAATTCCAAATACCTCATCGAAATCTATTGAAACCCAAATTGATTAGTCACTTCCATTAATCCAACAATTCATACTTATACAATCACACTCTATTGGGGAATTACTATCTTTTTATCCCTATAGATTTAGTACCACATCGACGTCTTTTTGCTACTTGAGGGAGCCAAAAACTTCGAAAGACCACCGAATAAAGTGGTCGTAAAATCCGATAAAAATGGCGTCCCGCATATCGTTGGACTAATCCCACATAGTCGGCCAAAAGAACATTAAACATGAAGTAGAAAAGCAATATTTGGAGTGCTTTTTGCCAGCTATGATTCATTGTTGTTCGATGGTGGAAGCTGGCGTAACAACGTAAGCCCACAATCAGACATATAGGGTTCATATAATGATTGAGTTCTTTATATGCACTTGAGAAGGATTATCCTAGTTCCTTTTATTGAGAATAATCGTGTATGGATTGCGTGCTGGATATTTGAGTTATCCATTGTAATGTGCTTGAAGTATGCATTGCGTTTGATCTTTTCCTTGCGCTGAAAGGGAATTTTGTAATTCAGGGCAGTCAGAGGAAGTGGTAATTTGGTCTTTGCAAGACGTATTTTTGACTTTTCTTAGTAGTGCAGGGTGGATGATTGGTTTAGTTTTTTAATGGCGCAAAGGACATAAATGATCAATGCGTCGCTAAAGTAATGCAGGGTGAATGATAATTGTTAACACATTTTAAATCACTCTGATTTCTCTGTTTTGAAATAACGCCGAAGGTTTTTACTACTTGTAAGGAGCGGTGGGGGATTGAAAAAGTTAGTTCCAAATTTATCGAAAGGGAAATATATTGTACTGCACTAATAACAAATAGTGTGTAATATTTCAGTACAATTTATTATATATTCAAGATATGTCCAATAAGAACAGTAGCATTTTCAATTATCCTTTGTGTGTAGTGTATTGCAAAGCAATATTTTCATCAAACAGTATGAAAAATGGAACTTACATATATATTTTAGATTCCATACATAGTATACAACTATTTTGTTTTCTGAACCATGTGTGTGGAAGTATTTTTTATTTATATAAGTTTATATATTTTCTTATTACATATTCAGATTTAATGAATTTTTTTTATTTTATATAAGCTTAAATTTTTTTTTTTAATTTTTTTTCCTATTGTTTTGCTGTAAAAAGAATCTCTGAAACACAGACAGATATTTTTTTTAAATAATAGATTTAATGCCATAAAACTTCAGAACTTGGTAAATAATAGTGCATTTTAAGCACATTGCAGTGAACATATTGCTCTGCAATACACTATACAAAAAGGATAGTTTTCTGTACAGTAGCTAAAATAAATTACAAAATGTACGTAAAAGCTTATTTTTCTAAAATGTATTCAGGACTTATTTAACACTGAGCGCTTCCTAGGTAATCCTTAAAATGTAGTTGTCCGTTCAGAAAAGTTGTTTTTACATCTCACGGCAGATGCAGTAAGCAAATCTTTACGACTTTCTCCCTTGTCTCCTGTTCTTTGTTATATCCTTACTTTTACACATCTAAATTCTTAAGATCTCAAAGAAGGTTGTGGAACCTTAAGTAATTGAGAAAAGCCTTACTCAGCAGGCTGTTGCAAAGGGCACTCTTTGAAATGAAGCTAAGAACATTTTGTGTTTTGGATTGGATGCTTCAAGAAGAGGGAGCAAGATAATGAACTCTTCAGAGAGAAATTTCAAAAGATCATCCCTAACAAGTTTAACACTCATTCAAATAACTTACGCTCCAAGCCCCTAATTTAATTAAAGTAAAAAGAAACTATTGGATGCATCAGAATACTTAAAATAATGATAACTTGTTAATTATGTTTTCTAAATGACAATTTCTTTTTATCTTTCAAATGTATGATGTAAGGTTTTTCTCTATAGAGTATTTTTAAATTCGATATAATCATAAACTGAAAAAATAGTGATTTTTTTTTTTTTTTAGAAATGGTATATCTTCAGTTTTCAATTCAACTAAAAGACATTCTTGGCATGTGTGATGCGACAATGATAAACAATTTTTATACTGAATTGCAGTAAAAATGGCAATTAAAAAAAGAAAAGACAGCGTTGTGTTCTATTATTAAAAACTTAATTATCAGATAGATATGGAAGGAGAATAACAACTATTTCAGAAATATTCAATTATAAATATTATTGTTGATAAGAATTATAACAAGTCATACGTATGTAATTTTTATACCAAATGTAAAGGGATTGAACAAAAATATGTTTGGATGTTTATTGGTCACCTGTATACCAGATATCATTTATATCATTCAGCTAGTTGACACCTTAATTAACTTTTAATACTTCTGACTGACAGTTTTTGTTTTGACAGCCGTACATTGAAGTGATTCTATAAATGCTAGACTTTTATCTTTTGATTAAGGAACACAAAGAGTCAAAAATTATTTTTATTTCCAGTTTATTAAAACAAAAACTGTCCTTCAGAAATGTTAAAAGTTGATGAAGGTGTCAACTAGCTTAATGATTTAAATGATATCTGGTATACATTTAACCCATATTAATTAGTAAGCCAGGAGAAAACTTATCAGCACCAATTTTAAGACATTTCTTAAAATATCACTACATATTAAAAATTACTCCTAACTAAACACATAGTTATTCTAAGAAATGAAATTCCTTTACATTTAAATAAATCTTTTACTTAACTTGTAATATTATTTTCAACTACACTTTTCCTAAAATCACCAGATCACGATTTTGAATACATTTGTCAAAAATTAATTTTTTATAGTTTAAAATAATATTTTCCAACGATAAACTTCTGAGTAGTTTCAAAACTGTCTAGGCTCAGCCTAGCCCACTGGAGTGCCGGGACATGTCCCGGTTCGCCCTCAATATAAGCTTCACTCAGCACCTCTTGGGAAAATATACAAAGGGGACTGAGAAGTGGAGCACCAAATGAACGAGCAGTTGTGATTGCATGAAAAAAAAATGTCTGTAGCAAAGCCGAAGTTCGCAAGGATGCACATTAGGATTGGTCACATTAAAAAAAAGAGAGAAAAAAATACTGAATTCAAAACAATGCAACAAAAGCTTTTGAATCCGTTTAATATCTACAATATCGTGCAAATCGATTAAAAGTGGAAACTGTAACGAAAATTACGGAAAATTACAATTTTTCCAGCATGTAACAAAAATTGTGTTAAAATCACTAATTTGTATTTTTATGATGTCTGACATTTAAAAATTACCATGAAAATATCAAAATTCTTCTAGACAGAAGGTGTTGATACTTCTCAATCAAATATTCAAAAAATGAATCATGATAAAAAATAGAACAACAAATCTTTGTAAAAATTCAACAATATTTAGACCCTATATTAAATCAAAGGTGATAAAAAAGTTTTGTTCCAGTCGAGAAGACCATGTATTCATATCCAATTGTTACAGGATAAATTGTTTCTGAATAAGTACCGAGTTAATCCATTATTTCTAAGTGCGAATAGTTTCAGAGCTGTATTTTAGAGTTAGGATAAATGACTATTCAATGAGTGTGAGAGATGGTATTTCTAGAACACTTACTTCAAAAATAATTTATTCTATGTATAATCATTGGAAATTAACTCATTGCCAAAAGTTAAGCTAGGAGAGATAAAATGCGAAAAAATTGACAAATACTGCTTTAATTGACACGAAATGCTGCCAGTAAGTAGCTTTATGTTTATTCATGAAAGAAAACAAATAATTACAAACAGGGTTACAAAAAATATTGAATTTTCGTAAATTTTAAGTATGACGTAATATTTGCGTCATTAACAAAATGATGTTTAAATTCAAAACAAACTATAAAAAACGACATTAATAGGGTATGTGAGCTCCCTTCACCTTCATACAAAGTGTGATCATGCTTGCTACTAGGTGATCTACAACTGCAGAGTCCAGTAATCGCCATTCCTCCTGTAGGGCAGTTTCCAATTCTCTGAGAGTGGCTGAAGGTGGGAAACGTCTACATACAGCACTTACGGGGGCATCCCAAAGATTTTCAATTGGATTAAGGTCCGGCGAGTAAGCCGACCACCCCATACTCGCAATCTCTTCACTCTCCAGAAAGTCGTCAATGATGGTAGCTTTATGGGGACGCGCATTATCATCCATTAAAACGAAAGAAAGATCAACTGCTGCAGCTTATAATTTCAAAATAGGGTCTAAGACTTCATCTCGATACCATACGGCCGTCACAGAACCTCGCCTGAAGATGTGCAGGTCGGTGCAATATTCCAATGAAATTCCTGCCCAGTGCATGATGCTTTCACCGTGAAATGTGAGATGTTCGGTGATGTTCTGGAGCCAATTGCGTATGCCTCATTCCCTCCATACCCTTACACGCTTATCATCGGTTTGTAGGGAAAATCTGGATCATCTGTTAACACATAATGTTGCCCCAATCAGACGCAGTCCAATTCACATGCACCACTTTAAACGTGCCCCTTTGGATTGGACGGATAAAGAAACAAAACTCATGGTACCCGGGCTTACAGACCATTGATATATAGCCTTCGACGAACAATATTTTCAGATATCCTCTTACCAATGGCCGCTGCAACCGTAGATGTCACAGGTGTGGAGGACGATCTTCTATTCCACTTGGCTACAACAGCAATATATCGATCTTCCGCGGGGGGTCGTAACCCTTGGACAACAAGCTACAGGTCTTCGGACAACTGTTGGTCTGGTTTGGAATTGTATCCATAATAGTGAATTGACTGAGTGATGAACTCCGAAGAAAAGAGCAACATCTGTGATAAACTGTTCAGCTTCAATGCGTCCTATATCCCGTCAGCGCTCAGAATCTTCCATTCGTCATCTGGAAGGTATAAAAGCACGTCCAGCTTGAAAACAAATTGTACGAAAGTACTAAACACCTTTCATCAGTACTTACATGCAACTCCTGAAACTCTTCACAATACCGGCTTCTTATACGATTGCCTGTTTTGTATATTTCTCGACGCGAAACCATGATCGGCTGTTACCTAACATATTTGCATACTTCCTTCTACCTTTGCAGTACATTTCAACTTCTTTAATTCAGATTGGCTTACGGAAATTAACATTTTCCTCTCCGTGCTTAACTTTTGGACGTGAGTGTAAATATAAGACTATCTAGACTGGAGAAAACGTCTCATCTATCCTTTACAAAGTTGGAAATTTTCCAAGAATTTGTAAACTTCTACTTTTCATAAAGCTTTTAATAATTTGTTGAGCATTTTGATGGAAAACGACGTTTTCCTTATAGGAAAGAATTGATCTATAAATGTCAATTTTTGAAAGATAGTATGATTATAATGATACAAAATATATATATATATATATATATATATATATATATATATATATATATATATATATATATATATATATATATATATATATATATATATATATATATATATATATTTTATTTTTTTATTTTTTTTTTTTTTTGTCACGCCCTAGAAAAATTTGCCTTTTAACACTTTGTGGATACTTTAACTGGCTCTTTCTTTTAGAAGGGCATTAATATGATAACTTTTCGTGACATCATAATGACACAAATTCACGATTTTAATGCAATGTTTGTCAAATGCTAAAAAAATTGCAATTTTCCATAAATTTCGTTAGATTACCCCACATTTAATCAATTTGCGCGTCATAGCTACTAATAGATTTTAAAAAATTATTTTTATCTTCAAATTTACTACCATTTCCGCATTATTTTAAGTGTATTTGAAATAAATTTGAAATTCGTCCTACCCTTTTACACATACCCTACTCAATGCTTCTTTCTCCTTGGTTTAGTCTTGTAATCGAGAAAGTTATGATGTTATGGTGGGTTATTTCGATAGATATTTCATTCAGTTATTTATGTTCTTTTATATTTACATTTATTTTCAATGTGCTTGATAATTATGTGCACATAAATAATAGAAAAGTAGACCTCCAACCCATATCAGACTCAGTGTAGCTCAAGCCAAAATGGGTTGGTTCATAGGTGATAATCTGGCGCCCTCTAGAAAGTTAGTCCACCACCCTCTGAGGTGACCCAGACCGGCCCTGAAACTGTATATTGCTTTCACAATTAACATGGAGCGTCTTCTTCTACCGACTGACCTGTAGAATGAAGAAGGACAAATTCCAAAGCAAGTTTATTCCATAATCAAACTACTGGTATATAAGAATACCTAAACAATTATTGAATACTCCCTACTTGATAACTACTTCTTAATTATCCATAATTTTGGTTAAAATAACCTTTGAATGGTATAAAGGCATAATTATGAACAATACATGGATGGTTATGTTCACAAATTTATTAAATGCGTTTGTGTATAGTACTTAAAACGATATGTATATATATATATATATATATATATATATATATATATATATATATTATAACTTAATGTACAAACGTTTTAAGTACTATACACAAACGCATTTAATAAATTTGTGAACATAACCATCCATGTATTGTTCATAATTATGCCTTTATACCATTGAAAGGTTAACTTAACCAAAATTATGGATAAGTAAGAAGTAGTTATCAAGTAGGGAGTATATATATATATATATATATATATAATATTTTCCAAATAGTTTATATACAAATCAAATATATTTTTAGTTTTATTCTTTAAGTTTTTCAAAACTTAAATAAAAACTCGCCCATTTAAATATAAAATGAATAACTATTGAAACTGGCTCTTATAAGCAAGGCATTTTTATTTCCTCTAGTACATGTAGATTTAAAATGATCGATTTCATTAAAATAAACAACAATTTTTTCTCGAGTGTAACTTTAAAACAAGACAAGCATATAAAACTAACACGACGTAAAAAAAAAAATGCATGAATTAATAAAGTCTAGAGTAAAACATCACAAATAATAAAAAAAAAAAAATACCGAAGCTACATTCATTACAAAAATCATTTAGAACTAAAAGCAATTACTGAGCAAAGAATTAAAGGCTGTGCAAAATAATACCCTTCGGAAAACGAAAATTTGGAGAAGAAAAAGAATTGATAATTAAACAAGGAGGCAAATGAGAAAGAAAGGGAAATGTCAAGCGTTTGAAATACCTTTTAAACACACTAAAAATGTGTTTCTGTCTGTTTCTCAATTAACAAAATTTATGACAATTGTTTAGTTTTTATAGCAAAGTTATTGCTACCGTCGTTCTAAACTATTATTTAGCTTTTTTTTAAAAACGAGCATTATAAAGCTGACATTGCATATTTTAAACAGCAATCGACTCTGTTGTTTTAAATAGAATAATTCAGTACCGAGTTTTCCACCTGACTTTTGCTATAACGCTTTATTTTCTAATAAGTCAACGTCTTAAGTAATTATCAGGATTATAATTTATATGTTTACGTATTTCGTTAATAACGTGCGTTGACCCATTCATTATCGTTATAACATTAAAAATATATACATAACATTCACTATACGCAGAAATGCAATAAAAACTGGTGGAGTAGTTTAATACTCCATTGCTCATCATGAGTAATAGGGTTGTTTTTCGGTTCCTGATACCCATATCGTAGAGTAAGCGTTCCATAATCTTTAGGATGATATTTTTAAGAGTCCAGCATTGAATTCCGATGTCGTTTGATGAACTGTTTTATACCTATCTTGTAAAATGACTCTCGCTAGACTTTTCTCTTTACATACGATCATTTTCTAATCACACAGAATTTGCAAAATCAAAAAATTTCTAAAAGTCCAATGATCACGATAGACTTTTTTTTTTTTTTTTAATTTATTATTATTATTATTATTATTATTATTATAGTTTAACAACCTAACATTTTTTACCGGTGATATTCTATTTTCAACTCTTGATCTCCAAATATCCAACTACTTTAAAAATCACTTAAATCTCTATACTTGCAATTGTAATACAAAAAAATAACTCTAGGTCACCACATATTTATACCGCTTTGAGCAGTGGCTGATTCCAATAATGATGTACATAATTTGGTATGATATGTTTGGTTGTATTAGCTCATCTGTTAAGTAGTCTTAGCACTTTATTTTAAATCATGACTTCTTTCAGAGGTGTGTGTTTTTTGTTTTGTTTTTTAATTTTTAATAAACTTTATTCTATGTTAGCCCACTTCATTTAAAAAATGGTTTACAGACGGGGATGCGCAAAGTATTAAGTTAAATATAGTAATCTAAATTATTTAATCATATATTAAATTAGCCTGTTTTAGTAACCTAACTTTACCGATTGTATTGAATGTGACAGCTAGACAGGCGCTTCTAATTCAAACGTCTCACGGTCCTGGAGGGACAAGTATGCAGGTTAAATTGATTTTAGAATGTCTGCATATCGATTTCTCATTTGTCACAATGAGCTCAATGACTTTATGACAAAACCGGCATTTAACTTCTCTAGTCTTTCAACCAACGTTTTAGCATCGCAAATACTTGGTTCAAGAATGAATGTCAAGAAGTGCTCAAGTGGTAAATTTCTCAAATTTTATTTAACTTCCAAACACTAGATGGCTTTGGCTTCTTTTACATTTCTTCAGAAGATATTTTTCTTATTTAAGGAGTGATCCAAAATCAACGGTAGATTTTAAAAATTGATAATTTAGATGATTACAATGAAGTAACACATAAATTCTCAGAAAAGAAAAATGGAATTTAACACATAAAATAAAAGAGTAATTATTTTCTTAACAATAGAGGGAGCTTTGCATAGGAATTTTAACTATTAGCAGGTCCCAGCCTTTTTTTAAAGTGCAAATAACAATTGATCCCAGATAATAACAGAGGATATGTGGTTACAAAACTAAATTTTTCTTTAAATGGATAACGTTGATTCTTGAGTTGGATTTTCTTAAACTACTCTGTCCTACTCCCAAATAATCTTGAACTATCGATTGTTAAAATTCATTTCTATTTTTGGATTTACCTTTATTTTGAGGTTTAATCTTGGAGATTTTTTTCCTTTCACCCAATCTATAAAAGCAAGAATAATTATAAATAATGTCAGATGATTGAGATTAATCGTTACAGCCACAAGGTTGGATATCCATTTATTTCAAAAAACTTATTAGAGTATTTTTTTACCTAATTTTTACTCATTATATATCGTTTCTATTATTTCAAATTCTTTATAAAACTGTACTCGGTGGAGACCCAGAATGTAAAGATGGAAACTTGAAATATATCTAAAAAGGTAATGATAAATTTAGTGGATATCAGAATAGTTAGTGGTAAGTTACTTCTTAATTATGAACTAACGAATTTTTATATGAAAACAAATACGTATGTTAGGATTACATATTTCTAGGCAATACCGCCTTATTTCGTAATTTTTCCTGAGAGTGCTTTGGAAAAAATATTGTTTTTCATAATTCTAAATAATAGATATAAATATGTATAGTTAGTATGTTTATGCTTCAATTTGTAAATTTCGACGAAATTGTGGGGGGGGGGGGAATTTATTTATAGAAGTAATAAATTACTGTCTCTGGTTATTGTTCATTATTGTAAAACATTTACTTCAGTTTAGTTTAGTAATTATTGAGACAAACAATTAATGACGTGCCTGAACAAACATAAATTTGCTGATTTTCAGTCTTTGACGACAACATCTAAAAATCGGATAATAGTTTTCATGATACATTCTAAAAGTCACTTAAAATAAACAGATCGGTATAAGATAAATTTATAAAGTTAAAGTGTAAATTACATTTCATAATACCATAATCAGCGCTAACTGTGTGATAAATGTTGAACCAAAGTTTTGTATATGTTTAAAGTCCCCATGATAAATATTTCACTGTGAATCATTATTTCACATACCAATTTCTAAATTCCGAAATAATTTTGAACATTTATAAATTTATGAAATTATCAAATTTGTAAAATTATTAAATTTGTGAAAGTATTAAATTTGTGAAATTATTAAATTTATGAAATTATTAAATTTATGAAATAATTAAGTTTATGAAATTATTAAATTTATGAAATTATTTATTTTTACTTTACAAGTGTACAATCACATTTCCTTCCTCAACACTAACTGTATTTTCGTGTTTTTTTTTAGTTCCCTTGAGTTTGGAAGTCGGCTCCCCAGTAACCACCTCCCCTCTCCACAGCGCAGTGACGCTATCATGTGTGGCCATGTCGTATCCCCGCGTGTCCGGCGTGGCATGGTCACGTGGACGCCAGCCCATCGAGCAGCGGTTCGCTAAAATTTCACCACTTGACCATGTGCGAGTGCTCGCCACTCTTACCATCACTGCGCTCACAAGACAAGACAACGGAACGTACTTCTGCTCGGCCCAACAAGACGGCAAAGGGATGATGGCCCAGCAGGACGTCGTAGTCTTAGGTGAGTAAGCAGATATTCTGAGGATTCACAATAGTCATCAAATATAAAAGAAATACAACATATTAGGAATCCAACAGTAATAAACTATAACAGAATGGCAGTATCTATGCATCCGATTGCAAAATTCTGGGAATTATGAAATTATGACACAACTACCTAAATGCACTATCAGATGGTGAGTTTCCGAATATCTCAATATTTTAGATCACTGAAGCATTCAACAATTTTATTCATAGGCTGAGAGTACATTTTAACTACTATCAAAGCTGTCCTTAGCTTAGAAATGGTTATTTACCAAGTTTTAGACTGTTTATATCGGATTGGCAAAAAAATTCTTGACAGAGAATTGTGGTTCAATCTAGTACATATATGGTAATTTTTAAACTGCTAAATTGTTTTTCCTAGTGAAAATTCCCAATGCAACCCTTATATCAAATCCCCAATTTGATATAAGTATTCTGTGCTTACCAGTTTAGTTCTTGAACATCAATATCCATAATTGAATCGTTGAGCATCATAACGGACTATTACAAAATTTTATTTGTTCTGATTCAACCCAATTTTTTCAAAACCATCCATGTCAGAATGGACCAAATGTGATTTATCTAATGGCCAACTCAACGCCTTAATTAAAGTGTGTATTGCACTCGCAGTATGGAATCGGTTTGTGCCATGTTGAATCAAAAGCAGGCCTTCCAAGAACTAACTATAATAAGATCATATTTTTCAAATGTGGACTATTTTATACGTGTATACTTTTCTCCACTTCACGAAATATACTCACTTGTTGATGTCACTGGTTAGATGCATTTATTATACAGAAATGCTGTATCATGACGTCATATGTAGCGAGATCAGATAATATATCGTATTAAATCCCGTTGGACGTCATGATACATATGACTGCCTTTCTGAATTAATATAAATTGCCTTGCTTTACATTTACACGCATTGCAGTAGAACACCAGTTATTCTAATGCAATATTCCGGTAGTTTCAAAATTTCAGTTCTAGTCTGATAATTACTATACAGATCTGTATTATTTTTCCCTTCCTACCTGTTTTATATTCACGATGTTGAAGTTGCTTTTCTTAGTGCTTTTTGTAATGGAAATCCCAATAGCATTTATAGCTCCAGAAATGTAGCCTAGTAATATATAATACCTTATTATTAAGGTTGGTGACCTACTTTGCGATCTTGGTACCATATGCTTGGCAGAGAGCAATCTTTCAGAACCATGATAGTTCGGATACTTACATAGTACTGTATTATTATACTCCTTGCACTAAGCACTTAGGAATATACTAGGATAAATGAAATCTTAGATTATCGAGAAGTGGCATTGCTATCGAATAATGTGCATTTTATTTTGTTATATCATACTTTAAGCTCTTATTGAAATTTTAAGAATTGTATCCACTTCTTTCACTATTGCAATATATATATATAACAATAGCAAAGAATTAGTTCATTGTAAAACTACATAAAAAATTAAAGTAATCTGTAAACCTCTAGTGCATAGTGTAGCATATATGCAACACAATTTATCAGGGTGAAATCTTAGAACTAAAAAAAGCTACCTCAGCACATCATGTTGCTACACAATGGTTTTAATTATTTAATTAAATTGATACTAAGATTTTTTTGTATATTTTCAGCTGTCCAAAAGCAAAAAGAAAACGAAAAATAATTATTTTGCTAAAAAAAAAAATATTCACTAGAGAGTTAAATAAGACTTTTTTTCTCAGTGAAATAAAATAAAATTAACCCTCTCTCTCACTGCAAATGAATATCAAAGAAATATAATTTAAAGAATTTGAAAGCAAGAGTCAACAAAGATGAAAATTTGAGAATACAAGGCTCAAGGAAATTACAATTACTATCCATTCTCATGAAAGATATATGTTACAAATATATGAGAGCTCGTATTATAATTAAAATACCTATTTGAAATATATAAATTGGTGATTTCAAATGTAATTTTTAATAAATACCACTTTCATAAAAATTAAAACACTACCCGCTCCCTGTATGAATTCTAACATACATTCGTAGGAAGACTCTTAGGACGTGTATAGTTGTCACAAGCTTAACGCCTAAATCATGTTAAGCATTTAATTAAGTTTATAAAGCATAAAAAGTAATTAAGTCAAGACTAGAAATTATTTCAGATATTCCATTCCATCTACTTTTACATTCCAATTTCATATACATTTCATTTTACAGACGATTTTTGCTACACCATTCCTATTAGAATCTTAAATAATTCATTAACTCTGATTAAAATTGAAAACTTCATTACTGAAATTTCAATTGAACAGAACAAAACTCCAAATTTTTAATTAAAAGAAGAATACTCAAGCTAAACCCCACCACTATTTCCAAAGATCCCAAAAATTGCTTATCCCTCCCATAATAAAGATCTCTGCAAACTAAATTCCCAACCTAATTTACAACTAGGCGACTTATATTATCGAAAACTCGGACCCTCGGTAACTGTCTAAGAACTCCATCGCCCATTTTACGATCTTTCTCAAATTCCAGCGGATAACCATCCAATAATAGAAGAAGTTTTTTTCTGAGAATTTTATTATTATCTGCTTTTATCACGGTAATCAATTCATTTCTATTCTATCCCTTAAGTATTTTTAAACAAACTGAAGAAGAATAAAGTATAATAATTTTGGACGAGATGTATCTAATACTAAATATGTGGGTCCCCGTGTTTACCTATGCAAATGCTTTAGTTTGTTGAAAGAGGGGAAATCCCGGATGGGTTGTTTCGATGGCAGATGTTTGAACAGCTCGAATATGCATGAGACCTCCGTGGTGTTTTGTGCTTGGATCTAACGATTGGAGATTTAATAAAGTTTGCTCTCTAGTGTCCAGAGTTCTTTTGATGAGATGAGATTGGGAATAGATGTACGGGGAGGATTTTTACACGTTTCAGTGATCAAGTTGAGTAGGAATGCAAATAGAGATTTCGATATATCGATTATGGAGAATGGACGGATGTTTAGCAGAGGTTATTTGTTGTTTGTTTTCTTGATAATATATGTGATTGGAGTAGGAGAGAGTACCATTCATAAATAAAAAATTATTTATTATTTAGCAGAATATTGGGAAAACTTAATTTTGGAATGTCTAGCATGTTTTTATGTTGTTGCGGATGATTCTTATCGTCTTCATTTTATGTAAAATGTGAAGTATGTTAGTATTTAATAAAATATATTTATTCTTTAGCAATTGAAGGCATAATTCTGTAATTTTTTTTAAACAAAAACAACTTAAACTTAAATATATACTGTGAAAGTAATCTATTTATTAAAGCTCTATGACAATACTAGGGCCGAATGAAAAGTCGGTAATTTTGAAATGAAATATACATATACATAGCAAAATGCATTTTATGTTTTGACATAGTGTCTGTTTATCTCAATTTACAGTTTTAAACGACGTTCTAACTTTTTCAACCCTTTGAAAACATAGGATTTATTAGACTCCTCAAAATAGGTATTGTTTCATTAAAGATTTCAGAGTTTGTGAAAATTTATGTTCACCAAGACCTAGTGTTGTATTAAGGAAGAGGAGTGACGTCACTGAGGCCATGTCGAGAAATAAAAAGGTGGATGAGAAAGCAAATCGTAGCGTAATTGGAACAAGTTAGTGTTTGTGATTGCGGACAAGTGAGCCGGTGCATTATCATGATCAAATAACACTTTTTTTTTCTTCTTTTTCTTTAAATAGGTCTTTTTTCTCACAATTTTGCTTTACAACAGTCTAATAAATCAGCATAATACTGCCTGTTATCTTTTTCCTTTTTCTATATAATCGGTGAGAATTATGTCCTTTCATTGCAAAAACCCGTTACCAAAATCTTTCTATCAATTGGAATTATTTCTAGTTTCTTCGGAGCATGTTTATATGTTAAAATACGAAATTCAAAAAATTTTGAATGAGGGAGAATGTTAAAAAATCACTTAGAAATGTTTAAAGCGTAGTCTAAAGAGTACATGTAAAAAAGTTTAATATGCTAGGAAGGAACAGATAGTAAAATAATAAAGTAAAGATAATGATTTGTTTAATACATAAATATCGAATGCTGTTCTACAAGTTTACATGTTCATATCATAACAACATTACTCTACAACACACACAATAAAAATTAAATTATTAAACATTAAATTTTAAGAATTCATATTTATTAAACTTTTGTATCTTTGTACTACAGGCTGATATTTCACAAGTCCTAAATATATATATACACAAGGCTGTCATTTTGAAACTGATGCTGGTTTAGGTGATCTAGAGACTAATAAATAACATATAAGCTTAACATAAATATACGATTATGATATTGGAAAAAAAAGCAATTTTAATAACAATTCAAATTTCCAAGCATTTTGGTTTAAAATATTTTTAACGAATAATCTGATGAGTTAACAACTGCCTGTAAAGTTAGCTTCCAAATAAGTCACTAAATTCTCACATTTTCATTTGATTGTAAAAATTGGAAATGATGTTTACTTTTCTTAATTTCGATATCAGTGTTAAATGCCTTAAATATTATTTACATTTATGAATATATGTTCATTAGTGCAGGCTAAAGACGGCTTTTAATAAGTGAATTTCATGAATGCCCTACCAAAACATGTAAAATTTTATACATTTTTTAAAAATCTATGTGTTCTTCCAACATTGCACTTATCCCCAACCCTGCGTTCTAACACAATTCCATCCCACCAACTTCAGAAACACAAGAAAACATTCTTCCGCTAGACACATTTATCCCAACAAAAACATCTTTCCCCGTCTGTCAAAGAAACTTCCCCGCTAAAAGGTTCAGGCACAACACAGTCCTAGAAAAAAAACTCACTGAGGAGGAGGGGGTCGGGGTAAATGTCCGTGGTAAATCCCCCATGCGAGCCAGAAATCGGCAGGGGGGGGGGGCATTTTTGCCGAGGGTAAAAGTAAATGAATCGAAAAGTGGGCCACATTCCAAAAGGAAGCTGGTAATACCAATAATAATGGAAGAAAAATCAAGATTTTTCGCCGTGACCTCGCGGAATGGTTATATGCTTCAAGGACACATTGCCATGACAGACGAATCATTAATAATCGTTTGCGCCGGCACCCCCCGTAGATAAAGGCGCAGACGAGATGGTGTGGGTGCAGGGTGGCAGTTAGGGTGGCCCTAAGAGTTCTTTCTTCCGTGTTGGCGGGAATTCATTGAAACTTGATTTGAAATGTTAAATTAAATAAGGTGAATGAAGAATTCGGATTTGGTTTTAAGGTATTTTATACTGTATAATATGGAGAGATGTAAAGATAAGAAAAGGAAGTGTAAATTGGAATATGTTTGGAATAAATTACTTAGTAATGGTGGCATACCGAATACTCATAATTCAAATTATTTATTTAGAACCATCTGAAGTTTACATCAATCAACAAATCTTCATACAATTTTATATGCGTACCACTGAATTTTTAAATGACTATTACAGCTCGTGAAAAAATTATACATATTACAAACAATCTCGACAAATAAATGGTCTTCATGATTCTTATCAAATAACGCCAAGCAACGAGATTTTCAAACGTCTGCAAAAGTGATTTTCTTTTAATTATTGATTGTAAAGAAATCTTTAAAATCCATCGTCACTTTGCCATTTAGTTTCCACTGCAACTGATATACTATGAAGGAAAAACAACTTTTACAGAGTTTTAATATAAGTTTCATGGTTTACGTCACAAGACTGTGAAAAATGAAAAAGCTTATTTACTTCTCCAGATTTTATGCTATTATATTTACTTTTATATTATTTTCTGTTATAATCAAATCAAACATTTCACCTTTCATGGCAAAATGTATCAAATAAAAAAAAATAACTTTAATAAAAACAAGTTTTAATAGTTGTTCTCGTTTAATGAAAATTTCGACACATTTTAAAGAATAAAAAAAAACTAAATGTCTCAAGATTAATTGCTATTATAGTACCAATTATTGTTTTTATTGCTAATGTTATTATTGTGATTTTTATTGTTTTTGTTGCAATTATTATTGTTATTATTATTATTATTAATAGTAGTAAAAGACTTAGCCAAAGTAGTGGCAGTAGTAGTTTTTAACTTCAATTATAAGTATTTGAAACACCTCAGAGTTAGTTTTTCTGCTATAAATACTATGCTAAGAAGAAACAACTTTTACATAGAAAAATTTTTGTAGAAAACAACTGAAATCGAGAAAAGTAATTATGGAATTTCCTAAATTGTATTTGATAATTTGTTTTTGTTTTGTATAATATGTTTTACGTTTCAGAATCAAATGCTATATTTTACATTTTTAATTGTAACTCATGTTCTTATGTCTTGGCATAAGTTTTTATGGTAAATTTGTGAGGCAAATAAGAAAGTTGAATTTTAAAAGTTATCTAAGATAAAAATTAAGTTTTTGTATTTATTAAAATTGATGTAGTTTCTATCGTCACAAATAAATCTATTAGTCATCACAGCATTTGTATCACCAATAACAATTCACTTTTTTAACAAATGCATAAAATATATGTTTTCGTTCATTAAATTTTCGACAATCCACGTACATTTTATCACAACATTAACAATTATTAGTTGCTACTACTTCTCATCTATGAATAGGATTAAACATAAAAACACTCAAATTATTGAATTTTGAAAATTAAATATTTTACAACCCTAAATTTTAAAAATAACATCAAAGTGGTGAGATTTGTACATTAATAATGATCAATTTCCAGTTTTGGGTAATTACTTTTGATTAGTTAAACTTACATTTGAAATGCGAAAATAACTTTGCAAAATAAAAAAATAAAAATAACTATCCAAACTTACTTCGAAACTAATTTATAAAACATCGCAGACAATCTGTGCTAAAAGCAGCACGAATGTACTGAAAGAAATATGAAATATTCATTTAAAAATGTGGAGACAGAAAATGTAATTAAATTTAAAAAAACACGATAATGAAGCGACGTTATTAAGGGGAAACCACTACGCCGTCACTAAAAAGATAATTTTTCTGTCAGTGTTAGGAAAAGCTTACAAAATGCACTAGTTCCCCGAAATTCTCTTGTAAGCCATAGTTGAAAGTCAAAATGCAAAAATATATAAGAACACAGAATGCACAAATGAATTTTAGATAAAAAAAACATGAAAAAAATCACTCAATAAATCGTAATTATTCAAATATAAACACTCGAATCAAGTTCTTGTACTCATAAATTATAATTTCATTATTTCTGATGCCATCTGACGACATTTGAATAATTCTTAAGTAATTTTTCAATGTTGTTAATGTAATGTTTAACTAATTTTTCAAAATGTTTTTATAACCAATTTAACAGAATTTTTAAAAAATTGCGATAATTTAAAGGACTTCAATTAACCTTGTAATGTTTTTGAGATTAATCTGGCTAAAATATTTATAATAATAAAAAAAATCAACATTTATAAATTAGTTAAGATCTACTGTAAAGGATGAAAGATTGTGTCAGGAGTAATAAACTTATAATACATAAGAACAAGAAGTTGATTCAAATGTTTCCATTTGAACGATTCAAAATTAGTATTAGGTGAGTGATTTTTGTCATGTTGTTTTCCTAGAATTCATTTGTACATTCTGCGTTCTTATAAATTTGTTTTTCATCTTTCAACTACACTTACAATAGAATTTCGATGAACTAGTGTCATTTTTTAAGCTTTGCTTGACACGGACAGAAAAGTTCTGTTTTTAATGACAGCGTAGTGGTTTTCCCTTGATAACATCACCGCGTTATTAAGGTTTTTAAATTTAAATCCATTTTCTGGCTTCAAATTTTCAAATGCATATTACCTTCGAACGTAATAGATAAATGGATATATTTTCACTAGATTAGTGAAGAAGATAAAACTAAAAAAAATATCAGTAACTTTATTAAAGATAAAATATTCTTTGGCCACAGAAAAAAAAAATTAAACTTCCGTTTTTTTTAACATTTTATACCAATTATTATAATTTTCTTTTGTTAACCAGTAATGGCAACCATTAAAAGAAACGGAAATCTTTATTTCTGATATTCTTAACCAATTATCACTTTTGTTGAACCCAATTAGCACTAACCACATTCATCTTTCCAATTTTAGTTAAAATCTATTTAGTATGTTTACGCTTATAAGTGGTACGTTTTCTTAAATGACAAACAAATAAGCATATATTAACACAACATTACAACATATTTTTTTACGTTTTCGGAATGAGAGTGTTATTTGGTCATAATAAGTAAAAAAAAGTAGAATTATTTAGGACGATTACCGTACATTTGATGGATCAGAAAGTAAAAATGTGATGACGTAATACAACCAATCACTATTTATTGCAAAGATCAACAAGTTTTGTTTTTCTAAATTTTACATAATAAACGTATATTACGTTTACGCAATGCATTTAAATAAAACAGGCGCATACTCCCTTTAATATAAAAATATTCAATGTTTTTAAAAGAATGGAAGTTTTTATAGGAAAACTCACAACATAAAAATATTATAAATTATTGGTAAATATATTTTGGTTAATATTAGAGGTCGGCGATATATCGATATGACGATATTTTTATCGATATTTCTAAAAAATTATCGATTATTGATAAAAGTCACCGATATATCGATATTTTTAAATATTTTTAGTTTCTTGATGATCGTTTTGTAGTTCCATGTGTTTTTTCGATTTTCTTTATTCCCTTTTCAAAAACTTCAAAACTAAAGTTTGAACTTGGCTGAGAGACAGTTAAAATGGCACCAATATTTAATATTTTGCCATTTACTTAAAAGCTATTGAAAATTATCTAACTTTTTCTTAAAATCACTGCACCAATTAAGCGAAAATATAACTTCTTTTTTTTTTCCTGCAATATATCCATTTCTGTTGAAAAAGTAGTCACCTTTCAAAATAACAATCATGAAAAGTAGAAATTTGCCCCGAAAAACTTTGTTTCTGGTAAAATTGAAAATCAAATAAATAAAAAAAAATCATGAATCGATGTATCGATATTTTATCGATATTTTTTTCTATGCAACGATATAGTATCGATATTTATTTTGATCGATATTTCCGACCTCTAGTTAATATAGTTCGCTCCCACAGTATCCTTTAACCTGATATACTTTCAATATTAAGTATGGAACGTTTTGTCGAAAATCAACAAGTTTTAAAATGTGTGTGGTATTCTCTTTTTGCTTAAGAATAAGAATACTCTCTAGGTCACCTATAAACTCCCAACAGGGCTTCATCCTCAACAAAGACGAGAGCGTATCTCCAGAACATCCTATTTCTTTCAATCAAGAAGCCCAACAACTATACAAAAATATGACTGACTCCGAGATATTATATGCTAAAACCAAGAAGCCATAATTGATGCAAAGATTTTTTGGGGAAGCCCAATGCTTAGATGGCTAATTCAGCTATACAGCTTACGACAATTGTTTCATTTTGGTTTTATTGTTGCGCTCCAATTCTTGGATGTGGTGTTTAGCGCGTATTAAGGAAGCCATGAAAACTCGCAAAATACCAATGAATACTAACATTAATTGGGGCATGCATCCTTCATTAATGCTTACGCTAAAAAGAGTTTTTCAGGTAAGTTATTTGTTTTTAGATATTAAATTGTTTGTAAAAAAATTTACAATTTAATTATTAACTAAATATATTTGTTGAAATATTCATTTTAAAAAAGAAGGCTTAAATTAGAATTTTGATGAAATTTTATTTTAAAATTGATGGGGTGTAAAGATAAGAAAGGTGCATTGTCAAAAACCATAAAATTTAACAAAATAAGCTTTTTTTTTTTTTTTTTTTTTTTTTTTTTTTTTTTTTTTGCTCTGACAACGCCTCCTTACACTTATATAATATTATTTATTTTTTCCAATAATTAAAGTATCGACTAGTAGTTCCCTTGGTATGCTATAAGATAACGTAAGAATGTCGGTTCTACAAAAACTTGAGATTGCGTATTTAACCCCTGTATACTTTGAATCTAGTGACAATTTTCAGATATAATTATTTATATTATTACATATGACAGATACAAATTTTATTCGGTAATGTACTAAAATATTGAAGTAGCTATAAATTAAAAGATATTAAAAAGACTGTTGTTATCAAAAAAAATAATTAGGATTTTAAAACAAGTATATCACTTCTTCCTGGCTTCAAAATAAAAATAATTATTGTAGTAAAAACTAGATATTTATGTTTCATAAATACAAAATATGTAATTAAAAAGTACAAAATATGTATTTGAAAAATACAAAGTATGTATTTAAAAAATACAAAAAAGGAAGTACAAAAAATGAATTTAATAAGTACAATAAGTTAGTTAAAAAAGTTACATCGATAAATAAATGTCTGGATTTAAGAAACATTCAATTTAAGTGGTTTGAATACAACACTCTGATTATAAAACTTGATGAAAACTTATAAAAAAATATCTGATATAAAACTTCAAGAAAAACATAGCACTCAAAAACGATCACATTTATAAACAAAACTTTGCTTTTTAAGAAGAAATATGTAAGATGAATCGAAATTATAAAAAATCAAACTGATTATTTTAATGGTGTAAATCACGCTCTTAAGTACGTTCTATTTTGCATAATTATAAAAGTTTAGTGTAAAATTTATTCTTTCCATCAATGTCATTTAACTTCAATGATGCTTATGCAATTACCAAGAAGATTCTTATCAAGCCAAAATTAAACAAACTACTACCGATTAAAAGTGGTTCTCTTTTTGCACAGCGCGGTAGTTTTCTTTTAATAGAGTCGCTGCTTTGACACATTTTTCCAATTCATTCAATCCCATTATCTTATTTTGTAGGTTATAAACTTTAGTTTATTTTGTAATTGTTTTTAAATCCTCCGAGATTATATTAAAATTTTATTACTGTATTCTTTTGAAAAAATTACACATTTATTACCCACAATATGTGTTAAAGATTTCTTACTATTACTTTTATTTCAAATATTTATTTTCTAAATTGCAACTGTTTCACTTCTTCTATAAGTTAAGAAAATAAACCCCATTTTAAATTAGATGATATTAAGATTTAAAAAAATAAAATAAAAAACTGTAAAAGGAAAAATTTGGGTATTTTCCACCTACCATGAACCTTGTCCCAGTTTTGTATTTTTGAAAAAGTGCCCTAACACACATCAAAACCCGAATTAACTATTTAGGCGCATTTATTTTAAATTCTTAATATAAGTTTCATCCAATCCAATAATGAAGCAATAGCACCAATTAAACTCTATAATTATTCGCCAACTGATAAATTATCGCTAAGTGGCATGGCTATAACGGAAAGGTAAAAATATCTATATTTCGAAAACGCATTTCTGATTATCAAATGTAAACTGCCATAAGTGCAATTAAATTCAGAAGTAGTTTATTATACATGAAATGTGATATATTATGGATTAAGCATCAGAGCACGAGTCTGTCAAAAGTTAGATGTCGTATGCAATACATTCATCAATCACAATTTTAATATCATGAAATTATATACTTTTATTTTCTATTGCTGCTTCTAACGCTGCATTAAATGAATGGAAAGCAATACCCATAAAAAAAAGAAGACATGCCTAATATTTTCTACCAGTCTTGCAAAAATTTCCACATCCCTTAAGAAAGTAAAACCATTAATTTTGCTTTGTAATCATTCTGCTACGCTCTAATGTCGGCGGAGTTTTAATTAAATTTCTGTAACCGAACGCATTTGCTTTATAAATTCAAATTTCAGTGTTTACACAATGCAGCGTGCAATCAATATGTCTTCAGCGAAAGTATTTCAGAAAAGATGAGATATTTTCGATGTGTAGCACTTATATTTTAATTTTAGAAATTATAAAACATAATTTTCTACAACTTGATTAATTTTTCTTATATTGAATATTGAGGTTTTTTAATTATAATTTTTGTCATAATGCAACTGCGGTCCTATAAAAATACAGGGAAAAAAATAAAATTTCAATTAGTATAACATGCATTCTTGATATTTCTTACATCATTTAGATTAAATTTATTACAGGTATTCAACAGAATTATAATTAAAAAAAAATATGTTTTAAAATACAATTTAAAGATACTTCTCTTGAAATAAATTTAATAACTAACAAATAGGTATTATTACAATTTCAACTAAAAATTATTTATTTTGCTTAATATTATCATCATCATTCATTTGCGCGACAGCCCAGGGTGGGACAAGGCCTTCTGCTTAATATTATAGTTTAGCTTTTTTGTTAAGCACTTAAACATATTTCTATTTATGTATCACAAACCTACTTCGTAACCTACAGCTTAATAACTGAAAATAAAACAATATATTTGTGTGGGGAACGAGCGAGCGCGAAGATTGTGGGAGCGAGAGAGCAAGCGCCATGATTCACGTTGAGACAGTCTGCGTTGCGCGAGCTTCAGACAATAACTTTGAATTTGGAGGAGATGTAGTTTAGCCTTTGACAAGTAAACATCTTACTGTATAATTCGGTTGCAATCAATGGAGTGCTGCGGTACTGTAAACTAAAGAGTTAACTGTGATATCGTAAGACTATTGTTTAATGTGTTAAACTTCCACTGTTCATCATCTGTAAACAATGTATCTAATATAATATTACTGAAACTTCACCGAGTGTAATGAGTATGTCTCCCAGATTTGTAATATCATTTATTAAAAATATAATTAATTTTTATATTTTATGCTATGTATAATCAATGCCTTGTAACGGTAAATTTAATTTTAAAAATTGTAACAAGGCATAAGACTTACTGCATTAAAAATACAGTGATTGCACAACTTACTATGCACGCCTTCTCAGTGTTATTGGACCACTACTCACAATGATTACTGGGTTGGTTAATTATTAGCATGAACATCACATATCGTACAAAAAAAGACAATTAAGATTTAGTTAAAATGTGCTGCAATCTTCTGCTCCATTGCCATTTGTCGTCTCACAATTTTAAATACTCTGTGTTATTTCAAAGAATTTACCAGTGCAATCACAATTTAGATGTTTGTTGCCAAGTTTTTTTTATGACTTCCCAGTTGATACAGTTTTTATGGGCTGTTTTATAGTTGTTCTTTGTACAGGAGCTCTATAAGTTTTTAATACTTTCAAAGTCCTACATGATTGGCCGATCAAACGGTACAGTGGTTAGCGTACTAGCTTCTAGACAGCGAGGTTTCGGGTTCGAGTCCCGCGTAAGGCATGGGTATTTGTAAATGTTTGTAAGCTTGTCAAATGATGAATGTTTTGGTGCATTATAGTCCTTGTGTTGCTGACGGTGCCAGATAATCTGAAAACAACCAAGCAACTTGATTGCAAAAATATATGATTATGATCTCAAGTGATACTTTGAATTCAATTGCATTGTTGACTTTGATTTGACACCTTTTGTAAGATGTAATTCTGAATGACAAAATCTGGTTTTAAACTTTCAAAAAAATTTCATTTGAAATAATTACCCGAGAATCATTGACCATTTTAGAGCTGGTATTTATGGTACAGTACGTAAAAAAAATCCGAACGATGATTTTATCTTTAGTTCTAATTATCGTAGAATCTTGCGGTTCAAACCAAAATATTTTGTTTGCGATTTTCTATAGGTCTAATGCAAAAAAATTTCTTAAGGGGCTGTGTACTAATTAAATTTAACTCTATATTTAAAAATTTCAATACGAACCCCTATTTTATATGTTTGCATTCGATTTAGAATACCTCGTTTACTCTAGATACCAAATTTCAGTTCATTATATTGAGAAACACGTCACTTATGAGCAAAACTTTTTTAGTCGATTTTGAGAGCCAATTTCTGTATTACCGTGAAGAATAGAACGTTTTGCATGCTTCAAGACGTAATCAATTACGCGGTTCCTTAAAGTGAGTTTTTTACATTTTTGCTAAAATATCGAGAACCAAAAGTCAAAATGGAATGAAAAAAATTCAGGAGGGGTTTTCGACCATGATAATTCAAAGCAAAAAAGCAAAAAAGATTTATGTTTCTATTTAAAAAAAAAATTAAACTTGTTTTATTAAATAATAATTAATTATTGAAAAACTGTTTAATACAAAAGTTGAAAGGTTATTTATGTTTCACCTTAAAAAAACTATTCTTAATGGAATGAAAATTGGAATAAAAATATCCTTTGGAATAAAAATTGCTAAAATATATTAACTATAAAAGAATTTATGGCCAAAAAACCAAATTTTCTTTTTAACATTAATTTATAATTTTTTCCATCGTTTAAATTACTAACCACTCATTCGAAAATTATGAAATTTGGTGTTTAGACGTTTTTTTGGATTCTAAATCTAAATATGGTATAATATTATGGGGTTCCCATTGAACTTTTTAAAGCTTGGTTTAGTTTTAATATGTAGATGACCCCTCATGATAAAAAAAAATTGTATACAATTAATAAAGACCTTCCACAATTTACAACGGTACTTGACTTTTGTTATTTCATTAATTAGAATACAAGATATAGCCATAGTTCGGTGTTTTTTTTTTTTGTTTTTTTTTTTTGTTTTTTTGTTGTTTTTTTTTGCATCATGTACATTGATATTTAGCACACGAGTGTTTCAGTATCAACTGAACAAAAAACTGAGAACCAGGCTAATGGGCAATTTATTCAGTTAGATATAAAACCGGATCGTAATATATCCAAAATATATATTAACCCTTCCAACTGAATAATGACGGCAAATCATCAAGACAGATCGCAACAACCGTTTAGTCCCTCGCCATTTGGATTGAAATTAGCACATTTGAACGTTATGGCTTTACATAGTAGATGACATTTAACTCCAGAGACATTCGCATCTTGGCGTTGAAATAATATTATTTTAGGATTCAACTTCCAGTTTCCGGTCATCAAAACTTAACGCAAAAGGTATATTCTAGATAAGGCAAGTTGTGAAGGATTGGCTTATTGCTTGTATTCTAAATCTTTAAATCCGTTTTTTCTGGACTTATCCGGCTAAATAATCTCAACCAATCACTCATATTCTCGATTTTTTGTTTTTGTTTTGTATTAAAATGCATCTCCTAGATATGAGAGTGATTGAAAAACCATATCTAAAATGTCCGTAGACTATCATACTCTAAACTAAAATTATCATTATTTTCTTCAAGTAAAATTTTAAACGTCACATAGCTTACAAATAATCAAAAGCAAAACTCGTTACATTACTACAAATGAGTCACTCTTGCCAACTTACACATGAACTCTTCTTACCATTTGAGCATCCATATCTAGCATTCAAAATAATGTTGAAAGCAAGTCAGTCCCATAAGAGCATGGGAAGGCTATATGATATCAATACACCACCCTTAATTCCAGATAATCATCTGCTTAAGTTTATGCCCAAGCTAACCACGCACCGCACATATTCATTACCAACAGCAACCTTCCTCGACCATCAAAGATTTCAATATGGATTGCAGTTAAGCCCCTAAATTTAAATACCAATAGATTTCCCCGCGACGTCCTCTGTTCTATTAATCCACGTCACATAAGTCACTCTAACGCTGAATAGATTTTGCTTATAGTTTATCCAACACATTGGTATTAAGATTTCGTGATAATTCGGTGGTTAAGAGATGAGTTCAGAGAAGCACGGATGTCCTTATAGATGCGATACTCTTCTAAGTGTTGAGTGCTTCAGGTTATTAAGATCGGTGGTAGATTGTGTCTGGTCTGATGCAAATGAGATATATGGGAATGTCGTAAATATTTCAACAGGCCCTCAATTCAAGGATTAAGTCGAGTGGTAGTACCACAATGTGGTATCTTCAAAGTTAAGGCGAATCAATTATTTATGGTACAATGTATTGGCAAGTGTTTTAAGGCCCAGTTCTGTGTAAAATCTAAGATGGATTATAAATTCATTGGAAATTGTGTTGAATAAGAAATTAGGCTTTGTCCTTAAGGGAGTTTATGTTAAGGAAGTTTTATGGGTGATAAATTGGATTTTATGTTAATTATGCCGGTGTTCATTTTGGTGGAAGACGGAATTGGGTACACAAAACAATACTAAACTGATCGTGTTAATTAAGTTTATGATTAAATTGCTGATACAGTGAAAGGTGATTAATGAGTTCAGAATCAACTAATTTTCAGATTATATTAAAAATGTCTCACTTTGCTCATTAATATTGAAATGTCTCATTACACATTCTTTTACGACCTGTTGGATTTCTATCAGGCATTAAGGGTATGAGAGAAAAATTCATTTATTATCATGTTCTCAATGCGTTAAGTATGCTAATAAAGAAAGAGAAGTGGCTTTTCCATAAGTAACTATAATAAGTATGGTTGTAATATCAGTCCAGACAAATCAAACTAGTTATAGGAAGTACAAACTGTTCATTATCATTAGCACTAAAAATAGTTCTGTTTTCTTTGAGTAATATTTCAAAGTTTAGTTCTGAAAATAAAAATGCTGTTGAATAAAGGACTTAGTGGAATTGTTCAAAAGTAATTCAATAGTTGTTTTTTTTTTTTTTTTTTTTTTTTTTTTTTTTAATTTTAATTTTGTTATTGATTAGAAATATTAGTTACTTTTGACAAACTTCTATTAAAAATAAGATTAAAGAAGGCTAGAGAGAACAAATATTATAAAGTGTAAAAAATAAAGTGTCTGCTCAAATAAGTAATTTTAGACTTTGAAATAAATGGATATTTCATTCGAAGCTTTTACAGTAAAGACTACTGTTCAGTTACATATTTTTTCCTGAATATTTAAATCTGTTTCTTTAATTGAGGGATATTTTGTAAGTTGTTTATGATTTGTAGTTACTTAAAATTTACTAAATTTAGCTAGTATTACAGTTTATTCTTAATGTAACTGTGAGTTGATATAAATTCAAATGAAGAATACATTCACTAATATCTAAAAAGTAGCATTGCAAAAACAAAATAAGTGTCTTATAGGAATTGCCACATTACAACCATTACAATGCCTCTTCAAACGTTTATCAATTGCTGTCTATTATTCTTCATTTAATGAACCAAATTAATTCTTGTAGGAAAATCATGCAGACAAAACTTTTGATACTTACCTCCTGTAGAGCTAGGTAAAAACAACAAATATACATTGGTCTGGATTCCTTATAAACATGGGATACTGAGTAATGAAAAAGTACATGCTGGTAGACTAGCCAAGCTTGAATCTTCGAACAGTCCATTTTTATCCACCATTTGACCCTGATCTTAGGTCAAGTGATCTCTTAGAAGATATCTTATTACAGAAACTAAACTATAATAAACTCCACCTTAACATCACTTAGACGGTAGATCTTCATTGGGCACATAGACAATTCATCCAATTTTGGCGGCGTGAAGGCACTCTGGGAATCTCACTCCAGCAACCCTGTAGAGAACAAAAGGTTTTAATAGCATTATGCCTTCACGCAGAAAAAATGGATGAATTGCCTATGTGCATGGTAAAGATCTACCGTGTCTAAGTGATATTAAGTTAAGGTGGAGTTTAGGAGGGGGTAAGATGCCTGTGTATGAGACAATCTAAACACTTCATAAATAGGAATGCACCGAATAGTGATTTTGGTCGAATAAAAATATCCTGCCAATGAACAAGCCAAATACCAAATATCTTAGGTATTGTTTCTTATAAAACTTGTCTTAATTACTTCTTATATTAAAAAAAAAGGATTATTTTATATTATAAAAACATAGATGACTGGACCTTCATTCATGACATTATTGACAAATTCTTATTATTCGAAATAATATTGAAAATTTGATACAATGAAATGAAATGAAATGATAATGAAAAGTAACCTGTTAAAATTGGCAAGGAAAGGTTATAAAATAGCTGTTCTCAAATCTTTAAAATTGTTTATGAGGACACATCGTAGACATATGAAAGGATCTTGGCATTCCCTGAAATTCATTTTCAAAAACCATTTCAAAATTACTGTGGATATGCCTTATAAGTTTTGACATTTTAAAAATATTATATAAGAAAAATAAAATCATACTTCTATGGAGTGGTATTTTGCAACAATAATAAATGCGAATAAATAGAAAAAAAAGTATTCAGCCGCGAAATATCCAGATATTCGTCTAAACCAAATTTTGTTCGGTTGAATGGGTGAATACAGAATAAATACCGAATATTTGGTGCATCCCTATTCATAAAAGAGGAACTTCCAACTAGAATAGTTTATATTAGAACTGAACAGAGAATCTTGTATGCCATATTCTCAGGAACTATCATAAACCAAAGAAAGTTATCTAGAATGACCAGTGTAGAAGTTGTAAAAACAACAATCAACTACAAACTCTCTCTCTCTCTCTATTTATATTTCTCTCTCTCCTCATCACCCCAACAACATCAACTACAAAACAAGGTCATACAATTCTGTTTTATCTGTGGTTATTCCATTCGTATAAGCCTCTTTAAAAAATCTGACAGCATCAACTATGAATATTAAAGCTACAGCCACTAAACCCTCACTCACTCTCCTATACTTCCAATTCAACCCCAGCTCTGAAATGTTCCAAACGTGTAATATCCCAAAACTGTACATGACGATAACAAATTTTGCACTCTTCCTAAAGCTATAAAAAGTAAAACTAAAATAATATAATTCCAACTATTCCCTAAGGAGTAGATAAAAGGTCAGTCATTCTGTATACGGAAGAATAAAATGTCCTATATATAACATAAAGACTAAAATGTGTTCACATGTTCCTAAACCAGTAACTTAATAAAATAATGCTATCATTATTTCTACTTAACCCATATGGATTCTAAAAAGAGGTCAAACGTTACAAATATTAAATATTCTAATGCTATATTTTCTATAAATTCTTGACACTGATAGTTAGTAAAAATTCATAGAAATGTAGTCAACTGATCATTACATTTTTACTTATAATAATTGTCGATTTTTAAACAAAGAAAATCGTCCACAATTATTTTTTTAGTGTTTCGTGTTTTTCTATAAAACCTCCACAGTAAATTACCTTCCACTTAATCCATAAAATATTGTGGCACGTGTAAATGTAAATCATTTTAACTTGTTTATTCCTAAATTAACGCATATTTCGTCGTCGTAACATACCTAGAAACACAAAAAAAAATTGACACTACGCAAGTAACATTACATCCACAAAACTACAAACAACAACGATATTTCAAACTTTATTATAACCTCCCTCTACCATACATCAAAATTACAAATGATAAACATATAATGTTTCCAAAACGCAATCGTATAAATATTCAAACAAGGACAACAACAAAAAAAGGTTATGTCTAACCCCTTCCGGAGCACTTCACGAGCAACCCCGATCTTAATCAAATTCGAATGAAAAGAACAGAAACACAAACTACTAAATCTCCCCCAGAGAGGTAATGGGAAAATGGCAAGATTCCCCTCGTTGTTTTCCTGTTAAAGAAACTACTCCCAGTGCCTTACCGTAAGCAAAACCCAATTTGCCTCCGCCTCTGATACGCTGTAAGCAATCTCCACAAATAGATGCCTGAACGATCCAGATTGACGTCGACCATAATTCCTCCGGCTTTCAAGACACACACACAACAAAAGTTCCTGCTGGATGTGAAATTAAACCCGATGGGTGTCGTTGGTGAAAAGGGGAGGGGAATTCATTAGGTTTTACTGCTTTCCGGTTTAAAAGAGGCGTGCTTTAAATGGGAATTGTACTCGCTGACCTGAATTACGAGTTGTCCTCCGCGAGATTTCTACTCCCGCTTTGATATTTCCAGGTTTTGGGGTTTTGAGTGCTCGGTTGGGAATTGTTTAGGGGTAATTAGGTAGAGGACTTGTTTTGTAGAGTTCTGGAACGAAATTTAAATGCTAGGTTTTAAGCGTTTACCAAAAAAATAAAAAAGTTACTTCATTAATTTGGGTAACCTTCTACATTGTTGTTTGGGGACCCAATCATATTGCAGTTTGGGGACCTAAATATACTGCAGTTTGGGGATCCAATCAAATTTTACATTGGGTACCCAATTACAATGTAGTTTAGAGACACAATTATATTTCGTTTGAGTTTTTTCTTGTGTTTTTAAATATAGAATTAGCTGCAAATTAATTGTACTTTTTAGCATTTTACTATTTTCTTATATCAACTCATTTTGACATTCTAAGACAAATTTTGAATAGTACAGTTTATGAAATGTACAATTGACATTTACATTTAAACACAAAATTTAGTTTTTATAATGCAACTTCACTTCAAAATTCATTAAATAGTAAAAAAATTATTTTAGTACGAGAAATTTCGACTTTTTGAAGTCAACACCAAGTAAACAAAGGTATGGTGAGATAAAATGCACAAAGAGATAAATCGTAATTCCTTATTTTTATCCAAATAAAATCTCTTATAATCATTTGGGATTTATTAATTTTTATCATAAGTTTCATTTAAACAAATTTCTTCGAGGGATACTTATAATTTATGAAACTATGATACATTTCACATTTTACTCAATGTTCCGAATATTTAGAAAATAGCATTTCACAAATTTTTAGCCTCTTACTCAATACTAAGTTTCAAGCGAAATATTTTATTCAAATCATTTCATTAGAAAAAGAAATGATTATGCATTACAAAAATGTCAATGTAAATAAAATTTTGTAATAGGGCCTACTTTGAAAAATTCTTAATGTTATACGAAAAGTTTCATTCATGAAGAGGCCATCTAGAGCCATGTTTCATGTTTCAACAATAAAAAAAAAAAAATCATAAAATTTACATACTAGCGAGACCACCGGAAATATTCTAAAAACTAAAAATAAATTCGACAAATTTAAATTAATAAAACGATTAAAAAACAATTGTTCACGTATTCTCAATCAACACTTTCAGGTCAACGACAATGCGGCATATATTCAAAACCTTACTAGATTTTTTGGGAGGAGTTGATACTAAAATGTTATTCAAACATTTCAGCCACCAATTTCAATATATAAGTCCTTATATTGCCATTCCCTCATTGTCATCTAGTGGGGAAACTGCTAGTTATTTGTTTTCTTCACATATAATTTTCTCCTAATAGAATATATTCATAATTTAGTATAGTTACGCTCATTATGAAAGGCTCAACCACTCTGAAAAGGCGCTGTTTAAGGTAATTGACTCCAAAAAAGAAGACTATCAATTCTACCTGTATGTGTAAAAATATACATATAGATAGAATTGATAGTCTTCTTTTACCTCACACTGGGAGTTTTCATGATATATTTAATAGGCCTAACTTTATAGCATAAAAATCATTACTCATATGATAGAGTGATTAATAAGTACAATGATCTGACGGGCCACATTGTAAATTGAACTGGAGTCAACAGTTTTAAAAGACAGCGGGATTTTTACTGAGGAATTGTTCAGAAAACCTAGATGGACCACCAAACCTAGACGATACCAACGTAGATGAGGCTTATGCCTGTAGTTGGCCTTCATTTTATATTTGTGTTACCTTCTGTTATGTAGAACTTGTTATTTTTATATAAAAACTTACTAGGCTGATCTAAAAACTGACAACAAATTTATTAAAAAAAAGTTTCTATAAAATTAATAACAAACTTAAATGTAGTCTAAAAATAAGTAATTTAATTTAATTATTTTCTGATAACCAATAACTCCAATTGATATGAACCTTTTCGTACTGATTCACTGCGGAAAGAGATTAACTGAAATTATAGTGATGCGTTTAGTGATAGTTCATAACATTTTGCTGTGTTTCGCGATCTTTATTCGTAATATCATAACATTCTGGTGTGTTTAGTGATACTTAATTTAATAACATTATGAGGAAATTTTACTTGATTGCACATGAATATAATATAAGATCTTAGGCTCAAAGGATTTATCAATTATATTCATATAGTATCAAAAATTCAATTTATTGCTATCAAATAAATTAGAGATTAACCAATTAAGTTCCCGTTTGCTATACAATATCATCGTCAAATAAAAAAAATAAAAAATACAAAACGGAATGTTTAACCCTTCATATATTAGACTATATTTCAATAACCTGAGGATGGGGAAGTAAAAAAAAGTCATCAAAATCACTTTCAAGGAACACGATCTAATGATTAAAGGAACATGTCCCACCAGTAAAATCTTTTAAAACGAATGTATAAAGTCTCGGACAACGTCAGAAGGTTACGGAAGGTAATGTTCGAAAGCATCGTTGAGGAGGCTCTTTTATGGCATTCGATTTAGGGAAACTTTTTTGGAAAGTAACTTTTAAACTATCTTAGTAGTGTAACTATTGGAACTCTGTTTCTTTCCTCTGTTTTTAACCCTAACTCAATTTTCTCGGGGTATTTTTTTGTAATGGGTTTATTTTTCAACATGCTCTAATTCCACTTCGGTTCATTTGTGGAATATTACACCAAATGATCTAATATTACACACTACGATATCGAATGTGAGGTTATATTTTCAATTTTATTTTTAAGATGTTGTGTAATCTATATTATATAAAGGAAATGCTCATATTCGGGATGCTGTAATAATTTCGAAATGCTTAGTTGTTGTTGTTCTTGTTTTTTTAATTACGTGAAGGGGTTTAAAAGTATGTAATGATGAGTAGAGATATTTTGTCATGATGATAGATTTGACTAAACCTATGAAAAAGGAAACTCTTAGTTCAAAATGTATCTGCAGTCAGTACTTCTTTTTTGTCTTTTATAGACAGTTTAAACTCTTCCACTACTTCATTAGCCCTAGATTTCACATTGATTTCACGATTATTTTAAATACTGAACATGTGGTATAAATATTTAGATTAAAATGCCATGTTCTTTATTTTGAATTATGCCGAATACGATTTACAAAACACATGGGGCACCGAATTGTACATACAATTTTTCTATGCTGGAGATTTCCAGTGACATATGACAAAAGAAATCAATTAATTCAGTTTTTAACTTGATTTTTTTAATTATTGATGTTTTTCCTTTTGAAAATTACTAAAAATAAGATCTTTAAATAAAAATTGTTAGCCAGAAAAATAAAAAGGTATTTCTAGTTCCCTTTACTCGAAGAATCTGAAGAAAAGCACTTTTGAAAAAGTACTTTTATGTCATAAAAACATCGCTCAAAACTGAACTTAATTTTTCTCAAAACTATTAGAATGTGAAGACAATTTGTAATTCCCTGTTCCAGAATACCTGCATCCGAAGTCAAAACTCTAATTTTATTACTGTTTGGTTCAACCACATTTATATATAGTTTCTTAAAGTTAATTAGTATTATTATTTGTGAGATACAAATTACCAATTTTTTCTCATTGACATCTTTCACATTCTTTCCTTTCTTCAGAAACAAACTCGTATTTCAAATATACTGCATTCCCTCTACGTGACTAAAGAAATTATTTGAGTAAACAGTTCGTTAGACGTTTCATCTATTTGCAAACAAAATAATAGGTACTATGTCTATCGTACCTTTCATCTTGCAAGTATAAGAATTTATATTTACTCAAACAATGAAAAATAACCTCTACAGAGGTCTAATCAGAAGAATATTTCTCTTCATTACTTATATATTCGTATGTGGTTATGTTCCAATTTATTGACTCCCATTGTGATTACAGGAAATGAAGATGATTTCTACCAAAATTATGTTTACCTGAAGTTAAGTTAAACATAAAAGTTCATTCTCAACGCTGTAAATAATATTTATAAGCAGTAATGAACCAACACTTACTGAGTTGGTTGAATTGACGTTTGCGGGATCATTATAAATAATTGAATAGCAAGAAATTTGATTTGAAGTGATACAGTTTAAATGTAGGTACTTATTTTAATATATTTTAGAAAAAATGTGTAAGACATAATATATTATGGTAACTCTGTCTTCTATAGAATTCAAATATCGATACATTCAGAAACATCAATGATGGATAAATTCAGAAACATATCGAAGAGTGGTTTTCTCATTCAAATTTAGCTCTAGATGATCACTAATGATCATAAATAAAGAAATAAGGACTGCAGTTGTAAAAATTGAAATTTAATTCCCTTGAGGTAGCATGTAGGGATTAAAGACTTACCGTGTTTTAGCACATAAAACGGTATTAAATAGCTAACCAATTTCTCAGATTTTAATATTTGGTCGGAGATAAAACTGAATATTTCTAGGAGCGTTGAGAGATCATCTTCATCTTTCGGGCCTCAACATTTCGCATCATTGGCTAAGATAGGCCCGATCTCCCAAAGTTTAACCTAGACCCTTAAGAAGACCATACTTACCGTAAGTACATCATTGGAAATTTCTCCAGACAGGTCAGCATAACAAATAGGTATCTGAGAGATACTTATTACCCCTTACTCTGGTTGGTCAGGTCGCTTGAATAGTCTACAATTTGCATTTTATGGTGCATTATCTCCAGACATTCTTGTCTGGACGACGTGGAGTTTCCCAAGCTGAATAGGACAACTGGAACTTACTTTGTTAAACGGGAACATCACTTCACCAAATATAAGAAAAAATATTTAAAATGAACATCAGTGATACCTTATATACTAAAAGTCAGAAATTTTCAAAAAATTCATTTTATTTTTTTATTTATAGATTAAGGTATGTATTTTATAAACGTAAGAGATTTAATATCATTATTACTTTCAATTACTCATATGTTTACATAGGGTAATGAAAGCATAGCATTCGATCAAAAAAAAAAATTTTTACTACTAGCGATTTTTTGGGGGGCTTATGGAGGGTCATTTCCCCATGTTTTGGAACATCTTGATTTCAAAAAAGCGGTCTAGAAAAAATGTATGTCTGTGTGTACGTGGTCAGCATAACTCTCGAACAAATTGACCTACGATGTTCAAATTTGGTGCTCGGGTTAGTGGGGACTATGGGACCTACCATTACGGTTTTCGTCAAAATCGCGCACACGCATAAGGTTGAAATAATGAAAAAAATCATATTTTTCAGCAATTGCTAAGAAAATAGCTCAAACAATTTTGATAAAAATTTATGTACTAATGCCTCATAAAGTGTGCCTGCAAATTTAAACAAAAACCCGACATGCATCAAAACGTTTTGGAAACATAAATCATAAATCAAAATCATGATTGCTAATGAAGATAGAAGGATGATTAAGTGGGTACATTTTTCCTTATTATCTAACATTTAAAAACCATTTTCTAATAAAGCAGCGGTTCCCAACTCATGGGCCGCGAGTATCGTGATACTGGCTAATGAACGCTGGCCGAAAGTCTAAGCCAAGATAAATATTAGAGAAGCTTACGATGTAGAGATGGGAACAATCAAGTCACTCGATTGCTAACAATAATCAAATTATTCGATTGTATTTTTTTTTTATGGTTTGCGATTGAATAATGAGTGAACTGAGCAGCATGGCTGAAAAAGACCAGTTTTAATCCAGATATTGTCTCTCTCGTGGGGTACAATACACACACAAAAATCCGAACGATGGCTATCTTTGGTTCTAATTATCGTAGAATCTTGCGGTTTGCACCAAAAGGTGTTTTTTTTTTTGGGGGGGGGGGTGATTTTCTATACGTCTGTTGCAACATATTTTTCTAATAAATATATATATATATATATATATATATATATATATATATATATATATATATATATATATATATATATATATATATATATATATATATATATATATATATATATATTTATATATATATTTTTTATCCTTTTTGTACAGTATGTTTTACTAATTACTGATGGATCACAGGAACATATTCTATAATTTAGTAGGCCTCAAAATTTTTTTACAAAATAAGTGGGCCTGCAGAGCTAGAAAGGTTTCGAACCGCTTTAATAAAGAATGAGAATAGTATTTTTTCAGAACAAGGCATTTAATTACGGACAAATGTGATCTAAGGAATGGTACTGGTTTCTAAATTGCTTATATAATTTTTGTTTTAATCAAAAAACTTACTGTTGCGACACTGTGTTGTGTGCCTTAAAGTACAGATAGACTTAATATTTTATTAAAATTACTTCCTGGGGTATGACTTAAAGCATATTACATAAATTTGTGACTTTACTTGGCATTCAAAATTTTGAACTGGAATGATTTAAAAATAACTACTTCAAGTTGATAGTATCTAAAATCAAGAACTGTTTTATATTAGCATAAGCGAATTGTGTAAAATCGTACTTTGATATTTTTTTTTGCAATTGTTAATATCGATATTATATTAGCCAATTTATAAAAAATGTGGACAAAACAGATTGATAAGATTTCAAAACTACTCAAGCGATCCTTTCTAGAACCCTGTTAGAGCTTATGGTAGTACTCTTGCTAAATGTAAAATTTGCAGACTTTTTAGATGAACCATCGGTTTAATCTTAAAACTGTTTTTACAGTTTTGAATTTTCATTTAATTTTAAAAAAAGTACAACAGATCTTTAAAAATTTCAAAAATAAGTTATTTACATAGAAGGAATATTATTTGTTTAATATTTTTAATGTTTTGCCATACTCACCAAAGTTATCGAATAATTGTTTTTTGAGTAATTACAAATTTTTCAAATTGTTAACAAAACTAAATATCTTGAAATTATTTATTATAGGTTTTTTTACATAAAACAATCATAAAACAAATTCTATTAATCAAAAGTATAACTCTGAATAAAGCATGGAATACTACAATGCAATGCTCAAAGAAGCAAAAACTCTAACTTTCCATTATTTACTTTGTGTACATTTGCCTATTCCCAACCCTTTCCTCTAAAAAAAACCTCCGTTCCAGAAAGGGATATCTTTCTTCCCTCTCAAAAAACGGCGCGAGAAGAAAAAAATCCCCACGAGTGGAAACTGCCAATCATAATTCCATCATAGCAAGAAAAGCAGGGGAAACAAATAGCGCCTGGCAAATAAGCCGGCCGCCTTTTTGTGGGAAAATACCCAGAAGCTGACAGAAGGAGGCCGCCAAAAGGGATAAAACTCAAAATATCGCCAAGGAAAAAGAAAAGAGGGAATATGTGAAAATGGAAAAATCTGATTGTGAACGTTATTGATGAATGCAGGGAAAATAGATTTCCGACGTATCCGAAAATTGAGAGTAATCCATTCATTCGACGTCCTCTATTTCTTCTTTCTCATAGAGGAGTAGAGAAACTTTTGCATAGTTGGTGAGGTTCTGGGAACCTCGGGGCTGAATCATCCTGCGACTGGTGATGGGGAGATGATGTGCATATATCTGTATAGTTTTTCTGAATATATAAGGTACGGCTATATAGGGTTCGTTTGTTCAATTACCGGTTATTGAAGGTGTTTTTATTCTTGTAGAACAGAAATAATTGTTTGGAATAGTTAGAGAAACATTCTTTCTGAATCGTCAGAGATAGCAGAATGTAATTTACAAGAATTTTTCTTGGTTTTATCTTATATAGAACAATGTAATGCGTTCGTCTGAGGCAAACATTCAAGTCAAATACAAATGCTATACTATATTAAATTAAAGGTATAAATGAAATAAAAGTCAATTAAAAAACTTAACTGGAAATTCCTGTATAGCATTTTTGCACTGTTATACTACTTAAACGATATGGTTATTTAACAAATTATTTGTTATTTACGAAATTGTAAGTCTTAGTGAAAATAATAAATATGCCGTTCAAAAATAAAAATGTCAACTGTAAATATGAATCATTAAAGTTCATTGTAATAAACTTCGTTTCTACTTGTAGCATTAGGAGCCGGTGGAAAATAATATAACCCATAAAAACAAAGTTTTTAATAAAAATCCTTTATATGCATTACCAATTTTTATATTCGTTAACACATAAAAACGATTCTGTAAACAGCGTGTGCTTGGTGTTTGTATGTAATTTTAAATGAATTTATGAATTTTTTAAATGAGCTGGAATTTATGCACTCACATCCAAATATCATTTATTAATTGTGATTAAAACAACTTATTTATTTATTTATTTATTTATTTATTTATTTATTTATTTATTTATTTATTTATTTATTTATTTATTTATTTATTTATTTATTTATTTATTTATTTATTTATTTATTTATTTATTTATTTATTTATTTATTTATTTAAAAAAATCTGGCAAACAGGAAAGAGTTTCTTCAATGGTTGGTTGAAAGCTATTTTAGCACGATTACATGACGGCAAGTTGGTTGATTAGAATTCCGTAAAAACGACCTTTTAGTGACAGTTGCAACCCCAAAATTTAATAGAATGCACTGACGTCGACATCAAACCTATCTGCCAAGCTTCAGACCGATTGGATGACGGCAAGTTGGTTGGTTAGAATTCCGTAAAAACGACCTTTTAGTGACAGTTGCAACCCCAAAATTTAATAGAATGCATTGACGTCGACATCAAACCTATCTGCCAAGTTTCAGACCGATTGGATGACTGCAGGAGGGATAATTAGGCCCTGCACACTCCACAGATTCCGCTCCCATCGATACACAAAATCGTAGTTAATATAAAGGATTTAAAAACCGGACGTTTCCTCAAACTAGTTTCTTATAAAAAGGGTGAAAATAAACCTTGTTCTGCATACGTTATATACATAATGCGCTTGTGAATGCATTTATTTTGTGGACTTTAGAGACACTTATGATTAAAAATATTTTGTTAAGAAATAAAGGTGAGTTTTTGGAGACCAAAAAAAAAATTAACATTTAAAAATTTCAAATATAGTAGACAAGTCTGGTTTTGTTCGCCGGCTCCTTACATGTTATAACTATTATAATATAGAAAGAGAATATAAAATAATAAAATACTGCAATCCTAATTTTCATTTATAAAATCAAGATATATTTTCTTAATTGTTAATAAAAATAAAATTTTAAGCTCACAAATAGCAATTAGAATTAAAAAATGCTCATGGACATTCAAGCCTTCATTAACCCATAATCATTGAGGAGTGTTTGTTTATACTTATCATTTTTTGTAATTATCATCTAGTCTATTGTTTACATATCCTATCTTTAATTCATACAATTAAGAAACAACGATTAGTGGTTATAAACAAACACACTTTAATATATCAGCTTACATTCTTTTGAAATATTCCGAGTGGCGAATGCTCTAGTGAATCAACATCTTTAAATACATAAATATTTATCATTTAAGTATTGGTAAAACTAAGTAAATAAATATCTGAATTCTTAAAACTAGATCATTATTTAATTTTCTCCGGGGAAAATGCTAGGATCAAATGTCGTTTAGGAAACTATTGATATTAATAAATTATTTATACTTCGATGCGATTTTTTTAAGGGGGTCCAGTACCGAAATTTTGTCAAAAATCCCAATTTTTTTTTCTGATTTCAAAAAGTAGTTCATACATTCCTGAAGAGAATGATGTTATTATCTTATTCCTCAGGTGATTAGAACGCCACAAAATTACCTGTTATTTAAACATCACAAATGGGCGCAACACCTTGAAGCGTCTGCTTAAAGTGCGTTTTTCGAGCACTAGTGTTTTTCACAGATGTTGCACATTAGGGTGGATCGAGAAAAAAAAAATTCAGAATTTCAAATCCGACCTATGGGGGAAAGATGTTCTATGGTATATTGATACATGGAAAAATAATTAAAAAAATTAAATTTTAAGTTCAGTACTGCCACAAGGAGGATGAAGTTTAGGTATTTGAGCTTTTTTATAGCAAAAAGTCTAAGTCTTTTGAATTTTTTTTTTTTTTTTTTAAGAATTTCAAAACCTACCTGTTCCGAAAAGATGTTCTGAGGTACATTAATTAAGGAAAAAGTAAAATAAAAATAATAAATTTTATCTTAAGCTCTTGGCAATGGGGATGAAGTTTTGGTATTTAAGCTTTATAATGGTAAAATTTCAAAGTGATTTTTGTTTAAGTGAAACAGGCATTGAGTACTTTTAAATGTTTATTGGAATGAGAGGACATATACTAAATGGTTACAGGGAAGGGAAAAAAAGCTTTAGGAACATATTACAGCTTCTTAAGAATTAAATCAAGAAAAATAAAAAAATCTTCCTAATTACAGTAAATGGTAATCACGTTTGGTGTTGAAAACTGACTTGAGGTTTCGTGATTCCAGGCTATTTCTTTTTAACCCATCTCTTCTGTATGATCCGCTTACAGCAGAAAATGCTTCTATGACTATTCGTTCTGTAGCTTGAGTACGACAGGGATACCCCTTGATAGTAGGTAATGCTATAGTGTTGCCGTAGAAATGATTGCTGGTTTTACTATTGCTCCTGAAATCATGTCTTCACTAAATAGTTCTGTCACATTCTCCCACTTAATCAAGTTCACATAATCTGTCCCACAAGGGTCAAAAGTTGGTATGTTTAAGATACGGATATTAATCGCTAAAAGGGTTTGCGTTGCAGCAGACCGTTTGACTTTGCACAAATTCAAAATTCTTTAAAAGACCGATTCCTTTGTGTTATTTCTGTTGTCAGCTAGCATTGATATCAGGATATTTTCAGGAAAGCCCAAACCCCCGTTTAAAAAATTACTGGATCAATGACTTTCTTCAAATCAATTGAGAAATAAAGCGATAGAAAGATTGATTAATGCAAATGCGCCTGCACCATAGATTACCGATTGTTTGGTTTTGATCTTGAATCACATAGGTGCCTATACTTTTACAATGAACGTAATTAATGCCAATAAAGCTTTGGTTGGACTTCTTCTAAGCCAAATAGAACATGAGAATTCTGTTGGGGGTTGTAAAAGACCTTGAGTGGCAAATCTTTCCAGAGTTTCTCTTCAACAGCCCTTCGCTGCTTTGTCCGCAGTGATGGCTTCACAAATTTCCATTAAGCACAGTTGATCAGTTTGTTGTTAGTCAGTTCGCATAGGTTGGGCTTATGTGAATGAAACTACAGGTAGTATCTCGCATACGGTCTCTCTTTGGCTTGTAACTCGCACACAAACCATTGTAGTGAACGCTTCAGAATCAGTTCCATATTTCGTATAACACCTTCTTTGATACCTGTGTTGACAGACTACCTATTATCGCAACCAACATTGTTGTATCTATGTCATTGTCGACGCATGACCTAGCCGACCAAACGGTATAGTGGTTAGTGTGCTAGCTTCTAGACCGCGAAGTTGCGGGTACGAGTCCCGTGTAAGGCATGGGTGTTTGTAAATGTATGTTGGCTTGTCAAATGACGAATGTTTAGGCGCTTTATAGCCCTCGTGTTGTTGACGGCACCAGATAATAGGAAAACAACCAAGTCGACGCATGAACAAAACTTACGATGTGCTTTCCCTGAGATAGCTTTCAGTTAATTTTCTAGCTTTGAAAACGCGATATTTGTCATAGTATGAATTTATTTTTCTCAAAATGCTGTAGTGGTCATTTATTGGTATTAAAACTCGTTTCCAGGTCTTTCCTAACTTAGTTGTAATTTATTGACACGCGAAGAAAAGTGTATTTAAATACACTGTACTTTGCTTCTCTTTTTGAATGCCAATATACGCACCTTATTACGTTTTTCGTACGTAGGAAGCATAATCGTGGGCATATTACAGCCTGACCCATATATAGGACAAATCATGTCTTTTCTTATCAACGCCACAGTACAGTATTAGTCCAAATACACAAACAAACAAATGTCACGTAATAAAATTGTAATTTAATTTACAAGAACAGCGCTCACCGATTAGGTGTCGAATTCCTTAAGCCGCTGACAACTGCATTATAGGATTGTAGGGCTGATTCAACGGTGATATGGGGGGGGAGGAGTTGGGTAAAAAAAGGTTGAAATGTACATTGTACTACTAATTATTCAATAATCATCACTTTTTTATGATTTATATTGTAAAAAACAATTATTTTTAGTGTAAAATCATTTAACGAAAATTAGGACTTTTTGCATTTTTTTCGAAATTCAACCCCTTTGTGGCAGTGCAAAATTTTAAAATTAATTTTTTTTTATTATTTTTTCCCTAATCTCTATATCATAGAACATCTTTTCCCCATAGGTAGGTTTTGATTAATAATATTTTTTTTTCTCCATAGAAGAACGATCCACCCTATTACACATTCAAATCGATATATCTCCAGAACCATTAAAAGTTGGCCATTCAAATTTTTGGAGCATTTAATTTATATAGTTTTAAACATTTTGTCTTCACAGAATTTTATTTTTTTAATTCTGTTTTAAACTATAACATTTAGCGTAAAGAATTAACATAAAAAAAAGCAAAAATTTCAATATTTTAACTTTGGGAATTTTTAAAAAAATTTCTAATTCACCTATCAAAATTCTGTGACGACAAAATTTTCTTTATATAATTATGTATTTCAGAAAGCTTTCACTTCTAAAAAAAAATATTTTTTCTTGACTTATATCTAAAAACGCAAACATCGATTATTATGGATTTTCCTTGGTTTTTAATTTTTTTTAAAATAACTAAACACAATATTTAAAAAAACATTATTTCAAAGATATATAAATAGTATCTCATACTTAAGATACATTTTTGACATAAAAATGTACATAAATAAAGTTTTTTTTTATTTTCGGTATCGGACCCCCTTAAATGACAACTATTTCTTTACTGAAAAATAGTCACATTGTGAGCGCTGCTTACAGTTTAAGCGATGAACTGACTTCATTTAAAAAGCTATGAGGCTGACTCAATTGAGAACTGAACACTTGATAATTTTGTGTGAACTGAACAAAATAAATTCCTAAAAAAGCGTGGTTTTGTATGCAAACTTACAAAATAATGTTCGATTTCAAGTGCTTACACAGGAGGAATTAAAACTGTGAGAGACAAAGACAGCCAAATTACATACCACCGCCTTGGTAATCAGCTAATGCATTTAATTATGCATCAAGATAAAATAAATAAAAGATAGCAATCTGGTTGGCTTATACTAATTTAATTCCATTTGCATTGTGTCACATTAATTTGACTACTGTAATCCCTTTTATAAAACTTTTACGTGATTAAAAAGTGTAGATAAAATAATTAAAATTAATTATCAAAACACCACCGACAAATAACTTAACACAAACCTTTCTACAGCTGTCATCATGATGTATCGTGAGTCTCTTTCGAGATGGCAAATTATTTATCCTTTTAATAATCACAAAATAATGTAACGTATTCTGCATCAGTTATTTTTTCAAATAAATACTTAACGTTTTGTTAAATTAACACTTAACTTTATGCAATACAGAATTTTAATAAAATAATATAATATATAAATAGATTATCTGGAGTAAAACATATTGCTTTTAAATTGACTCAGTTTCCACAAAATGAGTAGTTAGAACAAGTTCAAAATGTACAAACAAGTTTAGATCTAAAAAATAATTCTATTGGTGTCTTTTGAAAGGTAGGTCAAAGCGTAAATCTTAGAAATTGGTTCATCAACCAGTTATTTGATTTAAGAAGAACGTACTGCAGGAAACAACTTCAAAAGAATTTTTCTCTACTCCTGTCTTCAAAAGATTTTTCTAACCAGGATCCTTAAATCTTATTAAGAGTATTATTTGCTTCAAAAGGTTCTTGAAATTTACTTGAAACTACACTAATGCTGTTAGATCTTGATACATGAAAGACAGAATGTTTCTTTATAAGGTTATTTGAGGCCCAAAAGAAAAATTGTTCGGAAGTGTACATTACCAATCTTCGCAAAACACAACGCAGAAAACTGCTGCTTCTAGCTGTATCATTATAGGTTTTTAAAAAAAAAATTACTATAATTTTGTTGAGGGAGGAACTTTTGTTACAATATGTCGTAGACTGTTACAGACCTCTAGATCTATTTAGGGTATATTTTTTTTTAATATTTTGCGGTAATTTCTCTGAGTAAAATATTTTCGATACGAAATGTCGACGACCATTACCTACTTGTAGATGTATTTAGTGTAGGTTTTTTTAAAACATTCGCAATAATTTTGTTGAGTGATAGCTTTTTGTCATAATATGTTTTAGACGCTTCCAGACTTCTAGATCTATTTATTTTAGGTTTGAAAATATGTGTTTCGGGGATTTTTCTGAGTGGGATAGTTTTTCAACCATGATGCCATCAACCCTTACCTCTCAATCTACTTAGTGTAGGTTTTTTAGAAAAATGTGATAATTTTGTTAAGTAATATTTTTGTTACCATATGTTTTATTAACATATGAATGCATACATTTCAATGTTTAAAACAGTAAGCATGATGAAAATGACTTGTGAGGGAAAACGGCGTATAGTAACATTGGCTTTCGGAATAAAATTTCATGTTTTAAAAAAATAACTACTGTAAATTCCAATTAATTTATATACTATTAATAAAATGAACTGTTTGCATATTGTGCGATCGAGTCAAACACAAATTTAAAAAGTTACATACATATCCCCCCCCCCCCCCAAAAAAACATAAACCCCCGAATTCACTTTCGAATTAATTTTCCTATTCCACCAAACAATCTGCAAAATTGGTACATCAACCATTTATTGGATTTAAGAGGAACATGCCGGAGGAAATAACTTCAAAAGAATTTGTCTCCACTCCGGTCTTCAAAAAAAAATTTCATAAAGCGTCAGTACACAGTAGGGTGTCCAAAAAAAAAAAAAAAACTTTTAAAAATGTGAACTTTTACCCTCCAAAAATGTTCTTTCTGGGAACATAAAACACCTTGAATTTTTTCAGAATTTTAAAGAAACATTTAGAGGTCCTCAAGGTCACTGAATTTACATAAAAATTGCCAAAATGATGCGAAATGGGGTATTTTTTTTATTACCTATATTAAGTATTAATTATTTTTTCAATTATGAAAGCTTCCTTTAAATAATTTCAGACAAATTTTGTATTAATTAGGTTTTTGCTCTGGGTAGACAGACATTTAAAATATTTCTAAAATCAAGAAAAATACGATTTAGTGAACACTTCTACATTCTGTATAATTATGCTCACAAAGTAATTATTACTTAAGACTTACATTAAACACTTGCCACGTAAGTAAACAATTATTTATTCTACAATTGGTAAATAAAACCAAAGAGGAAGAATTTTTTCAAACGATCTGATATTTAAACAGTTTTTTAAACATTCACACATTTTTTAGCAACTACATTTTAAGGAGATTTTGATGATGCACTTCTTAAGTACGACTTGTAACAAAAACTGTTTTTGTTCTTCGTTTTTTGTTGCACAGTCCTGGATCAAACCAACAGCTTGTTCATCAACATCATTTATGCAAGCTAAGTTTTCAGCAAAAATTGCAACTTTTTTTATAATATGGCGTTTCGGTCTAATCTCTAACTAGTATACTGAGGAAACTATATTAAATTTTAGCTGCTTCAAAAAAAGCATAAGAAATGCATAAATCATCCAATTTCGTAAGAAGTATTTCTAATAGATGTAAATTCGAAATCCTTTTCTTTTCCATGTTCAAGACTAGTTTTGATTTTTTCTCATCAGAAACAAGATTTGAAAACAAGCTAAGTGTTGCGAGTTTTTCACTTAAATACTAAGAATGACGTAAAATAATTTTTAAACTTTTATTGCTTAATTGTTTATCCTCATATTCTTTCAACCTTTGAATAAGTAAAACATCAGTAGGAGGCGTATCAACAGCAGATCGGCAAGTAAATCAAGACTAAATATACACACACCAAAAAACGATTATTCATACCTTGAAACTATCCAACAGTTAATGCCATTGTAGCTCCATTGCCATTAAATAATAACTCCATGTTCATGAAGTAAATGGCTTTTGCCATCCAGTGAGCTCGATGAAGAGCACTTGGTTTTCGAATGTTAGATTGAATGTCTAATCCAATCATAAACGTCACATGATTTAAAAACTCTCTGCAAACATCCTTAGGTAGTTCTTTAGCAAAGTTTAACTGATCAGAAATAAAAAAAAATTAAAACTGTTTGATGCTGTAATTAGGAATATTGATTGCTTTTTTAGCTCATGATGGTAGAGCTCAGACCTATTTTCTCGGAATCTCTGAAATAAAGTTGGTTGGCTGTTTTCAGATTATCTGGCGCCGTCAGCAACACGAGGGCTATAATGCGTCGAAACATTCGTCATTTGACAAGACAATATACATTTACAAACACCCATGCCTTACGCGGGACTAGAACCCGCAACCTCGCGGTCTAGAAGCTAACCACTATACCGTTTGGTCGGCCTGTGAAATAAAGAATTTCAGGCCCCGTAGATTGTCTTAGGTACACAATGAATGAATCGAAAAGTAAAATCTCAAACGTGATGCCAACTTGCTATCCACAAAAGATTGCTGCCTATTTTTTCTCAAGAAGAGTGAATGCTCCCTTAAATCTTACGTGCGTACTTAGGCCGATATCGTCCAGTGCTGGGTGAAATATACTGGAAGATTTGAAGTGTTGATGCAGAGTTTTAAAATTAAAATATATATTTATAAGAAAGGGCAGAGGGATAAAAATATGTTTTCAACGGGATTTTGACTCTTTTTTTTCTTAAAGTTTATATTTTGAAACGATGCTCAAGTTGCAGCATGGATGACCGATGACCAATCTCACCAGAACCGATATTTCTGACATTGACCCAGTACCGCTGGACTACATGGCTACTATTTGTATCATCGCAAATTAAGAAAAAAAATTTAATCTCTTCAATATATTTTGACACGTATTAAGATATTTAATTAAGCACAGTTGAATATTCAATCCCTTCTGAGAACCAGTATTATTCATAGTGAATCATGAACATATCAGAATACTTTTAATTGAAAAACTAGAAAACCCTCACTATCCCATACCAGATCACCTATGCAGATGTCTCTTAACACCATGTCCTCAGATAACGCTTTGGCCTACGGAAGATCCCCTCCCCCTTGTAGAAGATGGACTTAGAGCTAATTAATGAGCATGGTTCTGTGAATTCACTTAATACATGAGCAAATTTGGTGAACGCCCAAAGCGTTTGTCAGGCCTGGGAATGTGTGCGTACAATAAATCCGGCTCGAGCTGCTGCTTGCGCGTTTACAAACTAACCTGCTTTGTGGAGAAGATTAACCCATTAGTAGGCCAAATGCCCGATTTATGTGATGACTGCTAAGCTCATTTCCCGGGGTTAGATGCACTAAAAGGGATTTTTGATCAAAAGGCTTTGTTAATATTGTATTAAGGCCATTCCGGTATTTAGTATTAATTAAGTGGTGGGAAGATTTGGATGTATTAGCATATTTTGAAAGGCACAGTATGTCAGTGTAGATAATTGGATATTCATTAGAATGGAGTTTAAAGTAATGGGGATTTAAAAATTGAATTTTACTAATTTTATGATAACAGTAGAGGTGGTATTTTTAGCAAGTCATTGGAAAAAATGCGAAATCGCAATATAAGTGGAATGGTATGAAATGAAGAACAAACAGCCAAAACATAATATCTATGTCAAAATATTGCGTTATGAATTTATTTAATACAGTGTTAGAAAATATGGCACAGTTTACTAGATATTAAATGACGATAAAAAATTATGTTATAATTAATAATAAACTTAAATTTAATGGTTGGTGATAATTTAAAACTGTTTATATTAGTTGAATAAAAATAATATTAATTCAATCTCAACTGATTTTATAATTTGAAAAATTAGATAATAGCATTATTGTATAATTCATAATAGATGATAAGAACTTACTAATTGCTCAATTATAATCAAAGTATATCTACTTAATTTTTTTTTAATATTTCTGCAGTAGATCAGAATAAACTATTTTCATCCATAACATTCTTGTCATCAGAAAACTCGTCTGATTTTTAAATTCAAAATGAAAAGTTAAAATGAATACGAAAAAGTGTATGCCACGTCTAAAAATTCGTCATGATTATATAAAATTTAAAGATACATTTATAGAATATTCAAAAATATGTATTAAAACAAAATAAAATACATTATTTAACATAGTCAGATATAGGGGAAACATAAAATTTAAAATTGATATTCCAACTTTTTTTTAATGAAATTTTGAAACTTTCTATTTACATTACTTAACAATATCTATAAATTGCAGAAATAAAGCACGCTCCTCTCTGGAGACATCCTGTAATGTAACCTGTTCCCGGATAATAATCACGGTGAAAGCAAAGAGAAACTTGTATCACTGCACAACTGTGAGAACAAAATATACAAGCAAATTTATGCCCTCCGGCCTATAGCCTTTTATTTACAATAATGAGATCTTCGATGTGATACGTTGTAATAAAAATGCCGAAGTGGAGCGATTCTTCCTTCTTCCTACCTCCGAAATGAAGGGACACAAATCAAAAAAGGAATACCAAAAGATGTTTCCACCCTTTCTTCATCGCATTTTTTATTCCATCCATGTCTCCCCGACACAAAATGAATATTTGAATAGATTATTGATTACTATGCCAAATCGTTGAGAACGGATAACAGGGATTTTAGAGGGGGAAAAAATACTTCAATGGAAAACTATTGAAAAACGGTTTTGGAATCTTCACATTGTTCGATTTCAACTTGGAATGGGTATTACTGAGTGCCCTTATCAGAATTCAATTTGGAAAATGTCGCTTTATATGTCGAGGGAAATATTTAATCTGAATAAATCTGGTGTTTTTCCAGAAGCTAAATCCCAGACGTTCTTAGGCATTGATTTCAAACTACTTCAAGTTTATTGATTTTCTTTCGGGGTCACCATTATGCGATTTATTTGTAAATTTTCTAAAAGGATTATTTTAACAGAATTCCTGATACTCTAATATCGTTAATATTATTTTATTCTCATTTAAAATAATAAATCAATATTTAATAACTAAGCAAGGTTCTTGAAAAAACTCGTCTTTCCATCAATTTACCACTTCTGAGAATCACTCTACGATTCCTGCACTTGGTCATCTCTAACGTTTAATATCGTATAGAATAAATTAAATAAGACCCTAGAATAATATGTGCTTCTACCATGTAGCTTTTTGGTGTCTTTAACATAATATGCATTAGCTTATACGACCCCGATTTGTACGTTCAGATATAGTTTTAGCTTACGTCCATTTTTTACACACTTTACAACTGTTACTCTTGAAGGTTTACTGCGATTTCACTTTGTACAGGCAATGTGAATTCAAGTTCCACGTCCAACTTTCATAGTAAAATTAATCATATTGTTCACCAGTATAGCCATAAATAAATAGCTTCTACCACTTTCCTACACACTAAGCTTTCTTTTGTATATCAGTCTCATCTCTAATTAATAATAGGGCGACATCTTAGTAAATTAACAGTGTGCGTAGACTAATCACGTAATCAGACTTCAAGCGCAGACTAACAGGATAAAACAGACTTGCCATGTCTGGAAACAAATTCGCCCAACTTAGTAATAAGACAGCACACCATGTTAGTTAACTATACGAACACAATGATAAAACAGCAAAGATTCATTTTAAATTCAAGCACATTTATTTACTTACTACACACATTTATATTCCTTTAAACTTAAAACAGACTAATAATCCTCAAATATTGAGATTGTTTTTAATTGGTTTCTGTCTTTACATTTCACTGCAAAGATATGCTTTGCTTATTCAAAATGTCTGTCCGTGTGTCTAACCTGTCTAAGATACATTTACAGCTGAAACTACAAACTTTAAAATTTCGCGCTAGATATCAGTTTAAAAATATTTGCTTTTATGACTGCCCATACTTCAATTTAAATGGATGTTAGAAAGTTTGAGATGCAGCATGTATAAAAATAAAAGTTTTGTCAAAATCAGTGTTTATCAACACTCGCTTTTAAAATGAAGTTTTTATCACAAAACTTAGTTGTTTTTTAAACAAAATACCACCAACATTTACAGGCTTGCATCTTCACTTTGTATTAAAAATGTATGCGTAAAATTTTCAAAAATACAGCTAAAAGGCATATTTATGCTGAATTCCTTCTTTGAACACCAAAATTTTGAGGAGTCAAAAATCAGATGCACCTTGTATGAGAACGTTATTTAAACTACAATGGCTGAATAACTTATTTGTTTACTTAAGCCACATTCTTACAAATTCCTCAATTTCTACAAAAATTTCAATATTTGTCCCAAACTTTCTACCAAATCATTCTTCCAACTTACCCCTTTCAGATCATTTTTCTTGTTGCCTCAAATCGATCGCTGTCAAACCAAGTTCCCCTTCCCCATCGACTACGCAAACATAAAAATAGCAGTCTCAAACCTCCCTAAACATCTGTATAAATATTTAATAAGAGAGGACCATTTATAACCCGACGGCGTCCGTGAATAAACTAGGCTCGAGCGAATCAGTCCACATTAAGAAAATCACTTTGGGCTGGCGGGGTCTCGTGACAGAAGCCTAACTAATTTGGGCGCCAAGCTGCGCGCCAGAAAGTATCATAAACACCAAGGCTGGATGCTGAAATAAAGAGGGAAATAGTTTTTGTGTGTTTAGTTCTCTGGGCGATGAAAGTGTGCGTTTCACAAAGTGATAAATAATTTAAGATTTATTCTTTTGTTTCAAGTCGGACATTTTTAAGCTGTAGCTTCTTAAGAACTTCCTGCAGAGTCACGTCACAGAGATCTTCTCGTGGGAATACAGTAAAGAGCTTTTTGCACGAAGGACGTCTTTTCCCCTTTTGGTGATCAATTTCGAAGGGCTTGGCGAGAAAAAGCAGCCGGATAGGGTTATTTACCCGGTTGTTTACTTCTGTCAGCTGTGTTTTTGTACTTCAGTTCGCTGTGTCACATGCGTCTAGGCAACGGGCTTGTTAGTGGATGGCGTGAGTTTGTCATATAAATTTTATCGCGAGATTTGGACCTTATAGTGATGTCTTCGCACGTTTCTCGACTAGAATTCAATTGTGTTTTCTATTACATGTTTAAATATGGTGTTTATGAACGTGCTTCGTGAGACGAATTGCGCATATCATTGTTACAATGTAAAACTTTTAAAACTCTTAAGCGTGCTATTGTTACAGTTTGAAGTATTAATAGATTCATGCTTTTCATTACAGTAGCATAAAATAAACTTTTGAGTTTATACATATAACGGTGCATTGTTGTTGACCGTCTTAATAAGCAAGTTGTGGTCGAATAACAAGAATTTATTTCTAGAGACGAGGAGAGCAGGCGGGAGGGTTGACGCTTGACTAAAGTGAACTGTTAAATTATCTAAAAACGGATGTATTTAACAGAAAACTGGGGGTTTTACAGATTGGTGATGCTCCCAAGAACCGGTTTGTGCCGATGTAAGGCAGACCCGACTAGATTCAAGGCACATCATGCTAATTCCGGAAAACGTTAGAAAATGCAAAAAAAAACGAAAAGAGAAGTTCGAAAAAAAATACATTACTTATACATGACAGTTATATATTTTTAAGACGCATTAACTATGGAAGTTGATCAAACTCACTCAAAAAAACGATGAGTGTGAAACGTAATCACATATGTCAAGTTTTGTCTTAACACTCGTTGAATCGAAAATATGGCCTCAATCAAAGGGTACCTCAGGTAAGCCTCAGGATAAGTAAGCTGAAAAGTTGAGTATTTTTTATATTTCAAGTGACTGATTCAAATAACTAGTTTTTGGAAAAGCATACATTTTCGGGTTATAATTAGAATACTACTGCTTGGGATTACCTTTATATATCTTAGGATTGCTAAAACTGATTGTTAGTAAAAAAATTCTTTTATTGTCTTTCTTATCTTCGTTAATCTTATTTAACTATATTGAATTAAATTTAGACTTCTTATCTTACTTATTCTATTGTTAGAAGGACTTTTTTTTTTTTTTTTTTTATTTAAAAATATTAATTAAAAAAAAATTATTATTTTATGACTGCTAAAATCTGGGGAAATTATATTACCCACCATATCCATCCATAATTTGTTTAATATTTAGTATTTTTTTGGTAGACTTTTAAATATTCGCTATATCAAAGTTTTGAGAAATTAACGTTGTTTTGAGTATAAGTTTCATGTTAGGTATGAAAAAAAATTATTTTCCATTCTACAAAAAGAGTAGCAATACAAAAACATTAATTACATTTAAAAACTTAATCTGCAAACTAACTGTTTAGTGCATTTATTTTAAATTATAACTAGTCAATAATTATTGACCTAAAAAAGACAATGTAGTGTTTAGATGTATTTTGTATGATTTAGAATGGTAGTGATACTTTCGGCCGAATTTAAATATATAAGTATAATTATCTTTAAACCAAATTCATAAGTGCCATAAATCTGTATAGTTTTATAAAGATTCAGTTCCCAGCTTTCTAAAAATTTCCCAAAACCTTATTTTAAATGAGATTTTTAAAATTAGAAATTCTTGAAACATAAAAATGACATTTCGGGAGAAGAATGACCCTACATAAATCTAATGCACCAAATTATTCTCTTGTCAATACTTGATCACCCAATGTCAAGCGACATAACATTTGTATTCAGAATCTTTAGGCTAAACGAAGATGCGATTCTCTCCAGTTAAATCGAGAAAAAGATTTCTGTGTGGAAACGTAAATTACTTCAGTCATCCACATCGCTTATGCAAAATGAAAATGCTCTCTTTATAAATGAGCGTAAAGAGGTGGAATGAAAGAATCTAGTTTCCACGATGGGAAGATAATGAACTGGATTGATTCATCTTCCTAGAAGATAAGGCGGTTGGGGTTGATTTGACTATCATTTTCGGTTGATGATTGATTAGATATGGGGGGTCAATAGCAAATTGACAAATCAACTGCTGGACAATTCCGCATCATAAACTACGAATTTTATCATTTTAAATGGATGGACTTGAAAGTAAATTGGATTGAATATGATAAAAGAGTTTAAGTGAATTATTTCTTAGATGCTGATTACTTATAAAAAAATAAGTTTTTATGGAATAAAACGTAAATAAAGTATAATAAATAAAACGTATAAAACGTAATAATAAGGAATAATACGGAACGTAATAAACGGAATAAAACGTATAAATAGTTTTTATGGAATAAAACGTTTTCTGTAAAAAATATAGCACACTTTATCTACAGTTACACTGTGTCTGTGATAATTTCTATATGTTTGTAGAAAGACGTATTATTCCTATAGCAAAATTATTTTTCACAAATAATAAACTTCTAAAAGTTCATTCAATAAATTATTATATTAAAAATTAAATATCATTCAACCCTTTATTTACTGACGAGATTAACAAGTCCTGTCAGTCTTTTCATAATACTGCATTAGTTTAAACTCTTTGAGACCCATTGGACCTTTGAAATCCAGTATTACGAAGTTCGTTCTTTAATTGTTGGATGGCAGCAGAAGCTTACTTCTTTTTGGAAGCTCTATGGAGACAAGAATAAAAGACGATGTAAGGCCAAGACAAATGCCTAAAAGATTTAAGGTATACATATACAATTGAGAGGATTTCCTTTAATTTTTAGGTTATAATTTCAAACTTTTTGGAAGTAAATCAGAAATAAAAATAATGCGTTTTTATAAACTTTCTTTTTCAATCAATTTTTTAATCAGCTAATTGTAATTAAAGTGCCTAATTAGGACATTATTAGAACATACATAAATAAACTTGTAATTAACTTAGAGGTAATATTTTTATTGTAAATAAAAGATATTATATTGACGCATGTTCCTATGGAGAATTTTGAATTTGACTTCAATATTTATTTAATTATAAGTTTTTAAATAAAAAGTTTAAAAAAATACATAGTTTTTAACAAAAAATTAAGATTAAAATATGCATAAAAAAAATGTTCATAACAATATATATTAGATGCTCCATAGAAAACACATTCACAACTATTGCCGACAAAACAAAATTAGAATTTTGTAAATCGGATATATTATTGTGAAGTTATGACCGTTGGCGTAAAGTCATATAACACCAAAATGTCATTTTTCAGAAGTCGCGTTTTAAGTTTACTACACTAATGAACGTGATACAAAACAGGTTCGCAAAACTTACTGTAATTCAAAAAGTAATTTGAGTCTCAGTAAGAAAATGGTATCATTTTAATGGCAATGAATTCGGGAATATTTTAAAACCAGAAAACAAAAACGCAGACTTGAGTCAAATTTCGAGATTCCTAATGTATATTAGGGTGGTTCGAAAAAAAATAATTTTTAATTTTTGAAACGCATGAGGTGAAAAAAGTTGATACACATCTTGATAAGAAAAACTGCAAAAAAAATTTTGAAAAAAAATAATATCTTCCAATCGCGACCTCAAAGTTTGGAGAAAATACAAAAAATAACTATTTTTCCTAAATTTTTAAAAATTTCTAAACGTTATATATTTAAAAGGCAATAGTTTGCAATGTGTACTGAAAGGGTGGTATAACACAGGAAAACACTATTTTATGCATTTTTAAAACATATATTACTAATAAAAATACTCAAAAGTTACATTATTTGTAAGAAATAATGATTTTTCTGTAAAATGGGTACTAATGTTATTTTGTTATTTCTTACATTTTTAATTTTTTTTATTTTAAACATTCTATTATTCATTTGGTTCACTTTTTTCTCGAGCTTTATATCCCAGTGATGCACTTTGAAGGAAATTTTTATTGAAAAGTTGGGCATTATGGATCTTTAAAAAAAAGTGCTGTCCTAACGTCTTTTGCGTCAGCGCCACCTACTTTTGTCTTGTCTCTCTACATTAGCGTTCCACAGCTTGTGAGTGAAAAGGAAACGAGTTGAAGTCTGATTTCAATGGTCCATAGTAACATAAATACGTTAACCAATTTCCCCAGACATAGGCCAATCCCGATGTGAAACGATGTGAATCGGTCATTGGAAACAATATTAGCCAATCTCGCCCAATTCTGGATAAAATATAGAAGAGGTTTTGATAAGCCGATGTACAGTTTTAAACTTGGGATATTGTATTTATGAGAAACAAAACTATGTGGTGGTTTTTACTTGTTTGTTAAAAAATCGTGTATTTTGGAATTATGCTCGGTCAGACTAGTCAATCTTATAGTCTCTCCCTGTTTCCACCAATACAGCTGTGCTACCTCGGATGCGCCAGTCTTTGCTAACTAATGTCCGTTTGTTTCTCTTAACAAAGGAGGGGTCCTATTACGAGCATTCCAATTAATTATGCCCACTCAATGCAGTCAGGATACCTACAATAAAGTTAAGTTTAGTTGTCTTGAAATGCCTGATAGTCTTTCTCTAGGAAAGTTCTCGCAATTTCAGATCCTGATGCCTCAGTTCTCTTACATCTCTCCTTGCATACAAAATCATTGCCGAAATCAAATTTTTTGAGTGAGGGAAGGAAGCATTTCGTCCAATAACTGAGTTTAAATCTTGCAGTAAATATTCAGGGACGTATCGAGACAATCGAATTGCCACATATATGTTCTTAGGTCCTTCAGAAAATTTATTTTTTTAATGTAATAATATCAAGAAGATATAACTGAGTTGTGATCAGTACTTTTATCTCAAGTTGAGGAATTAAACATTCAACACGTAAAAAATCAGTCAGGGGAAATTTGTCAAGGTTCTTCAATTTTTTTATCGCACTGAAAGATGTTGTCTAGTTGTAGTACTATCTACATGTTTAAATATGTGTCTGAATGGTAGTTCATTGGAGTATAGAAGGCATATATCCCAATGTAGTGGTCTCCCAGCGTGCAATTTGGTCTGTCAGATTATTTCCAGCCAGTATTCATGGCTGACCCAATCAGAGCCACGTGCTTTATGATCCAATGACTAAGTTAGGATGCGTTTTGATCCAATAAGTTTATGAGCTTCAAAGGAAGAGAAGGCACCACGAGAAAGGCCACCCAGATTAAAAACCGCCAAAACACAATTTTTATCAATGTTTCAAAGGTTATGCGTGAATAATTATTATTAAATAATTACTAATTTGATTTTTTTCCATGTTCTATCTATTTCATTCCTCACAATACAAACTAATGTACCTTGATAATTTAGTGATTAGTGTATTCTATAAATTGATGGAAAAAGAGTGTTTTTTTGTATTTATTCCAAACGTTGAAGTGAATGCTTGAAGTAAATAAAACAATTTTAACAAAAATATGTAAAAAGTAATGTTAGTATCCATTTTATAGAAAAATCATTTTTTTAATAAAAAAATATATTTTTGAATATTTTTAATTATTAATATACGTTTTAAAAATGCTTGAAATAGTGTTTCCCTGTGTTATACCACCCTTACATTATACATTGCAAACTATTGCCTTTCAAATATATAACGTTTAGAATTATAAAAAAATTTAGGAAAAATAGTTATTTTTTGTATTTTCTTCAAACTTTGAGGTGAATGCGCGATCGGAATATATTATTTTTTCAAAAAATTTTTTACAGTTTTTCTTATCAAGATGTGTATCAACTTTTTTCACCTCATGCGTTTCAAAAATTAAAAATTATTTTTTTTCGAACCACCCTAATGTATATGCATAACTTAAAATCGTTTCCGTGTTTGCATATAATGTGAGGTAAACATCTGCTTCCATCCAAAAACTGAAGAAGGAACTTCATAAATAGTGGGATTCAAAGTTCCAATGTATCTCAAAGCATTTAAATTAATACAGTATCAGGAGAAAAACTGGTGGCACAGTACCCAAAAAAAAAAAAATTCGAACGGTGGCAATATTTTCGATTCTAATTACCGTAGAATCTTGCGGTTTGCACCAAAACGTTTTGTTTAAGATTTTCTTAACAAAAGAGCTAAGATTTTCTTTCTAGAGCAAAGTTTTTTTCGTAGGGGGCTGTATACTAAGTAAATTTTACTCGATCTTTAAAAATTTCAATGCGAAACCTTATTTTTTATGTTTTTATTCTATTTAGAATACTTCATTTACCATAGATACCAAATTTCAGTTCATTATGTTGAGAAACAAGTCACTTATGAGCGAAAACGTTTTGGTCGATCTTGAGGGGAAATTTCTTCAAAGCGGGGAAGAAGGAAGCGTTTTGCGTGCTTCAAGATGTAATCTATTACACGATCCCTTAAAGTGAGCTTTTTTACATTTTTGCTAAAATATTGAGAACCAAAAGTCAAAATGAAATGAAAAAAATTCTGGAGGGGTTTTCGACCATGATAATTTTAATGGAAGCAAAAAAAAATACATGTTTCTGTTTAAAAAATTTTAAACTTGTTTTATTAATTAATAATTAAAAAAACTGTTTAATACAAAAGTTGCAAGTTATTTATATTTGGCCTTTAATAAACTATCGTTTGAAAAAAAAATGCAAACATATAATAACTACTTAAGTATTTATGGCTAATAAAATACACATTTTCTTTATAACATTAATTTGTACTAACCACTCATTGGAAAATTATGAAATTTGGTATTTAGAAGGGGTTTTTTTTTGTTTTTTTAATTTAAATATAGTATAATATTAAGGGGTTGTAAATTGAACTTTTTAAAGTTTGGTTTAGTTTTAATATGTAGAAGACCCCTCATGATAAAAAAAAATTATATACAATCAATAAAGACCTTTCACAATTTACAATGGTACTTGGCTTTTGTTATTTCATCAATTGGAATACAAGATATAGCCATCGTTCGATTTTTTTTTTTTTTTTTTTTTTTTTTTTTGCTTGCTGTTTTTATTAGTTCCGTTAGTAAATAAAGAGTTAATAAGTGTCCGTATAAATAAGTGCCTGTGGGAATGTTCCTTTACACGTCAAAAAGGCAATCTACAATGAGAAAATGTCTCTTCGTTGTGCTGGGAATATAACCCAATTAATATTTTAAAGTAATTGTTTACCATATATTTGAAAGGAAAATTTAAAAGCTCTTGTGCAACAGGCTTGGTTTTCAGCAGTACTATTACAGAAAAACTCATGTTTGCTAATTCACCGATAACTTACATGAATAAGATACAAATATAAAATTCTATAAAATCAAAAGTATCCATAATATTAGTTCTTAATCTAAACTTTAACCAAATGTTTCCTCTGCAAGTAATTGAAAATATTAACAGGAAAAATTTTATTCCATAAACTCTTTAGATAATTACTTTATCACTCTCAAATTATAGTATTCGGTTGGAATTTTAATAAAACTCTTTAATACGGAAAAAAATTCTTGATAAATGTCATCAAAATGTTGAAAGCAAAATATATGTATTTTCAAATGCATACAACTTTCACTAGAACATCACTCTTAATTAATTAGAGATTACAAATTTAAAAAAAAAATACTTACAATTAATTAATTAACTCAATTACAACATTTATTTAATCATAAAATTATTATTGCCGATGAACACTTATTGAATTACGCAATGTTATTAATTATTCATTGCATTTAACTAATAACGACAACAACATTTACATAATCACAATAGTATAACTCTTAATTGACACTAATTAAACAACTAGTTTCTTCTTCTTCTTTAGCACTACAGCCGATTTCCGGCCAAAGCTGTCTCAGTCAGTTTGAACCATTTACCCTATCCGACGCCACCTGCCTCCATTTATTAACACCTATACTCTTCAAATTCTTTTCCACGTTGTCCATCCACCTTGTACGTGGACTACCTCTTTTCCTTCTGAGTTTTGAAATGTTATCTTTTTGGCTGGATTTTCATCTTCCTACCTATATACATGACCGAGCCTACTTTTTTGCGATACTTTAATGACTTTTACTATGTTTGGCTCTCTGAATTTAACTTGTAGTTCTTTATTATACATTATTTTCTAAACTCCACTCCAAAAATTCTTCTCAGGATATTTCGTTCAAAAACCACTAATTTTTCTTCATCTGATTTATTCATTGTCCAGCATTAGCTTCCATATAAGACTATTGGTCTAACTAATGTCTTATATATCTGTATCTTTATTTCTTTGCTTAGAAATTTGGATTTAAACTGGTTGCGTAAACCATAGTAGCATCTGTTAGCCATGTTAATTCGATTCTTAATTTCAGAGGTAATATCGTTATTTTTATTTACAATTGTATCCAAATATTTGAACTGGTCAACCTTCTCAAAAGCATAGTCATTTAATTTCAGAGGCAACCGATCTAGGTCTCTGTTTGTCACAGCCATGAACTTAGTTTTTTCTCAATTGATTGTCAGGCCAATATTTTTGGCTGCTGCCTCAAGGGCAGAAAATGCTTCCACTATTGCTGCCTTAGATCTTCCTATGATGTCAATATCATCTGCAAAGGCTAACGATTGTACTGATTTTGTAAATATTGTCTTTTTTGTCTGTATTCCAGAGTCTCTTATTGCTTTTTCTAAGGCAATATTAATTAAATGGCATGAAAGAGAATCCCCTCGCTTCAATCCTTTTTCAGTATAAAAAGCATCTGATAAATCGGATCCTAACTTTACTCTGCTAAACGTCATTTTTATTAAGTTTGTCAATTTCTCAGGTATTCCCAACTCTGTCATTGCTTGAAATAATTTTTCCCTATCAATGCTATCGTATGCTGTCTTAAAATCAACAAATATATGGTATGTGTCTATACCATATTCCCTTGTCTTTTCTAGAATTTGTCTAATGCTGTGGATTTGATCAGTAGTTGATCTACCCTTTTGGAATCCGCATTGATATTCTCCAATGATTTTACTTGTATAAGTAACTAGCCTTTCTGCTAGAATATTTGATAGGATCTTATAGGATGTGTTCAAAAGAGTAATTCCTCTATAGTTGTTGCATTCTAACTTATCTCCTTTTTTTATATCGGACATATGGATCCATCTTCCCATTCAATAGGGCAATTATTTCTATTATTTAAAATGTTACAATTTATTTTATGATAAATACCAAATGTCATCAAATTAATTCAGTTATGAAGTAAAAAACAAAACATTTGTAAAAGGTGAGATTTTAGTGAATGTGACTATCACTATCCTGCATATTTAAAAAATGGGCATCTAACATTTAACTGACTGATTGATATCTTTAGAAAATTCCATATCTTTTCATAAGGTCATAATAACCAGTACATTGTCCCAATAGAAACATTATGAGTTTCGAAATTCTAGCTATCAATTTCCATTCAAATACTCAATCTTGATTTCAAAAGGAAATTTTATTACAAATATTGAAAATCTTTTCCAGTGTCACTTTAACGTGAATACCAAATAAGGAAATTGCTTCAGGAGACTCTATTCAATATCCTGAAGATTCCCGAAAGTCAATCTAAGTTTGCTGATAAATGAACGCCTCTTGGAAGAAGAATTAAATTGAATAAGGAGTATTTCACCTTCCAAGTTTACGAGGAACGTCTTCGCAAATATCAGATATTCAATATAGAGCTTTCATTGGAAACGTCAATTATATTGCTGGACGACAAAAGCCAATTTTGGAGAAAGATTTCTTTTGTATGAAGGAAAAAAAATGCTTTTCATTCGTTGAATTGAGCGAAATAAACTGGTTTTATTTCATAACTGATAAAAAAAAGAAGTAATAAATTGTCAAATATACTTCAACACATATTTCAAACCAAAACTGACTCTTGGCCTGGAGTACAGAGCTTTTACTTCACATGAGGAAGTTCCGGCGATCGAGACTCAAATGAGCTCATCGCTCTATAAGTTTTATATTTAATAATGAGTTTGAGTACACACGATTCAACACTTAAAAAATTATTTTCCGATTGTCAGGCTGTCTCATCGATATATATATAAACAACTGGATAGACTGCTTAACGCTATGAAAATGAAGTCATTGCCAGATTGTTGGGTGGATGAAAAATACGAATTGCCGATGTATGAAAAAAAATCTAGGATTGTACACAACAGAACTGTCGATAGTAAACCTCAATTAGTAATAAAGAGCAAAAAAATATCTACTCTAGCACTTTACAAGGTTTCCCGCATTCCCACCTAACTATAAAAATGAACTGTGATTGGATAATCGTCCACCCATCATCATCATCAACCCACCGGCTCATTATTCCCTTGCATTACCATTGGAGCAGTCTATCCAGTTGTTTATCTAAATCAATGGGCTGTTATCAGGTTATCAGGTTTTTCTTTCATTTCGAGACACAATTGTGAGGACAGTTTCACTTCGAAAGACCTCTTGGAAAGCAATGCTCTTGATGTTCTACAGTTTAACTATGTTTCAAGTAGCCTTATTGTATTTCTTTCACCAGATAATGTTTAAACCATGCCAACTTAATATGAGTCATACTTCCGTATGAATTCAATCCTCCTGGTTCCAAAAAACTTTTTTAATCTCTTGTGACAGACTGAAATGGCATTTGACACAAAGTGTGAGACATAGTAGAGTTGAGTTAGTAGAGCTCTATACACCGCATATCGTCCAACAATACAGTATAGTTCAAAAGCTGCACTTAATCGTTATAAGTATTACTACAATCGTTATAAGTAAAAAATAAGGAGTGCAATTACCAAAAAGCATAAAACTGAAGAGAATTATTAATTTAAAAAGTTATAAATTATATAAAAATAATAACCGGGAATTATCAAATGAACATTGATTAGAATTATTAACTCTGTTATCTACAAATAGTGAGGTTTTTTTTTTTTTTTTCTTTTTTTTTTTTTTCCTTTTACCTCTCAAATCACTCACATCAATAAATAATGGAACCCATGTCCAGTTTCATTTCTACATAATATGACTCTTTGATATAACTAGTATGCGTCTAGGTTTCAGCATTTCTAACATTTTATCAAACAATTTTCTTTGCTATACCGTAATTTGAAAAAATATTAATAATATTTTCTATTGGGCGTTTTTCATCCCTTAGGAGCAATGCTTAGGGTATAACATTATTAAGATGGAATCCCAGTAACTTAGCATGAAACTTTACATATTTTTTCATACTTTACATTATTATTCAAAATCAATCTTCAAAAAATTTATTTGAGTAAACCACTGGAAATAAAAATAATGATAAATATAATTAAATATTATAGTATATTTTTATTTTTTAGTTATGATCAAATCCTGAAGGTTAGATGTATAGTTTGTAATTTGGGGCCACATGATTCAGTGCATTTAATATGATGATAATGGTTCAAAAAGTTTCTGTTTAACTAATAAAAAAAGAATATATTATTTTCCTGGTTTCCCAAAGTTGCTTTCGAATGGTTTATGGAGTTTCTTAAAAAATCAATTGAAATATTTAATTTTTGCAATCTGTGACATGGAATGTATATCATCTTTAATGCGAAACAAGTTGTTAAATTAGAGAGTAATTTTGCATTGATAAAATTTTTATGAATATCTGATTTTCAAATATTTTAAAAACTTGAAATAAATAGGGGAGTCTTTACTCCTTAACAGCTGAGACGTTTTGAATTTGTCTTTTAATATGTGCTGAATTATTTTTACTCATTTCAAAAAATGAAATACAAATAAAGACGTATATTTTGAGATGTGTTTGAGATGTAATAAAGATTGCTTTTTAAAATTTAAATATTATTATAATATTTTTTAAAAATTATACTCAAAAAATAAAAATAAGGATATTACAATAATTCAAGTTGATTTTATTAATATTATGGATCTATTTTTTAATTCATTTTATTCCCTTGCTAAATTTAAAGTTTCTTCTTTTTTTTTTTTTTTTTTTTTTAATCTCTTCTCCCCAGTCTAAAAAAGTAATAAAATATGAGGATTAATCCTCGTAACTAGAAAAAATTTAGTATAATTTGGAATAATTTTGTATGGGCTTTTTATAATAGTTTAATATATTTTAGATAAAGTCGCAAATAGAAAGTAAAAGAATGATAGCTGTAATGCAGTTAATTATTTTATTGATGTAAAGTATATACAAATTTTAATTCTGTTAATATAATGTTTCGAAGCCCAGTGGTGTAGTGGTAGCGCATTGCGGTGCCACGCCGCAAGTCCGCGGTTCGATCCCCGGACTGGGAAAGGTTGACTCAGCCTTGCATGCCTTAAGTGGGTCGATTAAATGAGATCCAAGCATTCTTGGGAACTAAACACTGAGGGGGGGTACCGCGTCAGACTGATCATCTGACCGGAACGTGGCTGTATGGCACCCCGTGTCCCATGGTCAAGTAAGCTGAATTAGACACAGCGGGTCAAAACCCACCTCCCCCTCCCCCCCCCCCATTGAGGGGGCTGTTACGCCACTGAGTTTAGTTTTAATATAATGTTTTATTGCTAAAAACACATATTTTTGCTTGATGGTGGGTTCAGTAACAAGAGAGTACTTTTTGTATATTGTATGCACTAAATTCTACGTTAAATATCGAAGTTTATCAAATTTGCATTTCTTCAATTTAATTATCTGATTATTAGATAAATATTCGGAATCTATAGCAAATTATTCCCTGTTAAAGTCATTTTTAAAATCTGGAACCATTTTATGTTCTTGAGGTGCGCCGATCTTTTCCGTTCCAGGCAAGGATTTTTCAGCAGTCTATACCATAATTACTGTTACTAGAGATAATTAGGTGTAATTGTGTTGTTTACGAAACATTTTTAAACGTAAAGGTTATTGGGTAATTGATAGTAATTATCACTCATCGCAAAACTTATAATTATGTTTCAACTAGCAAATGACAAAATACTGAACTCTATGTTTGACAAATTTGTTGAACTTTTTTAAGGTTTACTTAAAACCAATCATAAATATTTATTGAGAATTGGAAGAATATTTTAAGCTAGCAATGATATATATACTAGCATATTACGTATATGAAGGATGCAGAGGTTAAATGTGCAAGTTGAAGTTTGTTAAAAATGATTCTTTTACCATCTAGTAAAATACATAGAAAACTATGTTTATACTTGTAATTTTAGATTAAAAAAATTGTGAAAGAACAAGTTACTTTAAATATTTATTTTGGTTGATAAGGCGTCACTGCACCTTTCACGTGCTTTTCACAACATTAAATGCTTATACAGCTAGATAAGGAAATTTTAATTATTATATTTATTAACTTTTTATTGTATCATACTATTTTGGGTACATATAATTTCGAAAATTCATTTTTAAGTGTTCTGTTACATTAAAAATGAAAGATATTACGAAATATATTTCAATACTAAAATTATTATTGAAATATATTTCGTAATGTCGATCTTTTTAAACTACAACATGAAACATATGAAATGTTAAAGAACAACGTTGAACATTGTATAATAAATAAAAATACTTAGTTGTATTAGTTTTTTATTTGCGATCAAACCTTTTTCGATTGCAAATTTTGTTAAATTATACTCGAATTTCTAATGTTTAACATTGATCCTCTTTCTACCCAAATAAAAAGTATATCACCGCACTATTTTATTTCCCTCATGAAAAAAACAATGTTAAAATGGGTAGGAAACTAAATATAAAATCACTGTGCCGAAAACGTATAGCCCAATTAAATTAGACCGAAGCAAACTAAATTTCTAAATAATAGCTTTCAGCCTCAATAAATTCCACCTTCTCTCTCTTAACAAACAAAATTCAAATGTTCAACCACAAATAAATAAATAAAAAATTTACAAAAAGACGCACCAGAGACAGTATGTCTACCTTCTCTCAAGAGACCCTAACTTCATTACTACATGCTTCCAAATCCGGATCAAGTCCAGAATTTCCAATTTATTCTCGAGGTTAAAAATCCTAGAATTCGATTCCAATTATGGATTGTTTTGCTCAGAAACAATTCCGACGTTCCATGAGGGAATACCGTTCTGATTAGCATACGGAAACAAATAATAATTACAAAAGAAGATAAACCTTCTTCCAACTCGTTATATTATAATAATGCTTTCCTTTCTGGGAGAGTTTATTGTACTGGGAGTTTATAGTCTGGCCACTTTGATTACGGAAGGGATTTTCTTCTCCAAAGGTCTCTGGAGATTCTGCAGCGTCTTTTTGGTTATTTGCTAAGAGAGCGCGTTATAAGCTGGGTTAATCCTATGTGGGCTTAGTAGAAGCCAAGGTGGATAATGGTATTAAACTTGAAACTTCACATTGGAAATTTAAAATTTAAATAATACCCTGGAAATGCTGTGTCTTATTAAATTGAGATATTTTGCGTAATGGAGAATTATAATGTAGTGTTTTGTACAATGTGTAGTGGAAAGAGTTATGTGGAGTTTGTGCATGGATTCGTCTCAGTCAACTGCTAAGTTAGCGAATGAATGAAACGCGCACTGTGATTAGTTCATGGAATGTCAAAATTCGAAGGTGTGCTTGAAGGTGTATTATGATTTGTCTCAAGCATATACTAAGTAGTGCCTAACTATGAACCCCAACCAGAATAATGCCTTGTATAAAATACATGGAAATAGTCCTTATTAAAAGTTGGGACATACAATACACCATCTCGAGTATTGCCATATTTCCATATCTAAAGGTTAACCTATATTTCTACCCTTTTCTCCCACTGCTGGTAAATACAAACTCATGAATATTAACTAAGTAGAACTCGGGTACTTTATTCTCCCCTACTTTTGAGATACAAGTACTTCACCCTTGCACAATTAGGCTTCCCAAGGGTTCATTCTCAAAGGCCATTTTTTTTTTAAATAAAAAGTTATTTACCCATGCAGCAACGAGCTTGAAGCTCGCATCCTGAAGTCGCATTTTACTGTATTGAGCTGTGGCACTTTCAACTTATACGTTACATAAACAAGGTCAGCTGTCAAATACTAAAAAAATATTGCAGAATAGCATAACTCCACTCAGAAAGGATTTTAAGGGAATTAAATTTTAATACACTTCTGCGGGGTAAAGGAGAGAGGCAGAAATCTAGTATCTCCCGACTTCTCACTTATAATTCAGGGTAGATTTCAATTTGAAATTGTTAGTATTATTTGTCTAAAATACGGTCCGTAGTTTAAGAAGTAATATCGGTAAAATTTATTTAATTAGTAAAGTTCATTACCATATTAACAGGCAATAAATTACAGGTTAATCAACAACTTTTGTCCTTCTTGATTTACATAAAACTAGAGGTGAAGATAACTATCAGTAAAAGTCTTATTCAAATTAGTTGCACAAAAGTACTTAATACTTGCTGTTCACATGAAGCAACTAGCTGGAAAATAAATGTTGTGTTTCCGTTGTAGAGTCATTTCATAAGTTGCGGCTACATCAAAATGTAATAAGTCAAGTCACAAGCAGTCCAGACACTAACCATCAAAACATTTAGGATAAAATGGAACTATATAAATAAGAAGAATTTTCAGGAGGCGAAAACATATTTGCATAAGGCTTCCAACGGCAAAGAATTTGAAGAAGCGGTTATTATTTTTTAGAAAGAACAAGAGCAAAGCAAAATAACTCTAAAAAGGATTTTTGGGAACTCATTGGATTGTGCATAATATTTTTAGGATAAATGTTAACTAAAAAATAAAGCCAAATAAAGAAACAGACCATAGGAGAACATGCTGTGTGGTATTTTTCCTCACATTCTAAAATAATTCAGTTCACTTTCAAAACTCAGATAGATTATAGGTAAATGAAAGAAAATCACGCATGGGAGTTTTCATAAGCACCAATTGTTTCAGAGAGTTATCTCTGATTAAAAGCAACTTATTCTATAATGGTGTATAGTAGAGGGGTTGTGTTTTTTTTTTCTCTATACCATAGACAACTCAATTGAGCTTAGAGATGATCTTTGTTATATATCTGATATTTTAAAATACATTATTTGTGGCGCACGTTACGATTGCTTTAAAAATAAGATACTTAACTGTAATAAAAAAAAATGATTTGAGAGTGAGACACATATTTGTAAGTTTTAATATTGTTATAAAAAAAATACTAAAATAGAGTTTTATAAATAATAAAAATCTACAGCATATGATTAATCTTTAAAATATTTATCATTTTAGATGAGAAAATTGTCGTTTGTATCAGTCAAAAGTTCGAATATGTTTAAGGAACTTAAATGGGAATTTTAAATGTATCTCGTAAATTTTTGGAAAGCAAACATTTCTTATAAACATGTCAAACATAAATTAAAAATATCTTCGTGTAGTAAATTACACTAAACAGAGGACTAAAGTTAATAAAAAAAATTCAAAGGACTCTTTTAAATAAAAGAAAAAAGTGCGTTTTGTGACGTGTAGACGATCAATGCAAACAGTAAGCTATTATACACAAAAGTATCTCTAAAAACACCAATTCAATATCAATATGGCAGGGGTAAATATTAATTTATTATAATAAAACTTAATATGTTGTCAAAATTGGCCGGAAGGAAAAATTTCTGGTGTGTGCAGTCGAATCGGAAGAAATATAAATTTTTTAAAAATTAAAAAAAAATTTCATCTTTTTTACAACTTAAGGCTCGTTGTTTCACGGGTTAATATTAATTTAACGGAATGAAATTAGGCACACTGCCAAAATAGGTCAAAAGAGGGGGAGTTGAGGGAAAAAATCAGTGGATGTGAGTTAAAGTCGGATGAAATTTCATTTTTGCCCCCATGTTATACCACTCTAACCCATGCCTTATCGTGTATTTCTTCCCCTCAAACAACACTCTGGAATAACACTCAAAAGACACACCCTCGTGTAAGAACTTGATGCATTTCTTTTGGAAACAAGAAAAGCGTTTGAAATTGTCACGCCACACAGTGGAGCAGAATGACGAAATAGTTGACCAAAAGTGAAAATATATATATATATATATTTTATTTATTTTTTTAATTTTCCTATTCAAACCACACATGGTTTTTTAACAAGTATCTTGAGCATCTGGTTCCACCCTTTTCAGTTGTGCTTTATGAGTTTATCTGGGCAGTTGTTAGGGGTGAATGTTAGAACTTACAGAAACATTTTCTTCAAAGCGACTGCTTTTTTCAGACCCATCTTCAACTTTTATTTTTATCGAAGAAGTAAAACTTTGCTATGGAGCCTATACCAAGTGGTTTGTAGAACGTAACATAATTTTTCTTAATTTTTGGGTTAATCTTAATATTTTTTATTTATTTTTGAAAAAACATCTTAAATATTTACTGAATTTTTTTTATGACCTTATAGATATATTAGTAAAAAAGTTTGATAAGATCAGCTTGGGTCTTCCAACTTTTTACATAGCTTGAAAGAACATTTAATTATGTATTAGAAGCTGTTTATACATTTTGCCGATTTAACTGTAAATCCATTCCAAATAAAACACAAATAACTTCATTTATAAATAACTACATTAGGGATATAATCTAAATGACTTGTTAGGCGCGTTGTAAATAAATTTAATGAACATACTAAAAATATTTTTTAAGTCCATAGTTATTGAAATATGTAAATTTGAACTCGAATTTATTAATATTTATTCAAGCAATAATTCCAGTTCAATTTATTGTAAAAAAATAAATTAAGATTTTACATTTGAATAGTTGCTAGAACCGCGTATAAATCTATAAAAATATGTTGTTTTTAACAAAGTTTCAAACATCAAATACTTAATAGTTAAGAAATGTATTTTTTACAAAATTCTAAAATCCAATAGACTTATAAAGTATTTTCTTGTTAAAGGGTTCAGAAGAAAACTATAAATTTATAAGAAGAAGGTAGTTGTTTGAAATATTTTCCAACATCCCAGCTTCTATGCACTTTAAAGCTAGATTAAAAAACCTGGAACTTAAAATCAAAAAAAAAAAAAAAATTACGAACTGTTCGGATCAATGTTTATTTCGAATCCATGATATTTTGATTATAATTTTAAAACCCTATAAGAAAAAATTGGAAAGCCAGCAATAGAACAGGAAATGCTTTTCAAAATAAAAATAAAGAATGACTAAATGAAGGTGTTTACTTTCCATTATATTTAAACAAAAAATTTGTTCATACCATTTTCAGATTTTTGGAAAGAAGTAAAAGATCAAAACGTGTAATAATACAGAATTTATACGTACAGAAGCAATGCTAAAAGTATTGACCTATGCTGCACAAATGACTCTCAGGGCTGGTTTAAAGATAGATGCGTCCAAAGTATTTAGGACATATTGTTTGGAAATGGCAAAATTGTACGTAGAACTCTATCCATAGTACAATATGCCATCAACAGTACATAAAATAACAATTCATGGACCGGAAATAGTACAAAATGCGCTGATGTTCATTAGAATGCTTGTAGAAGAATCTCATGAAGCTCTTAATAAAGACATTTAAAAATATCGCGAAGCATTTTCAGGAAAGTTTTGAGTGAGAAATCTGCAAGATGTCGTCTATCGACTTTTGCAGGCATCTGATTCTGTTATCTCTAGTTTAACCCACTGACTGTCGTGCACGTATATATACGACATTTGATCCCCAGTTTATCCAGCAATACACAACATTTTTAAATTTATAAACAAAATATTAAATAAAATATTTTTTAAATATTTTTATTAGGATGATAGTTTATAACCTATCTAAAGCAAAATAAATAAGAAATAGTTTTTAAAAAATTATGTATTTGAATTAGAAATATAATTTAAAAATTGTTGCAGGGAAAACAACTATAGAATTTCGCTCATTCCTATGACCGTCAGTGGGTTTTAAGGAAATTGCCAACAAAGAAGTTTAATTACATTTTCTAAATATGCTTTAAAACTTTTACGTTTCTCTCAAAAGGAATCCATAAATGAATTTGAATCTCATTCCGACACAAACTATCCTTCAGATGATTCATTTTCATTGTCAGATATTTAAACTATATTCAAATTATATTACAAAACTATTGTTTCATTATTCAGAACTTCAAATACCAATGCATTTTTATTCTCTTTTCGATGCATGTCAAACGCAATAAATTTCAACTACACCAGACAACTTAACTGTTTAATACATAACAATTTATTAATATATACTTCGATTTCTCGACACTCAACCTTCAACAAGTAACTCGCAACTTTAACTTAAGTTCAAAATACTGAAGCATTAGTGATAATCACTGAGCAATTTTCTGACACCTGTTTCTGCATCACACTCCTTTCCTACTAGAATCATGAATATTTGAGGATCGCGAATGCTTAAATTCTATTTTAACCGTGATTCTTATGCTAATGAGGAGGCAACTCGCCAACCCTAACTTCGCAACCATAACTTAGTTATATTATTAAAAGAGCTCAACTAATAACTTGATTATACATACACATCTTAAGGAACCTTAGCTGTTCAACCACGTGGCAAGTCTTGCTTGAGGATAATCGTAGTCACTTCAACTGTGTTTCGCTGAGTGGCTAAAGAAGCCACTATTCTCTAAAATTAAGGTTGTCAAAGTGTAAGCTGATGAGTAGATTTTTGAGAGATTTAATCGAGTCTAACAAAAGCACTCAAGAAGAAAAAAGTGGTATTGAACCTTGAGTGACGTAATGGGGTATTTAATTAACAAAATTGGATATTTCATACTGGATCAAGGAAAGTTTTATTTAGCATACTTTACTTCATAATTAATTTCGCTTAACTTTCGTTGTACTGGATTATATATTCATTTAATATGGTTTCCAATTAACGCGTCAATGTAACTACCAATAAAATATGAGTTGGAAAAACCAAACTAGGGGTGTGAAACATCGTCTAACTTTCAATTAGACTATAAAAGAAATGGCCAGTTTAGCAATATTTTTTATATAATTCTTACATAGGTCAAAAAAAGCCACAAACACAACCAAAATGGGGAATTTGGTGATTTTTTTTTTTTTTTCTTTTTCTTTTTTTCCCCTATATTGCCTACATTACCTTTTCTTGTAAGTGAAACCGAGGAGAAATAGTCATTGGTCGTTAATGGGTAATACTCCAGGGAAGGGAACTTTGCGTTAAAGACATTCGTTTTTCTACTTTTTACGCCTTATCGCATTTCTACGAGAATTTCGGAGGTGGGGCTGTTTAGAATACTTTAAAAGACATTACCACGTCGATTTTGATCAAAATCGTTAGAGCCGTTTTTTAGAAATTGCTGAAAAACATGATTTTTTCAATGTTAATTAGCTTGTGCGAATGCGCTATTTTGACAAAAACTTTAATGACAGGTCCCATGGCCAATATCCACCTGAACACAAAATTTGAACATCGTATGTCAATCCGTTCGATAGTTATACTAACCACAGACTCAAAACGACACAGGCGACATTGTTTCTAAACTATTTTTTTTTTAAAGTCAGTATATTCCAAAACGTGGAGAAACGCAAACAAATAAAATAAAAAAGTGGCCTAATCCAATACTTTCATTACCCTTTGTTAATGTAGTTCTAATTGAAAATAAAAATGGAAGGACGAACTAATGATATTAAACTTACTTTAAAGTGATGTGTTTCATTTATTAGTATATCTCAAAGGAAAAAATGCACAGGATATTGTAAAAATAACAAAACATTTGAAAAATTTATAATTAGCGAAGAATTTTTATTATGGTGATACGCGGATTTCATAGAGATTCTCAGGAAATTATCGGGTGCTTTTACTAAAAAAAAGAGAAAAATAGTACTTTCCTATAATAACAGATGGCGTTCCAAATATATGGGAGCAACTGCCTAATGATATTTAAGTACGATTCTGGGGAATGAAGAGTAAAATTGTGTCAGAAAATACAATCTGCTGGCAATTAAAAATTAGCATTTTGTTATGAGATGTAAACTCGATGTTTTTTAGCATTTCATGGAAAACTACATCGGCTTACTGTCAAGTGTTCGCTAAATATGAGTTCTACCAATTTTCTGTTAATTTTGATCAACCCTGTAAGTTGAACTTGTGTACAGCATCATAATTCCCTTTGGTATTTTTAATTTCACTTTGAATTCAACTGAGAGACATTTTGTTAGTTGGAACATTATCGCAACCATCAAAACAAAATTAATTAAGAATTTCCTCAAAAGTATTTCAGGTGAATTTGAAATAGTTAATAAAAAAGAAAAAGTTAACAAACCAACCGAAGCCTATACATTTCCAATCTTCCAATCTCTTCAATATCAGTTTTCCGCAAACATAATTAGAAGAACTTTAAAAGAAGAAATTAAAATAAGGTTATACATAGATTTCTGCAAAGAAATAAAAAAAAAATACTGGGAACAATGCAAAATAACGTTGGCCAAACTAATTTCACTGACGCAAAACATTAGCTATAAATTAAAGCAGTGACTGCACACGTGATTTTTAAAGAAAATTGAAATAAGAAATCTCATAAGTAAACATAATTGGACAGTCCATTTCTTTTGGGAATTAGCAGATAATCGGAAAGTCATTCGTTTAGTTGGAAATAGATCATGTTCTCTTAGAATGAACACGTCCTGCGTGCAAAATACCATTAATCTGAATTACGGAGGACAATTTTTTTTTCTTTCTTTTCTATCTAATGAGTTTTCTAAAGTACTCTTCTACGACTATTTAAAATAAATCCTTTATTTGCTGCAGAGAGCCATAAAGATTTGAGATTTTTTTTTTTTTTTTTTTTTTTTTTTTTACTCTTCTTTTTACTTAGAAAAAATAATCTGTGTAAATATGAAAACAACTCAATTGTTTAAAAATAATATTTATAATTTATATAATAAACGTACTTTTATCAATAGAAAAATCTATCTTAAAATAGCCCGTTTCTAAATTCAATAATTCTCCGCTTTTGAAATATTTATCTTTTTCTTTATAAAAGTATTTGAAAAAATGAATAAAAAAAACATGCTATTATCCAGGAAGTTCCATTAAAGAATGTATTAGAAATAAATTAAAATTTATATATTCTTGTTTGGTAGAACTTCAAAGAACTTTAATGTAATAAATAATTACCTTTATGGTAAAATGGTATGATGTGGCCTCTTACATAAGTATATTTTATAAAAACTTAATACTGTTATAAAATTTAAATGAGAAGAGAAAAAAATAATTACTTTCAATATGTAATATAAATAAAAGATTTTGTAGGTATTTAGAATAAAAATTCACTTCATTTTAGATCTATATATAAATGTTATTAGAAACAAATGTTTAGACGAAATTGTTACTTATATTTAGAAAGTGAATGAAAAAAACTCTACTAAAATATCTAAATATTTACTTAAAATTTAATAATTAATATTTTTTTAAATAAATGTTCTTTAAAAAAACAATTGAGAAACTCATTATTTTTCTAGACTGCTTTTTAATCACACTTAAATATTCACTCAAGCTATTATTTTATTATTGTTTTTTCATTCATTTTTTCTGTTTTAACCAAACATCCACAGGCTATGTTTTTACAAAATCCAACAAACCCCAATGAAAATGCTGTAAGTATTTCAAAGTAACTTCTTTGTTAACTTTAGTAGCAGTCATATTGATAAAAAATTTTGAACTTTAAAGAAATTTTGAAAACAAAGGAAATATAATGTAGAATTTCCCTAAAATATTAAAATTATATTTAATCAATTGGATTTTATACTACGATTGTTTAAATCTATAGTATTTTAAAAACGCATCAGTAAAATTACAAAAAATAGTTTTATGTTTATACAACTTCAGGAATGTTGATGCATTGTGATATATTTAATATCTATATCAAGCAAAAGCCTACCCGTGGCCTTTGTTGTTACATAAATACCACTTTTTATATATTACTTGATACGTTAAACATTGAACTGATTAACCCTCTGAGGGTCATGGGCGTATATATACGTCGTTTGATTCCCCGTTTTTCCAGCAATACACAACATTTTTAAATCTATATACATAAAAGTGAGTTGTCTGAACCTTATACGAATCCATATATTTGCACCTATAGGTACGAAATTTGGTACTTAGAAGCTGTAGTACATGGAGATTGTAGAGAACAACTTTTAAATTCGATTAAAAGTTGCTTTCATTACAATTTAATGACATGAAAAAAATCTTGGAATAGCAACGATATTTTTCTATTACATTATCCTTTTACCAGAATATCAAAAATCCTTCTTTTGATTGTTTTAGTTAGGTGTTTTTTTTTTTTTTTTTTTTTTTTTTTTTTTTTTTTTTTTAGTATAGTGTTTTTGTACTGTCGATTCAAGTTCCATATTATTTATTATAGATTTCAACACATTTTTTGTATTATACATGTTTTACTATTTACACATTTACACTAGACTATTTTACATTTTACACCAGAAGCGTAGTATTTCATTTGCGATTTTCTTTCTTTGGTCGCGATTATGAAGTTGGTAAGGGCCAGCATGAGGCTCTTTTTTTCTCTGTGTACTAAAAAAAATTTGAAGAATACAAAACTTTTTTGGTACAAATGTAGTATAAAACATTTTTTTTTTTTGGCGCGATTTTATTTGGTGCTTTTTCACAGATAAATGCTGTTTCTAGTAACAGTTTTTATTTTCAGCTTTTATTATTATTTATATTTTAACTTAAATTGGTACTGATCCGTTATCCGTGTATCATATAAAAATCACCAAATTGAAGACTTAAGCTATCCAAGCTAACAACTTTAAAATAATTTATAATTTCTATATTTTTAATTTGTGATACATTTAAGCGTCATTTAAACGGGTAAATATTTAAACTTGGCGGCAACTGATAACAGCCTAACGCAAAATATTAATATTAAGAGTCTCTTAATAAATATCAAGAGGACCCTTAATGTTTATATTTTAACTTAAATTTATTATTATTTATGTTTCAATTTTCATTTAGTTTCCTTGTTTTTGATTTTTGCAATTTTTCCGAAAGTTAAATGAAAGAAATCGCCAAATGCCCTGTACTACATCTGTTCTACTTTTTTTTAAATGTAAATGTCTATGTCTTTCAACGGGTCAGCAGCAGCGAGGGGCCACACTGCTAGTTTATAAATAAAATAAAATATTGTTTAAATATTTGTATAGAGTGATGATAATTTAAACCCATTTAAAATAAAATAAATAAAAAGTAATTACAAAAAATTATAAATTTGAATCAGAAATATAACATAAATATTATTGCAGGGAGAACGATTGTACAATTTCACCCATTCCCTGGACGCTCAAAGTTTTTTTTTTAAATATCATAATTTAAGTGTGTGAACTTTATAAAAGCGGTATCATTTTAATAAATTAAAAGGTTAAATTGATATAAATAGAAAAAGCAAATATTTCTATATCAAATTTAATGTGTATTAAATAATTTATTTTATCAGTTAAACAACAGAGCATCATATAATAACATTAGCTTAAGCGCAGAAAAAAGTGATAAAATGACAATTCTAGTAACACTTAAACAGCTATAAACATTTTAATACAGAATATACACTTGAAAAAAAAACTTAAAACGGTAGATTTTACGGATGTGATGTTACCTATAAAGGATCCCATTTTGCATGATATGGAGACATTTTTCAAGCGCACTTGCAGTTAATACAGCTCAGAAACTAATGGTAAGTATATAAATGCAGATATCATGTTGGATTTAATGTGTGATGGTCACAAACTGCAGGTGCAGACCTTCGGAATAAGCTAGAATCGTTCTTCGCGTAACGAGTTTTCGAAAGTCTTGATAAGACGCAGGCTTTCAACTTTAAGCTCAGGTTCGGATCAATGCGGTACTTTTTTCTCAGACTTGTTAGGCGAATGCGTCATAACTTTAAAATGTAAAGAAAAAATTGTCTTTGGTCCTAATGGTTTGGAAAAGGCAACTTTATATAATTGAGTCAAATATATGTGTTACTGTGAAAGACCGATATCTGACAAATGTCGACATTTTCCAGGGGAATGTCAGCATTCACATAGACGCTAAATATGCGTCTGAAATATTCCCTAAATTTCCTTATTTCTCACTTACAAATGTCGGCATTCACCATGCACTAACGATGAATGCTGAATAAAAATATTTTTGTTACTTTTTTAATTCTTACTTTATTATTAAAACATATTATAATACATGTCAAAATAAAAGAAAGCTTAAGTAATAGCACATGTACATAAACTGTTAAGCTTAAAAAGAACAGTGCATTCTAAATAAAAAAGCAAACAGCACCAGTAATAAACTTAGTTATGTGATTAACATTATATAATCTTATTTACTGCAATAACTTAACCTGCCAATGCTCCGTGACCTCAATCTTGGCAGAACAAAGGATTTTGTGTTTTTGCTCTCTCACTGTCTTCTCTGCATCTCTTTTCAACCTCCACCAAAGTAAATCTGTGCTTGTCGGCATACACCGCTGCTGGTCCCAATACATAAGAATATAAATAAATATTCGGTTTTTCACCTACGTATTTGGTATGTGTTGACATTCATCGGAGAATATTGATATTCTCCAATTTCAGTCTTTAAAGTTAACATATACACTATTCCACAATTGTCACTATGAAATTCAGTAGTCAACAGAAATATTTCAAATTAAAAATTAGAAAGTAAAATGAATATAAAAATGACCATAACTAAAAAAAATTGTAAATATAGTAAGAAAAATAGTAATATCTGCAACTGCTTTTTTAATAGAACAATAGTCATTTTTAATCAACAATAATCTTTTATTACTGTTGACATAACTAGAAAAAAATATCATACATTTTTTAGCAATACTTCGGCAAATATTGTGGATAAAAAGAAGGGGAAAAAACCTTAGATCTGTAGGCCAAGGTCACAATCCGTCATAAAAATAGCATGTCTTATTTTCATTGGAACAATATATCAGTTGAAGTTGAAAATATTACAATTATTCAAAGGTTTTATTACTTTTATCCTTGAAAAGTTGTTACGTACTTAAAATCAGCAACTCATTCACCCTGTGTTCATTTTAGAGCCTGCCGAGATCTCCGTGGACTCCGTGGAGGCCCTTGACTCCCGTACAGCCCTCCTCAGGTGGAGCCTGGAGTACAAGGGCAACCTCCCCATCAAGCGATACCATCTCCAGATGAAGAACTACAGCACGGCGGCTGACTGGCTGGACATGGATGACAAGATACCATCTAACGCAACTAGCTACACAGTACGGTATTTAGCACCTGCTGTTACCTACGGATTCCAGCTAGCCGCTGTAAACGAGGCAGGACACAGTAACTGGGAGGCGAAGAACCTTACCATGCCGGCGGATGGTGAGTGTATTATTGGTATCAATAGAAGCTGAAACGTGCAGACCCCTCTGTTGCCGAAAAATCGTTGACAGATTTCAAAATCATAAAATTGATAGTTGAATATGTGTTTTGTTGAAAAATATATAAAATGGTGCAGTACTTTTTTTAAAAACAATAAAATGATTAAATTTCTAGCATAGATGGCGCTGATTAGTTTGCCTGTCAGTCTGAATCCTCTTTTTCAGTTATGGTAGCTAAAAGTCAGCTAAAAGTGAAACTTTGAAGTAATTTTCTAAAAAAAAATTCTATGTCCATGACAAGCACTTTATTTTAAACAGAACACGCTCGTAAAAATATTTAAATGGATCTTGTGCTTTTGGAATGTCCAGTTTTTCCGCATAACGTTGAAATATTGGACAGCATAAGGTAAGCAGTGGTTAAATTCATGCTTCACTAAAAAATGCTAATTCCTGATTCAACCTAAATTTACTAATAGCCCAAATACAGAGTCTTCTTCTACAATGGTTCTCACATTAAAAATAGCATGATCACACATATCCTGTTTGTAATGTTTTCTACATTAAGAGTGGCGTATAAATTGCAAGTGGGCCAGGTTAACCCTATGGCGAATGTTTTTTGATCTGCCCAAGAACTAGAGAAAAAATCGATGACAGTACCATCTCCGATTTTAACATCCATAAGTATCTTAGCGCCCCCCCCCCCCCCTCCTCAATCCACAAGCCATTTTTTACCTTATATTTGCTCAAAAATTCAAACAGCATGCTTTGGATATGCGAAAGAAAATAAATTTGATTACTTTTTTTATCTTCTTTTCAAATTAAGTAAAAGATGAATGACAAAAATGCGATGAGGTTGAAAATGTCTTTTCCTTTATTTTCCTATCTTCTTCCAAAGAAGTTTCCAGTATTTACATTCACTCTTTAAATCCTTCTTTGAGAAAATATCTCGAGGTTTATGCTTCTTTTTAATATTTACTCTGGACTTAAATCGTCGATGCTCGACTCAATCCATCCAAAAAAGGGAAGTATTTTTGTTTTCAAAGAACGTTAAATATAATAATCCCTATACATTTTTATTTAAATATTGAAAGAAAAAATAATTGATAAAAATTATGAGGAAAGATGACAATTGTATAGTTTATGAAGAAGAAAAGGTCTGCATATTTATCTTACCTAAACATTAGTTAGATGCATGTTTGGTAGATACTACATTCAATTTAATAATCCTTCATATATGTTTCATGAAAGGATCTCTAAAAATGTTGACTTAGTAAATAAAATGTCTTATAATTACGTTGACATTACATAGAATTCAAGAAAAAATACTAAATTAAACTCGGAATGAAAATGTAGTTGGTTATTTTAAAATTCCCATAAGTTAAGTAACATATTTTGGCCAAAATTTAGTTTTCTTCAAAACTTAATACCATAAAGGTATACTTTATGACTATTAATAGATTTTCTTGATTTCTGAAATAAATGCTATTGGTTCATTTACAGGTAGCCAATCAAGTTTAAAAACACAAATGAACTCATGGTTTTAGAATATCAATTAAAATGTATAATATAAATATGACGGACAAAATGGTTACGTAATTTGGTAATTGAATAATCCTTCGTTTGACGAATGAACTATGTTTTTGGAATAGATTTTATCTTCTATCGACCCAACAATTTTTAAACTATATGAAAAAGAACCAGCGGAAAACTCTAGACAGCTATCAAGTAGAAATACAAGACATATAGGAAAAAATATAAGTAGTGTAGCGTATATTTTCACTACAATAGTAGATGCAATTTTTTTTTTTTTTTTTTTTTTTTTTGTTGCTCCATATTAAATTTATCACGCTATTTACTAAAAATACTTGTCGAAATAATTCGTAACACTCAAACAGACGTATCACTAAACTGAATTTGAACAATTAAAATATGTTTTATCTAATTATTTCTTATCTCCCATGAAATGCTGAAAAATATATACAAGATTTTATGTGACTTAATGGGGAACTATCATATTTATTCCCAGTTACTTTTTGAAAATAAACAAGTGGACAAATGACTCAAGCCAAAAAGAATAATCCGACTAATTTCTACTGACATATAATGACAAATAAACATCCTCGTACTCAAGAAACAACTTGTCTTTGAAATAATTCCCTCTTTCTAAAGCAACACAAATCTCTGACTAGTGTCCATTCCTTTTTGGAGGAAAAAAATCAAAAACTGCAATGTTAACCGATTCCAAAACAACAGCAGCCATGAGATTACAGCTGCTGCCACCCGTGGCAGAGAAATAAGCGACCTCGACCGCAGATATCAGTGTGTGGCCCAAACGTCCTTAATTCTGACAATGTGGGTGTGTCGGCCATCGATCCCCAGGTGGAAACATGACAAAGGCGGGACCCTGGGCCATAAAGGGACCATCCGTTTCCATCCGGGCCACCGATGTTAACCCAGAGTCCCGAATTCTTTCAATGTCCTCTGTCTTTCGCTGACTTTAAGAAGGTCACTGTATTTTGAGATGAGATTTTTAAGTATCTCTTCTGGCAAAAGGTTTGCTTTGGGATTTTTTCCTTTTCCCTTTCTTTTTGATTATGAAGGAATAATGAAAGTAAGAATGGTTTTGTAAGAGTAGAAAAAAAAATATCAATTACCTATCGGTGAAGAATTATAATTGCAGTAAAAAAATATTAAAACGATTATGTTACTTGTGGTATTAAGAGTTGAAATGATGATGACATCTAAATCTTTTGTAAAAACAGATCAATTGTCTTCAAGTTATTGTTGATTAAAGAACACATCTTGTATTAATATAATCGAATTATTGATACAATTTTAGGTTTTATACTACTTTGAACTGCACAGTAAAAACTGTAGAACTTTGCATTTAACGTTTAAGCGTATATGATGTTTTAATACCCAATGTTAAATAAAACAATTTCATGTCCCCTAGGTATCGATAAAACAAGAAAAACATCAATAAAAAAGTAGTATAATACGTAAACTTGTTTTACTTTCAATTACTCATATGTGTTAATGAAAGTATAGTATTCGGTCAAAAAAAAAAAAAAAAAAATGCTTTTTTTTTTTCCCCCCACGCTTTGGAACATCCTGATTTCAAAAAAAAGATCACGAAAAAATTATGTCTGTCTGTGTGTACGTAGTCAGCATAACTCCCGAACAAATTGACCTACGATGTTCAAATTTGGTGAGCAGGTTGGTGATGGCCCAAGGACCTACCATTAAGGTTTACGTCAAAATCGCGCATGCGCATAATGTAGCACCATTGAAAAATTCATGTTTTTCAGTAATTACTAAAAAACGGCTCTTACGATTTTGTTCAAAATCCCTGTGACAATGCCTCTTAAGATATTTTAAAATCCCCACCTCAAAATTCCCGTAAAAATGCTTTAATGACGCAAAAAGTTAAAAAACACGAATGCCTTCAACACATAGTTCTCTTTCCTTGAGTTCGTTCTCTTTCCATTCCTCATCAACGATCGCTTTTTCTTCTCCCTCAGTTTCACTTAAAATAAAGAATAATATAAGGATTGTCTAAAAGTATATCGCCAAAATCACCACTTTAAAGTGTTTTTTTTTTTTTTTTTTTTTTTTTTTTGACCCTTACAAGAATTATCGCATTATCGAAAGAAATATCACCAAATTGACCATTTTTTCTCAATGAATGATAAAAATATAAAAACAGTAAAAGGCAGAAATCCACGTTAGTATTATGTAATTGAATGTTGTGCCATGTTGCAAATCCTAGTTTTGGATAATTTTAACTTTTAAATTGTGGTGGTCACTATGGTTAATAAACGTATAAGTTGTGCGTAAAATGAGGTGGTTATACGACGAAAGTTTTCAAACAATTTAATGAACGATTCCCGCATTTTTTTTTTTTTTTTTTTTTTTTTTTTTTTAATTTTAAATGTTTTGAAAAAATCATAAACATAAAAATGTCTGCTCAGTGAGCTTTTTCTTTTTTTTAATTTGCGATCAAAATTACCTTGTTAGAGATTGGCTAGAAAACGACTCATTTCGTTGGCATTGAACGTAAAGGGATCTCAAACATCTTGACTTGAAATGCAGCAGCGGAAACCAGATTTGCAAGTTTTTCGCAAATCACGCCAACCTGTACGGAATGTGGCAATGGTCTACTAACGCCAATTTTTTTAACGATAACTATTTGGCAGAAACCTCACGATAACCATAGAAACGGCACGGGCTCTTTAAGTCACGAATTTTGTTGACTGTTTTGATCGGAATGGTTTTGGCTCGGTTTGGGGCATTTTCTTTTCCTAATATTTAAATAACTAATTTTTTTAAGAACTTTTGTTTAAATATTTGGAATCGGAAAGAAATTCTTCATAAATATGTACTAATTTCATTCGTTTTTAAAAAATGCGGGAATTGTCCATTATCGATTATCAGCTCATAAATATACGGGCTACTGACAATAAAAAAAATAAACTAATTTCCCCCGTGGTAGTTCTCCAGAAAATGACCTAAATGTTTGAATATATGAAATATATATGATTTTTTCTTTATGAATCAGGTGAAAGCATTTCTACTTTAGTTTATATGTTTTGTGAAAAAGCTTTTACAGCTGTATTTTAAGATATCAAGAGCTAAGAAATATGCTTGGTCTGTATGTATCGGCAACCCAAAATGTAAATGAATATTTCAATAATTTAAGTGAATAATATTGACTTAAAAAATGCATTTGCTAAAAACTTCCTAAAAATTTTATTTATTTTTTTAATTAATTTACAAATTATTGCTTGTTTTAATGCAATTCTACTTATTTAAAAATGTATCTTACAACTATAGCACACAAAAAAAACTCCATTTGAAAGTTTTTCACTTTGAGGTAATTCTAATTAATGTATTTTGAATAAAAATTCCACTTTAAATCGACGATCTTTAATGATAATGTGGTCCGAATAAAAGCTGAATGCTTCACATGAAAGCTATACTTCCCCTCACTTCTCTCGAATCCATTTCCTTTTCCCTCTAAAGTCATTTAAAAAAAAAAATTAAAGCCCTTATGCGGTCTCGGAACCTTTTCAGAGTCTTGAAAAGTATATCTTTTTTTTTATTTGCCAAAATGAGTGCAATCTACTTAATATTTAGGAAATGCATCCACGACTGGGGAAAAAAAAAGAGTTTAAAATTCAAATATGACAAGCAATAAGTAAAATAGCGTTATACTTCAAATAAATTAGTTTTATTTCCCCTGTGGACGATAGAAACTTCAAGATAGAATTTTCTAAATCTAATTCTTTTGAAGGGTCGTCAGCCACTGATATGGATTTATTGCGTTACACACAAAATACTCAAAAGCAGGACATATCCAACTATCACCTTTAAAGAAGAAAAATCTCCTCAAAGAATTTTTTTTTTAGAATTTTTTCTTTTAAGTTCAGAAAAGCCTTCTTTATTAAATTTTCTACTTGCCCATATATTGTCGGCTATTTTTTCACTTCTGACAGTTTTTTTTTTTTTTTTTTTTTTTTTCTATTTAATCTTTCCCTTCACTGGGAATTTTTGTAGAAAGCTCAGTTAAGTTCCTGAAATTGTTTTTTGTTTTTATTTATGGGCCTTTATATTATGAATTTAAAAAAATTTGGTGAAGCCTAATGCTCAAGTATTTATATTCATAGAGCCTGGAATTTTATTTTTTTACATTCAAGCATTTACAACTCTCTTACTTAAAAAACGAGGGAAAATCCGATAATGCAATTTTGAATACGATCATAATTTTTTGTATAATGATAAAACTTCAAAACTATTTCAGACATATCGCTGAATCTCAATTCATATTTTTAGGCTCGACCCTTTAAATAACTTAAAATTAGCTTGAAATAATTTTTTGAGTTATAATTCGTACTGCAATATTCCATAATATTCCTTTCCATATTCAAATATTCCAAATACCCGGCTGTGAATTTAAAATATTTTATGAAGCCTATTCACTCCTTTAAAAATGTCATTATGTTTGTACTTAACAGGAAAACTTAATAATAATTTATTATCTTGTCGGGTTCAAAAAAAGTTTTTAAAAAAATTCTAGTTACTGACACACATTAAAAACCTATAAACTTGGATTTATCAATTAAAATGTTACACATCTTCCAAGATACAGGCTCTCAAATAAAAAAAAATATAAAAGAATAAAAACTATCACAAATAACTTAAAAAATAAAGCAGAATCTCAAATATGAAACTCATACATTCACTTAAGGAAAGCTTCTTCTCTATCAAAAATACTTGTAAGCTTAAAATACTAGCATAAACCTAAAAAGTGCGTGATCAGTCTTGGCCTCTTTAGACAGCTTATATAATCTCTTAAAGTATTGCTAGCATAAAATAATATATACTTATTTATATATCATGTATTTCTTTTCTATAACATAGTTTCATTTAGAAGAAAATGCCAAAACTTTTTTAATATAAATAGATAAATATTAAATATGTATGTAATTATGTGTAGGAATATGGAAAAATATAATTAATACAATAATGTTAATAAAATAACAATGCATGTTGCTCGTTTACGCTAAATTGAGTATCTGAACTCAACGTCACAGCTCATATCAATAATGAAAAATTTATGAGGTTTAGATGAACAAAAAAATTTAATTTATTCATTATCTCAAAGGACACATGTTTGATGCTTAACAAGCCTTATTTTTCAGTTCTCTGAATTAGGTTTTTTTTTTTTTTTTTTTTTTTTTTTTTTTTTGTGAAGCTCTCACAATCATCGCCTCCGGGAACGTTGTGTGACGTAAGGAATACGTTTACCTCCATAAATGGTACGTTTCTTTAATAAGTGAAAATAATGAAGTAATATCAATTCAACGACAACACTCTTTTCTCTTTCTCTGAATCTACTTCGCCGACCAAACGGTATAGTGGTTAGCGTGCTAGCTTCTAAACCGCGAGGTTGCGGGTTCGAGTCCCGTGTTTGGCATGGGTGTTTGTAAATGTATGTTGGCTTGTCTAATGACGAATGTTTCGGCGCATTATAGCCCTCGTGTTGCTGACGGCGCCAGATAATCTGAAAACAACCAACCAACCAACCAATCTGAATCTACTTCCGACTCAGATTTACTTTACGATCCCCCTTGGCGACTTTTTGAAAGTTGGCGATTCGGCGCCGAATGTGGCAACCCGTCACCAAGGTCTTCCGATAACCCAAGTGACCGTTTGGATTTGGCAATGCAGCATTTTTGACCCCATTTTGGATTTGGCGATACAGCCTTTTGACGTCATTTTCAATTTGGCGTTTTTTTTTTTAAAGTCGCCAAAGGGGATCGTACAGTAAATCTTAACCCTAATTCTACTTAGGTGATATTTTAAAATACTTATTTTGCGATTATATACAACATTTCTTGAGATATCTTTCTTAGGTATGCGTTTTTAATTTTTAAGGCTTCTAGTAATTTTAACCTTGGAATCAAAGCTACAACAATAGTAAACTTATTTAAAAATCTTTCTTTAATTCTAAAAATAAGTATTTTGTAGAAATATTTGGCAATGTGTCATCCTTGTAAATGAAAAGGGTGAAAGAATTTATTTTTATTGTTGAAAAGGTTTTTTGTACATTTTCAAAAAATGTTACCAAGACAGCAAAAATTTCGCACCCTTTTCCATCATATAACATTTAATCGGATTTTCGAATGTAAGGTAAAAGTATACATCGTGAACTTGGATTTATCATTTGAAAATAAATTCAAATAAATGTTACTCGCAATCAAATTGTACAAGGTTTTTTTATTGAATGAAGAAGAATTTAAAAAAATTAACATGAGGCTTTCCATTAACAAATCATTCAATAGTAATTTTTCCTATTTTGAAAGATATTTCAAAGGTTTTAAACTCTTTTATGGAACTATTTATGATATTTAAATAAATTTATGATTTGAAAGATTAATTTATGATAAACTATTACCAAAAAAATTTAAGAAAATGAACTACCGTCATAATGCGTGACTCTCTGCCACTTTTTGATATTTTTATGCAATATATACGTTAATATGTGATGTGTTTGATTGACACCGAATACAACTTAAATGTATATCTCAGATTCAAGATTGGCAGTTAAATTTTCCATTTTTTTTTATACAATCCAAATTCTTACCCCCAATCACAAGTCAAAGTTAAGTTGCGAACATCCCCTACAGTTACATTGGAAGAACTCATCACGCCAAACTTTTAAACATTTCCGGTTGAAATATATATACGGTCAATTGTATATGTTACAGTGAAATCCCGGAATCAGTCAAACCCCGAATTAACTATAGAAAACACGCTCAAGCTAACGCTCTAGTTAAAATGCTTTTTAACTTATTGATTTAATTTTAAACGCGTTCTAATTAAACGCTCAAATTAATACTCGTTTTTATTTATTTATTTATTTATTTATTTATTTATTTATTTATTTATTTATTTATTTATTTATTTATTTATTTATTTATTTATTTATTTATTTATTTATTTATTTATTTATTTATTTATTTATTTATTTATTTATTTATTTATTTATTTATTTATTTATTTATTTATTTATTTATTTATTTATTTACTTACTTGCTTGTTTACTTACTTTTTTGTTTGTTTGTTTGTTTGTTTGTTTGTTTGTTTCAATTAATACCCGCATTAACTGTGAACGCTCTATAGAATGCATTTTGACCCGTTCTAACGTGTGTGTTTGTTTGTTTGTTTTTGGTGTAGCTAGAACCGGTTAAATCTTGATTTAGTCAGAGAACGAGTTAACCTCATAGTGTTTAATAAAAGCTTGTTTTACTAATAGTATCCCGTCAAATCGAGTTTCAACTAAAATCAATTAATTAAAAAAAATTTGCCTCTCTCCATTTTGAATGTGTTTGAACTAAAATGCCTCCATCAAAATAGACTTTAACTGGTCTTAACTAGAGTGCTCATAAAAACACGTTTTCCCTAGTTAATTCTGGTTTGTTTGTAAGCTCAACTACCTATTTTTGTGCACAATAACTGCTAATCAGGCGGGACCTACAGCCTAACGTGGATTCCGAACCAAAAGGAACATCCATACCTAACCCAGGATACGCATCCGACCCCTTGGGCATGCGGGGCCAGAGCTCTATCCCCCCTGCCGTCAGATTGGCAGTTAATTCTGGTTTTCACTAATTTCAAATTTTCACTGTAACGTATATGAGTTTTAAATGGTATTCCATTCGTTATTCCTGGCACTTTGGTTTGGAAGTACCAATTAGATTGTTACATAGGAACTCCCCTCTATGAAACCATTTATTTGGTTTATAATACGTTACTTTAGTGTTGGTAGTTTTTGGATGAGAATTTTAGCCTCATATTGACCAACATAACCTTAAACTTAAAATATGCATTATTTCAATAACATGAAAATACAAAGTAAATTAAAACAAACTATTCGATATCATTATATAAAACAGGAATACTACAAAAATTGATTCTTTAAAACCACATAACATCTAAGAGTTTTACTTGAAGAAAATCCTCTTTCCAAAAACAGAAATAAAGCTTAAAGCTAGAATTTCAAACGCCCACGTCGAATGTGTAGTCTCTTTTTAATCTCAAAGAAATAAACTTTACCGTTCTTTCTCATCCCAATATTTAAATAAGAAGGATACATGAATTATTAAGTATTTCCGAAATAATTTCAAAAAATTGATTCCCAAATAATATTTGAAAATCATACTAGCTCGAATGAAAATAAGATATTTTTATCACGTGCAAACAATCATAAATTTATTTTGAATTAAAGATATATTAATTACGTATGCTCAATGCAACTGAATAGTTCTTTATAGTAAACTTCGTTCATGAATTTTAGAATGTAAATACAATTTTTTCAATGTAAAAGTACAATTAATTTTGACATGGAATTAAGAATCGAAAAAGAAATTTGAAATGTCACTAAAATGACTTATTTTGCCCTTACAAGTTATAGAACATTAAAATAGAATAAGACAAAGAAGTTATTCACAAGATTATGACAAAAAGAAATAGAGTACCTTGAAAGCGTAAGGAATTAATTGAATTCTTAAGATAACAGAATTATGAGGCTAAGTAAATATACTCGATATTTTAGAAACAAGAAGGCAACTTGATATTGTAACTAACTTACAAATTAAGATTAGTGGAATGAGAAATTACGAGCATTTTTATATTTTTCTTCTCAAATATTCTTAAAGGTTGTTAAATTTTGAGAAGAAATATTTTAAAAGGAAAAAACTGCAAAATTATTAAAAATAAAAATTATAAAAAAAAAAAAATTAAAAAAAAAAATTATAAATTTGCTTAAATGATGTGTGCAAAAATTATTATCGAAATGTTCTGCAATGTAATGACGGCAACGTATATTAAAGTAAATACTTTTAAACTAATTTCTAATTTTATCTCAATTTTAAATATCAAAGTAATTTTAGATGGAAAATTGCGATTATCCTACCCCAATAAATGTGTATAAAGAGCATTTTAAAACGTTTAGTGTATTCATATTTTTTAATTTTATTATTTATTTCAAAATATGCAATAGACAGCAACAGTCGAGTCATATTTGTACAAAGAAATGAAACTGCTTCAATGATCAGTACAGTATGTTGCAAAAAACGTTAAAAAAAAAAAATATCTGTCATTTTTAGCTTCAAAAATAATAATAATAATCAGAGCAAAAACTCAAATTCAAGGCGACTGTTTTATTTAACATTTTCTGTCTCAGGATCTGAGAAAACAGTTATCAGAATTCTTAAATCTTGCATCTCTCCACATATCTATTTTTTAAGACGATAATCGACCCTCTTTCTGGTTGAAACTCTGTTAGAGATGTTGACCACTACGAATTCAAACGTCGATGTCCATGGTTTACCTGCGTTACGAGAAGCTCCACTTCTGTTGGCAGAATTAAAAAAAGTTTCTGTATCTTAGGCAACTCCATCCTGGCAACTCCATCCTCCTATATATATATATATATATATATATATATATATATATATATATATATATATATATATATATATATATATATATATATATATATATATATATATATATATATATATATATATATATATATATATATATATATATATATATATATATATATATATATATATATATATATATATATATATATATATATATATATATTATTTATTTTTTTAATAAACATGTAAAAAAAAAACATCACGAAAAATATTAGTTTGCCCATCGTTCTTTCTTAGAATAAGATATTTCAATTTTAAAGCTGTACATCAACATTTCATAACTTCCAACTTTTTTTCTCCAGGTTTGGGCAAAATTGACCAAGATCCGTAACAACGGCCATTGCACAACGGTACGCATCTGGATTGGACAATGTCAAGAGATATTGGCTAGCATTTTTCCGCTACTGGAGAAAATCGATAAAAAAAGAAGGAAAAAAAATACAAATATAATTGCTTTCGGTTAATTCCACCAAGTATTAGCTGCTGAAAGGATAGATCAAACATAAACAATTTTAGCTCGTTTAAGTTATTTGAATAGATAATTTTTAGTGCTATGTGTGGAGTTAAAGGTCATGAACTTCTCCTTTTGATTCTGGGAACTAGACGACAAGAAAAAAAATAGTTTCTTTTATAAAACTGGTTATAAAAAGATATTTTTTCTTCTGACTTGACGACGTGTATATTCAAATATTTGTATAATTCAGAAGAAGCTTTTAAAATTTTGTTCGTTTTACTTCAGGGAACGTGAGAAAAAGAGATACTTTTTCCTGCTGTTTCTTTCTTTTGCGTTCCACTTTTCCACATGTCCACTTTTCACTCGGTCCACCTAACTTAAAAGAAACGATTTACAGTTTATCGAAATGAAAGAATTACAATTCAATTCGATCCAAAAAGTAAAATAATAGTAAATTCCCATCCTACGTATGTCTTAAGATAACTTTATATATTTTTTTAAAAAAAACATTCTCAAGTCCTCAATGCTTCTCAAATTACAGTCTAACCCCGTTAACACGAAATCTCGTTTAACTCGAAGTAAAAGCAGTTCTCTGTACGATGAAGCTTAAACTTAAAAAACTTGACATTATTTACTTAACACGAAATCTCACGCAATAGAATCCCGTTTAAGGTGGAAAAAACTTGCTCTTTAAACCACTTTTTTTTTTTTTTTTAGAGGGAAAACTTTGCAGAGTTTCCTATTACAGCAGGGATAATGCCTCATTTGTTTTAAATAATTTTGAAGAGGTAAAAGCATTTTTAAAAAAAAATGCTCTACTAAATATTTAAATCAATAATCAATAACAGAGTTCTTAATATGTCAAATAAATAATAGGTTAATGGTAAATACATTGACTTTTATTTTGTTCCTAATCCTGACTTTTCCTGACTTTCCTAATCCTGTTCCTTTCCTGACTTTTATTTTGTTCCTAAAATATCTTGTTAAACTATTAAACTAAATATAAGCTTTGCAATGTAAATGTTCGAAAAAAAAAAACAGTATTAAATACATATACAGCTATTTGTTTTAAATCTGTATTAATTTGATGGAAAAGTTTTTAGACAATTAACACAAAATTCGGTTAACGAGAAAAATTTTGGCGGCCACGTCAATTTCGCGTTAACGGGGTTTGACTGTATTTTCATTAATCCCGACATTATTTTTGTTCCAGTTCCGCCCAAGATCACGTGGGTGCAGATGATGGCTTCTACCAACGAGACCTTGCTATTCGGATGGCGACGGCCGAGCCACGACAACGGAGCCGACATCAGTCACTACGTTGTACAACTCAGCCAGCAACAAAAACCAGTGTCCAACGAAACACTACCTGTCCTGCCATCGGAGAGACAAAACTACATATTCATATTTGTTGGGCTCGAACCGGGAGAATGCTATGCATTCCAGGTAGGAGAAACTCTACTCCTTTATGGAATTTTCAACAAAGTGTACTTCAATTAAAAAAAATCTTGCTTTGTTACGGTTTGTGAAATAGTTAATTAAAAATATATCACGTCATTTCTTCGAATCACTTTTTATCGTTAGGTGGTTGGTTTGTATGCTCTACGACCTATTTTTATTCTCAATGAAGGCTAATCAGTTTAACTTGGATTTCGAACCACAACGAACATCCGTGCCTAACACTGGCAGGGGCTTACTGGGATATAAATAGGCCTGGAGATTTTAGATTTAATTATTAGATCATTAATCAAGTTTTAATAATTATTGTTAATAATAAAATAATTACAATAATAAAATAATTTCAATAATTAAATAATTACAATAATAAAATAATTTCAATAATTAAACAATTAATTTTAATAATTCAATAAATGTTAATAATTAATTAACTTTAATAATTAATTAGATTTATTGATTGATTAATTTTAATTATAAATTAATTTTAATAATTAATTAATTTTAATAATTAAATAGATTTAATAATTAATATATTTTATTATTTAAATATTTATATTTAATGACTATTTTCAATAATTGAATAGCTTTACTAATAAATATATTTCATTATTTGAATATTTATATTTAATCATTATTTTCAATTTGATAGTATCTATTTTATTTTCAAAGTTATAAAATAAGTAAAAAGTCGTTATGTGACAATACATAAATCTTAATGCATCTATTTTCTAGATACAACATAATCTATACAATTAAAGTAATGAGAAATGTTGAGCAATGTTTTAATATATGCAAACTATATCTCTCAAATCAAAGTAATATTTTAATAACAGTTAATAGTTCTGGTGGGAGTGATTAGGATTTGAATACATTGAGCTTATAAAAAAAACTTTAAGGAAAGAAACTATTTATATTAAAAAAAAAAAATTGAAAACTTAAAAATATATAAAGAAAATAAAAGTTCTATACCAGACGGTCTATTATTTTAGAGACACTGACCAGCCCGCTGATTGCATCGGACAACCTTAAGTCCAATACGCTCCTGAACACGGGATTCGAACCTGGCACATTTGGTATGCATGGCCAGAGCTTTTATTGTTAGGACTTAAGACCATTAGGACTGAATTAGGTATCAAGGCACCTCAAACCAAAATGAATTTAGCAGACTAAGATATCCATAATCTAGAAATGTGTTAAATATTTTTTACTACCCCTGCACTTCAAAATAGGGTTTGTTTACACCCAAAATTTGCAGTCAACATCACTCTAAGGAATTGGAATGACTGTCTCAATTCTGGTTCTAAAGGGAAAATTGACAGTGACACCTGGATAAGGGTGTGAGAGTCCAGATGGAAAGAGGGCCCACCTGATGGTTATGTGGTAAGAGCTCTGGCCACGCAAGCCAAAGGTGCTGGGTTCGAATCCCGGGTGCATTTAAGCATTCCTCACTTTGATTCAATCCACAAAAGGGAATGAGAGTGCACCATTGGTCAATCTTCCTGTCAGTCTGGGAAGAAGTAATGCCCACGCAAAATGGCGGCTGTATGCTGATTGGGAAGTTGATAGTTCTAACAGAGAATTCGTATTTTCTTCGTTTGTTTTTGAAAATATGATTAGAAAAAAAAAGGAAGATACTGTTTTCATTAGAAGCAACGTCAAATCATTGTATGAAAAAAAATCCTGGGTGGACGATTTTTACAGTATTTCGAAGTGCTGAATTCGACGAACAAATATTCTTATTAAATGGGAAAAGTTGTGTTTGCTGGTATTTCTTATTGACGTAGCTTTTTTAATGAAGTTTGATGATTTTATAGTCGCACTAAGTTAGTTTGTGACTTCAAAACTGTAATATACTTATAAATAATCGTAAAACTGATTTTTAATAATAATTAATTGAAAATTTGAATGGGGGTGCCATCTATATCAAAATTTAGCAAATCCCAATTTAGTTTTTAGGAAATATTTTTACCATCTAAGAGTCGTGATAATTAATATTCAGTGAAGACGTTTTATGTGAAAAAATATTAGTATAATTAATATAGTCGAACTATATTATATTTATATTTTATTTTTTACTTATAGTTAAATTATAGAATAGACATGTTTATAATTTCTATAACTTCATCTATCATAAAATAGATAAATATAAATTAATTGTCATAACTTATGTTCACACTATTATAATCCAATATAATACTACAGACTGCACATTAAAGTATTTCTTATTAAATACAAGACAATATTAAAAAAGCTCAATATTTATTAACATTTATTATTATTATAAAAATGGAACAGATGTAGTATATTGGAGATTGGGCGATATTTTTTATTTGGTAATAGCAAAAAGGGTCAAAATCAAAATACAAATAATAATGGAATAAGGTTAAAATATTAATAATAATTAAATTAAAATACTAATAGTAATAAAATTAAAATAACACTAAAATTAAGTTAAAATGTAAATAATATAAAGTATCAATTTAAAATAAAACTTAAATCTGTTTCCAGAAACCGCATTTATCCGGAAAAATACAACACCTATATAAAATCATGTCGAAGAAATGTCATATTCTGCATCTGTAACATAAAAATTATTATAACAAAAAGGCTCTAAAAAATGTATGCGTCGCATTAATGCTGTCATTTATTCAGAAATATTTTAGTTTCTTCCTTATGATGACAGCAAACAAATGACTATTAATAAAATAATAAGAATAAGAATTGATAATTTCAAAAGTGGCATTCGAGTTTCTGAGTCCCCCGAATTTTTCTTTTACGTCTAAATGTTTACAAAAAAAAAAAAATTACACTTAGTTTCAAAAATATATTCCAGCAGCATAATTTTCCTTGATAAATATCCAAAATTTATACTTTGTTGTTAAAAGCAGTTAATTAGATTCAATTGGAGTAAAACATTAATGAGGAATAAAATTATCATTTATAAAACATTCGCCATTTAAAAATCAGTTCCTAAACTCAAGATTTGAAACATACGTTTAATTCTCTGTGTCAACACAGTAAACATTGTCAGGTGTTTAGCAGCTTCCATGAAAGCAACGTATCAGCCAATGGCGCACTCTCATTCCCTTCTGTGGTTTGAATCAAAGTGAGGTATGCTTAAATGCATCCCGGGTCAAGCATGGATGTTCGTTGTGGTTCGGAATCCACATTAATCTGTAGGTCCCGGCCTAATTAGATCATTGAGCACAAAAATAGATCGTTAAGTTTACAAACCAACCAACCCACCAAATGAATAGAGGAAGATTCGAATTGCAAAACCACAGCAAAAACTTCCATTCCTCACGAAATAATGAATATAAGTTCTGCCCTGTCAACACCACTCATCTTCTTTCAAAGAAAACTTGAATCATTTGACTGATCTCTTTGTTTAACCCTTTGCTCTCGAGGCCTTTTTCGCGCTGAGGATCCAACAACTCGAGACGTTTCGCAGCATTTTTAGTTCGGATCGTGGTTGCAAACCCACTTCAAAGAAACTAAACATAAACAGTCCTTGCATCGAATTTCCGCATTAAACCTAGTGGTGAGTGAGAGTCACCTCCCGAGTGCAAAGGGTTAAAACTGCTTTGCACGTTACAAGTCGGCGTGCCACTTGTGATCACCAGTCATGAGAAGCTAACGTTCAGCATCATAAAAAAGCTTCATGGCAGTGCTTTGAGAAACCAATTTGTCCCTGGAACACCATTAACTGACAGTATAATTACCAATAAAATACGACGGATGATTATTACAGCAAAAAAAGAAAAATGCTTTCCAATTAGATTACAAAAATTTATCAAATTATATGTCTTACACAAAAATTTATTAAATTCTATGCCCCATTCTATAAAACATACTATTCAGTTCATCTTACGTTTTAAAAATACTGAAAGCACCAACAATCCCACTTCAACTGATGAGGGTAAAACATAAAATAACAAACAAAAAAATATATTTAAGAAGAAAATTTAAAAAAAAAAAAAAAAACACATACACACATTTTATCCAAAACCAACTTTAATTTAATGGGATAACTTATCTTTATTCCAACTTAATGCAATGTGTCATTTTAATGGAAAACTTTTTTTTAAATAGATGTATAATATATCCTTCTATCTATTCCACACTAATATTTATGGGTACCTTGCGATACTTTTCATTTCATCATATTCACTAATCCTCCGAAAACATTTACTTCCAAACGAAAAAAGATCAGAAAAAGAGAATTATTTGTGCATTAAAGACTATCTTATTCATTTTATAAATTCTAAAGAAAAGACAAGACTAAAATCAGACGGGTGGCAAAAATGTGAATAAGTTAATTAATTCCATTTCGCGAACCCCTGACGTCAGTGTTAAGTTCGTGAAAAATTTAAAGGATATTGTTTCCGCTTCAAATGTTTCTCAAATAAATGTAACTACATTATTTAAAAATAAGGTGGATAATTTTATCAAAATTTTTATAACCGGTGTCATTTCTTATTTTATGTTTTAAAAAAAGGAATCATTTCAACTGAATTTTTTTTAAGTTAGTACGAACGTATATAACTTCCGGAAAACAGGTTCTTATCTTGGAGTATGACTTAAAAAATAAGCAACGTTAAGCAAATAAGCCCATGGGGTTAAAACTAAAGCTGCACTTTCTTTACGAATAAAATAAGTAATCTGCAATTTGAAATTTATACGTATCAACTATATGTATTACTCAACATCCATTTTTAATGGTTTAAAATCATTATAGTACAGCTTTTTATCTCTGAATACAAGTTCAAAAAATTGCCTTTCAAGCAACTAACTAAAATTAAAAAAAACTTGCATGTAAATCTGTATCCTTTTATTTTTATTTTCCTCTTTGTTTGAGTGCCGAATACAGTTACGAGTTATTCTTAACTTGGATCATTCTCAAATTAAACTAAGATTTTTTTAAAGATTTTCGCTCAAGAAATATCATTCGTGTCTCTGTATCGAAGTAATGATACTAAAATGATATTTGATTGTAATACAGTTAGACATTTTCTAGTCATTTTACGTTTACGTTTTATGATTTCAACTGACTCAATGATTCAATTCGATTACTAGGTTATTAAAGTTGTTTGTTTAGTAACATCTCCTTTCTCTTCCTCTTAACTTTTGTAAGAAACTTCTTAAGAAGTATTTCAGAAAATATATAAGTATTTAATTTAGTATATAGCACAGATCGTTCCTAGGTTCAACATTCGTATTTGTTAATTTAAATTAAGAAATGTCTCAATAGTTATTACTGAAAGCTGTTTTTCATTGTGTGTTTTAATCTAAATAAAGTCAAAATAATAAGAAAACTTAATTTTTTAATTATTATTATAATTTTTTAAAAAATACAGTAAAAATATATTTGTGATCACAAAGTATAAAATTTAGCTCTTCACACGTTCAAAAAGCATAATTTCAAAGGATAAAATTCGACTTTAAAGTTGCACTAGATTCACCGCTGTTTTATTTACATATTTTCAGGTGCAGGCCTGCAGCCAAATTGGATGTGGAAGTTGGTCTGATGAACTAGATGCAACTACAACCGATGGAGGTAAGGCGATAGGTACTTTTCGAGTACTCGTCACACTGGGAGGTCATATTATAACTATATTCTAATATTAAACTTAATTGTTTGGTAACTACCCTGTATTAATTTTGGTAACTACTCTGTAATTGTTTTGGTACTAATCTGCGTAAAATAAGTTCAATAATGATTATTATCGAGTACAATTAATTGTATTTTCAAATAATTTGGATTTGGATTTGAAGTAGGTATATCATATAAATTGGATCAATATACTACAACTTATAAGACTGTAGCAACATTTTAATTTCTACATCAGGAATCGATTAACAATCTGATTTTTAAATAAAAAATAGTTTTTAAAAGGAATCCCTAAGACTTCTTTCCTGTGTGTTTACACTATATAAGGCAAAACCATTTTTTGCACCCTGATGTCTTGCAATAGTTAGCATTTTCACTGGTCTTTGATTTCCACAGCCAATCATTTAATAGGTACCATCGATCTAGATAAAAACATAAAGAGGAGAACAGGAATGTGTGACACTAGCGTAAGTGATGAAAGAGTGAGACAGGTCCAGTATTGAATATGTAAAAAAAAAATCAAGCTGATGGCGATTGCGTACATGAAATGGAATTCTCAACTATTAAACATACACAAATATGAGTTGAGGGAAGGAACTGCTTTCACCAATAGGTGTTTTTGTTATTTCTTTTCCCCCCCCCCTTCCCCCCCCCCCCCCCCCCTCTTTCTCTCTCTCTCTCTTTTTTAATTTAATCGGGTTTCCAACAAATGTGAGAAAACTTCGGGTTTTCTTTTTACAGACATTCCTTCCCATAAAAATTTTAAAATTATTATTGAACTCATGAGGTTATATTTTTTATGTTTTTAATAATAAAAATTTATGTAAAAATTTAATGTTCTTTACTTTAAATGTATTTTAAAATAGAAATCAAACCTAAATCCAATAGTCGTTTTAGATGATTTTCTTATTTATTACCTGAAAAATTATCGGCTTACGATTTCTTATATATTTAAACCTTGAACTTATTTTGTTTTCCAATAATTGCGTTCTTGATTCAATGCATTTACAATTTTATACTTTTAATTTCTACAGTCTTTTATTACTTCTTACCATCCATTGAAACAGTTGGTTAAAGCCCAAATTAATCCACGTCTGATGTCGACTTCCTTAATTTACATCAAGTAAAATTACAATACGTATATTTAAACAACCTAATTTAATGACTTTCCCCTTTTTTCCAGTGGCCGATCCTCCGGATAAAGTAGAGATGCGGTGCTTCCATGACAACACGCAAAACATCAACTACGTAGTGGTAACGTGGGATGCTCCTAAAAATGTCAGAGGCAGTGTACAAGCCTACAATGTAAATACTTTGTACACATCATACTTTATTTATGAAATTTTTTTCTATATTTAAATTATGGTTTCAGAAATGTGGATTTTTTCAACAAACTAATTTATTTCCTAGACAGATTTTCAAAAGTTAACGAGTTCTTTGCAGTATAAATTCAGAAATCTGTAGTCAGTCACCATTGAATGCCATTACCGGCATTTTAAATTACTAGATACGATAGCAAGGTAAAGTCATTACCCAATAATTATGAATGCATTACCTATTGGTTGATGAGAAATAATCGTAGACTAATTTGTGCACATGTGAAGGTTGGAATTTCTACCAGCCAATAAAATAGCCATATTTGTTCTTTCCTCTACTTTTCCGGTAGAATATTCTTCTAATTGAATAGCGCATTCATAAGGTGTTCTGGTTTTCAGTCTAAAACACGTTGCGCGAAGAAATAACGTAATAACTGCCCTTAAGAACCTGTCTATCTTGTAGAACTCTACGTCAAAGTTTTGACCAGTGAAAAGTTAAATAATTTGTGTCGGTAATACTTAATAAATTCATTTATATTAAATACAACACTTCTCCTCCTTTTAATACGCTAAGATATCATTTATAATTTAAGAGGTCAATTTTCAATTAGTGAAATTAAGTCAACAGTCTCCTGGGACGATGAATTAATCATTGGTAATTATTATTCTAAAAGGCAATAGTTTGAAATAATTTTCCTCGTTATCGAACGTTAATAGATAGACTTAATTTGCTAAATGTAAACTTAAGATTTTCTAGAAGCTTCTGAATTTGTTGCTTTCTTTCTTTTAATAACAAAAAGTTTTGCCGACTTAAAAATTAATCTGATTATTTCACACCCAGACTTAAAAGTTATCGAGTTAAAATTAGAAACGCGTTAAAACGTTTAATCTTTTCTGTTAATTAGCTATTGAAATGTGCATCGTTCTTCCCCTTAACGACCTATCATCGTGCCAACAGATAGCTTTCTTAGCTCTATTTCCAATACGAAATATATACTTTAAGAAATTTACTGAAAAATTAAATAGTTTTCCCCCTTGTTCATCAAATACGATCGCTAACACAAGCACAGAGATCTAATCAACGAAAATAAACATTTGCATGCACCAGTAAATAATTTAAATGAGTTTTATACACTTCTATTGAAGTATTTAAAATAAAATTTGAATACTACCTTTTATATTTTGAAAAGGGTCAGGATTATATAAGAACCTATGTATCGTGTAATTCAGAAACATTTTCGGCGCCAGCTGGTTCGTCTCTATCCGAATTCATGCTTTTGTGATTGGAAATACATACCAAACTAATTTTTTTATTTTACTCTTATGCAACCTTTTCTTGGAACTATAATCTCTTTAAAAATGTGAACTAGATGTTACACAATTCCATCGTTAGCAAACACTTAACGTTGCTGGGAAACCATTAAGAGATATGGAAAAAGTAATAAAATACTCTTACACAGTTTTGAAGATCATTGAAGTCTTTGAGTAAAGATAAATTATTTTACTTCTATTTTGTATAAAAGAGCATATCTGTGTTTATATTAATTATGCATGGTCATAGCAAAAACCTTGGATATGCAAAAGACATTTTGTAATACTGTATATTAATTATCGAATTAAAAAATAGGTCACGAAAGAAGCATAATAATATAGTTTCTATACTGTTCATTAGAGGGTTAAAATAAATGTCGTATCAAATTATAAACTCCCAATCAGTAGAATTCGAAAATATTAACCAATATTACACTTTACATGACCTAGTTATTTTACCCTATTAGAGTAGCGTGATGTGGATTTGGAGAGTAAAGCACTATCTCAGATGACAGCCTCATCATTTGAGGGAGTTCATAACTGCGAGGCATGTTTGACTGTGCACAAATGCGCTTATACTAGAAGACAACCTGATATGATCTTACTCAATACTCTATAACCATACGGGAACAGGTTCCTATAGCGTACTCAGTGAGCTCAATTCATCCTGTCTTCTAGTATAGTGTCAGGTTGAAATAGACAACCGAAATCGTATAAATCTTCGAATACGCAATACATCTCTGCCTATGAATATGAATCACAGAGTCATAGATATTGCTTTATCCTAGTATCTAAAACTACTGTTTACTAGTTGGTTATCAGCTTACTTAAAGCTACATGTTTTAAATGTCAGTCAAGTGTGAGTACTCAAATACAATTCAGGACATTAGAAAATAGTTCAATGAAGTGGTGGGATTTCTTTACCAATTAAAACTGAATCTTGATGTTCAAACTGTCATTTCCTGGATATATTTTCATCAGAAGTCGTCCATAATTAAAAGCTACGATAATTAAATAAATATATTTTATAATATGCAAAAAGTAGTGCGTTAGTTTTATTATTTTAAATGAATCGGATGAGGAATACAACTATTTTATATCAACGCAAAGGCAATCGAATATTCCCTTTGAAGTTAGTTCTTTACACCTTTCTGCCGTCATAAGCTACAAACCGCTAAATTCAAAAAATTCAAACGCATATTTTGACGTTCATCTTTTGAAATTACGTATTTTTATTATTATTGTCATCATCATCATCATCATCATCATTATTATTATTATTATTATTATTATTACAACCATTGACGAGGGGCTTATGTAAATGGCTCTACAATTGTGGTATCCTTCTCTGAGCTGCTGAACCAGGACTATTCAGCCGGTTGAAAACTAGTTGTAACAGGAGCTGCTACCACACCTATGTGTGTGATTGGGTATCTTATGGGTAAAATATTATACAAAGAGCATCTTAGATATAATAATAAACAAATTTAAAGTATATTTATTAATATTATTTTTGTACTATCCCCCCTCCCCAACCTAAAGAATCGTCTGAACACATTTGAATTTTGTCCTTCTATGAGCCAGACACTATAAAAAACAAACATTTAAATAAAACACTCGGCGTGTGACTTAAGTTCTCTGTAGGGAATAATATATTGAATCATATGCAATATTTTCTATTCGCAGGTGACCCTTGAAGGTGAATCCAGGTACCGCAATGCATCTGGCCACATGGTTAGCGAGAGCTTCCAGGAGTTTAACGAAGTGCAGAAAGAGAACCGTGTCTTCAAGAGCACAGTCCGGCCAAACACGGAGTACGCCGTGCGAGTGTGCACCGTCAACCGTGCGGGATGCGGACATGCCAGCGAACGCACGGACAAGACGCACTGTGTATCACCACCATCAGGTAACACATCCCTTTTTATTATATATAGTAACGTTGATGAAGTAACATAGAATAAAAAGGCGAAATTCGACTCTAACTACTGAATATTGTTTGAAACTTCTTTTTAGATTTTTCTTTGTTTTGACGGAATAAATCCCATTTCTGCGTGTTTAAAAGGACTAGAGTCTGAGAGGCGACCACAAGTATATATACCCTATAGAGAATTGTGATAGAATGTAGAAAAATGCTAATATATTACAAATATACAGGTCTACCAGGTCAAAAATGGCTGGAACATTTCAAAAATCGACTTTGAATGAGTTGAACTAAATCCGCTTGCCAAATGTGTCATAACTTGCAAAATAATAATGAGCATTCTTTTTATTTGGTAACCTCTCTTTCATTTCTATGCGGAAGCGTGCAAACGATTTCATCTCCCTGGCGAAAAATATTCGCATCCTTTAAAAGTGAGCCAAGTTGGCAATAAATATTACATAATATGTATTGTCAACTCGACTCACTTTTACGATATTCACTTTGGTGAAAGAGAGGCAGGATCGTCAACTCCATTTTCAATTGAAAATCAAAGAGTGCAAGTTATCATATGAAAAAGAGGGTTCACTTTTTGGCAAGTTATGACATCTTTGGCAATAATATTCGGTTGAACTCATTCAAAGTCAATTTTTTAATTATTTTTGCCATTTTTGCTGGCCAATGTATTCTCAATATATTAATATTTCTCTACCTTCTATATAAAATCAGAATCATGTTCGATGGAGTATCTAAACTTATAGTAGCTTCTTATTCTACTACGTATTTAGCAATACCGAACATTATAGAAGCATTTTGTAACGTTTTATGGTCTCTAGTGACATGGCGAGTGAAAGCATCGAGCTCGTGAGTTCGGTTCTGCCACGCCAAATACTGGTGTGTAGAATAATGGAAGGTTTAGCACACTAAAAATAGGTCGTGGCCTTAATGTCCTCTCGTTGGTAGGGTGGAATTGGAGGGAAATTTTTGAGAGATAAGGTTTCGATCTCGTAATCATATTGCTCAAACTTACGTAGTTTATTTGGCTGTGATAAGCACTACATAGTGGCAGAAATAGACAGCAGAAATCGGGCAAACTAAGCTAATCCACTTATTTCTCAGCTGTTGTGTTATTCTTATTTTTAACTTTTTTGTATTGAAGTTGCTATAGTGCATATACTATATTGTTCTTATGCCTATATCAAGTTCCAAAGTCATTTAATGATTTAGTAAGGAATATAAGGATTATCTAAGAACTCCCCTCACGATAGGTTTGGATAGTTTTCTTTTAGACATTTAAATTCAACGTAGATTTTAAAAATTTAACTTTGGTATCCCTATTAACACTTGAAAAACACGGCATATGCATACATATACATTTTTAACTAGTTTTTAGTGAACTATAGTATGATAAAAGCAACTTTGAATAGCAAGTAGTAGATTAATTGAAAAACGAAAAATGAATGAAATCAACAAAGGTGGTGAAAAAAGAGGGTCTAATACTTTTGAGTTGAAAAAATACTATACTTATATCACAAATTTATCTCTTTCAATAATGAAACAAAGATCAAATTAGAATTAAATAAGAAATCCTTTTTTAACTAGATTTAAAGCAAAATACTCTAATTTGTTCTCTTTAAAGTCAAACTTTTCTGCTAATGTTACAAAAAAACGTCTTCTGTATAGCATCAAAGGAATTTAAATTACACTACCTATCTGCAGTTAACACCTGATATAAAATATTTCTCTGTATATTTTATGAAATTCGGGACTTAAAGTCGAAACATAAAACACTGATATGCATAATTTTACTTGAAAACCGTAATGTATTTGCAAATAAAAGCAACATTTTATAACTAGTCTTTATCATATAAGTTTGCATCCTTCCATTTTAAAAAATAGAATAATAATGGGAACATATTTTTCTTTTATCGTCTGAACATAAATTTGTGATTTAAATGTAAAATATTCCAATTCTCAATTCCCAAATGAAAGCATCCCTTTACAAATAAACTGTCTGTATTCTGGTTTTTCCATTAAATTCAGAAGACGGAGAAATTTGCATTTTCACTTTATAACCAACCATTACCGTTTCACTGTAAATATCAATTGATACAAATTAAAATGTTATATGAATGTTCTCGGTATATTCGAGTCGTCCATTAAAAAACACCTCTATTTTAGTTTTGAATGATTTCACTGTTTTCAAGACAATTTCTAATGTTTGATTGTTTAAAAAACTCTTTCAAATTTTTCATTGGATTTTACATTTCGATATAAAGAAAAAAAAATACTGTTTTAAGTTTTTTGAGATAAGTATAGTATAATTTGAAGTTTTCAAAATTGTAATCTGTACGGAATTGAATAAATTAGTTTCACTGTAAAAACAAGTTAATTCCCTGTGAAATTTTAAAAGTTGAGTATGAGTTGATTTCTGAAGATCAACTCCCAAGAAAATTGCATTTTGACTGGTTATATTATTTAACTTCTTTATCTTAAGGGATACATAGTCCTACATAATAAAACATATTTAGTGGCAATATAAGATTTAGTATCGTTTATCAATTACCGCAATATCAGCTCGGTAATAAGCATTAAACTTGCATTACATGTCTTATAAGTGGCTTAATTATTGGAATTGATAAAAAAAAAATATTAGAGCCAAAAACAATATTTTCTTCATCCATTTACTACCTTTTCCAAGAAAGTAATGTAAAAAAATATATTATTGTTAATGTATTTCGTTGAATGTATGTGAATATGTCTAGTGCTAATTTTTAAATGACATTGGATTATTCCATTTTTTTAAGTTATTTATTGTAACAAAAAATTTATGAATACTTTTTTCATTTGTCTTTCAGTTCCTTCTTCCATGCCTGAGTTTGAACTCAATCCAATGGAAGGCCATGAGAAATGTCGCCAACTGAAGCTGAAATTGCAAAGAGTTTCTGAAAGAAATGGCTTCATCAGGTAATACTTTCCCCTTTGATTGTTTCTAAAAAAAATTGACAAACTTGAAGTTTACGGATATTGACAGAAAAAAATATTTTTTAATAATACCTTTCAAATAAAATGTTTCTGTCTTCTAATAATTGCCCTTCCATACAATAGCATTCTTAACTTATAAGTTATACTTTTGGGCTAAATAAAGCAATATTCAAGCTCAGTAAATTTATACTTCAATCAATGGCTACATTTTCAAAATTCAAACACCTTATTTTATTTCAACATATACTTTTTTCAAATTTTTATTGAAATCTTTTCGTTCCTGTAAAATTAAAATATTCTGCATCTCACACCCCTACCTAAGTAATCATCTCCAAGCATACGAAATCGCATACAAGAGAAATAACGAACTTTTATCGGGAATTCATAATTAAATATTAATTAAATTAATTTTAGATAAAATCCTGAAAAATCCAAAATAAAAATGTCCCACTGTAGACGAAGAACTAAACTTTGTGTGCACTGGATTAATTTCTTGAGAGTTTGAACAAAGCATACAGAAAGCGTCTTGATATTAATTAACAGGATAAAACGTTGTATTTCTAAGTAGCTCGAAAGAATATCGAAAGATGCTTGCTGCATTATATTCTCCAGCTCAGAAAATTCTTAACCATATGTGTTGCATCAGTGACAAAAGCTCTTTTGTCTTGCATCATTGAAAACCCGCTTTTGTCTTGAATTGTTGCAAAATTGTTGTTTACAAGCAAAACAATTGGTTTAATGGTGCGTGATTTGGCTATATAAAACAAAACTATTATATTTCGTCAAGAAGGCTTAGACTTTGTATTTTTTAAAAAATAACGCTTTACAAAAACTATATTAAACTATAAACTACCAATTTATAAATGTTATCAATGTCAATGTTATTATGATCTGGTCCTATCACTCATTACGTGCATTTAGAGACAAATTGATGTCATTTTGGATTCAGGATATTCTTCTATCAACAAAGGATGTATGGGATGAGTTTCATTAAAAAAATATAGTATTTTTCGAACTTTAAATAATGTCTTTTGAATGGAAAAGAAAACCACATGTAGATTTTATATAGAATTTCAGACAATTTAATTTTGTAGAGTAGTTTAGGGACATTCAATCTATCTATACCCAAAAAAAAAACATGAAACCATGTACTAATATTCAAAGAACCAATAATGCTTTACTCTCGATTCAAGGCAATCCAAACTAAAAGAACATTTGTTAAATCAAAAACTCGCAAACACAGAAATGCACAAGAAATTTTTTTCAGCAAAGAAAAATAAGGATTCTCTTCATTAACAGGTGTCGCTGTCTGAGAGCAACTGTTCTGCGTTATTTTAGCGATTGCGGGAGCTGATTAATTATATTAGTTGTAAAACGTTATCGGTTTGCCAAAAAAATACAATTATTTTTCTTTGTGGATAATCTTATAATTTACCTTGTAAAAACACCATTGTCATATCGTTTATATTTAGCTGATTATCAATTTTTATTCTCTTGTATTTTTAGATAACTTTTCTTACTAATTATTGATAACTATCAGATGAAATTTTTTGTCAGCATCCACATACAGTCCTAAGTTAAAAAAGAGGGTATAAGCTCTAAAACTAATTGTTCAAACTCATAATAGACATTCAAAGAGATCCAATGATTGTCCACCATAGAACAGAAACATAAATCTGCTTTTTCGAACTTGGTATCCAATGCAGTTTCCCAAAAAGTTAAACAGCAATTTATTTTCCCAACTCTTATTTGACAGTAATTGAGCTGTCAACACGCACGAGTATACCTTGCAAGATAATCTGATTCACTTAATATGGCAACAAAAGACTTCCGTCTTTTCCGAAGCGTCCCAAACATGCTCAATTCTTCTCTTTGCAGGTGTTATCGTGTGATTGTCATCAAATTGGCTGAAGGGGACTCCATTTCCGTTCTGCCCAGGAACCCGGATGGCGTCAACTTGACGTCATACGAGGGAGTGCACCAAATTGCTGGCAGCAGAGGAGCTTACTTGGCAGAAGCCTTTGATAAGTATGCCTTATTGTTTGAGTTCCTTATAGCTCTTGAGCTATCATCTCGTATCAGATTGCTGATAAGATTCATTCCGTTTGGATAAGAATAAGAGACGATGCTTACAGAAATTACGCGGAGCCCATCGTGTTGTTAGAATATACCCACTGTTTGACTTATTGTACACACTATTGACAGTGTTATACTTCATATTAAAAAAACATTGCTGACAATATTTTTCCTAGCGTTTAACGTTAAAATTATTAGTCGGAGTCTTTGGTTTCGGTTACTTTAATTGGTTTAAAAAATATTATCTTTAATAGTTCACGTTTTTTATAATAGTTCACAATTTGTAATGTTGCATTTCTTAAAACACAGCATTGATGGTAAATGTGTTCAGCACGTAGACAAAAAAATGATAGCAATCTTTATTCGGAGCCATTTGGTTTCAATTCTTTAAATTAGTAAATAGTATATGTACAACTGGTTTTGATAACAGTTTAATGTGATACTTTTAAAACATAGCATTGATGACCAATGATATTGTCAAGAAGACCACACAGGTTCTCCTAACAATTATTATTCGAAACCATTTTACTTCGATTCATGGAATTGATCTTAAGTACAGGCTGTTTATTTTGGTAATGGTTCACTGTTACGTTTATAAAAACAGAGCATTACATGACGAATAATTTCTTCGCACAAAAAAAAATTTACTTCTAACAATTATTATCCAGAGCCATTTTGTTTCGATTCATGAAATGTAAGAGAATATCCTCTGTTTATTTTGGTAATGACTCACTCTAGTAAAAAGAATATTGAAGGTTGTAACGTAGATAAACTATTACACGTAACAAATTAAAAACTAAATAAATGAGTGAACATGTTAAGTAAAAATATAATGAATTTAAGAAAACAGGCTTCATAAAATTATGTATATGCTCTTTCTTGCTCATTATTTCAAGTGCTCTTTTTATGCTCTTTTTACCACGCAATTGTGAAGAAATAATGTTGAGGTTTGATGTGACCATCAACAATACGAGTTTTCATTTTCAAAAATGAACAGCGATCACCAGAGAGAATTTTATGTTTATTATTAGGTGACTTATTAATTATTTGGCTAATGGTTTGCAATTCAACTCTTTCGTATTTTTTCGCATGAAAGATCAGTCTAAATTAAATCCGACGGACATATATATTCTTAAACTACTGCATTCTCTTACGCTCTACATCATGTTCGATGTCTTAACAATGGCCTCTCAAACAACATGCTAAAGGGCAATTTTCTAGCGTGCCAGATCCCCCACTCGTTGATGAAACAGGAACAAACCTAATTCACTTCTTTCTCGAAGAAAAACATTTTTCATTACTAACAAGTTTTCTTTTTCTGTAAGTGATGGTCTCTCCCTGCAGGCAAATGCGATCATAAGATTTCCAACCTCCGACGACGACAAATGCCTTCCGTGCCAGTTCGCCATTAGGGAGAGCTTTCGGAACTGAATATTAGCAGCTGCTTTAATAATTAAAATGCGCTTTTGATAACACGGGTGGGAGACTCGCGGGATGACGCACCCTCCGAACGACAGCCGAAAACTTGGCTTTTGGGTGGAAAGTCAATTTCCTTGGCACGTCTGTTTATTCAACAGGGACCAGAGATAAGAAAAGGATTTTTACACGACTGGCGCCAATACACGGAGGTAATGGGTTTATGAATCAATATCAAATGAGTGTCCGTAAGCTTCCAACTACAGCCTCGGTGGATAAACTAATGTTGATATATGATAGATTGATAAATTTGCTTTATTCTTTCGAGTATCATTAAGTATATGAGCATTTAAAAGCATAAAATGAGAAAAGAACCAAATTAAATGCTTTAAAATTTAATTTTTTCAAAAAATATTGAATGGTGAATAGACAATTTTAGTTTGTTCTTCTGAGTGTCATAGGAAGTCTGAATACTTTAAAATGATTTATATGTTTGATTAACAAACAGCAAATTCCAAATATTATCGTCTGATCGTTCCATCTGAGTGTTACTTGGTATACGTAATTTTTTTTTTAAAAAAAGACATATACACTGCATCAACTGGTACATACGCGAAAAAATTACAAAAATTATAATATGCGGTTGATGTATGAAATTTTAAGAAGTCAGAATTGCGTATATATGACATAATCGCATGCACACTTAAAATTGCAATTATTCTTCAAAATCAATATTGCGGATTGTCATTATATTTATTTTTATACTTAAAATTTTACTGAATACGTAAGCCTTTTCGAAATGTCATAAATAAAGTATCGTTAGAATTTTTCCAGCATTCTCGTTAAAACATTTCTTCAATTTTACAATAGTTATTTTTTGTTTTATAGAGAGAACCAATACATTTTATCTAACAAACGAAACAAAAGAAAAGTTTAAAACTAATATGTAGCATACATCAAAGCCCCCGATTGCTGAAGAAATAAAAAAAATTCAAATAAAAACTATTCTTTTATTGCTAATTTGTCTTTGACAAATTTAACTACTCATTTTCAAAGCAATGGATAAAATATAAAAATTATAAGATATTAATATATAAAATGTAAAACAATATAGAAAACAAATTAAATATCTAGGAATCATAGTCCTCAAATTTTTACTTTTGATTGATTTCTTATGTCATCAATTGAGAAAATTTCACACTTCGACAAAGATTGAGTTAAAAGGGTTTCATTCAGCGGCTATCAATTTAACTGATATAAAAGATATTCCTTCACCAATTCAAGACATAAGTTTGGGACAGTTCACCTTTAACATATACCTTCCGAAAGCTGCAACTCTCATGAATTTTGGAAGACATTACGATGTCGAGTCATCGAACAGCCTTTACATAGAATCTAAAACAAGAAAGTTTCCATTTTCCAAAGGAGAAATATTTTTAGAAATCTTTGTATAAGTTTTTTAACACTAATTTTAAAAAACAAAACATTTTAAATCCATTAAAAAAAGACTTTTAAAATGACAACAAGACGTTTGCCCCGCTACCAACTCCACAAAAGCAGAACATTGTAGCTAGAAAAGAGGTTGCTACCGAATTTCAAAGCTTGCAAATTTTGGTATTCTAATTTTGTTAGTTAAGTAGGTAGGTATATCATATTGATAGAAAATCTTCGTCTCAATTCTAAAATATAATGCCTGTTTTTGAAAATAAAGAGAAAAAAATTATTTCGACTTGACAACCGTCTTAAGATTGAAACAAGGCAAGCATATTACTGCCTATAATCGCCAGTTAATATTGGAATAAAGAAAGCACTTCCAGACTTGACATATCAACATCATACACGGATGCTTAAACTACATATATATTTTTGAAACGATGGGTGCTATGCCAGTTTTCAAAAAACAATTGGGATGAAACTAGGGGTGTGGAACATCGCACAACTTTCAATTACACTATAATACTGACGTGGATTTGTGTCATTTACCGTTTGTAAATTTCCATCCTCCATTTAGAATAAATGGCCAGTTTGGCGATATTTTTTGCGATAATTCTTGTATGGGTCTAAAAAAATCGTTAAAATGGGGATTTTGGCTATATACTTTTCGATAATCCTTATATTATACTTTCTTGTAAATGAAACTGGGCAGAGATGAAAAAAAGATCGTTTATGAGGTATGCTCAAGGAAAGAGAACTCTGTGTTGAAGGCATTCGTTTTTCAACTTTTTAGGCCATTTAAACATTTTTACGGGAATTTCGGTGATGGGGATGTTTAGAACAATTTAAGAGACATTACCATAGTGATTTTTATCAAAATCGTTAGAGTCGTTTTTTAGCAATCAATGAAAAACATGATTTTTTCAATGGCAGCTACCTTATGCGCATGCGCAATTTTGACGAAAACCATAATGGTCCTATGGCTACCACTAACCCTCATACCAAATTTGAACAACGTAGGTCAATTTGTTCGGGAGTTATGCTGACCACAGACACACAAACATACACAGACAGAAATTTTTTCTAGATCTTGTTTGAGATCAAGATGAAAACATGGGAAAATGCACACACAAAAAAATCGATTTTTTTTTTTTTTTTTTTTTTTTTTTTATCTATATATATTTATATATATAGAATACTATACTTTCATTACCCTAAGTATGTATACATATGGGTAATTGAAAGTAAAAAGTGTGTAATTATTTTTATCGTTAAATTTCACAAGCATGTTGTGTATTTTAGTGCAGATGTAAAGACGAAGTTTTTCTATCAATACGACATTCTACAAATGGAAAACTAGATAGTAAAATTACAAACTTGTGAATTTGAAATCCCGTCTTTTTTAGCCTCAAACTAATATCTAAGTTTTCTTTGGGTAGAGTTGCACGTGTTTTAAGTTTTGGAGGGAATATAAATTATGGTGGTAGATAAGCTGCATTTTCTCTTTATTTTCTTACATGTAAACTGCAAATTCCATTGCTGGAAAAATACAGCTTTGATTATTGAACAAAAAAATATCTTTTAACAACTGTAGCGAACTTAAAACTATTTTTGGTAGTGTGGATGTTGAAAAAATTTATAAATGTGCACACAAAACCAATTGGTCCGAACTCTTTAAAGCCATTTTCAGCATTTTCTGAAAAAAATCAATGTCAGATACTTTTTGCATATGCACAATTTTGACATATTCCTTACTGTCTCTTGTGGAATGTTTCATTTATACCACGAACGAAATTTTGCCATGTGCATTTCAACAATCAGAAGCCATTCGTGCATTCCACATTTCAAACTTCTGACCCCATTTCGATTGCCAAAAATTGATTTATCAAAATAGGAATAGCTTACTTTATCTATGCTTGCCCTTTTTAACATTTGTACCAAATTTCATAGTCAAAACTACATTGGAAATGGGATATTTCTCGTTTGGAACGTTTCGACACCGTTTCGAACCATTAAAATTAGTTAATCGAGATTGTAATAGCTCGCTTGTTCTATGCTTGCTCTTGAAGACATTTATACCAAATTTCTCAGTTATGACTACATTGGAAGTGAGACGTTTGAATATCCCTCATTTGGAACGTTTGACCCCTTTTCGACCCTTAAATATTAGTTAATCGAGATTGGAATATTTTACCTGTTCTGTGTTTGTTATTGTTGAAATTTTTCTATATTTCAGAGTTGTATCTACATTGTAAATTGAATATTCCTTGTTTGGAAAGTTTTGACATCTTTTCGAATCTTTAAAATTAGTTAAAAGAGATGGGATAAGCTTACTTGTAATAAGCTAGCACCTTATTGATATTTGTACCAAATTTCAGAGTTGTGACTACATTTGAAGGGAGACGTATAACTATCCCTTGTTTGAAACTTTTGACTCCTTTTTGAGCCTTTAAAATTAGTTAATCGAGATGCGAATAGTTTATAGGCTCTTATGTTTACCATTTTTGAAATTTTTTCCATATTTCAGAGTCGTGACTACATTGGAAATGGGACATTTGAATATTCCACGTTTTTAAAGCGTTTGGTCCTTTTTTCATCCCTTAAAATTCAGTTATTGAAGTCGGAATAGCTTGCTTTTTTTATGTTTGTTCATGTTAACATTTGTACCAAATTACAGAGTTGAGAATATTGGGAGAATCATTGATGACTCTGTCAGTCATCAGTGAATTCTTTGCCTTTTATACATAAAGATAGACATCGCTAGCAAGTTTTGAAATTTTGTTATTCGCAGATATACTCAACATTTTCTAAAAAACTCGTTATTTTTTTTTTTTTTTTCTTATCAAAGCACTTAAAAGATTGAAAAATCACTAACAAATTCGATATCTCATTGCCCCAACTTACATTATCCATAGATTAAAAGCATAAAAAGCACTGTTTTCAAACATCTCATTCACATGAACATCCTTTATTCAGTATAAAATTTTCAGTACTTCAATACAAAGGGCGTGCCCAGTGTAAACTTTCATTGCTTGACCGCTGTGACGTAATCATCGATCGGACCAGAGGCAGAGAAGGTGTGCGCCGGGAAATACCCCACCGCGTGTCAGACAGGTAAACGATCTCTCGGTAACCTCCACTCCATGAAAAAATATTTTTTAAAAAAAACTCATAGAATTCGCGTCGTTTCCATAGCACCGCCACTACAACGCGATAGTATTCATTCAAGAGCAGACCTCCGGATTAGTAAGTAGTATTTTGTTTCCTTCTTTTCGTAGTAAAGTTAGGATGTTGAGGATGGCAACAGTACTGTTTTTTGGAACTGTAGAATTGGTTTTCAGAGAGTAGAGGATTGTAATCAATATTTCGTTCGATATTTTGTGCTTCATGAGAATTCTTTCGAATATATATCTTCAGTACGTCAACCCCGAAATGATATTTTTTTTAGTTTCTCATTGAAGAATAGTTTGGCACGTAAGTATTCAAACATTCGATTGGTGAATGCATTGTAGGTTATTCAATAAGTTGCTCTCATAAAAGTTCGCTTGTAACATAGTAGGTTTTATGTTTGTGAGCATTGTTAAGAAATATTTCAAAACAAGAAAAATGCACACAAAAAATGAAATCTGTATATGAGTACTTGTATATGCTGGTGTATTAACTTTTTGCACTCTGTTTGAAGACACGATTTATATGGTCTCCTAATACAATTATGAACCATCTAAAATTGTATAGAAAAATTCTTAATATAAATAATTGGGCATAAAATATAAAAACCCTAAGATATTTTAAAACACTGCAGCCCCTATAAGAAATATTTTGAACTTCATATGTCACAATATTTTTTGCAAATTTTTTTTTAAATAATTTAATTTCCCGAGATTAGTCTAATATTTAAACTAATTAGTATTATAAGATTTTATTAATTTCTATTTATGTATCTTGAATACCAATTTATGTTTTAATCAAGTGTTCTTTTAATTGTAAAACATTAACATAGAAACGTGTTCATTGCCGATGAACCATGCAATTTTTTAATCGTTGCTTTGAAGTAATTCTATGACCATAAAGCATTGATATTCCTAACTTTTCCTTTGCGCATGCTATCCTTAAGAAGAATCTCAGAGCAGTTTAAATTACTTCTAGGCAATCTCTCGATGTGTATAAATATGCTTGCTATTCTTTTCTATCTTGTTTATTAGAAAAGTTTTTATTTAACACATCTATAAATTTTTCAATGCAATAAAATTTTTAGAAAAAAAAATTCTAAGCTTTATAGATTTTTATATTTTTTTTTAATAAGTATTTTTGGTTTTAACTTCCATATCTTCAGTACGTTAACAACAACTTTACCAAAGATCATTTGAATGCAAGTTATTTAAGGATCCAGGTTCCAGAAAAGCTTCAATTAAGATCACGTATGAATACTAAAACCTTTTAACAAAGTCTATGCGAACATTTTACTTTCGATAAATTAATAAATTTCTTTTGTCATTCATTCTAAATCTCCTAATATTTATATTTCAAATTAATTCATAAAAAGTATTTTTTTAAATTAAAAAATATGAAAAAAGAGAAAAATTGACATACATTTAAAAATTATCTATCAAAAACAGAAAGTCTATCAATTACATAATTTATGGTCGATTGCTGGTTATGAATACAAATGATGGATAAAAAAATAGTTTAAATATACCCAATTTATGTGGTCTTATTTAGGAACTTTATCAATTGGCGAAGTATATAAAAAGGTCGCATTAAGGTACGAACTTCCAATAAAAATTGAAGAAATTAACAATTGAAATTCGACTTCAATTTATTTAATTTTGAAGATAGGTAGAAGACAATTGAATTTTAATTTACATTAATTTTATTCGCAAAATAAGTTCAGAAAAATACATGACAAATAAGACAATATTTGTAGTCTCGAGTTATTTAGGACTAGCATAACTGACTCATTAATGATGGACAATCCATTAAATTTGGCCTTATATTTCTAACGGTACATTATTTATGATTCATTTCGGTAGTGTAATTCCTTTGTGATTAACATTACATTTAAGTATAAAATACAGCGAAAATAAATGAAGCTCTTGAAATCTTACATTATGAGTAATAATAGTTTTAGGTTTTGATTTTTTATGAAAAATACAAGTAAAATTATTCGAAAGTAATGAATGTATTTTTTTTAAATATAATTATTACCTACTTGTAAAAGCAAAGTGCAGCAAGCAAAAATGTGATTAAAAAAAAATGTTTTTAAACCAGTTTGCTTATCTGCAATTGGAAAAAATATATAAATAGTGGTACATTTTAAAAGACATTTTTTTTTTTTTTTTTTTTTTTTTTTTTTAAACTTCTCGGCCAAATTTCTAAAATAAGTATATTTTGTCAATGACAAAGCATTAAAAAAAATAGTCAATTAACTAAGATCATACATTTCCATCATTTACATAACTACAATAGTCAAGAACAATCCCCGTCCGAAATCTGAGCAGTTTATGAACTGCTTTTGGGTTCTTAACTTGGTACATAGTTTTCATTACAGAAGCATTCACTGAGTATATTTTACATTTTCAGCGATAATCTGTCTAGCGAGGTGGTGTTGGGAGACGGTGAGTTCAGTCTATGCGACCCCCGTTCCGGGCCCCCTTTTCGCATCCGCCGCTCCACCTCTGCGGAGGAGGATGTTGAAGAAGAAGAGAGAACCCTGAGAGTTTACGATGGATCACTCGATCCAGACACGAACTACTCAGGATTCGTGGAGGTACAGGTGTGGGGACCCGACGGACAGGTGGGTTGAACACATACCAGTATTACCTATGTATTACCTATTCCACGTTTCTACAAATCCCATATGCTCACAAATCCTACAATCCACATTCCATGTGTCTACAAATCTCTGTGAATTGACTCAAATCTGAATGACAGTAAATGAGCTAGAAAGGTGTGCGGGGGGGGGGGTGCAAGTGACTTGATATACATATCAAGAAACGCCACCTAGTGTCCAACTTTTTAAGCTTATGCAGATTTAACTTCTACGGTCAGTTAAACATGCACACTGTGAAGTAGTGAGTCATGGCTCAAAGAAACAAAACGTGAACACATCTTCTTGTTACAAATTTAAAAAAAAAAAAAAAAAACGGAAACTAACTCTTATAATGTTGATACAAGCGTACAGTATAGAAGCCATGGATATATTTACAACTCGATACTTCTGACATTCTGCTTAATGACGGTCGTCCCGAATGGATGCATCCTAAACAATTTCTCTTCATCGCTAAAACGTTGGAACCGGTCCCGAACACACACACTCATGGCTTCTGCAATACACATTTGCAATAACACAGCAAGTTTCCTTTCCCGATTTCCACAATTAATTTCAAAACTTGCTATATACGTTGTTCCATCGTGACACGAGACTGTACTGTGTGTGCTATCTGTATATCACCAGAATACAATCTTTGTTATGGAAACAAGATTAGCCTCATTTTCCACAAGAGATTTCAGGTGAAACCAAGTACTCTATATGATTTGGATACCGAATTCCTATATGAATCACCAGATCTCCTTTTCTAAATAGGCTAGTCTTGTTTCTATAGCAACCGACATCAACCAGACTATGTGACGGTAACTAGTCTCCTGATAGTCAGACAGTATATTAACAGGCTGCTGCAAAAGTCAATTCTGACTTAGTTCATTAAGTTATTTAAGCCAGTTGGCGTTTCTTGATATAAATAAGTACACTCATTCTTTCGTGGGTATCTAGCTGACGCTGTCTTTATCATTAATAGATTTCGAGTGATTCACTGAGCTTTTTAAACGCATCTTGTATGTTATTTTCCCATATATTGTATGTTATTTTCTCACATTTTATATGTTATTTTGTCATGTTTTGTGATTTACTTTCACTTGATATTGATTGCTTTTTGTAGAGATTACCTTCATCTTAGAGGCTAATGTTCTTCAACTGTTAAATTAGTAGATTTTGTAATTCTAAGTAACATTCTTCAATCAAAATGATTTTTTTTTTCTTCCTTGAAGTACTCGAATTTTATCATTCTTGTAACTGATTATAAATATAATGCTACCTTACAGCATCACTTTTCCAGAAGTCTCGTTATATAATTTATTGTATGATAAAAGCCGTTTAAGTATTTCAGGCAAAGTTAGTTTCTCGTTTTATATAAAATCAATCTCTAGAGTTTTAAGTACTTTCAAATGCACATCATTATTGCACTATTCATTTCATTATCGAAAAGTTTGGTAGTAAAAATAATTTAAACGCGATTCATTACCGCATAAAGTCAACTACAAGCTACTACTGCAATTTCTGAAGACGCTATAATCGGATAATTTCTCCCAAAGCTTTAAAAGTCAAATTATTTCTGTTATTCCTTTCCAAATAACAGGATTAATTTTAAAGACAGTTTCTTGAAGATCAAATCGCTTTAGGGCTTTATAAATTATCTGATTCTGCTGAAATTCCCTTATTAGAAATCTTAATAAATTTAACTGATTCGTAGGAACTCGTTTAGTGTTGTGAATCATAGACAATAAACGAAAAATCAACTCAAATAAGTAGATTTTATGTCGACATTTTTAATCGCATTAAATTCGTTCACTGCATTTATTATCGATATATCTATTTTAGTTTTTAAAACTTTTTTTGCAATAACATTTCTAGTATGATGATATTAATTTAAATACTATAAGGTCTGTAAAAGATTTTCCAAATGCTATGCGTACAACGTTAAATGTTCTTGCATTATTTTATTAAAAAAATTAATTAGAATTGGAAAAGATCGGTAGAGTGTTGCAGATTGCTTGCATTCGACATTTACTGCTCTAATTCCAACAATTAATTTCCTTCAAATATTTCAAAATGATGATATTAATTTAAATACTGTAAGGTCTGTAAAAGATTTTCCAAATGCTATGCGTACAAAGTGAAATGTTCTTACATTATTTTATTAAAAAAATTCATTAGAATTGGAAAAGAACGGTAGAGTGTTGCAGATTGCTTGCAGTCGATGTTTACTGCTCTAATTCCAACAATTCATTTCCTTCAAATATTTCAGAATGAATGTCTTTAAGAATTCTAACTTCAAAACAAAACGGCTAGATATAAGATGTAAACCCTATTCCTTAGAAAAAAGAAACGGCATGAATGTTCTTCTGACCCCTTGCTATTAAAATTCAAAAATCACACAACTAAATTAATGCAACCAATTAAATTTGAAAGATGCACTTATACAGCTCAATGGCAATTTAGTTAAAAAAATTATTACTTTTGATTAATGTTATTTTAACTAAGATTCTCCCAATCGTATGATACTAGATCGAATGATAGAAGTAGAGCATACGCTCTCACATCCGGCCAGCACATGTCACCAAAACCCTCCCATTGGAAGATCCTGACTACTGCACTAATTTACAATATTAAAGAGCATACTTATTTAATACTTATTTTACAAAAAGTTTCTCAAATAAATTTAATCTCTGTTTTATTACAGATATTAGCCAAACAGAGTGAATATTTTAAGCCTGTACAGACTAGTAAGTGTTAGTATCTAATTCTACTGTATTATCTGTATTAAAATATTAGAAAAAGAACTTTTAAAAAAAAATATTTTTAACATGTGAGTTTGTGATAAATTTTTAACACAGTTTTTAGAATTAATGTGACAATTATCTTGTCTTGATAAAATGGCTGTCAGAAAAAAAATTTAATCCAACATGTATTTTAAAATAAGAAGAGAAATAATAGAAAGACTACATTATTTTACATCTGTATTTTAGAGGTATAATAAGTAGAAATCTATTAATTCATTCTCTTATTTTTTTAACTCAATAAATTGCTACGTAAGGTGCTCAAACGGATATTTATGCTCTTTACTAGCTATTTACCAAAATATTTGCTATTAAATAGCAATTAATGTAGAAAGAAACATAGTCCAGCATTAAAATTGAAATACCTTTATGTCTCCTGTTTCTTTAGTGTTTAAAATTGTTGAGAGATCTAAATTGTACTAATTTTTAACTGAAGGTACTAAATTGCAATCTATTAGATCAAAAAGTTAAATAATCAAATATGAAACATACTTATTTTATAAATTTCTATACCAATTTAACAAACAAAAAAGCACAGCACATTTATTAATTATGCTTCTGTAGGTTCCCTGTCTTCGTCCGGCACTAGCGCGGGCACCGCTCCCCCCGTCCGGCCCACCGACAGCCCCATGACATTCCTGTTCGGCGTCATCTGCGGAACCATCCTCGTCGTTCTCGTACTCATACTCGTCATATGCCTCATCAGGTATGTTTTCATCGTCCTCATTAATAAGAATTGCGAACTATCGGGGGTAGGACTATGTGGTTTAGCCGGGGTACACTGGAAAAGATTGGAGTTCACATAAATAAAAACATACATTTTTATCAAAAGATGGTAACAGAAAGTATCCATTGGCAACTTCCCAATGTTAAAGCTGATTTACATACTGCCCTTTACACCAGCCTGTAAGATAATTGAAAAGTCACTGTCACACGTTGATTGGAATGCCAACTTTGCGTTTTTACTGAGCTAACAACTTGAATAATGCAGCTATTGTGGGCGTTTCGCTGTCTGTCGGGGGCCAAGGAAAAACGCAGTTGATTGGATGATGGAAATGTTAACTGGAGGAGGGAAAATGTTAGTTCTACTGGAGCCGCCAGACAGATGTGATCACGTGACAAATTGGCTTCTCAATGAACTGGAATGATGAGGTTACACGATTCTAGTGCGGACGTCACATGATCTACTGTCTCAACTAGTACGCTGACTTGTAACGTGTAAGTCGGGTTTTATGGAAATATGATGCGGGTTCCAAAATCAATTCTGTTCTGTGAAGCATCATCTATGGATGAAAAATAATTTTTTGTTTTATGTGTTGTAAAAACCCGATACTTTTTATACCGTTCAATAAAAACTTCATCATTTTATCATTAATAGTTCTGGAATTAGCTTTTTTTTTTTTTTTTTTTTTTTTTTTTTATTCTCACTACTTTTGTATCGATCTTTAAATACTTACTTTTACAGTTTTACGGTGAATGGGCTAATGTGTAATAAAGTTACACAAACTAAGCTTAGTAATTTTTTTATTTGGGACTGCAAATACCCTCGAGAACAATCGATTTGTTTATAAACGTTCATTGTAAGATATCCAACAAAATATCAGAACTTGGACTATTACAATTTCAAATAATTACAGTTAACTGCTTGAAGATAAATATTATTCATTTAATATGTGTCAACATTTGGGGCAGTTTTCGATTTCAATTAAAATCACACTCAAAGTTTGCAGTAAAAAGACAAATGTTGACTTCTTCTATCATTCCTTCCCCTACACGAATTAAATTTTTCAAATATACAATAATTTTTTAATGTACCATGTTCCAAAAGGTAGAGTAAAACTTATTACTATTTTTATTTTTGTATAAGTAAATCACACGAGATTCTATTCTTAGACCTTTACCAGAACTATCCCAACATAGAATTTGCGCTTTGTTATTCTTCCGATTCAATCAAAACTATATAAATGTTTAAAAACAAAGATTAAAAATTATAAATTTAAAATTAGTCAAACTGTTATGAAAAATATAATTCATCTATTCAATAAATGCTGAAAAATACAGATTCGTAAATTAGCCACATTATGCTCATAGATTCTCAATCAATAACTCAGTAATTACCATAATCAATGCTCAAGACATTTCTTTATACTTTACGAATACCACGAATCGATTCAAAAGTAAAATTGTTACTGTGCTTTTAATCAATTTTCTGAAATAGCTAAACGCTATTTCACACGCTCCAAGGATATATGTTTGACATAAGTGTTGTGTATTTTTCAGGCGTCGTAACAGTTGCCCTTACGACGGGGACGATGGAGAACATTTGGGATTAACTGCGCTGCTTAGGAGGACGGTTCACCGAAGTACGCACTTAGCAAGAGGTAATGGACCGACGCACTATTTATGTCTTCTCCATTTTATTTATCACGGCTTTATATAAATGGTCAAAAAAAGCTCTTTTTTTTTTAATTTTTTAAGTGAAATTGAACTGAGGTATGCAAAAAGTAACCAAGTTTCAAGGAGGGGAAATACGAAAAACAGCGAAATAAGCAAATTAGCAATTTTGGACGTACTGGACATCCTGTAAAATTTTAATAAATTTTCTGTTCACTATAGGCTGTATAGGTGATGCTTCCTTCAATCATCAATTATTTGATGAACAAATTAATAGGCTTTTAATTATAATTATGATTTATTTTTCTAAATAGAAAATGTAATTGTGAATACAGGTTCCTCGTTTAATTATGTATTACTATAAGTTTGATTACTAGATGTTTCTTTGCTTTATTTGAAACTATCTAACTCTCCATTATTCGTTGTAAAATTTTGTCAATTCGGAATTACTTTACATGGCTAAATGTTAAAAAGTTTTTATTCCGACACCCCGTGCCTATTCCAGAGTAGATACCTGAGACACTCTCAAAGTATACTCGAATTTTAATTTCAACTAAACAACAATTCATGAATCTAGTTGATAGATAATGGTTGTTTTGCAGAAAAAGTTTCCAATACCGGGTCAGAAAGATTACGAAGCAAACCGCAACACAGTGGGAAATTATCTGGTGTGTCCATAGGACAACTCGTTTTTTTTTTTTTTTTTTTCCCTTCCTCTCTCTACTCATAAACAAATTATAATTAAAAAAACTATGACGAATCCACTAGTTATGCTATTGTTTTATATAGTATTTTTTTGTGACCACAACATTTATAAGCCACCGAAACACAGGACACGTCCATTCCTGAACGTCGGGGGCTTATAAATTACGTTCGGCCTAGTAAAAATAATTATTTTTCCTTATAACTTTGTCACAAAGTAGTATTATATAAAACATAACTGGTAAATTCAATTTGTACTTATGTCAATTTGTCACTTGTGGACTTCCAATTTGTTTATGAGTTGAAAAATTAACCAAAATGTCTCGTGCGTTCTCTAAAGAAGTGTCCAAAATGTTCCATTATTCATCACTTCTAGGAAATACAGTACCATTGTCAACAACCGTCTTAAACAAATTTTTAGACCCAAATTATTATTTTTTTAATGGTTTCTTTCGAGTAATTTCCTTTACTTATGCCTTCTGAACAACTCTGAAGTGATGGGATTTATGGTTCAACATTTCAATGTACTACATATACTTTAAATTAAGAGGGGTGGGGGGGGAAGAAGGAAAAAAAAACATCCAAATTGTTGTACTCTTTTATGTATCCAAAAAGGCATAAAAGTTAATACATTAGTAGAGAAGGGCTATGAGTTAGTATAAACACTTACGGAACTAGAACCTCCTCCTTCATTACTAATGAAACTACTTAGCTGTAAGATTAAAGGATTTCGGAAAAGATCTTTTAAAGACATCAATTATTGGTGAATCGAAATTAATAAGGAATTGTTGTTAAGCGAGTAAGATTAAAGAGGGAAAGTGACCTGTATTTATAAAATTCTATTAAATGCAACAGAACAACACATGTTCGAGAAAATATTTTAACTCTCTTAATATCTCTTAAAACTCTTACACTTTCAAATATCTCTTCATTTTCCCAAATAAATAACTTGTATGAGAAATGTGGCAGAAAGTGGGAACATAGAATTTCCACTTTTTTTTTTTTTTTTTTTTTTTTTCCCTCTTTCTTGGATTTCGGTCATCATTAGGATATTAATACAAATACTCAATATACCTCATCCTGTGAAGTTCAACTTTTTTTGTGGGGGGGGGGGGGGTAGCTGTAGCATATTTGTTACATCGTTGAAACACAAGCATTTTGTTTGTTGTGCGGAGAACACAAGCCAACCAAAAGCCATTCTTCTTTACTAAATATTCAATATTTTTCAAAAATAACATTCTTCAAAACGCTCTATCCAAAAAAAGTTCTTCAGAAAAGGACATGAAAGCTTAGAATTCTCATAAATATATAAGGCGTTATACTTCTTTTGATAATTAAGAAAAAGCTAGTCAGGCTGCATCCTAGGATATTTACAACTTAAAAAGCAAAAATTTGGAATCGGTCAGTTTTTATTCTCATCAATTTTATAGTTGTGTATAGAATAAAAGGGTGATCATCATAGCAGAACTTTTACTTATTCTCATGGTGCGTTATTATACTACCACATTAACAATTTGTCACTTTTTTTATTTCTTGTCGATTGTTTAAGTGAGCATTTGCAGAATTCCTTTACACAAGTATATTGTAATGACCATAAACCAATTCGGCATTTGATAACCTGATTGGTAGATCATGTGATTAGCGAATAATTTGTGTGTAAAATGTGTTTGGAACATATTTTCCGTACATTATTCCGCTCCAACTTCATAAACATGTCATAAAAAATCTAGAACCTATACCATCGGTCCCTACTACTCCTACAGAGATCAAAACGAGTGTTTAGATACACGCAAATGGCATTACATAAAGCAAAGATAAAAATTATTGCAATAAAAGGTTTCACGAACATTTTTCTTAGATATAAACCCCTCCTGTTCCTCGAACCTGCCCAAATTTACGTCGGCTTAATGATAGTAACTAATACGGATCGTTTCAACAACAATTAGAGCTGCAATTATCATCAGAAACGACTTCCACAGCAACCAGTAATAGTAATGGAAGAAGAGATAGATAGAAAAAAAAATGTCTCCCAATGGGGAAAACTAGATTTCGCTCAGAAGCAAGTCGCCGTTAAAAACAAAACGCGTAATTAGGCGTGAAAATGTTGCTTTTATTTTAACGCTTCGTCGTCCGATGGGAAGATTAATTATATTAATGACTTCGTTTGGAATCCGGACGCTCGCCTCGCCTTTATTTGGCAGAAATCTTGGCGAATCACTTTTCTGGGTGCAGCGTTTGAAAAAGTAGTTTTTATTGCGCGCGTTATCGTCATTAGAGAGATAAGGATGATTTAGCACCATTTGAATCGTAAACATTTGCTGCTAGTCATCATCTGGAGAAGACAGAATGTTCCCTCTTGCTGTTGTTATCCTCCAGCAAAACTACTGTTGTTTTCGACCTTCCAGATTTATTCATGAAGAAAAAATGGCCGATTGCGAATTTTGGATTGTTCAACATAGTTGAGTTGCTCAAGATGTCATGAACTGGATGTAGCACAACAATAGCACTTCATCTTTTATAAAAGTCGGCACTTGAAAATAAACTGGAACGTTTTTTCCTAAATGGACGATTGTAACAATCATATGTGTTATTCATAAAAGTTGTATTTTAATAATAGACTGGAATGTATAAATGAAATAGACGGAACACGACAATCACATACATTCATCAAAAACGTCTTCCCTCTAAAATAGACTGCAAATATACTTTCAAAGTGTGTGTCTTATGAAGTGTTTAATGCCAGACAAATTGTTAGACAGCATTCGGATTTGTAAAAAAAAAAATCATGCTGTGTGTAATATAAACTAGTTTTGAAAATGAATGCTACCCATTAACGAAATGCTTCCACCTATAAAAGGCTAAAATATGTCAATTAATGAGATGTCAATTAAAAAAAATGTAATCATTAAAAAGGCTAATAGGGTGTTAGGATTCATCAGGCCGGTTATCTCATCTAAATCTAGAGATATTGTAGTGACACATTGTAGAAGACTGTCTGGGAAAATTATTTAGTACACAAGGGTAATTATAGTCATCTCCTCTTAGAAATTATATTGACTTGCTGGGGAAAGTTCAGCGTAATCCAATAAAATGATACATGAAATTCTAGTTGTATTATGATCCTAATTTGAGAAAGCTAAATTTACTTACATTGGAAAAAGGAAGTTATACAATTATTTAATTTATAACAAAAAGGAAATTTCAATTGCTTAAAATATAATATTGGTGACAGGACAAGAGGTTATGGGTTCACGTATTATAAATTACATTTTAAATTAAAGAATAGAAAATATTTCTTTTACAATAGATTGATAAGTGTAACAATCTACCAGGCCACATCTCAAAGTTTCAGTTGTAAATAATTTTAAAGTATAGCAAATCGTCAAAATAGGAATCAATTTTAAATCGGAATTATGTTTTGCCATATACCTGAAAACAATCACAGCTAACGTGGATATAAAAACAGCTCTAAAAACAGCTCAACTAAATGTACTGATTAGTTGCGAATGGAAGTATACCCAATCAGAGCATTTATTAAGCTTTTTCACTTGCGAGTCCTTTTCAACTAAACTTGTTCACAATTATATTGCAGATTTATGTCGGTCTTATCTCATTTTGCCTACCAACTGTACAAATATGTTTTGCGTTCTTGGTTAATAGCCAAAATTTTCCTGGTGCAGTTCAAAGATAATGGTCACTGTTTACGACCAAAACAAAGAATTGTCTATTGAAAAAATTTAATCAAGACATCCATAAGTTGTTAATCAAAAATACGTTTGAAAAATGATGAAATATACATAGCAATGAAATAGTAAAAAATAAGTTAAAGAACGACTATTTTTAGAAAACGTGGAAGTTTGAATACAGAAGGATAAATGATGTTCAAAATAATTTGCTCATACACAAAAATCTATTAATTCCTATTATTTTATGCTTAGATTAATAATATCTGCTTCAAAGAATCATGTATGATTATCAAAATATAAATAATCCTGCAAATCAACTTTCAAATAAAAAAAAAATACTGAAAACTTAAATTTTTTTAAGAGATGACTGAACTACTTTTGAAGACTACCTCCTCAAACACACAAGGTGCGTTCTAAACACGAAACTGGCTTCTAGTACTTCCTCTATGTTACATTCTTTAATCTATTTTGATCTAAGTACAATCAAATAAGTGTAAACATAGCCTCTTAGTAAAAATACATACACCGATTAAGTGTTTAACTCGAAGTTTTTCAACAAATCTGTAATTAAACATGCCTCCACTATCTCTCCCCATCAGATCCTTCCATTTAACTCGGCAAAAGAAAGACGCTCTTCTCGACAGTCCTTACTTAAAGGTACTTAACACGTCCATTTTGTTCGATTTTTATATTCCATAATTGGAACCGCTTAGCCGTGTTTAAGTCACCGGTAAATCGTTCTTGTGACGTTCCACCTATAGGCCCTTACTAACTGTAGTATTTCATTAACGGAAGAGAATTAAGGAATAAGGCTTTGGAACCTTTTCTCAAAAAAGAAGGGGAACGGAAGAAAAGAATGGTGGAAGGATTAGCTGAAGGGATTCGTTCGGATTAATCACACGCATCCGCCATTTTGTTTTTCTCAAAGGACGAATTATTTCGGAGTGGTAGAAGAAATTGGAGGAAGATTAGGACGTGCGTCTCCAAACAAATTATATTAAGAAGTTACACTGTTTCGTTTAAGATAAATGTGACAGAGAATTACTTAAGTCACTGTCTGGCACTCACACTGACGGCTTTGTTTGGAAAGGGAAATAATTAATGAATTCTTAAAGTGATATAATGGCATTAAGGTTTTTATTCTTTCAAACAAGTAAGTACAAGATGATCCAAAAGAAACAAAACTTTTGAAAATCACCCTTGGTAGTAGAAAAATTTTGTTTTTGCAAAAAAAGCTTAAAAAATCGTAAACATTTTGCTTAATTTATTTAAGTGTAAACTCGTATATCGAACTTGAAAACTGGATGATTTCGAAATTAATATGGCGTTCAGTTATCGAAATATTACTTCAATTAACGCATTTCTTCAACTATTGGAATTTTTAAAAAAATTACAAATGGATACATGATTGGGACATATGGACTAATTTCAAATATTATAAATTTTGCAATAGTAATAAATCTGAATGTCTTTAAACGTTACTTACGTTTGCTTACTTTCTATATTCGTATACTTAAGAATATTAAACGCAGTAAAAGAATAGCTTCTTTATTTTCTGGTCAAAACCAGACTTACAATTTGCTTTCTCTAACCAAGTATGCAAGGTACTTGGTTAGGATCTAGCCTGAAAATACCTCAAAATGGATCTATCCACATATTCCCGTCCAGTGAACGTTATACTTCCGTGTGAAAAGAAGTATGCATATAAGCATGCACAAAGAAGTATGCAAAAGAAGTGTGGAACATTTTCATGTAAAAATAAGCTTTATTGAGAGCATAAATGTTACATATGATACTTCACAAAAAACTGTTGCTTTCTGTAGTAATTGGGACTCAATATACCAATACCTTCAGAAAGCATTACAAGACGATATTCAAAAGTATCAGAAGTAATGATTCTGATGGCTATATAGACGGGCCTCCTATTTCCTTATGTCATTGTTCGTGTTTCTATTAAATCTTTTTTTTCTTCCGTGCACCAAATGTGATATGTTTCTTTTTTGCGGAGTGCTCGTATAAACTATGGGTCGTAGAAGTATGGTTCTTTAGTAATTTTTATTAATTCAGCTAGTATTTAAGACTGCAGAGTTTTGTGGTATTTTGAAATCATATCCATCCTGCATCCATTAAGTTTATTGGAAATATCGCCAATCGCATCCTAAAAATTCGTAATACGTACCAAAAAGTTAATATTTTTAAAACACTTCGTTGAAATTAATATTTTTTTTTTAAGTTAGATTATGTTTAAGACATGAGCTTTTTTAACCAATAAAATAATCTATATCTTTTTCAAATATTCTAAATTCCAAGGCTGAATTAGGATATAAAAAGTCATTCTTAGAAATGTATTGAAATATTACCATTAGTTGAAAAAAAAATTAATCCCTTCATTTTTGCAAAATGCATCTAGTCGTCCATCTCTTCAAGTCTTCTATTTTTATATCGAACCCTATTTTTAGCTTTAGTATGCGAGGTTATTCGAAAATAACTACAATGTTGTAAGATTATGGCAAGTTGTTCAAAAGAACCCCAGAGCGGATAAACTACTCCTTATGAAACTCTTTTGTGAAAACTTTATGATTAAATTTCTCAATATACAATAAAACCCAATATGAAAATCTTAAATTTCCATAATCTTACAGAGTTGCCAAGTCCTTCCTCTTTCAGTGGCTTACATATTATTAATAATCACATTGTCCTGATATGCGATGTTCCTATTACAGGTAGTCATCTGTCGAAGCTTCCTTATTTTGGACCAATCGCTGCAGAAGAGCTTGCTACCGTATACGCAGAAAGGCACCTCGATACCGATCTTTTATTTCGCAGCGAATTCGAGGTAAACTTTTTATCTTTAAGTTATCCTACTCAATAACACTTAATACATTTCTTTGTGCGCCTCATTTCTTAATCTTCATTGTTTATTTCCTTATTTGCGGAAATACCGCAATATTCAACATTAGGCATTAAATACTTAAGTAGAGTAATTATGAAGTATAATTTGTTTGTAAAAAGTTTTTGTAAATATAGAAATTATAAATCTGCTTGGTTTTCTTCAAATTATTAATATGTAAAAGTAATAGAACTCCATTTAAAACTTTTTTTTTTTTTGCATTCATTGATAAAATTTATTTTTGTTGCCATCATATGTTTAAGAAAAATATGAATTTTTCCCTATAAGACTAAATGAAATTATTAAAAATGCCTGTACTAGACTAGTTTACATGGTTATACAATAACTCATTTTCGCTATCTTCTCATTAATTTGGATTCCAATACTTAGTATTAGAAGTAAAAAAAAAGCCATTTTATACTTAAAGATTATCTTAATGATAATTGAAGAAAGTAGGCGCATTTTAAAAAAAAATTAATTATATACATTTCTTGACCAAATTGTTTTTTAATTTAAAAATTTAAACCACGGAGCTACAGTAAAATGTTTGAAGCTTGTCAATTTAATCACAGTATCTGGTCAGAACCAGAAGGTGAAATTATGCATTTGGGAACACTTTTTGACATTTTGAAGAGCACTTTTCAATATAGGGTGGTGTATCATTCAAAAAATGAACAAAAGCTCCTTTTATATCTTTCAAATCAAATAAATTAAAGAAATAGATCATAATTCTACTTCAAACATTACACTCAAATTTATAGTTTTTTAGAAGAATAACAATGCATTTCAATTTTAACTTTCAATCCTTAAAATCGTTTCCTTCAAATTGTGGATTTTCGTATTCTGAGATTATTTCCAAACTAGCAATATGTACAGATACAAATAAGAAAAACTGAAATTACAAAATTATGAATATTCTGAAATATGTATAAGATGATAATAATACTAAAAACATGAAATACTTTGAAGAAAATAACGTGTGATTTTATAAGACCAGTTTTTTTATAATTTTATAAGTCGTTCAAGCAAAGGTAAATTGTTTTACATTTAGTTAGCGAATTTCACAAATATTATCTTATAATACAGGGAGATATTAATTAAGTTCAACTTCCAAAAAGTTGTAGAACAAAAGAACCACTAGTGCGAATAACTGGAAGTTTAATCTGAATATATCAGAATAAGAAGGAAATGTATTGCGTAAGAAAAAAAACTATTTTTAACTATTTTTTTTCCCCTTATGAAAAAAAAAACTTTTTCTAACTTCTTTTTTTTTTTTTTTTCTTATGAAAAAAAAAACTATTTCTAACTATTTTTTTTTCCTATACCATACCATTTCTTCCTTCTTTGCGTTTATTAAAAATCAAATTTCATATCATTCTGACCAAAGGTTCTTTTTTATTTTACTTTTTAAAAGTTGAACTTTAATCATAATCCCTCTTCACATAAAACTAGAGCTCAAACTTTTAGATGATACCCACTATGTTTCTACTTAAATTTGGAATTAAATTGCAGCTCATTTTATCATTCAAAAAACATCAAATGCTGCATTTTTTTTTACCATTTTAGAATGGTTTATTTTAAAAAGCATTTTATATTAAATGTTATATAAGATATTTTCTCCTTTCTATTAACTAAATAAGTTATCCAATTTTACTTTATTTCAATTTGATAGAGCTGCGTATAATTAACAGGAGATGCTTAGTTTACAAAATATACTACGGTATGATAGTAAAAAATAGAGTTTCTAGTTTTATGCTTTTTTAGTATTACATTTTATACATAACCCAGCTTAGTCTGTAACTGCGACCTAGAGACGAACAAACTGATTTTGTTCAAGCTTTCAACTTAAAAATAAACTAAAAAAATTACTCATATAAGTTCAAAGATGAAAAACGTCTTAAAGAAAAGAAAAAAAAACTTTTTACAAGCTTTGATCTTATTTCAATCCTCAAGTGGCTTGTGAAGTAACTACTTTAATATCCTTTCCATAAAAATATGCCAAGCTAATTTTTATGAATTGAACGTTTCTTCTCAATTTAAAGCATTCCGAAAATTCAAAAGATTAGTAGTCAGTAATGGAAAAAGATATTAAAAACAATTATATTTAAAAAAAAAAATCCTCGTTTTTCACTCGGAAGATAGTTTATTTAAATTTAAAAAAAAAAAGAGTACAAAATTTTTTTAACCATGATAAAATCAAACCTCGTGATACCATCTTCAAATTCTTAATTGATAAAATCCCAGTTATAAAAAAAGTTTAGTTTCATAATTTAAATATCATATTTTTATAATGATGCTAATCTCTCTACCTTTGATACATTATCTATGTTTTAGGAAGTTTTAATATTTTATAAATAGCACATAAAAGCTTCTGCATAATCTGATCAATTATGACTCAATTATCAGCATTTTAGGTAAAGTACTACTATATACTTCTTCAATATGCAAAATAAAGGGAAATGAATGTGATATACAAAAAATCTTAAACACGAAAAGCTCAATATTTTTATTCCTGTTTTTACTTTACTCATTAAATATTTTATTGTACCAACTTTATATTCAACAATATACGAAAAAATCTCCATCATATTTATGATAATTAAAATTAATGTATTAATTCATCAATTATTAATTATTAATTATCAACGTAATAGAAAATATCTTTATTAATTTTATGTTACTTCTCTAATTTCCAAATTAATTCCAAAAAACTTATAAAAAGTTACTTTAGAACGGATACTTCTACGATGTTCAAATTTACGATAGAAAAGTCACTAGTGCCCATGACACGTGATAACAAGTACTTAGTAGACATGCATAGGAGAGAACTGCAATTAAAAAATTGAATTTTGTAAGTATTTTCCGAAAACAAACCTAGCTGGTCAAATAACAATATATTTCTAACAATGCCTTTTCAGTTAAAAAACTTGATACATCAAGATACCTTGAGTACAATTTTCAAGAATAAACAACAGATATTTCGACAAACGGAAGTCCTTTAAAGATGATCAAATTACTACAAATAATGCAAAGAGCAAATTGTACGATATCACACAAATTGAAAGAGGCCAACTAAAATGCTTCAACTGCAACAATTTTGAACACATTTGTAAGGATCGCACTTTGCCAAAATCAGTTATAACATGCCGAAAATGTAATAAAACAAGACTTAAAGCTGAAAGCTGTTTTGCTAAAGCTGAAAATAGAGAATTTAAATGAAAAAAAAAAATTTAAATGAAATGCATCAAATGTATGTTAAGTGAATTTAAATGTTTAAATGAAATGTACCAAATGCATGTTAAATGAATTTAAATGAAATGTACCAAATGCATGTTAAATGAATTTAAATGAAATGTACCAAATGCATGTTAAATGAATTTAAATGAAATGTACTAAATGCATGTTAAATGAATTTAAATGAAATGTACCAAATGCATGTTAAATGAATTTAAATGAAATGTACTAAATGCATGTTAAATGAATTTAAATGAAATATATCAAATTTCATTTATATTGTTACTAGCTGAATACCCGTGCTGCGCTACGAAATTTTACCATTAGCATTTTAGCGATCAAAAGACATTCACGTATTCTACATTTCAGACGTTTGCACCCATTTCGATCCCGACAAATTGATTTATCAAAATAGAAACTTTCCTTTGTTGACAATTTTAACGAAATTTATTATTGTGAATACTATATTGGAAAGAGGCACTTGAATATCCCTCGTTTAGAACGTTTAATTCCCTTCGGACCCTTTTAATTACGTAATCGAGATTGAAATAGTTTATTGTGTTTATGTTTGCTCTTTGTTCTAAATTTCGAAGTAGTAGCTGTATTGGAATTGAGACATTAAAATAATCCTCGTATAGTTTCAATGTTGCGTCGACTTTTCATCCCTTAAAAATTCATTAATCGATATTGGAATAACTTATTTTTTTTTTAAATTTGTTCTTTTAACATTTGCACCAAATATCAGAATTATGACTACATTGGAAGAGGAACATTCGGATATCCCTCGTTTGGAACATTTAACCCCTTTTCGACTCCATAAAGTAGGTTAATCGAGAACGGAATAGCTTACTTTTTCTATGTTTATCTTTTTTGACATTTGTACAAATTTTCAAAGTTGTGACAAAATGGGAAGTGGGACATTCGAATATCTCTCTTTTGGAACGTTTAACGCCTTTTCCAACCCTTAAGTGGGTTAATCGAGATCGGAATGGCTTACTTTTCTATGTTTATCTTGATTGGCATTCATACCAATTTTAAGAATTGCGACAAAATGGGAAGTAGAATGTTCGAATATCCCTCGTTTGGAACGTTTAACCCCTTTTCGACCCCTAAGCGTGGATTAACCGAGATCGGAATAGCTTGCTTATTCTATGTTTATTTTTGTTGACATTTGCCCCAATTTTCAGAATTGTGACTATATGGGGAGTGGGATATTTGAGTTTGGAACGTTTAACTCCTTTTCCACCCCTTAAAGTGGGTTAATCAAGCTCGGAATAGCTTAATTTTTTTATGTCTGTCTTTGTTGACATTTGTGCCTATTTTCAGAGTTGTGACCAAATGGGAAGTGGTACATTCGAATATCCCTCCTTTGGAACGTTTAACCCCTTTTACACCCCTTAAAATGGATTAACCTAGGTCGGATTAGAATGCTTTTTCTATTTTTACCATTGTTGATATTTGTGCCGATTTTCAGAGTTGTGACCAAATTGGAAGTGGGATATCCGAATGTCCCTAGTTTGGAACGTTTAACCCCTTTTCGACCCCTTAAAGTGAGTTAATCGAGATCGGAGTTGCTTACTTTTTCTATTTTTACGGTTGTTGATATTTGTGCCGATTTTCAGAGTTGTGACCAAATGAGAAGTGAGATATTCGAATGTCCCTCGTTTGGAACGTTTAACCCCTTTTCGACCCCTTAAAGTGGGTTAATTGAGATCGGAGTAGCTTACTTTTTCTATTTTTACCATTGTTGATATTTGTGCCGATTTTCAGAGTTGTGACCAAATGGGAAGTGGGATATTGGAATGTCTCTCGTTTGGAACGTTTAACCCCTTTTTCGATCCCTTAAAATGGGTTCATCGAGATCGGAGTATTTTTACCATTGTTGATATTTGTGCCGATTTTCAGAGTTGTGACCAAATGGCAAATGGGATATTCGAATGTCCCCCGTTTGGAACGTTTAACCCCTTTTCTACACCTTAAAGTGGGTTAATTGAGATCGGAGTAGCTTACTTTTTCTATTTTTACCATTGTTGATATTTGTGCCGATTTTCAGAGTTGTGACCAAATGGGAAGTGGGATATTCGAATGTCCCCCTTTGGAACGTTTAACCCCTTTTCGACACCTTAAAGTGGGTTAATTGAGATCGGAGTAGCTTACTTTTTCTATTTTTACCATTGTTGATATTTGTGCCGATTTTTAGAGTTGTGACCAAATGGGAAGTGGGATATTCGAATGTCCCCCGTTTGGAACATTTAACCCCTTTTTGACCCCTTAAAGTGGGTTAATCGAGATCGGAGTAGCTTACTTTTTCTATTTTTACCATTGTTGATATTTGTGCCAATTTTCAGAATTTTGACTATGTGGGAAGTGGGAGAATTAGTGATGAGTGAGTCAGTGAGTGAGGGCTTTGCCTTATATATATAGAGAAAACCAAAACATACCATTTAAAGTTTAGTTCTGCACTACATTGTAGGGATAAGATTATTCCAAGATTCGATAACTAAATTTGTCTTCAAAAATTGAAGGCCAGTTCACCAACTTGGCATTATTTGAGAAAATAGTTATAGCCAAAAAATATATTACGCCCTCCCCCCCCCCCCCCCTAATTCCTTCCCCATCCCACCAAAAAAAAATGGTGAGGTATTTTTTCTTATTTAAAATGAAACTATAAACGCTCAACTGATAAATTACACTATACCATTCCAAATTTCAAAGCCATGATCAATATTATATTATGGATAAAAGTTGTGCAATATCTCAAATCTCTCATATAATTTTTAAATACATTGAAAATACTATTTGAAATATATGCATTTGGTAAATAAATATAAATATCAATAATATTAATTTCTTACAAACATGTTAAGCTTCCTTGTACAAATTTTCATACTTCAAAGTTTCTTTTTTAAATATCATCGGTTCCGCCAATTTTTAAAATTAATTTTTAAATTCCACATCCGAATTTCACGCGAACAAGATGCAGCACATTTAAGTACTACTCTTGCTCATATCCAACTTTAATATTTTCATAAATTCAAACTACTTACACCTATAATTTCTCTTAATTAGTGCCCGGTTTTTAGTAATCAGTTTCATTTAACCGTAATGCCAGTCTACTTAATCCGCATGGTAATAATTCAGCCAACTCTTCTACTCACAAGATTCCTATTCTGGATTTAATGAGAGAAATGGTTAAGTGGTGAATGGAAATTTTCGCCGGACTGAATAAGTGTCATTAACAGCGCTAATTGTTTTTAGATGAACTTCCCGCTTGGCGTACTTCATCATCGTTACGATGTTCTGTCCAGGTCCTGTGGATCGGTTCATATTTTAGTTTAAGCAAATTTGCTGGCAGGTGGTTATCCTCCAAAGGGGGTTACCTATTCTGGAGTGAAAAGGGTCGAGGAATTTCAAACAATTTTCAAAGAGCTTTTCTCGTAAATTAAACCAACCAAAAACACTGAACTATTCTAAATAAATTAAAATATTCATTAGCATAGCAAATTCTAGTTTGTTTAAGCAATCATGTAAATTTTTAGTCTTCCATACCCTAAAAGTTAAAAAAAAAAAAAATAATAATAATAATAATAATAATAATAATGACTTCCCTTGATGTCTATCTGCTCACCCGTTCTTTAAAAACATTAACAGATGCATAGCGTTATTGCTTATTTGATGAATTAGATGAAATTTTAGCAATTGAATTAAAATATTTGTTTAGGAAGGTTTTTTTTTCTGTGAGTTTAATATAAAAAGCAAATTAAACAAAAAGAATTAACCCTTTTTAAATTAATTAACCCTAATTAATTTAAGTGTATTTTAGATACTTTTTTCCAATATTAATTCTTTTTAATCACGCCCTACGATATTTTTTTTCGCGTTCAAAAGATGGAATACTCGGTTAGCATGGGAGAAGTCTTCGAATCCAACCACTACTTGGCGTTCTGCAGTATGTATTTTCAAAGCAACACGGCGCGGCAGCAATTTTGAATGATAACGACATAAAAATTGCCGAATTGGTTGTTTGGGTGTTTTTTAGGTTATCTAATACAAAAAAAAAGACAACCAACTACAGACACAAGGCCCATCTATATTGATCCAGTTCAACCCTTTCCTGAACAATCTTCTAGTATCTGACAAACTGTTCCACCTATCAATCACTCTATTGCATAGGAGTCAACTACACGGGGGCAAATGTATCATTTCGCCCCCAGCTCCCAAAAAATTTTGGAAAAAATGTGTTTTTCCACTATAAAATATTGCGTAAAAATAACATTTTATAATGTTCTAAAGAAGAAGAAAAAAAACATAAAAATATAAAGCAAACACAATATTTGTAAGCACACTGACACTATCCAACCTTCTCTCCCAAATGAGAATGAAGTACGTGTAGCAGCTCTTTTGTGGAATTTCAAATATATATATATATATATATATATATATATATATATATATATATATATATATATATATATATATATATATATATATATATATATATATATATATATATATATATATATATATATATATATATTATAGTATTGTATGATATTGGAATAAATCGTTTTGTAATGATGAAATTACTGCTATAGGCTCTTTTTTCCTTAATAATTATCCAGAATTATTAAAATTTGCTTTCTTCATTTTAGTGTAGTATCATAATAGTATATCTTGCAAAATTATGTATGATAACTGAAATAAATTATTTTATAAAGGATGAATGAACTGGTTTGTGCTCTTACTTTTTTCATAAAATGTTCTTGAATTAATCTTTTACTAATAACTTTTCTACATAAATCAAACAATTTGAGAAAAATTTATTACGTTGTATGAAGATATGTTTATGTTCAATATATTCAGTAAGTAGATCATTAAAAGAGTGGTGTCCGGAAGTATTGGGCCAATCCAACCCCCCCCCCCCTCAACTCCATCCCACCTTGCCCTTCTCCCAATCAATTTTATCCGCAGAGCCTCGCCCCTGTGGTAAAAGTGAAAAGTTGGCGCCTGTGCTCCATTGTAAAAATAATGTTTCATAAAATCCAATTTAAAATACGATTTAAATAACTTATATGCATGATCTCTTGCCCTATCTCCCGTATTTATACTATAAACCATTTAAATAGCCCTTTAAATCGATCATACTGTTTAATAAATTTAAAGAACTGAATCACATGCCTCTTGAGTCTCTTAGACCTTCTTTGTTCTAATGTATACACAATACAAATGTGAACAAAACTAACATTTCTACGGCTTCAGAGTACAAAGGATTTAGAGTATTTATTATGTGTATACATGCAAATACTCTAAACTCTTCGAATCACCCTGTTTGATAAACTGAAACAACTGAATCAATCAGCTGATAGAGTCTCTAGATTTTTTTCTCCCAATGTATACACAATACGAATGTGTACACAAGTAACAATTCTAACACAAATTTGAGAAAGTTTACCCCTAGAAAGTTCTCCAGGAACGCATTCTTCCATGATAATAAAACTACATTATTCTGCTTTAATGCTGTTCCTCTGTATTATATCCTTCTTGCAGAAGAAAATTATCGATATTACTAACTCTTCACTATTTCGTTCATAAAGTGCTCAGCGGATTCCCAAATATAAGCTGCTAATTTTCAACAATGCAAAATTCCTATAAACACATAAAAGGGTATCTGAGGATCTGTTTGCTTGCTTGCTTGCTTGCTTGCTTGCTTTCTCGCTCTTTCGTTTTTATACAAATCTACAGTTTCATTCTGATCTTGATAAAATTTTGCTCACTTGGCATTCGAAACAAGAAATAGGTTTTTGTATGAATGAGATTTCATAAAAAAAAAAGAAAATAAATAAAAAAAAAATAAAAAAAAAAATCCATTCCTCTTTTCCTCCCCTAAAGAGGAAACTATATGTACTGAACCACTTTTAATCGGAGAAGGTTTTTCTCTATAGCTGTTCTGGCTCATCAAGATTATCCTAAAAACATGTTTTGAGCTAGTGGTGAATTCGAGAATAAGGGTTGAAAAGGAGCATCCTCTTAACTTGCAATCAACTGAACCAATTTTTATCGGGTCATAGCATCTTTTTCATAGTATTTTCTAATTTTAACTTCAAATGAGATATATTCTTTATAGAAAAATAATACTTTTGTGGTGCATAGTTCAATGGACAGGCTTCTTTGTCTCATAAGTAAACGTATCAAGATGGTTGTTTTTATTACTTATTCATTGCAATTTTATAAAATCGGCTGATACATAGATCCAATAAAAATAATATTGTATCTATAATTTTCGCCTTCTACCTTTATTCCGTTATCTACACTATATCGTGTTGAATTGATATTTTTTATGTTTAATAAATTTTAATTTTTGTGTGTATTGTTGTCGATATTTGGGACAGGGGATTACCTTCTCTAATGTTAAAACAGATAGCTTATGAAAAAAAATTGATTGTTTAAAAATATTTAGGACATCATCTGATAGAATATCGCTATTATATTCTTAAAAAAACTGTAATAGTAAAGTACTGAAAACTTTACTATTTTCTATATTCGTGATTAAAAGAATGGTATGTAGTTTATATGATAATTGAACCACATAACATGTGTGCATAAATAGACGTTAATAGTTTTGTTGTTGTTGTTTTTCAAATTCCTAATGGTGAACAATGAAAAATCTTAAATCATTTCTGAAAAAATCAAAGATAAATTGTGCATCAATGTTTGTCCATTTTATTTGAAGTGTTCTCTTGTTGTGTTCCAGGCTCTTCCTGACGTATTTCGGGATCGAACTACTACGGCATCAGACAGTGTGGATAACATCTGTAAGAACAGATATCCAGAAATAAAAGCATGTAAGAAAGCATTTTTATTTCTATAGACAACCTTATTTTGTGAACCGTATTGCCTTCTTTTTCTGGCTGCAATCTTTAATAATCATGCCAATTATTCGAATGAAGTTACAAAACAGTGGAGTTCATGTATGGCGTCGTCACAGTCAACTGCTAAACACGGAAAAAGTAAAAGTTTGTGATATCAGGCTAGCAAAAAATTTCGTGTATAAAGTCCATTTAAAACTAGATAGTTATTGGTTTGATTAGAATTGAGGTGTTTCCAGATACTTTTGCCTGCGCAAGATCTATTCCATACTATTGTTCATTAGTTAGAAAACTTATAATTCAATTTTTAATACAAAAAAAAATCTTACTTGTATTCCAAATGATTAAAATCATACATATTTTTATGAAGGGAAAGTGTCACAAATTAAATGCGCATACTACGAAAAGTTAGTATAGTTTTTAATTGAAAAAAAAGCAATGCAAAATAGTAATCTTCAATCGCCATTATTGCAAATTGTTAAATTCGTATTATATCAGTCCATTTCTAGACAAAGAATATTACAGACATAAATAATAGTTCACTTAAAAGAACTGATTAATTGGTTTATCTTATACCAACACAAACCTTAAAAATGGAGTGTAGGAGTGCAATTTTGTGTTTGAAAATGAAATAATTTTTTTAAGGCTAATCAACCTTTCAGAATCCTTCAAATACTCTGACAAGTATTTTACTTTTTTTAACATTCCTCACAGAGACTTAAGTATTATTAAAAATCAGTATAACATCCAAGAAAGTATCCAAGTAATCCAATTTGTATTTGCAAAATAAACACACACATATACGCTCTAGCGTCATTGTCAATTTACCAATACAACAATTAGGTTATTTTCTCCAAAACTATAACATGTACGTAAAAAGATGGTTTGGTTTCAAATTCAAAAACTTTTTTTTTTCCTCTAGTTACGATATAGCTTTGTGATTTTTTCCTCAAAGACATAGCATATGTTTCTACTTTTTTTTTTTTTTTTTTCCTAATTTCCCCAGTGTATGACCATATCCACTAATATTCTTTGCGGTTACAAATAATTTGGTTAATCACTTTTAATTTTTTTGTTTGGGCTCAACAAAAATTTAACATAAATTACCATTTTTTATTAGAAAAAAATATGAACTTTTCATTTTTAATTTCCTTTCCTTTTATAGTCATCTGAAAAGTGATAACCCAATGAAAAAATAATGAAAGCTGTTTGTATTCCATGTATGCTCTCCCCCCCCCCCTTTCCCCCACCCTCCCCCTTCTACACGCATTGTGTGCGTCCTTTAATTAGCAATAGGTTAAAAAAATAAAGGTCAGTAAAATTTGCACGTTAAAATTTTTGTTACAAAGTTCATGAAGATCTCAACATGTACAAATTATTGCATTTTTTCGTAAAAAGCTTGTATTTGATATGCCATGCAACACAACTGAAGACAAAAAAGGTGAAAATAAAATTACAATTCTGACAATGGTTATTAAAGTAATAGTATGTTTATTGTATTTTTATTTAGACTGCTTAAAAAAAAACTGTAAACATATCATCAAGATGTTCAAGGCATACAATTTATTTTTAAACTTCGGTCAAAACAGTCAGCCATACAAGTGAGGCATTATAAAGTATTTTTATGCATTTATTAAGTAATGCTAAAGACAGTTTATACGGAATTATTACAAACCTATATATAAAGAGAGTATTAGTTTAATGTCATCAGGTGTAGATGAAAATCTCAAATTGTAAACAATCACTTGAGCATACGGCCGTGAAACACAATAGTTACAAAATATTTCCCCCTAATTTGTTATTAAAATTTGTTTTATAAATAAAGTATAAATCTGGATTTCTTTTTTAATTAAAAACATAAGTCTTTTATCAAATAAAATCTCTCGTTTCCAAAATGTATCGGCTTTTAGTATTAATTAAAGCGTACAGCATTCTAATTGCGATGCTTTTAAACTTAGCTTACATTTTAATTATAAATAATCGATGACTTAATCCAAAAATAAAAATGATATTCAAAACAAATATTCATTCATGTTCCTTATTCATCCTTGTGATCAAAGTCGTCCCGATAATTTATTTTTAATAAACACTTTTCACAAACTTTCCATACAATCGTATTTTTATCTCTATTCACACTCAACATCCATTTTCCACTCGGGTGCTTTTCATATGTTGACTATCTCACTTTATCTCTTTTATCTTACTCCGACCCACGCTAATTAGTTTTTACTCATCAGCGGTATAATTAAAACCGGGACCGGAATCAGATTACAGGGTCTTATCTCGAGACGGTTTAGCGATAGCATTTCAAACCAATCTTTTCTAAATGGTTTCGTTCTTTTGGTTCTCTGTTTTACCTCGTGGGTAATTATCCTGGTCAACGCCGTCTACTTTAAAGTATGAATTGTCCCAGTCAAGAAAAAGTTTTCTTTGCACTGTGAATAACTCCAGATGGATTGTAACCTGAAGAAAGATGTTTCGTTCTTTTTCTCAAGCTGTAGTTACAGCGGCATTATAAATATTGCAATATGAGTAGCAGATATTTAAATACTTTAAAAATTTAATGGGTCAACCTAAAAAAAAATCCTCAAAATTACCTACGCTTCGAAATTAATCCCCGTCTCAGATTGATAGAGTATCATCAAATTTTCAGTATTGAAATCAAATTCTAAATTAAAATATTTTTCTATTAAGTAAAAGTTGATATAAAAGGTAGATTCTCTATTAAATTCTAAATATCAAAATTAAATATGTTTATCAATATTTAAATTATATTTAGCTTTTATTGGCGGTTTCTATATTATTTAGCTAATTTTTAGAATTAATTTATCCGAGTCCACTTTAATATAGCTACAGTTTACTAGAAAAGAAACTTTGGATTTATTAAAAGAGTTTATTTTTAGATAACTTTAAAACGTAAGATAAATCCCATATGACAAAAAGCAATTCGAACAAGGAAAATATATCGTTTGGTTGATATAGCAGCCTAATTTATAACCAAAAACTAAGTATATCTTATGTCTGCTATACTAAAAGACAACATTGAGCTCACTGAATACTCTACAATGATGAGTGAACCGGTTTTACTACGCCCTGATTGGCTGATCGGAACAATGTGTGGTGGATTCATTAAAAATCTTGTATCAGTAGTTAGAAAAGTAAAATATTAATTAAAATTTAAACTTAAAAGCACTTATTTTCTTTATTTATCAACAGATATTTAAATTTAATACAAAACTACGTGCGCAGGTTAACAATATTACCATATAAGTTGTGATTTGCTTGGAACTATATCTTTTCGGCGGAAGGATCCATTGTGCAGCGCATTCAGTGAGCTCAGTGTATGTTGTCTTCTAGTATAGTCGAGCAAACGATCATAAACAAATAAATTCATTTTTCTTAACTAGAACCTATTGTTGTATTATTTCATAACATTACGGATGAATAGATTTATTATTTGTAAAAAATACCTCCTAAAATAGTTCTTAAGATAAACATATTTCAATACAAATTCTTTATGGTTGGTGTGTAATCTACAATTCCGAATTGAAACAGATCCTTATTACCTTGGTAGTCCCTTAAAAGAACACACAAAACAAAAAACCGAAGCAATCAAACTTTAGAACGGAAAGACACAAGACGAAAAAATATCACTTTGATGAAACCATTTCTTCAAATAAAACAGTAATCACCGACCCACTCCTCAAACAACTAAACTCTTTTCAAGCAGAAAGAAATCCGCCCCTTTGCCTACTTGAGTTCTAGAACATTCTCTCTGGATTCAACCAGCTTCCATTCTCTCGAACACCAGGGCTTAACGAGACAGCCAAAGACATAAGTCAAGTGTCATTTTCACAAAAAAGCAAGAAAAAGGAATCGCTTCCCGCGGTACTTTTTTATTATTTATTTATTCATCCCACTACCAGTTGATGAATCGTGAGACAAACCAGTGTGCTACTATCGCCTATCGAACCGTTAACGCTTGCTTACAAATATGGCGGTTCGTTTTAACGAAAAAATAACTCGATAAATGAAGGCAGCAAGTAAAAAAAACACAGCAACTTTGAAAAGATCCAGTAATTAGCCTTGTAAGACACCCTCTCTTAATTTTCTTAAGGGTTGTCGAAACTTTATTTTTTCCCTTGTCCCGCAGAGGATGAGTATCAGTTTCGATCATGATTTGTTGTCGTTTTAAGCTCTAGTTGCTCGACAAATTTGCAAGGCACTCCTGATCTATCGAGTAAACTGGATTATTTCGAGATTTTCATAGAAAGGACCAAAAGATCTTTTTTTTTTTCCCAGCTGAGATGGGGGAAATCTATAAATTGAAATTATTTCTGGCGTTGGAGTCAACAAAGAACTTTGTTTGCATAAAAGCGCAAGAACATCTAAACGCTTTCAACTACTTTGGAATAAAGCAAAGTATTTCGTTTATAATCTTTATTCGTTTTTAGTACGATTTGTACATAAAGCAACCAATTTTTTAATTTGTGATTGTATTTAAAGTATTTAAAAAATTTACTACCCTAACAGATTTTTATAAATCAAATTCTTTCTGATATGGTATTGTATAAAATTAGCATATTAAAATACTATAAGTTTCAAAATATCTTGAAGCCCTCTCATGTTTGTGAGAGCCGGATTGTATCTTATACAAACGACGCCGTTTTTAATTTTCATTATTCTATGCGGGTATTGTTATGAATTTTCTTCTCGATGGAATGATGAGACCGTGTGTGATTACAAAAATAACTTCTTTTATTTTTCAAAATTCTTCCCTCTGAAATTCTATTCTTTCCACTGCAGCAAATCGAAACAAACTCAAATCAGAACTTCAGTCGTCAATGAACACACAAACTTCCTGTTGTTCGACAAATTGTGCTGCATTCACTGCTGCTCAATACCAAAACGTAAACAGACGCCGACGTCACAATCAGTTCCTTTGTCTAAGAATAAATGAAACACAGATTGTCATTAGTCAATGGAGTGTGAAAATTCTAATTCGTTTTTAAAGGTGTCTTGTTAATTATCAGAAGCACGTCTCAAAAGTTTATCGATGCAATCATACTTTTAATAAAGACCATTTACAAATTTTACATTAGTAAATAGCTATTGTTACATTATACATTAATGCATATGCAGAATTAAAATAGATTTAGATTTTACAAAACTTTTACATTATACACAATTATTCACAAATTTTCAATCGTAATTTTATATTTCTGGTGTAGTTCAGTTTTGAAACAATTTCTACAGTTTTCTAACAGCTCCATCCCTATTTATTTTCATTCCTCTAAAGATATGGTAAACTCCTTTTCTAATACTCAACTTTTATGACAGCTCCCTACTCGTTATCGTCAAAGGCTTGTTGACATTTTTAACGTATTTCTCTTATTATAAATCTCCAAGAAATTAGCATCTCAAAGCGATAAAATCTTAAATGTACACCTATATTAGGTAATTGTATTTTAAAAGATGATATCGTATATTAAGAGATACCATTTCATTTGTATCAAAGAAAACAACAATCGTCGTAGTTTGGTCTTTGTAGTTCTTTTTACTTTCAATTATCCGTATGTTTACATAGGTTAGTAAAAGTATTGTTTGTGATTTTAAAAAAATGCGATTTTTTTTTTTTTCCTTGTTTTGAAACATCTTAACTTCAAAAAAGTGGTATAAAAAAATGTGTGTCTGTGTACGTAGTCAGCATAACTCTCGAACGAATTTACATACGATATTCAAATTTGGTGTATTGGTTAATGGTAACAACCGTTAAGGCTTTAGTCCAAATTGCGCATAAGGTAGATGCCATTGAAAAAAATCATGTTTTCTAATAATTTCTAAAAGACAGCTCTAACAATTTTGATCAAAATTTTCTGTGGTAATAATGCCTCTTAAGGTAATCTAAACATCCCCTCCTCCGAAATTCCCATAGAAATGTTATAAAGGCGTAAAAAGTTGAAAAACGAATGTCTTCATCACAGGGCTCTCTTCCTTCGAGCATCACTCATCAACGTCCGTTTTTCTCCTCTTCAGAATTATCGAAAAGTATATCCCAAAATCGCCATTTTGGCGAAGTTTTTTTTTTTTATTTTATTTATTATTATTATTATTATTATTTCTTTTTTTCTTTTTTTAAGTAAAGTCCCGAATAAGAATTATCGCAAAGAATATTGCTATACAGTCAGTTTTTTCTAAATGAATGATGGAAATGTAAAAACGGTAAATAACACCAATCCACGTTAATATGATAATGTAATTGAAAGTTGTGCTACGTTCCACATCCCTTGTTCAATTAGTCCACGTTTCAATCGTATATTTCCTTGCACAATTGTTACTGCTGGCCATATGAGTCGTAAATTTTCAAAACTGTTTATTAGTGGAACTTATTACTGTTACTGGAAGAAACCGCAGAATAAAGGAAACTTGACATTTATATTAAAACTTTAAATATCAAGAATATGATAGACTTCCAAAACAGCGAAAAGGACAAACCATAAAAATGTGTACCCTGTCAAATTCTTCTACCTACCACAAACTAAACGCACAGGAAAAAGTGACTATATAATTTTCCTCTCCTCAACTCTTTGATGACTTGGACAAAATTACAATCGCTTTCGAACAACTAGATCTTCTATATGATATGTTTATATTTATACTTTTCAGCTAAGCTTCTATAAATCTTTATGATAATAACGGTGGACTTAAATTTAGTCGTAAGTCAATCGGCAACAACTTAGTCTAAGAATATTTTTTAAGAATAACTTAAAAACTACAAAAAATTCAAACTGAATCTGCTCTCAAGTTCGATATATGCTAATACAACAGTGTTGTTCCTTATACATTACATTACATTTTATATGAATCCAAAACAATAAGAATGCTGTAATCATGCACGTATCCGAATGCTACTAAATTTTAAGAGCACTAGGGCATAATTTATTTCAGACTCGGAATGCTTCACACTCCCTCGCGAAATTTTATTTGAATACCTTTTATTTCACGAATTCGAAATTTTATTTCAGCAACTTGAAATAGATTTTTGTTTTACACAAAACAATACAAAGGGTGCCGGATAAGTTTGCATAACCAAAAAATTCTCCTCCTGTTTTTAAGTAAATATTTTCTCTTGTTCTTTTCTGTTAAGCCTTGAGTCTGTTGTTTTCTTCAAATTTGTATTTGTATCTGACTGAATTGTCTGTACGTCTGAACCTTAAGCAAATCCACAGTTTCGCACCTAGAAGTACGAAATTTAGTACATAGAAGCTTTAGTATATGGAGAATGTAGAGAACAACTTTTAAATTTGATTAAAAATTGCTTTTATTAAAATTTACTGACATGAAAAAAAAAACAATTATTGGAATGGCAACGATATTTTTATTACATCAGAATAACACCAAAAATTACTTAAATATGTTCTCCTTATTTTTCTTATTATTTTTATTTATTACAATTGTCTGTTTCATACGCGGTTCTAATATTATTATAATTTTCCATATATTTACTGTAAATCGACGCTCTATGCATGCGCGGTTTTAGCGTAATGCTACCTAATATTCTGAAAGTAAATATAACTGCTAAAGTTACTGAAATTAAACGATAACTTTCAAATCGTTTAGATATTTGTTGATTTTTATTTTTATTTCTAGGTAAATATTTATTTTTTCTTTTCCTTTACCCAGAATATCAAAATTCCTTCTTTTGATTGTTTTTATTCTTAGTTGGGGAGACTGCGTACCTAGGGCCACTTTTTTTCCATGCACAAAAAAAGAGCCCCTGACCCTTTTAAAAATGTGAGACTGGTATGCATACATCGTTATAGTAATGGGGCATCGTATATACCTGGGGCCAGTATTGTTATACCTAAGTTCATTCTCCTAAAGTCATGTAATGATTTATCAGTCTTTGGTTTATCATATAATAACTATAATAAATTGCAATGCTTCAAATTATTAATGAATTATTTTCATAAATTATTCAACATTATAAATTGTAAAGCTAATTCTGAAAATGAGCTGCATGCATTGTCACTTTGAAGGATCAACAGATTTTGGTTTTGGCAATTTGAATACAATATTTTTGTTCTCAATAAACAATTCCCGCATTTTTTTTTTTTTTTTTTTTTTTTTTTAATTATTTTATTCAATTCGAAATGCTTCGAAAAGGCCATAAACACAAAAAAATTTTGCTCATTGCAGCCTTTTTTTTTTTTTTTTTTTTTTTTTTCTTTTTTTTTTTTTTTTTTTTTTCTTTTTTTTTTTTGCAATCAAAGTTCCCCTGTTACACTTTGACGAGAAAACGATTCATTCGGCTCGAATTGAATGTGACGTCAGTAGATCTTAAACAACTTGGCTTGAAATGCAGCAGCGGAAACCAGTTTTGCAAGTTTCTTCCAAATCGCGCCAACCTGTATGAAATGTGGCAATGGTCTACCAAACCAACGCCAACTATTTTGCAGAAACCTCACGATAACAATAGAAACGGAAGGAAGTTTTGACTTCACAGCTATAGTTCAGTGTTTTGATCGAAATGGTTTTGACTCGGTTTTGGGGCATTTTATTTTCTTAATATTTAAATAACTAATTTTTTTAAAGAACTTTTGTTTGAATATTTGGAAACAGAAAGAAATTCTTCATGAATATAAACTAATTTCACTCGTTTTTAAAAAAAAATGCGGGAATTGTCCATTGCATAAACAACATCTTTATCATAGAGAAACTTATTGGAACGTTTTCAAGTATTTTGCACTATATTGTTTCTCTTTAACATCTACTATTTCTGCCACATAAAAATGTTAATTTTTTCCTTGTAATCTTGTTAAACAAAAATTCCTCTTTCAATTGCATCACTTATATCAGGCACTGGCGGATCCAACGAGGGGCGGAGGGGTGATCGGCCCCTCCGTTATTCATGGACCGCTCACGTTTTAACGTGATCTGTTCTCAGGCTTTGGAGGAAAGCAATCAAGTTTTGATGAATCCGTATTGAACATTTTTAATATAAATGTTCTCATCCAAAAAATGAAGATGAAAAAACCGAAGACGAAGCAAGACATCAAAGCAAATTATAGATTGAAAATGTTCAATGAGCATACGTATTCGTTGTTTGATTGTTTTGTCTATCATGTTTAACAATAATTTGTCCTGAATCAAATAGTTGTAGACAACTCTAATTTACTGTCGTAAATTCACAAGTAGCCAACCATTGTGTCACCTTTATGTTATTGAGACTTTTTACCTCTTTGTAACACATTAATAAATAATCAAAGTTAAGTCATCCCATGGTATAGTAATATAACTTAAGAGCAACAAAATTTCCCTAAGCTATTCAACAGCCACCGCCCCCTCCGTAATAAAACTCTGGATCCACCCTTATATATCAGCCACTGTAGAACTTGCATCATCAGTGGAATCAGAACTTACAATGCCTGATAACTCTTTGGAGGAAGTTGCCTCAATTTGAAACACAGATTTTTTTTCACGGCTTTTCTTTTTCTTTTGGCCATTCTAATCGCATGGTTTTTTCGTTTTCTTTCTTTTCTGGAGTGTCTCTCAAGATTCTACATTTTCCTAGTTTTCGGCCGTCTCTTTTGGACACACAGGATTTCGTTTTTGGAAGAGGGCGTAGCTGTTGTTCAGGCATTACACATGAAATGAAGTTACATCTCGGAAGCTAACAAAATTCAAAAGCACATGAAACAGAGTTTGATGTCGAAGGCTCTGAAAAGACTGCAGTAGAACTGAATTTGATGAAAAACGTCCAGTTCCATCATTGTTGACTCCCTTTCTTAATCGGGAAAATCATTATTTTGACAATTTAAAGATGGATTTGGTCTATCGGTCATATTTGAACTCAAATAACCTTCATCAATGAATATGTTTTGATTCACTGACCATACACAAACACACGAATGCCCGCTAGAATGTTTACAAGAGTGAAGACCAAAGGATAGGATTTGTCAGCATCCTCAGTAACGTCCTATACTGTGATTGGTTTTCCAAGTATTTTTTGCATTCAGTTACTGCACGCTGTACTGTAGTATTTCTGAAAAGGTACAAACACACCTCTGAGTGTTTGACCCTTTAAGAAATACTACAGGTTTTTTTAATAAATTCTCATGTTTATATAAATAAATAAACCTGAATAATAATAGCAAACATAATTTTTATAAGTTAAGCACATTAAAAGTTACAGAAAAAAATATACACTCCTCCTATTTAAATAAAAACCATTTTCCCCAATTTATGGAGAAAACCTTTTTCAATAAAATAAAAACACACAAAAAAATATGACATCAGTTGTACCTAAGGCCATGGACCTAGGTACAAGGCAAATATGTGGCCCTAGGTACAAGACTTGGTCATTTCATACAAAATGTCTTCTACTGGAAAATGCCCATAGAGAAGGGACTTTATTAAAATATCATTTAGTACTGAATGTTGCAAACAAAATTATATACAAGAATTCAAAGAAAAGTATTTGACTTACCTTTGTAAAAAAATAAAAGAGATAATCTGCAAAATTTTGCTTCAGACCATAAAAAAACGTTTTTCACTTATAACTTGCAATAGCTTTCACCTCTAAGATTTCAAATTGGCTGCCAAATGAGCAAATTCGTGTTGCCATTCAGCCAAGTGAGTAATACAACTTAGAACTAAACGTTATTCAATAAAAGTGGGGTGACCCTAGGTAAATTATTATAGTAAGCTAAAAAAAAATCCGGACTATGGCTATAACTTGTATTCCGAATGATGAAATAACAAAAGTCAAGTACCGTTGTAAACTGTGGAAGGTCTTTATTAATTGTATATTATTATTTTTTTATCATGAGGGTTCATCTACATATTAAAACTAAACCGAGCTTTAAAAAGTTCAATGACAACCCCATAATATTAAACCATATTTAGATTTAGAATAAATAAAAAACGTCTAAATACCAAATTTCATAATTTTCCAATGAGTGGTTAGTAATTTAGGCAATGTCAAAAAAAAAAAAAAATGTAATTAATGTTAAAAAGACAATTTGTTTTTTTGGTCTTAAATTCTTATATATTTAATATATTTTAGCAATTTTTATTTCAAAGAATAGTTTGTAAAAGGCCAAACAAAAATAACATGCAACTTTTGTATTAAACAGTTTTTTAATAATTAATTATTAATTAAAAAAACAAGTTTTAAAAATTTTTAAGTAGAAACATATACTTTTTTTTGCTTCCATCAAAATTATCATGTTCGAACACCCCTCCAGAATTTTTTTCATTCCATTTTGATATTTGGTTCTCGATATTTTATTTAAAAGGTATAAAAGGTCACTTTAAGAGACTTGAAGCATGCAAAACGTTAAATTCAGCCAGCTATTAAGGTGTGTGTGTGTGTGTGTGTGTGTGTGTGTGTGTGTGTGTGTGTGTGTGTGTGTGTGTGTGTGTGTGTGTGTGTGTGTGTGTGTGTGTGTGTGTGTGTGTGTGTGTGTGTGTGTGTGTGTGTGTGTGTGTGTGTGTGTGTGTGTGTGTGTGTGTGTGTGTGTGTGTGTGTGTGTGTGTGTGTGTCCTCTAGAAACCTGAACTTGCGAGGAGATTTTTTTTTTTTTCACATTTTTCCCCCTTTTTTGGGGGATCAAATAACATAAAAATAATTGACCTCAAAAAAAATGTATGGTTTAAAATATTCAAAAGTGTGTCCATTTAAGTGAACGCCCGGTCTCTAGAAGATATATAAGGTTCAGATGTTCAGAAACTCAGTTTTATAAATACAAATAATTGTCTCCACAAAATTCTGAATCCTCCGACAAAATTACTTTTTATTCACTTACTGAGAAACCCATTGCAACTATTTTACATATGAATTTATTCATTGGATTATTCCGATTTCCCTCCTAAACTCAATTATTTTTCCTTTATACGATCGCAATCCATCCTCCTGAACTTAACGGACTATTAAGGTCGCAATGAGAGTTCAAAAATTGCCTTGTAAACAAGCGATTAAGGGCATGGGAATGATCACATGGTGACTGCTTTCTGAAAAAGAATGCCCCTTTTCCTTCCATGCGACCAAAAAGATCACAAATTAATAAATTATGCAAATGAATTCCATTGATTGCATCGCACAGAGTCCGTGGAATTCCAATGCCATTAAGACACAGACTTTGATGTTCCCGGAGGAAGAAATATGCAAAGACCAAACTGGTCCCTTAAGCAAATCATACTTAATAGTTTTGCGCCATCTGCCGCAGTAACGTGGAATTAATTCTATGGTTAAGTTGTTGTTGTTTTTTTTTTGGGGGGGGGGGGTTACAAATTAGTGATGATTGAGATTGCTTTGTCAAAAAATTACCAACATAATTACATAACATCATTGTGGCTGGGAGGCTATTATTGGTATTTTAACTAAAATTTTGAGATAATAGATTCCTACTTTTTTCAGATAATAAATTTATTATTTGAGACTTTAAAAAGAAATCATTGAATATTTTATTAAGAGTTTGATTATGAAAATGTGTAATTCGGCTGCAATGTAAACACCGAAAAGATTATTTTATTTTATCACTTTTATAAAGTCATTGGCTTCATAAAACACAACGACAAAAATACTATAAGTCTTAAAATTTAAAGGTATTATAAACCAGAGCCTGAATTCCTTACGAATAGAAAGTACATCTACTCAAACCCATTCTTTTCAGGCTTCACTCCCACTTTTTGTTATCAATTTAAAATTCACACGCCTGTACTTTAATGTTAGTAAATGAAAAAAAAAAAAAAATATTGCAGCTTTGTTACGACTATTTCGAACTGAAGTATTAGTAAAAGTTTATTACCAAAGATTGCGTTGAAAACATAGGTACAAGATTTTTGTAATTTCAATTACAAATATGAAGTTAATAATATTACGAGATACTGTCGATTGAACTACTGTCTTATAACTTCAACTTGTTACTTGGCATATGGTGGTATATATTGTAACATTCTAAACATCAGAAGTACGGATTCGATAAAGTAAACTGTTACATCTCACGCATGTTCGATTCAAACGTTTTGAGGAAATAGTAAAGAGACAACTTGAAGCACATTTGTCCAGGTCCTACAAACATCTTGCCGACCAAACGGTATAGTGGTTAGCGTGCTAGCTTCTGGACCGCTAGGTTGCGGGTTCGAGTCCCGTGTCAGGCATGGGTGTTTATAAATGTATGTTGGCTTGTCTAATGACGAATGTTTCGGTGCATTATAGCCCTCGTGTTGCTGACGACGCCAGATGATCTGAAAACAACCAACCTACAAACATCTAAAGGATTCACCGATTATAAACTTATTGAGTTTGCTTTGCAATTATCTAAATTCGAAAGTAGATTTTAAGACTCATTTTATGAAGTTTCCTATAGTGGGGGGGGGGGGGTATTAAGATGTGTTTTTTACCTATATTATCTTAATTATTGCATCTTAATAAAGCCTCGTTTACTGAGGTAAACTGTAGTGATTGATTCTCCAAGCAAAGGAAAGTGCCAAAATAGCATTCACATTTAATAAGGAGTTATTTGTGTGAATTATGGCCTCATTTACTTAAACAATTTTGGAGTCATATGTCAAATAATTTTACTACCATAAACTATTGAAAGAGCTTTGTTACGTGGTTTGTTTCTTTAACGATTAAAATTTGTATAAATTTAAAAGAATTCTCAAAATAAAGTAAGGAATCATAGAAACATAGTGCTTTTAATGTATAATTTATTTAAAAAAGTTACAGAATGTTAATCTCTATACACGCAGCCTCTTTAAAGAAAAGGTCAATTGTATAAGAGCTCATGTGAAAAAGCAAAAATAATATTCCTTGTATATTAACCGAAGGAGTATGGATTAAAATAATTATTTTAGAAGAGGGAGTTGTTTCGAAAGATCAAATTCATAATTCTCTGGTCTGTCATAGTTGAAGATGGTTAGTAAAAATAAATTTCTTTAACTTTTGATATTGCACTCTTTTCTCATGGACAGACGGTATTCTTTAGTGGTGATGAAATATCTTGAATAGTTTCCTACCTTCACTTTCTTTATAAAACTAAAATCTAATCGTATTTTATAAACTGACAAGTTATTTTGCCCAACGTTTCCTTGGTTTAATCAGGTGTGAATTACGTGACTGTTATGTATCAAAACCCTGTGTTATGACAGTGACAGAAAACATATTCTTTTGTTGATGCGAATAAAAGACCAGTGTCTATCTGAATTACTAAATTTTTATTATTATAGCACTCCTTAACAATTGATTGGTTTTAAAAATTAACAGCATCGTTTTTTATGTATAGTTAATTAATTTTTATTTGTTCTTTATAGACGATCAAACTCGAATTCGACTGTCTTCGGATTTGGACATTCCAGGGTCAGATTACATCAATGCCAACTTTGTGGAGGTAAAGTATTTAGTCAATAGTAAATGTGATGCAGTTATATTTTCACCGCATATTTTTACCCCTCACACAGTTTCGCAGTTATATCATTTCGAAACAGAAGCAGTATAAAACCCCATTGGCGACTTTTCCCGGTTTGAGCTGGTCGGACCTACAGGTACAAAGCGCCAAAACAAATTATAACCGCCAAAAGTGTAAGGGTTGCCGGATTGAAACCCACGGGATATCGTGAAGGAAGGTGGGGTCACCAGAAGTGTAAAAAAGCGACAGTCCGATCAGTTCAAAAACGGGGGGAAAGTCGCCAATGGAGTCCTATACTGCTTCTATACCATCATTTCAAAGTTATGGGTCCTTTCTGAAAGACCTTGTGGAAGTAAAGTTCCAGTTATTATACCTAATAAATAATAAACTTAATATACATAACTAGGTCAAATATGCACTTACTAGGGGGCTCCGCCCCCTGCTCGCTGACGCTCGCCAACCCCCTGGATTGCTATGCAAACCCCTTAGCTTGCTTTGCTCGCCTCAAAGGGAAACATTTAAAATAGGCCCTAGCAAAAAGCTATTTCAGCTACATAATGCCAAGAAACTGAAAACGTTTTGTTATTTATGAAGAGCCAGAATACTTGCCACGTCATTATCCTGCTGCTGTCGAGACGCGTTAAGCAGGGACAGTGTGACAACGTAGTAGAAAGTTATTGGAAAACAACGAAAATAAACAGTATCGTACATATAATTAAAAAAAAATTGGTTATTTCATTGAACAATTTGAACAATTAAAATTTACGGGCTGGTTTCGTATGAAGCGCCAAAATAATTAAAGTTGCTCATCGAAATTTATTAACGAAGCAATCATTTGTTTGCATAATCTTTATTGTGATACTTAGAAAATAAAATGAAACAGTGAAAGGCCAATTATCCGGCAATTCATCTTGGCTGCAAAATTGTCAAAAAAAGTAGGAACTGTAAAGAAAATTCTACTAAAACCTCCGGAACATGTTCCAGCAGATAACTTTTCTGTTTGTCTGTTAATCCGGAATTCTAATCCAAAAGAAATATACTTATTTTGGATCTACTTATTCATGCATCATCGTAACTGTTAAATCGATAAGTTTTAAATAGGCAATAATTTCCATCTGTAAAGTGGAAAAACAAAATATAGCGAATCCAAGTTGTTGCTGTTGCCAGTTATATTAGCCAAATTTAAACAATATATTGTGATTGGCTGGATTGCTGAATTTGGAAATTCGTGCATAAAGTACATTTAGAAGATTTGTGATTGAATGTTTGAAGTCGTTGCCATTCTGCTCACAGAAATACAGCCGAATTTGGACGTTACGCAAGAGAATTATATATATAGACTAGGGGGCTCCGCCCCCTGCTCGCTGACGCTCGCCAACCCCCTGGATTGCTATGCAATCCCCTTGGCTCGCTTTGCTCGCCTCAAAGTGAAGCATTTAAAATATGCCCTAGCAAAAAGCTATTTCAGCTACATAATGCCATGAAACTGAAAACGTTTTGTTATTTATGAAGAGACAGAATACTTGCCACGTCATTATCCTACTATTGTCGAGACGCGTTAAGCAGGAACTTCAGTGTGGCAACGTAGTTGAAAGTTATTGGAAAACAACAAAAATAAACAGTATCGTACATATAATTTAAAAAGAATCGGTTATTTCATTGAACAATTTGAACAATTAAAATTTACGGGCTGGTTTCGTATGAAGCGCCAAAATAATTAAAGTTGCACATCGAAATTTCTTAACGAAGCAATCATTTGTTTGCATAATCTTTATTGTGATACTTAGAAAATAAAATGAAACAGTGAAAGGCCAATTATCCGGCAATTCATCTTGGCGGCAAAATTGTTAAAAAAAGTGGGAACTGTAAAGCAAATTCTACTAATACCTCCGGAACATGTTCCAGCAGATAACTTTTCTGTTAGTCTGTTTATCCGGAATTCTAATCCAAAAGAAATATACACATTTTGGATCTACTTATTTATCCATCATCGTAACTATTGAATCGATAAGTTTTAAATAGACAATAATTTCTATCTGTAGACCGTAATAAGAAAAACAAAATATAGCGAATCCAAGTTGTTGCTGTTGCCAGTTATATTAGCCAAATTTCAAAAATATATTGTGATTGGCTGGATTGCTGAATTTGGAAATTCTTGCATAAAGTACATTTAGAAGATTTGTGATTCAATGTTTGAAGTCGTTGCCATTCTGCTCACAGAAATACAGCTGAATTCGGACGTTACGCAAGAGAATTATATATATAGATAGTAATTTATGTATTTGCGACAACACCGGACAGTGTCCCTGAAGCTAGTCAGCCTTAATTAGGCAAGTGGAAATTATGATTCGAAATCCTGAGAAATTCAGAAAATCAATAGGTTACAAATTAAAGGTTTGAAAATGCGTAGAAGCACTTTAAAGCGTTTAGTTTCAGAAGAACTATGGAAGTATGTCATTTCTCCCTTGGCTATTTACCATTGAATAGTACTGCTAAAATGCCATTAGATAGAACTTTTAGCTCTATTTTTATTAAAAATGAACTATTCCCCCCTGGTCTTCATTAAATAATGACCTATGCTATAATTATATAATAATTATTGTTGACATAAATGAATTTTTATCAAATATCCCCTTATTAAGAAAATAAATATTTAAAAAAAAAAAAAAGTTCTTCAAATTAAAGATTAATGAGATATTCTCAATTACATTCGGCTAATTCAGTTTGATGAATAATCGCTTTTGGTTTTAAAAGTTTAATCCACTTTTAAAACAAAGGCAATAGTCTATGTCTGTTACCTTTATTTGTCACAATGAAAATTCTATTATCTTCGTTTGTCACAATGAATATTCCTTCTATTCTTATAATTTAACGTAGGTACTATAAATGTATTACTAAACAAATTTCCAAAGCGGATTCATCAGTTTTTTTCATTAACAGCGTACATTTTATACAATAATAGCTATATTTCTAGCAAGGTACCTAGAAAACTAAGCCCAGACAAAAGATAGAAGATACGAAATTCTCTTTCATCGTGGTATATTTTACTTATTGTTATTGCTCTAGTTTTCGGTATCTTTTCTTCTCGCACCGTTTATTTATTTTAAGTTGAATCGTAAGTTTGTTACTATACAATTCGTATTAATATTCTCTCGTTATTATTGTGTAGCTTGCAATATTATATTTGCAAGTTTGGCAAATTTCTCACAAAGGCTTTCTTTAAGCATAATCCGCACAAGAGACTTCATTTGATCATTGTAATTGTTATTAATGAAATTAGTCTATTCACAAGGAAATAAGCCAGTTCCAATTTTGACAATGAACTTCTATATGCTTTGATAGAGCGAGTTGACGCATTTGGTAAGAGTTTAAACTTGAAAAAACTCATTTAGATTTAATTTGAACACATCCTTCTCTATTATACCCTAATTATTTTTAATAATTAGTTTAGATTTTATTCTTTATGGAATTCATACCTATCCCCAGGCACGATACAAGGCTAATTTAATCTAGAATGGAGAAAAATTGTTTATCATGCCAACTGACAATTTGCTCATTTTTTTACTGGACATGTATCACGCTCAAATTCTATTCATGGGGCTAGAACTCGTAACTTTTTTGAGTTTGTATTTATTACTATTTGGGATTCTAATACTTTGCTATCAACTGAACCAGATGTAGAAAATCTTGTTAATGGGTAGTTGTTATTTAGCCGAAAAAATCTCGAAACCGGATCGAAAGAAATAAAATTCAAATCATAAGTCAAATCATTCACAACTCGCCACATCTAGAAAACACTGCAACCCTTCACATTGTGTTTCAACAAAAGGGCTTAGAAATTAGATTCCACGTACAATTCAAACCTTGCTAAGTTCACAATTTGGTGGAAATTATGCGTCATCTATTGCTTAATTCATGGAGCATCTGTGTGCTAACTCACGCAAAATTCACTCCTTGTTGACTGAAAAAACTGATTTTGCAAGGTGTATATATGCATTAGGAATAGCGAACTTAGACTAAATTATGCATTTTTGTTTCAAGATATTCCCTAATTCATTACCTATAAAATGATACCATTTTCTTTCTGAGATTCAAATCACTTCTTAAATTACAATGGGTTTTGTTCACCTGTTTTGAATCACATTAATAAGTTTTGTGAACTTTAAAAGCGTTTTCTGAAGAAAGACATTTTGGTGTTATATGAATTTACGCCAATGGTCATAACTTCATTATAAATTATCCGATTTACGAAATTATGATTTTGTTTTATAGAGAATAGTTGTGAATGGGTTTCCATATAGAATCTAAAATATATTGTTATAAACACATTTTTTATAGTCATTTTAAACTTAATTTTTTGTTGAAAACTACGTATTTTTTCAAACTTTTTATTTAAAAACTCATAACTAAATAAATATTGAAGCCAAATTCACAATTCATTATAGAAACATGATTCAATATAATATCTTTTATTTGCAATAAAAAATCATACCTCTAAGTTAATTACAAGTTTATTTATGTCCGTACTAATAACATCCTAATTAGTCATTTTAATTGCAATTATCTAATTAAAAAAATTAACGGGAAAAAAGTTTTGATACAAAAATGCATAATTTTTAATTCTGATAGACTGCCAAAAAGTTTGAAATTATAACATAAGAATTAAAGAAAATCATCTTAATTTACATCCCCATGACGTCGTTCAAACTTAAATTGAGGAGTAACGGTTTTCCGTATATATGACGATTTATCTTACAATTCCTGTCCAGTTAAGTAACGGGTACTCCACCGCATCAGCCATATCATCCATATAGTCTGAAAGGAGACTGCAAGTTTAGATACCTCATCGAACATCATTCTGAATTTCTTAGAAAATGTAGAGAAATACTATTTGATTATGAATCCACAGGTCAGCAGCGGCAAAAATGGCCAAAACTATTAAGAAATCGACTTTGGAGGAGTTGAACTAAGTCTGCTTGCTAAATATGTCATAACTTGCAAAATAATAATTAACTAACTCACACCTCTTTAATTTTCAATGAGGGACAGTCCAGACGATAATTATTCTCTGACAAAAAATACTTCCATCTCTTAAAAGTGAGCCAAGTTGGCAATAAATATTACTTCACTGACGACGTCATATTTATTACCAATTTGCCTGATTTCTAAAAGATGAAATATTTTTTATCAGTTTCAGCCATTTTTGTCCCGACAGACCAGTGGATCCCTGATCTACCGACATTTCTCTACATTCTATAACATTTTAAAACGATGTTCGATGACGTACCTTAACTTGCATTCACCTCTTAGTCTAATAGATTCACTTGATATTGAAGTACCAGCATACAAAATTTAAGAATTCTTCAAATATCTAATATAAAATTAGCATTGGCTATTGAGTTCATCTATATATCTTAATGAACTCACTTCCGATAACAATAATTAAATGTGTATACGAATAAAGGTTTAATAGATTTTTCATGACACCTTAAGAAACTCCCTGTAACTTTTCTCACTTCGATACCCCCATTTTCTTCTCGCTCCATTTATTATATTTATTTACACAGAAACACACAAACCGCTAAGCTTCTCGGAAAAACCAGAATGCCATAACGCATATTTAAAAAATAAAAAAGTAATCCCACGATTTGCATTCCGCTTCCCAAACAAACGACAGAGGGTTAAAGGGAGAAGAAGAAGAAAGAAAAAAGAAGAAAAAAACAGGATTATCACACACAATTCCCTGAATGTTTTATTGCTTAAATTCCCAAAGAAGAAGAAAAAAAATCCAAAAGAATAGAAGGGAAGTTCTGTTAAAAGAGGAAAGGGACTGCAACAAGAGAAATGTTTCCGCACGGAAACATTTTTTAACTCTTCGTCCTCCTAAAAGAAAAGGGGAAGTAAAAGCTTGAAGAGTAAGAAAAGGGAAGGACGAACCCAAAACCTCCAGGCCGGAGAGAAACAAAGAAAAAAAAATAATACCCCAAACCCTCCCCCTTTTTCTAGATCTGTGCCCTAAATGATGACGAAAAGAAATTGAGATGAAAACTACTGGGACGTGGATGCTTTTCCCCTTCGAGAAAAGACTTGGAGTCGTCGCTTCTTATTCCTAGTCTGTCTTTGTTTTGTGCAGGGTCCAATGTATTTGGTGTCCATTTGGGCGAAGAGGATCTGCTGCCTCAAAGGGGAATGATGTTGAGACGTTGCAAACTGAATTCATTTTCGTGGTCTTTCTAAAGAGGCTTTTTGTTTGAATTTCAAAGGTGGTTACTTCTTTTGATTGTGTTATTCATTGGCGAACTTTAACCTGTTTTCAGATTGATCACTTAATAATTTTTCGGTCAATTATTACCAATGTCTCATAGCATTCGTTTTCTTAAAAAAAAAACTCTATTAGGTTCTGATTTAAAATACTTTTACAAGGTTCATTTCTATGCCGAATAATACAGTGTCATGTAGAAGCCACTCCAACCATTCGTTCTGAAATAATTGTAAGAATTATATTTAAAGATACTGGAAAAAAAATAGAGGTTGTTTACGTAATCGAAATCCCACTGTGGTGACAACTAGAAATCTAGGTGTAACTTACCTTCACGTGGCTGCTTTTTCTTGAAGGAAATACTTGCTGTTACTTTTCTAATCGACCGGTATTTTGTGCTGAAGACACAAAACAACTGCTCTTTTCTACGTACTTTCTGTACATTTGAGAAAATGAATATTCTACCTCACAAAGATATTGATATTGGGAAATTACAAGTTGAATTCATTTTCGGGGACTTCGTAAAGAGGCTCTGTGTGCAATTTCGCATGGCGATCTTCATCTTGATTGTGTTGCTCCATACATGATATTATTATTAATACATAATATTCTTTCAAGATTATCCACTTTTAACACACGCATGTTGTATAGACACTTTTTTAAATGTTGTAAAAATGGCTCCACAACAAGAAATTCGTTGAGCCTTATTTTCCAATGTAATAACCCACCGATGATCTAAAATAAAAAGAGTGTGGTTAAACTTCGTGTTTTTTTTTTTTTTTTTTTTTTTTTTAATTTTTAATTTTACGATTATTGGAAATAAATTCTATTATCCCATTAACCAAGCCTCCACTAACCTCCCCATAACCAAATCTATGCGGATTCAAATATTGCCCTCTCAATCGAAGAACGTTACTAAATAAAGAAAAATAGCAAAATTATGTTAAATCTCTTATATCTCCTGAAAACTTATATACTTGTGCGGTATTCATTCTAGGCCATCGACATAGTCGATTGTGTAACTTACACTTCCTTCTAAAAGCGAAAAGCTGAAGAGAGTAAAGTAAAGATGGGGGGTGAAAGCCTTCCCGTATGTAAATGACGATGAAAAGAAATAGGATAAAATCTATTGTGATGCGCTTCTTCTTGACTTCTTAGTTTGATGTATTTGTTGTGTTTGGGTAGTACGATCTCACAAAGAGAATTGGAATGCAGATGAACCCATACTTGCCTGATTTTATGTTACTGTTTTTGACAAGGTTTTTAATTGGTTCTATAATTGTTATTCTTTTATACTAGTATATTTATCTTTACATTTTCAAATAAAATTCTATATCTCAGTTGTCATTCAGTCTTTCAAATTCTTTTTATTTATTTTTTTACAATGTTTCGCTCAAATACGTCTTATAGCAACAATAAAACTCCTAACTGTTATAAATTCTAAATATTCTTTGACGATTCTCTCTTAACACACGGACATTTTGTGCACATTTTTTACATGAAATTAGACAATAACTAGGTGTGTGGAACATCGCACAACTTTCAATTACACTTAATACTGATCATTGCATTTATATTTGTCAAGGATTGGTGTAATTTACCGTTTTCATATTTTCATATATATATAAAAAAATATCCAGTTTGATGATAGCTATTATATTTTTAAAAAAAGGCAAAATGACGAATTTGGTGGGGTGAATATTTTTCAATAAATATTACATTATCCTTTCTTGTTAGTGAAACAGAGAACAAACAGCCATTTATGGGTGATGATTAAGAGAGAAGAACTGTGTTAAACTCATACATTTTCTTTTTTTACGCCTTTATCGCATTTCTACGGGAATATCAGTAATGAAGATGTATAGAACACCTTCAAAGACATTACCACATCCATTGAGATCAACATCCTTACAGCCAATTTTTGAGCAATTGCTGAAAAAAATAAATTTAAAAAGTGCGGTTTTGGCCAGTGGTGAAATTCCATGGGCACTACTAACAAAATGTGCACAATATTTGAACGTCATAGAAGAACTTTCAGAAGTTATGCTGACCATAGACATACAGACACATAGACAAGAAATTTTTCAAAACCACTTTGTTTACCTCAGGATATTCCAAAACGAAGAGAAAAGCAAAAAAACAATCGGAAAAAAATTGACATAATCCAATACTTTCATCACCTTATGTTAACACATTGGAAATTGATTCAATTGAATCATCAATGAAAGTAAAAATTAACTCTTAATGAATAGTTTTGTTATGTATATTTTCCATAATATTACTTTTTTTCAAATTTACATAGAGAAACAAGCTTTTTTCAATAGGTTAAATATAAATTCATAACAAAACCATTTACAGAACATAGTATTAAAAATGTATACTTATCATATCACTTGTCATATCTATATAATTTTTCCCAAAGCTATATTTAAGGAACTAAAAAGAAAAATTTATTAAAAATTCACTATTGTATTCCGATCACAAGTAAAAAAGTTCCACACGTCTCTTGAAAATTACCCTTTTGTTTCCAAGTCCTACTTTCTTAAGCTTTTCTTCATTTGCATTTTACATCAATTATTACAACTTTTTTTTTTTTTTTTTCAAAAAATCTGCAAAATTCTGTATATTAGTTTACAATACAGTCAATATTCTTTTTTTCTCAAACTACCTACAAGATTCTAATTAATAGAGCAAATATAATTAACATATTTAGAGTTGAAAACCTTCACACTTCCCCACTCTGTAAACACAAACAAGTTACTATAATTATACAAATATTCAAGAAGTATCTAACAAATATTTTAAAAACACTATAAAATTCACTAATGATTCATAATATTAACTATCATACTACAGAAAAAAAATCTAAAAGTTAAAATTTTCTAAAGCTTTCAATACCCATGCGGGTTTTTAACCTTTTCACAAAGCATTTCCATCGACACCCTACAATAAACTCCTTTTTTTTTTCCTTTTTTTTTTTTAGTTCACAAAAATACACCTTCCCACCACTTCAAACTTGTCCGGAAATCAATAGATTTCTACGATAAAAGACAAAAATCGATTGTATTGTGACCTAAACAGATGTAAAATAGAGCGGGGTGTTTTTCCCTCTTTTCTTGAAGTTTAAGTGAGAAGTTTTCACTTGCTGGTACTTTAAAAATCAATTGTTCTCTTTCTATTAGAGATATAGTTATAGGAGAGTATGTCAATACTAGTAACTCCTGAATATTTTTCTTTGATAGGTAAAGCCTATAGGTTATTTTACTTTCTCTTCACTTGAAACTATTAAACTTTGCTTTTAAGTCCTGGTAATATTCTATCCTGTAGATATTTTTTATCTTGAAGAAGTATTCCGCGATATATTTTTTAAGATAAATATGAGGGCAGTCTTAAAATTCACAGAGTGTAATGGGTTTATTTCAAATTGGGAATGTGCATAATAAAAAATAAAAAAACTTAATTATTAGAGCGTTTGATAAAAGCTTTAAATATTGTGAAATGAATAGAGATGTTTAAAAAGATAATACTTAAATTTAAATTATAAAATTTCCTTCTTGTCATAGACTTTTTGTATGTCAACGGATTCCTTGATCTGGTCTCACTCCGTTAGACTGATTGGAGATTAGAAACAACAACAACAAATTATAAAATTGTTTTTTTTATTATAAAATGAATTCCCTTCCATGTTTATAAATTATTTGTTTACAAAAAAAAAAAAAACTTTTTCGGCTCTTATCAATTGAATGAGTTCAGTTCCTTGATGTTTCATAATAATACAAACGTCACTCGTATTCATAATCAAAAACTTTCGCGTAAGGATGAAAAGCAAATAAAAGATGTATAAAGCTAACTTTGATGTGTACTTAAAATTTTGAAATATCAACTGCTTTGATAAGGTTTTTTTAAGACCTATATAGTTTATTCCAGTTTAATATCCCTTTGCAATTTCCTAATGAAGACGTGGCTGTTTCTTAGAACAATTTATTCCTAGTGTGTGATTTGATTTGGCATGTTATTTCTTTTAACAATAACTAATTTATAGAATAAAGGTTTTCTTCCTTCTAAATTTAGCTTTAGTAACAGATAAAACTCAAACACATAACTTTTTATAGTATGTCACCTGTATTTTGCTTTAAACTCTTGAAATTAACCTGTTATAAAGAAGTATCAATACTTTTGCGTAAAAAACTAAAGATTTAAGTTTCTGAATCACATCTCAATACTAGACCCCCCCTTTCTCCAATATAGTAATCTAATAGTAACAGAACATTTCAAAAATCAATAAATCAGGAACATTCGAGGATAGGATCGAAGTTTTCAATAAAAATTCTTTTAAAAAATAGGCTTTTCCTGACAAAATATAAAAATAAGTTTGTTTTTGTGTCAACAGATGGCATTTCACATCAAATATAAATGATTAGCAAGCCGAAACCTACTTAATTAACACTGGGCAGTTTGTTACAGTTATCAACAACACCATATGCTAATAAAAAAAACACTATATTTTCCTTTTTTGAGAGGAAAAAAAAGGATGGTTCCCTTAACATTTCTGTGAAAACAGCATCCTTCCACTCCTTAATTTTAGTAAATTATCTATTTTCCTACTTTCTGTTAAATTTGGATCACCTTGCATTCAGAACTCCATAGTCAAAACTCAAGTTTCCATGTATTATTCTTGTACTCTTATACTCGACCTTTTCCAACAAGTCAATACATACATTGATTCCGTATCATGCCTATGGGATTCAAAGCGAGTACAGGAGTTACTCGAATTGGGTCACCAGCGAGGGAGGGAATCCCAAAGTAGATGCGCACTTTGACAAATGGAACTTCTTGATAGATGGGACGTCCAGACAATAGGTACAAACGTCGCCGTATGCTCCTCCATCATAAGTGAATGAGAAACAATTCAATATAATAATGCATCGTGGCCACGCTTCAATTGAATGGTAATAGTTTGAGTTGTGCATAAATAGTACAAAGGAGTTTAATGTTCATTTGATTTATCAGGAAGGCATTGTTCTACTTCCGCTTTACGTAAAGACGGATGCCTCCTTATTTGTAGTGCTGCAATGCGCCGGTACTGTGGTATTGTGCTTGATGTTCCCTTTCTGAAGTGTAAGATCAAATGTAACTATTCCGTCACCAAATTGGATAGTGTAGAGTAGGGGAATTATGAAACGAAACGGATTTCATACACGTTCCAAAAAGACAGTTAAAAGGTAGTCAAACCCAGTTAATACGAAGTCGATGGGCAGATTGTTAGTGTTAACCGAATTTCATGTTAAATGAATAAATTAACGTTAAGAATTTAATTAAGTTAACGTAACTGATTTTACTTCGCGTTAAAAGGGATTTCATGTTAAACGATTTCGCGTTATTGGGGTTTGACTGTATTTAAATTCCCAAATTATTAGATAACTAGTATATAAACTGGGCACTAGGGGAGAAAATTTTATGTTAGTTAAATTAACATCAATAATTGATTTCAATAATTAGTTGTTTATTTTATTCATAAAGATAATTCATTTATCTTATTTTCGGTTTATGTAAATGATGGATACGCTTAATGATGGCTGGTGTGAAATTCTATTGCGCAATAGGGTAAAATATAAGCCATTCAAAATGAAATTAAAAAGCATAAATTTAGAAACCATAAATAAATAAATACAATGTAACTTAAGTAGCAAAATATAAGCAAACAAAATACAATGTAAAAGCTTTCGGCCAGGAAATTCATGCAACTCTGAATTTTAAATTAGTCCAATGTATGAAAAGAATGTTAAGGGGAGATAAGAACAAGAGATTATGAAAAAAACATTTTTAAATTAAATTAAACTGAAATATTAGAGTATTAAAATAAACTCTGTTCAAGCAAGATGTATTCTGCGAAACAAAATATTAGAAAAATGCAGCATAATGAATTATTTCTTCAGAAAAATGCAGCATGAGGTATTATTATTATTATTTTTTTTTTTTTTTTTTTTTTTTTTTTTTAACTATTCTGAAAGCATTAAGTAACAAAAAAAAAACTTTTTACATTAAATTTCAGCTATTCAATTAAGACAGACCATATTGAAGCAGTTAACAAGTACAAAACGCAACAGAAGGAGAAAAATAACTCAACTATCTCAAAACAATGCAATTGAGCATTATCTTGCCACTGATTTGTAATTACAACTTCTCAATGGACAATTCCCGCATTTTTTTTTTTTTTTTTTTTTTTTTTTTTTTTTATTATTCAATTCTAAATGTACAAGAAAAAGGCCATAAACATAAAAACTTCTGCTCAATGCGCTTTTTCTTTTCTTTTTTTAATTTGCGATCAAAATTACCTTGTTAGAGGTTGGCGAGAAAACGACTCACTTGGTTGGCATTGAATGTGACGTCACGACTTCACAAACATCTTGGCTCGAAATGCAGCAGCGGAAACCAGATTTGCAAGTTTCTCGCAAATCACACCAACCTGTACGGAATTTGGTAATGGTCTACCAATGCCAACTTTTTACGCCATCTATTTGACAGAAACCTCAAGATAACCACAGAAACGATAGGGCCTCTTTACGTCACGAATTTTGTTGACTGTTTTAATCGGACTGGTTTTGGCTCGATTTTGAGGCATTTTCTTTTCTTAATATTTAAACAACTAATTTTTTTAAATAACTTTTGTTTAAATATTTGGAATCAGAAAGATTCACTCGTTAATCTAATTTCACTCGTTTTTAAAAAATGCGAGAATTGGCCATTGTGCATGTTTGATTACTGACTTGAAGCGAAAGACTGCTTACCAATTACCATAGAGATCGATATAAGCAACTTCTCCCCAAACTATATCGAATCTGTTTATAACCATGCGCAACCAATTACATAGCATTATGGAGAGGGGAAGTATTCCCCATCTGCTTGCACAGCAGAAAGCTATCCAAAAGTAGTAGTTAGAGATGAGTGTGTCTTCCTTTGACTCTTACATTATTACATGAAATGAATAAACTGTCTCTTGAAATGAAGAACTGTCTTCCACTCGTTTTGTTTTCAAAAAAGTTTGTTTACATTCGTGTATTTTCAGGGCTACCGCGAAAAGAAGCTGTACATCTGTGCGCAGGCTCCCCTCCGCAATACCGTCTGTGATTTCTGGCGCATGGTTTGGCAACAAGGTGTCTCCGTCATCGTCATGCTCACAGGGCTAGAAGAAAACGGAGCGGTAACAAATTTACTTTCCTGATAAATCTCGTTTTCTTTTTCGTGTGATCATTTACTTTAACCCGCATAAGGTCACCAACACTACACATAAAAAAATTATTCTTGCTTTACAAAATGTAGCTTATATATAATATAACCACTGTATAGTTGAACATGTGTTCCAGCGATAATAAGCAATTTGGATTAGCCTAATAAAAGGTTTCTTAAGATATATTAAAGTTGATTTTCAAGTGGTAAGATTTTAAGGTGAATTTCATCTGTATTTTGTGAAACTAAACAAAATACATTCCAGAACATTTAAAATTGATAAACTATAATTTGCATAGTTAATAATCAATAATTACCAAACTATTAACAGTAGAATGAATTTTATTTTTCCACGAAAGTAATTTAAAAACTAGGGGTATGGAACATCCGCACAACTTTCAATTACGCTATATGATATTGGTCTTTGCAATAAAATTTGAAATTGTGTTACTTACCATTTTCTTATTTTCTCTCATTTCAATAAAAATGGCCAGTTTGGTGATATTTTTGGCAATAATTTTTACACGAGCAAAAAAAAATTCCTAAATGGCAAAAATTTTTACTTAATTCGATAGACATTTCGTTGTCCTTGCTTGTGCGTGAAATGTAAAAAAATCCATTGTTGATGGCCAATGCTCAAGGTCAGAGAACTCTGTGTTAAAGCACTCGTTTTTAACTTATCAAGTTTTTATCGCATTTTTTTGGGAATTTCGGAGGCTAGAATGTTTAGAAAACCTTCAAAGGCATTACCACAGCGATTTATTAAAATCATTAGAGTAAGAAAACCATTAGTTAGCAATTACTGAAAAACATTATTTTTTCAATGGCAGCTGCCTTATGCGCATGCACGATTTTGACGAAAAAGATTAATGGTAGTTCCTTGTACCTCCACCAACCCGCACACCAAATTTGAACATTGTAGGTCAATTTGTTCGGGAGCTATGCTGACCACGTACATACAGACACACATTTTTTCTAGATCATTTTTTTGAAGTCAGGATGTTCCAAAACGTGGAGAAATGTGAAAAAAAAAAAAAAAAAAAAAATTTACCGAATGCTATACTTCCTATGCTATGCTATATACCGAATGCTATACCCTATGGTAATTGAAAGTAATAATTGTGTTTTTTTCACGTATTCAAAAATAGTTCTCCATGAATAGATGAAGCTGTACAATTAAATTTTATTGATTATATCCCGCACACTACTTAAACAACAATGGAAAGTTGCTCACAGATACCTACAACTGCCCCAGCTAATGAAAAGAAACTGACTGTTTTGTGTGGAGGGTGGCAATTTTTCTCATTATTTTTCTACGATCCCCTTCGTTCTTTTCTACATTGTTTATTAATTATCACACTTTCTGTGACTTGAAGCGAAAGACGGCTTACCAATCACCATAGAGATCGATATAAGCAACTTCTCCCCAAACTATATCGAATCTGTTTATAACCATGCGCAACCAATTACGTAGCATTATGGAGAGGGGAAGTATTCGTAAGGCATGTTACTGTTGTTTGAATTACGTACATGTTCTAGAAGTTATTCACCAATGCCTGAATAGTTTACTAGTACCGAATCAAGCCTAAATCCAGAATAAATGTTTTTATACTTTTAATTAAATACTTTTAATATCAGTCACTTGAAATCTTAATTTAATCCTAACCAATAAATGTTTGTAACCTAATTGTATCTTTACGCAATCTATTTTACTAATAAAAAGCAAGAGGTGTGGAACATCGCAAAACTTTCAATTACACTATAATACCGACGTGGATTCGTATCATTTGCCGTTTCTATATTTTCTTCCTTCATTTTGCAAAAATGGCCAGCTTGGCGATATTTTTTACGATATTTCTCGTATGGGTCCTTGTATGGGAATATGTCCTTCTTAAACAAAACAAAAAAAAAATCTCCGCCAAAATGATGATTTTGGGAGAGAAGAAAAAACGATCGTTGAGGAGGTATGCTCAAGGAAAGAGGACTCGGTGTTAAAGGCATTTGTTTTTCAACTTTTTACGCCATTAAGGCTTTTTTACAGGAATTTCGAAGGTGGGGATGCTTATAACACCTCAAGAGGCATTGCCACAGCGGTTTTGAACAAAATCGTTACAGCCGTTTTTTAGCAATTTCTGAAAAATATGATTTTTTTCAATGGCAGCTACCTTATGCGCATGCGCGATTTTGACGAAAACCTTAATGGTACCTGAGCCATCACCAATCCGTACACCAAATTTGAACATCGTAGATCAATTTGTTCAGGAGTTATGCTGACCACAGACAGACATTTTTTCTAGATCACTTTTTTGAAATCATGATGTTCCAAAACGTGGAGAAATGCAAAAAAAAAAAAATCGAAATCTTTTTTTGACCGAATACTATACTTTAAAAAACTATAGTATGAGTACAATATATTGTTAGTTCAACGGATGCTATTGGTGGGATATCGGTGATATAAATGGTCCGGTGGATGAATAATACTGTGCGCTACTAAGGAACACGTTCTTTGGAACAAACAAATATTCTTTTAATAATAAATTATTTCCCTTTATACTGTACTTTATTTAGTGACAAATTCTTTTTCAGGACAAGTGTGCTCAGTATTGGTCGGATTCAAAGACATTGGAAGTCGGTTATTTTAGTGTTACTCTCATCGGTTTCAAGAAGTGCTCAGACTACATTCTCAGAACTCTTCTCCTCAAATGTTCCAAAGTAAGTTGGACCCATTGAAGACTGCTCGATTAACTACTTTTATAAATGAACTTTGCATTATTTTTATACATGCGTACTTTCTATCAGTCTTAAAAGAGTTTTGACTCTCCACGGCATGGAAATTTACACTAAAATGCATCTACGTTTTATGCCAGTTGAAAAGTTTTTTTAAGGATACCCTTTAAATAAAAAAAAAATCGATTATAGGATTTTAATTTCATGTTGTTTTTGACTTTCCATTGATGAATTACTTTAGTTTCTACTAAAATTAGAAGCATGTTACATTTTGTTTGAAAGAAAGCAAACTATCGATTAATAATCATACGACTTTTACCTTTAACTTCGATTTTCTGTAAACATGATATTTTAAAATTCTACGTACCTTTTCTAAATAGTAGAGGCATATCATTTCTTCTTTTGTGAAATTGTAGTACATGCCATACTAATTAAAGTAAGGTAAAGAAACTTTCTGCTATTTTCATAATTATTTTTAACAATTCCAAATCTTTGTAAAAAAGATTAATTTCTCCAAAAAAAAATTAATATTGAATAAAATTAAACGAAAAAAATCTGATGACATTTTTTACCAAGCTTTAACCTTAGTATCTTATGTAAGATGTATTAAACCTAAATAAAAAAAATTCAAATTCATTTGTTAAGAACTTTCCAAGAAAAGGAAATGTGTGTGTAGTTAGTAAATAAACGGTAAAGGATGCATAAAATATTTTATTAAGGTCCCGTAAAATTAAAAACACTATTTGGTTTTAACATTAAAAATTTTAGGTTCAAATAAAACTGCAAGTATACAAATACATAGTAAAGTTTGTGTACCCAAGAGACGTAAACCACATAGAGAAGAACGATACACAATTCAAACACTATCAACCTAACAAATTCTCTGTAATTGAAACATTTCAATTAAATACTATGATACTCCCATTACAATTGCAATAACAATGTTTCGAAACTTACGGGACTTTAAGTTCGTGAATATCATCAGATATGCGACAATCTCGTTATATTCTTTTTTTATTGTATCATTAAGTACAAAAAAACAGTCATTCAAAGTCAAAGTGTGGGTGAAACTTATTTGGCTTAAGATATGGAAATGCCACCCCCTTCAAACGTGCTTGGAGAGAAACGAAAAATTAAGAACTTCCTCGGCACCACGCAAATAAAAGGAGCGAAACTTTCAGCTGAATCAGCAACGACCAAGAAAAATCAAAATGCTATTTCCATAAATGCTTGCAGAAGTTCCGAGGAAAAGAATTTTGCTGAGGATTTGATTTACTCGGAATGACGTTGGCTCTTAGCTTAATGGCCGAGTTACGTGTCGCTGAATATTTCCTGCATTTGTTAGCGCGCATATCTCTTGCGTATGACCACACCGCAATTTCAATAAAATATTCTGCTAATTGTCATTCATGCTAATGCTTCTCGGGAATTGATAATCACTATCCGTGAGAATTTCTGAAAGTAACAAAAAGGGGATAGTAGAGATAGTATCTCAAAAGAATGTTGTGTTTGCGAAAGTAGGCTACTCAAAATAGTTCGCTCTTTTCAAAATGAGATCTTAATATGATGTGGCAAATAGGATAAACTATATCATCAATGGATCTTATTTTTAAAAAATTGCTCAAGGCTTTTTTCGAGTATTCGATGTTTTTCTCGTCATATTATCTAAAATGTTTTCTGCCCACCTGATAGCTGTGTGATTAGTGCTAAGGCCTCTCATGCCAGATGCGACGAGTTAGGATCCCGAAGTAGGCGCAGATGTTCGTTGTGGTTCGGTTGGTTGTATTCAGATTATCTGGCGCCGTCAGCAACATGAGAGCTATAACGCGCCGAAACATTCGTCATTAGACAAGCCAACATACATTTACAAACACCCATGCCTAACATGGGACTCGAACCCGCAACCTCGCGGTCTAGAAGCTAGCACGCTAACCACTATACCGTTTGGTCGGCAGTTGTGGTTTGGAATCCACGTTAAGTTGCAGGTCAGGGTCAGTTTAACCATCATTGTGTATAGAAATAGGTCATTGAGCATACAAACCAACCAACGTAAATATTTTCTTTTCGGAAACGGTTTCACTTACCTCCTAAGAATGTACAATAGAAACAGGCGAACTAAGTATTGTCATCTTCAGAACGACTTGGATAATAGTCTTAGTCTGACTCATAATAGTAATCGCAAAAGAAGAAATAACTATGGTTAAGTGAATCTAAAAGATTATTTTTCTACTGAAATCCACACAGGCAGTCCAATGGAAACACAAATGGAATACTACAATAGAAAAACCAATATTTTAACCTATACCAAATAGATGAAAGCATCATTTGCAAAATGTACTGTACTGAAAGGTTCTTATTTTATTTGCTCTTCTAAACTTAATAATCGCCATCTGACAGAATTCAAAATTACGAAGCATATTGTATCGAGCATTCAACTGGCAAAAATAGACAGCGAGAAGATAATACGAGATAGATTCCAACCAAAACTAACCTATTCTCAGACTTATTGTCAAACACAGGACGGTAACGACTAGTATACGGTGTTTTATGTCTGTATATAATACATTTACATTTACATTATTTACATTTACATTATTTTACATTACATTGTCTGTATATAATATTACATTTGTTTATATGCTGTGCTCTTGCTTTAATATCTAATATATGACCAAACTTAAACACATTTACATCAATGCAGTGTAAATTTTCTTACTCGGCATAGGGGCGGAGGACCATTAATAAATCCTTCTTTTTCCCGGAAACTCATGCCGACCAAACGGTATAGTGGTTAGCGTGCTAGCTTCTAGACCGCAAGGTTGCGGATTCGAGTCCCGTGTTAGACATGGATGTTTGTAAATGTATGTTGACTTGTCTAATGACGAATGTTTCGGCGCATTATAGCCCTCGTGTTGCTGACAGCGCCAGATAATCTGAATACAACCAACCAACCCGGAAACTCATACCATATACTGCCTTAGATCAAAATGTAAGGATCATTTTATCACTTGTTTCAAACCGCATTTGCATTGATCTAACTTGTCAGTCTGATAAGGCCTTAGAAGATTACTGAATTTCTTATGAATTTTTGTCTGCTGAGTTGATATCGGGCCTGATTCTCACCTACTCTCGAATCGGAATATCAATCGGAAAGGAGGGTGTCACGTGACTTTCCGATTATTTGCGATTCTCACGTCAAAATCTCGTTTAACGAGATGTCCAATCTCTCGGAATGCGTCTCGGTTGCTCTGGAGCTCTTGGGATGCCATGACGATTATCGAGATCTCGGCGAAGTTTATTCTGATTGGTTGTTCTAGTTGTATGTTGAAGTGTTTATGATGTTTTAAAACAACAAACATCAAAATAGATCCTGCAAGAACATTAGTTTTTATGAATTTTACCCGGTATTTAGAGAACAGGAAATTGAAAAGACAAAGAGTATTTACTATTTAGAGATAAAACAAATCCCTTTGACTCTCACGATATTCATTTTATTGAAATTTTTCGGCTTTCGAAACCTGCAGCATGGCCGGTAATCGAAGAAATTAGATGTGTACTTGCCACACAGTGCCGAAAAAAAGAAATATGAGCCCTGAACTACTTTATTTTTTCTGTTATTAAGACTTATTTCTCCTAAGTTTTACATAAAACTACGGAGCCGATACAGGAAAGAAAAAGTAATCATGATAGATTCTTATATGTTCACTACATTTACACTCAGCAGCTTTGGGTGCTGTTCCATGAAAGTCAACATCGTTTCGTACTGACTAAATGAAGTTTTCTTGTCAACAACTTTCTCGGAAGCCATTTCTTGCAACACCACGAGGAAAGGACGAGTTCCACAAAAAAAAGTATAAACATTGAATTGAAGTCAAAACAGCACATGGTTCTTAAAACTCTACTGCGCATTCCTAACCGCGCAGTTTTCAGCGGAGGAAGTGCGTCATTCTTCGATTTCGGGAAAAACTGAGGTCAGAATCACTCCTTATCTACTGAACGAGAAATGACGCGATTCCGAGAGAGCCGGTCACGATTTTTTTTTTTTTTTTCGATCGGAGGTGAGAATCAGGCTCATCATCTCTAAATTTTATTTCACTCGGTTTTTAGCTTCATGACATGGCTCAAATAAACCTATTATATAGATTATGCATTACGATGTCACAGTCAGATTTTTACGCGGAAATAAATGAAACACTATTGTCTGATAGAATTTTTAAAATTCCCATTCGTTTTTAAAAATATGTTGCAATTGGTCACAAGCACGTCACAAATAATACCTTTTGATGTAACTCCACTCCTAATCATGTTACGTATAAGGTCCAGTAACATAGAAAGAAATGATAAAACTTGATAACTGGAACTTTAACTTTTGACCCAAAAAACTATGATCGTAAACTTTTCTGAGAAAAAACTGGTTTACTTTTTCGACTCCTAGACCTGGAGACTGTTGCACGTGTTCGGAAAACTCTTCTTTACCACTTTCGTCACTTCGTTTTTCTACTTTTAATCGACAGTGTCGGTTTTCACTACTTTAATTTCTGGATTCTTTAAGAATCCCCACCAAGTAAGTAACTTGTTTTTTCTTCACCATGACTGAAGGCCTCAAGAGGTCGTTGGACGACGAAGATCTCCTCGAGGGTGGTTCCACCAAAGAGCAACGTCGCGGTGGCAAGGTTTTTTACACCGAGCTATCTGAGCTAGAAAAAATCCAATTCGCTATTCAATATGGTGCAACGTGTCCGAAAGTCATTATCGAATCTACTTTAGGAAAAGGCAGTCTACCTTTTTCGAACCCTCAAGTTATCAAGTCTACCTTTAAAAATATTTTATCATCAGACGATATGCTCAAAATTACCAGAAGACAAAAACTTCTTCTGGAATCTAAAAATTGTTCGACTTTCGTTAAACTCGCGGACTTAAAAGTAATTGGCTCTGTCCCCATTACCTGGCGAGCGATAGAAGAAACCATCACAACTAAATATCTTATCAGAGGCGTCGACTCTTCTATTCCTCTTGAAGATATTGCAACAGAGCTCAAAGAGGTGGGAATTAAATTCTCACAAATTGTGAGATTTACAAGAAAGAATTCTGAGGATCCTATTCCTATCGTACTCGTTAAAGAGCTTGGATATAAGGAACGACAGTCAGTACCCCTGTTTCATATGTTACACAGGGTGTCCTCCTACACCGAATCCCCCAAAATCTGTTACAACTGCCTCCGCTTTGGGCATTTTCAGAAGTCTTGCGACCGCAAACAACGGTGCGCCGCTTGTGGAGACTTCCATCCTCCCTCCACCCCGTGTCTAAAAGAAAGCATCTGCTTTAGATGTAAAAGCAAAGACCATAAAGCTACAGACTCCTCGTGTGAGTTCATTAAACTCGAAAAATCGGCCATCAACAAGGCTATCAAAGAAAAGATCCCTATCAAATTAGCTAAAGCATCTTTGAAGACTAAAGTATCCTACGCGGCAATCACAGCCCAGACCAACAATCCCCATTCAACTTGGGAGGTGATACCTAGTATCCAAAAAGATATTCAAGAACTGAAAAGTGCCATCGCAGCTATTCAAGCCGTTTTGTTTCAACCCAGAAACACAGACATTCCTTCTGGTCACCAGGCCAGTTTAACCCTACCAGCCGTAACAAGTCAGCTCTCTTCAGAGTTAACAACGATTGTTGACGCTACAGAGGAGCAAGCGAAAGAATTCCACACAGCAGAATCATTCATCTTGAGGGAAAAAAAATACCAAGCAGACATCGCAGACCTCAAAAAAGAAAATCGCAAACTGGGAGACGTAGTCTCAGAACTTCATAATACAGTAATCTTTCTAAAGTCAGAGACTGAGCGTTTGACTTCTATCATTGCTCAGAGAGGTAACCCTTTGTGGCATGGACAGAACTTTAACAGCCCCGATTTCGACGAACAATTTGTTTCATCTCCTATGAACTTTGGAGAGGGAACTTAGACACAATTTGCGAATTTTGTCTTTTCCCCAGCCAACATGGCCTTTCTGTTAACATGGAATTGCCGCAGTATTGCTGCCAATCTCACCACCTTACATTTTTTGGTGCATCACTTAAATCCTTCGGTAATTTGTCTCCAAGAAACTTGGATTAATAAGAATAGTTCCCTCCTTCACCTGAAAGGGTATGTTAACTTTAATAAACCTCGATCTGGGAAAGAGAGGGGGGGTGGTCTTGCCATCCTCATAAAATCGGATATTCCGGGTTGGATCCTTCCGGATTTTCAAGACTCTCCTACTATGGAATTTCTTGGTATCAAGATTATTTTTTGTAAACAAACTTTTCATATTGGCAATGTTCACAGACTGGCTGGACCTTGGTCCAACAAAGACTTTTTAACCCTAGATTCCTTCATAAATCACCCCTGCTTCATTGCTGGTGATTTCAATGCGCGCAGTATCTCTTTTGGGGACAACGTCTCCTCCCCAAGCGGTCAAGCTTTTGCGAAGTGGGTTGATAATGGCCCTCTTGTGTTACTAAACTCCAAAGGAATAACAAGGGAACACTCCGCAGGTGTCGGAAGTGTTCTCGATTTGATTTTTTGCTCTCCCTCTCAAATGAATAAAGTGGACTGGATGAGAGTAGAAGAAAAGGGTTCTAGTGACCATTTCCCCAATTTCATCAAATTTAAGAATCGGCTTTCTTTCAATACCCAAAATCGTTCCTATACAAATTGGCGATCTTTCTCAGAAAATTGTGTTTTGAGTTGTGTGGAAATCCCCACCAATGACTCTACTGCCCTTCTTTCCGCTGAGGAAACAGCCCATTCAATACAGGTTACCCTGTCCTCCTCTATTCAAAAATCTACTGTTCAGGTTTCTTCCAGAGGTAAAAAATCTTTGCTCTCATGGTGGAACAAGGCATGTGCTAAAGCCAAACGCTTAAAAAATTGTCTTTATAAAAAAGCAAAAAGATCTCTCGATGATAAGGTGTGGCTTGAGGCCAAAAAGGCAACTGCCATTTTTAAGAAGACTATTTTAAAAGCAAAACGTAATTTTTGGAGTTCAAAAATGCAATCAATCTCCTCTCCCAAGCAGCTTTTCAAAGTGGTGAGAAATATCAACAACTATATGACCCCCTCTAACAACACCAGTAACCTTATTTTTGAGGATAAAGATAAACAAATCAGTGATCCTCTCCACCAAGCCAACCTTCTCTGTCAAAGATTCGTTTCCAAATCTCAAACCACTTCGACTCTTCCTATCCAACCTCTATCTCAGCCTAATTTTACTTGTCAGCCTTTCTTCTCCATCCAGGAACTCGATAGATCTATCAAACTCCAGAGGGTCTCGACCCCGGGGATTGACGGTATCTCGGCAAGAGCCTTTAAATCTCTTCCAAATGTGGACTGTCTAAAACTGTTAAGTTTTTTCAATTTTTGCCTTGAATTTTCCTTTTTTCCAAAAAGCTGGAAAAAAACTGTTATTGTTCCGATTAGAAAACCCAACAAACCAGCTAATCTACCCACCAGCTATCGCCCAATTGCCTTAATTCCCGTTATTAGTAAAATCCTGGAAAGAATGATTCTCGCCCGTCTGATTTTTTGGACCTCAAATGTTAAGTTATTTCATAAAAATATGTTTGGCTTTATACCGGGGAAATCGGCGGTGGATTGCCTCCATAACATTTCCCAACACATTGCATGGGCTAGATCCAAGAAAAATTGGGTTTGCATGATCTCCCTTGATATCGCTGGAGCCTATGACGGAGTCTGGGTTGAGGGACTCGTCAAAAAACTTAAGTCGGCTGGTTTAGAAATGAAACTACTCTCCCTGATCCAGGATTTTCTCTTTTGCCGCCCGATCCAAGTAAGGTGGAGAGGTCAGCTCTCCGACCCCTTGGAGGTTTCATCCCTTCCTCAAGGATCAATCTTATCTCCTTTCTTATTCAATATTTACATGCATGATCTCATTAAAGAAGTCCCCCCTCACTCCCAGGTTTTTTTATATGCAGATGATATCACTGTGGTAGTTTCGGCTTCGTCCCCTGCCCAGTGTGTCGCTAATATCAAACATTCCTTGGAGAACATTTCAGTCTGGGCCAAACGCTGGAAGGTGGATTTTGCCAGTGAGAAATCATCCATCATTGATCTTTCTCCCAAAATTTCGAAATTATCCCAGCCTATTTCTATCAATGATAATATTATCCCCTGGGTTTCTTGCTCCAAAGTTCTAGGCCTAGTTTTCGAAAACAACTTCACCTGGAAAGAACACTGCCTTGCCAGCTGCAAAAAAGGCTCAAAAATCCTAAACATCATCAAGTTCATCAGCAGTAAAAACACGGGAATCAAAGCCAAACTAGCCCTCCAAATCATCTCGCAAGTCCTCCTTCCACGGATTGATTTTGCTAACTCAGTGAGAACAAATGATTCCCAGATGAACATGCTCAAGTATGAAGTTTTGGAAAACTCTGCTATCCGTTTCGCACTTGGTATCTTCAAATGGGCGCCAAATGACATCATCCGGAAAATTTCTAATATCCCACCATACCGAATTCGTGCTAAATGGTCTCAAATTACAATAGCTCTAAAAGTTCAATTTCATAATTTGCCCCTTCCAAAGCCTGAATCCTATATCAAAAACCATCAGATTCGTTCCACGATCTGCAACTTGGAAGTCCAATTTGGTCTTCAAAATCGAACCCGTTTCCTACAAGTTCAGGTGCACCCCTCGCAAACCCACCATTTGGAATGAATCACCAACTTTTTCCCGAACTCCTCAACCAAATCTCCTGTCTTAATTCAATCCCTTTTTTGGGAACTTCGTAAGAGATACGAGGATTTCGAACTCTGGGCTACAGATGGATCTAAGACTGGCTGCGGGGTGGGTTTCGGCCTAGTCAATGAAAATGGCTCAGTCTCTCGATCCATTCGACTTCCTATGCCCTCCTCGAGTTTCACCGCCGAAACGGCTGCCATTCTTTATTTAGCCACCTTTTTTTTAAGAGATGTCCCCTCTTTAATATTATCAGATAATAAAGGGGCTGTTGAGGGCATTGGCAATGTTTGTGGAAGGGGTTCGTCTCTTATTTCTGAAGCACGACTAGCCCTAATTAACAAATCCATCCTCTCCCCAACGATCCTGGTTTGGTGTAATGCCCACGCTGGTATTCAAATTAATGAAACAGCTGATCAACTAGCCGGCAAGGCTGCATCAGATCCCTCCTCTCCAACCATGTCTATTTTGGATTGGATGGATATGAAACGTTTCATCAAGAGGAAACGACAAGAAGAATTTGATTTTCTTTGGTCCTCCTCCAAATATAACTTCAAGTTTCATGATCAATTAGTCACTCCTCCCTTCCTATCCTGGATCTCCTCGAGATATGAAGAAGTAAAGCTTTTCAGGATTATTTCAAATTGTTATCCCACCAAAAGCATCCTTCACAAAATAGGACTCTCGGCTTCTCCTCTTTGTAACTCTTGTCATATCCCAGACGATTATCCCCACAGATTTCTCCAATGCGCCCGATACGATTCAGAGAGATCAATTCTTTTTGATCTCCTAAAAATCTCACCCAGCCAAAAAACTTCAGTCAAAGATATTTTGAACTGTGCTAATCTATCCTCTCCATGTATCGGAAAAGTGATTCTTCGCTTTTTCGCTTAAAAAGCTTTCGTTTTATGACGTCAGCATAAATATGTATACGGAGACAGGGGTTGTATGCCCGTAGTTCTCCTCCTTTGCCTCTTTTGAAGAGGTTCCAACAACAACAACAACAACAACAACAAACTTTTCTGAAAGTCCAGATCATACACCTTTCAAGAGTTAACAAGTTTGACGGTGAATTCCTATTACTAAAGCCATTATAACTCCAGAGAAAGATGGCAGAAAAACATCCTGAAAAGGAGAGTCCTACGGAAGAAGAAAGTCACGAGTTTGCTAAAGCTTTGTATAATTATATTTGGCTAAAGTTCAGAATAACTCTAACGGCTGATGACACATATATACCATCTGTCCATACTGATAACTTCCAAGAAATCGTTGCTAAAGCAGTAATATGTGAACAGTTATTAACTAGGCAATTTTTAAAGTCCATCTTCAATCATAAGAAAACATTTATGTTGGATTCAGACGCGGCATTCATACTGAGCAAGGTAGTATGTGATTGTTCACCGAAATAGGACTTTTTCAAGAAGCTTCTCCGCTACTCTGCACTTATTGCAGAGTTCTTTATTTATCGAACTGAATTCTCGACGCCTTTGCAGTTGGTCAGAGGGCCTCTCATTTGGAATGCTATCTTTAAAAAGTACTTCGCAAAGGACTTCTATTCTAAAAGTGGATGGCAGGGTTGGCCGACTACTCCCAACGCTACTTTGATATATTTTCCACTTTGGAACCGGTCGTCGATAGAATGCTGAAATATCCATATTTGGATGTGTATACTGATAATTACTTGGAATTTCCAGAAGATCCAAATCTGCCAATGACTGATGGTGGGGACGTAATTATTGAACTGACAGCCACTTTCAAGAACGTCGACAGTTACTTCACTTGGAAGGCTAGACCTGGAAAACCTTCCAGAAATCGTAAAGAAAGTGCCATTTTCGAGGGATCTGAGGACGAGTCGTCTAGCGGTAGTGCTAGTAATAGCAGTAGTAGCAGCAGTTACCAGTCTTCAAAGGATCCCCCTGGTGATTCTCATGGCTTATCAACCCTGTTAGAAAATTTGGGTCAAGAATCGACCCCATCAACAGCAGACGAGTCTTCTCAACAATCTGGAGCAGGAATTATTTCTTCTAAAGAACTTCTAACAGAAGACCAAGACAAAGGTCTTTCAGCGGCAGAACTACCGGAAGAAACTGAATCCAGAAAGAGACCTTTGCTTCCTGATGTATCTGATAGCGATGGTCCGACAAAAGCAAAACAATCCAAGCCATCTGATTCGCCAGATGGTAAAGGTCAGTAGTGATTCTTCAATCGCTGAAGCTTTTTATGCGGTTTTTTAACCATAAGTTTTAATTCGTAATGTTATATATTCATTTAATGACTTGTTTTTATTATGGACTATTTCATGTAATTGAAAATAATGGTTTTATTCTTTGCAGCACTAGAATAAATAAACAGTTTAAACTGAAGTTGTATGTATTTTCTATATTTATAAACCTTGGCTCATTATAGCGACGGGATAATTGGAATTGTTACTTTTCTTGCTGACCACTTGCTAATAATTTCTGTGGCTTGTCACTTCCTCTGGCAATTACATAAAACCAAATTCCTTGGTACCCACTGTTAATGTGTTAAAGACCAGTGTATTTTTTACATATCCTTCATAAATATAAATCACTATATTATAAACTGGTTTTAACTAAATATATTTCATTATCAAGGGGAATCCTAGGTATTTGACAATGGAAAATATGAAAACAGACTCGTTAAAGACTCGGACTGTTTTTGTTAAGTACAACTAATCGGATCATTTATTGAGCTAGTAAATACCCCCCAAAAAAACTTTTGAAAAGTAGAAAAACCGCCAACCTCAAAAACACAAAAAACTTTCTAGCAAGAAAAAAAAATCATACACATAATCAAAATTTGCAGCTACAAACACAGTGATATAAAAAAAGGCCAACCTCTGATTACAGCTCTTGGTTGTGACTCACTTAACAATGTACGTTTACTTAGTTTATTTTTAAAATTTAAGTTCCGCTCCCATAAAAATGTACGCTGCTTGAGGTTGGTGCCCGTCGTCGGAATTTTGACAATGTTTGCATCTAAACTAATTCATGGACGAATATTGGAGGAGGTATGATTTTATTTGGATGAGTAGGAAATTTCAATGTAGTGTAAATTTTCCAGTTCACGTAAATGTAATTTTCGAAATGGTATAGAGAAATTGTGCTGAAAAGCTCGTATTGGAATCTCTATGAGGATTTTTAAATTGTAGAAAACAGATGTGTTTGTGGTAAGCTTTTGTTTGATTCATACATACATTTCGGAAAGTTTTTACTGTGTGGTGAATTGCAAAGTTTAGTGATTAAGACGGGCGCCAACCTCAAGCAGCGTAAATTTTTATGGGAGCGGAACTTAAATTTTAAAAATAAACTAAGTAAATGTACATTGTTAAGTGAGTCACAACCAAGAGCTGTAATCATAGGTTGGCCTTTTTTTTATATCACTGTGTTTGTAGCTGCAAATTTGATTATGTGTATGATTTTTTTTTCTTGCTAGAAAGTTTTTTGTGTTTTTGAGGTTGGCGGTTTTTCTACTTTTCAAAAGTTTTTTTGGGGGGATATCAGCTTTTTTTAAGACAGTGGTAACATCTTTTTTTTCTTTCTTTTTTTTTTCCCCTTCCCCCCCTTCTCCCCCTTTTTTTTCCATTTCATCATTTTTTTTTCTCTCTGTCCTTGATTTATGATGTACTTTTCAAGTTCTTCACTGCATCGTAGCATTTGGCGAAATGATGCAGCCAAACTTAATTTTGGGATAAACTTAAGTGATTTGATTGATATAGGGTTTTCGAGGATATATTGTGCATGATACTGGTTAATTTCAATAACAAAGTATCATATTTATTAATGTTGCATAGTTGTGGATTACATTTCCACTTCTTGATAGGTATACCGCCCTCAACAGCAGATTCAAATAAGTTCTAGCATTTTCCGTCTACGCTTACTTGTATCGAGAATATGCAATCAGCGAAATCCCTGTAGGTCGACTCAGCGAAAAACGGTTCAGTGCTAGAAGTGTGCAAAGATACGCCAGTCAAAGACTTATACTTATCTTCCGCATTAGTGCACATTGCAGATTTTGTGAGCAGTATCTTAAATTTAGACCTAATCAAATGCAAGTTGGATCGCAATGTTTTTACGTGCTCTTTACGAGACGCTACCGCCCATTTAATTATCTTATCTACAGTCAATTGTGCATTTTGTAAGTCAAGTTTATCCGTTATCTATTAATTTTGTGACGAAAGGCGCCTTAAACTTTTCAGTCTCTATAATGTATGACAAGTTTTTTTGGTCGACTATCTCACAAGAAGCTGAACAAGAAACTTCTGTAGGAACATAAGTATCATTTAAGTTCAAAGAACTTTCAAAATTAGAAACAGCGGAATCCTGTGTAATGTCGATTCCCTTTCGTTTTGTAATTGAAGCAACACCTTCAAGCCGACCAAACGGTATAGTGGTTAGCGTGCTAGCTTCTAGACCGCGAGGTTGCGGGTTCGAGTCCCGCGTTGGCATGGGTGTTTGTAAATGTATGGTTGGCTTGTCTAATGACGAATGTTTCGGCGCATTATAGCCCTCGTGTTGCTGACGGCGCCAGATAATCTGAAAACAACCAACACCTTCAAACAGACGCCTTTTGATAGTTACTTTTTCTTCTATGCAATTGGCGATTGATTCGGAAGCTTTCCTTTTTGCGTAAATCTGACGTTTTTTTTAGCTTATTTTGCTGCGTTTTTGAAGGCATATTAATCTAATTTGATGAAACAAAATCAAGTTGTAATGAACTCTTACCTAGCATAATAGTTTTAAAACACTTTTCAAGAAGCAGTTCAGTTACAGTGAAAACCAGAGTTACACGCAATTAGTAAATCTTATACTCTAGTAAAATCAAAAATACATTGTGAAAACACATATATCATCAATTAGAAACTGAATGAATATTATTGTCACGTACTTTGATAATTATTAAGTTTAAAGAAAATCTTTTTCCAATTCCAACCAAGAACCAATCGCAATGTGAATAACAAAATATTTTTCCAATTCCAACCAAAAACCAATCGCAATGAGTGTTTCACTTAGTCCGGTTCTAATGTATTGACTGTGACGTCATCTTTTATTATACTACGAATTTATTCCAGTATCTGGCAACTAAATATGATTATTTATGTTCTTCATTTATTTTTCAACATTTCAACGGATATTTCCCGAAAATAGAATGTGTTTGAAAGTTACGCACTCTAAATTTTCACACAGTTCAAATAACACATTCAATTTATAGAAAACATATTCCTCTTTACGGTCATTCTTAATTAGCCCTAACGTGGCAGCCAAACTAACGTCGAATTAATGACAAACCTGTTTGGCGACTTGGCATTTTACCTGAACCACAATTACAGGCTGATCGCCCGTATCTATCGCCAAATTTTGAAATGAAAAAAAGTGGTTTTAAATTAATTAAAAATAGAAAGAATTATTTAATGAAGTTCAAACCAAGGTAGGATTTTAAGTCGAAACATTCTGAATCATATAATTTAATCCGATTAAAGATCTGTAGCTTAGTTAGGTCTGGACGTTTGTCTAAATTTGTACATCAAAAACGGGCTAGAAATCGTTTTTTTATTTCATTTTGGAAATTTCAATATTTTTTTTCTTAGTTGCTTTTTATCCTAGGTACTCGATTTTTTTTTTTTCTTTAAAAGTTATTACCAAGATGAATCAATGGTATTTTTTGTATAATTATGCGAAGTTCCGGAAGCACTCTAGAAAAAAGTCAATTTCGGCTTTTTCGTTGGAAGTTGTGCAGAGAATTGATACTTACTGTCGTTTTCGCCTTTTTAAGGTTGGCGGCGAAACGACCGTTTCGTCTGATAAAGAGCTTTTGTCAACTACCCCAGCGCTGAAATATAGTTGCATGCATAATATTTAAATTGGTAAATTTTAAATGCATATTTCTATTTGAGGCTTTTGTAACAAACATTTTGAACGAAACTGGTATTTATCGGACGTAATCAATAACAACCGTCCATAAAACAATCAAAAACGTCTCGTATTGGGTTATAGCTTTACACTTTTCAAGTGATCGACTTTTGTTAACCAACATCTTTATCTTTACTTTATTCTTTCACAAAACATGCAATTTTCGTTTCATACCTCGGAACCAAACGAGCATAATTCACAGTTGGGAAACTTCGTCGGAAAGTGAAGAAAAAAGTCCTACTCTCATTAAACTCTATATAACGTTCTATATTTCGAAATTTTAAGACATCTGCGGCAAAACAAAAAAAATTTAATTTGACTTGGGCTAGTTTGATTCTGAGGCACAGATTAACATCTGAAGTTTTAGAAAAAGATGGGAAAATTAACTTTATAGTACTTTACTAGCCAATAAATGTGTTTATAAAACGTTAGCAATTTACCTTTTCTGATTTAAAACTGGGTGCTATTAACTATGAGTTAAGCCGGTGCTCTTGCTTGAGCAAGTTGTTTCCTTTATGATCCGTCTTCTTAAAGTTCTCATTTTACATTGAGATTCGGCATCTTTAGAAAATGTGAATCTGAAATAATACTTTAATACCCGTTAATGTTTGATATTCACGTCTACGGACATTCTACACTACAGTCACACTAACTAAAAATGTACCCAATGAAGTTTTTTGTAACGGAAAGAAGTATTAAGCTTGGAATTCTCCAGTCTGCATTTACTCTCAGAAAGTTGGACATTGTGAGCTTGTAATGTTAAACATAACTTTACGCTATCCAAGAAGAATAAAATTAAACCGGAAATTACAGAATGGTGACACAATTATTAAAATCCCCAGTCAATAGCATACGCTTTCATAACAAATGTTTCTACATACGCTTAGTTAAATTTCTGATACTATTTCTGATTAAACTTTTTAACACGCTTTTATTAGTTTCACCTGTATGTTTGCTTGTAACCGACTCTTTTGGGCTCGATTTTGCCCTACTTTGAGCGATAAGATTTGATTCAAACTTAGCACACTTGTCAAAAACCGATGACAATACAATAATTCAATAAGTTTGTCGCTTTATCACAAGGATTAGCTCGTGTTGCCCTTGCGCCGTTAAATTCCCACCAACCAACCTTCTCCGGAATCGAACCCTGGTGTGCCGTTACCCTTTACGGTGTCCGATCCGAGCGAAGAAGTTCTGGGATGAGACGATCATTAATCAGGTAGTTGGGGAGGAGCCTTCGATACGCTCCATTTAACCTCATTAGAACCCTGGTCATGTAGAGACGCGTTTTGTATACATCCCCTCTTCCTCCGATCGCTCCAGAAATGTGTTCCAATACCAAAGAAAAGGCGCGGGGCGATTCTCTGCTTGACGCACAGAACAAAGGAACAATGATAGCAATGTTAAAAGTTTAAAGTTAGTCTTTGCTTTCTGAAATTATTCGTTCAGGACTCGGACAAAGTTTTAGATTATATATTCTTCTACTTCATATCTAATCAGCGAATGGAAATTTTTGTTGTATTGTCTTATAGTGCTATAAGAGTTTTTGTCTCAATTTGGTTCTTGTAAGTTGGTTGGTTGTTTTCAGATTATCTGGCGCCGTCAGCAACACGAGGGCTATAATGCGCCGAAACATTCGTCATTAGACAAGCCAACATACATTTACAGACACCCATGCCTAACACGGAACTCGAACCCGCAACCTCGCGGTCTAGAAGCTAGCACGCTAACCACTACACCGTTTGGTCGGCTTGGTTCTTGTAAGAATAGCGGCATAATAAGTGGCAAATTGAAGAAGACGTATGTTTTCAAAATGATTGTAATGGTACCAGTTGTAAATTAATGAAAACCCATATATTATATATATTTTGATTAAAACATTTTGGCACCAGGAAATAGTTTCAACAAATGATCGGTAAAAATGGGATTTTATTAGTATTCCGAAGCGATTATAGAAGCATGTGTAATTGTAAAAGCGATCTTTTAGTGAGAATAACAGTCCCAAAATTTGTTAGTGACTAATGTCCTCGGCATCAAATCCTATTTGCCAAGTTTCAGATCGATTGGATTATTGCAAGTGAGTTAAATTGGCCTCCGCAGAACATTTCTATAAGCAAAATATGCGGCAAACTACTTTTCAAAATTTAATCCTTAACTATGGGTATGGAACATCGCACAATTTTTCAAATTCACCAAATAATACTGATCATTGCATTAAAATATGATACGGGATGTTATTTACTATTTTCATATTTTCACTTATTTAAAGACCCACCTAATTGGCGAAGATATTCGATAGACATTACATTGTCCTTTCTTGTGCGGGAAACAGATACAAATCAATCGTTGGTGGGTGATGCTCAAGGGCAGGAAACTCTGTGTTAAAGTAATTCGTGATTATTTTTATTTTTTCCCCCTTTTAAAAAAACTTTTTACGCTTTTATCGCATTTGTACGGAAATTTAGGTGGTGGGGAAGATTAGAACATGTAAGAGACATTAGCAGAGAGATTTTAATCAAAATAGTTAGGGCTGTTTCTTAGAAATTATTGAAGAACGAGATTTTTTCATGATTTTTCATTATTTCAATCTTATGAGCATGCGCGATTTTGACGAAAACCTAAATGGCAGGACCCATGGCCACCGCCAACCCATGTACCAAATTTGAAGAGTGTAGGTCAATTTGTTTGGGAGTTATTCTGACCACGTGCACACAGACAGGCATTTCTTTTTTTATACCACTTTTTTAAAAAATCTGGGTGAGCCAAAAAAAAAAAAAAAAAATTAATCGAATGCTGTACTTTCTTTACCCTATGTAAAGATATGATACGCAGATTTGCCCGCCATCGACATACACAGCCAACCATCCACACACAAATTCGAAGTTATTATAAGGGATTTAAAAATGGATCTATTTTAACTTAATTTCAAAGCCAGAAACATATTTTGCCGTATTTCGAATAATTTCACGAGATTGAGTAGTTCTCTGATCGTTTCAAACTTAAATTCTATGAATACAGTTTAGATATAAGGTGAGTTAATAATAGCCAGGTAAGTTGAGATGGCTGCTTTCAAATGATGCTGATGGTGTTGGATTCCGATTCTTTTGGAAGTGAGCATAATTTATCAACACATCATTTAAATGTCTTTGATAAATCAATCTTAAAAGTAATTTACTAGATAATTTCAAATATTACAAAAGTGTTACTTCTAATACGGAAAAATCTTTTTAAAAAACGGTTAATTCTTTTAAAGGGGTGCAGTTACTTTTGAATTTTGAGTTTAACATACAACGCACCTTTTAAACAATTACATCCATACATTTCTAAACATGTATTTGTTAAAATTGCATTCCAAACCTCTCATCACACGTACATTCCTTTAGTTTGAAGTTTTAATTTATTAAATTTCTTGTATTAACTTCCGACTTTGTGTGTATATTTATGTGTTTTGTTTGTCGATGGCAGGCAAATATTCGGAGGCCTAATTATGTGAGACTCTTTGACATCATCAAATCGGGCTGAAACTTAGCAGATAGATTCGATGTCGGTGACAATGCATTCTGTCCCATTTTGAAGGCTGTCACTGTCACTAAAAGATCATTTTTATGGAATGCTAATAAACCAACTTGCCGTCATCCAATCGCATTGAAATAGCATTAAACCAATCATTGAAGAAATTCTTTCCTGTTGACAAAATAATTTCAGTATATATAATAAAATTGTTTTGATCAGAAGAAATAAAAGATACTTTTATCTGAGAGTGCATAAATTCACATTCATTTTGAATGAATAAATTTTGAAAAGTAGTTTGCCACATATTTTGCTGATAGAGATGGTGTTAGCATCTAAATTTAAATTTTTAAAACAAGCACACGCTGGCAGCAGAAACGGTGCTATGTTAATGAATATAAAAATTGACTTATGTATACAAAGGATTTATATTAAAAACTTTGTTTTTATGGGTTATATTATTTTTACAGTCAAAAACGATTTTTTGTGAAGTGTTAGTTGCCAAATCGCTTTTTACTTAAAGAGCGCAAAAGGCTTTTTTTTTCTAGAACATTTTATTTTTTAATAATATCTTTTGCGGAATAGGAAGGTTTATGTTCTTTAACTGGTAATTTCCAAATCTACCTTCTTGCTTATAACAGCAAAGAAATTGTTTTTTGATGGATATGCATTTACAAGATAATTCACCCTAATGTCACTAATTGTAGCTGGTTGTCTATAAATTCATATTTGATCTAGTTAAAACAACAATTGCCTTTGAATATAATTTCAGAGTTTTGAAGAATGATTTCAGCTAGCCTTCGTCAAGTCTAAACAAGCAAATCTATCACAACGTTCTTACGCAGCTCGGTAAATCTTCTACTCGAGGTGATGTGTCAAAATTGGAAATGGACTGTTCCACAGGTTTTCTCGGGAGACAATTTTATAAATGATCCAAAGTGGACAACTTACAATAGTATTTACCTTTCATAATTCAATGTCAAGCGCAAGTCATTACTCCAGTCAACACACCTAAAAATCTAAAATCCTTTTGTTGTGGAAATTCACGCTTCAAATAACCGCTGGTGAGAAAACGGAATCGTTAATCTTAAAATAAATATCCATACCCCCTGGTCCACTTTAAAGGGTAAACATTATATAGGACAATGGAATTTTCTTTGGTTTACTTTTTCTTTTGAATCCGATAGGGAGAAGAAAGGGTTAAAGAGAGAGCAAGCTGTTTGCGTAAATTAAAGAACTTTAGGCTGAAAATGTTACTGGATTTGATATTACCAGGGCTCACACTCAAATCACAGAATGAAAATCACTGGCTTTTCAATGACTTTTATGGATCTAAATAATGTTTTTAATGACCTTTGAAAATTTGTTTTCGTGCATCATGTCGATATATAAATTTTTAATAGAATATATTATACCAGAAAATTTACAAGTTGGCGCATGCGTAATAAAATATGTCACAGAATTCTGATAACAGTGCGGACAAGTGGTGGTCACGCGGGGATAGCAAGTCTGAGTAGTACTATTATAAAATTTGCGGTTGGCACAACAGACGCAAAAATTAAGGACTTTTAAGCGCCTCTAAGCATTTTCAAGGCCTTGAAAACAAGTTCAAAAATATTAAGCTCTTTTAATAACTTTCAATGACCGTGGAAACCCTGATTACGTTAAAATGGAAGATTATATTAGAAAAAGATTCTAACTTTCGTAGTCAGCAGTTAAGAGATTCAAAAGAATAATTCCTGCGATTATTAACATCCTAATCAATTATGGATTCAAAATTAAACCTTATCAATTATGAATTACTAAAAATGAAAATCAAATATTGAATTGTGTAGCTGAACTTATGGAAAATATAAACTTTCTTTATTTTTATTTTTCACTCTTCTTATATATTATATTTATAAGATCAAATTGCTTTTTCCAGAGAAATGCAAAATAAATTTATTGATTTTGATAAATATTTTGGTAATCGTTGCGGGAAAAAAACCTCCCTTTTAGAGGACCTCATGAGTTGATTTCTTTTAATATTATTTTAGAGTATTCTTTACCATATAATGCTTATGTAAGTGTTTACTGATAGAATTAAAGCGTTAACAAAATTAAAATCGGAAAAAATACAAATTCAAAGTTGTGTCGGCTAAGAATATTTAATCCCTTTTAAGGCATCTATGTAGAATCCAATAATAAATTTAGACGTTATCAAGCGCAAAAACTACACTATGACATTGATGCGCCAAAACAACGTGAATCGTACACAGTCTGGAAATGGTGTGTCTTTCAGGGGTTTCCACTTTTTTTTACTCTGAAAAGTTCTGCTTGTTCTACATTTTTTTTTTTTTTTTAATTAGACTTTATAGGCCTTTATCAAACTAAACTTACCTGTCGCCCCTAAAAAAAAAAATCTAACTCCACCATTGTTCTGTGCACACATTAGTACACCATTATATTTTTATTCAACTATTTTTGTAGTTGAAAACAAAGCTATGAATGTTTTCCTCTTTTTGACATTTTGACTGTTTTCTGAAGAGGAAAATGTCGCGCATTTACGCATCAAGAAGGAGAAAATCCGAAAAACTCTCTGACAATCAACGCAATACTATCTGTCTACTAATTAATTTTTGTAAGACAATTTTGGTAAAAATCATTTGTGAGAAAGCATACACTTTTTACAAAATGATACTTGTTCTGAACAGATATTGTAAGAAATTCTTTCAATTGTCTGTCAAATAAATCGAATTTTAAAACTCAACAAAACTGCACATTATGAAACATTAAAATACAGTTGTCTTAAAAACACGAAGCGTCATCGTCCGTATCCGTAGTTGGGTTGTCCATCAATAAACACAATATTTGAAGTTTAAAAATACTGTTTAATATGTACATTGTACATACTTAAAGAAAGATCCTTTTTTTTTTACAAAGACAACTTATCAGTTAAGAATTTAACTTATTAAATTGTGCTATTAAAGAAAAAGTGACCTTCTATTGTTGGTGAAATTAAACTTCCTTTACCGTCTTAATTATCATTTAAAACAAATTAATCGAAAATATATAACTTCAATTTTTAAAGCAAATTATTAATTGTTTAAAATATAAATTTCTGTTCGAGTTTGAAATCCCTCGTTGAGATCTTACGATGAATCAAAGTAGGTACGTAATGATATGTAGTATAACTAAGTATTGTGTCTTTTAATTGACTAATTATAACTATATATTAGGATGGTCTATGTAAGGCGTCAAAAACGAAATTTCATCTGATTTTAACTCTCACCCCTTCATTCCTTTCGTTTTGGTCTATCTTGACAGTGTGCCAAATTTCATTTCAATAATATATTAACCCGTGTCGCAAATGGCCTGAAGTTGTTAAAAGATTACTAAAATTGAAATTGTTTGAAAAAAAAAAAAAAAAAAAAATATTAAATTTCTTCGGCTTCAATTTCATACCCCCGAATATTTTTTCTTTTGACCTATTTTTGTAGAGAACCAAGTTTTATTATGATAAATTAGTATTAACCCTGCTAAATTGATATTGAAGTTTGTAAAAATAAAAACAGAATTGACAAAAATGAACGAACATATTCTAAAAGTTTTATTTCCTAAATTTAAAAAAGTTGCAAAATATTGATACAATTTAACTAACAAAATCTAACATTTAAACAACAAAAATGTCAGATTTTTAGCGGTATTTTTTTTTTTTTAGTAATGCCTCATATTTTACAATATGTGTAGTACTGCTTGCAGTGATCGTCCACACGTTGATCCTATCTGCACACATTAATCACTTTTCATTTACAAAAATGACCACAATAATATTTTTTATAGTCAAAGGTAAAAAATGGGGGTAAGAATACAAAATTTGTAAGTTGTAAAATAAGGAACACCCTGCGCTGTACAGTAAAATGCAGTTATGTGATGAAAACTTCCATTTTCCTTACGGCACAGCTTAATCTCTTTAAATTTTCAAAAAATTGCTTACAATAATATTTTTATTGCCAAAGGGAAAAGAATTGGAGGGTGAGGAAAAAAGAAATCTGAAAGTTAAAAAAATAAGGACCACATATATGCCGTAGTCCCTTATTACAAATTTTTCTGTTACACTTTCTAGGCCATTTTGTTGCGATTAAATTGCAAAACTGAAATATGATAAGAATAGCTATTTGATATGCATACAACTGATACCATTACAATCACTTTGAAAACTTACGTCTTCTTCAATTTTCCACTTATTTTGACGCTATCTTTACAAGAACCAAATTGAGACACAAACTCTTATAGCACTATAAGACAATAAAAAAAAAAAAAACCTCCATTCGCTAATTAGATATAAAGTCACAGGAATTTACGGATTGAGATAGAGCATGTAAAATATGTTATGTTTCAATTCTTCGTCTTTCTGAAAAAGGTAAAGAAGTCCAACAAAGAGGCAAATGAGTTGAACTGCCGACCGCTGAATTTTTTTAATTGGAAGGTCCTTGTAAAGAAACTTATTTTTAAAATCTAAAACTTTGTCCGAACCCTGAACAAATAAGTACAGAAAGCTAAGGCGAACTTTTAAGATTGCTACTCTTTGTCCTATGTTATGTGCGGTCAAGCAGAGAATCGAGTAGCTCCTTTCTTTTTGTATTGAAAAGTAAGCACAGTCCTGGAGCGATCGCAGAAAAGGGACCGTACACAAAGTGCATTTCAACGTGACCAGGGTTCTAATGAGGTTAAATGGAGCGTATCGAAAAATCCTCCCCAACTACATGATTAACGATCGTCTCAACCCAGAACTTCTTCCCTCGGATACAGAACCCCCTTTACAAACCCAGTAATCACAGAACCTATCATCGACAAATGATAAGGCAGACAATTGAAAGATTTATCGCGGACACGACGGTTATACAAAGCGTGTTTTTTTAGTCTCATTATCCTTACCAGGATCTTCAGGATTAGTGATTTTTCATATTCAGAGACACGGTAGTGATTTGTGGCAAGTAATACGGTATGTACTAAGGCATACACATGACTTAAATTTGAGACAAGCATGTGACTATTGGCAGGAACAACTGGAGAGTTTTGTACACTTAACTAAAAAAAATTAACTAAAAAAAATTAATAGTTTACAGAAAAATAATAAATAGTTTAAAAAACTAAAAAATCCGCTTTAATAGAAAACCAAACTAAAAAGTAGAAAATAATTAATAGTTTAAAAAACTAAAAAGCACGCTTCAATAGAAAAGTGAACTAAAAAGTAGAAAATAATTGTAAATAAGTTTGAAACAAGAATAGAGTGATAAATATAAGAAATATTTATTTTATCGTAAAAAAGCGTGGGGTGCTTGATGTCAATTATTGTAAATATTTAATGACAGATATTGGTAAAAGTAGAGCCATTATTAAAATATCTTAAAAAGCACCCCATGTTTTTTTACGATAAAATAAGTATTTCTTGTTAATCACTCTATTCTTATTTCAAACTTATTTAAAATTATTTTCTGCTTTTTAGTTCACTTTTCTATTAAAGCGTGTTTTTTAGTTTCTTAAACTATTAATTATTTTAATCGGAAATTGTTACGAAAGTAAGACTTTATCGTGAGGAGTGCGGTAAAATAACTTATCACACTTGTGTGATAAAGTACTTTACCACATGCCTCGTGCTCAAATTTTATATGATCTTGATATAGAATTGATATATTTTCGGAAGAGATTCATTGACTGAATTTGCCAACATTCGTATATATATACATTACTGTACGAGATAAAAAGGGTTTTAAATAGCATCTTTTAATATTAAAGATGTTGCATGATAAACGCAGCATAAAGTTAGTTTAATCCCACAGAAATTTTGTCCCGAGTTTGTAGCTTTCAGTTTTTCCAAGCATTTTCTTCGAAAAATAAAAAATAAAGTAATACTATATATATAATATGCATTAAAAATATTTCAGCCTGAGATTATAAAAAATTTTGTATGCAACATGTACGAAAATACATTTTCAAACTGTGAATTATTTTAATGGAGTTAACGCACTCGTCAAAAAAGCCTTTTCCCTCGTTTTAAAAAGTATTGCTTTGGTAACTAGTTGTATAAACCACTAATTTCTTTCTGCACAACAAATAAAATTTCAACAACAAAAATCGGTTGTAAAAGCTAGAAAAAACTTTTCAAGCTTTGGCAAGGCTAATACTGTACGAAATAAAAAGAGTTTTAAATAGCATCTTTTAATATTAAAGATGTTGCATGATAAACGCAGCATAAAGTTAGTTTAATCCCACAGAAATTTTGTCCCGAGTTTGTAGCTTTCAGTTTTTCCAGAACTTTCTTCGAAAAGTAAATAAAGTAATACCACCGATTGTGTTGGATAGTGGGAACACATCATAACCTTCGTGTGAAATAATCTTAATAATTTGTTACCTCAATAATGCCGACTCTAAATAATGTTTTAAATAATGTGATCGTTTAGTCAATCTTGAGAAGACCAGAAAAAATCAGTGGCACCAATCAGAAAAGGCAAAAAGATCACTTGACTACTTTTTTAACTTTAAGCACTCTTGACGGTCTCTTAACACCATAAAACCGTGATAACTCCTTAGAATAGTCATTTGAAGTGTCTTGTTATACAAATATCTAAAACTTATAAGACGATATGATTAGCAATTACAATCGGAGATCCACCATCAACATCATTTTTAAAAAAGGTAAAGAAAACACCACACTGGTGTCAGACTAACAGAATTTAACATGCTCTTTAACTTTGTCCATTTTCCCTTAAGTACTTGCGATGTTGCATAAGTACTTAAATTTAAATTTTTAACCTTTTATTTACTTGCAGAACTTATAAATCCAATCAGTTTTCTCATGGTACTATATTTAAACGTTTTGGGACTCATTGGGATTTTGAAATCCACTTCTATAAAGTTCGTTCTTCAATTGTTGGATGGCAGCACGAACCTACTTTTCTTTGGAAGCTTACTTAAGATAAGTATATAAGACGATCTAAGACCAAAATTAATGCCTAAAAGATTTAAAATCATTGATGGGTTTGTATATCAAGAGAAATAAGCTTGTGCTGCCATCCAACAATTGAAGAACGAACTTCATAGAAGTGGACTTCAAAGTCCCAATGTGTCACAAAGCGTTTATACTAATAGCAACACGAGGGCTATAATGCGCCGAAACATTCGCCATTAGACAAACCAACATGCATTTACAAACACCCATGCCTAACACGGGACTCGAACCCGCAACCTCGTGGTTTAGAAGCTAGCACGCTATCCACTATACCGTAAATAAAGGGTCAAACACAAATGATAATTATTTGACTTTTCATTAAAGTTTTTCTTTTTAGATTAATTGTAGTGTCGTTTGTGTGTGTTTCAGGAGGAGGGTACGTGCCAACGGGAAGTGCAGCACTTCCATTTCCTGATGTGGAGTGACTTCCTGAGTCCTGGTCAGCCTTCGTGGCTACTCAGGTTCATCAAGAGGGTCAATGAACACTACACATTAGACAGAGGTCCCCTGCTCGTACACTGCAGGTACATGCACCACTCATCCTCCAACTTTTCCAAAAACTAAAATTATAAAATGGGCCGAATATGTCCTTAAAATATATATTTTTTATAAATAATAAAAAGAAATCTGTTAATAAAGCGCTAAAACGTCTGTTAAGAGAAAACCCCTAGTAAGCCTCATTCCCTATACTCGCTATGTTTCAACTTTCTGGCCCATCGCATTTAGAAATTACTTTATATAAAACCTTGAAATTTGGTGAATAAGTACGAAAAAGATCACTAAATGAAATGACATAAATAGTTGGAATTTAATGCCTAACTATAAATGAAAATTAAAATAGCAAAAGACAAAACCAAGTGGAGCCACTGCACATACATGGACGTAATTGTTTCAAATACAAACTAAAATATATTAGACGCTATTTTCGAGTTTTTAATTTATGTCATTTCATTCAGTGATCATTTTCGTACCTACTCACCAAATTTCAAGGTTTTATAGAAAGTAGTTTCTAAATACACTGGGCTAGAAGATTCTAACATAGTGAGTATAAGGAATGAGCCTGACTAGGACTTCCTCTAAAGGGAAAATGATTTTTTTTTAGTGGGGGGGGGTAAAAAATTAATTCAAAATATTTCGCATATATAGTATTGACTTTTATATGGATTTTTGGCACGTGTTGTTATTGTTTATATGGAACGTATGTATGGTGACTTCACAAGTATCAAATGATAGAAGCGTGTGATAGGGAAATGAAAAAAAAAATAAGTTTTCTATTAGGTATTTGAGGGGGGGGGGGGGGAGGGGATTTTAAAATTCAAATTTATTTTTAAAAGTGTTATTGTGAATGGTAATTGGTTTTATTGATGAGACGATGACAGAAAACCCCAGCTTTAAAAAATGCTGCGCCTAAACTCCGTCCAATTTTCATGCTTGCAAACAGTACTGCACCGTAACATAGAAGCATAGAACACAGGCAGAAAATTAAGGTTTAAAATATTACAATACTTGTTAAAATGACTATGTATATTAGAATGTCAGGCTATAAATATGTAAACAAAATTTTAAACTTTTTGTAATGAAAAATCCTTCTGGTGACAAGCGTTTTACTGTAAACACTGTTAATGTTTGTCATGCATCGTAAACTTTTGGCTTAACTGTATTACCGATTCGACTAGAAAACACTTTTCACAATGAAATTCTAGCTCAATTTTGTGTTTTCATTCCTTGAAACAGGGGTGCCGATCCCCCCCCCCCAAGGTCCATGACGCGCACCCCCCCCCCTTCTCCCTAGTCTCGATACCCTCCCCCTTTTCCCCTCTCCATTTTAAATTTGTCGGATTTTAATATTTCTAAATTTTGGTACTAAAAGTTGTAATAATTAAATTATGTTGATCATCAAATGAAAATTAATGATGAGATGAGGACTTTATTATATACGTTGTTTATTTTGAATTTTTTCAACAAAATTTTGAAAGTCGAAAAAGTCACTCTCCTAATTTCTGAAACAAAGGCTTAAAAATTAAAACAACATCTGGCCTGCATTGAACTATCTTCTTCGAAGAGCAAAATTTCAATAAATGTAGAAAATATAAAATATAAAATATTGTTACGAATTTTTCCGCTGAGGCAATGATGGCACAGTTTTCACGGTTTAAAAATATTTATTCTCTCTTCAGAAAACTCACAAAATTTATTCACAGGCAACAGTTTAATTACTCTCAAGCTTCAACACAAGCTTCAACAAAAATAACTTCGAATTCAGCGATTATACAAGCTCACTCCAATAGGTAAACAAAGCGATCAGCTTTCAACGAACTCCGAAGTCAATCTGAAAACTTTCCCGTTCTCCAGTCCTTTATATACAAGCGCGTGAGACATTCTCGAAATTTCCAGCCAATTTATCGGAAACGAAATATCTCGAAACTTCTCGATTACTTTAGGTGTTGCCACCTTTTTCTAACTTGTATAATCGCTATTAATTACTAAATAAAATAGGATAAAAATAAATTACAATAGAATTTTGAAATAATACGTCACTATTTACAATATATACAGACAATTTGTGCAACATTTCCCCCTTCTTAAAGACTGCACGTCCCGGGCAGTGAAGTCCTTAAGCCATTCAATGACTTCTACCATAATATGGGGCTAGCCTATTGTAGTGTACAACTCTAGGTTTACAGGAAGGTGTCCGTTGAATTCTCACCACGACGTCGTTGATCTTCTTAAGGATCCCATACGGCCCTTCCCAGTTCGTCTGGAGCTTAGGGGAGAGTCCTTTCCGACGTTTGTCACCTTCCTGGAATGAACGGTCCATGGCCTTGGCATAGTACCGGATCTTCACGCGCTCCGTCATGATGTTGTTTCTCTCTCTGGCGAACCGATGTACGGCTTCCAAACGTGCCTGCAGATCATCTAGATACTGGACAGGCGAGGAAGAAGTGTCCTGTGGTTGTCCAAAGAGGAGGTTGCTGGGGAGCCTAAGGTCTCTTCCACACATCGTTAGAGATGGAGAAAATCCGGTGGTCTCGTGAGTTGCACTCCCGTATGCCAACAGAAGCGGTGAAAGTTTCTGATCCCCATCTTGCTGGTTATATGATTTTGAGATTGCGTCCGAATCATCCGCGGGTGCAGCTGATAGATCCCGGGACCTCCGTTCGATGCTTGTAACAGGAGTACGGATGTCGATTCCCTCGTCACTAACTTTGTCCATTTCCACATGAACCACTTCCTGGGAGGGTTTCATCAACGTCGCTTTCTTCGGTTCTCTCTCCGAGGCTGGAGAGGTACTTTCCATATATGTGGACTCTTCAGCATTCTCTATGACATTGTCTTCATGAGCTACAATCCGATATACGCACAGCTCTTTCATGTCTAGATCGTGCAAAGGAACTTCGCCTCTCCATGTTTGCAGCTGGCTTTTCTCGAAATTCAGCGTAATTCCATTTTTCCTCAAAAAGTCTAGTCCGAGAATGCACGGATCTACAATTTCGGCAACATAAACGGTGTGCTTGTAGGTGTTAAATCCAAGGGCAATGTCCACTTGCAATTTCCCATGAACAGAGATATTACCACCAGACACAGTTTGTAGAGAAACAGAGGGCGCTGTGTAGAGGAGTCGGCTGTTCAGGCGACGAGCCACGTCCGTCCTTACGATCGTTACGTTCGCTCCCGAATCGACGATTAGACGACATGGAGTTCCGTTGATCTCCCCCTTCACGAATAAACCCTGGTTTCCTCCTTGTCGGGATGAAACGTGGAAACGACTGGTCGGGGCTTCACCTGTTCTACATTGCAGCTTCTGCCCTAAGAGATGACATCTTCTTAGATTCAGTTGTGGAGAATCCGTGGTAGTGTTATCCCTTCTCTTTTTCAAATCAAGGCAGTTTCGTCGTAGATGCCCTTCCCGTTTGCAGTGCCAGCAAACGACTCTGGTCCTTCGATCCCTGGCTCCGGGATAGCTTCTCATCATTCGATCAATTTTGCTCTCCAGTTCTCGAAGCTTACTGGTGACAAAGTCAGAAGAATCCTCGGCTAATGCACCACGCACATATCGTCGGTCTTTTCCAGAAGCTAGCTCCGCGGCTTCTACTCTCATGGCGTACACGAGGGCCGACTTCAGATTTTTGTTTTGGGATAACCTTACCGCCTGTTGCACATCGGGATCTTGAATAGCGTCGATGAAATACTGCAGCGAAAGATCATCTCGTACATCCGGGGGACAGTCTGGGAAGGCGAGGAGCGACAGTCTTTCTATATCTGACGCCAACTCTTGAAGAGTTTCATTGGCCTTCTTTTGTCTCACTTTCAATTGCAGTCTGTTGTAATCCTTTAGATGCTGCTCCCCAAACCTTAACTCCAACGCACTTGCCAGCGCCACGAATTCTCCCCGCTTCTCTTCAGGTAGTGTCTGTAAAATGTCAGCAGCTTCACCTCGAAGAGATGCTGCGAGATGGAATGCCTTCGAAGTATCGTCCCAACCATTCGCAGAAGCAATAATTTCAAATTGCGTTTGATAAACGCGCCAAGACGACTTCCCATCAAAAGGGGCCACTTTGATGTTAGAGCGCGGCGCCATAAAGGGGATGGAAACGTTATCCCAATTAGGTGACGCTATGGCCAGAGCTTCACGCGTTTCCATTTTTCGCAGCCTTTCTTCTACAACGTCAATGAATTTGTCTTGCTCTTCCTTTAAGGTGGAAACTTTTTCTTGCATGGTGGAAACTTTTTCTTGCACAGTGGAAACTTTTTCTTGCACGATGGAAACTTTTCCGTTAAACTCCTCAAACTTTTCATCAACTTCCTTTCTTACTACATTGAATACTTCTTCTTTCACGGATAGCAGAACATTTGAGGTAGTTTCAATTATGGTTGATTCCACCATTGAGGCTAGCTCCATCTTCATTTCTTCTTTGATTTCATTCACTGCTGCAGATGTTGTTTCACACTTGGCGGCTAAAGCTCTAATCTCCGATGATGTAGCGGCAATTGCGGCGGCGGTGGACTCTTGGCCGGCTTTCATTTCGGCTGCGGCAGTTTCTTGGCAGACTTTCATTTCGGCTGCGGTGGTTTCCTGCTGGGCCTTCATTCCAGCAATCATTTCCATCAACTGCTTCATTTGATCTTCCATCATTCCTCTAGTTGTCGGCATTCAAGATGACTTCACCCCACTTCTGACACCACTGTTACGAATTTTTCCGCTGAGGCAATGATGGCACAGTTTTCACGGTTTAAAAATATTTATTCTCTCTTCAGAAAACTCACAAAATTTATTCACAGGCAACAGTTTAATTACTCTCAAGCTTCAACACAAGCTTCAACAAAAATAACTTCGAATTCAGCGATTATACAAGCTCACTCCAATAGGTAAACAAAGCGATCAGCTTTCAACGAACTCCGAAGTCAATCTGAAAACTTTCCCGTTCTCCAGTCCTTTATATACAAGCGCGTGAGACATTCTCGAAATTTCCAGCCAATTTATCGGAAACGAAATATCTCGAAACTTCTCGATTACTTTAGGTGTTGCCACCTTTTTCTAACTTGTATAATCGCTATTAATTACTAAATAAAATAGGATAAAAATAAATTACAATAGAATTTTGAAATAATACGTCACTATTTACAATATATACAGACAATTTGTGCAACAATATATTGTCAGAGAAAGATTTAAAACAATGTATTGTATTAAAACTTATAACAAAAAAAAAGTGGATTAGGGCTTTTTCGTTCTTTTTATACCTCCCCCCCTTTTTATTTTCCATCAAATCTATTTTAAAGTAATGTTCATTACTTTATTAATCTTTTCCAAAGAAATGAAAATCAAAAATATTTGACCTTTATGTATAAAACAAAGTTCTGAAAGTTATATACGAAATACACATGTGTGATTAAGAATTTTCGCTCCTGATATGATAATAACAATTTACTCACTCTGAGTTTGATTAAATGTAATTTTAAAAAATTTGTAAGGACCATTTCTGCATTTGAATTAAATAAACATATTTTTCTGAGCATAGAACCATTAAATTCTACAACTGTTTGTAAGTCCTAAATGATTTTGAAAATATATATTTTTTTAATAAAAAGCAAATAACCTAGACGATCTCGGGTAAAATTCTTTACGAAAAAGGGTCCACGTGCCTCTTTATATGGATTTTAAACTATTTATCAGAATATAAATTTAATAAATAACTGTTAATTAATATTTCATTAGGAAATCTAATCAACACTTAAAAAAACTAAATTTCACCAAAAAAAAAACTTACGTAGTCTTGTATCCCATTGAGAATAATCTAAAGGGAGTTCCTACTCTAAACGACTTTCTTAAAAGAGAAAGTATTATATAAACCAGTGGAGTAGCGCGCACATTCAAGACAGCAGGAGTTTTTATTGAAACCTTTAATTTTACAAAATATTTTTACGTTCACACAATGATCAATTTAAAATCCATTATATATAATAGGCATAAAGTTTCTTCTTATATCCAATGAATTTTGCCGCTTTTATCCAGTTTTTAATTTTTTTTTTTTTCTAAAGATGAGGATAGAGAAGGGGGGGGGGGGTCGTGCATGCTTACACATCCTTTTTACGTCTTCGGCGCGCACCCGCTCTTATTTTTACTGATTGAATTGAAAAAGCAATGCTGCTTTAAAGATATATTGTCCTGTTCAAATAAGTCGTGTTTTAGTTTAGCTTTCCAATATCTGGCAACTAGTAAGCTTTTATAAATGTAAAATTTGGTGATCTTCAAGCAGCTTAAAAGAGCCATTACAAAAATCAACTTTCATACCCTAACATCTTGATAGTCTCAGCCATGGGCGCTGCCAGAATTATTTTCATGGGGTGTAGGGTGCAGATGATATACAAGGGGGTGCAATACTTTACTATTTTGTTTAAATCTTAATTTTTCAATTTAATATCTTAATGAAGTTCTAATTAATAGTTATGTATTAAATTTCTTATGAATTGAATATTTTTAAACCTATACCATACTTCTATTTCCAGTGGATTTTACCACTTTTTTCCACATTTGTTTTAATTATCAAATTCCAGGAGGGTGCAAGTGCACCTTCCTGGCGGTTCCCATGGTCCCAGTGCCGACCAAACGGTATAGTGGTTAGCGTGCTAGCTTCTGGACCGCGAGGTTGCGGGTTCGAGTCCCGTGTTAGGCATGGGTGTTTGTAAATGTATGTTGGCTTGTCTAATGACGAATGTTTCGGCGCATTATAGCCCTCGTGTTGCTGACGGCGCCAGATAATCTGAAAACAACCAACCCATGGTCCCAGCACCCCAGCACGGGTCAATTTTTTATCGGAATCGATTGATTTGTTTGCGTTTCTTAGATTGTTCAAAAAATGAAATTTCTATACTTATTCATTTCTTAGTAAGGCGAGAGGTTCACCATAAAATTCTTTCCATTAGTGTTACAAAAATTACAAGCAAAAGAGAAAGAACTGAAAGGGCCAGAATACAATTTTTATTTTTCAAAAATTTTATTTGCGAGGGTTTCTATTCACGTTTCATGAAGGATCATTCAAATATGACATCTGGAAATCATCTATTACAAATAAACATTATTGGTTTAAGCTTTTGGGGATTCATAATTAGCCACAAACTCATATCAATTCAATTCTAAAGAAGGATGTGTAAACCTGTAAGACCACTTTGGTTTATTTCAACTATATGTTAGTGAGGAAGAGGGATGTGGTCTGATTTATGTGTTATATATTGGGTTGTTGATAGATACGGCCAAGTGAAGTTTCTAGTAAAGAGGGTGAACGCTGATCTTCCTCCGCTACACCCCTGGTTACGACTGGAATTTAATTACGTCAAGATTCAAAAGTAGTTGGCAGCGATTTAAAATTTCTTGATCATCCTTTCTCCTCCTAATTCAGACGTTCATGGAATCACGTAATTAGGAAGACCTTTTAGTAATCGACCTTACTAAAAAAAATTAACTATCGGATACTTGTCGCAGAGCCTCGATTTGATACTTTTCTAATTCTTGAATTTTTTCTTTCTAATTTTTTTTTTAATATTTTAAGTCTTTGTTTACTTTAGAAGGGTGGAGAGGTAGAGTTTGAGAGAAAGCAAAGCACAAAGAAGGTTGATGTCCCTCTTACTAAACTGTGATACTTGGAGAGGTATCGACCGATCAATTGAAAAACCATTGTTCCTTTTAATTACAAATCACGTACAAATACTTTAAAAAAAAATAACTAGGAGATATGTACGAATTTTTAAACATAATCATAATGAACCATGACTAGGATGATCCTAAAGTAATAAGAAAATCTATAAATCGCAAGTATTTGAAAATAGAAAATTGTGGTTGCCACATAAATTCTCGGAAAAAGTCGGGTTGTTTTCCAACAAAAAAATATTTTGATCTTTTGAGCGGAGTCTGTAAAATATTTCTGTAAAGCACCATCCGTAATTATAATTATCTAAAATTTCATTTACACGTTACCAATCGTCGTGCCAGTTGAGGTCACCATTCATAAGTTGTCAGCGTATAGCACAGTTTAAATGCTTCCAGTCAGTCATTTGAGAAGACAGTTTGTTGCTGGTTTGGCTATAGCTTACAGCTCCAGTAAATCAAACGTTTTCTATTTGATAGTGCATCAACTACCATCACACATGCTAATCCGTGACTACCGATTGGCGGCATAATTCTCAATAGCTGGATTGTTCAATTACTGGCACTGTGTACACGGAATGAACGTTCAATCAAAGCATAACAGTGATCTTCCAATCAACTTACCAATTAGCATTCCGGTCACTGACAGCATGTAAATGAGTCTTAACTATTTCCTCTTCGTGAGCGAAAGGAAAACCAGTTTATTTTCTGCAGTTTTTTTAGTGATATTTATTGTTTGTTGTTTTCAAATCTTTCTGCAGTTAATCTTTTTTCTTTCACGAAGTTGTAGTCTTTAAAATGTGTTTTCTTTTACTAGTGAGGGAGTGGGTCGCACTGGCACGTATGTGGCGATCGACTCGATGATCGAGCAGCTGGACGAGGAGGGCATCGTCGACATCTTCTCTTTCGTTACCCATCTCAGGTACCACAGGAACCACCTCATCAGAACCATGGTAAGAACCCATCAATCGATAGGCTGAAGATTACTCTTTAATATTTCTTCTAAGACGAAAGCGTCACTTTGTGCTGGTGTTAAATAAATTTGAACTAATTGTAATTACATTACTGTTTATTACATGCAACTTTTAATATACAGCTTATAGACTGAGAGGCGATTGCAAGTTTAGGTACCTCATCGAACATCATTCTGAATTTGTTTTTATAATATGTTGAAAAATACTTGTAGATTATAAATATACTGGCCTGCCGGGAGAAAAATGGCTGAAACTGTGTACAAATCAATAGTTCAAACCAGCAATAATAGTTGGCGATAAATATTCATCGCCAACTTGGCTTACTTTTAAAAAAAAAAAAATTTGAATATTCGGCTCTAGAGATCTGAAGTCGTCTGAAACTTTCCTGATTGAAAATTATAGAGCAGTGAATTACTAAATAAAAAATAATGCTCATTATTTGTCAAGTTTGGACATATTTGCAAATCGAATTTAATTCAACTCCTTAATACAATGCAATTTCAGCAATTTTTCTCCCAGCAGACCAGTATATTCATAATTTACTAGCATATATCTGAATGATGTGATGTTCGATGAGGTAGGTAACTGAACTCGTAATCGCTTCTCGTACTTATTAGACTTCATTTTATATTTATTGCCTAGTAGACGGACAACAACAAAAATATTGAAAAAAGTCATAAAACTCTCCGGGTAAATTCCGGTCTAGTTCAATGCTCACACGACAGGTGTTCGGTATACGATCGCTATGCAAGTGTGAGCACTCAGTCATTATTTTATCATAACAGCAGATTCTCCCTTTGCATTCCTCAGAAAATAATCCTGTCTTGGCTCATAATAATTAGTGATTTCTTGTGTAAACGTGTTTCTTATTGAGATTGTGTTTCAGGAGGAGTACATGTTCGTGTATCGTGCGCTGATGGAGCGAGCCCAGTTCGGTGACACGGAACTGGAGCTGCACCACCTCAGGGACCACTACGAGCTGCTCAAGGGAAAGGTCAGAGACAACTGCAGGACAGGGCTGGAGGTCGAGTTTGAGGTACAAGTTTCAAAAAACAGGAACAAAGTAATCCATGAGTAACAGAAAAATTTGAAAGGGAAACTATCTTTTAATTTGTGGGGGAAAAATAAAGAACACAACGAAACAATGATTGCAACAATATTGAAATATTGCAATGCAAACAGCATTGTACTACAATTAATTACTTGGTCAATTACTGATTATTTGTTTTAATTTTTGGTTGCTTTTGGATCACCTAATAGCCTTGTCAAATATGAATGTGAAAACTTACTGAAAGTGTATAGTTTGAAGCTGCTGAAGTTCGTAATGAGATCCTGTAGTCATTATGGAAATGTATAAGTACTCCCAAATATCATATACTATCGTTGCAATACCAACTGAATAGTAAATGTCTAGAACCAGGCTAATATTTTTATATATATTATGCCGGTAAGGTGAGAAATACCATGGTCGAAGGATTTTCAATGCAAATCATAATCCTTGTCAATCAAAAAAGGCTCTAAAAACCTCCAAATGTTTACAACATATACAGATTAATAATTAGTTCGACCTCTCTTGTAAGAAACTAAGTTATGGGGCAGATCCGGTTTAATTCGTCAGTTCCTCAATTTTTCAATGATTTGTGAGTTTAGACAGACTAGTATAGTTATCAAGAAAAAAACTTATCTTTTATTCTTAAAAATAAATTAATAGACGACTCAAGCGATATTTAATAGAGCTTTTCAAATCAATAAATCACCAACCTGAAGACTGTGGGGTTAGCACTCTGGCGTTGCATGCCAAAGGTGCCGGGTTCGAATCCTGGGTTAGGCATGGAGGTTCCGGCCTGATTAGCCGTCATTGTGCATAAATATACAGTGGCTCAAACAATTGAGAGTACACCTTTCTTTTATTTGATAAATACAACTTTCAATATAAATAACACATTACCAAGAAATGCAAGCATTTTCTTATTTTCACATATAACAAATGGTTTAATTTAAAGTAAAAATAGAGAAAAATAAACAAAAAACTTTTTAAATGAAAAGTATCAGAAGCATTTTAAATAAGCATATGCAGATATTTACCTCAAAAAATTGAGAATACACTAATGAAATTTTAGTAATATCTCACTTATAAAGAAAGCGTCAATATTTAGTTGCATGCCCTTTGGCTTTTATAATGTTCTCCAAACGTCGTGGTAAGGATTCGACCAACTTTTGAGTGGTATCTGAAGATATTTTACCCCATTCTTCTTGTAACACTTGTTTTAAATGGGCCTTGTTTCTTATTTTGTGTTTTTGGACCGCTGTTTCGAGTGTGGCCCACAGATTTTCTATGACGTTAATGTCGGGGGACTGTGGTGGTGTGTGCCATAGCTGTTTACAATTAAAAAGACACCACATTTTGACCTTACGTGCCGTGTGCTTGGGGTCGTTGTCGTGCTGGAATATGAAATTTCCATCTAAATCTAAATTTTTAGCACTTTCTTTTAGATTTTTTTTAAGTATATCCAAATAAACTAAATGATTCCTTATACCATCTATAAAAACCAAATTTCCTACCCCGGTTGAAGCCATACAACCCCAAACCATGAAGGAGCCACCACCATGCTTAACGGTGGGACGTAAATATTTTGGATCCAAAGCAGTATTGGGCTTTTTCCATACGGTTCGACGGCCGTCACTTCCAAAAATGTTGAATTTACTTTCATCGCTAAATATTACCTTCTTCCAAAAGTTATTGGTCTTCAATTGATGAGTTTTAGCGAACTCCAGACGCTTTTTCTGATTTTGCAAGCTGATGAATGGTTTCTTTCTAGCAACTCGACTTTTATATCCAGCTTGCCTAATTACATTCCGTACAGTTTCAGCACATACACTTCTGCCAACGATTTGAGAAGTTTCTGCAGCAAGCTTGACTGCACTTACTTTAGGATCAATCTTGATTTCTTTAAAAAAAAATCTTTTTGCGACATCACTCAGAATACCTTTCCTTCCTCTTCCACTTTTATTTTCAATTAATCCATCAGCTTTAAATTTTCTGATGATTTTCTGGACACATGTTGGGCTTCTACCAACAATTTTAGCTATTTCACAATAAGATTTTCCTTTTTGAAATAATCTTAATACGAATTTTCTTACATCAATACTGGTTTCTCTTCGAGGAGCCATTTTTCAATCAAACGATTGGTTTTAAGTTCATCTAACAAAAGTTATCACATAAAAATGATCTTTAAACAGGTTTAAGATAAGATTACTCAAAATTACATTAAAATAGCAGTCAAATAGAAAATATTTAGTGGTAGTTAAACATATTTTTCATAGGTGTATTCTAAACTTTTTGACTGCAAAATTCACCTAACAACGTTTTAAAGCTGTATAAATAATATGATTTGTAATGTATTATTATATTTTTTGTATATATACAAAGTAATATGTCCATAGTTTAGTGCCTTTACAAAAAGTTTTGTTATAATTATATTGTTTGTGCATTATTCACCATACAAAGTGCTAATTTGTGCAAAAAAGGAAGTGTACTCTTAATTGTTTGAGCCACTGTAGGTCATTGAGCATACAAACCAACCAAAACAATAAATCCGCAAATTCCCAAAAATGCTTAAGATTACATTGTAACTTTTCGTGCTGATCATAAACACTGTTGGAATACAATAATTTACTACTCTGTAAGCTAAAAAAATTTAATTAATCAATAGTTGTTGCTAAAAGCCAACATGTAGTGAATATGTTTCGTAAAAACGTATGAGGCACAAAGTAACTCATGGATTGTTTGTTCTTTTGACAGTATAGTTCATGGTGGTATCTTTTTTCCAGAAGCTAAATGATGTCTTCGAAGAACCTAAAACCTACTGTGTAGGTGCATGGGACATCAACAAATGTAAGAACAGATACGAGTGCATCATTCCATGTAAGTAAATACTTGATCTTTGTTTTGTTACATACAAACATTTGTTAGTGTTTCTCAAGGTATTCAGATCTATGCATCATTTGATTAAAAAGAAATTCGTTTACTGAAACAAGGCTGAAAACTAAACAAAATCGAGGGGGGGGGGGAATTGTACTCTTAGTTTCAGTTATTTTAGAAAGAACTAATTTCTAATAACTTGTTTAATAATCACAAAATAAAGTTTAAATAAACTTTTGCGTCAAATAATGTAAGACAGACAAGAAACAAAGATAAGGCCTAGAAAGGTTTTTTTTTTTTCATAAAAGTTATCTTTGGTAAGCATTGCAATCTGATATTCCCTGTGTTAGTGCATTAGCAACATTGGGACAACCTGATAGTTAATACGATATCAATCATAAGGTAATTTTAAAAACTGATTTCAAAATAAATTAACTTATATCCTTTGAAATTGGAATACTCTCTCTGCCCATGTCTCCTAAAACCTTTAAAAGGTGAACTTTGTTGAAAAGTTAATTGCAGGAAAAGTTTAAAAAACAAAATAGATAATATTTTAATATAAATGCAAATTAGGCTTCAGTGATTTATTCTTCCTCCAATCGATAAAAGCTCCTAGAAATTAGAATAAATTAAGCATTTCAACACCCAGGGAAATTTATATTCTCTCAAGTATTATTCAATTAGATACAATTTTTCGATGTTCACAGACTTTTTTATTTGTTTAAAGTAGATTTTGCGCAACCATGATTTCAATAAATTGAAAGAATAAAATATGCATTTGCATTAAATTTCTTTCAAATATTGCATTCAATTTATTTTTTATTTTAGATGACATGAACAGAGTTATTCTTTTGCCTTCCAATGCTGATCAATCGTCCTATATCAATGCATCTCACATTCAGGTAATAAGTCAATTTCTTTTATTTTTGTGCGAGTGTTTTTACCAGTCAAATTTTGATAATGCTCAATCTAACCATCTAACTATATAATTATAAAATGCATATATTAAAAAGATAGTAAAACAAATTATAGAACCACTAAAAACAAAAACCTAATTATTAAAAGTACAGATAAACTTAAAAGTGAGAGAGGAAAAATTCTCACTTTTAATTCTGAGAAATTTTTATAAATTTTTTGACATCAATTTCTTCAGCTGGCTCATGTTCAATGGCTAAATGTTGTCAAGCCATTTAGCCGATCCTCGGTAGTTATAAAGCGTAAAAAAATTGCTATTAACTTTAATTTGTAGAAACTTCTTTCTCCATTTGCCACACTTACTGGGAGAGTAAACAAGATTCTTAAAACTATACCGAGATTTGGAGCAAATTCCAGCTTTGAAATGAATTTTAAAATCTTGATTGGACTTTCTTTTTTATTTAGAAAGGCCAAAACCGATACTATCTCGTCGGCCAGGTCCAGCGCGTTTATATCTGATAAACTCCCATCAGTTAACACTATTTCTAGATCTTTATTATATTTTAGGAGGTCATTTTGAGAGGTATCTTTTAAATCATAAATATTGTATAAAAACTGGAAATAGTTGCTATGAGGACCAATCCATTTGTTATCTTTAGAAGTCGAATTTTTGGTTAACGTGAATTCTCACACGATTTTTCTATTAACTCATTAACGACAGTTGGCGAGAAAACTTGTCAATCGAAAATTTAGTTGTTGTTTTTTTTTCTTTGCTAATAAATTGCGATTGGGGTTAAAACTTAATGATTTTTAAAAATCATAAAACATAGTTTTCCAAAAAAATCAGAAAAATTCACTATATGCCTTAAATAATCTAAATAAACGAGGTAAAAGTTAAAAATATGACAGTTTATCCATTTCAAAGTCGTCTTTAATGGGTCAACATATATTCACACACCGTATCACAGAGTTCTGCTTGGAAATATGTAACCCTACATGTTTGTATAACTTAGACTTGGAACATTAGCCTTGTCTACAAGTGATGTACTATGAATCCCCATGTAACAAAATGACAGTCTATTAGTCCATTCTGTGCGTAAGAATCAAAGCACGCATGAAAGAAATATTAGATAAGAAGACGAAGCTGAAACATCATTTCTTATGGATGCGGTTTTTTCTTAAAAGATGTGGGTTGTTTTGCAGGGTTATTATCGTTCCTTGTCGTTCATCATCACCCAAGATCCCTTGCCGCAAACCATTTGGGATTTCTGGAGGATGGTCAAGGAACAACACATCACCACCATCGTCATGCTATCAGACCTGGGGCCGGATCTGGTGAGTGTCACACGGGAAAGATCGTCAATGTAGACAATGAAACCACAGAAAGTATTTAATGTTTAGATATGCTTAAATGTTTAGATATGCTTAAATGTCTGCAAAGCGCATAACCATCAAGACTTCTAAAAGAATATTAGCGCTTCTGAAATTTTGCGGATTTTAAAAGAAAAAGAAAAAAAACATTTGATTGAATTTTCTTTGAAATCATCAAAACACAAAATATATATCCTTCATAAAATTGATAATTCAGCACTTTTTTCTTGAAATTTCAAACTTTCATTTGTGGCTGTGAGCGCCAGAACTGACCATCCATTCATGCGATAACGGACCAAATATGGTTCATCTATAATGGTAAACTTAGTTTGCCATTAGATAAACCACATTTGGATCGTCCAAGCATGAATGGTTTTGTAAAAACGGGATAAAAACATCAGAAATCAAATTGTGGGATGGTCCGTTTTTGCGCTCAACGTCTAATTTTACGTTTCACCATTTTTTTAGTTATGTATATAGGTTCAAAGACCTAAATTCTCTATAACTCGATAAATGATTTTTCTTTGCCAACGAAGATAGATCATAACGTAAACATAAAGTAAGAAAACTCTCATCAATAAAGCCAAAAACAGAGAACTGTTACCGTCCAGAACGCACTGTGGTTGGTATTTTCCTTTGCTCAAATAGCGTTTTATCATTCTTTGAGCTTAACATTTATATGGAAATGAGATTTATATATTTATATCGAACCACACATTTAAAATGCAGTTCGAATAAATTTTCATCTCGTGCTTTTGCTCGCCAATGACTCTTTTCAATCATGAAACCATGAATGAAATTATATAATGCTCTTTCTTTGTGTGCTTTTCAATAAAAATTCGTCTAAGCGCTATTCATAGATATGCATGCTTATGGAGTAAGAACAAAATTTTCCCCATAGGAAAAAGGTTTACTCAAGACTCCAAATAACGAAACTCCATTACCTTTTCCTAAACGGTTTACTGACAAGGTTGAAAGCCTTTTACTCACCTAGAAAATGGACAAAATTCGGGAAAATCCTTTCTGAGACCCTTGTGGTCTTTCAACCCTCTGGATACGGTATAAAAGTTTCTTTCCAAAAGTTATTTCTAGAGATAAAGAATGTCACTCATAGGAATGGCCATGGTATTTTAAACTTATTGTGCTTGCATTTTCGATAAAAGTAAAAATATATATATAATCTTAGATAAGATTTTATATCCCATGAACAGCACTGTCATACCCATGATGATAATATTACTGTCTAAAGGATTTATTACCTGAACAAAAGTGTAAATGAATACAAGTTATGTTTTCGAATCCACTATAATCTTTGTCCTTGTCTGTATGACTAACTTTTTTGTGATGGGTGTTAAAAGTTCAAAATACTGAATCAACCTAAATAACTATAACAACCATCTCTGATGTAGTTCAAAATAAATTGATAGTGGATCGTTATAATCGAATGTAAAAATTCTAATGGAATTTACTAAAGGAAGTTAGCATTTTGAAGCGTAACAAAAAGGCAAAAGACCGTACCTATAATAAATTGTTTTACCTAACACTACTTTTAACTGTAAATTCTCAATAGAATAGCGAAAACGGTACCAGAAAAATCTGTCGTTTATCTTTTGACATCTTAACATACATACGAACACTATCATACGATTTTTCTATTAATTCTTATGCATTTAGTTGTTCAGTTTCATTTCCCGAAATATGTATGATATACTACATGACATACCAAAACCATCGATATAGACAAACAACTGGATAAGACTTCTTAAAGCTGGGAAAATGAAGTCATTTCCAGATACAGTTGGTAGGATAAAAAATACGGATTACCGAGGATTGAAAATAAAATTTTGGGTTGTACACAGCAGAAATGTCAATAGTAGACCGTAATTAGTAATAATGTGCAAAAAAATATCTACTCTAGCACTTTACAAGGTTTTTCGCATTTCCATCCAACTATAAAAGTGAACTGTGATTGGTTAATCATCCCACCAGTGTCATCAACCATCGGCGCGTTTTTCTCCTTGCATTGACATTGGAGCAGTCTATCCAGTTGTTTATCAATATCGATGACCGAAACATGTTCTCAACACGAAATACGCACCGATAATTTTGGATACTTCACAGATTTTTAAAGCACAGCTTATTTCTTTTTCAGAATAAGTGCCCACAGTATTGGCCCGATGAAAATCAAGAAGAAGTGTACGAAACCGTACGAGTAAAGCTGAAGTGTTCCAGTCAGACTTCACACTATATCCTCAGACAATTTGTTATCACAGACATGGAGGTGAATTGAACTACTATCTCTTACTATTCCTGACCAATACTTTGCACGGTGCAAGATTATGGGAAACCCCTAAACCCCTAGCTTAATGTTCTGGACTGCAACAGGGTTTAGTGATTGGATATTTAGTGGGTCTTTTCTAAAATCCTAAGCAATTGTACAAGTTTAGTCAATTAGAATTTTCATCGAACAAGCCCATTAAAAAAAATTTAAAAACCAACTGAATTGTGATACATAAAAAAAAAATTTACTAATGCCTAATGCCATTTTTTGGTATTACTTAAAGGCATTTTCTTGGTTAAACTGGGATATAGAAATTTATAATGAAAATTGTTAAACAGTGGTCTGTCAAAGCGAACCTCAGGATCATTTCATTTTATACAGTCTTTCATTTGGGGCATGTAGTTAAAATTTATGCATACAACTAAGTATATATGTTATAACGTGTATTTTATAAAGAACTCGCGATTGTTTTAAAAATCTGGTACAATAAAAATGTAAATAAATAATTACACAGAATATACATTTAGAATTTTAAAACTTAGAAAATGTTTTGAATTTTTATTATCTTGCGTGCAAGAATATGCGCTAAACATGTACAAATGGTTTTAATGTAAATGTTATTATACATTTTATTTTTTACTTTCGATTACCCATATGTATACATAGGGTAATGAAAGTATAGCATTCGATAAAAAAAAATGTTTTTTTTTGGGGGGGGGGGGACATCCTGATTTCAAAAAAGTGATATAGAAAAAAAATGTATGTCTGTGGTGAGCATAATTCCCGAAAAAACTGACCTACGATGTTCAAATTTGGGGTGCGGATTGGTGATGGTTCAGGTACCATTAAGGTTTTAGTCAAAATCGCGCATTCGCATAAGGTAAGTTGCCATTGAAAAAATCATGTTTTTCAGTAATTTCTAAAAGACGGCTCAAACGATTTTGTTCAAAACCGCTGTGGTAAAGCCTCTTAAGGTGTTTTACACATCCCCACCTCCGAAATTCCCGTAAAAATTCTTTAACGGCGTAAAAAGTCGGAAAACGAATGACTTCAACACAGAGTTCTCTTTCCTTGAGCATACCTCATTAACGATGGTTTTGCCTTCTCTCCTCAGTTTCACTTATAATAAAGGATCGTTAAGTATATCGTCAAAACACCATTTTAGCAAAGGGGTGTTTGTTTGTTTTTTCTTTTTTTCGTGTAAAAGTTATTAAAGTTATTGCCAAAAATAACGCCTAACTAGCCAATTTTATTCAAATGAGAGAAAATAAGAAAATGGTAAGTAACACAATGTCAAATTTTACTGAAATGACCAATATTATATAGTTAAATTGAAAGTTGTGCTATGCTCCACATCGCTAGTTAATTATAAATCACAAATTTACATTTCTATGTTGGTGTATGGTCTCGTTCAATTTTCAATTAAGTATAACTTACTCAATTTTAAAGATACAGATATGGGTTTTTTTGTAATGATGTTAATGTTGCATTAAAAATAAAAAGTTTCGAATTGATCAAATTTGTATAGAGGGTTCGTATAAAATTTAAAAAGTGTAACTGTATGAAAAATAACATGATATTCTTTTTATTGACGTGGTCTTATTGCATACCTTATTTTTAACACTTTTTCATTTTAGATTTCCCACTTATTTAAAGTAAAGAATTGAATCATGTTCATTTTTTTAGTACATCCTGTAGACTCTAATGAATTTGTTATTATATCCTTGTGTATTTAAAGATAACTTGAGTACGGTTGACTATGCGTAATGTCTGTATCAGCGACTATTTAGGAGAATATTAATACTTAAAAAAGGGACTAAATGTGAGCTTTTCCTTCATATCTATTTCCTACAACCTTTCCTTGTTTCGTCTAAATCTCAAAGTTCTGCCAATTCGTGAAGTAACCATTTCAATTCGAGAATAAGCCGAATCAATAATAGACCGAAGAGCAGTAATATTTATTACAACGAGATTTCTCGTGATTGGTTGCACGCTGATAAAATAGGCTTGCCACTCAAAGCAATCGAGTAGTCAAAATAAAAACTAATTCTAACATTTTTTACTTTTTTTAACTTATGCTCATGCGAGTATGTTACTGTACCGTTTTATTAACTAGGGGTGTGGAACATCGCACAACTTTCAATTACACTATAATACTGACGTGGATTTGTGTCATTTACCGTTTGTATATTTTCATCCTTCATTTAGAATAAATGGCTAGTTTGACGATATTTTTTGCGATAATTCAGGTATGGGAAAAAAAAAAAATTCGCCAAAATGGTGATTTTGGTGATATACTTTTCGATAATCCTTATATTATCCTTTATTATTATAAGCGAAACTGAGAGAAGAAGAAAAAACGATCGTAGATGAAAGGAAAGAGAATTCTGTGTTGAAGGCATTCATTTTTAAACTTTTTACGCCATTAAAACATTTTTACGGGAATTTCGGAGATGGGGATGTTTAGAACACCTTAAATGGCATTACCACAGTGATTTTTATCAAAATCGTTAGAGCCGTTTTTTAACAATCATTGAAAACATGATTTTTTCAATGGCAGCTACCTTATGCGCATGCGCGATTTTGACAAAAACCTTAATGGTAGGCACTTAAAGATATGAAATTGAAGTTCCGGTTCATCCTCTAAAATTTTGATTTTGACGAAAACCTTAATGGTAGATCCCATGGCCGCCACTAACTCTCATAACAAATTTGAACATCGTAGGCCAATTTGTTCGGGTGTTGTGCTGACCACAGACACACATACACACACAGACATTTTTTCTAGATAACTTTTTTGAAATTAGAATGTTCCAAAACGTGGATCAATTTTTTTTTTTTTTTTTTTTTTTTTTTTTTTTTTAAAGAATGCTATACTTCATTACCCTATGTATATATGCATATGAATAATCGAAAGTAAAAACTGCTATTTTTTAATTAATCAAACTCTTTTTGTTAAAAAAAAAGTTCTAAAAAGTGTGTTTTACATGTTTATTGGTTAAGAAAATGCCCTGAATGGTAAACTCTGACTATGGAATAGGCTTGTTAAAATCTTTAACCCATTCCATGTCTCTATTCCACACATGTGCACTTGATATATGTATATCTCTTCCAAAACAGGACGAGCAGAAGCATCTGCTGAGCCAGTTCCAGCTTCTGAACTGGTCCTCTGTGGGCGGGGGTGTGCCCGAAAACCTCTCCTCGCTCATAGTAGCCATCGAGCATGTGCAGCAGTACCACAACAGCCAGATCTCCACTGGACCCATCACAGTACACTGCAGGTAATAAGCGCTACTCTTGAAAGCACATTGTTTGTATATTACTTGAGTGGCGATCACGTGGCATCTCAATACTATCAAATAGTAGAAGAAATTGATTAACGAGGAGTCCTCTTGATGCGGTGAGCCTATGGAAATTTGACACTGAGTTACTTTTTGGAGGAATTATTATGTACTAGCAGTGTGGCCCCGCCCTGCTGGGGACCCGTTGAAAGACATACAAGTTTACATTTAAGAAAAAGTGGAACAGATGTAGTACTGAGCATTTGGCGATTTTTTTCATTTAACGATCAGAAAAATCGCAAAAATCAAAAACACGATAACTAAAGGAAAATTAAAACGTAAATAATAATAAAATAAAGTTAAAATATAAATATTAAACGTTCTCTTAATATTAATTAAGATACTCTTAATATTTATTAAGATGCTCTTAATATTTATTAAGACACTCTTAATATTTATTAAGATACTCTTAATATTTATTAAGATACTCTTAATATTACTATCTTGTGTTAGACGGTTATCAGTTGGTGCCAAGCTTAAATGTTTACCCGTTTAAATGTCGCGTAAATGTATCTCCAATTCTAAATAAAGAAATTATAAATTATTTGTAAGTTGTTAGTTTGGATTACTTATAGGTCTTTAATTTAGCAATTTTTATACGGTAGCCGGCTAGCCAAAGAAATGGTTTATACTACATCTGATCCAAAAAAGTTTTGTAATCTTCGGCATTTTTTTTTTTTTTTTTTTTTTTTTTTTTTTAATACACAGAGGGGAAAAAAATAAGTCCCATGTCCGACCCCTTTCACAACTTCATAAACAACAAAGAAATTAAATACTACGCTTCTGGTGTAAATTTTAAAATAGTCTAGAAATAGTAAAACATGTATAATACAAAAAATGTATTAAAATCTGTATGAAATAATATGGAACTTGGATACACAGTACAAAAACACTACTAAAAATTAAAACAATCAAAAGGAGGATTTTTTATTTTCTGGATAAAGGAGACGAATAAATATTTACTTATAAATAAAAAGTAATATTAGCAAATGTCGAAATGATTTGAAAGTTTTCGGTGGATTGTTTACATTCAGAGTATTGTACGTACCCCCCCATAATGCTTTGAAATAGGTTGCCCATAGTTACAAACAAATTTGAACTAGTTTTGGGGGAAGTTGTTAGTATAGATCTCTATAGTAATTATTAAGCCTTCTTCAACTTCAAGTCAGTAACCAAGCCTGCGCTATCCAGAAGTTGTAGTCAGTGGGTTATTAATTAGTTAGTTATTATTAAATTAACTTTTGTTTCTATTCTGATGAAATAAAAAAAATATCGTTGCCATTCCAATATTTTTTTTTTCATGTCATTAAATTTTAATGAAAGCAACTTTTAATTAAATTTAAAAATTGTTCTCTACAATATCCATGTACTAAAGCTTCTATGTACCAAAATTCGTACCTCTAGATACAAAACTATGAATTTGTATACGGTTAAGACGCACAGACAACTCAGTTTTGTATGTATAGATAGATAAGACTGTGAAACTATGAACTGAGGTACCTACACACCGCAAAAAATTTTCGCTTTTTTGAAACAGTGAAAGCCACGTGATTGCTCTGATCTAAAGTCATATGCGAACTTTACAGCAGTGGCGGATCTAGGATTTTCCTGAGGGGGGGGGGTGCAACACCTGTGCCTTAGCCAGGATGAAATCGAATATTTAAAAAAAGTTTTTAAAAAAAAAAAAATCTATGCAGTGTTCTAGAAATATACTTCAAGATAATCTGTATCCATTGATTGACCCCCCCCCCCTCCCTCTTTTTCGTCACATTTCTGACTCGCTATCTTAGCGTAAGGTTGAAATGCCCAGGTTATACCAAAATTACTTTTCAATTTAGAAAAAAAAAACTCCCCCTTCCCACTCCTCAAAAAACACTCTTCTCTGCTAAATATTTTTACGAACTCCTTTGTTTCTTTATACTCATTACAAATAAAACGTTTTTGCAAAGTTACATGTACGGACCAATTTTTTTATTTTTTAAAGTCGTATTTTACCTTTCCTTGGACTTTACATGTGTTTTCGTTTATAAAAAAGAACTGTAACTTTTTTAGATTAGTTATATCGTTTTGCTTTTTTTCATTCGATTCAGCATAAAAAAAAGTACTCTAAAAACATGTGTCACATGCCTAGATTGCTCCAAAATTAATTTTTCAGCCACAAAACCCCCTGACCCCCCCCCCCCCCAAAAAAAAAACCCTTCTTTGCTAGATATTTTTATGGACTCATTTGAATTTTCATTTTCATGACAAATGTAGAACATTTTTGCCAAGTTTGATCAACGAACCAATTTTTTGGTTTTTCTTATGGTCTTAGGTACTATTTCACCAGCACTAATATATATATTTGGTGCGATTTTATACATCCATTTTTTTTTTTTTTTTTTTTTTTTTTTACTTTCAATTACACGTATGGTATAAAAGTATTGAATTCGGTAAAAAAAATCGATTTTATTGCATTTCTACACTTTTTGGAACGTGATGAGTTCAAAAAAAATTTTGTGCCTGTTAGTTATCAGCATAACTCCAAAAATGGATTGACCTGCGATGTTCAATTTTTATGCACAGGTTATTGATGACCATGGGACCTGGCATTACGATTTTCGTCAAAATTGCACATGTGCATTAAGTAGCCCTAATATTGAAAAAATTAAGTTTTTCAGCGATTACCAAAAAATGGTTTTAACGATTTTGATTAAAATCGCTATAAAAATGCCTTTAAAGGTGTTCTAATCATTCCCACCTCCGTAGAAATGAGATAATGCGAACGCCCATCAAAGACTGTTTCTGCTCTGTTGCACTTAAAAGAAAGGATAATGCAGTGTTTATTAAAAAATATATCACAATTTCAGCGGCGTTTTTTTTAGAATAATCGCCAAACTGGGCATTTTTTTTAAATAATGAAAACAAAATAGGTAAATTATATCAATCCATTACAAATTTAAAAAAATATCGCATACTGAAATAATTTGTTTCAATTCTTCAATTATAACTGGAAGAGAGAGATTGTAGGAGGATCATTGTATTTAAAAAAATTTAAGAACTTCATTTTGAGTTGCAATAGCATTTTATTTCTTTCACGAAACTTTTGAACAAGAATCAGAAGTTTCATAAAAAATATGTTTTGGAATAATAGGCTTAGAATAAAATTAGAGTAATCTTAGCCTTCTCTAAAAGTACGTATATATATTATGCCGTAAGCGTTATGATTACTTATAAAGTGCAATATTTCTTGCTTTACTTCTGCAATAACGAAAAAAAAAAAGGAATTTGAAAGTATGTCCAGGTGAATATTTGTACAAAACTTTTCAAATTATCGTAAAAAACATACACATTTATTTTGTTAATTCATTCGTTTAATTTCGTACAGGGTTTGAAAGCGATATTTTTTTTAATAATTATTTCTGCTACTGTAGTGCTACTTTACAAATTGTTCTTACAAAATTGTTTATAAGTCTATTTTATGTTATAAAAACAACAATTGGCATACCTTTCCAGTGTGGTGCAAGAGAGGATTGTTAATCGAAATTCAAATATGACGCTTATTTACAAGCCGAAGCAGAAATTAGACCTGGACGAGTTCTTATGCAGTTAATAAATAACATTCCTCTTCCTTTCTTTCAAAAGTTTTAAGTTTAGCCTATTACCATGTCCAGTTGAATGGGGGTGGCAATTTCCGGGGGTAACCTAAATAGTCAACATCTCATTATTTCCCCCCCCCCCCCCCTGGTTGGCGTTGGACATTACGCATGTGAGTCAAAATCTCTTCCTCCCACTCGACGGAAAAGGGATCGGGTATCAGGGGTCCAAGATATCTTCAAGGTCCAGAGGGTGGAGGTTTGAATACTTGTACAGTCTTTCAACATCCGTTTGAATGGGAAGAGAGAAGGCTATAAATAGAACCTTGGTACAAAGGGCCAGGGGGCGCGCCTCCTGGCTGGATCCGCCATTGCTTTACAGTAAAGCGAGATCAGCTTCGTTTCCAAATTTCCTTTTTCATTCTTCAAACTTCATTTATATGTTTCAGTGGCGGTGGCGACAGAAGCGGCATTTATGTAGCTCTGAGTGACCTCATAGAACAGGCACGCTGCGACGAGAGGGTGGACGTTTTCCAAACCACCAAATACGCCAGAGCTCAGAGGCACTGCCTCCTTCAGACTCTCGTAAGTATAAAATCATAGCACGAAAGACAACACACACTGACCTTCATACTGACTTTACGTAGGAGTACTTTTACACTGAAAAAACTTTATAGCCTTGAATTGCTGCAAAATAAAGCTTATCGCTTAGTGGCGTGCCATCCGTAGAAGCAACATAGGCATTGCTTGCCTTAAATAAATGAAAGTTTATGGGAAATGAATGTTCGAAACATTTTGTATGAATAATAAAAGAGAACGTATATCGACTTGTTTCGAAACCAATAATTTCCTGTTAAAAATAACATTGTCCACATTACCTTATTTGTGAGGTATAATTATTACTATTAATCTGCACTAAAATTCTTCCGGCAGGTGGCTACGAAGCTATTGGATCAGCCTAATCAAGCATTTTAGAAATTGCTTGTGGTACCCACTGAGCTATTTTAATTATTTTAGAATTGTAATTTCTTGTTGAGCATTTAATTGCAGAAACAAATAAGGAAAATTGTTAGAGGATGAACCGGAACTTCAATTTCATATCTTTAAGTGCCTACCATTAAGGTTTTTGTCAAAATCGCGCATGCGCATAACGTAGCTGCCATTGAAAAAATCATGTTTTACAATGATTGCTAAAAAACGGCTCCAACGATTTTGATAAAAATCGCTGTGGTAATGCCTCTTAAGGTGTTCTAAACATCCTCACCTCCGAAATTCCCGTAAAAATGTTTTAATGGCGTAAAAAGTTGAAAAATGAATTAAACATTGATTCGACCTATAGTGATCGTAAATATTTTTCTCGTTTCAAGTTTTCTTATGTAGTGCCATCTTGTTTTTTCTTTTTAAATATTGAGTAAGGTTCTTTTAAACATTAACTGCATCTATAAACATAATTTTTGGGGCTTTTTAAATCGTTTCATTCCTCTGTTAGAACTTGGAAGGCAAACAACTTGTGAATTGCTTTCGACTCCAGTGTCATCATGCTGCCATCTATGAACCTAGTTGTGCAACAATATTGAGACATGTTTTATTTTACATGAGTTAAAGATCAGACCATTTAGTAAGAGAAGTTTTCAAGACAAACTTGACATTATAAAAGCTGATTGACCAAAGCCAAAATTAAATACTCTATGTATAAAGACCAAAAGAGCATTCGTCATTTTCGTATAAAGGAGTATGAAAAAAGCAAGTCGAACCTGTCCCTTCTATTTATAGAAAAACAATTCTTGAGTACCATGAAAGTAAAAATATTTTTTATGACAACGTATAAACAATTTGTTTTTGAAAAAAGATAGGTGAATTGAATTTATATACAAGTTAAATAGATGTTCGTTAATTTTAATTTATTGTATCATGTTTTTCGTAAAAAAAGCTTTTTTTTTTTTCTTTCTTTTTTTTTTTTTTTTTTAACTCTTTTTCGTTCAATGTTTGATTATTTTAACAATTTCAGCTTTTTTGTATAAAATAATTTCTAGCTTTATATTATATCTATTTCACTTTTGTGCAGTTATTTTTGATTTGTGGGTAAATTTTTCCAATAGTATTAACTCTTGGTTATGAGTCTATTGTACAAGATGATAAATTTAATTATTAACAATGTTGCTTCCCTTATGAAAAAAGTCACCGCATGCCACTGCTATCGCTACATTTTTTAGTTTAGAATTAATTGTTAATATACAAGGTATTAAAATTTGTATTTTTCCCTCAGTTACTCATCAATATTTTTTGTCTAACCTGCTATGATTTTTTCTGGTTTTGATAGTTGTATAAATATTTATATATATAATCTACTTTTAAAATATGTATATTGGAGTAAAATTTACACTATTTTTTTTAAAAGCGTAAAGGGTATTTCTTACATTTTGCTTCCTTAACGTCAACATCAGCGTAAAATTGTCTTATATCCTCAAGCAAATTAAACATATTCCATCTGTATAGAAAAGTTCATCGTCTAAAGATCAGAAAATCAAAAGAAATGTTAAAATCATGGTTCTTGGAAATGTCTACTCCTGCACATTTTCGTTAACGAGGAATCAGTTATTGAGGAATTTAATTTTGCTTACAGCAGTTAGTATCAAGACGATCCACAGTATCTCAGAGTTAATATCAAGGTCAGTGTCACAATGACCACAGAATTATTATATATACTCACTTCAAATTATTTCTTTTGCAGGAGCAATACGATTTTCTATACCGTGGACTCATACATTACGTGGAGAGGTACAATCTGTGTAATTTGGGGGACACTCCTTTATGATGATTGTTGCCCCACTAAACATTCCGACACTCGTCAGCTCCCCCACTGCCACATTCTTGATGACGGAACGGTCTCGACTGTCACATGATCGCAGCCCAATGCCTGGCGTTCCAACCACTGGCGACAACAGAAGAAAAGGACGCTTAACAAAACCCCCAAAAAGTGTTCAACTTTTGCATTCTTTTCCGTTCCACTTGACGTCCTTCGACGTTGATGATTAAATGAAAAAACAGATGTATTAAATTACGCATGCAGAATATTTGTTTTAAAGAATTAGCTTATGGGAATGCTAAACAAAGATCTCCGTGTGTGAATATTACGTTCGGAAATGTGACTATTGTCATATTCAAAATTTTAATTTTGGATAATTTAATATAGGACTTGGGAAAGGTAGGGAAAGTCTGCAAGGCTACATTCTTGAATTAATCTTATAATCTAAATTCATTTCGCACTAACACAAAAAGTGGCATTAAAATTAATTATTTTGATTAATATTGTAAATTTGCAGACATTTACATTCAAAATCTCATGACTTGTAATCGTTTTATAATCTTTTTGGTTTATTTTTCAATTCATAAAATACCTCGGGAATTCAAATAATAACACATCCTTATTCTATCAAATGGCCAGAAAAGGACTTTTCGGAGCACTTTTCTAAAAGACATAAGATTGGCGCCATTACATCAATCAAATAAAGTCAACAAATGACTTGAACGTTTCGCTTCAAAAAACGTCATTTCAACAGCTGTTTCGATAGCCACCACTTTGCAACGCTGCATATTTTTTTACGAAAGTTGCCACTTCCTGCGCTGCATGAGACTTTATATTTTAAAGCACTTGTAGAGAAGGGGAAAAAAAGCTCCTTATCATTCTTTGTTAAACAAAAAGATATATTTTAGATTAAAATATTTGCGGGTTGTAGTCTTTAATTGGCTCAGCATTCAAACCACTTTAGTTGAAATCATTACCAAATTTCAGTTTGTCTTTTTTTTTTTTTTAGTATTTCTTTAAATCAATAGAATAATTTATTTATTTTTATTGAAACACTGTTTTAAAAGTATTTTAAACCACTAACGATTGAACAAAAAAAATTAATAAATGCTTACATGAATAGTTTTCAATTATACATTTGAAAAATGTTCAATCAAATGACTAACCCAAACATGCACCCTTAGGACATTTATTAGGTGTAAACTTTATTAGAAATAACACTCTTGGTTTTTTTTATAGTCATTTACTGCCAGGAAATATTTTTTTAGCATCAGTTGTGACTTTTCAAGAATAGATGGTGGCAGTAATAAAGCCAATTATTAGAAATGCTTTCAATCAAATGGCGGCTTATAACGTTACATAAAAAAAAAAACTTAATGAAGCAAATTGCATTTCAATTTGACGAAAATAGTTTGCCATCAAATGGAGCTACATAAGTAAAGAGCAATAACGAAATCAATTAGCAGAAATTATTTAAGTGGTAAAAATGTCATATATTCAGTATTTTTGATTTCACAGAATCAACTAATGGGAACGTCAGTGCATAAGAGTTTGGGAAAGCTGCAAATTGAAGTACTCTTGGACCTGTTTAGTAGAAGTACCCGATACAGTTGTGAAAAAGAGAAAATGTTGATATAAATGAAGATGTTTATGTATAGGGCTGTTGCTTATATTATGTGTTGTTACTAGAGACAAAAGGTTTGGAAATGAAATCGTCAAGTTAAAATAATATATATTTATTTCATGATGTTTTAAGCTTAGTATTGTTTCATTGTTGTCATTGTCAATATTATATAATGTGTTGTTTCATTTCAAATTTATTTAAATTCTGGTTACTTACGAAATGTTTGGAATTAATTTAGAATAACGTAACTTATGGACCTAATGTACTATGATTACTTGAAGTGGGTTTCTCGTTTGCCAAAACTATTAATCAATCAAAATACAACTTTAAAAATAAATTAGAATACTCATCCAATCCCGAAAAGGCATGGTAACGTCGAAAATTTGGTTGCCTTTGACTTCGCCGTATATAACGTCCACCAACGAAGTATTTATATTCAACTAATAGACTATTGATCCAAATATACTTATACTTTTCTTAAATTGATAGACGTTCAAGAAATTCTGTAACTGTTATGATTGAACAAATTTATATAGTTGGTTATGCCATTATATTCCTATATAAAAGTATAAAAACGTTGAGACAAACACAAATTAAAATTATATATGGTTGTTAAATAATTTAGATAAGTTTTCTTTTTTTACAAACTAAGAAATAAGATTTTTCTAAAATATTAGACTTTTATCCATGTTAAAGGACCGTATCAAAATTGAAACATTTCCATAAGCCTTCAGCCAAATTATTATACATAAAAAAAAAAAACTTTACATATTATACATTAGTAAAAAGGTGGTAATAGTTTTAGTTACAGCTGTCAAATATGAGCAATAACGCACCCTTCGTCAAAACTATATTCCTCTTAAAATAATAAGAAATCGCATTGCATTTTCATATACCTGCGTTCGCGGTTTAAAACTTCAATGTCAAAACATTTATATCAAAATGTTTTTTTCATCAAAGTTTAAAACTAGGTATTAATGACAATGAATGTGAACTAGATGCATTAAGTTAGAATGTTGTAAAGTACTGTATACCTTGATTTGTTTTACACATAGAGAAAAAATAAAATTTAAAATAGAATTTCATTCTCACATTACAGTACGCGGTCACTAAAGGAGCAAATTTAAAAGTTTGAATCAAAAGCTAAAAGAAATACTTAGAATTTGGTCTAATTATCCCATTTATAAATGAATCAACATATTCATGGCTTACACTATAATCTTTCACCAATGAAACTGTTTCAAACAAAAAAAAATTTTAAAAAATAGGATTTTCACAGTGTTGTGGTCATGGGCGCTGCCAATGAGTAATCAAAGGTCTCCTACTCCCTAGATTTTTTTGATTTTTTTTTTTTCTTTAATTAAAATGTATGAAAGTGGTATTATTCACACAAAAAAACAGTACTATATTATAAAATATTCATCAAAACAGAAAATCCATAACTCTTAATTAACATTGAATTATAAAATCCATTAAAAATCTCCCCTGTATAAGATCGTTACCCCTTTGCAAATAATTCTGCCAGCGCCCATGTTTATGGTCGAAAGAGAGAAAAAGATGTGAAACGTCATATCATTCGGTGATGTCTCGTAAGGTCCATTTCCAAACATCTGATGTCTCTAGTGTGAAACGGAAGCGTGAACAAGAAAACAAAAGTGTTCTGCTAAAAACAATAATAATGTACAGAGTGCCTAACCTTCCCCCCCTTGGACTGGGGAGAAGAACACTTCTAACAGAAATATGTATAAGGAACTCATCTTTCTCTTCACACCGTCTGACTGTAGTTTCAAAATCTAATTTAGATGATATTTGTAAATAAATTGTTTACTTACTTGTTGATGTGGTTTATTGAAATTTCTACATTTATGACTGATTTATACTTTACCGTTCCGACTGCCAGTTGAGGTCGCTAATTACTGGATTCCAGCGACTAATACGGTGTAAACGCTTAATTCCCATCAATGGGTAAGCCAGTTTGTCAATGGCACGCCAGTAGCTGGTCGCTCCAGACGATCAAACATTTTCATTTTTCTGGAGCATCAACAGAAAATCCCGTGCTTCCCATAATCACCGATTGGCGGAATTATTTGTTACTGGCGCTGTGTAAACGGAAAACTGACATTCCAATCAACGCGTGACAGTGGCCTTTCTATGAATTTAACCAACTGGCATTCCACGAACTGTCAACTTGTAAATCAGTCTTGTATTAAAAAAAATCTTGTCACCCAAAGTAACGGGACATTTGAAAAATCAATCAATTCATGAAGATTTAAGAGTATGACAATGTCATTTTATCAGAAATACTAAAAAAAAATTGAAGATGAGGTAGGAGCCACATCCAAAGTAAAAAAAATAATTCTTATTTCTATTAATAGATATCGCATTACATAAAATTTAATGAGTGGTATTTAAATATGCTGCAGCCCACTGCCTACTTTTATATAAAACTGGGCTAACTGGGCAGTTTTCCACAAACTTTCTTCCTCACCGCCTGTTGATGAAAAACTTTTTTTTTTTATTGGGGATTGAAAAAACGATTCGTTCAGGACATTTCTATGAAAATAAAATGATAAAAGGAAAATCAGGGCAATTTAGAATATCAGCCGATGCGGTATTTACATGCATGCATGCAGAAAAATCGGATTTTCCCCGCAGAGTAAAATAGTCAGTCTTTTCATCAAAAGCATAGTGATCAGTGTTGTGGGTAACAGTAACTGTCCGATGTTGAGAAGACCGGCAACCATTAGTCTGTTAAATCTTACTTTAAAACTCTTATCTGTTAACACAAAACTATTGTTTCTCAATACTATTATATATACCAAGGGAAAAAGCGATATTTTTCTACGTCATTATAAGAAAGCGGCATCGTTTCAGATGAACGAGTATAAACGTAGACTTTAATTTATGATTTGTTCAGGTGTTAGGTCCAAAGATGCTTTACCCTTTCATCTAGTTGAATGGAAATACTGAGTCAAATCAAATCGGGAAGGGCACTGAAAAATAATAAACAAACATCATTCACCAAATACTGTGGAAAATCGGAAAGGAGAAGGGAGAGTTGGTTGTTTTGGTTGGTTGTTTTCAGATTATCTGGCGCCGTTAGCAACACGAGGGCTATAATGCGCCGAAACATTCGTCATTTGACAAGCCAACACACATTTACAAGCACCCATGCCTTACACGGGACTTGAACCCGCAACCTCGCGGTCTAGAAGCTAGTATGCTAACCACTATACCGTTTGGTCGGCGGAGAGGGAATAGAGTTTCACCAATAGGACATCTACTGAATAGGTGTTGGAACCAAGAAAGGAGCCTGAAAATTTACCAGCAAGTTCAGGTTGGTTGCTTAGAGTTTAACGGCGCAAGGACCTTCAACACATTGGCCTTCCAGCAAGTTCAGGATGAACAACTTTGTAGTACGGGAATTTCTGTTAGATCAATCAGCGAAATAAGGACTGGGAATTACTTTGCATACAAAATGAAATTTTCAATGGAATTGCGATATCTAACAATTAGCCTTTGAGTATCATAGAATTGTTTGTAATCAGAAAAGAATTTCATCCCAAACCAAAGACGAAAACCTTGGTTTATGAGTTGCGGTCCATAAAGAAGCTTTTTCTCAGTGGTGGTCTAATAGTTGACCTAAACTTTTGTCATTGGAGAAGTTTGATTAGCCACATCAGTATATGCAAGTCTTGACGTCATTTTAACCAGAGGGGCAGGGGATGAATTTGAGCATCTTTTCCAGTTTAGGGGGTGAAGGAGGGATAGCTGTGTTAATCGCACTCTTGAACAAACAGCTGCGTGCAGGGGGTGGGTGGAGGTGCTTCATACGAGCAGGACATGAAAGTGGAACTGTTATGACTTTCATTGTAGTTGCAACAAAGCTTGTTGTTTTTGCCAGGGCAGTTTCGATTAGGTTCACGTGCGTCTGGGCATACTGCCGACATCTGAGGAGGCGGGGGCAGAAGCTGAAAGCTATATTGTCTGGGGCCTACTTCCTTGCTTTTGAAAGGTTCCACCTCTGCCTACATATAACTTTCCAAGAATGTGTGCTCTCATATTCAGCAGTGCAGGAAAATTTCATAATAAAAAGAGAACAGCTTGCTGATAAATTTGCCGAGTTTCTGTTTGTTAACAGCTGGCCGGTTCGAAAGAATTGGCTAAACACCAGTGGACTGTAATAAAAATTGTTAATAAAAAGCACTCATTAAAAATAGACTGATTTAATAACGGTTGGAATATTTTTGCAGTACAACACACAGAAAAATAGAATAAAGCACTTCACACACCACCTCTGGATTAAAAATCAAACTAAACTTCAAGCCAGCACAGCAGAGAGAAAAAGACGCACTGAAATCTCTAACTCAAAATCCACACGTCGACTGAATTAACAGAAACGCCTCCTATCGTTATATATGCATGATAGGTAAGAACTTCTGTTGTGCTGCTATCTTCATTAATACAAAGCAAATAAATACTCAACAGTTTCCACTGTTATAGCCATCAATGTGCGAAAATTCTACAAACCGAACTCTCATAAAAGAACTTGCAGATTTTAGATGCATCAATGACTGTAGACCCACGATATATTCCTTCAAAACGTATAAAAACTTTAACCAGGTATAACAGTAATTGAAGCCAATTAACGAATTGAAAGTTTATTTTTATTATTTGAAGTATTATATATGAATTTAAGTCAACTGCGTCCACTTGAAAGCAACATCTGCTGAAAAGTAAAAATCATTGTATTGCTTGTATCTTTGCATTTTTGTTGTTTTTCTGCTTGGTTTGCAAGAAATGAAAGGTTTCTTTATAAGATAGCAAAAAAAAAATCATTATTTCATGCAAGTACATTAACAGTTAATGTGACATAATTATGGCCTTAATGCCTAAAATATGTATTTTTATAATCAATTTAACAATAAATAGCATTTCTGAAAACTAAAAAAAAAAAAAATCTTTATCTTAATCAAATTACTATAGATATTTGATTATTTTTTCAAATAATTAAAAAATAATAATTTTCATTATTAGTAAATTAAAGTCTAAAAAAGAAGTTAATCTTTTATTCCAATGTGACAGTGGGACTTGACCAAACTTTTTATAAAATTATTTAAACTGTACTTCAAGATTACTCTATTTTGTCGATACAGGGGTCAAAGTGACAAAATAAGAATATATAGGATATTTTTAAAAAAAATATAGGACAATATAAAACATCAAATAACAGCACACAGTTGCCACTGAACTTAAAAATTAATTAGTTATACATTTATATACTCGTTATATTTAATTTAAGAGAATAGAAAACACACCTTTAAAAAAAGAAATCGCCTGATCCTGAATATGTCATCCGTTATTGCCTCAATATTCTATCCCTAAATCAAGTTTTATTAATTACATTAAATACAATCTTGAGTCTTTTGCTTCCAGCATCTATAACTGCTTGAACTGTTCCAATTTCTTTAAGTATTTTCTTTTTATCCCCGTTTGCAATCTGGATTGGCAGCGAAAAGCGGGAGATTTAACGCCGAATGTGTTGAACCGGGGACTTGGTTTTCCGGAAACCCAAGAGACCGTTTGGATTTCACAACACAACGTATTGACGTCATTTTCATTCCGAACTGTACGGATTCTGCGCCAAGGTGATTTTTGCCAAAAAATGGCAGCCCTACCATTTTTTTTTATGAGCAAGAGAACTGCCTATGGTTGCCATAATTTGGCGCGGTTTGATGTAAACTATTCGTGGCGCATAATCCGTACCGGATTCAGAATTAAAAAGTCGCCATCCGATATCATACAGTAAATCTTAACCCTTTTGTTTCCTTCATCAATTATTGACTGAGCACTAGAAATGTTCTTTAGTAGTCCTGCAAGTTAATCACAAGTTGTTTTCATCCGTTTTTTCCGAGGCAGAGTTTTGTTGCTGCATCTCTCTCTGTATTATGACCAATTAATTTATTACGTTGGAGGAGAAAACAGATCAGAAAATCAAGACCGCATGGTATGGAAAAGTTCACATGTTTACATTTTACAACTCCCGCCGGTTCAGTAGAGTTGAGTTGTAGGTTATGCAGCACGTGACGTCACAAGAGATAAAACGCAGCCGTTACAAATATGAGTTTTGTCAGGTCTTTTTCACCTACGATGGCGCCAAAGAATCCGAAATATAAAAAATGGCAACGAACGGCGCCGTTATTACGAATTCGAAGAAAATATAGATCGAATCAATATAGAAATATAGGATATATAGGACAATTGTAAAATATAGGACAATATAGGACGTTTTTGCCGATTTTTAAAAAAATATAGGATTTATAGGACATATAGGACGTCTGCGACCCCTGTCGATAGGAATTGTTACACAATTGGTGGTCGAAATCATTCAATTTATTTTGTGATATCAGTTAAGTTATTCCAGTATTTATTCTTTATGAAAATCACCTTGCTGAAAGCTTCTTTTATATAGTTTCTTCTGGCACGTAGTGGAGAAATCTGTTCTATATATAGTTAACACATACCATAATATTTCGGACAAATTGCAATTATGTAAAAAAGAAAAAGTCAATAAGCATAAAAATTTATTTCTTTTTTATCTTTTGTGCTGTTGGAGTGCAGAAGAAAATCTGCAGCAAAATCTGGCAAGTGGGCCGTGTAGTAGCTAATGCTGGCCTAAAGTATCAAAATTGATACCTCTTTTTTTCTTTCTTTTTTTTTCAAAATAAATATATAAAATATATATTGTGATTTTCTTTTATTATTTTTCCCTTTATCTAGCTACTGCAATAAATATATTGATTTTTTTTTTTTTTTTTAATTTAATTTGGAAAATCAGTCTTCTAAGGATTAATCTACCATACCAAAACAAGTAGATCTGTACAAAGAACTTGAGCATAACCTCTTACTATGAAAAAAGTTGCAAGACTAATAATGACATGAAAAATTTTATTATTAAATACAAAAGTCTCAATAAAATCTATTCTTTGATCACCTTTTAACATACTTTCAAATATAAAAATTATCCACGAAAAAAAACCTTTTCCCTTTACATTTAAAACAAAATAACATTTTTACATCTCATTGATCATAGTACAATTATGAATACGTATATTTAGAGATTTAAGGTCCATATAGATATTGCAATTGAAGAAGTATATAACATAAATAAAAACATCCATTCCTAACAGTAATTTTCATAAATATGCATTTACCACAGATCTCTTACTCATATATTCAAGATAAAATGAACACTCTTCCGAGGAAGAGAGCAATTGTATTGCAAAGCAATGATAAGTAGCATCTTAAGTAAAAACTGCTGCATATCTAGTTACTAGAAAAGCACCATTTATGTCACATCATTTGCATTGTTCATGTTATAGAAAAATAGCTTCTCATTACAAGAAAAGTACATCGAGCAATTGCATCCTATATGCAAATTCAAATTAATCTGCTGCATTTTTAAAAATTTTAATTAACTTGTAAATTAATTTTGTGAAGGATAATATTCTTATAATTAATTAAATAGATAGCAATGTTAAAGATGCAATTAATTTGTAAAATAGTTTTACACATGAAAAGTTATATGTTTGAGACTTATATTGGTAATTATTAATGCTCATATATATATTTCATACTAGTATCTAATAAGGCATAATTAAGAAAATTCATTAATAGAGCACATAAAAAGTTTTAGGTCAAATGTAAAACATTTTTATACAATCAAAACATTTTAATAGATTAATTTTTTAAATATATATTAATTTAAATAATTTTTTTAAAAAATAAAATCTATAACGTAATAAAAAGCAAATTAATACTGTCATACTATTTTATTTTAAGAAACAAAATTCTTTATTTGTTATTTTTTAAACTAGATCTTAATGAAACTTTAATGGAATAATGCATTATAAATACAAACATGTAAATATTATTAACATCAACAAACATCCAACGTTTTCATTTAATTTATATCATAATAACTGCTAAGATCCAACTTGCTTGTGGCAGAAATTTTTACTGTGTTCAATCAAAAGCAAAGACTCAGTGTTTTAAAATATTAAGTTTTATTTTACCATACATCCATCCTGTTACTTAATAAAAATATAAAGGATAATCAATAATTGAAGTAACAAGACCTTAAGCAAATCAATCAATAGTTTAAACATGTAAAAACAAATTATATAGATATCAGTTACCTTTAAGTCTTATATATTTTGTATAATGTTTATTAAAACAAGAAATACTAATCTATTATGAATATAATTTACTTTATGGTTCATGTAACGATTCAATTATTTAATTTATATATATTTAAGCTTTTTTATGCTAAATTAAAACATATATTTGTTCAATTGTGTTATTAAGATGTTTTCTACTTTTTATTTTGTTTACACTTATATTGCGTAAATTATCAATATTTAACAAAAATAGTTACCTTTCATTTAGAACTACCACATTGAGCATCCAATATAACATAATACTTAACTTAACAGGAATGTAAACAAGATTTTGAATCGGTAAATATGTTTGTTTGTATATGGAAAAACCCAATCACTACTACAGGGCTGCCACTGACTGTAAGCTTTGAAAATAGTTGCTTTAGTAGCCTCAGATGTTAAAAATAGTAGCCAAAATAGTAGTCTCACACATTGAAAATAGTAGTCTCAGACGTTGAAAATAGTAGTCTCAGACGTTGAAAATAGTAGCCTCACTTTTCATAACTTTTAATAAGATCGGAATAAAACAGTAGATTTACATAAAACACGAAAACCCAGAAACACTCTTCTTTTGATTCAAAATAGTGTCTAAAACATTACATCCCATACGGTAAAAGGCATGTGTCTTGGGGGAGGCGCTATCATATTTATATACTGAGATGGAAGTTGGCAACTCAACCTTACTCCCAGAGAGCAACTAAGCAAAAAAAAAAAAGCAAAAGGATAAACTTTACGCAAAAGCGACGGTAAAAATCGATTGGCAAAAGAATTTTTTTTTTTAAACTTTCAAAGTCAAACAACTTTTTTTAGAAAAACAAGTATCATGTTTAAACAATTATACTAAATATTGACAATGTCAATCAAATTTTTAAGGGTAGTTTTTAAATTTTTAACAGAATGGTTACAAAATTTGCAAAACAAAATTCCCTGATTTCCAGAAAATTCCCTGATGAGCATCTCTGTCGATGTTATCATTTAAAAAATATATATATATATAATGGCTAAATAAAAATATATACATTTCACTATTTTGAATTACATTTACTTATCAAAGTATAATTGCAACAAAATATAAATTTAGGCTAAAAATCAAAATAAACGTCTTTAGAGCATGAAAAAGAACGGAAAACATTAATAAAAAAAATACAAAATTCACATAAACCAATTTACAAACTACACCCATGCTTGCTAACTTCAAGGAAAAGCAAAACTAGTACAATATTTTTCTTTTTAATTAAAAAAAAAATGAAATGTTATTTTCTTTAATATATGTCATAGGCAGTATAAATATTTACTAAACTTGAGCATGCATGAGCATGAAACTTAAATAATCAGCATTTTGCTATTCAGTCACAAATTTCACTAGGTACATATATTTCATGAAAAATTATGTGTTTTGGAATTTGAAGTTGAGAAAAGATAAATGACACATAATGCATGAAAGAAGGTCTTGAAATTAACAGCTTCTTATAAAAATTATTCATAGATATATAGAAATAAAATTTTATACAATAAAAATACTATCTTAAACCACAAAAGTACATATTAAATAAGGCAAAAAATCGTTTTCATAAAACATGACAAGCACAGCATTTGGCGGGGGGGGGGGGGGGGATGTAAGGATTTTTTTTTTAAAATTCCATAACCCTTTGCAATGTATGCAGTAGAGCATCAAGATTTGATTTTTTTTTTTTTTATTATTATTATTATTTGGAGGGGGAGGAGGATACTTCAATTCTTTGTTTGATTTATATTAAACATATAAACCAAAAACAGAAATCACATTCAGTTAATTACGTTAGATATAACGTCAAAATTAAAGTAAAAAAAAAATGAAGTACACTATCTAACCCATTTTGCTTATGAATGCCTATAGATTTGTTGCACATCTAATAATAACACAGTACTGTAAAGGGATAATAAAAACTAAAAAATATGATGGAATCAATTTGAAATATTAAGGAATTTAGGGTTCCAATATATTCTATTGACAAAAAACGCAAGACAAGAAGAAAAATAATCATATCTGTAAAGGATGTAGTCAGATTTAAATTGGAGGATTTTTTTAAACAATAAATCTACTGGTGGTCGTGCTTCTAAATAACAGGATTACTAAAAATCTAACAGAAATAATACGTAAATAATTAGGGTACTAATATATAATGTTGACAAAAAACATAAGGCAAGTAGAAAAATAATCATGTCTGTAAAGGATGCAGACAGATTGAAGTTAGGAGATTTTTTTAACAATAAGACGCCGGCGGACGCGAAGTTATAGGATAAACAAAAATCTTACAGAAATAATGTGTAAATAATTGTTCTAAGCATAACAATGATTTCAGAAAGTAAAAAAAACATGGAACATGTGGTTGTGGGCCGAGGTGGGGGATCGGTCGGTTTGATTTAGCTGCTGAGAGTAGAAAAAATTCGGAAACTTAGTACACCTAAATCAACCAGCTATAAAAACTACATATATATATCGCGTGACGCAAGTCGGGATAGATGTCCGCACCCATACGGGGTACGCGAGAAGGGAAACTCGAAAATTTCAAAATTCCCCGATTAAAAAGTAATTTTACGAAACTCTTAGACATTTCCCTGAATTCCTGGTTCTGTCGCCACCCTGTTTCAGCTACATTCAAAGTAATTAAATAAATTGCTTAAAAATTTAAATTATTTTATTTACAAATTTAGCTACAACATTGAAATTCTAATCCTTCTACATCGATTGACCTACACGGCGAAATCGTTCATCACACCGGCACAAATCTCCGACATAACGTCTAATAACAGAAATACTGTTCATACTGATGGCACTTTCTTCCGAAGTTCAAGGCAAAGTCCACAAATTCATTTTTGTTTAAATAAAGCGAAATAATTTGATATTTGGGAATATAACTGTGTATGCTGTTGCCTTGCACGTTGCACGGCAAAAGATAAAAACATTGGAACCCAACAGGTAGGTGAAAATGACCGCGGTTGCCGTCAAAAACAACAATCTTGTGTGAGATTACCATCATCGGACTAACTAAGTGACCACTCTACCCGCGAATATGAACAACTGTTCGGTAGTGTTCGCTCTCCCGCAACCCTTAAAAGAAATCACCATTTTGAGTTAGTACCTTAGTGCCGATTTTTTTTTTCGTCCTACCATCGGACAGTATCCAATTTCTAAAAAAATAGTCGCCTGAGCCCAAAAATAGTTGATAGGTTATAGTTGAAGGTTTTGTTCAAAATAGTCGTTTTGGGTCCTTTTTTCATTGAAATAGTTGCCATAGTCGCCTAGCCACTAAAATAGTCGCTTTAGTAGCCTTTTTAGTCGTATGTGGCAGCCCTGCTACTACCATTTATCAAACCAAGCACCTTAAAAGAATAGATATGTAATCATATCAAAATTAATACAAGAGCATAGAATAAAAATTCTTCAGCTCTTCAAAAAAAAAAAAAAAAAAAATGGTTATAAATTTACATGATTGGACATAAATATTTTATATACAAACATTTGAAATTCATAGAACTGATTTCAAATAATTGTATGATCACCACACTTGGAAAACTAAGTAATCTACAGAAAATGCAACATTTGGTGGAATATTCCATAACAATAATAAAGAAAATAAACGCAACCTCCTTAAATGAGTTGTTAGATAACATAAACTTAAAAGAGTCAGAAATCTAACATTTCCGTGTTTACTTCATAACCTAAAAAACAAATGATTAATCGACCAGACTAAAATGTGGTTAAGAAAAAGAAAAAAAAATTTACCCCTTTCTTTTTTGAAAAGAAATTAGATTAGAGGGTAAACAAGATTTAAAATACCATACATAAATCACATATCATTAGATTAGTCAAAATATACTAACATTAAAGAAATAAAATTACACAAAAATTACATTACTCATCATTTAGTCCATTGTAATAGAATACTATTTGTCCAGTAATTAAATATATATATATACTAAAACAACCAAAGTCCATTCTGCTAAAAATTCGCATTCTGGATCAGAGATAACAATTGCACTTTGACATTTGAAAATAATCATTTGGTGCAATAAGCAAGTTGAATCATTTTAAAATTTCCCCAATAGTAATATAATCAAATTAAGTTTACATATTTTTACCTTTTTTCACTTAAAAATGCCTCAGGCATGGAGTCTATTCAATTCCAAATATACATGATTACCATTTCTAACAATAAAAAATTAATTTAACCCTTCGAAATTCCTCCAAGCATAAAATACAAAAAGAATTAGATTGTTAATAATAAATAAACTTCAATCCGAAGGAATACACAATAAAATATTTATAAATCTCATCCAGAAATAGGAGTTTTATAGAGCGCACTACACGAAACATAATCCCTTTACCAAATACAGTTTCAGTCTTCGATAGCAATATGTTGGTACAGCGGAAGATTGCACAGTGATTGATTGTGAATGCGTGTCGAAGAAGCCAACCTTTACTGAATGGGTTTGACTCAACCCTTATAAAAGTGCAGCTCTGTCCACTGCCTGAGAATGGAAGAGTTAGAAATAGTTCCTCAAACGAATTGGACACCTTCTTTGAGACAGATGGGTGTGGCATTAGGCTTGCAAAAATCCTCAGAGACTCGGGGACTTTCAGAATGGCCTGCATTCTGAAACACGAACAAAATCATTGAAAGTTAGGGGGGAGAACTGCATAATCATGGGTAATGTGCAAGACAATGTCACTTATCACAACCCCCCAAAAAGTGTGATACCTCTACAACTATACAAATTTCTAATTTGCTGAACATTCTAATTTTTAAAGCTATGTTGTACTGGAAATTACAGTTGCACGAGGGCTATAGCATTAACAGAGTATGAATAAAGGGCTATACCAGAAATTCATTAGATCAAGACCTGGACTATAATTGGTAGTTCAATGTGTGAAGGGAGGAATACATTCTACAAGATGTTTCAAGGGAAAACTTCCAACATTTGCGCCGCAAATAGGAAAAAACTCATCAGTAGAACAACTGACAAAAAACTATGCAAACAAATATTAACTAGGGGTGTGGAGCATCATACAACTTTTAATTACACTATAATACTGGTTACTACAGTTAAATTCGACATAGATTAGTGTTATTTATCATTTTCCTTCCTTTAGAAAATGGTTAGTTTACCAATAATTCTTACATTAGATAAAAATTAAAAAATTAAAATTGAAAAAAAAAAAAAATTTAAAATGAATTTGGCGATATACTTTTTCAAAATCCTTACATTGTGCTTTCTTGTAAGTAAATTAAAGGAGAAGCAGTCGTTAAGGGGTGATACTCAAAAGAAGAGCGCTGAGTTAAAAGACATTTGTTTTTCAATTTTTCGCGCCTATATTGGATTTCTACTGGAATTTCAGAGGTGGGGATGTTTAAAACACCCCAAGAAGCTTTAGCAGAGATTTTGTTTCAAATCGTTACAAACACCTTTAAGCAATTGCTAAAAAACATAATTTTTTCAAAGGCAGCTTCTTTATATATGCCCATGAACAATTTTTACGAAAATCTTAATGTCAAATCCCATGGCCACCACTAACCCACTTGCTAAAGTTGAACATCATAGGTCGATCCTTTTGGGAGTTATGCTGACCACAGACAAACATTTTTTCTAGACAACTTTTTTTAACTCTAGATGTTCAAAAACGCGAAATGTGGAAAAAAAAATGAATTTTTTTTAATGAATGCAATACCTACAGTAAGTGAAAGTAAAAAGTTAGCTTTGATATAAAAATGTAAAATAGAGAAACTAAAAAAAAAGCTATTTTATTTTTACAACTTTGATGGCAACTTCAAACTAAAGTAAAAAAAATAACATAAAAAATTATAATCAAGTATTATTGAAATAGACAACTTATTATGAAACAATTTCTTTTTATCTCAGAAAGCAAAAAGACTCGCATGTACCCTTAAAGAACTTAAATGAAAAAACCTATTAAATTTCAACGTGTTAAATAAATAATTTAAAAGCTATAAGGCAATAATGAAACTCACTATTTTCGATATACATCCATTACGTTGAATGAAAGCATTCTCTTCAAATGTTTGTAAGTAGTTTCTCCTGTGTTTCTCATCTACTTGCTCCAAATACCATGTTCTAGGAAACAAGTCCTCAATAATGCCGATGGGAGTGTAGGGAGCTACAAATAATACGGTACTTTAGTCATTTGAATACAAAATGATGACCTTTGAATTATCATGGTTCATACACTTGAAGGAGAAAAAAATTCAAGCACTTTTCAAGGATGCATTATCGACACAAACACATTAAAAAAAATTATTGGCAAACAGTGCATGTTCTTATCGAATAAATACAAAAAAAGTATTTTTTAGGTTTCAATAAAAGAAAATTTTAAGGTTACAATAGAAAAAAAAACTTCCAATAAATAAGAAGCAGTACTATGTCCCATAAAAACAAGTAACTAGTACTCGGTAATTGCACCAATATCGGTTGTGAACATCCATTTAATTTTCTTGTTTCATCATATTGAGACTTTCGTCAAATAAAAATATAAAAGTTATATTGATAAAATCATCTTCCAATTTACTCTGAAGGCTCGATTCCAAATACTGCATAATATGCAGGGGTTTTTTTTCTCCAAATGGAAAATTAAAATTTAGGTGCAATCACGCTATTGGCGAACATGCAATTACTTAATTTATCAACGTTTTCATTTAATTTATAAGAGAAGTGATTTTTTTAATGGTTTTCAATGTCCATAGTATTTCAGTATCGAAAACTTCGTTTTCAATTACATGCACCTCCATCGCAGTTACGACGTTGATTGCTGCAAAAAATATCCACTTTTGGGGTATTTTTTATCATTAGAAATAGTTCAAACAATCCTCATCAAACTTCTTATAGAAACCAAATCATATGCAGTGTGCTTTAGCCAAAGCACATTAAATGTGCACGTTTACGAGCAAAGTTTTCGTAAGTTGTTTCTACTAAAAAAAAAACTATGCTCGCTGTGCAGGTAAAAAAACTCTTGTGGCTCGCAAAACAAACACTGCACTCACGTGATCCTCTCACCTCACAAAGTACAATGTGAAAACTCAGTGCATAGTCCTCCATTGGAATTCCCCTACACCAGCCTGCAAATACGAACCAATAGGCGTACAAGTTGGTGCATGCATAATACAAATATGTCAGAGAATTCTGATACAGTGCAGATAACAAGTGCAGATCACATGGGGTAAGCAAGTCTGAGTTGTATTTTTCTCTGCAAAAATTAAGGACTTTTAAGAACTTCTAAGCATTTTCAAAAACTTTTAAGCACCACTAAGCATTTTCAAGTACTTTTAAGCACCTCTAAGCATTTTCAATTACTTTCAAGGCCTTGAAAACAGGTTAAAAAATATTAAGCACTTTTAATGACCGTGGGAACCCTGATTAAACATATTGTCTCATTTAATAAAGTAGTGAAAGTGCTGTTGTATTGAGACACTTTTTCCTCTCAGTTAAAAAATTTCATAAAAACAAGAAAAAATCTATTAAACAATAACAAACTTTAAGTTTGCATCACTTTAATTCTACACTTGGAATTATTACAACGTTCTGTCAAAGGTGCCAAATAACAGAAAATTTTATCAGTACACAAATATTGTTATTATACCGATAAATAAACATAAAAGGTTACCCTGATGATGAGTGGCATCTTTTAGTTTCAGAATTTCTGTGAAGGCCTGTGGACTGACTTTCCTGCGACTCGCGAGTCTTGTCTTAATGTTCTGAAGACTGTTGTGCAGTTGGCGTAGAGGAGACCCCTTTGAGATATCCTCAGTGAAGTGCAAAGAAAACATTGTTGCAGCTAAGCCGGAACCATACGAAAACATGCCTACTCTAATTCCTCGCATCTCTTCAATGTTTTTACTATAATGGAAAATAATTTTCAAATCAAAAAGATAGCACTAACAATGTAAAATATACATGGTCAGCAAAAAGAAAAATCTAGCTCAGGTAAAAAAGTTTTTGTGCAAACACTATGTAACAAATTGTGCTTTTCCAAATACCTTCCAGGGTATTAATTTTCTACAGTGGACACAGAAAATTTTAAATCCTTTCCTATCAGAAAACTTCAATAGATTTCTTCATTGTATATCAACATGCTAAAGCTCCTGAGCAAAAAAAAATTGAATTTCACTTTAAATAGATGGAAACTGGCAAACAAAATCCCCTTTTGAAGCACAAAAACAACATTAGATTGACATGCTGGTGAATCGAATTAAACCCAGTTTTTTAATTTCAAATGATTGCAAAAAAAAATGCTTCAAACAATAATTCTTAAAATTATTATTTATCAATTTAATCCTAAAGCAAAATTGTTTATTAAGCTAAAATAAACCATTAAGGTTACATACAAATGCAATTATAAACAAGGATTACACAAAAACGTTGACTAATTTTACAGTGAAAAATTTTATTAAAATTTTAGTCATTCCACACCAATTTAAATTTAAAGGCAAAATTGATCATCACATTGACACAAATCACAGGCATAGCACTTATCACATCAGTGGAAGCCTAGGCATCACGCTAACGCAAATCTCGGCGATAGTGATTATACATCAGCGGAAGTGATCCCACTGGTGCAAATCTGAACTAGCTATCACTTTAGCAAATGCTCCGAAACAGCAACTCATATTTCAATAATAACAGTTATCAGTGTAAAACTTGTTGAAAATGACTATTACACCAATGTAAATATCAGCATTAACAGCCACCATACAAGTTACTAACAATATACATAAATACAAATAAAAATAAATGTAAGAAAAAGCACTAACCTTGCAATAAATGATACCAGACAGGCATAGAGGGAAGGTGTATACATGTTGCCAACCTCTTTTGCTATAAGGAGGCTGGGTTTTGTTTTGACTTCAAACATTTTCTTACTGTGGTCCACAAAAGCTTTTTCCACTTCTTTATTAAAATAAGTATCTTCTAATTTAAGATCTCTGAAACAATGTAGAAAAATTCACACCAATAGTTCCTCAAAATAATAAAAATTTAAATTCCATAAATTTGATTCAAATGCAAAAATGTTTTCTTTCTTCAAGATCAACACAAATCGAATTCTCAGAAATTGAACTTAACCAAAATGGTATCAACTTACTCATTAGTTAATCTGATTTTGGCATAATATGTGTACTTTAATAAATATTGAAAAAATACTTTAAATAAATATCAATATCAAGATGAAGTACTTAAACGGATAATATTTTAAAGTAATATATTATCCGTTAATATTTTAAAGTATATAAATTATCTAAATGAAAAGACAATGACTGGAGAACAAATAATCTGTTGGTTGGTTGTTTACAGATTATCTGGCACCGTCAGCAACACGAGGGCTATAATGCGCCGAAACATTCATCATTTGACAAGCCAACATACATTTACAAACACCCATGCCTTATACAGGACTCAAACCCGCAATCTCACGGTCTAGAAGCTAGTATGCTAACCACTATACCGTTTGGTCAGCACAAATAATCTGTAAAGTTATTAACAGATACTCTTAAAGGCACTACGTAAAGTTATTAAAAAAAAAAAGTTATATCTGAAACCAAAGTCATATATTATCTCCAACTAAATTGTAACTATTGTACATTTATGTAAAGTTATTATTTTAAGTTTACATAAAAAAAAAATTGTGTTATGGCATAGTAATAAGGCACATATGGTTGCAATAAAAAAAATAACATGGCAAAAATAAACAAAAACTATTAAAAGTCCAATCAGCAATCTAATATTGTATGCTAAATTCATTAAAGTTGGAATGCATGATTTGGATATCATTTCTCACCGATAAATTTCTAATCCCTTGCATTCTTCTTCCGAGTGAGAACTCGGATCCCTGAGAAAGTCATTAAATGCGAGGCGGCCAAGACTCTTTTGTACAAGTTTGCAGTAAGGAGTATGAAATAACATAGCATCCAAGTCCTTGAGACTGAAGCTTTTTTTACCTACAATACATCAGAACAAAATTACTTACAAAATATTAGATTACAAAAACATAATGACTATACATTAACACAGTTATTATATTTTTATCAATGAAAGAGCTACACAGAGTCAAAACATTGACACAATTCTAAGTACCAAGGGGGGTATTTTCTGACCCGTCTTCCCAGGGACAACTGACTTGAATTTACATTTTGAATGGGATTAAACCACAGAAAGCACCCACTAGGCAACCAGACAATCAACATGGGTTAATCTGTTACAATCACTGTCATGTATACTCATTTTTTAAAAGAGGGATTGCAAAGAGCCAATGCAGGATCGCGATCCAAGACTTATTGTATGCTACATGCACATCAAAACCACAAGACAGACAACGTCCAAGTAGATACCTACAAATCAAGTGATTTATATTGTTGATATAATTTCCCCAATAAATAGCATGGAGGTATAGAAGCCAGCATGAAGGCCAGAAATACTATAGCATTGATTGCAATTTTGACAATCAAACTGAATTTCCCTAAACTGTTGAAATCTTTGATATTTCACCAATATTTCCAGAATTAGAGTCCTCAGAGAAATCCCTGATTTCCTGGTTATATTACCCTTCTGCTATAGCTACAACATATATATTTTTCCAATTATTAGGATATAGATTAAATATTAAACTTATTGTTATACAATAAAACATCTTCGAGAACATTAATTTTTTAAGTTTCTAGGAAGTAAATTTATAATCAAACTATATTTTACTGACCCACTGACGATCATGGGAATGGGCGAAATTCTACAGTTGTTTTCCCTGCAATAATTTTTAAATTATATTTCTAATTCAAATACATAATTTTTTTTTTTTTTTTTTTTTTTTTTTTTTTTTTTTAGATAGGTTATAAACAATCATTCGAATAAAAATATTTAAAAAATATTTTATAAAAAAATGTTGTGTATTGCTGGAAAAACTGGGGATCAAATGACGTATATATACGTGCATTACCGTCAGTGGGTTAAAACAAATTGGTCTCGTGAGTTACAAGTTTATCAAAGCAATTTTCACACAAAAAACCCACAGAAATCACATCTTCACAAATCATATAAACAAAACACTTAAAACAATTTCTATTCTTACATTTTGTTTTCTTTTCAGCCTTTCGACAAAACCCATCGTAACATTTATCAAGGGCTTTTGCATAACTCTTGACAGAAAGTTTCCCATCAACAATAGGATATTCACTCATTAAATTAGGCTTGTAAAAATCATACACATGCTCCATGTATGTTGAACGCAAACCTACAAACAAAATAATGTTTAAATAGTCATTTATAACTAATAGTTTCAACTAAAAAACTTTAAAAAGGCATTTGAAATTCAAAATCTGAACACAATCGTGACTTAATATATTTCTCATTAAATACTTTTGTCAAAAGAAATTATGTTAAGACCACAATAATGATTATGCATGCAAATGGGGTTTTTTTTCTTTAGAGTTGTATGACTCAGCCTTCCTGCCTAAATGAAGCTACAACTTTTTTCCTAAGCTGATGACTTTAATACACAGAGTAATTGTAATCTTATGTTTTAAGAACTGTTGACTAGATAACAGATTATACCATTTGATGTCTGCATCTGTATCAAAGATTACATTATGTTTTGGAGTAAAAACTGAATTGCACAATTCTTTAGAAATTAACTAATTAATGAACAAATGAAACTGAAATTGGTATACATCATCAAAATTAAAAATGGATTTTCACTTAAAAATGTTTTTTTTTTTTTTTTTTTTTTTTTTTTTTTAAAGCATGCATCATCCTTATTTTCAAATCCTAACTTTTGCATAGTGGTACCAAAATAGAAAAAAAAAAAAAAACCTTTGGAACACATCGACCACATTTTCGATAAGCAATAGTTCAATGCAACTTCTATTCTTAATCCATTTCTTGCATAAAATAGTTAATGAAATTGGCATACATTAATCACAAAACCTTAAAAGTAATACTGCTCAAAACAGGGTAGCTACAGAATTTGAGAAATAAAATTCCCCGACATTTCCCTGATTTTCAGAAGATTTCTCCAAAAATTCCCTGATGTGTGTTAATATTCAAAAAACCAAATAATGAAATTTTAAAAAAACAAAAATTTATTAAGTAAATTTAATTCTAAATAGTCAGAATATAATTGCGCCATAATAAATTTACGGTAAAAATCAAAGCAAACATCTTTAGAGCTAGAGCATAAAAAAGAATGGAAAACATTAATTAAAAAATATAAAATTCACCAACTACCAGCCTTACTTTCTAACTTCCAAGGTAAAGCAAAAGCAGTACAATACTTTTCTTTTTAATTTAAAAAATAACACAAATAAAACATGTTATTTTCTTTAATATACGTCACATGCTGTTTACTGTTCATAGCATAATAGCCGCGCTGCTAAGTTACAGGATCGTCAGAAATCCAACAGAAATAATTGTTCCAGGCATAATAATGATCCTAGATAATAAAAAAAGAAAAGAAAAAGCGGAACATCAACAGGCGGTTGTGGGTGGGATATCGATGGTTTGGTTTAGTTGCTGAGAGTAGAAAAAGTTCGGAATCGTCATTCTCCCAAATCGGCCAAGTAGACAGATATTGAGGGCTTTTTAGACGGACTTAAAAAAGTACATGAAAAAAACTGTATTCAACGCAATGACATCGCAGCATCCACTTCATGTAACTCAAGCCGAGGTAGATACCCGCACAGGGCATGCGAGAAGGGGAACTCAAAAATTTCAAAATTCCCTGACTGAAGGATAATTTTACAAAATTCCCCGACATTTCCCTGATTTTTCGAAAAGTGTAAAATTCCCTGACATTTCCCTGAATTCCAGATTCTGTTAGCCACCCTGTAAAATATATAGCCATTAAATTAAATAGAAAAGAAGGTCATAACTATATTTTAATAAAATAAACTATAATAAAAAAATTCTAATTTAAAATTCTTCCATTCTAATAAGAATACAGGATTATGAGACCAAAAAAAAAAAAAAAATATGGAATAAAATAAGAAAATTACCTCTTTCTAGAACAATGGGAGCATTTGGTCCAATTAACATTGCAACAGCTCCTGCACCTCCAGTAGGCCGAGCATTACCTTCAGCATACTCAGCTATGTCGCCAGCAACAACCAAAGCATAACGACCTAATAAAACATTTCAATGCATTTACAGGTAGCATGTATACTTAATTTGATTTTAAATTTGTTAGCTAACACAACCTTTTACCTTTAAAGGTTATTTAAGCACCGAGATTTATTGAATAAATGAAAAAAGTTTAAAAGGCTATTCAAGAAGAAGAATATTTAATCATCATTATTTCTAAATCCACAAGTGTCCGTATATTAGAATTTTAAATGACAAATTTGTTAAAGTAATTAGCAGAGGTAGGGAGAAAACATATAGAACTGAAACCACAAAATGTTCAAATTAATGCAAAATGTTAACTTCAAGGTGATAAAAAATATATCATCAAAAAAGATTAACTTGTCTATCAAGTCTGATAATAAATACTTCTTGTTTTTCAAATGTAAACAAATCCTGCTGACATCTTGGTGGCAATTAAGGTAATGTGGTGAGTCAGGAAACATTCTTTTTTGAGGCAGTCGAACAATTTATTGAGTAATAATTTAGAACAGAGAGAGAGGATTAAAAAGTTATGTGTAATCTATATGACAGATATGGAGAGAATGAATGTCGCGTTATTCAAGAGAGCACTGTAAACTAGCATTGTATTTAACCGTGGGAATTGTGCTGAGCTTAGCAAAAATTAAAATACCAAGGGTGTGTGAACGATAAAACCATCTAATGCAAGAGCGAGCAATACTGAATATTAATTACGGAACACTGCGCTTTAAAACGAAATAAATTAATGCCGATTCTAAAATGATATTACTCGTATACATATACTGACAAGCAGATTTACTATTTGGTTTCCAACACAAACTAGCCACAAAAAAAATGATACTCACCATCCCATGCACTGGACTCAACCCATGCAATCGAATTAAACAGAGCAGCCGTCCCACCATAACAGGCATTCGTCGAATCTATCCCCTCCACATCATGATTCCCACTCTCCTTAAACAGCTCCATCAGCACTGTTTTGACACTCTTCGACTTGTCAATGATGGTCTCAGTTCCTACTTCGAGTCGGCCGACCTCGCTGAAACTTAGTCCTCGTTTCTGCATCAGTTGCTGTACCACAGTGAGACAAAGTGAATTGACATCCTCCCTGTCAGAACAGAAGCCCATTTTGCTTTGTCCCAGACCCACAGTGTATTTGCCTAATGGGAAGATATACATTATGATACATTTAAAATAATAAAGAAAAATGCCTTTTCTCTGAACCTTTGATAAGGCTGTATTCAAACATTCTTACAATATCTAAGTAGTGTGCAAGAGGGAATGAATATTGAATAGTTTTTCAATCAAAACTACCCTGAATACTACACTGAATGGGAGAAACTTCCCAAGAAATTCTTTAAACATATCATTTGTCACACTTACTGTTGTGTCTTTGGAAGTGATTCAGATTTTGATATCAGTAATTTACTCCAAAGAAGGAGTAAAGTAATATGTAGGTTTTAAAAAATACACAGATTGTGAAAAACTAAAGGTGTTTCAATTGCATTTTATGTGTCAGTTTGTTTCACCTATTACAGTTTCACTTTAAACAGAAAAAGATATGCATTGTATTTTATCATAATTATCTGCATGACAAGACACACAACAAAACCACTATTTATTCTCCGCAACCATTACTGTAAACTAAAAAAATATAAAAATAAACAAGGATCAAAATCTATCAAAATTCAAATTTTCCTGAATAACACTATATGCAGAAATTTTTTATCACTACATCCAGACCAATAATCCAAAAATTCCAGCAATAAGTTTACAGTTTGAGACCAGTTGTTAATCTTTAGTACAGTTCAAAGCAATGTGTACTTGCCTTTGGAAATACCATCATGTTGCTCCAGCTCGTCTTGGTCAACATAGTAGGACGGGAAGTAAATTTCAATGTCAATGATGCCAACGTCCTCAGGCCAACTGTGGTGTCCATTTTGGAGACTCATATTTCAACTGGAAAAAAAAGATAAAGTATAAAGAAAAGAAAAAAATTGTTTAATCGCAAGAATGCAATTACATAAAGTCCATGGAAGCAAAATAAACAACAAAATATTCATTCAAAGTGAGAACATGTTTTGAGAATTAATAAAATCTTAAATCAGCTAACTTCTGTAGCTTTAAAATTTTCTGTGGAAATGTGGTGCTACTATCATTACCATCATATAGATAACATATATTATATCTAGGGTGAAAAAAGCCATTAGCAAATACTTTTATGGAGAAAAGCAACTTTCACAGTCAATTGTCCTTAACTTCTGAGAATGATAGTGCTACCCAGATAAAAAAAAGACTCTTAATCCGTCAATCCTTTGTTTATAAAGTAATCTCAATATATTTCAGGTGTAATATAGCAGACAACATTAAACCAATAGGAAACTTTGGAACAATTGGCATTGAAATTGAACATGTCAATAAATATAAGAGATATTTATCAAAAAGATATATTAAGTTTGCATGCTCAATGACCATCTTGCACACAACTATTAAATGGGCAGTGGAACAAGCTAAAAATAATGCATTTTTAATTGTTTCTTTGAATTTTTTTCAACAAACAAAAAATAGGGTTACTATTAAAAAAAAGTTTTTTTAAATCTAATGAAGGGATAAATTCTATATCTAATGAAGGGATTGTATTAAAGTTTTCAGATTAATGACAAAAATTACATATTGACAGCCACTCAAGAAGAAAAAAATATTTAATCAGAGCTAATGAGAATTGTAAACAAGACACAAAACCACAAATAGCTCAATTCCGTGTGCAAACAAAAATACATATCTGCTGGCAATATTTTTGGTTCCACATATCAATATAGAACCAAAAATATACTTTTCTTGGCTAAGTCTTTTTATCAATAGTTTTTGACAATAACCATCACTAATAAAAAAAAAATAGTTTAGTGTGAATACTCACAAACGAAGTGTTCTGCACCTAATTGTGTAGTATGCACTTGCACAGGATCTCTTTTTAAAAAGGTAACAGCAGATTAAGAGGATGTTAATTAGCAATCTATTTTTCAGGTTAACCCTTCCAGGCCATTGAAGCCAACATTTTATTTGTTCCTCAATATTGCTTGTAAAACCCAAATGAACTTTAAAAATGTTAGATAAGAAAATTAAAGAAACTTGGACGATAACAGTGGTCTGTATACATAGCTGGATTAAACACCAGCCATTTTTACGATTAACTTGAAAATCTAAAGTTTGAAATTATTTCTTTTTACCTAAGATATTTTAATAACCCAAAATAATTTTCCTGTAAACAAACTTTTTTTTTTCCCCAAATTGTTCTATCAGTAAGTTTCGAAAATAAAGGGGGGGGGGGGGGGATCACGCTTCTAATCATTTGAATTTATTTCTCTGAAACTAAAAATTTAATACACTAAAATAATTGTCCTGTAAAATATTTATAGCAATCTACCTTCTTTGCATTTTTCTTACATATTAAGTTTCGGAATTAAAGAAAGAAAACAAGTATTTTGTGACATTTAATTCAATGTTTTATTTATAAAATGTCTAGCAACACATATATACCTATTTAAAATCCTCTAACTGTGCATATCATTTAATACAGTATGCAAAATAAAAATCCCAACGATGGCTACATCTTGTATTCCAATTGATGAAATAAAAAAAAAGATAAGTACCTACCGTTGTAAATTGTGAAGGTCTTTAATAATTGTATATAATTTTTTTCATCATAAGGGGTCCTCTACATTTTAAAACTAAAGCAAACTTCAAAAAATTCAATAGAAACCTCACAATATTATGACATATTTAGATTCAGCATCCAAAAATATGGCGAAATGCAAAATTCCATAGTTTTCCGAGCGCTGGTTAGTTATATATATAACGACAAGGGAATGTCTAACTAATGTTAAAAAGAAAAATTGTATTTTTAATCATAAATTATTAAATAACAAATATATTTTCGTAATTTGAAGGCCAAATATAAATAACATGCAACTTTTGCATTAAACAGTTTTTAATAATTAATAATTAAACGAAACATAAATTGTTTTCACTTTCATTGGATTGATTATGGTCGATGTAATGAAGTTTCTCTGCAGAGCATTGGCTAAGTTCAGCAAAAGGCTTTTTTTTTTTAGAATAGAAACTACTCGGATTGTAACAACAAATGTTATTATATCACTGTTAAATTTTCAAACACATCAGACCTAGCCACATTCAGTAACAAAACTCATCAAATTAGCCAGTTGGGCTAAAAAAAAAATTGGATTGACTAACTTCCAAATCAGCCTAAATAATAATTTTTAATAGTTCGAGAATAAAGTGGGACATCCGATGGATGGGAAAATAAATCGATAACTACATACCCCATTTATTGGCATTTTTACACTTAGTGTTTAATTCTTTGATTACAATTTTCATCAGATTTCACAGTGAAAAAGGTTTGGAATATGGATTTTTGATTTCGCGCATGCCACGTTATAATACGTATAAGAAATTAAAATATTCTTATTTCAAATCTCATACTTGATTTTTTATAATACAACCAGTGGTAGAAGTGTGGGTAGACGCGGTTTGAAGCATTCCCCCACTTTTCAAGAAAATACCCATGCGTCCCCCTACTTCTATAACCACTGAAATCCATCCCCTCACTTTTAAAAACACTCAATCCGTCTAAAACTACTAAAGAAAAATAACATTAACCATTAAATAAGTATGGTGACACTGAGAAAAAGTGATTTAAAGTTTTCAACAAAAAAAAACTATTTATCGTACATCTACATACATACCATACTATTATAAAAATGTATTATACTACTTTGTATAAAGATATAAGTATTTTTTATTAACAAATACAGTTACATTAGATCAACAGATCAACTTTTAAATTTAGAGGAACTTTCTTTTAATTAAAAATTTCTATTCTTGTTTCATATAAATACAAGCAATTTTTTGCACAAAAAAAAAGCATTTTAAAGTTTTATTTTAATTTAATTTCATGAAATATGTACATTTAGAAGTACTATTTAAACCTAGATAAAGAGTTATGTTTATAATGGTGAATTAATACTTCACTTAATCTTACTTCCAAGTAAAAAAACGTATGTCGCAGAATATTCATTAAAACAACGATACATTTCGGACGCTTGTTCAATGTTACTGTTAGGAGGTATAAATTATTTCCTTACAAGTTAATATTTTTATTATTAAGATACAAAATTATAAAATTTATCGTTGGGAGAATCACTTGCCACCAACTTTTGGGCATCCCCCTACTTTTTTTTTACCCACTTCTACCACTGAATACAACTCCGCTGAATAACCTAATTCCTAAACGATTTTGGGTAGTAATGCTAAGATCAGTATCCATGTTAACATGGCAAATGCATACAAATTAACAGCTCGAAGAAAAGTAAGACAAACATTCTGAACAGAAGTACTTTAGATCTTAAAGATAAGAAAACGTTGCGTACGAAAATAATTAAGAAACAGGAATTAAAAGCTTCCAACAGGATAGCATGTTCAAGTAAAAGATTAATTTCAAACTCACCTTTTCCTTTCAAAAAGAACTTTGATTAAACTTCATCAAAATCAAATATGGATCGCTTTTACAAACAGTGCCGTGCTGTTAAGGATTGAATTTCAATTTGCTTACTATTCCTTTACTTTGTAAACTCTTAAGAATAGATATTACATAATGTTTTAGAATAACTAACAGGAAAACCACTAAGTGCTCGATAAAACGTTTTCGTGGTAAAAAGTAGATCAAATGCGGTCAAATTTGCCTCCAATTCTATGAAAAGATGTTTTTTATGTATAAATTGAGGGTGTGGGGTAAATATATCTAAGGATGTAGGCGTACACCCAGCGAGGTTAATGCCTCAAAAAATAACTTCGTAAGTAAATGACTGGAATTTTTCAGAAGCTAATTATTTTTAATCTAAAAAGTTTTACCAATGACAACATCTCATCTATAAGAAGGATTACCCTTGAAATAAAATAGCTTTGAAATAATTTTCTCTTCTAAACTTACTACTCTTCTAAACTTACTAAAAATACATTCAAGGAACTTATTAGGCGATATTACCTAAAATATTGACCTTGGATCTTTAAATAAAACCTTATCCATAAATTACGTCTTTTTGCAGCAAAAATTAAATCTGTGGAAGTATTGCATTGCACCTGGTAGGCGCGTCACATTCAGACCCATATCACTTCGTATTCATGTAACAGCAGGGAATACTTGCACACTTCCTTTTGGATGATATCCAAACATACATTGAGAGGAAACACTTAAAAGGACATTAAATATAGACATTGATAGTAAATACCGAAAATAAGTCGTAGGATGCCCTTAATTACGAATGCTCCAAACCATCAGCCAATTTTTTCATAAACATCAGTCTTTCCTCGAAAATGAACATTTCTTATAACTCTCAACGATAGTTTTTATTTTACTAATATATTTTAGTAAAGCAGAACTAAACAGCCACCTAAAACTTGTATTTCTCAACAAGTATTCACATAAAAAAAAGGTTGGAATTTGGCAAACACAGTGACAGTGAATATAAGTCTGCTTTTTAATTGTACACATACTAATACTAATTGTACACATATAGACAAATTTGATGAATGTTGATTTTATAAATACTTGCCAGTTCCTTTTGCTGCAAGTGAAGTTGTTAGCTAAAAGCTGATAATGCAAGCCTGCGATATCTAGCAACATTTGAAAGCGAAGTATAGCCAATTCAAAAAGAAAATATTGCCAAATTGGCAGTTACGCACTGAAACTTTTCGCTAAACGTAAAAGTTCCAACACGATAATACACTTAGTTTGTAAAATACAACCTACCCATTCAATTACAATGGAAAACTTTCGATAGAACCACAAGCACTATCGATAGTATTCTTCCTAACTTTCTCAACGAAACCTTACACTTGACATATTATACGAATAAGTGTTTGTAGCATTTGAAGTTTAGGCTTTGCGAGTCCTGTAACAATATCAGGTACTTTGGGTCCTAACAAGATTTTGGGTAAACGATCTCTTCGTTGAAGACCTTTAATTTAACATATAGCACATATCTGTAGCATTTGTAGTTTTGACCGGAAATGTTGACTACAGATCAGCAAAAAGCTTCTCACGATTTTAGTACAGAAGGTGGGAAAATAAACTATGAACCGTAACCAATCGCCATATAAACCATAAGTTGCCGAATTGACAATGAACTCCTCTTCAAATAATTATGCCGAAAGGCCTATATATTCGCATGTATATATATATATTCTAATAGGCCTCATAGATTAAATACAAAGTGATGTAAAATGATTCTTTTATTGCGACTTAGTCATATTCCTCTTTTATGGGTTTTACATTAGCCATCAGAAAATCGATGAGGAATTTTCAATAATCGAAAAGTCATCTTTGGACCAACGAAAGTTATTAAATCCGTGTAACTCAGGCCCACCCAGAAAGCACGAGTCACACAATGAATACCTCCACGATCGACAAATGACAGATGTGGGACACAGGATATACTGTGTTCCATTTTCGACATGTCGATCTCAGGTGAGTCAGAGATAGAGATGACCCTGAAATAGCAGTAATCATCGAAAAAGAAAAAAAGAAAAACGAGTCGGAACACATGTGCTTCATTTTCTGTATGACAGGGTGCAACACTTGGTAATTAAAATGTGGCTATTTCAAGTTCAATAGAAGGTATTTGTTAAACGATAGCCGACAGACAGAAACTTATTGAGGACACTGAGACAAATTGAAGCGAAGCTTTCGTTCATCGAGTTATTAATAGATGAGAATCCTTCAGTTGCAAAAGGGTGTGTAGGTCCAAAACAAAATCCAAATTTAGTGGAGAAAACCATTTTGTTCAAGTTTTCTACGAATTATAATATTAAAAAAAAAAAAAAAAATACATCACTCCTACCCCAATTAAGTAACGAAACCTCCAGACAAAAAATATTGTAGGCGGCTTTGAAATTAGGAACGTAGATCAGAAAAACTTATGTGGTATAGTCAAAACTCTGAAATTTGATACGAATAACAAGGATGAAAAAAGAAAATAATTATTTATATCTCGATTAACATCCTACTACCCATAAGACAAAGGACGCTGAAACTTGATATACGTGATCCAAAAACCGTGCATAGTAAAACAGGGCTATCTCAATTCCAAGCAATTTGGAATTACTATCCATAAGGAGACGAACATTTCAAATAAGTAATATATAAATTACTTCCCACAAAAACCTCAACAACCACATGTTCCTCAAGAACCAAAAATTAAAAATAAACTATCACGATTTCGATTAACCATTCCGCAAACCTTCGACCCGACATTTGCATACTTAAAATTTAACAATGAAAAGTAGTTTATTTAATTTGATGGAAATTTACTAATACTATGGGTTTAAAGTTTTTTACTTTTCCTGTTTCCTGGCAGTGAGCAATTGGGGGGGGGGGGGGGGACCGCTCAATTCAACTAAATCTGACAATGTTCGAGCGAGTACAGCCAGAGAGTGAAAGATCCAAAAGGGCTGCACCGTTGCCATGGAAACAACTACTAGTATGGAATCTCCTTCCACGCTAAATGCATGTGGCATGATGCCAAATGATGTGAATTTCGCGATTCCGGCTATATGCTTGTAAATTTGTATTTGACGTACTGATTTGTTTGTATGTGAGGACGTGTGGGTGGAAGAAAAACGAGCATTTCTTATAATTTTCTCCACCAAACGGAAATAGTTACCGTAATAAGTTTACACATATGTTTTCTTATTACTTCTTAAGTTAATACTAAAATTTTTAAATGAACCATCTTGAAACATGGGACTCCGGTATAAGAAAGTAAAAATAAGTTATTACTTTCAATGGACGATTCCCGTAATTTTTTAAAAACGAATGAAATTGATTTATATATACAAAGAATTTCTTTCTGATAATAAATATTCAAATAAAAGTTCTTTAAAAAAATTAGTTATTTTAATACTAAGAAAAGAAAATGCACAAAAAACACTCAAATTGCGATCCGCTCAAAACGGGCCGATTTTGAGTATGACGTCAAGAAACCCGAAGAGTTCGGTAACGTAATCCCTTAGCTCCATTTGTTATGGTGAAGTCTCTACCACAAAGTGTCAGCTATATACTCTATGGTTTCTACTTAGTAGTTGTTGTTTCTCAAATATTTTTGGTCGCCTATTTTGTAGGTATCTGCTTTTTATTTAATTGCAAAAATGGAACCTGGTTTTGTAAGAGGCAAATCGGACAATTTGCCAAAAAATTGACTCGACAATAATGGCGACAATAATTTTAGCAAGAATATGCATTTTGTAAACACGGAAACCCGTGGCGTAAAAGCCAATTGGTAAGATTCCAAGCTTTAATTAACTTGAATGGTTTTGTTGTGATTGGAATAAAAAGTTTAGTGGGTAAATATCGGGGGTTTTTTTGGTTAAAGGGGGCCGTGTTGTCAATATCCAAGTTCGTTACGGAATCTGCGCCAAGGTGATTTTTGCCAAAAATGGCTGCCCCGCTATTTTTTTTTTAAGGACAAGTTAACATAATTTGACTTGGTTTTATGTAAACAATTCTTGGCGCAGAATTCGTACCGGACTTCAAATTTTAACCCATTACTTTGCACTTGATGTTTACAAAAATTTAGAATAGCTTTCCTAACATATAGCTTGTTTTAAACTAAAGGGCAAACATTCTTTAATTTTCCTAATATAAAAATTATCAAAATTATCTTCACAAACATAACGTATACAATCTTTGTCGACAGTGGCATATACTTTCCATTGTCCCTCTTCATCGCTTGGCACCACTTTTTTCGAGTATTTTCATTCCGTGGTACGTAAATGAAAATTTTGTCAGGAGGTTGTGCTTTTGCACATTATGGCACGATACAATATTTGTAGAAAATTTTACCACATTTTAAGAAAAAAAATCCTTCAAATAATCTCAAAACAAAATGACGAGAAGACAAGTATTTGAAATTTCTATGATAACAACGTTGTTACGAATTTTGTATATTTGTAAATATTTCGTAGTGTTAATTTTGTAAATAGATAAATTTCTGTACATTTCGCATAAGACAATGCAATGGTTTGTTTCCCAGCAATGAGCCTCCCATCGCTTGATAACAGGTTTTACAGAGGTAACTCTGGGAAGCGAGTTTCAAGGGGCAGGGCATTTAACATTATGTTAATGGCAATCTCGCCAAATTGGCGAGATAGAGCCAAGTTGGCGACGGTTTTGGCGACTAATTTTTGTCGCCAAATTTGGCGAGAAATCGCCAAATGTCGCCAAACTTGGCGACCATTTGGCGACATTTTCGGTACATGTATAGGTACATGTATCCCATAACCTATATAGGTCTTTTCGACTACTCTCTGGAAAGTTCTCCAGACATCTACCTCTGGGAGTTTCAAGAAGGTTCACGTATGTTCTCAGGTCACCCTATAAAAGCTCAGGGAGCGGGTGATGGGGTCGGTTAGTTAGTTGTTGTTGACTGATTTTGAGTCACGGAGCTAATTGTTAGCTGAGTCCGGATTTTGAATGACTGAATTAGTTGACTGGTGAGTCGACTGTAGTTAGTTAGTTGATTATGAATCACTGAGTGAGTTGTCTCTCAACGTTCATTGTGAGAGCTGTATTCCTGACTTGAGATACTGAGCATTCTAAAGCGAACTGTTTTGCATTGTCTTTTGCGGCGATTTAGCAGTTGGATTGTCAAGTTTTCACTGCTGTTTTGTGCTCTATTGAGGTGAAAAGAGCTGTATTGTGTCTACTAGAACGAGAAGTTCTGGAGCTGTAAGAGAACTGTGAAGAGTTATTTTGGAATAAATTTCTGCAAGTTTTGATCTGCTTTGGCGTCAAATCTTTCGAACCCGTACAACGCAACAACTGGTGTCAGAAGTGGGATTTGATGCCGATTACCAGAGCAATGGCGGAACAAGAGGAAAAATTTCAACAGCTTTTTGCTTTCATGCAAGAAATGGAGAAGAAATTATCCAAAGGGCAAGAAGAGATGGAGAAGAAATTATCCAAAGGGCAAGAAGAGATGGAGAAGAAAATGTCCAAAGGGCAAGAAGAAATTATAAAAAGCCAAAAAGAGATGATGAAAGGAATGTCCGAATGGCTGTTAGAAATGAAAGCGAGCCAAGAAGAAAAGCCAAGAAGAAATGAAGGGAATATCCAAATGGCGTGAAGAAATGAAAGCGAGCCAAGAAAATATGAAGAAAGAGATTTTGTCTGGCCAAGAAAAGATTAAGAAAGAGATTTTTTCTGGGCAAGTTGAGATGAAGAAAGAGATTTGCTCTAGCCAAGAAGAGATAAAGAAGGAGATTTTCTCTGGTCAAGAAGAGATGAAGAAAGAGATTTTCTCTGGTCAAGAAGAGATGAAAGAGATTTTCTTTGGTGAAGAAGAGATGAAGAAAGAGATTTTCTCTGGCCAAGAGGAAATGCAGAAGAATAATGCTGCGATCTCCACCGGACAGGAGGATTTAAAGGAATCTTCGAATGTGACACCAACTTGGCAGGACACTTCCATCTGTAATCCTACGACAAAGCAATATTGGGCCCTCTGGGATTCTGACCATATTCGAAACGACGTGTTGTACTGGAAGTTCGAATCTGACGATGTAAAGACATCCCGATGGCAGCTATTGCTTCCAAGATCCCGAGTCACAGACGTTCTTAAAGAACTACATAGCAGTCCAATTGGAGGCCACTATGGAATAATGAAGAGATTACAAAGAGTTCGAGAGCGGTACTACTGGAGTAAGGCGAGGGTTGACGTGGAGAAGTGGTGCCGATCCGCCCGGAAAGAACTGAAGAAACGCAGTCGAGGAAAACTGCAACGTTACAACGTGGGAGCTCCTTTTGAACGGATTGCGTTTGACATCTTGGGACCACTACCACGATCTGCTGACGGCAACAGATACATCCTTGTTGTCATGGATTATTTTACGAAGTGGCCCGAAGCGTATCCTATCCCTGATCAAGAGGCTACCACCGTTGCATAGGTAATGGTTCAGAGCTGGATTTCCAGATTTGGAGTGCCTCTTCAGTTACACTCTGATCAAGGAAGGAATTTTACCTCTGCTGTAATGAAAGGACTTTGTGATCTACTTGGCATTGACAAAACACAGACGACGCCTTTACACCCACAATCGGATGGCATGGTGGAGAGGTTTAACAGAACCATCCTCAATAACCTCTCACTGATGGTTTCGAGAAACCAACAGGACTGGGATCAGAAGTTACCTTTGTTTCTTCTGGCCAATCGCAGTGCTGTCCACGAGACTACCGGCTATTCCCCATCCCAGATGCTCTTCGGTCGTAACCTTCGTCTGCCTTGCGATCTGTTGTTTGGCCGCCCTCCGGATGCACCTTCATCGCCAGAGGAGTACGTCGACTATCTTCAAGCACGGTTTGAAGATGTGCACAATTTTGCCCGAGAGCGAATCCACTTGGCGACGGATAAGATGAAGACCAGATACGACACGAAGGCTACAGGACATCAATTCCACGAAGGTGACAAGGTTTGGTTCTGGAACCCGAAACGACAGAAAGGACTCTCTCCCAAACTTCAGTCCCACTGGGATGGTCCTTACTCAGTCCTTAACCGGCTGAATGATGTCGTGGTCCGAATACGTAAGTCACCAAATTCTAAACCTAGAGTCGTTCATTACGACAGGTTAGCCCCTTACTATGGCCATAGTTTGTAATCCCCATAGTTTGTAATCCCCCTTATGTATAAAGTGTATATAGTCATTAAGACCATGGTCACATGTGTATATAAATTTTTACGTTTATTGTTTATTTAATTGTTTATTTAATTATTTATTTATTCAGTAATGTTTCTGTCTTTAAATTAGTAAGTTTAGTAAGTTTTATAGTTTAGTTATGAACACAGTGTTTGCTATTGCAGAGCTTGAGCCTTCCTTTCCGGGAACTGTACTGCCCGGGACGTGCAGTCCTTGGGAGGGGGGCAATGTTACGAATTTTGCATATTTGTAAATATTTCGTAGTGTTAATTTTGTAAATAGATAAATTTCTGTACATTTCGCATAAGACAATGCAATGGTTTGTTTCCCAGCAATGAGCCTCCCATCGCTTGATAACGGGTTTTACAGAGGTAACTCTGGGAAGCGAGTTTCAAGGGGCAGGGCATTTAACATTATGTTAATGGCAATCTCGCCAAATTGGCGAGATAGAGCCAAGTTGGCGACGGTTTTGGCGACTAATTTTTGTCGCCAAATTTGGCGAGAAATCGCCAAATGTCGCCAAACTTGGCGACCATTTGGCGACATTTTCGGTACATGTATCCCATAACCTATATAGGTCTTTTCGACTACTCTCTGGAAAGTTCTCCAGACATCTACCTCTGGGAGTTTCAAGAAAGTTCACGTATGTTCTCAGGTCACCCTATAAAAGCTCAGGGAGCGGGTGATGGGGTCGGTTAGTTAGTTGTTGTTGACTGATTTTGAGTCACGGAGCTAGTTGTTAGCTGAGTCCGGATTTTGAGTGACTGAATTAGTTGACTGGTGAGTCGACTGTAGTTAGTTAGTTGATTTTGAATCACTGAGTGAGTTGTCTCTCAACGTTCATTGTGAGAGCTATATTCCTGACTTGAGATACTGAGCATTCTAAAGCGAACTGTTTTACATTGTCTTTTGCGGCGATTTAGCAGTTGGATTGTCAAGTTTTCACTGCTGTTTTGTGCTCTATTGAGGTGAAAAGAGCTGTTTTGTGTCTACTAGAACGAGAAGTTCTGGAGCTGTAAGAGAACTATGAAGAGTTATTTTGGAATAAATTTCTGCAAGTTTTGATCTGCTTTGGCGTCAAATCTTTCGAACCCATACAACGCAACAACGTTTTAACCGCCGCAACCGCCACGTGACCTATGGAAATATTTAGGATGCGGTGACGTCACAATGGAGTCGCAAAAAAAAGGTCCGTTTTCCCGCAAAAATCTGACAGGCAAACTTAAAATGCAAATTAAAAAAAAAAAGCGTGGAGAATAGAAATTTTTGCGTTAATGGTCATTTCGAGACATTTAGAATCGAATAAAAAAAAATTTTAAAATGCGGGAACTGTCCATTACCCATATGCATACATAGGGTAATGAAAGTATAGCATTCGGTCAAAAAACAAATTTCGATTTGATTTTTTTTTTTTTTTTTTTTTGCATTTTTTCACGTTTTGGAACATCCTGATTTCAAAAAAGAGATCAAGAAAATTTTCTGTCTGTGTGTCTGTGGTCAGCAGTTAGCATAACTACCGAACAAATTGACCTAGGATGTTCAAATTCAGTGCGCTGGTTAGTGGTGATTATGAGAACTACCATTATGGTTTTCGTCAAAATCGCGCAAGCGCATAACGTAGCTGCCATTGAAAAAATCATGTTTTTCAATGTTTGCTAAAAAACGGCTCTAACGGTTGATAAAAATCGCTGTGATAATGCCTCTTAAGGTGTTCTAAACATCCCCACCTCCGAAATTCCCGTAAAAATGCTTTAATGGCGTAAAAAGTTGAAAAACGAATGCTTTCAACACAGAGGTCTCTTTCCTTGAGTATACCTCATTTTTCTCATCCCCCTCAGTTTCGCTTAAAATAAAGGATGACACAAATCCATCCACACCCCTAGTTTTTTTTCTATTTTCATTCTCATATCATTTTGTTATTACTGAAAGGAAACTTTAAATTTGAATATATAAGATTATAGAATGTCCTCTCATGAATGAATGTGGGAAGTGAGGAGGAGGGGGCTGGCGATACCACTGTTCCGGCTGCACTAACATTTTTGACCAAGGGCCACCACTGACTAAAACTAAACTACCACGATTTCGATTAACCATCATTAAAGGGTCGAAAAGGGGCAAAATGTTCGGAATGAGGAATATTCCAACATGCAATTTCTCATACAGCCAGGTGTACAATATGTACAAATGGCGATTTCGAATAACCATTCTCTAGGAGTCGGAAAAGGTAACAAAAATTCGCAAATACGGAAAATTTCAGTATCATATTTCCTATAAAGCCAAGATGCAAAAAAATGGAAACACAGGCTCCTAAAGCTGGTAAAAACGTTCGAAATAAAAATAATCAATGTCCATATAGCTTAAGAATAGGTACACATGTTCTTAAAGCAATATAATATAGTAAAACTGATCTAAAACAATTTCAATTTTAAATTAATCGAAAAGGAGTAAAACGTTGTTAATCTATAATAATAAAACAAGCTGTGTGTGTGTCTGTCTGTGGATCTATAGAAACCTACTTAAAATTGGAGTAGAGCTCTGAAATTTTCAATATAAGAATTTTTGGCTTTCTAATTTTATGTATGTCAAACAGAATGTTAAAATTTTAATTAATTCTTTTTAATTAATTTATTTTTTACTAAGTGACTTTAAATAGAGATACAGCTCTGAAATTTTCAACATAAGTAGTTTTAGCTATCTAATTAGACTTTTGAAAAACAGAATGTTAAAATTTTAATTAGTTATTTTTTAATTAATTTTCTTAATTAAAAAAATTTTTACAAAACGACTTCTAATAGGGCTCAAGTTCTGAAATTTTCAACATAAGTAGTATTAGCCTTCTAATTGGACTTTTGAAAAACAGAATTTTAAATTTTTATTTAGTTCTTTTTTAATTAATTTTTTTAATTAATTAATAAATATTTTACAAAATGATTTCTAATAAGGCTAAAGCTCTAAAATTTTCAACACAAATAGTTTTGGCCTTCTAATTGGACTTTTGACAAAAAGAACGTTAAAATTTTAATTGTTTTTTTTAATGAATTTTAATTAATAGTTTCACAAAAAGCGACTTCTAATTGGCCTAGAGCTCTGAAAGTTTCAACATAAGTAGTTTTGGCCTTCAACTTGGACTTTTGAAAACAGAATTTTGACATTTTATTTGTTTTTTAATTAATTAACAAATGTTTTACAAAACGATTTCAAACTGGGCTACATTTCTGAAATTTTCAACACAAATAGTTTTGGCCATCTAATTGGATTTTTTACACAAAGAACGTTAAAATTTTAATTGTTTTTTAATAAATATTTTAACAAAAAGCGACTTCTAATAGGCCTAGAGCTCTGAAAGTTTCAACATAAGTAGTTTTAATCTTCTAATTTTGCTTTTTACAAACATTACAGTTATTAACAGAGAATTTTTTAATTTTTTCTCGACAATGGAGGGTCTACTAATATTAAGGCTTTACGTAGCAATTAGTTTTTAGTGTGTGAAGCAACCTTATGCTTAAGATGCAATGAACCTTTCATCGAGCAAAGCGAGCTCATGTTTGCATAACAATAAACCTTTCAATGAATTAAGTAAACCTGTGCTTATGTGTCAATGACTTTTTCAGCGAGCGAAGCGAGCTCGATTTTGCATTGCGATGAACTTTCCTGCGAGCGAAGCGCCAAAAATTGAGGCCTATACACCAATGATGGATTTCCACAACACGGGGCCTCACAGCTGGCTAAAATATTTCACATGGTAAAATTTTGTGGCGAAGTACGGGTATTCAGCTATACTAAACTTCAACTTAACTAGACATAACTTAGACGGTAGATCGTCACAGTGCTCATAGGTATTTAATCCATTTTGGCGGCGTGAAAGCATAATGTTCGCCAAACCACAACCCTGTAGAGAACAAAAGGCTATAAGGTTTGGCGAGAATTATGTCTTCACTCCGCCAAAATGGATTAAATACCTAAGAGCACTGTGACGATCTACCATCTAAGTGATGTCTAGTTAAGTTGAAGTTTAGTATAGTATGCAATATTTCAATGTAAATCAAAGACACTGAAAATCGGTAAAATTGTTGAGGTATTCAGCTAATATGTACACATGCATGTGGACTTATTCGACAAAGGCTTCTTTTGCAACTTGAATAAATTTAGCAGATATATTTGGAACACTAAAAGATCTACAGGAAGTGTCTCAAATCGAAAAGTGTGTGTGTGTGTGTGTGTGTGTGTGTGTGTGTGTGTGTGTGTGTGTGTGTGTGTGTGTGTGTGTGTGTGTGTGTGTGTGTGTGTGTGTGTGTGTGTGTGTGTGTGTGTGTGTGTGCGCGCGAAATTTAAAAAAACACAAAAAAGTTACAGGATCGTCAGATATAAATCGAACAGAAATAATTGTTCCAGGCATAATAATGATCCTAGATAATAAAAAAAAAAAGGTGTTTAGGTGTTGCCACCTTTTTTCTAACCTGTATTATCACTGTTAACCAATAAAATACATTGCAACAGAATTTTAAACGAATACGCCACTATTTACAACTACATACAAAAAATTCGTGTAACAATATTTTTAAAGAGCATACAATAGTGTAAAACAATGTATGAGCAAACGTTTTTCTTTCACTTTCTTAATTTTAAGTTATTATATACACCAACACCGATTTTTCGCTTCATAGAGGGACATAATCGTTTTTTTATTTATTATTATAAAAATTTATTTATAAAGTTATATGCACAAACCTAAAATTTTAATCAACCTGAATAATGAATAATTCAATTTAATGACTGCCATTTGTTTTTCTCCATTCCATTGAAAATATTTTTTGTTGTTGAAGAATCGAAATAGCACATTATTAAATTGCATGACAAAAGGAAAAGTTGACAATCACATAATAGAATCGAAAAGATTTCCCTTTGAAAGTAAAAGTCCCTTCGCTTTTTCATTTTTACCCAACCATATCATATCTAAATTGTTAGCTGTACTCCTATTGCAAAAATTCGTCTAGACGAGGACGAATGGGTTGCAAATTATTAACATTACGAAGACAGATAAACCTAACGGAAATATAAATGAAAAGCATCTTTTTTATATATTTTCAAAAAAGGAACAGGTTAAATAAATAAAAACTTTTTTCAAATTGTTGGCAACTATTATTATAGACTGAGAGGCGACTGCAAGTTTAGGCACTCCATAGAACATCATTCTGAATTTTTTTTTTTAATTTTTTTTTATTAGAATGCAGAAAAAAAGTCAGTAGATTAAGAATCCACTATTCTGCCATTGCAAAAACGACGATCAAAAATCGACTTTGAACGAGTTGAACTAAATCCGCTTGCAAGATATGTCATAACTTGTCAAAAAGTGAATACAATTTTTTGTCTGGCAAATCACTGCACTTTGATTTTCAATTAAGAAGTTTGCAGACGATATCTGATCTCTGACTCGAAAAATTTGCATATTTCAAAAGTAAGCAAAATTGAGAAATCAGTTGCATCATCAGTGACGTAATATTTTCTGCCAACTTGGCTCACTTTTAAAAAATGCAAGTAAGCCATCGCCAGATATCTGAATTATCTGTAACCTTCTTAATTGAAAATTAAAGAACGATGGGTTACCAAATCAAAAAGAATCCTATTTATTTTGTAAGTTATGGCATATTTGGCACTCAGATTTAGTTCAAGTAATTTAAAGTCTATTTTTGACCAATTTCGGACATTTTTGTTCGGGCAGACCAGTGGATTCATGATCTACTAACATTTTTCTACATTCTAATAAAAAATTTAGAATGATGTTCGATGAGTTACATAAACTTACAGTCGCCTCTCGGACTATATTACCCCTATCCCTGCTTTCCCTCACATCGCATGCTTCTTTTTTGTTTCGTTTAATTAGGTAGAAACGTTTTTCATTTGCATGTTTCCTTTCCTCTCAGAATTTGGACATGTTCTATTGTTTGGTCATTGGTCATATAGTTTGTATCTTTTATGACTCGAGTTTCTTCCCTTCTAACTCTAATATTCCCCATTATTTCAACGTGATAATTCCTACAAAAGATTCGCGAACCAAGTTCAATGTTTTCCCGTTACCCTAAACGTGACACTACAAACAACCAACACTGTTAAAACTGAGTACTTAGTAATAAGTAAAATTTACTCATTTTCATGTAAATAAGAATCTCTAATCCAAAAATATTTGTTTATAGTAAGGCATGTTCTCGTATTTTAAAATTAAAATTGAAAATATTTATGAGAAGAAAAGCATTGTCTCTAAAAAAGTCGTTTCGATCAGCAGCTTGCTGTCTTACTCACACGACTAACTTATCCAGTTTTATTTCTCACCAAAATAATAGAATAAATTATTTTTCGAATTCATAACTGAAAATCGGTTTGTAGACGTTTATTTATTTTAAACAAATGCGCCTGGTTTGTGAAAACAAATAGTGAGACAAATTCGAACGGTTAAACTTAACATTACGAAATGCTTAAAATATTTTAGAATTGAAAAAGAGAGTTAAATTATATCCACTTTTACTTTAATGTTTATAATATTATAAAACATATAACATGTGATTGTTTGGTTTTGAAACACTTTTGTTTAAATCAAACAAAGATGAGGAATGTTTTCATTTTTGAATGAAACTTTTTCCTCACATATGGTGTACGAGTGTTACAGTTACATAAACACCCAGCGGCTAGCTGTAATCGTTCTGCAAATTCCAATAACGATAAAAGCTGTACTGAATATAAGTATTTTTTCATGCTAATATAATAGTCGCATGACATCAAAATAGGAATTTCAAGTAAAAGTCATTTCTATCTTTCCCACCTGCCCAACTGTTAATTATAAGTCCAAGTTGTTCTTTTTTGCCTCTGGGTCCATCTTTTTCACCCAAAAAAACTGGATTACTTAAAAGAATAAACACGTCAAGCTTGGAGAAAATAACCGCTAAGCATAAACTGATTATGGAAAGAGCAATTGTCCTGAAAAAAATGAAACGCCAGTCAACTGTGTGTGTGTGTGTGTGTGTGTGTGTGTGTGTGTGTGTGTGTGTGTGTGTGTGTGTGTGTGTGTGTGTGTGTGTGTGTGTGTGTGTGTGTGTGTGTGTGTGTGTGTGTGTGTGTGTGTGGTGTGTGTGTGTGTGTGTGTAAATTTAAAAAAACACAAAAAAGTTACAGGATCGTCAGATATAAATCGAACAGAAATAATTGTTCCAGGCATAATAATGATCCTAGATAATAATAAAAAAAAAAAGCGGAACATCAACAGGCGGTTGTGGGTGGGATATCGATGGTTTGGTTTAGTTGCTGAGAGAAGAAAAAGTTCGGAATCGTCATTCTCCTAAATCAGCCAAGTAGCCAGATATTGAGAGCTTTTTAGACGGACTTAAAAAAGTACATGAAAAAAAAATGTATTCCACACAATGACATCACAGCATCCACTTCAAGTGACGTGAGCCGAGGTAGATATCCGCACGGGGCATGCGAGAAGGGAAACTTAAAAATTTCCAAATTCCCTGATTAAAGAGTAATTTTAAGAAATTCCCTGACATTTTCAGAAAAGTGAAATTCCCTGACATTTCCGTGATTTCCATGAATTCCAGGTTCTGTAGACACCCAGTGCATGAGTAATACAAATATGTCAGAGAATGAACAATTCCCGCATTTTTTTTTTTTTTTTTATTGAATTCTAAAAGTTTTGAAAAGGCCATAAACATAAAAATTTCTGTCCAATGCGCTTTTCCATTTTTTTTTTTTTTTTAATTTGCGATCAAAATTACTTGTTAGAGATTGGCGAGAAAACGGCTCATTGCGTTAGCATTGAACGTGACGTAAAGTGATCTCAAACATCTTGGCTTGAAATGCAGCAGCGGAAACCAGATTTGCAAGTTACTCGCAAATCACGCCAACCTTTACGGAATGTGGCAATGGTCTACTAACACCAATTTTTTTAACTATAACTATTTGGCAGAAACCTCAAGATAACCATAGAAACACAGGGATCTCTTTACGTCACGAATTTTGTAGACTGTTTTGATCGGACTGGTTTTGGCTGGGTTTTGGAGCATTTTCTTTTCTTAATATTTAAATAACTAATTATTTTAAAGAAGTTTTGTTTAAATATTTGGAATCAGAAAGAAATTCTTCATAAATATGTACTAATTTCACTCGTTTTTAAAAAATGCGGGAACTGTCCATTACGATACAGTGCGGATAAATTGCGGTCACGTGGGGATAGCAAGTCTGAGCAGTATTCTAATAAATTTTGCAGTTGGGAACACAGCTTCCGCAAAAATTAATGACTTTTAAGGACCTCAAAGCATTTTCAAGCACCTCTAAGCATTTTCAAGGCCTTGAAAACAAGTTCAGAAATATTAAGCACTTTTAATGACCATAGGAACCCTGTAAGAGATACAAGTGCGAAAGAGAAGTTGGATCGTCCGCTCCATTCTTAGTTGAAAATCAAGGAATGATGGGTTACTAGCCAAATAAAAATATAAATCCTTTATAAAAATTGCGAACTTTTATGTTCAATTGCAACTTACTTAAGTCATTTTGAGTTCAGATAGAGATTTCATAGTTTTCTTCTACGAAGTAAACCATCGATTTCGTGCCATGGACTGTTAACTTTGTGATAATGGCCCAAAGATGTCACAATTATAAACTTAAAAGAAAAGTAATGTCCCGCAGTTTTTTTCCCAAGACAAGACAACGTATACATTATCTAAAAATTTAAAGGAAAGTACTGTCTTTTAAAATATTATAAAATTGATACCATATTTAAAACTGCTATAGCTTAAAAAACTACTTAGTTTCATCTCTTAGATTATGATCTTCGTTTAATATAAACAGGCGCGGATCAGATGAAAAGTATTATTTTCGCGACCTTTGAATGTTGTTTATCGTTACCTAACTTTAAAAAGAAAACACTTAAGCCAACTTATGCAATGTTTATAAATAAATGTAAAGAATGTAACATTGCATAATAAAGAATGTAACTTCCCCACACTGAGTGATAGAATTTCATTTCAATCTAATCTCGTTTATTTTTAGATCAGAGGTCTCTTTTAATAACCAAGGCAAAGCTGAAAGATGTGTTCAACGTTTCAGCTTAAATGTCTTTTCACTTTCCCTGAGAACAGGGGCATATTGGCCATAGGGTTGTCCGGTGCAATCACCGGCCCGGTCAGTATTTCCGAAAAATGGGTCGGTCGGGTGTGGAAGTTCGTATTTTATTAACACGTTTAAATCTCAATCGTTCCCATATGTTCCTCCCTTTTTCGTTTAGTAGGGATGATAAAAAAAAAAAGGACGGGGCTATTGTGGAGAGCGACAAACGACAGCGCTCAAAGCTAGAGGTGAGCAAGGGACCAAGGAGGTCTGAGGAGTGAGGATCACCCGTAATGTTCCAGACATCGATGGGCTATAAACCCATTACAATAATTGGTCACCAAGATTATTGGCGAAAATGACAATGTACAGTACATCTCGAAAGAGAGACCGTTGTTTTGTTGAGTTGAGAGGCCATTCTCATTTTCCAAATTAGTATGGTTCCATACAAAGCTAAACTGGACGTTTTCAGATTAAAATAAACAAGTCAAGTTATGTTTTAGACAATCAAGAAACTAAAAAGATTATATGCGTAATAAGCGTTTACATTTTGATATCTAATGATTCAATACTGACTAAGAGTTTTTCTTGATTCATTAAATTGTGCTTCTATTTTCGTACTTAATTTTCAACTTAAAATATTTTTTTAATATTTTTTTGCGTTGACTTATCTACCTAAAATAAAATGCTATCTCAATGTATTTTAACAATTTAATTAGTTTGCTCTTTTTTTTTCTTTTTTTTTTAATTAAAAAAATATCTATGTGCAATGATAATAATGCTAAGATACATGCAACTATAATAATGTGTGATTTATACAATGATAATAATACATGTGATTGATATGTGCAATGACTTTTATATGTGACTGATATGTGCAAGAGCAATAATATATATAATACATACCGTTATAATAAAATCTCCAGAATTAAGAAATGTTACAGGTGCACAATAAATTGGACTGAGTCATATACTTAAATTAATATTTTGTTTCCACAGGTAGCCATAGTAGTTACAAAATTTAAACTATTACATTTGTTTGAGCGACATAGTTTGCATTTTAAAAATTGCTTAAAATTTCACATCCTTTTAATTTAATAGATTATTTTGTAATATATAAAAAAAAGCAAAAATGCATCAATTTTCTAACTTTAAAGATAAGAGTATATTATCATTTCGAATGTCATTTTCCAATAAATTTACTGGTATTTATACACTTGAACATTCTTTATTTGCAATTGAGATATCTTTGTTTTATAACTTTCAATTACCAGTATGTTTACATAGGTTAATGAAAGCAGAGCATTCGGTAAAATAAATGCATTTTTTTTTTTTTTTTTTTTGCATTTCTTTACGTTTTGGAAAGCACCCTGATTTCAAGAAAGTGGTATAGAAAAAATGTGTGTACATGGTTACCATAACTTCGGAACAAATTGAACTTCGATGTTAAAATTTGGTAGGTGGTATAAGGTAGCTGCCATTGAAAAAATCATGTTTTTCAGCAAACAGCACAAACGAATTTGCTTAAAATCCCTTTGCTAATGCCTCTTAAGGTGTTCTAATCGTCCCCAGCTCCGAAATTCCAGTAGAAATGTGATAAAAGTGTAAAAAGTCGAAAAACGAATGCATTTAACATAGAGCTCTTTGCCCTTGAACACCGCCCCGCAACGATTGATTCTTTTCTGTTTCACGCATGCAAGACCTATTGCCAAAAATATCGCCAAACTGGTCTTTTTTATTTAAATGAGGGAAAATTTTAAAATGTTAAATAACATCATAAATTTTTATGCAATGACCAATATTGTAGTGTAATTGAAAGTTGTGCGATGTACATCTCCAGTTTTTGTAACAAACTATCATACCAAGTTCACCCAAAGGAGGTATAAATAGTAGACAGAAAATTCATTTAATTAAATTAATTATTAAAACAATTCAATGATCAAAATTAATAAATAAAACTATTTAATCGTTACAATTATTAAATATAAATATTTGAATGATAAAATGCATCAATTACTAAAAATATTAAATTATTATAATTAATTATTGGAATTATTTTATTATTGAAAACGATTATTAAAATTTGATTAATGATTATATTGAACATTTGGGTCGGTGTAAATCTAAAGTCACTGGGCCAGTTTTATGTCCCAGTACGCCCCTGCCTGACAATAACATCACACTTGAAACAAGAATAAATTTACTCCCAATAAGGAAACTTTAAGCAAACATTTAGTTTAAATTATGTTAACCCACATTATGCAAATATTATAGATCAGAAATTTGATAACCAAAGGAATAACTTGAAACATGAAAAATCTTAATGTAAAAAAAATCAGTATTTTATAAAAGATGAAAGCACACTAATTTTAAGATTTATTACGTTAGTGATACTGAAATTTCATCGTGCAACAGTAACACAAGGGCCAATACTATGCCAAAACTATAATGTTTCTACTACAAAAGGTAACAATTAAAACTGGAATCTTCCCAAAAAAACCACTAGACATTGTAAGAAAACCTTCCAAGTCAGCCAGAAAATGTTATGAAATCTAATGTTTGCCGCCACCCATCGCGGCTCCATTGTGTAAGTACCCTAAGGGTAGGAACAATGTGCTGCCCTTCAAAAAATGCATAGGATAAACAAAAACCTAGATATCTCTGATCTATACAAAATCTTGATATCTCTTAACCACGTTGCATACACAAGACAAATTTCTTTATGAAATGAAATTTTTTATGCAATACAAAACATTAGAGAAAAAAAATTAACCAAATATTTTTTTAATATTTGAGAGCTTTTGTTCAGTTATAATGCATTTAGCAACATTCACCAAGTTACTTTTGCATGTGCAGCCATTGTATTAAAAATTATGCATTCACATACTGGTATCTTGGTGTTTAGTTTGCATACAAATGATTTAATATGATTATGTTCAATTTCAGACTTTGACTATTATGAGCTCAAAATTTATAGAGATTTAATATTTAAATGTTGACGAAAAAAAGTTTCATAGCAAAATCTCTAGTCAAGGCCAAGTATCTACTCATGTGCCTATTGTAGAGGAATTCCAAACACTTGCATATTACCCGGCACTTTTAACCGTCTTTTTTGGATACATATAGACAAATTACTAATTATTCTTCAACTTCTAATTGATTTTAATAACCTACCCCAGAACATTCACCAATTTGCACAACTTTAAAACACAATCAGATATTTTTAGAAATAAACCGTACTTATTGTTAGATAAATATTGTACAAAGCAATGTATTTCAAACGTTTAGGGAATATTTTAATATAAAATAAAAAATTTCAATACAAAAGTTGCAAGGGTTTTTTCCCCTCTTATTTAAACCCCTTCCTCCGCTAACAGTCTAAGTAAAATATTAGCATAAAGCAGAGTTACTCAAAAGAGTATATTTTATATGTATTGGATAATGGTTTATTTTACCATTATTCAAAAGTTCCAAGTTCTACTAGGGACATTTTTTACTGATCTTTTTGAAACAAAATTTTACTACTTTTTCTTTCGAGACATCATATCCAAGAAATCTTGTTTTGAACTTATAAACATTTTACAATTTTCACAAGATATACAGAGAAGTGCTTTTAAAAATAAAACAATTTCAAGAATCTTCAACTGTCACTTGTATTAAATGTAATTCCATAATCAATACTTAAGACAAATAACAGATTTTTCTAACTTTTCATTTGTGCTCTTTGATTGTAAAAATTTGATTGCAGAAAATGATCCAATATGATACACATACAAAAAAAAAACGATTATACGAATAGAATATTTATGAATTGCTACAGTAAAATAAAGAACAGAAACAAAATATATGAATTATATATTATTACTCGAATTACAAACTTGTTTAAATCATATTTTTACATTTTCACAGAATCACACGTTCAATACCTTGGCATACACAAGACAGATTTCTTCAGCAAATTAATCATATAATTTTTTTTGACGTAACCCCTCTGTGGCCCCTAATAAACTACTTTTATTTGTTTTAATAAATAAACTTAAAGCATAATCAATCGGCTACTTTGAAAGTTTCTGAAAACAAAATCTACACAACCGATCGGTTTAAGAAAAATTTATTAAAAATCTATAAGAACTCACCTTTAATGGACTTCGAAAAAAAAACTTCAAAGTATGTGTTGGACAACAGAAGCACACGTCACAACAAAAATATCAAAACATTCAAAATTAAAGATCTTTAACAAATACTGAAGTTGAATTTCCCCTTCTATCTATAGAATGGAGAAGATATTCGGAATTTGTAGCATTCAGGAAGATCAGTATAAGCGCTCTTTAACTATTTATTAAATTAAGGAAGTTGCAATTAATACTATGAGAGTGAAGAACATGCCTTCAGGGGTGACCAGAAAAGTCACGGCCAAGTTCACGACTCAAGTTTTGGAGTGGAATGAAATTAACTTCCGTGGAACACAAATTACGTCACTACCGGCTTAACTTTCAGATGCCATATTATATTTACTTATTTGAGTGTTAAAATCTAAAATTAAAACATGAAACAAGTTATAATACTTGCAAATTTCAATGATATCCATAAATATTTGTTTTTAAATATGAAACTCTTATAAGTAATACATCAGATTTTCATAATTGCAATGAAAAAGGCATTTATGAATTTTTGATAATTTACATAAAAACCTCTTTTCTTTGCGCAAAAACCACTTCCACAATACTATTTTTCTTAAAATTTATTTTTTTAAACACTACTTTTTATTAATTTGTTTACTTTAATTTTTGTTTACTTATACATTTGTTTACTTCTTACTTCTAAGATCTTTGGCAACACATAATTTCGTCACTTGGTTTTCTTTTCTGAATTTTTTGGGAAGAGGGTGGTATCAAGAAACTGTCAACTATGGTAAAAGCTTTAATATTTACGTATCCTTTACTATCACTTAATATTATCAAAATAGTTGTTTTCTTTTTCAAAGTTATGTTTTTAAAAGAAACATCTCTCACTCATTTCCGGTACAGTATTGGACCCTAGGTAACTTAAGAGTTTCACAAAAGTACTAATCAATTTTCTTTTTATTTTCCAGTTGGTTCTTGTGCTCGGTGATCTACATATTCCTCATAGATGTCATAGTTTGCCTCCAAAATTTAAGAAACTTTTGGTTCCTGGCCGGATTCAACACATTTTATGTACCGGTAACTTGTGTACGAAGGAATCCTATGACTATCTGAAGACTTTGGCCAGTGATGTCCATGTCGTAAGGGGAGATTTTGATGAGGTAATTATTGTATTTACTTTTAATTAACGCATATAGGTCGACATGTATTATATTTGTTACTTTAAATATCATTGGAATTTTCATATAATGAGAGATAGAAACCAATCCTTTTAAAGTTTGCTTGATGAGCATTATGCGCAAGGAGCCTTGTCTTTAACCAGATTTATTCTTTCTTTAAACTTTCAATATAGTTCTCTTCCGTTTTTGAAGTACATTGAGAATACCTTTGTGGTTACAAGCTTATAAATTTCATCCTTTTTTTTCTTATTTCGTCTGGCAATATCTTTAAACTGGCTCTTGCATAGAAAGTAATTATTAAGTATTTATAAAATCTATTATGTATTAAAAGCAACATAAATGGCGTGTAAATTTAATTACATTTTACTCGTAAGGGTTTTAATATATTTTGTAACGTAATTGTTGAATTGTTGACACAAGATACAATAAACTTCTTGTAAGAACGGACGTGTTTATTTACCAACATCAAGCAAGCTCTGTTTATCAACAATTGTCTACAACCCTTGCGGCTACAGTTAAGAAACAGTTAATCACAGTTAACATATATGACATGCCCTTTCTTTCCATAACAAAAACTAAAATTTAAGTTTGGTTCACACACAAAAATTTTAAACATGAATTACTAATTTAAGAATTGCTAACTAAATTACATTAAGAATTGCAAGTAACTCTGAGTAAATAATAATGGAAAATATAAAAATAAATCTAAGTGACAAAGTCCTGAAATCTTAGAGGTTTCTTAATCAGTCTTTTTGGACGATCAGTTCTGGGAGTAGAGGGACTGATGAATGTCTGATCAGTAATAGACTCTGGTTTACTTTCTGAATCTGCGGGTTTGTCCATCTCAGGTTTAGCATTGGTATCATCTGGACTTTGTTTTGATGAGCGATCAGGTCTTAAGTGAACTCTGTTTCTTCTTAGTTCTGCTCCAGCTGGTGTTTTAACGATGTAAGATCTTGGGGTTATCTCTGGTCGGAGAACTGTCCCAGGAATCCAATCGCGATGTCCCATTTGTATGAGAACTGGCTGTTGTGACTGCAATTTTTTCAACTCTACAGCAGTTCTATCATGATATTCTTTCTGTGTTTTTTTTTATTTTCTTCCAATTGGAACTTAGTATTTTTCGTGGGAGATCTCTGTTTTAGATTTGCTAGCTTTGTTGGACAAAGATTTCTTTGTGCTCTTCCCATTAACATTGTGCTGGTGATGGGAGGTTGTATTTAGGAGTGTTGTTATATTCCAATATTGCTAGATTAGCCATTAGCCATTCCATTATTGCCTTCTTTCTTCACTTTGGATAATATATTCTTCATTGTTCCTATAGCTCTTTCTATCATTCTATTTGATCTTGGATATTTAGGAGATGAAGTTACAATCTGGAAGTCATATTTTTGGGCAAAAGACTGGTAATAATGACTATCAAAGGGTGGTCCATTATCAGAATGTACTTTCCTTGGTATGCCATGAGTTCTGAAGATTTGTTTTAAGGAACTCACTACTGGTTCTGCTGTCTTCTTAGATAGTTTTCTGACTTCTATAAATTTCAAATGATAGTCAATTAAAATTAAATAATCTTCACCTTCCAGGTACATAAAATCTACACCCACTTCTTGCTACGGATATTCTGGTACTTTATAAGGCATCAGTGGTTGCTTTGTATTTGCTCTTTGTTGTTGCTGGCATACTGAACAAGCTTCTACAAAATTCTTGATATCTTCCATCATCTTAGGCCAATAAATTGAACCTTTTGCTTTACTCTGACTGGAAGCTATTCCTTGATGTGCGACATGTAGTTTGACTAATACCTCATTTTGCATTTTCTTGGGAATTACTAATTTGTTACCAACAAATATTAAATCATCATAACAATGTAATTCAGCTTTTTTATCCCAAAATGGCTTCAAATAATCTGGAATCTTTTTGTAGCATCTTGGCCAGCGTTGAAATATATATGTCTTCATTGTTTTCATTTCTTTATCTTCTTCTGTTGCAGTCCTAAGTTCTTCAGTTTTCTTTTCACTAGCTGTCAGTACTGTGTGCACCTTGCAGCCTCTTCTTCAAGAAATTTGGTATCTATTGTACCCTTAGTTGGAGCTCTGGATAGTGCATCAGCAATATACAAGTGTTTTCCAGGAACATGTGTCAAAATGAAATTATACTTGAAAAGCTCCAATGCCATTCTTTGCAATCTTGGAGACATCTTCTCAATGGGTTTTTGTAAGAGTCTAAGCAAAGGTTTATGGTCAGTCTCGACAGTAAACTAGTACCATAAACATGATAATGAAATTTTCTGCATCCATTTAGTACTGCGAGTAGTTCTTTTTCAATTTGACTGTACCTTTGCTGAGTTTCTGACAAAGAAGTTGAGGAATAAGCAATTAGATGATGGTCTTGAAGTAAGACAGCTCCTAATCCATGCTGGCTTGCATCAACTGAAATCACCGAATGCTTATCCACTTCGAAATAAGCAAGAACAGGGGCGTTATGGCACATTTTTTAAGTTCTTTAAATGCTTGGTCTTCATTACTCGTCCACACAAATTCAGTGTTTTTACTCATTAAGTTACGCAAAGGTCCAGTTTTATCCAAAAGGTTATCAATAAATTTTCCTAAGTATGTAATCATTCCCAGAAATCTATGCAATTCGTTTTTGTTCATGGGAGTTTTATAGTCTATTATGGCTTTAATTTTATCCATATTTAAGGACAAACCTTCACTAGACAAATTGTAACCTAAATATTTCACTGATTGAACTTTGACTTGACTTTTTTCTTTAGAAAGCATCAAACCAACTTCCTCTGCTCGTTTTAAAACTGCATGAAATCTCTCATCATGTTCTTTTTCAGTTTTACCATACACTAATATGTCGTCTATATAGATAACAATTCCTTCTATTCCTGTGAAAATACAGTCCATTGTCTTTTGATAGACCTCTGGAGAACTACATAGCCCATACGATAAACGACAAAATCTGTAATGTCCATAAGGAGTGGCTATGGTACAGAGTTTAGACCCTTTCTCAGTCAGCGGAATCTGAAAAAATGCTGAGGAGGCGTCTAGTACAGTAAAGTACTTAGACCCTTCTAGTTGGGAAAATATGAGCTGCTGGGTAGGTAGTGGATGATGTTCTCTTTTCACATATTTATTTAATGCTCTTGGATCCATGCAAATCCTGATCTTCTTATTAGGTTTTTGCACAACTACTATTGGATGTACCCAATCAGTAGGCTCTTTAACTTCTTTTAAAATACCAGCAGAAACCATGCTGTTTAATTCACTTTTAACTTTATCCCTTAGAGTTGCAGGAATGATTCAGGGTGGGGTTACTTTGGGTACTGCTCGTTCATCTAACTTAATATCATAGACATAGGGTAACTTCCCTAACTTGCCAGAAAAAGCCTTATTATACTTATGAAAAATATCGCTAGTAATATTATTTACTACACTTGGCAAATGTCGATTTAAAATGTTTAACTTCTCGCTAGCATTCAAACTCAATAAAGGATTAGAATCCTGATTTACAACATAAAATTCCAAAAATTCAGTTTTGTTTTCATATTTACAGCATAAAATGCACGTACCTAATACCTCCAGGCTATGTCCTGTGTAAGATTTCAATTCCTTTACTGGCTTCTTCAATGTTATGTTGCCACACCCTAGCTTTTTAAACAATGCTTTATTTATAATGCTGACCTCTGCACCAGTGTCAATTTTTATGGAACATTTATGTCCATTTATTAGAATATTCTCTTGCCACACAGTCTTTTCTATTTCACTTATTATGGAATCTAAAGTAAAATGTTCATCTTCATCTGTCGCATCTTCAAAATTATCATTTTCTGCAATCTCATGCACAGCTTTATTTTTACAGACTATAGCATAGTGATTTAATTTCTTACATCGCCTACATCTTTTACCATAGGCTGGGCATTCACAATACTCATGCAAAGTATTACATTTGGAACACACACTTTGATTTTTATTCTTCGATTTTTGAACATTTGACCTGCTTTCTATGTGAGTGTCTATTTTCCTACCTTTTACCATATTTACTTTATTAGGATGATTATCATCTTTCATTCATTGTATTTGCCTTTCGCTAGATTCCTTGGCTCGGCAGTATTCAATCGCTTTAGCTAAGCTTAGCTCTGAATCTATAAGTAGTTTTTCCTTGACATTCAAGTCTCTTATTCCTATTATTAATAAGTCTCGTATTAAACTGTCCTCCTGCCCTTCGAAAGCACAATCCTTAGATAAATTCTTTAGGTTTGTTACAAAAGAGTCGACAGTTTCGTTTTCAGCTTGCTTGCAATTAAAAAATTTATATCTAGCAATCACAGTGTTGTATTTCTCCTGATCAGCAGTAGCAAGCTTAAAACTTTTGAATATCTCAATGCAGTCATTCCCCATAGCTGTTAGTAATAGCGCTACTTTTAATTTATCGGGCTTACCAGTTTTTTCTGTAGCCTCTAAATACAACTCGAAACGTTGTTTAAATTTAGCCCAATTATCGGCCAAATTACCAGCTAATCACATATTAGTTGGGGCTTTCAGTTCCATTTTGAACCAAATAATGCAAGCTACTTACGATGACATCGAGCAATAGCGACCAGTTTTGAAACCAATACCAGTGACAAAAATTTTCACTCGAGTGCACTTTATAGACGGCACCGTCTGGTTTGCTTTAGAGTATATTGCTTGTTATTTACTTTTTCCGCTGCCACCATGTTGACACAAGATACGATAAACTTCTTGTAAGAACGGACGTATTTATTTACCAACATCAGGCAAGCTCAGTATATCAACAATTGTCTACAACCCTTGCGGTTACAGTTAAGAAACAGTTAACATATATGACAGTGATGAGACAACAAAACTAAAATTGAAACATCAGAACTTTCAAGATGAAAGTGTAAAAGAATGTCTTGACATATTATAACACTTTTAAATAATCAGGCCTTAATGTGTGAGCACTTTCCAGAATATGAATTACCCAGAGCAAAAAGTGGTGACAGTTGGCCAGTTTCGTATTGGACTTTGTCATGGCCATCAAGTTGTTCCATGGGGAGATCCTGACAGTCTTGCTCTAGTCCAACGACAACTGGATGTGGATATCCTCATTTCTGGCCACACACATAAATTTGAAGCTTACGAACATGAAAACAAATTCTACATAAACCCTGGTTCAGCTACAGGAGCTTACAATCCTTTAGACAGGTAAAGTGATCTTAATGGTCTTGTGTAAAAACATGTACTAAAATAACTTAGCTAAGTATCTTATATTTTTTCCCTTGTTATTAAAAATGTTCTTTTCTATGTATCATCTTTTTACATATTTTTTTTAATAAAACTATGTCTTTAATTTATTAAAATGACATTTCAAGTATGAAATAATGTAATGCATGCAAGTATAAAATAATGTAATGCATGCAAGTATAAAATAATGTAATGCATTCATCACATTGTTATTTCTTTTAAGAATTAATCAATTTCTTGAAGAAGTAACATAATTTGTCAATTTTGATTTTGAATTATGTTTCGGTTTTTTGCATTTTTGTTACATTTAGATTGAGTAGGGTAGGGTAGGGTAAACTGAGTATAAAAATTAGTTTTTATGTGCAGATAAAATTTTCTTGTAAATGTCTTACAATTCAATTTTTATTTTAGTTTTTCTTTACATTGCTCATCTTGGGAATAAGAATACATAATTTTTAATTATTAAGTTACATAAATATGTTTGCAAGAAAACATTTTGCAGGTATATGTCTACTATACCCATTTTACCCCATGCAGGTGAAAATGGGTATAGTGTGGGGTAAAATGGGTATACTATAGTTTAACAATGAAAATGATAATAAATAATAAACCATAGGTAAATAATAAACCAAAAGAAAGCACAAGCTTAATAAAATATGAAAAATAATATAGTAAGCCATGAAATCATTTAAAACTTTTGTTTTAGTCTGAAATCGGTTAATACATCCAACTCAAATTTTTTTTGTAACTTTTGCATTTAAATCATATTCTTCTCCATATTACACTTAATGACTGCAAAGTACTATTATTATTAATATTCAATATCCAGCAAAAGTATAATGCATCCTATTATTGAATGCTGATTCATTTAAAATTTATGTTGTCTGGCTATTTTCAATAACATTTATGAGCTGCACATTAGGGAAAACATAAAACTCGTCAATCTTGGATTTTTTTTTTTAATTTTATGTCACAAGAGTCTTCTTTGATTGTCATAATTTTTCCAATAAATTCTTGCTTCTTTTTTTTTTCCTAAATACTCTACTTTCCCTTATGCACGCTAGATATATAGGCTCATTTTCATTGTAGGCCGATGCCTTATGATGTACTTTGATTTTCTGTTCTTATTGGTTGTAACTTTTTTTAGTGCTCTGGTTTTCAGATTCATTTTTTAACCTTATCATGACTTCATTCTTTAAAACTTTACCAGCTTTAGTTTGGACACATTTATATTTCAATTGTGAATTTTTTATTCATGTTATTGTAAGACTCCAATATATTACATTGAAGATATAACAGTCAAAATTACATTATAAGACAAAATGTTTATAAGGCTCAACGACCTATTTTTATGCGCGATGACTGCTAATCAGGCCTGGACCTACAGCTTAACGTGGATTCTAAACCACTACGAACATCCATGCCTAACCCGGGATTTGAACTCAGCACCTTTGGCATGCAATTCCAGAGCGTTAACCACACAACCATTAGGTGGGCCCTCCTTTGAATAATGATAATATGACAGTGTCCATTTGAGAGATTCCTGATCCCTTTCACGAAGGATTTTTAATTACCCATTTTAATTATTTTAAAAGCTTTAAATAATACAAATGTATTTTAATGTGGTACTTTAAAACATTTTTATTCTAATTTGTAAAAAATAAGACTTTTCTCAGAAAAACTTTATATTATCACCTTAAAAATACCTACATATGTTAAGCCTAAAACTATACCCTTCTACCCTATTCACAAAATTTGGATTTAAAACAAATAAACAAAAAACTAATTTTATCTGCAAATTGAATAAGCAATAAAAATGTTCAATAAACACATTCAAGTCGCTGGAATGTAATTTCATTAAAAATTCTGACCTGCAGACAGAAGTTTTAAGTAGACGGCATATGACATGAAGCTATACAAAAGTATTTTTACTTTTGGCATTCATATAAACAGGGATGAGTTTTTTTCGCCATGTGGCGGAATTCCGCTTTTTTAATTTTTTAGAGAAAAAAATAATTTTGCTTTTTCAAAGAAAGTTCCGCTTTTCTAATTCCTGAACAAAATCTGTTTTCCACGATTTTTCTATCCCACAGAAAAATAACCTTTTTTTCTAAGGCTGAATCACAAAGCAGTTTCCCTTCCGCCCGATCGAGAAGAGCGGAAAACCTATGGTATTCCTGCTCCAAATAGAAAAACCTACTGAAATACATTTTTTAGTTAGGTTGGCGCTTAAACTCGCATTTAATACTTTTTCAACTGCGCCGATATTTGATCCTTTTTTGCCATTTTTTCTCTTCTCAAAACGTAATTTCCTTCATACTAATTCACACAATTAGCGTATACGAATAATGTGCTTGCTTTCAAGTCTGACATCCATGGAATTATCGTTTGTTGTACGTCTTAACATACTTTGGTATGTGATGCTCGTTTTCGCTAATCGTTACGTTGATGTAATGTCCAGTACTGTCGAGATTTGTGTGGCTATAATGTGCATTATCACTGGGATTTAAGTTGTTGTGGTTTTCATTTTCGCGGAGTATTACGCCAATATAACAACGCTATGTCTAAGAATTCTAGCACTGATATATACGTTTATTTGATGGTCATTTTCGCTTCGCTGAGTGCTACCTTGTAAAATCTTATATTTGCATCGATGTTACCAAAAGAATGTCGATATTTCCATGATGAATTGCGTTATCGCTGAGATTTACGTTGTGATTGTAATTTTCGTTAAGTGTTGCGCCGAAACAATAGCGCTATTGTTGAGAGTTGCCACAGTGTATTTGGCTCTAACTTTGATATTTCTGTTGGCATGAGAGTAATTTTTGTCGAGAGCCATACTGTAGTAGCATCTGATATTACCGAAATTTGCATTAGTATTACCAAGAAAAGATCGATATTACCGAGATTTGGGCTGATATTGTGGACGTCTTGTATGCCGATATGCACGTTGTTGCAGTGTTCGTTTTTGCCGATACCTAGATTTTCGCCAGCATTGTAAACGATATTGTAATAGTACTTTTGTCAGAGTAATGGTCATTTTTGCCTAGATTTACTCTAATACAATACCAGCTTTTACCAAGATTTTAACACCAAATTGCAGCCATTCATCTAGACTTCCGTTAATGCGTTAGCTGCCATATTCGTGATTAGTGCCTGTTTAAGGTTAAATTTCGTCGTTTGATTTGAATCTATGCAGAATTACTCAAATTTGTAAATCATTTTGGTATAAAAATATTCTGAAAATTAGTCCCAATTGTAATTTTTCTAAATAATCTGTATAAGTAATTGTATTTATTGAAAAGTTTTTGTAGTAATTAGGGTCGTATATCCTACTATTTTAGATTTCTAAATTCAAAAATAACTTTGCATTTAGAAAGCTAGAAAATCAATATATATTGGATTTTCACACCATGGAACACAAGTTCCACTCTCGAACCTTTATTGTCAAGCAAGGTTAGAAACTAAAAAGAATTATCATTATAAAGACTATTATGATCCGAATTTGCACTTAGCTCTGTGGCATGCATTTCAGTTAATCAGTGATTAACAAATTATTTAGATGCGATTTACGCATCTAAGATTTAACCCGTTTTTAAAAAAGTTCAGAAACTGAAATCGTCCTGTGAAACACAATTCAATAAAATTATCTTTGCTTAATATACAGTAGCTAAAGTTGTTGTATTTGATGTAACTGATAAAATGATTAAATTTTTATAAAAATGACATCTTCGAATTTAAATGATACTGAATGCTCTAATCAAATTTTTTCCATTTTCTTAAAAATTTAAAGTTCTAATGAACTTTTTGTCTAGTATCTTGAGTAAGAAATAAAAAGCAATATTTTTCACAAATTATATGCTATATTTTCGTCGTCGAACATTACTATTATTTTTTTTTAAGATTTTTTAAAATTTAATTTTAAGGTCCTTATTTTTTGTTTGGAAGGTTCTTGAAAAGTCCTTAAAAAGTCCTTGAATTTGTTTTCAAAAAATCTGTACGAACCTTGTATAAAACAAATTATTGAAACAAAAATAAAGTGGGGAAATAATGTTTAGACATCATACTACCATATACAATTTTAAAAGCTATGAATGTATTAGAAACTTATAAAATTTTAAACAATATATTTTGACTACTCACTTTCCTCTACTATCCATTTTACCCCACCTTACCCTATACTAATTTTTTTTTTTGCGTTGTGTGCAAAATTACTCATTTTAAATTTTCTATGGCAGTTTTTTTTTTTAAATTATTATTTAGGAATGGGAAATATAAAAAGGTAATCGAGTGAATGGGCCAGGATTTGAAATTAATGGATACTCTATACCCCTAAAGTTTTCTTTGCTTTTTCTTAAAGTAGTGTTGACTATTCACTGAGTTATTAATTAGTAAATAATTCAGTTGAGCTACTGCTTTGTTAGATATGTTGTCAAACACTTAAGATACTAATATTTTTAATTTTAAGGTTGGAAGGTTGTAAAAGCAGTTTAAAATATGTCCAATTTTTACGACATAGACATTAGTACCCTGTTGGCTCTTGTATGGCCAATGGAAATGAAATACTAGCCGCCCCCCACTCCCAAAAAAAAATTTATCCAAGATGTGTAATATATATATACGCTTTCCAGAGACGTCCCGATTTCACATCCCGGTAAAAATTTAATTTGATTTTATAGATGACCAAAAAAGTCTAAAAATAATTAACTATGGAGGATTATTTAGGAGAATTACTTTGTCATTTATTTCTATACTGTATGAAAAGTGAAAATTATAGAAGAGTGATGGTCTGTTAATAAATAATATTGTCATCGTATTGTCTTGTCTCACTAATTGTGACCAGTTGAGAGAGTATTTTCTTTTATGAACTACGCATGGACTAATGATAAGGGTTTCATGAAGGAATCTACGGTTAAAGGCTTAATGATATGTAAAATTTATATTGTATTAGCTTGAGAAGATTTTTATAACAAGGTTAAAACAAAAAAGACTTTCTAAAAAAAGTCCTAGCCAATGAAAAATACATGTAAATATTGTTCAAATTTTCATTCCTCATTCAAGGTGTTTCTTCTTACTTAAGTAACTTATAACTTATACATGTAAGAAATAAAATGTTTAAATTTATATGCTTGTTTCATTTATTATTACCCCTGGTTTAGATTCCTAATCAGTAACCATTTATTAATAGCATTGAGAATAAACTACCCTCTAAAACACTAAAAACCCACCACGGGTGTGTACCCTTGAATACCCGTGACACTGGGGGGCATTCCGGTTTCCCAGTTGAACATTTCAGAAATATGGCAAGCCTATATATATGTGTGTGTGAAAGAAAACCAGTGACTCAGAAATGAAATTTACACATATGTACACCAAAATGCATTTTATTCTGCAACATAGTCTTGCTCAACGATACACTTTTCCTAATGATGTTCTAAAATATTTAACCCTTCCAGTGCGTGATATGGTATTCCTGTCCTTACGTTTGTCAGGCTCTGAAATATTATAAACAATGAAAAATGAATCATTTATGCTCTTTTGGGAATATTTTGATGCAATTAATCCATTTTGGCGACATGAAGACATAATACTCACCAAACCTTGTAGCCTTTTGTTCTCTACGGGGTTACTGGGTTGAGCTTCCCAGCATGATATTTTTCTTGTCTTGTCAAGGGTTGTGGAATGGGGGGGAAATGTGGGGGGGGGGGAAGACATGATATAGTATTCCTGCCCTTGCGTTTGTCAGGACCTAAAATGGTGCAGACAATGAAAAATGAATAATTTATGCTTTTTTTGGGGAATATTTTGATGCACAAAAATAATATTTTAAATTAAAGTATTTTCACTTTTTATGGAATTAGATAGCATTTTTAATATTTATTTAAGAAGAGTGTTCAAAGTCCTATTTACACAAGGCATCAAAATCAATTAAATGAGTTGCAATTAAACAAAAAAGTTGGCAATGCATATAAAGGATTTATATTAAAAAGTTTGTTACTTTTATGGGTTAATTTTTTAAAATTTACTTTCATTTTAAAGCAAATAGTTTACGAGTGTATAGGGAGATTAGAAAAATCTCAACAGCAACCAATAGTCCAATTGTGCAGAAATACTGGTAAGTCCAGATCTTACCAGTATTTCTGTCTCTAGAATCAATCAAATACTGAAGGAATTCAGAGAAAGTGTGTATTATTGACTACTGAGAAAAAAAAAAGGCCTAAAAAAATTGAGGCAATTGACTTAATTGGTGAAGTGTGACTAATTTTCTCTCTCAGCAATAAGGCAAAAAATATTACATGCTAGAGAAACTTCTTTACCTTTAAAAAAATATTATGAATTATAGCCATCCTGCCTTTCAATCATTATTACTATTTTGTATGAAACATTGCTGCATGAGTTTGTATTTTACTGAGCTTTAATTGTAAACAATTTTCAGGTATTACTTACCTGAAAGTAAAATTGTGAACTTTACTGACCATTAATTATAATCTTCAGATGTTACTTTTCTGATAGCAAAATAGTCAGTTGTCCTATAAACACCTTATTTTAATTTAAAATCGGAAAATCATTTCAAGAAAGATCTATCCCCTCTCGTTCTTTCCCCAAAATCATAATTGTTGTATGTAAATTTTGTCTGAGATTTTTGTAACAATTTCTTCAAATCTGCTAACGGGGCTCAGTCCTTCTCTTATTCTTGTTAATGAATTCATCCACAGCCAATTGGAGCATACTAAAACCTGAATATTTCTCTTTTGTTAGCTAAGGTATTTCCATAATATAACTCTGAAATTCTTAAGATAGCTTCCAGCTAGTTTCTTTATTTTTAATTGTTAGCAGAGTGGAAAACTCCTGTTCACAATGTATTGTAGTAAGTACACCTGTTCACAAATGTATTGTAGCAAGTACAATAATATATTCAGTGCCCATCATGAGGTTATAGAAAGAAACAGAATTATTGGGAAATTCTGTGGTTCTGGATTTATCAGGGAATTTTTGAAAAATGCATTTAAATAAGAAAAGAAAAATTAATATTCTTTTGTAAGTTGTGAAACCATAAGCAAGGAATTCTTAAAATGATAAAAATTATATTTTCTAATAATAAATGCCACATTTTGAAAAAAATAATACATGTTTTTTCAGTAAATTTCCTTAAATGTAGTTTTCAAAAGTTCACATTTGCATAAAGGCAAAAATGCAGGTGACTGGGAATTGACAAGGAATTTTTTAAAAAATTGTCCCTCTGTACACTCTGGTACTGTAAGGTGATAACTACAATACCTTGAGGTACATAATTTGTTACTTTCTCAATGTTGATTGGCAGGCTTAATTTTTTCAAGATGAAGACAGAAATGTTTTTAAAATAATAACAATCCACTTGTTAAATTCATAAGGTTAACATCACACAGCATGTGTTTGAGAAGTGCAATCCACTTTTGAAGTGCTTTGGCACTTGAAAAAGAAAAAGAAATTATTTACCCTATAAAGTCCTGTATTAAAGATACCTATAGAAAAAGCTTTGAAACGATATTTGTTCAGTAGATTGTTGTAGCAGATGTGATATTTTTTTTTTTTTTTTTTTTTTTTTTAATAGAAAAAACGGGAATTTTTGATACTGTTGATACAATTTCTTTTTGATAAAATTTAACTAAACATTTTCTTTTAAAAATACTTTTGTCAATCAGCTTTTGATATTAAATATAATTAAATTTGTTCTAATGAGTAAACTGTTTTTAACCCTAAATAAATCTCCATTGTGTTATCATAATATGAAATTACAATAAGTTGTGATTCGTAGAATGTTGTTTGTGGATTTTCATCATCTTATTGTATTGTCAATGTTTGCATGAAAATAATTTTTAAAAAATCTTTTTTTCATATTTAACAGCGCTGTCATACCGTCATTTGTTTTAATGGACATTCAATCTGCCACAGTGGTGACATATGTGTATCAACTAGTAGGTGATGATGTAAAAGTTGAAAGGATTGAGTACAAGAAAGTATGATTGCTGATTCCATAGTTTTTACAGAAGTTGCTATTCCATAGAACCACTTGTGGTTCGTGTATATAAGATGTTCGATTATAATGATGACTATTTGTTAACATATAAATATCTAATTGTTTCAACTAAAATGTCCTCTGTATGAGTTTACTTATTTAAGTATTATCCTTCTTCTGAATTCTTTATATATATATTGAGAAAAAAAAAGTATGTTGAGTTTTGTATACATTGTTCATATGATGAACTGACTTAAAGTTGGTTTAAGAAGCTTCATTTTAGAATGTTGCATTTCTTATGTCATGTATTTTAATTCTGTTTTTGAACTAGCCAATTATATTAAAGTTCATTTGACATATTTAAAGTGAATAGTTGTAAATTCTTGTAAGTGTCAACCTTTTGTTCAAGACCTTTACTAAACCTATTTTTAAGCCTATTTTAAAAAATATATATTGTACATCCAACTCTTCATAGCAATATATTTTGACACATAAATTGTTTGATTAACCTCTTGGTTCCTTTCTGCTTACAGAGTATCAACCATGTTTTTATGTTAAATGTTATAACAAGCTCATAAAGCAGAGAATATTGTTAGGTTTCTCAAGTTTGGATCTAAGTAGCATCCAATTAACAGAAAAGTATCAGCGTGTTTAGGAAAATACAATATTTCTAATTATAAAATTAGGCAATGCGCAAACACACCACTAAATGAATAACTAGATTTTAATAAATTTTTAACAATATTGACTACAGATTATCATATACTTAGCCCTTCCTCTAACAAGTTAACTTGAACAAGAATTGCCTACCCTTTCAAGCCTCTATTTTTATTAGGAAATTGCAAAACAATCTTAAACTTATTTTAAAAAGTTTGATACCAATAAAGAAGCAATCTTCCAATTGTAACATCTCGGAGATAATTTGGTAACATTTAATTTTGATGTTGACTATAGTTGAATTGGTGCCAATGGTGTTGTATAACATAAAAAAGTAAGAAAACGCTAGGTCACATGGGATTACAGACAGTTTTTTGGGGTGAGGAGTGAAATAGGGCAATCATTGCTCTCCTGATATTTGCATATAGCCATTTATTTATTGTTTTTATATTGATGCAATAAACTACTAAACTGATATTTTCTTTAAAAACTGGTTAACTATTTTTTTTTTTCCATTTAATGTATGAATAACGAAAATTTGTTTTGTATTCAAAGTAGTGTATTATTTATTTATTTTTTTAAAGGGGGGGACCCGGAAATTCATTAACATCCTTTCCGCTGCATTTCCCTAACACTTTTTTTTTCCTTAACAGAAGTTAACTTAAATGCAAAACATGCAAGGAGTGCAGAATAAATTCCCATATTCTATATTTCTTCAAAATGAAGTAACACAATTGTAGTTACTAAGGATGTTAATTCAAACTTTTTTTCTCCTTCTGAAAATTGAAATATAGAGAAGTTACCCTTGCCCATTTCCCTTCAAAATTTGCTCCATTAATAAAATGAAAATACCTCTATGAATTTCAATTGGAAAGTTAAAATCTACCAGTTAATTTAGAATTTCTTGATAAAATATTAATTTATGAACCATCAAAATCCCAATTATCTCTAATCTTAAGGGGGTATTATATCAAAATGTAGGTTTACTACTAATGAGGACAATCCCGATTTCTGATTCTAGTGCTCATTTGTGGAGATGGGGAATGTGATTCATGTGTTGGATTGTTGATGGATATGGCCAAGTGCTGATTGCTGTGCTCTTTTCAAGTGTGTTGCAAATACTTAGGTTTACTTTGGGTTTAGTATCAAATAATAAAAAAATGTAAAACCTTTTTAGGTTTAGGGAATGCCATTCTCATGTTTTTCTCCTCCACTGAATCCCTGATTGGTGCCAAAAACATAATCCTCTAAAAAATTTATTAATTTTAACATGTTCATTACACTAAATGGCATTTTGCATTAGAGCTTTGTTATGGCATATGATATTTGAGAATCTATCGAGCTAAAGGCTGTTCTATCGAACTCTCGCTAAAAAAGCTCTTCTATCGAGAAAAGGCTGTGATATTATGCTTCCAAATATAGCTTATTGGGTATAAAAACAATGGATTTTTCTTGGCAAATGAAAGACGTGGTCTTCTATTTTCCCATCTGATACTGGCATCTTCGGAAGATGTAAAAGTGGTTACAAATATTGAATGCAGATAACAATGCAATCAACCAAAGTATTGTCAGACTCTCGAAATTGTTTCCTTCCTTTTGACTCAAATAAGCCTACTCTTTTTCACTATAAAACATTTCCTTGGACTTGTATTCTACATTAACTACATTAAAATTTGCCCAATGTCCACCCTAACTTAAAACAATTTAATGTTTTTAAAAAAACTGTTAAGGCTATATCACACACATACATTATTTTCAAATCAATCCCGACTATTGAAGCTCATTTCCAGGGCCAAAACTTATTTTTCAGTATCCTGTAACTTTCGTTCCCAAACAAAGGAGTCGTGGATAATTTCAGACTGAGCAGCATGCGACAAATCACGTTACTTCATTTCACGCCAACCACTTGCATCAATTTGAGTGCTAAGCAGACCAATACAAATTTTAACTTGAAGCTCCAATAGAGAAGTTCAAAGCATTTGTAAAATTTAAAAAGGCATTTAGGAAAGTGGTTATGCAATTAGTGGAATGCTTACATAGTAATGGTTTAAAAGAAAAAGATTTATGCTACAGAAAACACATAACGGTGTCCTCTGAACATTATATCTGCTACACTGTATCAGATCATTTCTACATTAGTTTAAAACCAACTTAATCTGTGATTTGCAAAAATTATGTTACACTCAGTAATGTTACAACATACTATTTTTTTTTTATATATATACTTGTAATATTTGAAACCCAACTAGTTCAATGTATTATACAAAAGCGGCATATCAGATTCAGTGCCACTGAAAAAATATCTTAACTACCCTCTGCCTATCAAATAGAAAGACAAAGAATTGTCTCAAATGAAAAGTCAAAATGTCTAGTTGGTATAATACTATTACAAATGCTGCAATGTTTAAAAAATCAATTTAGAACATATACAACAAAAATTAGTATTGAGCAATATTTCACTGAATAACAATCGCAAAAATTATTTGAAAATAACTTTGTCAGCCTTTTCTTTATATTCAAAACTAACCTTGCACTCGTAAAAGATGATTCCTTGATTTAGAATAATTTTTCCAAAATTATTTAAGCTTAAAACAATTTTAAAATATCAGGTTAAATTCTTCCATATCAGTAGTTGATATTCATGGATTTTTTTATTTTTATTTTATTGTGAATGCATATTTCCACAAAGTAATGTATTTTATAATCTATTATGTAAAAAAAAATTAATTATAAATATATGTAAAATGAAAATTCTAATTTTTAAACAAATGCATTCAGTTTTAATTAATCATTATATTCTTAAAGTGTTGTATTTAATATCAAAGTAATTTTTTAACTTTTGCAAGGGTACAAATAGTAAGGGTTTTTTTTAATTTTGGGATACACCTTTACTTTATGAATTGCTTTTCTTCAAAATACTGTTTACTTTAGGTTCTATAATTGAAGGAGAAAAATATACGACTCAAATTGAACTGCCAGCAACTCGCTTGCCGAAAGAATAAAGGGCTGTATATGCTTCTAAAGTTACTTCCTTGCTAAAAGTAACAGATCTGCACTTTAATTTTCTTGATCCCTTCCCCGAAACATTTTTTGACGTACCAAATGATGTAGGAAGGATGTTCTCTTTATGCTACGAAAATTGTGAATTACCTTTTTCTAACCAACCAAGATCCAGTATTTTTAATTTTTTTCATAAAAAATATATTTATTCCACATAATGTATTTCATCCCTCTTAAAAATATTCTGAGATAAACAAGTATGTTTATGTAATTAGCTCGATAAACTATCCAAAAAATATTGCAAAAATTAAATTGTGGTTTTACATAGTCCAGTAATGGTTTTATTTTCTTTTAAGGTGGAGAACAAAAAATTCCTTTCTCGAAATTTTAGATTTATTATCGAAAATTCAATATAATCCATAAAAAGTGCTTATATTCTGGAAAAAAAAAACATTCTAAACTATAAAAAAATATTGGTGCTTGGAGAAACATCAAATTTAAAAACAATATTTTCATTAAATGTTCGTATAATTCTCTTAAGTTAGAAAATAACTAGTCTGTTTCAGGGTATAAATTTGTGTAAAAAATTTCTATTACCTTGAATTTCAATAATTTATTTAAATTGGTTTTACACTCTGTCGACAAAATATAATTTAACTCTTCAATACAATAATGATAGTTTGAGTAAGTAAGTATGGAATCCCATTTGTATTTTAACTGTCCAACATATAATCCGGGTAATAGATTGAAAAAGAGGTCTTACTTTGCAAAAGGTTATGTAGTTCTGATTTTTTAATATGTTATAAAGGTTGATCCCGTGGTTTATAAACCAAGTTTTCGACCTCCTAACCCTTGTGCGTTCTCTGTGGTGCACCAAAAACTGAGCCGTTTTTCAGTTTGTACGTCATAACTCTTTGTCAATGCATCTTAGAAACAAACATTATATTCAAAAGTTGTAGAATATTAAATTTTCTACAACTTTTGCTTACAAAGCTTTTTTGTAGACCTATTATGGAAATAGTTATGTCACATCAAAGTCGAAACTTTTTCGTAAAAATGCTACTTTTTTAAGATTTGTATCAAGTTTTTTGATTATATCTCCATAATGGTACGCTCTAGAGAAAAAGTTTATGAATAAAAGTTGTAGAGCAAAAAATTTCCTACAAGTTTTGTATATTAACTTATTTTCTAGGACTCTAACAAAGGAGTTACTCTGCTTTGTGTATTTTCCGTGGTGCACCAAAAAAAATATGTTTTTCAGTCTATAGATCATAACTCTCTTGCAATGCATTTTAAAAACAAACATTAAATTTAAAAGTTGTAGAATATTAAATTTTCTACAACTTTTGTGCACAATTTGCTTTTGTAAAGCTACTATGTAAAGAGTTACGTAGCATCAAAGTAAAAACTTTCTTAAAAATGCTTTTTTAAGTTTTTTGCCGAGTTTTTCAATTATATCTTCATAACAATAAGTCGTAGAGAAAAATATACTATACAAAAGTTGTAGATCTATAAATTTGCTATAAGTTTTATACTAAAAGTTACTATCTAGGACTAATAACTAATGATCTACTCTTCTTTGAAGGTTTACAAGATGATAACCTATAATATATTATGTATAGGTAAGGGTTTAAAAATGGCTTCTTACTGCATAGTCTGATAATTTTAATAAAAAAAATAAAACAATATAATATATAATACTAATGATAATATAAAATAAAAAGTGGAAATATATTAAATAATGTATATATCTATAGATAATAATAGAAATATAAAATTTGCCGTGATGCACCAAAAATTTCTGCATTCGGAAATAAAAATGAGAAATAGACTGCATTCAAATGGCTAATTCTAAACTACTTGGGGTACAGATCTTTTGAGATAGAATATAAAAATCTCAAGTTATGTGGCATACGTGACATGTAAAAGAATTCTTTTAAGGGCTCAGTTGAAAACACCATATACTGTTGATTGAGATTTGCCACTTCCGAATTCATGGAAGAAGAATAGAAAAACCAAAAAAAAAGTGTCTAGTGCTTTCTTTCTCACCCCTCCCCGCCGCTAACCATCCCGACAGAATATCAGCCACTCGGAGTAGTTACTTAGTATTGGAATACATGTGTTGTAATGATAGCTGCTTCGTCGTGTCCAATATTACAGCAATTTGCAAAGATCTTCCTACATCCTAATGCCATTGTTTCAAGCATCACTGAAGCAGTATCAAGCATTCTTGTTGCTCTCTATGGTGGTGACAGGGCAACAATTTTAAATGCTTTGCGTTTTAAGCAATTTTCCAAATCAACAACTGACAGCAAGTTTAATCTGTCAAAGCTACCACCAACCCAAGAAGCTGCCATGTCTTTCGCACATACCATCAAGTAAAGATGGAGGGGGGGGGGAATGAAAAATCCTCTGGTCTGGGGTGGAAGAAGGACAGTAAGGACTTCTTCCTATTACAACCACCAGGGATTCAGCTCCTCAATCAATTCTGACTTTCATTTTTTGCCATTGCGATATAGGATGCACCAAGGCCTGCGGTTGTAAAAAGGCCGGTCTCAAGTGCTCCATAATATGTAAAAACTGTCATGGAAAAACATGTGACAATACAGCGAACATCATAATTGATGACAACGATGAGGATGACCCAACAGAACTCTTAATTCAAGAAGTAGCGGAGGAACTAGCCGAGCCTTCGTGGCTAAACGAAACTAAATTTAAGAATTTATAAGTTTTCTAAATTGTACGTTTTATTGATATTACTATTATTATATATATATACATTTTTATAATATTTACATTTTTTGATTTATAATACTATTATTTTAATATCTATATTGTTTTATTTTTTATTAAACTTGTCAGGCTTTGCAGTAAGAAACTGTTTTTAATATTAGATCTTACCAAGTAGTTCTTTTGTTATTAGTCCTATAAAATAACTTTGTATATAAAACGTAGCAAATTTAGGGTTCTACAATTTTTATGATATACTTTTATGGATATCATCTAAAAACTCGACAAGAATCTTAAAATGTTATTTTTACGAAAGAGTTTTTGCTGCGATGCTTTTCATACAATTTGTTTTTCAGACAATAGTTCTACAAAACAAACTTTACACATACATAAGTTGAAAATTGAATACTCTACAACCTAAAAAATAATTTTTTCCCTATGAAATGCAGTGGAAAAAGGATATGATCAGTATACTGAAAAAAAATCAAAATTTTATAATTCAAAATGTTTTTGGTGCACCATGGCAAAAATGGTAAATTGATATTAAAGTTATTGTATATTGATATATATATATTTAATATATTTCCACTTTTTATTTTACATTATCATTAGTATTATATATTTATTGTTTTATTAAAATTGTCAGACTATACAGTAAGAAGCTATTTTTAAACCCCTACCTATACATAAAATATTATAGGTTATCATCTCGTAAACTTTCAAAGAAGAGTAGGTCCTTAGTTATTAGTCCTAGATAGTAACTTTTAGTATAAAACTTATAGCAAATTTATAGATTTACAACTTTTGTATAATATATTTTTCCCACTACTTATTATTATAAAGATATAATTGAAAAACTCGGTAAAAAACTTAAAAAAGCAGCATTTTTACGAAAAAGTTTTTACTTTGATGCTCTTTACATAATAGCTTTACAAAAGCAAATTGTGCACAAAAGTTGTAGAAAATTTAATATTCTACAACTTTTAAATTTAATGTTTGTTTTTAAAATGCATTGCAAGAGAGTTATGATCTATAGACTGAAAAACGTATACACAATGCAGAGTAACTCCTTTGTTACGAGTCCTAGAAAATAAGTTAATATACAAAACTTGTAGGAAATTATTACAACTTTTATTAATAAATTTTTTCTCTAGAGCGTTCCATTATGGAGATATAATCAAAAAACTTGACACAAATCTTAAAAAGTGGCATTTTTACGAAAAAGTTTCGACTTTGATGTGACATAACTATTTCCATAATAGGTCTACCAAAAAACTTTGTATGCAAAAGTTGCAAAAAATTTAATATTCTTCAACTTTTGAATATAATGTTTGTTTCCAAGATGCATTGACAGAGTTATGACGTACAAACTGAAAAACGGCTCAGTTTTTGGTGCACCACAGAGAACGCACAAGGGTTAGGAGGTCGAAAACTTGGTTTATAAACCATGAGACCGACCTTTATAACATATTAAAAAATCAGAACTACATAACCTTTTGCAAGGCAAAATGTCTCTATTCCCTGGACTAATATCAATGGTTTGGGACTCCACAGTCCATCTATAGTAATAAAAAAATCTTTCTCCAGCTAAATTCGGGTTTGGGTCCATTGTGAGTCATTGCTAGTTTCAAAACTTACTAAAGATAATACTGACGACCAAATAAGTTGTAATTTTATGTTGCTGCACTTTTAATATCTGCAGATCTGTGGCTAAGAAAGTAAAAAAAAAAAAAAAAAATCATTCAATTTAATTAAATATTTCAAATAAGGTATATGCGAAAATAGTGCTTGTTTTCGATTGCTATTAATGATGGCAATGAAATTTGCAGACGCATGGAGTTTGACAACTACAATTTGTTTCAATACTATTTAGTTTTAATTTCTACTAAAGCCAAAAATCCAAATTCACAAAGGTATGAAGGTATAAAAGGGAGTAATATCTTAAAAGCTTCCGTAGAAAAAATTTAAAAGTTTGTTGGATAGATAGCCAGTATTATTTCAAATTACTTACAATTAAAATTCAGTTTTGGTAATGTATTTTTGGGTCGGCTAAGTTCATCAGCTTTCAACGATATGCCAAAAGTAATGTTTCCCTTGAAGGGATGCACAATCCCATTTGTTCCTTGCAGTTTTTCATTTATTCAGTAAGTAATAAAATGTTCTTTCAAAGTATTAAAATGTTTTGAAATCTCGTTTATGCTATCAAAAGCACTCACATTATTTTCGATTATAAATGCTTGAAATATTTAAAACTCTTGTGATGGTCTTGTCAATATCTACACAAAAATCGACTCGCGACCCACAGTTAGGAAAACGCTGGTCTAAACTAAACAATGGCACTAGTATTCAATCCTGCTTAACATTTACAATCACTTTTATCCATGTCTTAACTTGCTTGTTACTAACCCTAGGATTTGGGTAATTTTACTACTATGCTTTAACTTGTGCTACAATTTACATTTAAACAGAAATTAATTTTATTCTGTATCAGTACCTACATGAGAAAATATGACTAGTTATTGCAAACTTCAGAGAAATTACAAGATAAAGCATTGTGCAGGATAGTGCCCAAATCTATACGGTATAATTGAATCTGAAACTGTAATCACACAATACCTTATGTTTCAATAAGAACTTAAGCAAAACCAAACTCTACTAATCTCTGAAATTATGTACGCTTTGCAAATTTTAAATATTGTACTTTAGAATTAGTTTTAAATTACAATTAGTCCACAGATAAAGAATGAAAACTATTTTTATTAAATATGTTAAAAGTCAAATCTGACTATCGTACTAACAACTTCGACTCTCAATTTTGAATATTATTTCAATAACATACAAGAAAGAAAACAAGTTATTGTACAACATTTTATTATAATTTATATGGAGTACAAAATATATAAATATATACAGTTTAACACGACTTCATTTCTTCTGCAATGCAGGCGTCAAAATATGTAAGCGTCAAGTATTATGTGACAATGAGCATAGAAATATATAGAACATGAAGCCAATATAGGAATGTTTAATCAAGTAACAGTAACACCCCTATCAGAACATTCTTTCTTTTCGAGCAACATTTAATTACTAATTTGAATTTCAAAAGAACTTATAATTTAAGGAACTTAAGATTAGTTCTCTTTCATGAATAAACAGGAGTTCTGATTTTAGGGGAAACTGCCATACCCATGTATTTTAAACAGTTCACAAAAATTGGAAAATCTTAAGTTTAATGTAAAAAACAAAAATAAAACGTCAATATTTCTAACAGTCAGTAAACTTTAGGAATCTGATTTTACAGTAAAAATTATTACAACACTTCAGAGTAACCAATAAGTTTTTAACTCATCATCTTAAGCAGATTTTAAAAAATCACATATATAAAAAAAATTATTAATGCCCTAGAAATTAGGAATCAACAACCTTTTTGTTTTCATAAATTAAGACAAATTATTTAACATCAGAGACATAGTAACAAAAGTTAATCAAGGTAAACATAACTCAAAACATAATTGGAGAAATCCTTTGAATGTTTCAATGGAAAAATATTTAACATTTAGATTCTCTAACACCTAGTTATTAATGTTTTATATTTAAAAGTTAATTCTTTCTATTGAAATCAATAGGAGAAAACTTAGTATAAAAATTAGACAGTATAATAAAAGATACAAGAAGAATTTTTATAACTATAATTTTTACAATATTGTATATTATTTCTGAATAGAAATATTTAATAAAATGTATAAAAAAAAAAGTTCTTAATAAAATAAGCAAAGTAAATCAATTTAAATTAGTACACAATTTGAACACTGTATTAAAATTATTTTAAAAGAATAGTATGGTCATTTTGGTTAATATTGATACGAAATGCCTAAATGGAAATGGTATATACTTTATATGGTATGGTATTTCCCACAGAAAATGTTTTTCTGTGTAGTCCACTCATCTGTTTTATTAATTGGCAATGTAGGTTAAAATAAGAAATGTTAAGGTACTATAAAAGTTGCATGTTTATAGCAAATACTTCAAAATGAAAAAGTTTGAGAGTTCATTTCATTATTTCAACTAAAACCATGATAACAATTTGTATAGAATGGTACAAAACTTTTATAGACAATTTTTTATTCTCAATTGAAATCTTAATTTATACCATAATACTTTTAACCAGGTAATTTTTAAAATATAACTGTTCAACACAGCCTATATATTAACAGTAAAAAATCTTGAGCACAGTATTTTATACAAACATTTCATTTTAAGTAATACTGATTCATTTAATAATCACTTATTTATAACTGTTTCCTTTATAAATCTTTTAACAGTTAAACCATTATGTGTACTATTCAAATTTTCAACTTGGTAATGACTTAACAATTAAATATATGTATGAATTTTGGCACTCACATATTTCTTTTATTGTAATTTCCCCAAATAAACTGCTAATTAGTGTTATATTACTTTAGAAATAATCTAACTTTAATATATTAATAACAAAGGTAAAAGAGAAGTATACAAAACAATAGCACAAAAGAAACAAGTTTAGTGTTGAAACAAGTACAGTGGGAATAACATTGAAACCTGATGTTAAAATGAATTTGCTACTTATGGAAATATGGTTGTAGCGGTGTCATTTACAACATAGCCATATACTTTGTTTTTTATCAGAGGAGGTATCATACTACAAAAATTCAGCTTCCATACAAATTCAATGGTGAGCTTCATGTACTTTGTTCAGTATGCTTCAAAAGTTTATAAAAATATTTAAACAGTATAACATTTGTGTAGTTCAAGTTCAAAGTTGCTTGCTAACACTGGATGAGTGTTTTACAGAAAGGAAATGGTCAATTACAATCCTACAATTGTAGACAAATTTAAACCTGATGCAAGCTTTATTCATAGAGGATATAACCTTTCGATAAATTGAGCAAAACTCTTATGCTTTCAATACATCTATACCGAATTCTATTTATAAAGGGGTTTTGATCATTTAAAAGACTTTAGTAATTGTATAATTCTTAGGCTAACTAATTTTATCAAACAACTTTATGTGCATGTGAATGAGAATACTGTTTTGTGAGCAATACTTTTGAAATATGCATTTTATCTGGTTGCAATTTTCATAATTTGACACTTAATAAGTGAAATCCCTATTTACAAATACGAAATGTTATTTGTGCTTTACTTAAAATGGAAAGAAAAGGTAGCTAAAGGAACTACCACCAAAGAAATATTTTCGTAATTGGCATTTCAAACTTCTATAGCTCACACTAAAAGAATTGATCTTGCATACAACTTGCTAGAAATATCACATATTTAACATCAAGCACTTTATATGTTTAACTGCAAACAAAACATGAGAAAAATTGCACACTAAAATAATTTATCTAACCCATAAAGATTTCTCTTATTTAAAAATAAATATATTAAAGATAATTTATAATTTGGCCCTCGAACAAACACAAAATTATTATTTCTTGTCCTGACATATCAAACTTACGATATGCTTAAAGGGCTATTTGAAAAAAAAAATCTATAAGTATTTAATCTTTTAACTACTTAATTATTCCAAAAGAAAAGATATTGATAACTTTTCCGTATAAGTATTACAACACAAAATATAACTTTAAATTAAAAGCAACTAGATTACTTTTCTCTTAATAAAATTTGGGACAAAGACAATTATCACAAAAACATAACTCATGATTTTAATCTTGCTTGAAATTATCAACAGAAGATTCACTAACTTAATGTAATTAAATATTAACATAAATTTAGTCTGAAGATTACAGACTTAGTCTAGTAAAACATAGAACTCACATTGTGTAACCTTCCCACAAGTATCTATATTAAATAAGTATAAATTCTCAGTACTCATACAGATGTATGGTACTTCGTCAAACAGACACAAAAGACAAAAATTAAAAACTAGTTTGAAGCCCTAATCACAATACAAGTAGCATATGCACTTTTAGGAATACTGGCCGATGCAGTTAGAGGGGCCTAGTTCTCTTTATATAACATGAGGGCAATATAACATGTATATGTAATCTCAGATTTTACAACTTATGCGTCCCTAATATATTAAAAGGAATGTAAAATGAATATAAGATAATTCTTTACACAAAGTTTTTACAAGTGTACATACATTCAGGCATTGTTCACTAAACCCTCTTTTTGCAATCAGGAGTATTTTTATGAAATATTAATAGGACGGAACTTCAATGAAAACCTGATAGCATGAAAAACAGATTAAGTGATATAAAAAGAACGAAAAAAATGGATTTTATTCTGTTCAGTTATGTTTAACAATATGTGAAAATTTATTTCGTAAAAATTCATTATATTTCATAAAAAAATTAAATACTTAAGATACTCACACAAACAAATTAAACTAATTTTAGTGGAAAAACATTTTTACTGAATAAAAAGTATAGATATTTGAATAAACTTGTTAGGCATAAATCAATAACCTTAAAGCTTGGCTATTGCATATAATGGAAAAATTCAGTATAAAGTGACCAAGTTTCAAACTCTATCATAGTTTTAGGGATTAAGCTGTGGGTGCTTTTTTAGCAAAATGCTACAGGACTTTCTTAACTGTTAGAATTAGGACATTTGATTTAGCTCTTATTAAAATATTTAACAGCAAGATTAGTAAAATCTCCATTTTTGTTATCTGAAAATTAGTCTTGAACCTAAAAGGACAAACCAGCTGAAGGTTAAAAAGTGTTGTTCCAGTTGGTATTTGGTATAAAATAGTTTTATATTTACATTTTATAATGAATTCGTATTAAAAATATTCTCATTTATTTTTCATTAAAAATCAAGAGTGATGAATTTCGTACCCATTTTAGCACACTTTGCTAAAAATAAATAATGACTTTTGCTTTTTTGCTAAAGAAATTCTGTACCCTAAATTAAATACTACATAGTTTAAATAGTATAGAAACTTACTGCCAAAAAAGGGTTTATGAACAAAAAAAATAATGCCAAGTCAAGGACACAACAAAAGAATGCCACTCAAAATGAGAGAATAGTAATAAAACACATTACTTGAAATGTTATATGCAATTCAGAAAACAAAATTTTCAATAAACTATATTAATTTTAATACACTTCTTTGGTTCCAGCACTTGGGTGAAATAAAGTTTCACTTCCATATATTGTTACCATAAAATCTATGAAGAGGAATTTAATTCCAAATTTTTAATTTCAAGATAAAAGGAATAAATGTAATAACAAAATTTACACTTCTTTCATTTAGAAATTCAAAAGTAATGTATATTGAATATTGAAATAAAATTCTAAATATATATTAAGTAAAATAAAATGCGACTTAATTTTGGATGCATGCAGAAATGCTTGCAGCTCCTCATAAGCTTTGTCAATAAAGTTTCTCATATATAGTAAATACAAACAATTTCTTCACTCCGTTTCACCAGAGATCGTCAAAAAATCTTAAAACAATTTCACTTCAGTGGAATGATGCTTATTAAATGACTTTGTACTCCCATGTAAAAATGAGGCAACATTTTCATTTTTCATAGGCCAGAACAGTAGTTTGATAGATTCTCTGTAGAAAATAAAAACATTTATTATTTTTATTTTTTTTTCTCTCTTTTGAATAAATCTTATAAATATTAGGGGGAAAATGTAGGGTGTAAACTAATAATGGTAAAGTTGACGATATTTGTAGTTATAATATTTTTGTCTTGACGGAGGCTTACTTAGCATGAATTATCCAACCAATTCAATATAGCAAACGTTTATAATATACAATCATAAATATGTGTTATTTTTCATTCCTTTTGCTTTCTTAACATTTACAGGTTATCAATTAACATTGTTTTGTTTCAAATGCACAATATGAATACAATGAACTATCTGAAAATATTTTAGATTCAATTTATTATGATAGGACAAAGTAGTACGGAAAGTTAGTATTTTAACTTTAAAAACAAATACCTATTATTTCATTTAAAATGCTTGTTATAAACACTAAATAAGTATGTATTGATCTTGGTTATGTGTTGTATGAATATGTTTGCAAGACAAAATAGTTGGTTTCAATAATGAAGTTTGTCTCTTACCTCAAAACAAAAAACACATTGTTGAGCTAGTGCCGTTTCATATGCAAGGATAGGTGATCAGATCTGGAAAAAGATCGCTGGCATAACTGGCACTTGAATGGCTTTTGACCTGTATGCTTTCTGTAGTGTCGGGTCAATTCATCAGATCGAGCAAACTTCCATGTACAACCCTCCCAAGTACACAAATAGGGTTTCTCTCCTAGAAAAAAATATGTATGTTAAAAAACATCAACAATATATTTGTGTTCATAACGTTTAAAATTATTATTAAGTGTATTAAAAAGCACAATCTGCTTAGGTAATATTTAGAAATTTTAAACAAACATGTTCATATCTATAAATAATCACATTACTTTACTTAGCATATACTTCAAAAGAACATACAGAAAACATACATTCAGTTCTTAAAAACTAAACTTGTGGTTTCAAAAAAATTCTTGAATATTATGCACTTATTGAAAACCAAATGAAATCACATAAGGACATAAAGGTTGTACTGCAAAACCTTAAAACCAGGTAACTTGTTTAAGGAATTCATCATGATTAATTAAAAATTGCATCATCCAATATTCAGTTTCTAGAAATTAATTATAATTTGTAACTGTAGTGGAATGTAATGAAAATAAATGTATCAAATAATGGTCAAATGTTAAAACCATATAATTTGTAGCTGTAGTGGAAATGCAATGAAAATTGCTACGTCAAGAGTGAAAAAGAATACATCAAATAACAATGTATGCAAAGAACAAGATGCATCTCTTTAAAGTAGAAAATATAAGATCAGTAACTTTTCATTTTTAATGTGAACATGTATCTGCTCAAAATATTTGACTCCCCCCCCCCCCTTCCCCCGCAATAAAACTGCTCCCTTCCTCCGTTTTAAGGGGCCATTGATTTTTAAAGGTGTTAATTATGTTTTATGTATAATATTATTAATTTATATATAAAATATAAATAAAGAAGCTAATTTTAAAGTATCAAAAATTTTAATAAATATGTTTGCAGACCCTAAAATTTATAACTAGCAATTAGTTGACAAAAGGAAGTAAAAAAAGGAGGGAATTGAAATAAAAAAAAATTTAACTAAATTATAAAAAACAAGGAACTAAATAAGACCTTATTTTCAATCACATAGCAAAAGTAAATATTGGAGTACCAGTAGATAACTAATTATTAATAGTAATAAGCATACTATGGCTAATTTTTTTTTAACTTTCAAGCTTTAAAATTAAAAGGGGAGTTTACAGGCAGTCGACATCTGAGCCAAGATCCACCACTCCTTCACAAATTTTGTAATAACATTCTTACAACCAATTAAACAAATCCAATTTATTGCTTCAAATTTTTTTTTTTTTTTTTTTTTTCATTTCAATAAGTGTTAAAAACTGTCTGTATGTGTACTGATTTTTTAAAAAATAGTTTGTTAAAACATCTTGTGGGAATGCATATCGGCTATCATTTGTTCTTAGAAAAAGAGGTTATATTCTTCGAAAACTATTTCACTGGCTAATTTAGGCTGAAAAATAAAGAGGACATATTCTGATACACCAAAAGACAAAAAAAAGCAAAGAACAGATATTTTGGAAACTTTTGAAAACAGCATTTTAGAATATGTGACCTTTATTTAGACAGTTTAAAGCCTCAATTGAAATATTCAATTAAATTCACTTATTGGCATTTGTGATAATTGCATATTTAACATAATACGCCAAGAAATAAAAATAAATGGATAAACCAGCATACTAAAATATCGTATTTTCCAGAAAATCTAGAAAGGTTAGGGAAATAAACAATATAAAGATTTTTACTTTTTTTAAATAAAAATCCAATTCTAGAAATTTGCTATCGAATTGAATGTTACAATTTTATAGAATTTACTGATATTTTAGAAAATCTTATTAAATAACTAACTATTATTAGATAATTTTTATTTAAAGGCAAAATTTCAAACAAACCATTGTATTGCATTTCGAAATAATTGCATATTTAGCATTTTAAAAAACATACTATAGACAAAAGTTATTTTTAACGAAAAATTTCTTACAAATGGCTTTATCTTTTTTTTAACTGTATTTCTTAATTTACCAGACTTCCAGGGTAAAATAATCGAATAGGCCAAACATTTTGAAAAACGTTGCCTGTAAATAGAATCAGTAGTTCTCAAACATTGAAAAATCTCTAAATCAATTGCATACACAATGAATTGATAACCTTTTTCGATATTCATTAATCTATGAACATACATAAGTAATGAATTTATAGTTTCCTTTTAAAATCAATTAATAATATAAATACCATTCATTTATCTGAATATTTCTCAGAATGAAAACTTGGTATTTTAAAAAATATTTTTTTTAAACTGTAAATAAGTAGATCTTTAAACGACAAACTTTTATTGGTATCGATGGCTAACTTTTAAAATTAGTTTGAAAAAATTAAAAAAAAATTTATGTATAAATTCTGAATCTCAACACTAATACTAAAATTAAATACTCCATACTCATACACGTTACTTGTAAAGTGAAGATTCCTGTGAAACACAAAAACAACGTGCAAGTGAATTGAACGATATACTCAATTGAGCTTTTGTGCATGCTAAGAAAAGTCACAATACTATCTTCTCTTTTGCATGTAAACATCTATTTAGTGGACACTCCTATTAACGCAATGTTTATGGGATTTTCTGTCTGCAAAAAGTGGAAAGCCTGCTTTCACAATTCTTTTAAAAAGGTTGGAGGTCACCCCTTTTCAACCGTATATTGCAGGCCCACTTTAAAAGACACCATTGACAGCGCAGCTCATGGCCTGCTTCTTGTCAGCCCTCATGATCCACAGAGTTTTACAAGGGGCTAGCGGATAGTGTTTCTTCCAAGGGGGAAGGGTATGGAGGCAACGTGAGAAGGAGATGCTGCCTTTTCCTCAATCTCAAGTCCAGCAAATAAAACAGTCAGGTTCCATTTAAAAAATATCTTTGAAAAAAAAGTATTAATTGGCTCCATTGGCGCCCCATGCGGTGGCTTGCTAGAATTGTATCTTAGACCGGGTCTGACCCCACCTCAAATTAAAAAAAAAAACTAACTTGAAAGAGAGTCCAAGAAATTTTTCTAACCTGTGTGAGTTCGTTTATGGGCCTTTAAATGCGAACTTTTGGTGTAAACTTTTTCACAACCTTTGAAATCACACTTGTGTGTTTTTCTTCTGCGAAGGTTTTCAGAATAAATGTCCATGCCCTCTTTCACCACATTACTAGGTAAACCGATGGTTTCGTCAAACATTTTGGAGTTGGCTAACAAAGGGTTGCACAAAAGTCTTTCATCTGCTGGATCCAGCAAGCCTTTCTGTAACAAGTTGTTAAGAAAACTGGGCTGCTTTTCAAGCTGGAACATTGCACTGAAAAAAAAACACAATTCAAGCTGATAAAATTGTTCAAATATCTTCCAACATACTTATAATGCTAATTTGTATTATTACTGTCTCTCAAAGTATAAGAGTGTTAAAGTAGATTAAATTAGTAGGATATTTTAAAAAGAGAAATATTATATATTTATTTTAGTAATTTCTATATAAAAGGTTATTAAATACTAAAAAACCCTTAAAATTCTATGAGGGTTGAAAAACTGCAAGTTTATATTATGAAAGAAAAACTAAGCAAATAGCAAAAACAGACTGTCAAAACCTGACTTAGTGAAATTTAACTAAAATTTGTATAATATTAGTAAAATGAAATTCCTCAAACATAATGATTAAAATAGTATTTCAAAAGTTCTGTAAAAAAATAATGCCCTGGCAATACTTAAATATGTCATTTGTTAATTAATTTATACTTTGCAAATGAATTTCGATTTTAAAATAAGTTTGATTTTTTCATCCTCCACAAAAATTGTAATTTGGTTTTTGTAAATTACTTACATGGATGCTTCTTTTATCCTTTGAAGTGACAGGAGCGTTGAGGAATCTGACTTAGATAAGGGGTCTAAAATTTCTTCATCTGAATTGAAGTCTAAAAAAAATAGAAAAAAACAACTTTGAATAGTGAAAGACAACTAACAAGATTTTTTATGAAAAATAAACATTAAAATGTGTCATGAAGCCTAGTTAAATAGAAAAATTAATGAATTTGCATAAATTACAAAGACAGAAAACAGATTTTGTTAAATTTTAAAGCTCAATTTTTCATGGGCATTTAATTCCTGTTTGTTTTTTTCCAGTGGGCAATTTTTCACAAGTATTTAAATATTCCAATTTTTATTTTTTTATTATTATGTTTCTCATCCCCATGTAAAATGAGTTGAAAAAATTTAAGCGATTAATTTTTTATTTAAAATTAAAAGTCACAGAATCATTTGGTGAAATACAAAAAGATTTAGCTATTAGTTTTTAGTTCAACTCATTGGGATTCATTTGTCATGCACTTCCTACTTAATTTATTTCAACAAACCAATTCTGAAACTAGTAGTATATCTCCACATATTATGAAAATTTAAGAATAATGTTCAATAGAATATCAAACACTCTGCAATCACATAAGTGACAACTTCCATGATTTAAGAGCCACTATCAGACACTCAACTCTTATATCTATAATCAATATACCAGGAGCACAGTGAGTTTTCAAAAAAAAAATAGATAGGAATTTTAGGGATAATTCCAAAAATTTTAGAAACATTTTAAGTATAATTCCAAAAACATTTTAGGGATAATTTTAAAATTTTTAGGGTAAGTTCCAAAATTTTAGTCTCCTAACACAGACATTATTTTCAAAGCACATTTCAATTCCCGCCTTAAAAGATCAATTATAAAAAAAATTGAATTAATAAATAAAATCTCAGAAAAGATTTTCTCTTCAAGAGGAATATCTGGGTTTTTTTACTGCTTTTGGAGGAAAAATCGGGACATTGTCAAAGATTATTTTTTTTTAGGAATTATCGAAAAATTTAAGACCAATTTCTGAGAGATACAAAAATTCAAGGAATATTATGGCGAATTCGACCACTGATATACTTATAATATTTTGTACTAAAAAAAGTGCTCTTACCTTTGTTGAGCCTGAGGTCCACACATGAGAAGCTATCTGCAGTGGAGGAAGATGGTGAAGAGGGAGTGGTGGGGGGCAGACTGGCAGGGGAGGACGCGGGGGAGAGAGAGTAACGACTCTTGTTCACTGTCAGGTCCACGGGCTCCATCTGGGCAGGGGCACATGCTGCCTGATGGGTTAAAAAATTATTTGTTATTCAATACTTCTACTATCCAAACTAAAAAGTATATTCTAACCACATACAAAGGTATACCTTAACTAAGGAAATAAATAGGTAAAACTTTAAGAAACTAAAGACCTTTTATTTGCATTAATGGAAAAACATGACAGAAAATTTAAATTTAGAAAATAAGAAGTTAAAGGAAACTTATATGTTTAGAGAACAAAGTGCCTTAGTCATTCACAAAGTGCAAATCAATAGCATACCAAAATGCAGAGGTGAAAACAGTCAAAATGTAAAAAGAGAGAGAAATATATATACAGAATTATTTTGAACTAAAAAAAATAGCTGAATAAGAATATATTTGTGTACTAATGTGAGTACAGAACAGTGGTGCAGCCAGAAATTTTCTCGGAGGAGGATTTTAGGCAAGTTTAGTCAGATAAAGCCCACTTAAAATAATAAAATTGTAGAAAAAGCGGAATTTCTCAATATTTTTTATAAATGTAGAAGATTTTCAGCCCTGGAAATGGGCAATTTCACAGGAACTATCAAAGTCTACCCAATCTAAGCAATTTTATTGGGTAGATTTTGATTGATTTTTTCTATGGAAAAAAGTATTGCATTTATCTCGGACCAACATAACTTGTATAAAATAATAAAATATGCTATATTTTTACTTTATTTCATTAAATACACAACATCTAAAAGTTATTTTAATTTAAAAGAAATTATTTTAATGAAATTGAGACTCATGAAATTAAAATCCTATCCAATAAAAATGCTTAAATGGTTTGTTAATGACAAAGAATTGCCCTTAAAAACTAGTTCAAACTCATTGTAAAGTTAGTTAAATTAAGTAAGTCGGGATTTCCAGAAAGAAAAAAAGTTCAATTTCATGACAATTTAATGACAACTGCATTGTTACAATAACAATGTAACATAATTCAATACTAATTTTAGATGAACAATTCAACATTGACTTAGACATAAAACTTTTGTAGAGTAAAATATATTTTCTTGAAAAGCATCTTGGATAACATGACTAGAACAATGAAATGTCTTGTTTTGGTCAGATTACTAATGGATTGAACTTATGAATATTTCATAATTCTATGAGATTCTTTAAATAAAATTTAAAAAAACTAATTGATTAATTCCTCATACTTCCTAAAATTGTCTCTATATTCCAAAACTTGGACATCAAATGGATGAGTTGAAGGAGATTTAGCACATAGCTAGTATATATACCAGTATGTAATACTCAAAACTAGACTTCATTTACAACAAGTTTAAGTAATACAAATAAATTCACTTATATTGTTAACTGAAATTAAAATGATTGTGATTATTTGAACAACAAAACAACGGAAAAGAAGAAGAATATGTTGATTAAAAGGATAAAATATTGATTAAAAGAAATATATTTGAATTAAAAGAATAATATTTTGAATTTGTATAACCTGATAAAAGTTCAAAACGTTTAATTTCAAACATATGATTCCTACAAAACATTACACATATTTTATTTACACAATAAAGATTAACCTCAACTAATATGCCAATTTAAATAAACTCTTCTCTTGAAATCCTTAGCAACGGTCAGTAACTTATGAAGAAAAAGACCTGAAAAATATTTTAACCACAAAATGCTTGAGGGACTAAAATGGTTTGAATGCAATTTAACCTCATTCTGTTTATGCTTTATTTCTTTAGGATAGTTCAAAATTAACTGCTTTTAACATCATCCTTTTCAACTAGGAAGATAAAAATGAAAAGCAAATTACTTCAAAGAATTTCAGTTCTTTCAAGAGCAACTCGTGGGAAAGAATAAACTAACCCACGAACCTATGTCACAAAAGTTCCAAGAATTAAATCTTCTTTCTCTAGAAAAAGAACCAATCCAATAATGTCTTGCTAGCACTAAATGGATGCTATGCTAGTTTTAATGAATTTAAATAAATATATCTCATTCATTCATCACTTCTTGGTGCTTTACAACTATTAAAAAGTGGTGTGGTATTTTCTAATGGCTTAGGAGAATCGATGAATTTTAAAATTGAATCTAACATGAAAGCAATTTAAATAACTTCCCAAATATAAACTGAATTTACTTACTCCTTCTGAGTTCATAATACATGTAGTTGGCAACCTAAGCAGAGGCACATATGATGGGAAAGTTGGTGATATTCTTCCGAACTCATAAGGAACCATGAACCTATCACACTGGAAAAAAAAAGTTCTTTAACAAATTTGCACAGTCTAAATGTAATCTTTAAAGAATGTACCATGTAATATTATTTTAATAGAAATTTCTGAATAATATGCCACTTGAATTTGTTTTAGTAATATCACTTTACAAGTAAATTTACAAATTTTCCTACAAAAACAAAATGAATCTAACATAGAATAAAAATAAGTTAATAATAGCCACCTTCTAATGATGAAAAATTATTTAATAATTTTTATATAATCCATAAATTGAAATAATTGGAAAAAAAATTTAAAGTCAATCAACATATTCATACATAGTTATATCACATTAACAGAACATTTCTAAAACAAAAATAACATAAAATTTCCAGAAAAAATTAAGCCACATGGAAAAACTTAGTCAATTATATATATATATATATATATATATATATATATATATATATATATATATATATATATATATATATATATATATATATATATTATTATTATTATTTTTTTTTTTTTTTAAATAGCGTACCTGACATTTCATTGGACAAGAAAACGTTACAAATAAGACAATTTAAACTAATCAAAAAAAAAAAAAAAAAAAAAAACTTGATACATGAAATTTAAACTCAACCACTTATTACACGACCGATGTCATCAATCAATACTAATCCGCATCAAGAAAGCGCAACACCGAATTAACCATTCCCCAAAACAAAGAACTGTCATAAGCATTCAGCATTTCAAGCACCCCGTCCTTTAGCCCAAGAAATAAAACTTTCATTCCTGGTAATTTGCGTCACAAAAAACGTCAACTCTGGCAATACGATTAAAAATAAAATAAAAACAAAAAAAAAGGCAACCGCCCTGTTCATTGGAGTGCAACTCCCTCGAGGCCCAATGGCTTCCTATGAGGTAGACACCACGCCCGACTACAGCGGAATCCTCAAGAGATTACTTCAGTCAGGGAGTTATCTCATCTAATTAGGAGTGGAAGCCGCAGAGAACAACCGATGGGAATCAAAGCGTGTCTTCTTCCCTTCCTCCAAGTGTATTGACACCGAACGACCAGTCGGCCGAGAAGTTCTACTTCCCAAACCGAAGGGGAAGTGGATGATGATGCCTTAAGATTGAGTTTCGATTTCCGGAAGATAAAATAGTGCACCCACCCCCACAAAGTGAAGGACGGTGTTCGACACATGAAGTCAGATATTTTTTTAAAGAAAGGGCAAAGTGGACGGAGAAGCAGCATTCCACTACATTTTTAACAAAAGGGTCAACATTCACCCACTCCAAGTAAGAATTCCCGGTTGAATTTTAATATTCCAACTATCGCTTTATTTAACACTGTCCCTCTGTTGTAGGAATAATGGTCAGTCTTCCACACTTATCAATAAAACAAAGTATAAATTTTTAGCAATGCAGTACGTGCCCAAATTTTTAGCAATGTTGTATCTGCCATAATATTTCTTCGAAAATTAAAGCTCTCATATATTATGAACGCATTTATTTTCTTATACTAATTTAATGGCAGATTATAAAAAATGGGGGAAATAATGGCATGCATCTAGTTCAGTTCAACAAATAGAAAACCATTAAAAAATTAAAACTTCAAATCCCTGACATTAAGAAAATCACGCTTATCTGTCAAATTTCGTAAATTAGCTCTTATACTGTAAGTTTATCTGACTGATAAAATTTTTAAGAAAAACAAAAAACAATATTTTTGCAAAGACTGAAATATTAAAAATCACACAAGCAATAGGTCAAGAAAACGCTTGATGTTATTACCTCCTTTAATTCGGAGATTGAATGGCAAACCTCAACTCTGGTCAAAAATATGTATACTAAAAATAGAGTAGACCCTCATATTCTGAACTACTTTCAACTCAAATGTTGTAATAAATAAAAAGATGCACATTTATAATAGGAAATCCTTTAGATACTTAGTAATAAATCTAAATGTGTTTTTCCTTAAACCCTGCACTTCCTTCGTAACTACTTATTAACTTAAGACAACACACTAAACCATTAAAAAGCCATATGCAACTATCAAAATGCATAATAATTCCAACTAGCTGACAAAATTTGTAACGAATTGATGGTAGCTATTTTAAACCCAAGTTATTACGGTCAGGGCCCCATTTTGGAAAAAAAAAATACTTTCTTGCGATTTAATGCTAATCATAGTTTTCCTCTACATTTATATATATCATCAGAACTATTAGTTGGGATCTTTGATCTGTAACTACAACTTCTGAATAGCTTATAAGCAGTTTGTGCTCTGAAAGCAGGCGAAGGAAGCCACTTGAATAGTTTCCCCATCTATGCTATGTAATTGGGTGCCCGTGGTTATATAGTTTTATAAGTTTGGGGGAAATTGCTAACATAGGTTTCAATGCCTTTCTGAGCTTCAAGTCAATGACCAAGTATGCACTATTCAAAAGTTATAGTTAGAGATCAGTAATTGGACTTCATCCTGAATGCCAATACCAAATCCGTTACAACCGCAATTACACCTAATTGAGATGTCCAAGCGAACAAAGAACGTAAGTATTATTTTTTTTAAAATCCTGTCACAGCCCTCATAATGACATACAGCAATAAAGCGTTAAGCTTCACGTCTAACTAATTACATTATAATAAAATAATGATAAATTGCAGGTCTGAAAAAATATTGACTGTTAGGGAAAAAATTATCAACCCATCTCCCAACATTTACCGATTTCATACGAAGCGTTGTTACTCAGTAATTTTAGAAATTTAGAGCTACCCTCATTCACAAAAAGAAATATTACAATTTTTATAACATGTTTTCACAAAACAACATTAATTAAATAAGATACAGGAACTATAAAAATAATAGCGACTGAGTTATCCAGTTTCCTGCAAATGTAGGATTTCTATAGGAACGATGTCTTTTACATTATAATTTATATGGAATGTCAATGTGTTGCGTCCAAGTTTTCAAAAATGGATTATTTTTTTTTTCGTATGATGCCAAAATAAATATAAATAAAAATTGCAATTACATCTTGTCAGAGCTATTCTATCTGGAACGTCAGCTACTCAAAGCACCGATATTATAAAGTACTTCGTCGGCCTATCATAAATGAGACAAAACAAATTATGAAACCCATCTCTTGCATGTCATTCAAAAGCAATAAAATTTTACAAGCCACCAACAAGTCTAGAGATATGACCAGTCGCGCATATTAACATCTTCAAAACGCCGACATTGCAGTTTCAGCTGTTTATATTTAATTAGCTACGAAAAAATTAGAAACACAAAATTGAACATATGTCCCTAGCAATATGTATGAGGTCCTTCAGAAAGACATAACATCAAGAGATGAATTCCAGACTTCGGTCCATCAATCAAATAAAAAGCAAATTTAGCTGATTGTGAATGTGCTCAGATACGTTTTATAACATCTCTGGTTTCCAATGTTATAAATTCCGGAGATAAAAAAAAAATACAACTCAATCCGACCGTAATCTAAAATTAGAATACACGTACGCAGATTGGGGGATTTTATAATGAAATATAGCGCATCGGAAATACGCTTAGATTATAATTAACAAAAAACGACACATTTACAAAAAATTCCGTATATTTTATTAATTTAACTAAATGAAACCTATTGATGAAAGACTAACAAAGGTGGCTATTTTTTTTTTACAGAAAATCCAAACAAATATTCAACACACGCCCCTTCAAGTTGCAAAGAAAGTCACCATGACAATTGTAAAACACATTATCAAAAACAAACAAAGAATGTAAATATGCTTGTTTAATTTACAAATAAATTATTTGATGAATTTAGCTCAAAATAACTCTTTAAAATAGCAATTAGTATGAAATTCTTTTACACCCTTCCCTCATTTAATTAAACATTATGCAATTAAAGACTATTTCCTGTGGATTATAAAAAAGTACACAGTGAAAATTGACTATAATAAAACAATTTTAAAAATCCTTAATAATCATCCACAAAGAGGAAATCATAATTTTTCACTCTCACGAAAAACATTAAAAAAATCAGAAAAACCTGTATAAAGAAGAAAACAGAGATTTGTACAACTTTGAATTTAAAATTCTTACATGAAAGCGTTTTAAGGCACATGAATTTATACACGATAAAAACTAAGGGTGTGGAACACCGCGCAACTTTCAATTTCACTTCATACTGGTCATTGCATTTAAATTGTCATGGATTGATGCAATTTATCGTTTTCGTTTTCATAATTTACTTAATTTAAAAAAAAAAAAAAAATCGATTAAAATCTTTAAGGCTGCTTTTTAGCAATTGCTGAAAAACACATTTTTCAACGACAGCTACCTTATTGGCATGCGCTATTTTGACGAAAACCTTAATGACAGATCATATGGTAACTGCTAACTAGTAAACAAAAATTGAACATCTTAGGACAATACATTCGGGAGCTATGCAGACAACAGACAGAAGCACAGACATTTTTTTTCCCACTTATTGAACTCAGCACGTTTTAAAACAATGTAAAAAAATGCAAAAAATCACAGGCAAAATTTCTGACGAATGCAATACTTTCATCAGTCTATGTTAACACATGGGTAATTAATTAAAAGTAAAAATGTGTTCAATAGAAAACACAAAAAATATTTACGACGATATACAGTACAACATTGATCAATCGAAATTTTATAACCTAACGTTAATATAGATAAATTTTCCATTCTAAATACATTTTTAAGAATTTCAAAAAATAGTATGAATCCTCACTGAATGTTGATGCACTTATTAAAAAGCAAACTTTAAATCTCGTTTTTTATTTTGAAAACATGTATTTCAATGTTTAACCATTGCAGCAAATTGTGTCTTTTACTTGAAGGTGTTTCATTTTTAAAGTCAATTTAAAAATATTAGTTCTCAGGACAGTCTGTTTCAAAGAAGTTTGGAGCGTGCCAATAAGTCAAGCCAAATGAGTTCGAAAACTTGTGTACTTTAATTCTTAAATCAGGATTAACCTTAATAACAACCCGGTGGTTTCTAATATGAAACACAGTTCACATGGCTTAATAAATACAGAAGGTCAAATATTTTAAAGCCTCAAATTTATTCTTGATAAATATATTAAGTTGACCATTTTCAAACTCTGTTAGGTCCCTCATAAGAGATTTTGTAATAAAAGGGAAAAGCATTTTTCCCGTCGAAAACTTAATTAATCCTGACTTTCAAAGTATAATAAGTACCGAGAAACTGCAAAGGAGACAATTATAAATAGAATGGTCGTCAACTAAACTTCTGACTTTTTGCGAACAAACCTAGAGTTAGAACTGGGGAACTCAAAGCGCTTTGAGAGTAGCGTAGACCTCGAGTCACTTATGAAATGTGGGCTTACCTTATTTTGTTAGTATTATTTACTTGTCATGCTAAAGTGATTTTCCACTAGCCAAGGTAGTTTTAAATTGCTTTTGCTCTCATCTTCCACCAACTGACTGCATTGCGGAAATTGCCAGTAGACAGACTGCTTTGAGTTAAAGAATTTAAATTGGCATAAGAAGGAGAAGCATTAATTAAGTGTGGTATTTTAAAAGAAAGTAGACAACCTTTCTCCAGATTGCGAGAAAGAGGAACATACCAAATCCCTATCATTACAAAACAAACAATTGGAGGTTTCTGGCGCCATTTCAAATTATAAAATCAACGAATCAAACATATGCCTTGACCGAACCCGACGAGAAATTAGGACAGTGGAAGGATAAAGGATTAACAAAATTTTCTGCTTCTTAAAAAACAACAACAAAAAAACATGAAGAGGATCGCAAAAGCAATCACGTAGATTACTAAGGATGAGAAAAAGCAAACAAGTAAATTTAAATATATGTATTCGGTGAATAATCCACACAGCGTAATCAATGGACTGGTTTCCTATACAAACAACAGTTAAATTACCTTCAGACTCGTCTTTCATTGACCACAGCTTTTAGTGCATAACATAAACAATTTTTACTGTCAAAAAGTTAATTTACTTCCCAGGTAGCTTTTTTCTTAATGAGACCGCTGCCAATAAAACCAATTTTGTTAACACCAGACTATTTTTTTTTAAATAGATAGTATATCAAATAGATAGATTTTTAGATCAAATAGACTTTATACATAGATAGTATTTATATCAAAAGCCATACTTTTGTCGTTTAACTCTCTGGAGAAACATTTTTTGGCATAAAAGCATTTCTGCTTTACAAGCGTTTTGATGAAAGCAAATGAAATAAAAGAAAAACCCGATTCAAACACGTAGATAAAGAGCATTTATACGGGGATAGTAAAACGGTTTGTACGCTCCGACAGAGAATCGGTCAGTTTACTGTCCTGGAAAGTGCACATCTATACAGAGAAAGTAAAACGGTTAGTAATTTGGAGTTGAAGTTAAGTGTCTGATTGCGTTTCAATTCTGAATTGATTGGAAAAGTGTGAAGAAGTGTTTGCGATTTAACAGTATATTGGTGTCGGACTCTGAAGCTTTTGACGAAGCTGGGGGTGAATTAATTGTGTATTTTAATGAAGAATTGAAAGATATTTTATTGGCGTATAACCTCCTGGGTAAAAGACGGGGTTCGTAAAACCTCTTCTTGGTATATCCGAAATAATTATTCGCGAGTTTCCAATTGAAAATCCTAAAAAGTACAGAAAATGTCTTAGAATTACCGTCAATAATTTTAATGAGTTGTTACAACTTGTCAAGCTTCTTATTTAGAGATTTTTTGGCACAAAATTACCACCACCGATGTTAAAAAACAAATACTAAAATGTGTAAAAATATTGTTTAACGTTCAAAAGAAGAAAAATATTTATATGCTATATATTATTAAAAAATTAATACGAAGAGAGAAAATATTTTAAGAATAATTCATTTATATATTTATAAGTTATCTACAAATGCATAAACTTTGTCAATCATAAGTATTAAAATTCATAAATTTTTTTTAAGGTTTTTATAAGTTTAATAAATTAAAACTGGCAAGATTAGAAATGGATGCTCTAGAAAACACCAATTCTCTCAAAAACGTATCCGCAGAGTTGAATCAACTAAGTTTTACTGCATTCAGATACTTTTCTCGGGAAGGGATAGAAAATTATAACTCAGGAAATCATAACAATAATTTTTGTTATTAATGCCAAATATATTTAGTTACACGTATTTTTTTCTACGTATATTGAGAAATTTAAAAATATTTCAAATAAATTTACAATTTTAAACAAATTATCTTTTGGTTTTAGCTTTCAAAAAATAACTGAGATCTCCCTCTGGCTACATGCCTGTTTTACTGTAAATATAATTACTTAGTTCCGATTTCAGAAGTTTTAGAAGTGGCAACTTTAAGATATTTCTGCTTATATGTTGATTTTATGCCTTTTGTTTTATTCCTTAAAAATGGAATGTCGACTACAACAATATTCATTAGAACTAAATCTTCATAAAACTTCAAAAGTGCTCTCTCTCTCTCTCTTTTAATTTTACTGGAATAATCCAAATGAGGAATATTCCATAAAACTTCATAATTCTGAAAAGCCTCCAGAAATTTCAATTTATCTTTGGAATTCCACCTCGGTTGCACCTTTTGTTTTAACTCTGCACTCATTTTTAATTTAATGTTTTCAATACATATTCATTCAATACATTAAATCGAAAATTGGACAGAAAAAAAATAGGGGCAGAATTCTGGCGGAAGGAAGAGCAGGAATATTATTGGCTGTCGAAAATCACGTGAGTCTCTTCACGGACAGAATTGTCTCTCGTTTCAAACATGCTCGAACTTGCTGTCAAGCGAGTTTCTGTCTGTCACTTGGAAAAAAGGGAAAACGGAGGGGATTTTTGGAGCGGACAGACAGCACTGTCCGTTACTATTGATTTTACTATCCTCGTGTATAAGCCCCCTTAAAATCAAAATCCATTTCATACATGAAAATAAAGTTTAATTGCTTAAACAATAGAAAATTACATAAAATTAAACTTAATAAAATTTCAATATAGCAAGGTAGGGAAACGTTATCGGCTATTATTAAAGTTCGATCAGGAATTCACTGAATTTTGACTTTCTTATAAAAATAAAAAAAATTACAGAAACTGCTTCTACTTCACCTCCCGAGGCTACCAATATTCAACTTAAGAAATTTATACGACAACGCAGCTACATCAACATCTTGAATTCAATTACATGTCGAAAACACATAAGCTTTAATGCGCCACGCGATTATTAGCAGTTTCGTACAAACCACGATTGCATTGTGCACTGTCGAGGAACGTGGCACTAAAATTGTGTCGACAACTATTAAAAATTTACACCACGACTGCTTGTTCCCCTTCCAACACACGTACCCTCTGTTTTGATTTCCACACTCTAGTGAACATTTATTATTGTTGTTGGATACAAAATTAGATTTCCGCTTCTTTTTTTGACACTTTTAACTTCCAGTCGAGCGGCACGTGCAATGCACAGTCGTGTGACGCATGGTTTCACTATACAATTTGACTACTGGGCAATTACACTGCTCGAGTTTTTCTACAAAGCATTAAGAAGTTTACGGAAAAAAGTCATTCATTCTAAGAAAAACAAACAACTGCAATGTTAAGAGTGCAGAATTTGGCTCACAGTTTAATTAGTCAAATAGAGCATCGGGAAACAATGCAATTTTTTTTTTTTATTATTTTATTTTTTTTTTCTGTTCGTAATAGTTTAGTCTTAGTTAGGGGTGCAACGAAAAATATTCAGTAAATACGAATGGAATTGGTTTGGTGACATATCATATTCAATTTCTAAGAAGCTATGATATTCAGAATGAATGTCCAGGATATTTATTTTGGAGCTTCAGGACCTGGCTTAATTAGCCATTATGGTAAAAAAAATTATCTTTGAGTGTACAAAACACCAACCAAACCAGGCAACCGTATGGAGGCGTATGATCGTTTCACCTAGTTATCTGGAAAGTGGCATCGCCATTATTTCAGAATTGACTCCACCTAACCTGACAGATACATATTTTAAAATAAAACTCCGATTTTCTCCAGGAGTTTTAAGTAGAACAGTAGTTCCTAACTCGTGGTCAGCCCAGGTACTAAGTTTTCGGTATTAAAATATTCATAAAAGCAAGAATTACAAATAAACCACGACACTGCACTTGATGTAAACAATTCTAAAGATACTAATGAGTTGAAGACGAGTTAAATTTTCAAACAGGACATAGAGAGCAAATTTATTAAATTCTTACGAATTTTCAATACTTTCAAAGAAAAAAATACACAAAATCGTTTACAGAATCATAGACTTTTTAAAATCCGATAAAAATTACAGAAAAACCCCGATAGGCATAATTTTTATTGCAAAAATATAGCAAAAAGCCATATAACAAAAAAGTGTAACAAATTTATTAATTTTTACCGCAATCAATTTTTCAAAAGAAATAGTTACTGTAAGTAATACAATATATCAAAACGGTTACACTACATTTTAAATAAAGAATTCGATAATCAACCTCAAAAACCTACGTTAAAAAAAAAACAATACTTTCATTACCAAATGCTAACGTACATGGGCAATTAAAAGTAAAAAATGTCGTGTAGCCTTTTATAGATACGGGTACATATGGCCAGAATAAATAAAATTACGATTTGCTATACTTTTTGCAAAAAAAGATTCCCCAAGACCCGTTTGGACTCCAAAACTAATATTCAAGCATTCGAAACCATTCCGATATCAACTCTTCGATTATTAAGAAGGCATAATTATTATTCATGTAAAAATAAACAATATGGAAAATTTCAACAGATATGTTCTACTGTTATTATGAGTTTGGCTATAAATAAACTGACAGCTTCACGGATGTCAAGGAGAGGTTATTTAACGGGCTACAGCAGCCAGACACCTTCATTAGAAAATGCGGGAGGTAACTTGAGAAAATATTCGTTTGGGGTCAACCGAGTGACGATGGTGAGCTAAAAACGTGACAGATGGGGCGTGACGCCAATTTCTCGTGACACTGCAACCAATCACACGTGAAAGTTGCACGAGAGGCATACATCAACAATCGACCGTACTTGCATTTCGTGCACAGCACACTTTGGACACGAAACGTGGAGGATATCGATTTGTTTTATTAAAGCGTGTACAACTTGTTTTTTACCATTTGAGGGCACAAACTGGGTAGCTGAGAATTTCTATAACAACTTTTTATCTCAAATTCTCTTTCACATTGTTCAAATTCAGCAATTTTCATAGTAAATCCATTTCATTCTTCGAGTAAATACTTCTATACTTGTCGTGCATTGAGAACCCAAAGTGTAAATACATCGAAATTTAATTCTATCATCTTATTACCTATTTCAATCCACGAACAAAATGTAATATTCAATTTATTTTCATTTTGTCGATTTTCACAACACGAAAACCGACTCTCCCACATCTCAGCACAAAATAGTCATCGTTCTTAATTTTGAAAAATTTTATGAGGCAATAATTCGAACGTTTGAAATAGTTTCAGGCGCAATTAATCGCGAATTCGAAGAAATTGTTTTTCGATTCCTGGCAACAAACGCGCAAAAAGCTGATATTTGAAAGTGATGATACAACTTGTAATTACTTCATTTTTCATGATATATTGCTGAATAATGCATTAGGTATACTTTCCATAATTATTTCATGTTTCAAAGAAAAATCCCCAGCCTTTAACTGTCAGCTTAATGATAAATGATCGAAAACATCTCCGCATCATATGTAGATTCATTCTTAGACAATTGATTTTATATGGGATCGTCAACATGCGTCTATCCCATAGACCTAATGCTACATATTTTTATACAATATCTTCCTAGTTATTGCTTTAAAAAAATTCAAAGGGTATAACAACAATTATAAAATATAATAAATAAAATTTGGGAGTAAAACAGGGTGGCCACAAAATTCAGGGAAAAAATTTCCATAATAAATCCCTAATTTCCCTGACAGATAATTTTTTTTTTTTTTTTTTTTTTTTTTTTATATAGTTTTGGCGGTAATGAAAAGTTAAAATTATTCCATAACATAAAATTTCTAACGATTACCGCCACTCTTCTCCAGGTAAATAGTGCCAAAATAGGGATGAAAGGGGAAACGTAACTTCAAAACAATGATAGCAAATTTCCCTGATTTTTGTGAAATTTTAAAAAAAATTCCCGTGGAAGGGAAATGTCAAGAAGCTTTCTGATTTGAAAACTCCCTCCTCCCATTTCCCTGATTTTCAGGTTTTGTGGAAACTCTGCAAAATAACTAGTGATTTTTTTATCATTATTAAGTTTTTTTAAGCTGGTTTATAAATAATAAAAAATATATATATATATATATTTTTTTTTTTTTTTTTTTTTTTTTTTTAAACTCATTCGTTTCAAAGCAATGCTTTGGCAGATATAGGGGCCAAAATAATAAAGCATTAGGTTTATGGGGAAAGGAATAAAGTTAACGATCCCTTCTAATCAAATAAGAATCCTATCCCATACGGAATACCATCTACTAAATACATACTTTAGAGCATAGTATTATAAAAGTCACTTATTCTTGGTTCACTATATTTCCGAATAAAGAAACTTAATTCTTAAAAAATATCCTACGAGATACATGTTAATTTGAAAATTTAATTATAACTTCCTACTTCACTTAGAAGTTGAAACTATCCTTTACAAATAACTGTTAGACAGGACCAACAAGGTAAAACATTGGAAATAAGTTTAAGTAATTAAAACTATTTTGATAAGTTTACAACTACTTTATTGACTGTATCAAATAAGTACAACTTTTCTGAATTGTGATGTACCTTTCAACACATTTCAGGTCGATATCCCACACAAAACCATTTATTTCGAAAAGACTTGGTGCATTGATTCCTCAGACACAATTCATCCTACAACTTCAAAGCTTCCATCTCAGAACAAAACCTCCCAACAAAATCACGCACTACTCCCCAAAAACTGTCTGGAAGTAATTTTCTCAAGAGTCATCCTTTCTCAAGCACGACCGAAAAAGATGATCCGAGGAAGTAGGAGAGAGAGTTCACCCTTTTTCCTGTTCCCACGTTCTCAGGTGAGGCGCATCACGCCACTTAGCCACGCCCCTGCGATGCTGCTGCCCCGGCCAACAATTAGGATGCATCACTAGAGCATTCAGAAAGAACGCGGGGCAGTCAGTTGACTGTGACTCCCCCGATTGACCACGCGAATCTTCTGCTCATATTCTGGTCTAAATAGTGATGGATGAAAGGTTAGAGTACTGGTTTCTAATAATTAATCAAGATGACGATTAAATAGATGATCATACACTTCAATCAACAGTACTGCAGTAGAGCAATACAAAAACTAATAAACTTTCAACTATGTCCTAATGAAAGTGAAAGAAGTCAACAAATGTGAAAGGTACCGAGAGATGACGATTAAATAGATGATCAGACACTTCAATCAACAGTACTGCAGTAGAGCAATACAAAAATTAATAAACTTTCAACTATGTCCTAATGAAAGTGAAAGAAATCAACAAATGTGCAAGGTATCGAGAGAACAACATAGACACCGCCAGGAAGTTGCACAAGGTGAACCTACATACTCTAGCTTTTTAAAAAAATGGGAGGGAAATTAATAAAAATAAATGATTTAAATGTTTAGTTAAATAAAATGCTCTAATTAAACACCAATGGCGAAAATTGACCCTTCCACACATCGAATGCACACTATCGCATTTCATCATTTAACACCCACATAATCACCCAGTGAAATTGACGCACTTTGTCCACTTAGCAAATAATCCCGCTGACATCCTTGCGTATGTTAGATATGCAAGATATAGATTGTCAAGAGCAACATATCGATGAAAAGAATAAAGAACGAATTTTAGTAGGTTTCAGAAAGAAAGAAGAGAAAGAAAAAAAAAAGGGGGGGGGGGGGAGGATCAAGATAATCTGAAGTTCATTTTTAGTGACGAGAAAATGAGTTATAAAAAAGACCATTTCTAATCAGATGAACAGGTTCTGTCGATAAGTAATTAATCATTTTTAGAATCGGAAAAATCCATAGAGAATTATACAAATTAAATATGTACTATTTTGCATCTGCAGGTAAATAATCGGACATGTAAAACTCCTCAACATAAATGTTTTAAAAAACAGATTTTATCTCCAGTTTGCTTCAAACCCTTTCTAAAATTTTATTAACAAGTCACAAAAACTGAACACCAAGCTGGTTTTATTACAATAAACCTTAAACTTGTTCCTGATATAAAGTGAAATTTTCGTGCAGATACACGCGCCGACAAACACCATGTGTTTAAATATATAAGAACTTAAAACAACCGCAAATCTCTACATACTTCAAAAAAAAAATTAAGATAACTTTTCAGGCAATTACTCTACAAATTTCCCCCTTGAATCAATTTGCCATTCTCCCTCAGAAAATTTTGCAAACTGATATGATAATTTGATATGACAGAAAAATTGGCAAACTGATTATGATAGCAATTTAATAGCAAACCTTAGGACCAATACGAGTAGACACTCAAGGTTTTAATTTAAATTCAGAAGCTCGAAAATAACTCTTACCACTTTTATCAATTAAAAAGAGTAGACTCAGACAGACAGCCAAAAAGCATTCACTATAAATTCAAAGTGCCGCGCTAAAAGATTTACTAAGAAAGCTGATAAAAACAATAAAAATCGTCCTTATAAAGATATCCACTAGCTTAACCTTGTCGCTGTACACAATACCATGCTCTCTTTCAATATGCGACAAACGGAGTCCTTTTGAATCCACAATTCAAAAAACCACCATCTCACCTGTCCTTAAAAAGTATCAGGTGTTTTGCGATACCTTCTTAGCATTCGGTCTACAGTCTCCCCCTGGTCCTATTCCGTGACAAGGTAATAAAGAAAGCTGCTATCTGTGGTCAGGATCGCCGACAGAAATGCCTTATTACTAGTCCATCCAGATTCAATTCACGTAATTCGTGGAGGCATCAGACTGATGGTTATGGGGCTAAAGGTGTTAAGAGGCTTTCGTTAGGGACACCGGATTTTTGCACGGACTGTCTCGTTCTGACACAGGCGAGCCGGATGGAATAACCTAGTCCGTCTGGTGTGAGAATATCTTCTCAAAACTACCACAGGAGGAAAAGTATTCGAAGATGAATTTGTATATGTTCTTATGCAAGAGTCAACCTGTTAGGAGCACTAATACTTCTGGGGATAGGAACAAAATTTTGGCTCATTTAAATATATGTTATAAGTACTTTTAATTAGGAATTAAGTATTTTACTGTAACTGTTTAACCTAACTCAAAATTTTATAAATTATATCATTTAATCTAATCCGGACAGACTCGTATCGAGATCGGCAGGCGCACATTTTATCGACGGTCTATAGCAGTGGTCGGGAAACTCATTAGTCAAAAGAGTCACAGATCAGCAGTAAAATAATTAAGACTTCTTTTAAAAGCCTAATTTTTCTTTCCAACTAACTTCATGCCCAACACCCGCAAGAAGTCGAAATCGATTAGTAGTAGAACTGCCCTCTAATGGCTAAGGAGCCGCATGCGACTCGCGTGCCGCGCTTTGCTGACCACTGGTCTACAGTATCTACAGTCTCCTCCTAGTCCGACGGAATACAACTGAAATTTTCTTAGCTATGATAATTTTTTATTTGGGTATAAACACTGCAACAATTCAGTCATTAACTAATTATTGAAAAAGGTTTTAGAAACAATTGACAGAAGAGTTGAGTATCATTTTGTCATTGTACTGATTCAATTTAACGTCTGTTTAATCGTGAAGTAAATTATTTCAATTTACATATATTTCAAAACAATTCCTGATTTATCCGTTTATATCGATTTTCAAATAATTCAACGGTACAATTGCGTAATTTCAAACATTTGCATCTACTGTAACATATTTGGACAAATCACGAGTTTGCCTTAATTACGATCTAGTTACCACCTAATTTCCACCTGGAACAATTTTGTAGTAACTGTGCATTAAATTTTTTGCATTTTACAATTGATTGCGATTTCTATATTGTAATTTTCCATCAATTTGTTACATACGGTATCGAAAATTCTGTCTTTTAATTTTCCATCTATTCGTTACATTTGCTATGTGTTTTTTTTTTTTTTTTTTTTTTTTTTTAATGTATAAATTTTACAAAACGATTTGTATTAATTCTAGCAAAATGTTTAATATTTAGATTGCGCAACTAAGAAATATTTGACGCACCGAAATCATCATTTATGCCACGCTTTAAAAAATTAATTTCGACTGCTGTATCCAGGTTTCAAGAATATCAAGGATTTACGAAAAAAAAAATTATAATTTAATACGTAAATTGCACGAGCAAACCAAAATATGTTCGGTGCTCATATACTACTTTGTGAACAGATTATAAATATTTTTATTCTGTAAATGATATTGACCTCTATAACTTAATATTGTGGAGGTAACAAGAGGTGTAAAGTTCTAAAAAATGTAATGGAAAAGGTAATGAGCTTCTTTTCCCTACTTACAGTATAAAAGTTCTAGCATAATTCCAATATTTTCTTCCCAAAGTAGTTAACAATGATATTAATGTAGGAATAAGAATTAGGAAATATGATAATACGGTTTCTGTATATTTTATGTACCATAGATTTTGCGTTAATCGAAATTTCCTGTTTACAATTCCAATTTGTATAATATTTAGATGCTCATATTAATTAAAATTTTAAGAAGGGGATTCGTTATTAATTTTATCTGATACAATAAAATTATTAGGCTTTCTAAAGGTTCGTTTGAATAACGTTTTCGAGCTGTTGCAATCTCAGACAGCTAAGTTACAATGGGTGCAGGAGCAAGGGCGAAGGCGTGCGTCATCCAAGCTACAAGCAGATCCTCCTAGCAATTATTTAATAAAAAAAACTACGCCACATACAACGCAAGATACTCCACGCCCAACTTCAAAAAACGGATATTTAAGCACTTGCGCCACCCCATCCAAGCGCCTTGTTTAATTGGCAACGAAAATAAATTCCACGCACGTCCAGAAATTACACTCGATTACCAACAACGCCCCCAAAAGACCCACAAACATGCCACGGGTAATTTCCACTCAAAAAGCACAAAGAATATGCATGTGAAAGGAACGGGGAATTAACAAAACGCGGACATAATGAAGGCCCCGGTGCACAGGAATAGCTGTTACGGGTGCCGCAATACCACCACCAACCACAAGAGAATGAAAAGGCCTCTTGCAAAATATCCCAGCGGATTATTTTTGTTGCCGAAGCGAACCCCTCCCAGTCGTGAGTCACGAACATCCCAAATTCAAATACACCCATCCCGAGCAGAACAACACCGCGCCCTATGCAACATCCGCGTGCAAAAGGGTCCTCATTCCCATCCTCAAACCAACACCCAAAATGCACCAACTTGGGAGAGAGAGAAAGACCAAAGGGCGCACGACTCGAACCAACACCAAAGATACCACCATGGATCGAGTGGGCGAGCAAAGTTCGAAGGTCAGGACGGGTCTACAACCTTAAAGAACTAAAACAACAACACACACAAAAAAAGAAGGCAAGCCAGAGAATCGGCCTTGGTTGGAACTTCCTTCTCTGTACGAGGCATAAATCACTGGATGCTGCTGTGATGTCTGCCAGGTTTTTGCCTTCCCTCCCCCTACTTCAAAAACTCCTCTCTTTTTTTTTTTATTTCTCTAGAAGAAGAAGCGCATGCTTGTTTATTGCGTGCCGTTATGCCTCTGCTTTGTTCTTGGTGCCTGGGAATGAGGCGAGGACGCGGCGTACATCATGTCTTCGTGCGCGCGCCAAATTATTAGAAGACAGATGAAATGGGCTATTATGGCGAGTCGCTTTGCCATTGATGGAACACTTGGAAGTGAAATGGAATCATGCTGTCCCATTTAACTACAAGAGGTTCCACAACCGAGCGTTTTAATTTTCGTGAATCATGACAACATAGGATTTTTTTTTATATTTTGTAAAGAGCCTTGGTATAAAAAGACCCGAATGCAAAATGCATTCTTCAAAATTCGGTAGTTTAGTATAAGAAAATTTACATTGTCAAAACTTAACTCAAAATTGCACAATTTTGAGTGATGAAATCGTATTTCTCCAATTATAAACAGTTCAGGTTATATTTGTACATTTTGTTTTAGGTATGACAAAAACGACATCCCGCTCTCTTATGTCAGAAAAAAAGTTTAATAAGCATTTTTATTTTGCAAAATTTTATAATTTTTAATTAGCAGATATATATTTCTTATATCAAACTCATTCAAGAATGTTTCTGATGCTATGCACAAAATTTAAAGTGGCAATATCCAAGCCATAACAACAGTTCATGACCCAAAAAGAAATAAAATTTAACAATCCAAATTGAAACTTTTTATACAAAACAAATTAAGTTGAAAGTTAAAGACTAGGCAAAATAGGTTAAAATAAGTTTGACAAAACAAGTTTACAATATTTGATCTGCATTTTAGACAATGATTTTCACAAATGTCCATAAAAGACAATAAAAAACCTTATCTCCTCCTTAGACCATGATGATGTAGAAAGCTCTTTTCGTGTGGAAATAAATATGATAGGAATTTAGGAAAGTATTAATTATATTAAAGTATTATTAATTTAATAAGTATTAAGGCATTGCATACATAAAATATTGTATTAAAAAAGTATATAAACAATCAATTATTATTCAAGACCTATCTGTAAACATCTAAAAATACACATATTGACATACATCAACCGAAAGTGTCCCCCCTCAAGAAAATTTATATGAGCATTAAAGTAAGACTTAATAAAATGTCTCCATAAATAACCCAGCCATATAGAAGAAGAAAAAATTTAAAAATTAAAATCAGCTATCATATCAACACTACACTTTTAACTTCATTTTTGCAAAAGCTAAATATGTTTTCAGGTCACAACCTCAATATCTTAAGAGAAACACAGGCACAGATCACATTTTTTTAATGACATAAAAGTAGTGTAATGATATAAAATTATTCTTTTTGTGAAGGAGGGTTATTATTTTAAAGAGAAATTCATAAGTATATTGATCTAGAAATAGAACAGAGTTTAGAAACTTTCTTTCCAATTATACTATACAATCATATTAGTTTAAAAGATAGCTTATTGTTTCCATCATTCATTCAAGAAAAGTCAAGTTTATCAAAATTAATCTTCCATGGTTATCTATTTTAAATATACAACAAATGGAAACCTTAGAATTGTATTCACTTTTGAAATAACACTTTTATAAAAAATTAAAAACTAAAAAATTTATAAGATAGAACTTCTTTTAAAACTTTCAAATGATGATACAAAGACCATTATTTCGATAGATTCTTATTGAAACATATATTTCAAGTTAATTTAGGAAATTAACAAATCAACATAGTGAGTTTATCAAAAAAAGATTTAGTCTCATAAAAAAGGTATTAATCAGCATTTTATTATTTCGGAAAAACTTCTGAATAGAATGCATTTTAATTGTAAAGATCTACTACCTTTCAATTAACAACAGTTTTACCTTCCCCCTCCCCCTTAAAGTTAAAAAAAAGTTATGACAAAAAAATATCAACAATTATCTTTTCAAACATGAGCAAGAGATTAAGCGAGATAACTTAATGTGTGGGGTTTTTTTTAATCTAATGTAAGGTATATTATATAACATTACAAGAATTAGGGTTGTGGGAATACAATGGTATAATTAAATTTTTAAAAAATCCATTTCAAGCAAAAAAAATGCGATTTCACTCAATTGTAAAACAAAAATAAAAAAAATTTAATTTTTAAATGCTAATTTATTTACTATTTCTGCAAAATAGTTTTAAAATTTTCATGAATTGAACAGAATATAACAAATGATGAAAATAAATGCCAATTTGCTTTTTTGCTAAAATGTTTAGCCAGAAAGTTTCAAATCACCAGTTTTGTGATTCAATGATTGGTCATTGATGCCCATTTAAAAGAAGGAACAAACAAACTTAAGGTAAAATGTATTTTCTTGTTGATACTTGTTATAAATTTGCCTTTTATTTAACGTCAAAAGGATTTTATAATAAAGTTTCCAAATTAATTACTGTTTTATAATACATATCATGGGTAATGTAAATTGTAAACATTTTTAGCAATTTGTTAAAAAGTTATACTCCAGTGGATTAAACTAGGACCATCTCCATAAATCTTTTGCCCACACTTAATGTATATTGTATTAACCTTTCCAACACTTCCTAACAAAACTATTTCCGGTAACTCCTGTCCTAATTTCTGATTAAATTCTTATATGGAAACTTGTCTCTACGAGACCTACATTTGATATATTGTTTGTAACAAACTTAGTTTCATCAGGAAATGTTGATAAAAATTTCTAAGAATATTAAAAGTATTGATAGAAAGAGAATAAATCCTTAAGTGAAATTTATTTTTACTATTTTTTTTACTACCAAACGAAAAAAAAAAATCTTTTGTTTAAATTCCCTTTACAAATCCCTGTTATCTCCAGAAGTGTCAATTTTACTGCTTTCTACATTTTTCGTATTACTGCGCATTCCATAATTAAAAGAAGTATATTAGCACGAAAGAAAATTTCATGAATTTGCCCCCAGAAAAATAAATTGCACAATTTTTAGAAATGTTTTTATTTTCTTGGCAATTTGATTGATTGTTGTCCACAGACCAAGTTAATGAAATATATTTAATTTTTAAAAAAAAGATACATTTTAAGAATGAATCCTATGTATCAATTATCATTTATATTACACCTCATAAGTTGTCTAATGCTAAGTTGGTATTTCAGAAAGTTGGTACATAAAAAAGTTATAAGAACTCGTGCATAATAAAGTTATACAACAAATTTATGTTACCATAAACATATTTAGTGTAAAAAAAAATTCACAATTCCCCTTCATAGATCTTTGAACGGTTATAAATATCTATATAAAACCTTTTCATTTTACAGAGCAAAAGTGGTTGCATAAAAATTATAATTTTACTAACTGTTTGAACACTTGCCATTGAAGATCCCCTCCCCAATTTAAGTGAAGTTAACATAAATTTAAATTCACAAAACACATTTCAGTTACATAGAAACTCTTTAAAAAAAAATTCACGTAAAAACATAGCCAAAAAATACAAATTTACTTAAATTACAATGGTTTCTAGTTTAGTAAATGCTTTATTTTCTAATTTACTTAAGTTTTATTTTCTAATTTAGAAAAGCTTTTCATCTTATACGAGAAAAATAGAATACTTTTGTCCAATAAAACTTTTTAATAATATTCAAATAAGAATAAAAAAATATCAAGTACAGGATCTCTTAAAACAAGAAATGAAAATAAATTTCAAAAACGATAAAAAAATTAAAACTCTAAAGGAAACTCATTAAATATGAATGAAGTATATAAAATAAATTAAGATTTATCCTACAAACTTACATTCATTATTAAGTACATTAAACATTATAATCAAGCAATCCAGAAATAAAATACGAAATGAATTTTTAACAAAAAAAGAATCCGATTTTTAATTTTCTAACAGCATTATAGTTATTGATACATTGTGTAATTTCTTACTTCAGGGGAATTTCATTTGTTCACTTTTTAACTTGTGACTATATCCCTGATTTAAATGCAATTTTACAAAAACTTCCAAGATTAATCTGTAAAAACCAAAGTCTTTAATATTTCAAAGTTGCTGGACACTATGTTGATGAATAAAAAATAAATAAATAATAGCAATACCAAATATGCACAATAAATTGAATATTTCACATCCAAATTTCTACAATTCAAAACTGACATTTTTTTTAGGGAGATGAGGGGGAGGGGGACGAGCAGATTAAATAAGACCACAGTAGTATATCAATTTCTGTCACCTGCATGTGCATGTCGACAGTTTAACTTGAACTTAATATTACAACTTTACAAATACTTATTGTAACAAGACCTAAAAAATGCATTTTTAAACTAAACAATTAGATTTAGTAATACTGCAACTTTCTATTAACTAAGTAAAAATATTTTAACTTGAACTCAATTTTTTAAAAAGGTGCCTTACAAAATTTTATATCCCACCGCAAAAATATGGTTTTAATTATATTTTAACTCGGGAAATCTAAAAATAAAATAGTGTTTTTTATATTTTTTATCAAAATAAAATTTTACAATGTAAAAGAAGCGTTAAGGTAAAAATGTGTTTACACTGTTCAACTAAAATTTCCAATAAATTTTACAATACGAAAACAACTTATTTAAAACAATGAACAAAAAAACAAAACAATGAACTAATTAAAAAGGTGCCTTACCAAAATTTTATATCCCACCCCAAAAATATGGTTTTAATTATATATTTAACTCTGGAAATCTAAAAATAAAATACTGTTTTTTATATTTATTATCAAAATAAAATTTTACAATGTAAAAGAAGCGGTAAGGTAAAAATGTTTTTACACTGTTCAACTAAAATTTCCTATAAATTTTACAATACGAAAACAACTTATTTAAAGCAATGAACAGTATACTAAATTAGGATTGAAAATAAAGATCTTTTAATAATAGATATTAAAGAAAAAGTGAAATTAATTCGCTGATACGATATATAAAACAAAAACAACTGTTAACCATAGTTGGGAAAAGAAGTACTACTTTATATTTATAAGTACAAGTCTTGCTCGTTTCCAACCCGTCAAAAGTTTGGCAACTCAAAACATAAAATAAAATAAAACAAGAAAATCGCAACTTACCACAGTTCGATAAGCCAGAGGACTGTACATATTTCCCAAAGAGTAAACAAATTCAGGCGGATAAAAATCCTTTCGTCAATATAAAAATATAATTAATAAAAAAAGTTAGTATCACAGCGAACTACTATCGGAGGTGGCAAAAACGCTAGACGTATTTCGTAACAGAGTTACATCACAGAGCGCACAGTGAGGATCAATTCCATTTTTCACAGTTTTACAAAAATACATATCCTGGAAGATCTTTGATTTTTAGAGCTCTTCTTGTTTATTCAAGTGAAATGGATCGTTGTTTACCACACCATTCCGCCACCGCCGCGGTTCCAGCGAAGGAAATGTCGTTTGGAGCGACAACGTTCGTTAGAAACGTCCTGAGAAGAAAATCGGCTTGTTACTGGCACTACAAAGGAACACCGCCCACTCGGGACGGGAAACTAGTGCCCTCTGGCGTCGTAGGCGGTACCAGCAGATCCTCTCCTTCCGTAGTAGCAATCGTTAAAGGGGTCGTCTACATATTGCTCGAAAAAAATTGGTTATATTAGTGTTGGACAATTTTTTTAAGCTGTAGTGTTTATCTTTTTTGCCAAATTTTCTGTAGTGATGTGTTGCTATACTTGACTCTTTCTCACTAAAAAATTTTTGGTTCAGAACTTTATTTATATTTGTTGATGATTCGATTACAGGAACAAATAAATAAGTTTTAGAAATATATCTGCTGTCATAAGTTAAAAGACCCTGAATCTAAAAAGAATTTAAATGTATATTTTGACACTTGCTGATTAGTTCCTAAAAAATAATCTTTTATTATTTCATTGAATAGCTCAAGGTCATACAAACCTATACAACAATAAAAAATATGTAATTTCAAAGTACGAACGCAAAAGAGCCAAAATATGCCTTTTAATTTTTTGAAATTTAGACCAATTTAAAATATAATGACAGCTATGTTTTCATTAAATTTTTTGTAAAAATCCAAGAAAAACCCATACAATCACTTGATGTGACTTCTTCTTTATAGGAAACAAAACTATGCATTTGTATTTAAAACAAGAATATAAGAGTACAAAAAATTAGGGCTAAATATTTTTACGTGAATGATCATATTTATTTTAAAATGTCATAAGGAATGAAAGAGTAAATATACTTTTTTAAATATGGAGAATATTATAGTATTTATAAGTTTAAATTACTTCCAACGTTCGATAAGCAAATATTGGTTACGATAACAGAAAAATGCAAGGAATTTACTTCCGAAAAAACTTCAACGGTTTTTGTCTTTAAATGCCAGTTGCAACATTAAATAAGGCGAGGAAATGTATTAAACACGCTTTTTACCACAGTTTATCCTTTGTTGCGGTCCTTTTGCAGTCTCAAAGGCATAGCAAATTCCAAATATTATTTTAATAATCTTAATGGGGGGAGGGGTATCGAAATCTGCTGCCTATAAAGGTGCATGGATGTGCTCAATTTCCAAATCCAGAATTTCAGGAGAGTCGTAGAATATTTCAACGACCACATTCAAAGCAAACCACACCAACAAAACCGCTTAGAAGCAGAGTTCCATACCCATTGTCTTTCTCTCTGGGTATTGTAATAAAATGTACTTCTACCGATGATTCTCGTATATTTTAAATTTGTAGTTCAAGGCTGCTTCTGATTTTGTCGAATATGGAGCCTAAAAGTTCCACTCACGAAAGCATGCCTATACTGTGAAAGTGCAATTGAATTTTTTGAATAATCATTATTAAGAAAATATTAATTTCATTTCAAGTGAAGAAAACGGCATTAGAAAGATAAAAGAAAGGAAATGGATTGATACTGGATATCTTTTTACATGTTCATACATCACATTGAGAAATTGTTATAATTCTTATCAGATTTCTGCCATAGCTTTTTTAATTAATTTTAATCATATGGATATATCAAAGTTCCATTGGCATACATATCAGTTCAGTCCATTTAACGTCTTCTCTTGCCCACTAGGAACTTTATCAAAGAAAAAGAATATTCCGAAAGGGATTTCAAGAGAAAAAAATCGTGAAATTCTTTTTAATTTTTTTTTTTTTTTTTAATTCTTAATTCAGTTAAAAAGTGCTGTTACCATTACTACGTTGTAAAATACTTTTTAAAAGCGTATTAAACTCAAGGCATGAGAGAAAGTTATTGCAACAATGTTAAGCATATCTTTCAATAAGGAAAGTTAAAACAACCTTAAGTTTAAGGATTCACCGCATTTCCTCAATTACACAAACTCAATTTTCCTCAAGTTGATTTTTTTTTTTTTTTTTTTTTTTTTTTTTCATTTACAATAGCAAGACGTCTCTGGGTCCAGTCAAAACACTAGTTTCCTTCAAAATACAAAACAAACATTGGAAATTCAAATTGTACGCTGACGGGAGCGCATCCAAAACCTCAAAGCAATATACATTCTTTGATAATAATGATTACATATGCTTGAATAAAAAAAATTGAAAAATTTAAACAAACAAAAACATATTGATGATGATCAAGGCCTGTGTTTAGTGTGAGGAAATCTCAACAGCGAAAGAGCTAATAATCGATTAATCCTTATGATTGATGTCTATCGTCTAAATATCATTTCCAAATGGCGCTTTACAATAGAAGAGTTTGATTGCCTGTTTGAATACAAATTCTAGAATAAACGGGGAAAAGTGTAGGATTGCAGAATCACATTGATGAAAACACGCTAGAATACTTCCTCGTTCGTTTATAAAGGAATTCTAAGCAAGCAGTTCAGTTCCAAACAAGCATCAAGAGACTTAAAATGTACGTTAAAATAAAGAAAATTCTGGATACTGTGAATGTTATTATGAACAGTGGACTATAAAACATCGCAAATGAGTCACTGATTTTAAAACCAGCTAACTGCAAATAAAGAATTTTTTAATTGAATTTTTAAATAAAAACTCTAAGCATTAATTGCAAATGCATATGAATCATTCTTAAATGCGATTATACAAATTATCAAACTTTTTCAGAACTTGCAAGTAACAAGTTTTCTGTTTATTCAGTTTCGAATTGTCCCAGGATAAAAGAATTGTTCGGTAGCCTTATAACTAGATAAATAAACTAAAACTCTTTAGAAAAAACTTGGATATGGTATTTTTTAATCAAACTCTCCCCATTTTAATAGCATTTTAACATTGACACAGAAGGGTTTGCTTACCACTTATTGTTAATTTTAATGTTAAATGTTTTTAAATTCCACAACAATTATTACTATAAATCTAGTTTTTCTAACTGGAAGGTTTTCGTTCAAAACACTCATTCTAACTTAGTATTATTATTAATTTTATTATTACTAGTATTATTATCATAGCTATTATTATTTTTATTATAAGTAGAAGTAGTAGTAGTAGAATAGTTACTACTATTTTTTTACTATAAGATTATTATTGTTATCATTATTGCAGTGACGGCTGATGCAGGAGGCCTGGGGCGGCCCAGGCCCCCTCACTTTTTTGGACCCAGACCCCTATTTTAAAATGCTTGATAATATTGTTTTGTTGTAGAATTTCTTTAAAATAATATTTGTAGAAAAAAAGCTTAAAACTTATTTAAGCTGTCATTAACTTCACAACCTTAACTACTTTATGGGGAGTGGAACATTTTTCTTGCCACAAACATGTAAAAATATCAATCAATCGCAACCATTACAACATAAAAACGGTTCTTCTCTTCAAAAGATGCTAATTTTCCCAAACAGCTTTCAAGGGAGCAAAATGACGCCTTCTTCGGATGACCTTGAACTTGAAACTAAAGGGCATGATAGAGGATCCTATAACATTGCGACATTCACGTAACATTCGGTTTTTGCAGAGGGTGTTTGGGTTTCGCCATACCATGAATATCAAATTACTAAAACACCCCTGATTGCTCTGTTTCGGAGTGGAATGGAATGCCAATCCACCACAAGAATCGTCGTTTCTGCCAATTTTTGAGTAGACATCGATCGCACGTGTCTTCCAGTGTGACGGTGCAAGGAAATTTGTAACAATAAGTATCCATGTTAAGATTTTTTTTAATGTCGCTTGTTTTTTTGCAAAAGCACGTGAAACGTCACCGAATCGGACACCATTCGAAATGCTCTGCGGGCTGTTTTCAAAGTGAGTTGAAATCTCAAATTTGAAAGCCATATGCAATGCAATTTTCCTTCGTAAAAATCTCCTGGAAGATGTTCCCTTTTTTGATAAATGAACTGAACTAACGACATTTTAGTGCAGTATAATCCTCTCGAAGCTTTTGTATAAAAAAATATCCGATACATATGGCTATTCGAAGATAATCAAGTAATTTAATTTAGATTGCTTGATTTTCTTCGAATGAACTGATCTTTGTTGTTCTGGTCAACATAACAATAATTTTGACTTTAGTTGCAACTTTTTAAGTATTGCACTTTCAAAGCTAATGGCATTTTTATTAGTTCTACTATTAAACCAAAAGTATTGATAAATGAAATATCATTAACTGCAATATCAGGAGCAATACCGATGTCTTTAAAATAATTTATTTTAATTATTTTAAAAATTCTGTATTTAAATATTTACTCTAAAATTAATAAAGGTTAAATTGTTGTTGTAAGTATTTTTTATGAATCATATAATATTAAATAGAAATTTTCTCCTGTGTTTTCTACAGAATTTTTAATCCCTAGTTATTAAATTTATTTAGTTTGTATCTCCTAATTTTTTGTTTCCTTTTTCTTATACACAGAATTGAAATTGAGGAACATCGGTTAGCATACTTTCGCGTATTTTATATAATTTGTATATCAAATTACTATTGTGATGTCAAACAAAACCAAAAAGCATTGCTTAACTTCGAAAATTATACATTATTAATGAAATGAGCTCCAACCCTTATTATTATTATTATTATTATTATTATTAAATCTTTACAGTGAGTCACGGTAGTATTGTGCTACTAGGTGGCTATTCCTAATCGCTAGCCATATGAGGAAGAGTAGCACTCTTGGTTGACTTCACGCAGGACCACTTGATTCTTAAATTATCCCCATAAATAAAAAAAATTAAACCCTCGAATGCATGGACAGTGGCAAGTATTATTTGTATGTGATGGGGTGCAGATCGCATTCAAAAGAATGCAAAGCGACCCTAGCTTCAAACCGGGAATTTTCAACAGTGAATGATTTCTTACTGATATATTAATAAACTAGCTAAATACCCGTGCTTCGCTACGAAATTTTAACATGTGCAATATTTTAGCTAGCTGTGAGGCCTAGCGTTGAGGAAATCTGTCATTCGTGTATAAGACTCAGTTTTTGGCGCTTCGCTCGCAGGAAGGTTCATCGCTACGCAAAATCGAGCTCGCTTCGTTCGCTGAAAAGTTCATGGACACGTAAACACAGGCTTATTTCACTCGTTAAAAGGTTCATTGCTATGCAAGCATAGGCTCGCTTCGCTCTCTGAAAGGTTCATTGCTGCGTAAGCATAAGCTCGATTCGCTCTCTGAAAGGTTCATTGCTGCGTAAGCATTAAGCTCGCTTCACTCACTAAAATCTAATACTTACGTACTTAATATTGGAAGCCTCTTCCTTGTCAAGAAAAAAAAAAAAATTCCCAGTTAATACAATAATACAACACCCCTTTAAGATTATTTTAACACATGTTTGTGGAAAGCAAAATTAGAGGCTAAAACAACTTATGTTGAAACTTTCAGAGATCTAGGCCTATTCAAAGTCGCTTTTTGTAAAAAAATTAATTGAAAAGCAAATTAAAATTTTAACATTCTTTTTATCAGTCCAATTAGAAGGCCAAAACTACTTGTGTTGAAAATTTCAGAAATGTAGCCCAATCACAAATCGCTTTGTAAAATATTTGTTAATTAATTAATAATAAAAAAAAAATTTAAATTCCGTTTTTTAAAAATCCAATTAGAAGGCCAAAACTATATATGTTGAAAATTTCAAATCTGTAGCCGTATTTGAAATCGTTTTGTAATATATTAATTAATTAAAAAAATTAATTAATAACAAACTAAACAAGAATTAAAAATTCTGTTTTTCTAAAGTCCAATTAGAAGGACAAAACTACTTATGTTGAAAATTTCAGAGCTGTAACCCAATTAGTAGTCGTTTTGTAAAATGTTTATTAATTAGTTAAAAAAATTAATTAAAAAGGAACAAAATAAAAATTTCAAATTCTGTTTTTTAAAAGACTAATTAAAAGGCCAAAACTACTTATGTTGAAAATTTCAGAGCTGTAGCCCTATTAGATATCGTTTTGTAACATATTTATTAACTAAAAAAATTAATTAAAAAAGAACTTATTAAAATTTTAAAATTCTGTTTGTGATACATAAAATTAGAAGGTCAAAACTACTTATGCTGAAAATTTCAGAGCTCTACTCCAATTTTAAGTTGGTTTCTATAGATCCACAGAGACACAGACAGACAAACACACAGCTTGTTTTATTATTATAGATAGGTATGCCTTAATTTTACGTTTAAATGAATAATTTGAAGCCTATATTTTACTTTTTTCCTAAGATTTCCCCACTTATTTTTAATTTTCAATTTTTACCTTTTCTGGCATCACCCAGGCCCATGATCAAACCAAACATCGTTTTTGTTTTTATAATACCTTTTATTGTAATATTTTATTAAGATTTATTTAGATAATTTAATTTATTTAATCTTGTAGTTTTGTTTGTATATATATTTATATTTAATATCAAAATACATGAATCTCAAGTAATTTTGTAAATTTTACATTTACAAAATTACTTGAGATTCATGTATTTTGATTATTTACGCGTTTTTCCCCCATGACACACAATTGTTAATTCGGGGCCCCTCACTTTTACTACCCACGAGCCGCCACTGCAATATTGTTATCACCAACATCATCCTTACCTCAAACTTTATGCTCAAATTAAAGAAAGTAAATACATGCAGTATATGGATGGTCCCTTCGACGAAACAAGACCGCCTGTGTAATTCAATCACATGGGCTGGGTGTTTTCTCCTTGGAAAGAAAAACAGTGACATGAGGAAATTTTGTGCTGAAAAAAAAGGGGGGAATAGAAGGTCCTCTTGCTGATTAGCCTCCACTCGGCAGGAGGGTCGGAGATTTATCGTGTTGAGGTGTGGTGGCGGGACGAGAGAATTCCAGGAACTTTTCACAACACATGGATGTCGCGCAAAAAGGCAAAAGAATTCGATAGTCGTTCATATATTCACTACTCGTACCCGTATTGGAAAAGGAATTGAACGCCTTTCGCTAAAGATCACAGAGTAGAAAATTATTCAATGAAAGCAGTTTTAAATTTCATTAAAACACGAAGATCTGGGAAAGATAGTGCCTTACCACATTTTTTTATATTTTGATAACGAAGCTATTCAAAAAATTATGTTTTCTTCTTTTGTAGATTTCGATTCCTTACATTCTAATAACAAGGTAATAGTACAAAGATGCAACGTTGGACACGAGGTTTAAACGTATTCAAGAGATTTGAAAGTATCCCTTGCGAAATAGATACTAGTGTGCAATATCTTTATGTACCAGCAATATTTTGCAATTGACTCGAAAGAAATGCACAAAAAAAAAAATCATTTCGATCATATTTATAAGTAATTACTCCTCAGCAAGGCTGGCAAATTACACAATTTTTGACGAAAAGATCAAATTTTTTAGCATAACCCCATTCAATTCACTAACAGATGCCATTGACTTCATCTACAAAAGCCCGTCAGTATCTACTAAACCAAGATTTCAATAACATACTGCTAAACTTCATTTGCTTCCTACTTGTCCATTTGCATACTTGAGCCGTAACTTCAAGGTTTTTGCCACCATCTCATTTCAAATCTTAACTTCAATAGCACAACGGTTTGGCAATACGTAAGATTTGAAATAAAGCTAAAGCTGTTTTTAATATCGATGCTTTCTATTGATTTTTCTATAGAAATTATTTTAAGGATTGTAACTTTGTTAAGGTAGCATGGCAGTACTTGTTGAATATGGAAATTCGATGCAATGCGTGGCTGATAGGCGGTATTATATTTCGACTAACTCGAAAGTTATCCATTCAGAAAAATACAATGCCAAGAAAACCGAAAGGTAGTTGCTAGCTGTAAGGATAGTATCTGGCATTTTGAAATAGTTGAAATTAAATAAAAAAAAGAAATTTTGAGGAATTAATTTTAACTGAGCCGTAGTACATATTTATTAGGTTCTCTTAAACAAGTTATGTACCAAAGTTTCTTATACTTTGTTTTACTTTAAGATGTGATACATATCTGTGGACATTCCACAAGTAATGGATTTTTCCAGGATTATAGAAATGATATGGAATCATGTAAAAATCGACTAGAAAAACAACAACAAATGATTGCAAATACAATTAAATGCAACCTTACTAATACTCGCTACGTCAATCAGTATTCCACATGCAATATCGTTAGATTCCATTTGTAGCCAAACGATTAGTTCGCTATAAATTATCCATTTACGAGAAGCTGTGTGTGTGCGATTTGGACACTGCAACATAACTCGTATTAATACAGAAGCCATTAATCAACTCGCGGATAATTTGCACTTTTATACCGAATTATCATCAATGAATTTGATAAATGCGGATCACTTTAAGCAATGGTTATGATTACCTCTACCAGTGCATAATTGTCGCATCCATTACTTCGGACATATCAGGTATTCTGTAAGCAATATTCTAGGAGAGGCTTTAATTCGGTTGATCAAGGTTGCACCCTATCAATAATGGACACAAATCGACGCCTCTGATTCAAATGTACTCATTACATATTGATAAAGTAATGTCACGAAGTAATGGCTAAGAATCAAATAGAAAAATGAGTAAGACGACTTCAATCGTTGCCGAGCCCCTTTTTTTCATTTGGACCTTGCCTTTATATAATTTATTTATTAGAGGCGTCCAAATAAAAATAATTTCCAAATAATGTTGATTTAAGGGCTGTTTGCCAAGCTTAACCTCTGAAGTTTTACGGTCAATCATTGGGCTCACATGCAAGTCCGTAGCCTGGATTTTTTTTCGGGGAGATGGGGGGGGGGGGATTGTGGAAGATTTAATTAACATAAAGCAGATTTTTTTCAGAATCAGGAGACTCAAACTCATATTACACCTATGACTTGAATAATTTTTAATGTAAATACTTAAAATAAGCTACAAACACACAAAAAAAAGGGTGGTGAAACAAGATTACATAATTGCGGGAGGGGGGGGGGGTCCAGTCGGTCCCTTCCTTGTCTACGGCCCTTCTCGCTTGCCCTGCTAAACTACTAACCCTGCTACTACTAACGCTACAAACTTTACGTAAAAACACAAAAGTATGGTATTAAACTATAGAGGTGGCTACAAGTTTTGGTATTTCAACGAATATCATTTTGAATTGTTTATAGCAGCGTTTCGCAAATTGTGAGTTGCTAGTAAATTTTTGTAGGGTCCAAAAAAAAAAAACACGTACAAGAACAGCCACACGTACAAGAGTTTTGAAACATTTCAATCTTTTATATTTGAAAATAATGAGAACGTTTCTAATAGTATAATTATCGTGATTTCAAAACATTTGAAAACTTTGAAAGAAAAATTTCAATTATTAATTAACTGAAGAATTCCCTGATAGATTTCTAAAAAATTCCCTGATTTTACGGTAAACTTTTTTTCATATTTCCCAACTTTTCCAGATGTGTAGACACCCTGATAAAATAGAACATACATGCTGAAGTGATAATATGCCAATTTTTTTTTTTTTTTAAATAGTTTTGGCGGTAATGAAAAGTTTAAATTATTCCGTAACATTACACTTCTGACGATTACCACCACAATTTTCCGGGAAAATGGCGCCATAACATGGATGAACGGGCAAATGAACTTTCAGAGCATAGAAAATTTCCCTAATTTTCGTGAAATTATAAAAAACTCCCTGACATTTCCCTGATTTTTTCAAAAGTCAGAAACCTCCCTTTCATTTCCCTGATTTCCAGGTTTTTCAAGTTCTGTAGCCACTTTGTAATCGACCTATCCAAAAATACATCAATAAAACAGAATTTCAGAAAATTGAAACAATTCTAGTTATCTGTCCAACAAGCTTTTACAGTTCTTTCTACTGAAGTTTTGAAGATATTACTTCCTTTTACACATCTTAAAACCTTTGTAAAGTTGGGTTTTCGGCAATTTAAAACCAAGTATGAAACAAAAACTGAAATTGTCGAACTACTTACGTCTGAAAATAACTCTATTTAAAAAAAAAAAAAAATCACCAAAGATGAATAGAAAACAAGCGCATCCTTAACATGCGCTTCATTTGAAATATTTTTTTGTAAAATCACATTTATAAAAAACAAAAACATCTTACACTAAAGTTCCTTTTTGGGTCAGTGTTGTTTGTCTCTAATTCAATGCGCCAAGCAATCATGGGTCGCAATAAGTTCGTTTGCTAAAAAGTGGATTCATATTAAAAAGTTTGGGAACCTCTGGTTTATAAAATGTAGAAAACTTCTTGTTCAAGAATGTATACTAGTCTGCAGCTTAGCTTTGGAGAAAACATGTCTTTACAAAAATCAACTTTGAAAACTGATAACCGAAAAACCGATAACCATATTTGTTCTAACACGCCAAATAATGAGCATCCTTTTCTATCTAATAAACTTTAATTTTCATTGGAGGTGCAAACGATTTTATTCGGTTTGTTCCAAATCGTTTCTTCTTTAAAATCTAATCCAAGATATCGTGATAATTTGTTAATTAATTTACGTAACTGAGATGACATAATATCAACTGTAAAATTATCACAGTTTTAAAATAAGAAACGATTAGGCGCGGGAAGAATGAAATTGTCTCTTCCCTTTCTCATTGAACATTAAAGAGAGGTAAGTTGCCATACAAAAAAGGATGCTCATTTTTTGACAAAGTTATGACTGATTATGGTTATCGATTTTTGTACAATTCGTTCGAAGTCGATTTTCGAAAAGTTTAGGCACTTTACCCCGCAGTGGCGGTCCGTAGTTGAAAATGTTAGTGCAGCCGGAAACATGCGACTCCCTCCCCCCCCCCCCTTTCCCCTAAGAACACACACTTTCCACAATCTTCACTTGAACTTTTTTTTTTAAATATTCATTTTAAAAAACGGATTTTTTGAGCTTAAAAGTACATAAATAGTAATGATGTTTATCTGAAATTTTTTCTTTTTTATTCAAAAATCAATTAACTAATTCACATTTAACTCGTTATAATTAGCATGTTTTTGAACAATTACTCGAGTTTTATGGGGCCAATAAAAGAAATTATGGTGGGAAATCGGTCATTTTTGATTTTATGAGCCTCCATCTGCTAGTTTCTTGAATATTTAGTTTTTTAATACGATTTTTCTAATATTGAAAGTAGAAAAAAATCGAAATTTTTCTAAACACTTAAGCATTGAAAAATCTAGCAAAATTCATTTTCTTTTCTAATCAATTTGACTGAGGTTCAAAACATCTAATAGTTAATGCAGATATTAATTCTCAAATCATTTTTCAAAAATATTATATCAAACTTCAGTTATCACTGTTTAAGTGAAGTTTCACCTGCCAAAAACACGATTTTTTAGATAACGAGTTTAAATATTCAAATTTATTTTCAGAACAAAATAGTACTTTAAACTAATAAAATAGATCTCTAGCCTTCAGATGATACCATTACCTTGCAAAAATTCCGTCTAGAGATTATTTTAAAGCAGAAAAACTATAAACACATTCGACCTACTTTTGCGATATTTCAATGAATGCAAATTTTTTAATACTCAAATCGAAGTTTCGTTTCAATTTATACAAAATACTAACATTTATATCAAAACATTATAAAATAAGAACAATTAATAAAATCATTCTGTATAGTTTTGATTTAAAAAAAAAAAAAAAAATCTCTCGTTTTGGCTTCTAAATGTAAGTTCTTGTTTACTTAAAAACAATACTGCTTTGATGAGTAATTGCATGAAGCATTGAAGCGTCAACTAATCAGAGGGATACCTTTTTGTTTAATCCACTATATCCAGCACAATGAAACAAGGTCAACATAAAAAATTTTGTAAATAAAAGCTTCCACAGAGCCACAGGAAAAGTTCATGCCAAGAAATTTGAAACTTACGATCATGCTGGTTTTTTCTTTGATGGATGGACAACTTTGGTATTGGTCTATCTTCTTTAATTAGTTCGGGTTTATCATCTGCTTTCCATCTTCTAAATGGTGTTTCCAATAAAACACACACTATCATAACAGGGCTCCATTTTTTCAAAATGACATTCCGTTTGAAGGGATTTTTAAGTTCGCTCCCACTTTGCCCTACCCATATTAATTTTCGATCAATCACTTCACTGAATTCTCAAGATCTGTCGAAGGTCGAAAAGTGCTCACTGGCAAACACCCTATATATTCTATATATTTCGTGAAGGGAAAGGATCTGTTGGGTTATATCGGTTACCATGCCGACAGGTGACAACGTCGCAGCCGAAACTCTGTCCCAGGGACACTCGGCTGCTCTTCGGAGGAAGAACACCAGTATAGGTTGATTGGGGGCGGTTGTTTTTTTTCCCCTCGTGAATTGAGTATTGCGGCAACAAGTTTGCTATTTATCGGAGATTATTTTTACACTTACCGTAGAAATTGGATCTTCATTTTAGAAAATTGGTAAAATATATAATTTTAGTTTTGAACTAATAAATTGAGATGCAGCCCGGCTGTACTGGCTGAAGTGCACGAGCCGCCACTGTTACCCCTATAAACCAGTATATTCTAAACTTTTAGTATTTCTTTACATTCGATAAAAAAAAATTCGTTGATGCAAAACTTTCAGCCACCTGCAGATCTACGAAGCATTAGTTTCTGCTATTTGAAGAAGAAAATTCCTATTGTGATAATTTTATAAGAATTTAAAAGAAAAGACAGTAGTTTATGTGTTGTTGGTGTAAAAAACAATGTGTGCTACACTAAATTACTTAAGTGCTATGGTCAGATCTCGAATTTGTAATACACCCATTTTGAAAATTAAAACACTTCTTGTTCACTCGTTAAAATAGGGAGAGGGCACCTCTAGGTGATTCACCGTCGTCAGTTGGTAGGTTACCTCTTCAAAATACCCGAACGAGGCTAGAAAGGGAATATTTTAGCATTTTCAAATAGCTAACGAATCGAAAAAATTGCAGCATATATTTAACAATACGAATTATGCGATACGTCTTCAAACGCGTCTTTTCTAGAAAAGAGTTAGTAATGCTTTGGAAACCTTTATATTAACTTTGATTTTGTATACGTGTGTTTGTGTTTGTGGCGATCAAATTAATGGAGGGCAAATTAACCCACTTACCATCATCCAATCGAGCTGAAATTTGGCAGATAGATTCGTTGTCAATGACGATGAATTCTATCAAAATTTAGGGGCAGTCACGAAATGACCTCTTTTACACGCGCTTCTATTTTCATTTCTGAAGACTAATTAAGCCACTTACGATCATTCAACCAACTGAAACTTTTCCAAATAGACTGGTTGTAGATATCAATGCTTTCTATCAAGTTTTGTAAGGAAAAAAGAGTTAATTCATGCACAAAATAGATGTTTTTCTTCATAGTGGGAAAACACTATGAAAAGTCTATCTTAGCTCAAAATCACTTTAACAAGTTGCAATGATACATAAAAGTTGGCAATATATATATAAAGGATTTATATATAAAAAAAAATCTTTTCTTTTATGGGTTAACTTTTTTCCTGGTTACATGGCTAGGAAGCAACTGGAAAGCTAGTATATTTAACCTTTTTTTTTTCAATAATTCTTAGATTCTTAAGTTAAAATAATTGAGATACGAATAACAATATCTGTATACGATACTTTTTGTACCAGTAAGGTAATAATTGAATATATTGTTGTGAATTTTTCGCAGAGGCTATGATGGCACAGTTTTTTTTAGATAAAAACTATAGTTTATTCTTTCTTTGAAGGCTCATAAAATTTATTTGAACAACAGTGAAATCAGTATCAAGCTTCAACACAAACTTCGATAAAGCCGACCAAACGGTATAGTGGTTAGCGTGCTAGCTTCTAGACCGCGAGGTTGCGGGTTCGAGTCCCCTGTAAGGCATGGGTGTTTGTAAATGTATGTTGGCTTGTCAAATGACGAATGTCTCGGCGCATTATAGCCCTCGTGTTGCTGACAGTGTCAGATAATCTGAAAACAACCAACCAAGCTTTGATAAAAACAACTTCGAACGCAACGATAATTCAGGGGCACCAAAAAGGTAAAGAAAGCGCTCGGCTTCTTTCAAATCGACACCCTAAGTCAAAACTAATCTCTCTCTCGATCTGCGGTCATATTTATAGGGAGGCGGGTGGAGACTTTCTCGAAATATCCAGTCGATTGGTCAATTGATAGAAACAACTAGAAATTTCTTGATTGCTTTAGGTCTTGCCACCTTTTTTCTAACCTGTATTATCACTGTTAACAAATAAAATAAATTGCAACAGAATTTTAAACGAATACGCCACTATTTACAACTACATACAGAAAATTTATACAACAATATTTTTAAAGAGCATACAATAGTGTAAAAAATATATGAGCAAACGTTTTTCTTTCACTTTTTTAAGTTATTTTATTACTAATACACCAACACCGATTTTTCGCTTCATATAGGGACATAATCGGTTTTTTTTTTTTTTTTTTTTTTTTTTATTATAAAAATTTATTTATAAAGTTTTATGCACAAACCTAAAATTTTAATCAACCTGAATAATGAATAATTCAATTTAATGACTGCCATTTGTTTTTCCCCATTCCATTGAAAATACTTTTGTTGTTGAAGAGTCGAAATAGCGTATTATTAAATTTCATGACAAAAGGAAAATTTGACAATCACATAATAGAATCGAAAAGATTTCCCTTTGAAAGTAAAAGTCCCTTCCATTTTTCATTTTTACCCAGCCATATCATATCTAAATTGTTAGCTGTACTCCTATTGCAAAAATTCGTCTAAATTAGACGAGGACGAATGGGTTGCAAATTATTTGCATTTCGAAGACAGATACACCTAACGGAAATATAAAAGAAAAGCATCTTTTTTATATATTTTCGAAAAAGGAACAGGTTAAATAAATAAAAACATTTTTCAACTTGTTCGCCACTATTATTATAGACTGGGAGGCAACTGCTAGTGTAGGCACTCCATCCAATATCATTCTGAATTTTTTTTTTTTTTTTTTTTTTTATTAGAATGCAGAAAAAAGTCAGTAGATTAAGAATCCACTGTCCTGCCATTGCAAAAACGACTATCAAAAATCGACTTTGAACGAGTTGAACTAAATCCGCTTGCCAGATATGTCATAACTTACCAAAAAGTGAATACAATTTTTCGTCTGGCAAATCACAGCACTTTGATTTTCAATTAAGAAGACGATATCTGATCTCTGACTCGAAAAATTTGCATATTTCAAAAGTAAGCAAAATTCCGAAATCAGTTGCGTCATCAGTGACGTAATATTTTCTGCCAACTTGGCTCACTTTTAAAAAATGCAAGTAAGCCATTGCCAGATATCTGAATTATCTGTAACCTTCTTAATTGAAAATTAAAGAACGATGGGTTACCAAATCAAAAAGAATCCTATTTATTTTGTAAGTTATGGCATATTTGGCACTCAGATTTAGTTCAAGTAATTTAAAGTCGATTTTTGACCAATTTCGGCCATTTTTGTTCGGGCAGACCAGTGGATTCATGATCTACTAACATTTTTCTACATTCTAATAAAAAATTTAGAATGATGTTCGATGAGTTACATAAACTTACAGTCGCCTCTCGGACTATATTACCCCTATCCCTGCTTTCCCTCACATCGTATGCTTTTTTTTTTTTTTTGTTTAATTAGGTAGAAACGTTTTTCATTTGCATGTTTCCTTTCCTCTCAGAATTTGGACATGTTCTATTGTTTGGTCATTGGTCATATAGTTTGTATCTTTTATGACTCGAGTTTCTTTCCTTCTAACTCTAATATTCCCCATTATTTCAACGTGATTCCTACAAAAGATTCGCTAACCAATTTCAATGTTTTCCCGTTACCCTAAATGTGACACTACAAACAACCAACACTGTTAAAACTGAGTACTTAGTAATAAGTAAAATTTACTCATTTTCATGTAAATAAGAATCTCTAATCCAAAAATATTTGTTTATAGTAAGGCATGTTCTCGTATTTTAAAATTAAAATTGAAAATATTTATGAGAAGAAAAGCATTGTCTCTAAAAAAGTCGTTTCGATCAGCAGCTTGCTGTCTTACTCACACGACTAACTTATCCAGTTTTATTTCTCATCAAAATAATAGAATAAATTATTTTTCGAATTCATAACTGAAAATCGGTTTGCAGACGTTTATTTATTTTAAACAAATGCTCCCGGTTTGTGAAAACAAATAGTGAGACAAATTCGAACAGTTAAACTTAACATTACGAAATGCTTAAAATATTTTAGAATTGAAAAAGAGAGTTAAATTATATCCACTTTTATTTTAATGTTTATAATATTATAATACATATAACATGTGATTGTTCGGTTTTGAAACACTTTTATTTAAATCAAACAAAGATGAGGAATGTTTTCATTTTTGAATGAAACTTTTTCCTCACATATGGTGTACGAGTGTTACAGTTACATAAACACCCAGCGGCTAGCTGTAATCGTTCTGCAAATTCCAATAACGATAAAAGCTGTACTGAATATAAGTATTTTTTCATGCTAATATAATAGTCGCATGACATCAAAATAGGAATTTCAAGTAAAAGTCATTTCTATCTTTCCCACCTGCCCAACTGTTAATTATAAGTCCAAGTTGTTCTTTTTTGCCTCTGGGTCCATCTTTTTCACCCAAAAAAACTGGATTACTTAAATGAATAAACACGTCAAGCTTGGAGAAAATAACCGCTAAGCATAAACTGAATATGGAAAGAGCAATTGTCCTGAAAAAAATGAAACGCCAGTCAACTGTGTGTGTGTGTGTGTGTGTGTGTGTGTGTGTGTGTATGTGTGTGTGTGTGTGTGTGCGTGCGTGCGTGCGTGCGTGCGTGCGCGCTAATAATTTTCTCTAATATATTTAATTTTAGACAAATCGTAGTAATCCAATTTACTCTTGTTGCAAGCTTATTGCGAGTCAAGGTCACAAGCACGGGTTTGTCAATTAAATTGATACCACTTAGTTTAGAAAATCTAGCTTTGTATGTTATAACCACTTAATTACAAACTTTCCTCAGCCAATTTAATCAATTAGAAAAAAACTGGCACAAATAGATTCGTAAGTACGGAAATTTAAAAAAATAATTGCAAGTAAATATATTCTGATATCATTTTAGAAAATTAATTCTGAATGATTTCTGAATGATTCAGATATTATTTTAGAAATTTAGTTTGACTAAATAGAAATTTTTAATTGCCATTAAATTTTCTGTTAGTATTATCGTAACATAATAAAGAATAAAAAATTTAAATATTTAAAAATATATTACAAAATTGTTCGGATATTTCATTGCTCAGCATATACGAATTTTATTCAGTTTTCTGAAAAAAAAATTGGCAGTTAGGCAATTTCATAATTGCGAAGTATCTTAGGTACATGTAATACTTTTTGGATCGGGGTTTCGAAAATTGTTAAATCTGCCTCTTGTCAACTCGTGTTCAACTGATAGGCGCACCCTGTTTCTCTACGGTTTGATACCTCATAATACATTACACGAAAACTGCCACTTTTGTTATGAAACAGAAACGTACGTAGCTTTATTGAAGTTAAAATTTACTCAGGCAATTCTATCCTTTTGTTTTTTAAGATAGTAACTAAATTACATTGAATGGAAATCAATTAACAGAAACTTCATTTGTGCCATTGGCGGCTTCAAGGGGGGGGCCATGGGGGCCATGGCCCCCTCCTTGAAGGGTTCCCTCTTCCTCCCTAGCCCTTTCAAATATCCCAAAACTCTGAGAATTTCCAGTTTAAAAAACGGTGAAAATACAGATTTTTAAGCACAATTTCCTTAACTTAAATTTTTTCTTTACAGTACAAAGAATTATAGCCCCCCCCCCCCCCCCTCCCCAGAAAAAACCCTGGTTTTAAATGAATTTACGTACACAACACACGACACAATACCCGGTACACAACACAAGTACACAGGTAGTGACCATCCCCCTCCTAAACGACGATTTCCTTTTTCCCGGGGGCCTCTGCCCCTTTTTGGAACAACCATGCTCTTCTAAGCAACCATGGCGCCGAGTGTAATTTCAACACGTGATGTCTGGACTAGTGTGTGACTTTTGTCACTTGGGCATGGAATCGGTACTGTGTTATTGTTATAACTAGTTTAGACAGGCCATTTATTGTGAAAATATCTGTTGAACTAGCAACACTTTTATTCGTTGTTTAAAGATTTCGTGATCATTTTACCTCGAGTAATTAGTGACGAATATCTACAATATGTCTTCAAAAAGAAAAAATGAGAGCATTTTTAAATACTTCTCTAAAAAGAAATACTCAAATACATGAGGAGTATTTTAGAATCTCGGTTTACATACCTTTATTGGATAATATAATTGAAGACCTAATAGGAAGATTTCCAAAAGAAAATTTGGATTGTTTTGGCTTTCGATTACTGATTCCAACCTCCGATATGGAAAAGCCAACAGAATCAGAAAGCAACGAGATTTAAAACTTATTAAAGAAGTTCATACCAATTTTAGGACTGACACAAATGAGTGTTATTCTGATTGAAAGTGAGCTAGCACTAGAGAGAGAAATGGAAAAAAGAAGAATAGCTCCCCACTTCTGCCATAGATACAATGAGAGCTTGTGACAAATATGTATATCCTACTATTTACGAGTTACTTAAAATTTTGGCAACACTACCAGTTAGCGTTGCCTCTGCTGAAGAAGCTTGATGAAGTTGCTGATGAAGTTTCTCTACCCTTCGACGCTTGAAAACGTGGCTAAGAGCTAGAATGGGGGAAGAAAGGTTAGCAGGACTTAGCTTGTTGCATACTCACAGAGACATAAACATTGATGTGAGCTGTGTCATAGGCAGATTTGCCAAAACAAAGCAGAGGAAATTGGATTTTGTTCTTTAGGCTTTCAAAGAGTAAAGAAGTGTGATTGTAAAACAATTATTAACTATTTTTATTTTTTTGTAATTTCTTTGTTTTACTCTTTTCTTATTTTTCAGGAGAGCAATTCAAGCTTAAATTAACTTTTTTAATTCTGCATCAAATGAAAATTACTAATTTAGAAAATTCTACACTTATCATTGCAATCAAGCATTTAATCAGCAGTTAGTTTATTATAATTAGGTTACATAGTGCATACATTTTACGAACTTAAAGTTTAAAATGGCCCCCCCTGAAAAATGAACCTAGGGCCGCCTTTGATTTGTGCTTATATTTATCTGTTCACAAACTGATTCTTTCAGTGGCTGCTTGTGAATAGACCCAAATTAACAATTACATGTCGAGTTTAAATATACGTGAAACTATCAAAATATCTGAATTCCATGCGATTACGTAAATATTATTCAAATGTGCCTGTATATAAAGTATATACTTCAATAAAAAAAGCATTAAATAAAGAGTTGTTACAGGGCTAGTATTCCAGAATTTTATGTGAAAGTTGAAAGGTGCTTTATTTTAAGACTTTTTTTTAAATACCAATTATTTAATTAATTTGTTTAGTTCATTGTTATTAACTCAAATAGCTTTGATTGTAATTCATTCGTTTAAGTCCAAATCAGCCATATATTTAAATAACTAATAACAGAAAAATATTGAATTAAAATTAATGTCAGAAGTTGAAAAAAAAAATACAATTTTATAACAAGATTGCAAAGTATAACTGAATATTCCATATTTGTACATGAAAAAGTTTAAATATTAGATTTTCTAATATCGATTTAAAGTTATTAGATAACTGTGTAATTATTAAAGTGAGCTTCGCTTATTTTGAGTAACTATTGATTATGATTAGAAATCAAGATGTCGATGGAAAATGTGGATGAATTTAAAGAAGTTATTATAATGGCATAATTTTAAAATGTCATATATTCTCGTAAATCAAAAGATAAATATTTTCAATCTTATATCTTAACTTCATAAAAACTTTTTTTTTTCACTTGAGTTCCCTTTTTTTTTGTCACTTGGAAAATGTACCAGAAAATTTTAATTTATTGCATCCTTGTCAATGTTAAGTTTAGCAATTGAGCGAATTAAAAACAATTAATGTTACAGGATATCAATATTCAATTTTTTAAAAAATTCATTCGTTTCATTAACAGACCGAAACCTACAAAATGGATTAAAAAGTTAAACAAATAAATCTCTTTCACAATTTTATCAATGCGTAATTTATGTTTTCAAAACTTAGAATTTTGGCAAAAGGTGGATCCATCATTTGTTTTTTGAAGGAGAGAGAAGAGTTTTCAAAATTGGGGCTAATAAAAATGTCTAATTTATAAATAAAAAGTAAGTTGTTAAGAAATATTTTTTCACATTAATATTTTTTTCAACCATCATTTTATTAACAAATATAATAACTAGCTGGTCAGTTTGGTATTAATTTTTTGAGCACGACCATTGGCAATTATTACCTAATAACATTTTCCGATTTAGAAATTATTGAAAGCTTTAGTATAATAATAACAGTCTGTAACTTTATAAACAGTCATAAACATTTCTGCGAGAAAACTTTAAGCTGCTACATTAAAATAATTTTTTACAGCATAAACATAATAAACTAAAAATACCAAGAAAATCATGATTTTGCATTGTTAGTGATAGTATTTTTTAAGCTTTAAAAAACTTAAAAAAAATAAAAATAAAAAAAAAACGTAACACTTCAAACTCAGTTTAAAAAACTGAATAATGGGGTGGGGGGATTTAATTGAGATAAAATTCAAACTCACACACGCCACTCCTCCCCCATTCAACAACATCGCGTATTTTAAAAATCATTTGGCGCGCATGCAACATTCGTCGTATCAACACTTCTCGATTCAGACGAAACTATAACTATCATAAAAATTCTTATCAGCACACTCCCTCATTCCCCACCACTTTCAAACAGCAAAATCAGATGTCAAACGCAAAATAGAAATTAAAATAATTAATCCTGAAAAAAAAAAAAAAATCGAGTTTTTCAAAATCGTTTGGCGTGAATGCAACATGTGTGGAACATCTCTTGTTCAAAGAAAGTAGGTATCAATGGGAAGAACCAAGAGGAAAGACTTGGGAAAGCTTCTTACCTTGATTGGACGTCCATCTGAGTGTTCAAGACGAGAATCGACCTTGACACTAGTACGGCCATATTGATTACCCGACCACACCCAACATCCGGGCTACCGGCAGCCTCTAATTAGAGGAACGACTCCCGCGCTTACCCCATCGCATGAGCAGTTTTTTTTTTCTGTTGCCCGACCTAATCAGCCAATTTTCAATTTCAGTTGTGTGGCCACAGAGCTTTTGAACTCATTTGATATCATTTGGAAGATCTAACACTTCTTTTCTTCGTAAGTAGTAAATAAAATCATGCAATACTTTCATAACTCGAATGACCTGGTCAGTGTTAAAAGCTTGTTAGTCCATGGCCTGTTCAAACCACAATGAACACACACCCTTAATCACAATGCACATTCCATTTTCAAGCAAACATAGAAGTTCACAGCGATGTAACTATGCGTTAAGTCCATAACTCTCCCAAAAATATGTTACCTTATTACACTATAATGTAACCAAAAAATATAAATACAACGATAACAATTTATTTTCCAATGTATAGCGATATTAATCACGCTGTTATATCGAAAATCTACCTGTGATTTTTTTTTTTTTTTTTTTTTTTTTTAATATAAATCTTAACGTTAAAAAAAACTGTTCATGTGAATTTAAAAAACTGTTTCCCTTTGAAAACTTCATTGTTAAATAGCACTATGTTCAAAATTGTGTAAGCAATCCATGGAAATAAAACATCATGTGAAATCAAAAAATTGTTTTTAAGACTTATTTAAAACACTTCATATTAAAATGTGTTATATACCAAAAGAATCACTCAGAATTTGAAGCCTTTTTACCATAAAAGCTTCGAACAAAATAATAAGCTTTTCCTCCATGATACTATCTTGATCGAAGACAAAACAATGCGTTTTAAAAATTTTGTTCGAAATACATATCAAAATAAATTGCTTCGTGGACTAAAACATTTTGGCTCGAGGGCTTTTTGCAATAGCTAACCTCGTACTGAATTCTACATGCTGTTCATATAAGGTGTCACAAAAATTAAACAAATATGTTATTTCAGTACAATTTCCTTTAAATCCCTAAAAGTTGTTTCTCTGTGAGACCACAACTTATACAGAGAAGGACAACCTGGACAGCTGTGGGGCTAGCGCTCTGGCCTCGCATGCCAAAGGTGCTGGGTTCGAATCCTGGGTTATGCATGGACGTTCGTTGTGGTTCGGAATACACGTTAAGCTGTAGGTCCCGGCCTGATTAGTCGTTATTGTGCATAAAAATAGGGCGTTGAGCGTACAAACCAACCAACAAACCAAACTATAAAGAGAAGACAATAATACATTCTAAACTCAAATTTTCGACTGTTTAGAAATGTACTACGTCTCGCACACGATGCAAATTTGAGGTCTGAGGACCTTTTTTTTTTTTTTTGCAAAATTGTATGTTTTATAGTTGGTTGGTTGTTTTCAGATTATCTGGCGCCGTCAGCAACACGAGGGCTATAATGCGCCAAAATATTCGTCATTTGACAAGCCAACATACATTTACAAACACCCATGTCTAACACGGGACTCGAACCCGCAACCGCGCGGTCTAGAAGCTAGCACTCTAACCACTATACCGTTTGGTCGGCGTATGCTTCATAGTATTCGCAAACGAAAGCGGCTTTACTTTTGCAGCGGCTAATCTGCAATTCTGCCCTGACTAATGTGCACGTCTGATACTATAATATTCTTTCTATAAAATCATGTCCTGCAAAACATAAAATGATTCAAATTATCAAAAGCTCATGTGATTCTTTTCATAACATCATATACAAAGCATTTTAGCACGAAATGCTTTAATATCATTAATAAAATACTGGGTTTATCAAAAAGAATGACCCCATTCTAAATCATTGTATTTATGGAACGACAAAGATCTCGTTATATCGCTGGACGGGGCGTGGTTTACAGTTTTAGGGAATCACCACTAGATGACTCTCCACGTGTGAGAAAGACGGAGAAGTCACCATAAAGGCAGTCTGTTGAAAACATGAGAATCCTTCTCTTTGATACACGCAGTACGTATTTTTCTTCATTTGATAGTTTTTATGGCATTAAAAGTTTACGTTCTGTGAGATAAGGATATAAAAATTCTCATTCAAACATCTTCTCCTTAAAATTTATAAGGTAGGGTGTATAAAAGAGAATAACTCTCATCCCTTCAAGAGACAGCGTTCATGGCGATTTCTTCGTGTTTCACTCGTGGAGAGTCATCTAGTGGCGATTCTCTAAAACTCTAAGTCATCCTAGTCCAGAGTTATAACTTTCATTCACGAGATCTTCGTCGTTTTATAAATATAGCGATTTTTAGAATCGGATACACGCTGTATCATTAATAAAAGTTTAACTAATGTTTTTTCTTTAACAGCTCTCTTAAAATCAGTTAAAGTTGTTTATTTTCAAATCAAGATCTATTCAATGAAAATAAGAATGTATTCTAAAATATACTTTGCAATTGCACGAAAATACCCGTCAGGGTGATAATTAGTGGTTTAAAGGTATTTTTGCAGCAGCTAAAACTACTATACTACATAATGTTCTTAAAACAAATCACTTAAATTTAACCCTTTAAGAACCACCTGAAAATCTGTAAAAGTTGTTTCCCTGTGAAACCACAACTATTACTGAGAAGAAAACAATGCAGTCTTCAATTTTGTTAGCTATATTGTATGATGACGCACATTGTGGCGCACATAAGGCAATGGAAGGGTTGTTTCTCAAATTGTATACTTCATAGTGTTCTCTAAAATTGTATAGTTTTCGTAGCGTTTCTCTTCATTAAATATAATTTTTAATTTTTTTTAACTGATATTATTCTTTTAAAGCCTCCTTTCTAAACATATGATGACAAAGCATTATATTTAAAATTAAAATTGAAAATACAAAGGAAAAAACCGCAACTCATTGTCATATAAATTAAAAGCTTAGAGTTTTTTTTTTTTTTTTTTTTTTTTTTTTTTTTTTTTTTTTTAACAAGCCGACTCTACTAAAAGTTGTGAATTGACGTGCTGGTATATACAGACTTTTTAAGTGGTTCAGTTTCTAAACAAATTTGATTTATAAATTCTATATTATAACTTCTTTTAGGAACAATAAACTGTCTGACTTACTTTTTTCTTCTTCTGACACTCCTTTACTTTTCTGACATTTCGTTTCGTTTGACAAGTTTGAAATATCCAAAATGTCATGGGTACTTGTCGGATAGTGTAAACTTTCAAGCAAGCTTGCGGTTCAAGCACGATACTTTTTGCTGCGATTTAAAACATTGCAAATAATCACTACTTACAAAACCACAAAACCAGATATCATTACACTTTCGGTGTTTCACATGTTATAGTAGCTCGAGAAAGTCAATTCGCGCAATTAGACGCACATTCACCGAGTGACGCGCATTAGAATTCAACATGTGTGGCAGTTCCAAATTGTTGTAAGTGCAATTAAATTAACAATAAGGTATTTTTACTCAGGTAAGTCATAAATGTTAAAAAAAAATTTCGTAATTATCACATAAGTTACTTTAAAATGAAGATTAAAATTAATATGTTTAAACTACAAAATATTTATTTAAGTGTTAATATTACATTAAGATTTCAATACGCCATCTTCAGTAAAAGGGAAGCCATTTTTGTGTAATTTTGTAATCACAGTCAAAAGACTAGAGGCGACATTTTAGGATTTTATTTGGTACTTCAAAGCTTGTAGTTACAACATAAACTCACAATATTTGTTTCACAAATAAGAAAAGTCTACAAAATCATTTTTAAAACTTCGTATCGCGAATTCAATACCAATTTGTTGGTTATGGTCTGGACCGTCACTCTAATTTTCTAATAAAAAAGGGAACAAATAAAACAGGAAATAAATAATACAACCACAAATAATTTGTCGTTGTATCCTTGTTGTTGAACTTAATTCGATCACTTTAAAGTAATGTCATGACAGTCACACTTTTCGAATTTGTTCATGTATGGATGTCTTGAAGGTCAAACGTCAACATAACGTAACTACTTACGTCGGTGGTTCAAGTTAATCCTTTTTCCATCCCTTATGCTGTATGACTTAATGCTTTCGAGTTTTCTATCATCCTTTATAATAGAACTATTAGGGTACTTACACAGTGGAGCCGGAACGAGTGCTTACTCGCACTCTCGAAATGCGAGTAATCGAGGTAAATCGACCAGTCTCCACTGTGTGCCTTCCCATAGAGAAGTATGGTTTAATTTTAGCTAGCACTATGCGAGTATGCGAGTAACCACCCATCCCGGCTCCCTTAGATCAGCAGAACATGGATTGATAAACTAAGTTTTCCAAGAATCTAGTAATGGAAAACTCGATATGCCCCCTCCTTAAAAAGTACATCCTTTAAATAAAATTCTTGATTTTTTTCTTCTTCCAAACTAATACAAAAAACGAATCAACCTACTACATTTACCCAGGCGCATTTTTCTAAAAAAATTTACTCTGGATTTCCACATTTGACTCCCGTCTAATATTTCCCAACCTCTATGTGCCAGAGCAATTTATCAATTTCCAAATCAACAAACCTCACACCAGTCTTCTAAATCAAGCATGGCATGAAAGGGAGGAAGACACGAACCAGTTCCACGTCTGGAGGCTTCAGTTGACAGACTTGCCAAACACAGACTTGGTGCCCTCCCCCTCTGGAGTTAACTCTGAAAAAGCGAGTAACTCCAGAAGCATCACCCCCTGCGGCCAGGGATGGGTCTCTCCCCCATTAAGTGAGTACTTAACTCGCCAAAGTACGGCTGGGTGTGTCCCCTTCTCTCCCCACAAAGTGAATGATCGTCTGTTTGCAAGGTCGCCACCTCTCTCCCCCCCCCCCCTTCTCCAAGTTGCAAATAGGGGACGAGAGACAAGGCTACTGAATAAGAAAGAGAAACTCATAAGTTTCTTCAGGCCGGACTTGGATTCGTTTCTCAACGTCATTTTTGGACAAGCCCTGCTTTCAATAGTGGCTGTGTGTTTGTGACAGAAGGTTTTAGGTTAATTATTGGTTGGGCTGCATGATGAAATTTTCAAAATTACACTACGCTCGGCTCATTTTATATTATTTATGCCAAGTTTATGTAATAATTTTACATAGTATTTGCATCTCATTTGTATTAACAACAATGAAAAAATCCCTAATTATTGGTCTTGCCATTGCATAGCAAATTAACTTTAATCCCACAAATAAAGATTTAATATCAATCCAAATCTTAACACTAAACAGATAGATGAAGGTAGGAAGACAAAATAAAAAACAGACAGTGGATATTAAAAAAATCTTTTTAAAGAAATGTATCAACATTTCTGTATGCATGCTATTTTACACCCACATTTTAGTTACGCCACTGTCAATCCTTTAAAAATGTCTTCCAGAGTCGTCGATCACCCCAAGGGGTTAAATTATAAGTCCCTTTTCTCTTTTATCTCTCAGCCTTGTTCGTTATCCCCCCCCCCCCCCTCACCAGTTGGTGGCAGAAGGGACAGAAGGTCTGTGTTTCGGGGCCAGCAGATGGCAGATTTGGTCTGGGTTTTTGATTCACTCAGGCAGGGGCGTGTGCGGTGATGTTTCCCACGTTTCGCCAACTTTCCTTATTATACCTTTCCTCGGGATTAAAGCTGAGATTTTCTTGTTGGGAGGGGCACAGGGCAGCACTGTTTGTGCGTCTTTGCGCATTTTCTTTTCTTTCTTCTTGGTCACGGCAGATTCCAATTGAGAAACAACCATTTCGAATGGGACTTGAATATTTTGATTTGTAGATGTTTATTTATTCAGATGTACTTGTTGAGAGTCATCGCCAGTTTTCCCCCGCCCTTTAGACGTAATACAGTATTTACACAAATACATCTTCTGAAATACTAATCCATAAAACAAGAAACTTTTATCGCATTATAGATACTGTAATGCAAATAATTTTAGTTGTACTTATTCAAAGAATTAAATTCTTTAAAAAAAAATTATTAAACAGTTTTTCAATTTTGTCTATCAAAAAGTGTTACGATTTTGTCCAAGAAATAAACTACTTAAAATGTGAAAAAGATCAATGTTACATGGATTTACCGACCACTGATTTTCTGCAAGTTAAATTTTCTCTAACTCTCCTCTTTTTTTATCTAGCTTATCCTTATTCTGTCTTCAAATAATGTGCATTCTTTGATATCTAACAGAACTGTTTATTTATTATTAGCATTAGCCCAACTTTCAGTTATCCCAATCGTATTACTTATTTCTGTGATTATTGTGAGTATTCAAAGTAACCAATCAATAGGTCCTAGAACATTCATAAAGTTTATCTGTATAATGCGCCATATGAATGTGAACCAATAAAAGCAGTTTTATCAATTAATTAAACAGTTCAGGGACCTTTTATGTATGGCCCATTTTTTTAAACCTATTTTATCATAATGTGTAAAAATTATGAATAAATGTCAAAGAATTATTGCAGGCAGAGGAAATACACGTTGCATATATTTACTATTACTAAAATCAATGTCCCCTTTTACATTCACTTTCAAAACCATTGATGCGTTCAGCAGTTTGTGGGTGCGTGAATTTGTGCCTCGACATTTGCACCTTATGGCCTATCGTAAATCACCAGGCTCTAGTGACACCCCCGTACCTCCCTTTTCTTAAAATATCTCGGCTTTGCCACCTCATTTCCGGTCAACACAAACCTTCGTCTTCTTTTACAGGATAATGTTACGAAATTCCTTGGTAATAAGGACGGTGTGTTGTTTGTGTTGTACATTTTATGTGTTGCATCAATTCTTTCGGTAAAACATTCGATAATTATCGTCTGGCGAGTATTGGTTAGTTTAATTTGTTTTAAGTTATACCATATTTGATAAATTCTGAACATTTTACAGTTTTAAATGTCCGTGTATAACGTAAGAAAAAAGCTCTGTTTGCACTGATTTTTTAATGCATCTTCGATTTATGAGAAATGGTGCCTGTTATTAACTCAGTTCATTTAAAAGAGGTAGAAATTGCAATTCCAGAGTTCATAAATTAATTTTAACCAATTAATTATAAAAATGCTGTTGCCTTCTTCCTCTTTCTCTCTTTTTTTGAATTTTGTCTAGGCTCTGCCAATGGAGGAAGTAAATAAATTACATCACGCAAAATTTTGACTTTTTTTGACACCTCACTCCCTCCTCTATGTCACACTCAGTCCCATTAGATCGACTCCCCCTCCCTTAAAGTTATGTGACCCGTTTTTGTCACCCTTTCCTCTCCCCCAGCTTCCTAAAAAAATTAATTAATTTTACAATCTAACTACGTTTCTAAATTTTAAGAAAATGCAAATGTAGTGTAATTTTGCAATGAAATCAGATTAAATAATTCTCATTACAGTTTAGATTTTATTGATATGATTCTTTATCAAATGATCTATTCATATGTCAAAAATTAAATTTCTTAAACTTCACATTGCAAGAAAAAAAAACTCTATTGAAGTTTCTTCGCAAATGTGAAATTGTTACCTCAGACAAATAATTACCCCTTCTCTCCATGTTACTGTCCATAACGTGGTCTACACGGAAATGAAAAAAGTTGTACAAAACCAACCAGTCACTTTCCATTGTTTTTATTAAGAAGTATCGAGTATTTTAATATATGTAGTTTAATGTAAAATATATAATGAAAAAAAAATTTGGAAGGGGTGAGCTATAAACCCTTAAAACCCTTCCCTGGATACGGCCCTGCATGGGTGGTCCCAATGGGGAGGATGCAAAGAGTTAATACCTATTTGCAGCCTCTTCAATTACACTAATGACGCATAGTCTTAAACAAACTAATATCTATGAAACAAATAAAGGCAGCACTTCTTTCCAGTAAAAAAAAAAAAAATCATAAGTTCTATTGCGACCTCGAAGCCACTCCTTTTTATCACTTTAGTTCTACCGTATCCAAATAATTACACAAAATGGAAAGTTGAGGTGAAAAATTAAAGCAATTAGTCTTACAAAATTCGATAAAGTTATACAGTAACAAAATTTGATTAAACGATTCACATATCTAATGCTAATGTCAACAGTCACCGGCGAAGGACGTTCGGCTTTTTCATGCCCTTTCACATTCGATTAGTTCCAAGATTGAAGGGAAATTAAATCGACGATCAAGGTGATTTAATGAAGCGGTGTAGGATGAGCTATTGTGGACAAGACAAAAAGATGTTTCACAACAATGCTTTTAACTTTTTTGTGATTACCTATTCAGATTGCAACCTAACTTTCTAGAAGATGGTTGGGCAACTGTATAAAAAAATATTACCGGAAATATTCATTTAATGCAATATGTGGTAATTATTTTGATCCACGCAGTGAATATGCTACCGCTTAAGTGCAGAAATCAGTTATTCTATACAGATTATTTAGGTAATGTGCAGATTGACTAGGATGATCTGTTAAAGTGCCGAGTAATTGTTTCATCATTCAGATTCAAATTACCTAGGTAATCTGCAAATTACCTAGATAATCTGCACATTACCTACTAGGCACTAGGTGAAAATAAGATCTTCGCTGGAACAATAGCAACGTTTCTGTACCTTTAAATTAACATAATGTTATTTGTTTTTCGATATCTAAAGAATCAAATTGATGCAATCAATCAATCAACAAATTAGTTGATAAAATCAGTCATCAATCAATTAAAAAAACTATAATACAAAGAATCAAACAGTTTCAAATATTATTATAACTAAGGAAATTAACATGTTATTTGCTTATTTTACGATATCTAAAGAATCAAATTAATACTATCAAACAATGAGCAAATTAGTTGATAGAATCAATCTTTGAGAAACAAACTTTTGAACAAGACAAACTTTAACGATACAGAAGCCGTTAATGTGCACATTATTTACATAATTGTACACTATGACAATGGCGAACCCACTGAGGAGTGGAGGTGGTGATCCCCCCCCCCCCCGCTCTCCCGTCATTCAAGTCTAATACTTGCGTCCAAAACTAACATAGATATTTAATTACATTTAAATATATAATAAGCAAAAGAACATATGAAAGATTTGAATTAATAATAAAACCAATGTACTAAGTTGTTTTTACCTCTCACTTTTAAATCGTACTTCTCTCTGCCCTTGGATGAAGCCAGTCAAGATTTGACGAATCCGTATTGAAAATCTTTTAATATAAATGCTCTCATCCCAAAAAATGGAGAGGAAAAAACCGAGGACAAAGCAAGACAGCAAAGTGCTCTGCAAAATAAACTCAAACAAATTTCGTTTAATTCTTGATAATCTTGGCAGTAGAAGTCTGTTCAAAAGTGTACTTCAAGAAGGATATGAAATTTGGTGTGAGTTTTAAAAGAATGCTTGGGATATAGAAACCCACAGAAGTCTTAGAATTCTCAAAAAAATGCGATCCTGATACACGAATTTAAGCGGATGACAGAGAGACTTTCATGACTAGCATTAATACACATCCCTAGAGACATTCATATTGATTAAGTAAAGTGATTGATACATTCTCAAAAAAATAGAGACGTTTTTTTTTTTTTTTTATAATAAACTTTTTTTTTTAAAGTTGCTTCTTTAAAAAAAAAAAGTAAAATAATTATAACATTTTTGTAGTTTTGATAAAAAGTTGTTCTGTAAAATATATTGCAAATTATAGTTTTGGTTGTTGTATATGTATCCTTTATAAGATTATCCTTTCTGCAATACTTAACTATAATTTACCCTAAAGCATATAGTTTTATTACAGTTCAACTATAATTTATTGCCGTAAATTCACACGTGGCCAATCATAGCGACGCTCTTGTGTGATTCAGACTTTTCCCTTTTCCGTAACATATTTCGTATGATCAAGTTATCCCAGAGCAACAAAATTTTCAACAGCCCAAAACTAAAAAAATTTCAGGGTAGGCTCCTGAGTCCTGCCCCCTCCGTAATTAAAAAAAACTGGATCCGCCCTTGCACTACGATATGATTGGATAGATAATCCAACAGAAATATATGTAAAAATTAAAACGCTACCACAATATATGAGATTTTGTTTTCGAAACGTATGCACCTTTGTAAAAGTATCTACATATATTAGGAAGCTATTATGAAAAATTTATTGTACTAAAATTTTACGCTTACTATGAAAATTTCAATGCGAGACAAACTGTTAAGAAAATCTCAATGTTCTATTTTGCATATATTTTTACTTCCGTACATAAAATTAAAAATTTTAAATACTATTTTTCGTTATAGTTTTGTTACATTTTTACAGTGTAATAAGTATATCGATTTTTAGGGAAAGACCAATTGCTACATATTTGTAGGGTTTTTATAAGAACCTTACGTAAAACACCATTCGATTAGATCAAACCCTCAATTAATCCCAATAGCTTATTTGCAAAATGTTTTATGAGTTCAGGCATTATGAACAAAATTTTCGAACGATACGTTATCTTTCCTGCGTAAGCTATGTTTTCACAGGAAAACATCTTTTACAGATTTTATAAGTATTGTTTTTCAAGGTACACCTGATTTTTTACCTATATTAAGGAATTATTATTCTTATGAATATTAACTTATTTTTTAGAAGGCTTTGTAATATTTTTGGTATGAATTATGGATTAACAAAGAAACAAATTTTAGAGATACCATTGCTAAATGAATTTTCAAAGGCAATGTTTTGTAAATTATAGCTTTCACTTGAAAACAACTTTAACACATTTTAAGGGAGTTATTTAAGAATGATAGCTACATTTTGTGGGCATAATTTTCGATCAGTTACCAAAAAAAAAAAAGTCTTCAAATCTCAATTTTTCAACAGGGCTTGCATTTCCATACAAATGCAAACAGATTTTTTGCAACTATCCCAGCTCTAGTTAGTTCGTAATACTAAAGAAATTGCGTAAGTAATGGAAAAAATTTAAAAAATAAATAAAATTCGACAGTATTTATAATTGATACAAGTAGCATTCACCATTTTTGTATTTACATATATATTGATTTAGTTGTTTTCAACGACCAACGTCAAAACAATGATTTATAACCCATAATTTCTTTAAAAGACACCGTGTTTCTTAATTTGTCTTATTTCGAACTTTCTGATGATAAAGATTGAGAATATGAGAATGACAGGGAACTTCATTCTTTAAATAGAATGTCGAAAGAACTCTATAAAAGATATGATATTCGATGAAACACACGTTTGGATTGCAAAGGTTGAAGTGTATATACAAAAAGGTCATCATTAAGTATCGTATATTTTCTTTAAATGGAATACAATCATCGCATTGCACTTCAGATTGACCCAGTCGAAAAAAAGAAATTCTGTCGGGTTGGGGCAATCATAAAACTCCCCTTTCACTCACATGTGTGCAGTTCCATTACTATTTTCACGAATATCGGACTCAGACGAAAGATATCCTCTTTCGAAGTTCTAGTGAAAGGCTCTTTTGTCGGCACTAGTGGTCCAATAGCAGAATGGGCGATGGAGAAAGAAACAAAGGAGAATGCTTTCGAACACTTTCATCAGACGTTCTGCAGATGGATGATCTTACAAAAATTAAACTGTGTCAGATTAAGAAAGAGGGCCTTTTGCAAAACGACCACGTTTTCCCTCCTTCACGGATGTGAGACCATGAACTCCTCCATTCTCATGCTGTGTTGTTGTATGCCAGGAATATTGTGCTTCGTACTAAAAAGTAAAATAGGCGGGCGGCAGCACAAAGTGCACATTTCAATTAAAAGTGTGGTTTGCATTTATCCATGCGCCAGTTAAAAATACCTCGAAACTACGAAAAGACGATCGTGATACCGAAAAAATTCCCATGGCAACCTCACGACGCAGTCTCATCATCACGACCCTTCTTTTCTGCTCGAAAAAGGAATATAATTATTATTTTAATACCTCAGGGCGTTATTCAACTCTGCGGAGAAAACATAAATTACACCGAAAAACCTCGACTCTTTGAACCGCGAGTTTAAAAAAATAAAAAACCCATCCAGCATCACACAGGACAACGCCAGCGGGTAACCCAACTTGGGTGTATAATATCCCTTTGAGAAGAGAAATAAACCTATTTCGCAAAAGAGCCGCTGAAAAACATATTTCCCTTTTAAATCCTTCCCTCAAACCAGTTTTTTCAGTAAGCATTCATCGAGTGTGCATCTTCACCTTTGGCGGTTTAAACCCTGGCCTCAGCAGGGCAAGGGGAGGGTATGAAGTGGGGCAACAGCTGCCTCTTCCAGCAAACACGGTGTCATCCTTCGAGGAGGGAGTTGTCCCCGTGGAGCGACTTGCTTGTCTTTGGAATCTTTGGGTGTGTCGCGATGTTTTAGAATCCCCACCCTGGCAGTATCATCATCGTTCTATGAGGTCGCACCCTGCTACATGAGAAAATGGGCTCAGACGATAATATACAATCGAATTAGAAATATTTCATTTTTTTAATATGCTTATAATGCCTTGAAAAGGATATTAATTGAAAGACGACGCAGCAAAGCACGTCTCGGAATGAAATGAACCGTGTTGCATGAAATCTAGTTTTAAATTTGTGGTTCTTTAGATTCATATAAAAAAAAAGAATATATATGTATATTGTTAATGTAATATTTGAATCACAATGATATTTAAACTAAGAGTTCAAATAAATATTTTATTGCCTATAAGACTGCTATATTAAAACTTAATTTCATAAATGGATTTTAACTAAATAACAGGGGTATTTTTCATAGAAAAATAATATCCCTTCAGGAACAGATTAATGCATTGGCCTTTTTCATTACACAAAAATTATCATTTTCTAAACTTCATGGGGACAAACACGTGGTTATATGGGACAGGCAAGTAATCAGAGGGAAGTGGGAAAGATATGGAGATATATCTGGCCCCCAACTCCCAGAAATTTGTCTGTTTGCTATTAGAATGCAAAATCCAAGAAATTTTTTTTCTTCAAAATCGTAAATAAATTTCAAAATTTTTTGAATTTCTAAACATAAGTAGAAAAAATACATGTAACTAAATATATTTGGTATTAATAAAAAAAAAGATTATTTTTATTTGTAGAGTTATAATTCTAAATCCCTACTGAAAGAAATCTCTAGCCATTCTCCTCATATGGAGACACCCAACTTAGAGAGAAAAATAATTTCAATATCTTAAATTTTAAAACAGCTTACAAATAAGATTGAGAACAATAACGGTGATAGCGATATGGAAGTAAATGTAGAAGGAGAGGGGGAAGGGAGAGGGTCAGTAAACTGGATGGGAACTGTCCCTTTCATCCATCATCCATGAAACTTTACCGAAAAGAATTCTGATAGCCTTAAGGAGAGTTTTAAGCAATTGGTTTTTTCATATTTTTAAATGGTTCATGTATTGACCGCCCCTTTCACAAATATGCAAGATTTATTATTAAGCTTACTGAAATAACTCATATGAATAAGTTACATTTTACTGGAAACTATACCAGATTTAAATTTTAAAAAGGTTACTCTTTTTCGACTTCCTCATTTTATAATTGTCATAAAGTAACTGCTGCATGCACTTTTAGCACACATTTTCTTTTTTTTTTGCATGTTTAACCTACGATTTAGCTTTATTTAGTGGAAATTCTAATAATTTTTACAGAATTTTGGAGATTATACGTACATACAAAACCGGCCTAAGGCGTGTGCGATCGCACATGCGATTTTAAGAAAGGTGCCAAAATGAGAAAAAATATTAAAAAAATATGGTAAAAATGAAAATATTTATGTTATTTTTAATGCAAATCAGGCCATTTGAATATGCTAATAACTTTAGTTCAACAAAGAAAATGTTGCCTGAAAGTAAAGTAAAGAAACTGGATCCAAGCGGTCCGCTCCGTTGTTCTGATAAAAATGAACAGTTGTAAACTTCGTTTCACCTTAAAAAAAAACTGCAAGAGTACGACTTAGACATTTCTAATTGCAAAGGCAAGGGATATGATAATGGGGCAAATATGAATGGAAAACAAAGTGTACTACAAAAATAAATCAGTTAAAAGAATTAGCAATAGAAGTCATTTAAAAAAAATAAAAATAATGAAAACGTACTAACTACGTTACTTTAATAATTACAATTAGTTTTAAATCTTTTTAAAATGCCAACTTCAGGTATTAAGTTCCAACAAATTTCAATTATAGAGCACCCATACCATTTTTGGAGCGTTTTCTCTACTTATTTTCATAGAAAGGCGAGCCAAAACTCATTCTTGCACACACAGCATTTTGCTCTTAGGCTGGTCCCGCATATATAATATATAATGTCTTCTACTACATGGGACATAGCATTGTATTCAGGCGCGGCTTAAGGGCCGTGCAAACTGTGCAACCGCGCCAATTTTTCTTCTTCTTTTTTTGCCTTTTGGCAAATTTTGATTTTTTTTGTGACCAATTTTGATTTTTTTTTAAACTAAAGTTCTTCAATTTTTTCGCTGCTGGATTTTCACAGTTTTTCACTTGACTGAAACTATAAGTATCATTAACCCCGGAACAAATTCTTGATGTTGGAATTTCATTTGCTCAAATTTCGATTAGTGAATGAGTGATATATGTCCCTTTTTACGTCAATTTGCATAGGACCATACAGCCACGCTTATCGGAGAAAAATGCACAAAAATTTAATTATAAAATTAATTTTGTGTGGTTCTCTTATCCGTTTTAGATAGTTTTTTTAATAATTAACTTTCTTTTACTCTCAACTTCATCTTGTATTTTATTTTGGATGTGTATTTTGACAAATATTGAAAATATTTGAGAATGATACTATAAATAGTTTTTATGTAATGAAATACAAAATTCTATGCAATAAAAATTTCTATAACATATTCTATGCAAAATGTAAATGAAATATAGCCAAATCGAATATTTAGAACTGGTTGTTAATAATGAAAAACCTTAAACTTAAAAAAAAAATCTGACCTACAAAGTTTGCGTAGATGTTACAATATCACTAGGCCGGTAGTTTCTAAAGGCGGCCCGTATCTAATGTAATGCCACACACAAAAACGGATGATGCTAATACATTTAGCATATAAATGAGCGTGAATTGAAGGGTAAGAGTAAAATCGAATGTTTAAAAATAAGGGGTCATTCTAAGCAAGTTACTTCCTTTTTAATGTCATAATTAAAAACGGCTTTGTTTGAAATTGCTTTGGAAACCAGGTTTTGCTTTTAAAATTGAAATATTAGCAAGAAATGTATTCAATATCAAATATTTAAAAACGACTTATGTTTACAAATTAAGTATTTTTATTTATTTTTCGATATTTCTTATGCTCCGCAGTTAATTGACATTTTAATTTTGAAGAAATGCGTTCATATATAATGCTATTATTTAGTAATTGAGATCTGGTCAGCCTTTAATAATTAAAATTATAAAAAAGGTAATTGCCTTATCAATGCGGTTTTTTGTATCCAGGAAAGTCAATGTAACGCATTTTCTAGTAAATTTAATTTATTATGCAAGTTTCATTAACACTTAGAAAAAAAGGTACATTAAATTTTATTGTAATTTATGAAGGAATCAAAATTGTTCTGTGGCTAATATATTTAAAATTTGCGGGATTTTAACCAATTTTTTTTTTTTTTTTGAAGGGGAGGGAGGAATCGAAGGCGCCATAATTGTTTTTGCACAGGTGCAAAACTTACCTTGAGCCGCCCCTGATTGTATTGTTTCATTTGGAAACTGATTCTCTTGCCAAAAACGACAAAGTGCTTGTTAAATATTTCCAAAAATATATATTGGGACAAGCTACTTGAACTCATTGAATACTCTACAACGATGAGAGAACCAGTTATAATACTCGCCGATTGGCTGATTAGAACGATGTGTGGCCGATTCGTTAAAACTCATAGTATCTGTGGTTAGAAAAGCAAAATATTAGTTAACATTTAAACTTAAAAGCGCTTATTTTCTTTCTGTTATCAACATATATTTAAGTTTAAAACATAACTATGTGCGTATGTTATCAATATTACTATAAAAGATGTAATTTGTCCGGAACTATATCTTTATGCGGAAAGATTCATCTTACAGTGTATAGTCAAGGCTCAACTAATTTTGTCCCAAGGTATAGTTTTATCTTTCTAATAACAAAAGTTGTGCAACTAAAAGTTGAAAGCCTTCTGCCCTTTGTAACTTGCGGTGTCTACGATTCCAACAATTCCACAAAGCAGCAATCGCTACTTGGGATTATTTTGAAACATGGAAAAAAAAACAAAAAAAAAATAACATTAGTCAAATATTGCTGTTTTCAATATTGCCGTAAGTTCCCTCTTGTTATAAATAGCAGTTACAGGCGACATTTTGCAATTTTGTTCGGAATTGAGATTTTTTTATTGTACATTTTTTTATTATGGAATATTTCAAGGAATTTTATATAAACATTGACGACGTATATAAATTGATTGTGTAACAGGGGCTGCTTCAATCGAAATTAGTTTTAATGGATAGTACAAAAATTAAATTTTGAACTCACAGCCATGTTCAACTTACAAAAGAATTCATGATTTCCAACATTGAATATAATCTCTCCGATAAAAAGTGTGGTTCTGTATTTTTGTCTGAAAGAGTTCACTATAAATTCTAACATTTTTAGCCCCAGAGCCACGAAATTTATATGTTTTTCGGTTTAGAATTCTTAATAACTGACAACTGAAAAAATAGAATCTTCATATAACATTTTTAGAAGCGAAGGCATTAGAATGTATAATTGCTCTTTCTAAAACTCGGAAATGTTTTCACTCGGTCAAGTTAACATGGACAGAAACATGCTAATATGAAATCAAGTAAATATTTATGAAACAACCATGAAGTTATAGTTTTTCGTATGACACATAACAGCAGCCAAGATCTTAAATAGCTACATTAATTAAGAGTTTATATCAGTAAATAGTTTTCAACCATGCAATATTAAATCTCTCTGTAGTAAATTTGAAAGGAAACAAATTACACGCTTGGCTAAGCCGAGATTGTTAAAAGTCTGACCAGTGGCGGCCCGTGGTAAAACATTTTAGTGCAGCTGGAACAGTGACCCCCCCCCCCCTTCTCCCCACAATCATTCATGAATGAAAATTCTTTAATCTCAATAACTCAAATTCAAAGTTCCTTTTCAATATTTACAGAATATGAAAAAGATAACAGAAAAAAAAAAATTATTTTAACCTACTTATAACGGGACTCTATGTTTCAAGATGGTTTAATTATGAGTTTTAGTATTAACTTAAATTTATAATAATAGTTATTATTATTTTGTGTCCCACATTATTTAAAAGTAAATGTCTTTTATACTTTTTAATTATTTTAAGATTTAAAATCCGTGGTTGAATGAAACATTTTGTATTTTTAGTAATTGAACATTAGTGCAGGAATTTAACTCAGATATTAAGTATCTTTATTAATATAAAAACAATATAAATACCAGTTGCCAGTTCTCAAATTCCAGGACGAATGCAGCTCCTTTAGGAAATGAAAGAGGCAGTGTTTTATTTAGTTAAAATACCGACAGATGGCGCCTTAGGAGTACATATTTTTCAATCCTATAACTTGAGACAAGTCAATCTTCTTGAAGAAACTTAATTCAGTCACTTGTAATATTTAAAAAATTTTAATATTCTTTTTAATTTTTTTTTTTTTTGCTAATACATTTTTTTCCCCCTTTTTTATTCCGTCCTATACGTTTTAAAAGTTAATTTTTCTTGTGAATAGAAAATATTTTTAAATGTTAAGCAGTATATAAATTAGCTCTGAAAATGCAGTGCAGTTTACAAATATAAGGTTTACTACATCTATTACAGTAATATGAAACAGTGAATTGCAATAACTTTAATAACAAACTTTGCTGCACACATATTTTCTACAAAAAGCAATAGCTACAAGAACTAGAGAATTAACACAACTAGGATAAAACATAGAGTAAAAGAATTTTAGTATTTAGGTTGTAAAAATATGAAATTACAAATATACAGAAAGAAAAAATAATATGTCTCTTGAAACAAATTATATAGATAATAATTTAAAATTGCTATACAACATCAAAATACATATACTTAACTTTTCATCATCAATATTATACATTCTAAATACGTTTATATATATCACACATTGATTATTATTTATACACATAATTTCAAGCAATTTCTTGTCATGCAAAAATAGTTTCCATACCTTTTAAAATTTTACAGCTATACATAGTGTTAAGTTATTAATTAAAATATTTTAAATAAAATAGTTACTGTAAACATTTGCAGACAAAGCTAATGGGGAGGATGTCATATAAATTTAATGCTGATACATAATTAAGAATTATAAGCGGATCACTTTATATCAAAACCATTATTCATTTTAAAAATTAATCTAATTTAGAAAAATAATATTCTAAAAAATTAGATAAACATGTCTAACTGCATTAACTTAAGTTATTTCTATAATTTTACAAATACAATAAATTAAACAAATTTTAAAAGACAGAAAGTTGATTTCTAATAATAAACTGATATAAAACAAAAAATACAATTAAAAAAAATTTTTAGCTGTCAACACATTTTATAGAAAAAGTCTTATTTTTTTGCACTAAAAGATAAATATTTTCTAAATGTTTTGGATCAAAATAAGATAAAGAAATTATTCATGCTCTCAAATAATCATAAATACCTTCAGAAATACAAAACTGAGGTACTACTTCAAGTAAACATAATATACAGTCTTTTGATGTGATGCTCAATTTAAAAAGCTATAACAAGTTGAATGTTTTACATATAATTTTCAAATTCCGTACAATTTTGTTTTAAATATTCAAGGGTTGATTTAAATTTCATGCAAGCAATTATTTTTTAATAGGATTATAAATTTTAAAAGCCATTTTAAAAATAAATGGCAATATCAAAACACACATTTAAGTTAATTTTGAGTCAAACGCGTAGCCAGGGAGTAGGATATGTGGATATATCTCCAGGGTGGAAACAAAATTCAGGAAAAAGAGTTTGCTGATAATTCCCTGATTTCCTTGACAGATTTCCAAAAAATTCCAAGATTTTACAATAAGCTTTTTCTTCAAATTTTCCCAACTTTTCCAGAAGTGTAGACACCCTGATCAAATAGAACATGTATGCTACAGAGATAACATGCCAATTTTTAAAAAAATAGTTTTAGCGGTAATGAAAAGTTTAAATTATTCATTAACATTAAACTTCTAACAATTACCACCACAATTCTCCTGGTTAAATGACGCCAAAATACGGATGAACAGATAAACATACCTTCAGAACAGAGAAAGTTTACCTGATTTTTGTGAAATTTAAAAAAATACCTTGACAGTTCCCATAATTAGAAAGAGCTCCCTGACATTTCCCTGATTTCCAAGTTATGTGATCACTGATCTCCCAAAATTTTATTTGTTTGCTATTGAAACTTAAAAATCAAACGTATTTTGTGTTTAAAATAGTAAATTTATCGTAAATGTTTTTAAATTTCTACTTGTTACCTTGATTACAAAAAACATGCAGTATTGATTATTATTACTTGTTGTTGACTTATTTTATATCCCCTTCTGAAAAATATCTGTGGCTACGTTCCTGTTTTGAGTTAGATTTTTACCCCAATGTATTTAAACCCCAAAATTCCTTTCACATTTCCAAAATGTCCCTTTTTTTATAAATTCAAATAACAAAAAGTATGCAGAAACTAATACAAGTAAATAAAGTACAATTTAAACATTCAAGTGGTTCTACACATTGAAGTCTAGAAAAAAACAGAGTACATTTTTACCAAGTCTGCAGCCTGGTACATATTCTGGAATTAGAAACTCCAAGTGAAAATGTGTTTTTGTACATATTAACATTACTGGAACTTTGTAAAATAGCTAAGGTTACTTTTAGTTTGAAGTAATCTTTATATTTTAAACATTTAAGTACTAACTTGGTAACTATATTTCTAGAGATGTGAACATGAAAGACATTGACAGTCTCTTCAAAATAAAATTTAACATACCGCAAAACAATTAAGTTTATTTTCATAAAGTTAAAAAAAAAAAAAAAAAACCTATGATATAAGTGAAAGGGAAAAAAATTAAAGAATAATTGAGCTTTTTCTTCAAAATTTTATAGAGATTGATGATATATAAACAAGTTGGTATCAAGATGCATATATTTTTATAAAATGTGATACTAAAACCAAACTAATGCAATACTCGTAAACTTTTCCAACAAGAAAGGTTTTTCAAAATGCTGTTTAAAATCATAATATTTTTAATCGTAATAATCCCTACAACTTATATAATAAAGAGTCGAAAAAATATTTTAAAATTGTTTTTACAAAATCATAACCAATTTAAATATGAATAAAACAAATAACAAAATAAGGAAAATAACAAAATCAATCTCTATAATATCTATTTACATTAATTCTTATTAAATTAATAGCTTAGAGAATAAATACAAATATAATTTATAACTATTTTTATGCAAAAGTATAGCTCTATATATTTCAAGAAACCAAAAATGCAGCATAGTTGTTTGCTGTATACAAAATAATATGCATTGTAAGTCTATATGTATTCTGAATATATGATGAAAAACTTTAACCAAGCTTTGTGCAATAAAACACAAATTAGCCTCGAGTGTTTCAAGAGAAAATTTTAAAGAATATAATTACATTTTTACATCATTAGTTTCTGATTTATTTTACAGTTTCACATGTTAGGGACACATTTTGATGCTACATATTCAGTACTTGAGAAAAAGTAGATTTCGTTTTCAAACACAATTTAAAGATCAATAAAATTTCAGTTTAAACCTATGTGAAATTGAATCATCCTATTACAAAATGAGATGTTCACCAAAAAATCAAAAATGTGTGTGTTGAGAACAAAACTTTTTTCAAAGTTTCCCTCTTTACAACCTTAGCACAAACAAATTTTTATAAGGAAATTTTGCTTTTAGTTACTTAGCTTTAAACATAATAAACCATTCATAATTCAATTTTGATTTTTTGCCTTAAATCCCTTTATATAAACTTTAATTTTGTTTGTGTGTGCTAATTTGTGATGGGCAAATCTGTGGAGGTCTTAACGAGCTTCCCTTCATTCAACAGAGTTGAAACTTAGTAAATCGACTAGTCAATGACCATGCCTTTTCACAAGTTTAAGAGCCATTGGCATGGAATGGATATTTGCTTTATAGTGATCAAACACTATGAATACCCTGAGCTCAAAATCGCTTAAATAAGTGGCAATTTCAACTAAACGATGTCAATGCATATAAAGGATTTATAGTACATTTTTTTTTATGAAGGTTCTTCTCTTTTTTTTTAACCATTAGGATGCTCAATTACCTCTTTCAATTAAAAAAAATCAAATATATAGAAAACAACCTTAATCACACAAATACTACAAAGGAGAAGGAAAAAAGAATACAACTGCATTTCCTAACTCTTTGGTCAAAACAAGGTAATAAGATACCTCAAGTGTCTATTTAGTAACACCTTTTGCTATCTGAGAGAGTGATGATAGTTCAGCTTCGCTGGGTAAGTTACCGGAAGCGGTCAAATCCATGCTGTCCAATCGCTTCCTGAGAATGTTGACGCTGTGATGCATTGCATCTCTCTCGTCTTGCAGGGTCCTAACATGAGATTCGAGTTTGCGGATGGTGCTCTGGTAGGACGTTACCGAAGCCTCGAGTCTGCTGACGGTGTTCAGAGCAACCTATTATGGATGAGAACAAAGGAACAGTTATGTAAGTGTTATTGGAGTGATATTAAAAATATATTATAGGGTGTTACAAAGAAAATCCAGATTAATAATTTCAATAGATAAAAAAATAATAAACACTTATAAAGAGAACAAGTTAAATTTTTTTTTTTAATTATCAGTTATAATTATTATGGGTATTTTACTGTTCAATTATATTAATAATTATTTTACATAAGTAACAATACTTTTTATCATATATTTTATCAAAAAGAAATGTATTAAAACAATAATAGTAAATACTTTGGAAGAGATTTGAACTCTATAAAACACTTGTAGTAAAATTTTTAAGTAACTATTAGTAAAAATTTTGTTATTTATTGATCGCAATAGTTTTGCAACTTCTTGTTGTTTATACATAAATAAAATACTTTTTTAATCACAAGAAGTTTTCTTAAAATTAATTTAATAATTTGTAGACTGTTTCCACGATTCCTAGATTTAGACTAAATGAAAAGTTATAAACCGATTGTTAAATTCCTCTACACATATAATTCTATTAGAAATAATAATGCATAAATCTGCATAAATATATCGATTTCACTATTCATAGGCCAAACATTTATCTTTGCAAATCTCAAGGTTTCATAAAAAATATTATTCATTATATTAAAAAAAATCCTATACCTCAAATAATTATTATAAAATTAATTTTTTTTAATTTCTATAGAATTACAGAACATTTAAAAAAGAATATATTGGTAAGCGATTCCAAAACAATAATATTGAATTACTACTAACAGCACTTTATACATATTAGAAGTACCATTCCAATACTTATTCCAAGTATTTATTTACATCCAAAAACAAAACAAATTAAATTATTTTAAAGCAAATATATTTAATGATTTGTTTTAAAAAAAAAAAACTATATTAGAGGAAAAAGTATTTATAATTGTAGTAAAAAAATTTCAATAGGCAAGCTTGTTTCGGAAAAGTGAAATATTAATAGCACCTGATAAATATATTAAATGAAAGAAATGTTTCAAATCTACATACTATTTAAAACATACAAATAATTTGTAGTACAATAAGAATAATTTTGAAAATCGGTAGTTTTTTAATGTTGAAAACAATTCCTGTTACTAAAAATTAAAATAAATTCTGAAGCCATAATTCTACCTGCAGTTGTTCAGTGAGTTCCATGTTCTGTTTTTGCAGTTCTTTGTTCTCATTGTCTATTTGCTTGCTAATGGAAGACGTTGGTTCAGAATCTGCACTATGTTCAGACATTTCTTCTTTCAGCACCATATATTCAATTTGATATGTAATTAAAGACTTTTCTATGTCCATAGAAAGAACCTATAAGATATTATGGATTAGCAAAAATTTATTTTTGGACACAAAATAATAAAATGCACATATTTTATCACATTGAATAAAAGAAAATAATTATTGCAAAATTTTTTAACAACAAATATATTTTCAGTTAACCTTATTAATTTTATGGAATATTTCAATTTAGTTTTAGAAAGATTTTTTGTTGTTGTTACTGCTGTAAATGGATTTATGAACATGTTTTGACAGAAAAGTATTTTATTTTTGCTTACAACTTTTCAAGAAATCAGTGTGTTGAACACAGCGAAGAACAAGCTTATTGTGTAGATAAAAATTAAGCTGTGCCACTATTGCAAACAAAATAAATTAAGAACAATGTATTAAATAAATAGATATGTTGAGCAATAACAAATTTGAATAACATGCCTTTTCAAACATGTTCAGAAAAACATTAAGCACACTATTTGTTCTCAATAAATTTATTTTTACCTGATCAAGGACTTTTTCCATTCCAACATGACCACTGGAAGGTAAAGTTGCCTTCAGAAAGGATACAATGGATTCAAATGAGTTGCACTTTAATATCTGAGACTGATGAACTTTCAGTAGCAAGGCAGATACTTTAAAGAGAACTGATATACCTTGCAGAAACATGAGATCTGAAAAAAGGAAGAAGTTATGCATTTAAATAAACTATTTATAGCTAGAATATTTATAAAACATTCACACATTAAATAATAACTTACCAAGTAAACGAGCCACAAATCCAATCGGAAAATGGGAAGCAAACAAAGTAAGAAACCATGGCGCAGCATACAACATAGGTGACACTTCAAACTTATCAAACAACTCGTGAACCTCAGGAACAGTGTTTTGTATGATTCGAGCCAACTGGTACATCTGAACCTGAATAATTCAATGTTGAATTACAAATTAATTAATTAACGAATATTAATTACAGTTGGCAATGAGATAGTTTTTACATATGACAAATAAATACAAGAACTTATACAGCTTTGGAATTCACATTGTTATTAAAACAATATACTACAGTGTAATTTAGATGATTCACTTTTTAAAGACTTAGAACTTAGATTTATTATTAGATACTAAAAATTGCTAGTTCTTTGATCAAGGACTTATCTTTTGAGTTATAATATAATTTGCCTTACTTTTTAATTTGGCCAATTTAGTGAAAACGAAATAGGCATAAGAATTAAAGGTGGATGTTCACTTTAATAACTATAAAATAAATTTATAATCTATTCAAATGTTGCATAATAAGAGCCATTGTTCAGCAACATGCACAAGTAAAACAAAAACAAAAATTAAAGGCTGTTCCACACCAAAAGGATTTTTTTTAAATAGACAAAAAGACCCAATTTACTTAAGTCTGAACTCATTTAATTTTTGTAAAAAGTTTCATTAACAAATTCATATTTTATTCATAGTGATAAAAATTAAGCTATTCAAAAGTATATTTAAAATAGCAAAAAGTGTGTATATGTAAATTACCATTAATGAATGTCATATTTATATGTAAGCAGTTTTAAAATAGCATTAAATAGGAACTGTTTTTATTGCTATATTCAGATGCAAAGTTAAGTAAATTAATTTGAATCTAGTACAACTCACTATAGAATAAGCATTATTCAAAATATATTATTTGTTAAATAAGTATCCATAATGCTACAATTTAAATATTACAGATTTTTAAAGTATATTTATTTTCTTAAAAAGAAATCAGACCCGCAGAATTAAAAAAAAAAAAAAAAATACAATGAAAGAATAAATAACCTGTAGTGCTGCCATATCTGCTTTATACTGGTTCCTTAAACCTAATGTGAACATTATATGTTTCATTGCATAAAAGGCCTTTTCTTCATCCAACTGAAAATATCACAAATTGTTATTTCAAATTTTATCAAAAACTAAAGGCAAAGTAAAAATAAAACAAAATATTTCTGCATATAAGTTTTCTAAATCATTAAAAGTTATTGGGAGATTATCTAGTGAGACATAGAATACTTTATGCACATTTGTTTTGCATGTTATGAGATTCGAATTGTAAATTTTTAATAAGTCGTTGTATATTTTTGTTTCCCATACTATTACTTGGTGACAAAGTTAAATATATAAACAAAAAATTAGTCACAGATAAATTTTTAATTCGATAATGAATGTGACTCAAGAGAGTCATTTCCATCTTTATAATACTTGTCTGATATATTTAACCTGTGTTAAATTTTTTTTTTAAGCACTTTTGTCACCAAGTAATATGATGGACAATGATTAAGATTTAAAAGATTACTATTCTAAACTGATTACAAGTAAAAACAAGTTGTATTGCGACAGGAACGGTCACTAAAAGGCTGTTTCTACATACATACCTACTGTGGCAAATCAGATCCATATACTATACAAATACAATTTGGCTACATTTAAAGGCTAAAATCTCCTCATTTAATGTGACGACATAAAATAAAAAATCTGTTCTTTTCAAAAATTATATGTCTACAAAAAAAAGTTTTTTTTTTTTTTTAAATAAATGTTGCCAGTTGAATTATATGTAATTCTACTAATCTTATTGATAACCTTCAAACTAAAACATGAATAATATTTTTAACATTTATAGGTTAGGCTTTATGAATGACAAACTGACTTCTAATCGCTACTTCTGGTAATACCTGTTGTAACTTGCATTTAAATTTTGCTATGGGACTCTTTGGTTTGACTCATAGCATGTGTCTATAGTATTTGTTTCTTTTTCTGGGAATGGTGTTTATAAAAGCTTCTTACTCTATTGGCATAGTGCAGAAGCCAAATTATATGCAAAATTTTGTATGCAATAAGAGCATCACCCTATCCATGCTATTATATTTTTCTTCAACTACATTTTTATCCATATTCTATAGCAACTATTTATTTAATTACATATTTTTTCTATTTATTTAACATCAATATAACTAGCCTCAAATGTAATGATATTAGTAAATAAGAGTCTAATACATTTATAATCTTGCAAGTAACTTAAGCATTTTATCTTTACAATCATAATCTTTAGAACATAATAACAACACTACGTACATGCAGCAGTAGTATACCTCCCAAGAAACTGAGACCTTGGCAATAGCCCACTTCTTCATCAACCACAGAGTACGCTTTAAGTAGACTGAACAACGATAACTGCCCTGATCCTAACACTTGCTTGAAGTATGGATGGCCAGGGTACGTGCGGCCTGAAGAGTTTAAATTCAAAACAAATTAAAACTTTTCTAAGATTTTTATTGCTCATTGAAAATGGGTCAGTAAAATAGGGATTTTACTTACCTATGTCAATTAAAATTGCATGCTGGTATGGAGTTAGCTTTCGAAGTAAATCAACGTAAGGTGTATTATCAACTGGAGGACATTTTTTAAGGCAACTATACTTGTTTGCCATGAAAATCCATATTTCCCCACGCTTTTTACAAGGTACTCCTATTAAGAAAAATAAATTGATTATACTTTCTTAAGGCACAAGAAAGTAACCTTAAGACATAGAGGTCCCATACTAACTGATCATGTAACATTGATATGAAATTGTTATGTTATTTAAAATATGATATTCAATAAAAGATTCAAAGCAACTTTCTTTAAGAAAAGTGTATTCAATACAAAATTAACAATCAGTCAAACTTGAGTATACATGGTTAATTTCATTTAAGAACTGAATTTTATCATATAATAATATTCCAAATGTTTTTTTGCCTGATGATGTAATGGTATTTAGAAATAAAATACATCAAAGCATACAAGCATGTATGAAAAATCTAATAATTTTATTGAAAAAGCTTCTTTAATTTTGTAACTTGTATACTGTCTAAACACTTAGACTACATTTAATTGACAGTAACAAGAATTTTTGTTTGTATAACATTTAAACCTTTAGATAGAGGATACTACAGCAAAAATAAGTTTATAACGGAAAGATTACATTAAACAAAAATTTACATACATGGCAACATCAGCATTTTCACATAAGTGCAAATTTTAGATACAGCTTTTGAAGTGCTTTACAAGTTGGTCATTCTATTTTAACTTAATACAATTTGATTTGCTGTTCAACTAAGTATAAAAACACATTGTAAAATATTAAAAGAAAAAGTGCTTGAAAACTAAACTGTACAACAACATTGCACTAAAGATTGTCATGCAACATTTTAGGTAAAATATTGTTTATACTTTATATGGAATGTAACATTCATTTCATCAGGTATCATATGAAAAGAAAAAGAATATAGAGATGTTCTTTCAGATCCATATAAATTTGAAATTAACAAAATAAAATTTGAAATGAAGAAAATACACTTTTTGATGTGTTTTGAAATCAGAAAGAGTCAAATGACTCACAAAGGAAAAAATTTATTCAAAATTCAATTACTGGTGGGTATAGAAAATGAAATAAATGACAGATTGTCTCATCATTAATTCCATTGAACTCACAATTTTAGCCCGTTAGTCTTAAAGTTAAAAAAATATTCAGATTCCTTTTTTTTTATTGCCATTCATGACTATTGTCTACATATCAAATGATGTGCACATTTATGAAGATAAATTAGATATATTTTCAAATTCCATTGGACAATCGTATCAGATTGGTTGGTTGTATCAGAGATCAGTGCTAAAATGTCCATGAGGACTATATTGCATTGATCCACATTGCAACTAATAGATAGGAGAGAAAATTAAAAAAAAACTCTTATCAGGCAATTCCACATGAGCCTATCCATCATAATTGCTGCCGATTCTACTCTGAAAGGAGAAAGACTGTATAGTGCTGCCAAGACATTATTTCAAAAACTCTTGCTTTCTTAGTTATGTTCTGCCTCTTCAGTGAGGATCAAGGAGGTGCACTCGTACTCGTGCACTCCCCCTCCCCCCTCCTTTTGATTAAATTATATTAAAAAATAAAATAGAGAAAGTGGTAAAATTTACAAGAAAATGAAGTACCTAACGAAAGGAAACAAAATGAGGCATATCAAAATTAATTTTTTATTGAAGTAAGGCTTTAGAGTTAAGATATCTCAATTCTCAACCAAATCACGTAAAAGTAATGCAAAGATCGTTCTTTGGTTTGTTTGGAGCTGGATGGTTCTTTAGGCAACAATAAATTGACAAACAATTCACTTATTTGGTCATGAAATGGTCTGTTTGAAGGTTATGAAGAACTCAGTATAAATTGATTAATCGTTACATTGTTTGTCAAGTTGAGTCGAAATTGAAATGGTAATGTCAACCAGTCGAAGAGTAATGGTCACTGCAACAGTTTGTTTTTTTCTCTCGTTTACATATTTCCCTTAATAAATAAAGAAGTTGTCGATGGGTCACCAGGAGCGACTTTTTCGACATCCCTCCCTTACAGCCTTTAGGATGGCTTAAGTGGATGCACCCCATCACTTTCCCTTTTTAAACATATGAAAGGATGACAAAGAAATGGATGTAGAAGTGTTACCACTCCCCAGTCTCGTTGATAATAAAAAGAGATAGTGCAGGGGTCTTTTTGTTTTGCTTGTTTCCAAAGCAAAACTAGCGCTCACTGCTGAAGAGATATTTTCCCTGGTCAGACCCAAGCTCATACACCTATTTTTGGTTTTATGATAAAACTAAGAAAAATTTGACATTTCAACCAGGAACATAAAAGTTCAATTGAATGTTTATTTATTAACATCAAATATCATACTATTTCTAAAAAAATTCAATAGATATAATTTAGAAAAAATATATATAATTTGGTTCCGGCACCACTGAATGCATCCCTGACGCTTTAGTGCTATTGCATAAGCGCAACATTGGAGTGTGAACATTTTGACTGACACTGCAGCTTTGGAAAATTATTTTGGTTTCATTGGTGACTTGATAAAATATAAAATAAATGGTTTTCAGGAAAAAATAAAAAATACTGTGAAATCCAAATTAATTGTTTAGCCGTTCCTACAGCTGTACAAAAGAGAAGAAATCTGTACATTGTATGGATAATCCATACAAGTTTGCAGCTATGAATTTAGGTATAGAAGGATAATTTTTTAGCACAATAGTTAGCTAATAGAAAAATTAAAACCTCATTTAACAAAATCCTTACCATATCTGACAGCAGCTTCCAAGTTGTCATAGGTGGCATCAGTAATAAATAGTGCTTCCCACTTTTGGAGGGCATCATTTGGACAAGGACAAATAACTTCATACTCTAACTTAATATGTTTCTCCAAAATTTTATCCTGTTTCACTAAAGAAAATAATCAATTTGATTATTATACATGCAGAAAAAACATTATCATAGGTAAATATTGTTATGAATTTTCCCACTGAGGCAATGATGGCACAGTTTTCACGGTTTAAAAATATTTATTCTCTCTTCCGAAAACTCACAGAATTTATTCACAGGTAACAGTTTAATTACTCTCAAGCTTCAACACAAGCTTCAACAAAAATAACTTCGAATTCAGCGATTATACAAGCTCACTCCAATAGGTAAATAAAGCGATCAGCTTTCAACGAACTCCGAAGTCAATCTGAAAACTTTCCCGTTCTCCAGTCCTTTATATACAAGCGCGTGAGACATTCTCGAAATTTCCAGCCAATTCATCGGAAAGAAATTTCTCGAAACGTCTCGATTACTTCAGGTGTTGCCACCTTTTTCTAACTTGTATAATCGCTATTAATTACTAAATAAAATTGGATAAAAAAAAATACATTACAATAGAATTTTGAAATAATACGTCACTATTTACAATATATACAGACAATTTGTGCAACATTTCCCCCTTCTTAAAGACTGCACGTCCCGGGCAGTGAAGTCCTTACGCCATTCAATGACTTCTACCATAATATGGGGCTAGCCTATTGTAGAGTACAACTCTAGGTTTACAGGAAGGTGTCCGTTGAATTCTCACCACGACGTCGTTGATGTTCTTAAGGACCCCATACGGCCCTTCCCAGTTCGTCTGGAGCTTAGGGGAGAGTCCTTTCCGACGTTTTTTGGTTCCCTAACCACACCTTGTCACCTTCCTGGAATGAACGGTCCATGGCCTTGGCATAGTACCGGATCTTCATGCGCTCCGTCATGACGTTGTTTCTCTCTCTGGTGAACCGATGTACGGCTTCCAAACGTGCCTGCAGATCATCTAGATACTGGACAGGCGAGGAAGGAGTGTCCGGTGGTTGTCCAAAGAGGAGGTTGATGGGGAGCCTAAGGTCTCTTCCACACATCGTTAGGGATGGAGAAAATCCGGTGGTCTCGTGAGTTGCACTCCCGTATGCCAACAGAAGCGGTGAAAGTTTCTGATCCCCATCTTGCTGGTTATATGATTTTGAGATTGCGTCCGAATCATCCGCGGGTGCAGCTGATAGATCCCGGGACCTCCGTTCGATGCTTGTAACAGGAGTACGGATGTCGATTCCCTCGTCACTAACTTTGTCCATTTCCACATGAACCACTTCCTGGGAGGGTTTCATCAACGTCGCTTTCTTCGGTTCTCTCTCCGAGCCTGGAGAGGTACTTTCCATAGATGTGGACTCTTCAGCATTCTCTATGACATTGTCTTCATGAGCTACAATCCGATATACGCACAGCTCTTTCATGTCTAGATCGTGCAAAGGAACTTCGCCTCTCCATGTTTGCAGCTGGCTTTTCTCAAAATTCAGCGTAATTCCATTTTTCCTCAAAAAGTCTAGTCCGAGAATGCACGGATCTACAATTTCGGCAACATAAACGGTGTGCTTGTAGGTGTTAAATCCAAGGGCAATGTCCACTTGCAATTTCCCATGAACAGAGATATTACCACCAGACACAGTTTGCAGAGAAACAGAGGGCGCTGTGTAGAGGAGTCGGCTGTTCAGGCGACGAGCCACGTCCGTCCTTACGATCGTTACGTTCGCTCCCGAATCGACGATTAGACGACATGGAGTTCCGTTGATCTCCCCCTTCACGAATAAACCCAGGTTTCCTCCTTGTCGGGATGAAACGTGGAAACGACTGGTCGGGGCTTCACCTGTTCTACATTGCAGCTTCTGCCCTGCGAGATGACATCTTCTTAGATTCAGTTGTGGAGAATCCGTGGTAGTGTTATTCCTTCTCTTTTTCAAATCAAGACAGTTTCGTCGTAGATGCCCTTCCCGTTTGCAGTGCCAGCAAACGACTCTGGTCCTTCGATCCCTAGCTCCGGGATAGCTTCTCATCATTCTATCAATTTTGCTTTCCAGTTCTCGAAGCTTCTTCGTGAAAAGTTCAGAGGAATCGTCTGCCAATGCTCCACGTACGAAACGCCGATCTTTTCTAGAAGCTTGTTGTGCCGCCTCTACTCTCATGGCATAGACGAGGGTGGATTTCAGATCTTTGCTGTCGGACATCCTGGTAGCTTGCTGTATGTCGGGATCTTTGATGGCATCCACGAAATACTGAAGAGACAGGTTATCTCGTACGTCCGAGGGACAGTCTGGGAATGCGAGGAGCGACAGTCTTTCTATATCCGACGCCAATTCTTGAAGAGTTTCATTGGCCTTCTGCTGTCTCACTTTCAGTTGCAGTCTGTTGTAATCCTTAAGATGCTGCTCACCAAACCTTAGCTCCAACGCACTCGCCAGCGCCACGAATTCTCCCCGCTTCTCTTCAGGTAGTGTTTGTAAAATGTCAGCAGCTTCACCTCGAAGAGATGCTGCGAGATGGAATGCTTTCGAAGTATCGTCCCAACCATTCGCAGAAGCAATCATTTCAAATTGCGTTTGATAAACGCGCCAAGACGACTTCCCATCAAAAGGGGCCACTTTGATGTTAGAGCGCGGCGCCATAAAGGGGATGGAAGCGTTATCCCAATTAGGTGACGCTATGGCCAGAGCTTCACGCGTTTCCATTTTTCGCAGCCTTTCTTCTACAACGTCAATGAATTTGTCTTGCTCTTCCTTTAAGGTGGAAACTTTTTCTTGCATGGTGGAAATTTTTTCTTGCACGGTGGAAACTTTTTCTTGCACGGTGGAAACTTTTTCTTGCACGGTGGAAACTTTTTCCTGCACGGTGGAAACTTTTCCTTCAACTTCATTTCTCACTGTCTTAAGATCTTCTCTGACATCCAAAATATCCGCCTTCATTGATTGAAGAACACTCTCTGTGCGCTCCATAAATCTATCAACGGACGCAGAAGATGATTCTTGCTTGGATGCTAAAGCTTTAATATCCGATGATGTCGCTTCTTGACTGGCGGCAATGGCGGCGGCGAGTTCGGCATTCGTCGTTTCTTGGCGGGCTTGACCGGCGGCAATCGTAGCGGAAAGTTCGGCTGCGGTGGTTTCTTGGCAGGCTTTCATTCCAGCAATCATTTCCATCAACTGCTTCATTTGGTCTTCCATCATTCCTCTAGTTGTCGGCATTCAAAATTACGAGATCCCACTTCTGACACCACTGTTATGAATTTTCCCACTGAGGCAATGATGGCACAGTTTTCACGGTTTAAAAATATTTATTCTCTCTTCCGAAAACTCACAGAATTTATTCACAGGTAACAGTTTAATTACTCTCAAGCTTCAACACAAGCTTCAACAAAAATAACTTCGAATTCAGCGATTATACAAGCTCACTCCAATAGGTAAATAAAGCGATCAGCTTTCAACGAACTCCGAAGTCAATCTGAAAACTTTCCCGTTCTCCAGTCCTTTATATACAAGCGCGTGAGACATTCTCGAAATTTCCAGCCAATTCATCGGAAAGAAATTTCTCGAAACGTCTCGATTACTTCAGGTGTTGCCACCTTTTTCTAACTTGTATAATCGCTATTAATTACTAAATAAAATTGGATAAAAAAAAATACATTACAATAGAATTTTGAAATAATACGTCACTATTTACAATATATACAGACAATTTGTGCAACAATATGGACAAACAATACAATAATTTCTAAAAGTTTTATTTGAATTCAGAATTTTTTTGTTAATAAAAATGTAAAGTTTAATGTAAGTATATAATGGAAGTAAATGTTCTAACTTATAATTTTTGTATTATTTTTTAATAACAAGACTTTAATAAATTTTTTATTCAACTCTTAAAAAGTATTACATACAGTCCGGTTTTGTGTATAAAATTAGCTCTAGCAAGCTAGAATAGCAATAAGAACAGATTTTTAAACAAAATCTATTAAAGTATTAAAGTTTTTTCATTATTATTATTTTACAATATCTATAGAATTTAATTACACATTCAAAACTTTTATCAAATTTATTATTGCATCCTTTTTTACATCAAGCATATTTTTTTTAAATGTGCTCTCATTTTTTAATAAAATAATTTAATAACCCATTTAAATGAAAATACGAAATAAGAATAACTTCAAACAGAATGTGGAAGAACATAATTTAAAAAAATTTAAAATCAAGTGTTTAGGTGACATTCCCCACTATTAACAACTGTTCTTTTAGGATGTTTTTATAAGTGTTGCACTATTTCCTTACAAACTGGTATAAATTTATTCTCTTAATGTAACTGGTACTCATTAATTCACTAATGTATGCAAGTCTTGTATAATCAAATTCTACTTTAAACTGTTCACGATTATTTGTAAAAATAGCACTTGACCATTGGAATGGGAAATAGTAAGTCTTTTTAAGTATATATCCCCTGGTTCTTTTTTTTTTTTTTAATTTGGTTATTTTCCCTCGTACCATCCCATGAGAAAATGGGTTTTTCGAAAAAGGACGTGCAGTTTGAAATATCCATTGGCTTCGTTTCACGTGGACGCCTCTGATTGGTGGAACTTGGTTTGATGCGGGGCTGAGCGCGTTCCTTGAGTTCGCTCTCGCTTGTGCCTCGACACTGTACGGACGTGCATCTCTAAAGACCAGGAGTTCTGAAAAACGCCGAGAAAAGAAATAGCTAATCCACAGCCAAGTTGGAGGATCATCGGAAAGGTGGATTGTAAAGATGCCTAGGCCACCAAAATACCTTTTGAAGGACAGGGAGCAAGCCGTGGGACAAGCTGCAGTCACATCAGTATTCATCTTGGAATTCTTATTTTATTGAAACCCTGCCCTTCGGGACTCTGGAGTTATGTTTCGCCCTGCGACCGCGTCAATAATCTTCCGTGAGTCAACGTCATCCATTAAATTTATATCTTCACCGCATCAATATTCAATTCATATCAGCAACTCGTTATTATTCAAGTAGCAAGTGGGCGGATGTTTCCCTTATCTGTTCCTCTCTGGGAAAACAGTTTTGATTCCGTACTCAAGATCTGGGCGTCAAGCCTTCCACCATGTCGAACCAAAAAGTTTTAAATACATATGTTCAATTCATCTATAATAGCCTTAGAGCCTTCCTCAGTGTTGTACCGAAAATTCGAAATTCGTCTCTGCAATCTTGTCAATATACACGTAGTTAAGAGGCGGATATTTTCATTATCTGTCCTCTTCTGGGAGAACGATTCTTCATTCCCGATTCAGGTTTTGGGCACTTATTCCATGACGATCATCCAATCAATTCTTCACGCCAAATGCCAGCTTAAACCTACTCCATGACGTAATTATAATCAATTTTCCGAGCAAGTCACCATCCTCTTCAGCCATAGCTTGGTAATTGACCATTCATCTGAATACCGACTATTCGCCAGTCGTCCCTTCATCTCTACTTTCCTTCCAGGATTTCCTGCACCTCCGGCCATCCACCATGTGTACAAGACTACTACAATTTTTAATGACCTAATTTCCTTAGAACTTTAATCCATGGACTATTCCCAGACGTCTTAAGCCTCTTACCCTGATGCCTCAAGAAGCTACCACTCAACTATCTGTAGACAGAACATGTCTACCCCAGGTTTTTTCCCTCTTTATTTAACTTTAATTGATTGAATTCCCCCCCCCCCCTTTTGCTTTTTTTCTTAATTGTAAAGTTTTCATCTCACCTAATCTTAACTTTAATTTTGGGTATCTTTAGTCACATCCATTAACTGGATTAATTGACTGGTTGTTTTTCACCTTTGGTCTAGTGCAAGTTAATGGATTTATTTTGATAATCATCTGTTAAGTATTTCTTTCTTTTATTAAATTGGATCATTGCTAAGTTTTTTTTTTTTTTCTTCTTCAAGTATTTTGATTGTGGAATGATGTTTTTTTTTTATTTCTAAGCCATGTTATTACTCATATCTACTTATTATGAATTAAACTGGTTGCTCATGTATTTTTGGTAGTTGGTATCAGTTCTTTCACTTTTGGGGGATTACTTTTGTTTGGTGATTTAAAGTGTTTTCAGAAATTTAAATACCGAATCGGACACAATGCGAAATTTTCAAGTAAAGCTTATATTACACAACACAATCTTAATCTCATAAAACAACATAACACAAGTGCAAAACCATTTAAATTAAAATACAAAATAAGAATAACTTAAAACAGATTATGGAAGAGTACAATTTTTTAAAATTAAAAAAAATGTGCAAAACCATTAATACTTATAAATTTAGATCACAAATAATTGAAGGAGTAAGTAGATGAAGGAAATATGTAAAAAAAATAGTTATTGAGATTTCTTCTAAAAGTATTTACTTTTGTATTCTTTTATTTGTAATACTAATCAAATATTTGTCACCTCTTTCACTAATCAAATATATGTCACTAAACAGTTTAGAGATCCAGGGTAAGTGTTAAAAATTACCCTAAAATGTACCCCTCATTTATTATGAAAACTCAGTCACATGTCACAGAAGTCCTTAATCCACTTCGCTTTTCAATCATATTTAATCGAACAGACAAAGTCCCCAAAATACAAAATAAAATATTGATAATTAAAATACATAAGTAGTACTTTTTAGTTTCTTCTGTTCTCTTTCCAAACGAATGAGAATAATTTGCTCCATGATTGCTTTTTTCCACAAGGCCTTCAAGTGGGAAGACGAGTGTTTTGGAGGTTCAATTCGTTTCTCTTCAACTATTTCACCTGCAAAAGACAAATATTTAAAAGTTTTTTTTTTAATCTCAGACATATTTTTGGTAAATCATTTATTGAAAAAGCTAAATGATAATCTATTGCAGTGATTGGAAACGACTGGGTTTCCTATAGTCTTTTCCATGCTTTAAACTTTTTCAAAAGTTGCTAGTACTGAAATTCATATTTTAAAACTAATACATTATTTGTGTCTCAAGCAAATTTACAACAGTGGAATAGTTGAGTGAGATTACAGAAGGTGTTTTAAGGAATAATAAGGTTTTATTACAAGTGTACAAATGTATAATAATTTAGATTTTTCTAAATATGCCCAAAGAAATTCCAATTTTAGCTTTTTCACTTAATGTAGTGAGCAGCTTATACCAAGTCTCTGTTCATGTCTGTCTGAGGTTCACATTTCCAGATAAAACTACAAATACTATAGATATATGTGACGTGTCAAATAAAAGGTCTCATTGAAATATCACTTTTCCAAGACACAAGTGACAAAACTCAAAAAATTAATTTTCAGTTGTGCTGCTGAAATATTTATAAAAACACTTTAATTTCACAAATAATTTTTTATTATTATTGCGATTACAACAGACTTACTTAGATTACCAAATATTATAAATTATTTATAATTACATTTTTAAGTTGAATCCATTTTTGGGCTAAGGATAAACAAGTTTTAGATATAGCCTTTGACTTTGATAAAATTTAAGAAATTACATTTTGCTGCCCTTCAGCAAAAAAAGGTTGCCAACCACTGAGTATGAGGACACTCAAAAAATGTGAAGGTAACTAAAATATGATTTAATACATCTTTAAATTAAAATTATTTATAGGAATAATTCGATATTTGTTATTATTGAGTAAATTTTAAATGAACTTATTTTGATGGAGCAAACTGTATTATAAGTATTGAGATTCAGTGATATCAAATTAAAATTAATTATGGTTCAAACAAAAAAAATTCTGTTGATATCGCCTTGATAAACACTAAGTATTCAAAGAAATTACCCAAATATCAAATTCATATTTTAATGGTTGAGACATTTTTAAATGCAAAATGGCAAAAGAGCAATGTTCAGTTTCATTAACAAAAATGTCTTAATCTAAAATAAAGAATTAATTTTAAAAGGAAAGAGGTAAACATCTGAATAGATAGAAAATAAGTTTTAACATGCATACCAAATATTATATCTTTAGCAAAAGGTCGCTGAACTCGATTAAAAAGCATTTTTCTCCATGATCCTTTAGAGCCATGCTGTTCTTTGATTTCTTTCAAAGGAAAGTTGCCTTTTTTTGAGCCAACTCTTAAGAAACTATAAAATAAACTTACTTTAAAATACATTAAAATATACAGAAAATACCATCACAGTGAGGAATAATGAATATACGTACAAGGCATCCATAAAAAATATCTTTTAATTAAAGCATTTTGTTATGAAAAGTAGAAAATATAAGAAACAGCCATAATTACTCAGATACATATTTTTAACAATAACAAGCTAAAAATTTGTTCTCAATAATAAACTTCAATTTAATACACAAATATTGGTACCAGTTTTAATCTTTCAAGTCATTGCTAAAATGTATCTGTATATGCTATTTTTTGGAAATTATATTCACAGAGATTATTACTTCATAAATGTACAGTTATAAATGTTTTAAATTCATCTGTCCTTAATTGTGTGCTAACATCGACAAGAATTATTACTTTTATTGATACCTTACATAAAAAAGTATTGTTAGTCTCATGCATGCTGGGTTGTTAGTAGGATAACTCAAGGCAGAATTGCACACCTATTAAGATATTTGTTAAAAATAAATCAGTACAAAGCAAAAAAATGTATACTTACTAACAAGCTTTTGCAAAATAACAAAATAAAATTATAAACAATAACATATATAAACATAAGTTATAAGGAAATATACACGAATTCAGAACCAAAAATAAATAAAATCATTATACAAAAATAAAAAAACACTAAGTGCCCATAGCTCATCTATGGCTGCTTTTTGTTACATGCAAAACAAAGCAAAAAAATCGGCAAGGGTTCAGGGAATAGCAGGGAACAAAACCTCCATGCCAGCACAACATCCAATACCACAACTTACATGTTCCTCAAAGGCGAAGCCTTAAGCGGAGTTCTAGGCAATTCATTAATTTTTATATCAGAAGTGGTTCTAATATTTTCTTTGCTCTGGGACCTCATGTCATGCTCGCCTTGATGCAAATCCCACAGTACAGCTGCAGTGTCACTCAGCGAACGATCAGTATCTTTACGCAGAGATGGAGAATCTTTACGCCTCGGTTCTGTCGTTTCGAAGCTGATCAGGGTGGCTTCTTTAGGTGCTGATGGTGGTGGCTTTGCAATTTCTTTCTTAGGGCTGCTGCTTTCTCTGACGGTTGGTATAGTTTGAGGGAGACTGGTGGTTTTAGAATATTTTTGCTGGTTCTTGGACTGAGAGCTTTTTTTGTCCCCACCGAATTTGAGTAGGTCAGAACGAGCACCAATTGGTAAAGAGTAAGCTTTAGTGAGTTGGGCATCCTTAGATGAAGTGAGAAAAAGTGATGAAAATTACATGAAGGTAAAAGATAAGAGAAAATGTGGAAGGGAAAATAGTAATACAAAATAGTTAGTTGATATGTTGAACAGAAATTCACAGGCACAATTATCTTTTCTTCAAAACTAGAATTTTATTTCACTTATATTAAAATATTTCAACCGTAGTTCAAAACCAAATTTTATGTACTTGTGTTTATCCGAAGGTAATCGTGTTTCAAATAGCAATTTTTAATAGAATTTAGTAATCGTGTTTCAAATAGCAATTCTTAATAGAATTTAGTAATCGTGTTTCAAATAGCAATTTTTAATAGAATTTAGTTTTTCATTATCTCACATAAAAGTGATTTTAGTCATTAAGATGGAATATTTGATAACTACAAAATCAATATTTTTTAATCCTATAAACCTACTTTTGAATTTGCTATGTTGCTTCAACAAAATAAGCGATACAAATTTTATAAGGATTTTCTAAATGTTCAAAAATCTCTTAATGCTAAACCTTTTTTCTTTTTCATTTAACATTTACTTTTAAATGAAAACATTACCATACATTTCATTATCAGATGGCTTTATGTAAATAGCAGGTAAGCTACAAAATATTCAAAATCATGGTTTTGATATCATTGAATGCAGCCCATCAATATCTAACTGTATGCAGTAATTTTATATCAATTTCTTTATTATTTCTTGAATTATTTATAAAACAGTTAAGCAACTCTTGATAAAAGTGTACATTCCAAAATAACTTTTGCACACATTTTCTAAAAATAAAATGAACGTCATTTAAACGGTATCTGCATAAAGTTGTCCGTAATTGTATCGCTACATTATAACATATTTAAATGTTGTTGATTGAAAATTAACACATTCAACATTTTCTTTTGTTAAAGACCTTTAAAATGTGTCTCTGGCATTAAACTACATTCTTAACGTAAAATACTTAAATCCAATATAATATAAAGAAAAAAAGAACAAGGATATACACTAATTAGAAACATTTTGAATACTAGAGAGACTTTTGAATTTTTTCAATAAGGCAAAAAAATACTGAATGAGGAACTTTCACGTTTTTTGGTTTTATTTTTAAATAAAAGTAGAGAAAAAATCATGAAAAACAATACCATTCTATCAAAAATTTGAGCTCGGATAGATAGTTAAAAAAATATTTAGTTTTTCACTTTGCGATTTGGCGGGAAAAAGCCACTTTTACGTGAAACGTCAACGCGCAGATAATGAACCAGTCTAAAACCTGTTTTAGACGAGGAATAAGTATGGTTTCTCCTTCATCTTGCAACTTTATCTCTGCGTAACCACGTCACGGTTTTTTCATGCATTTTTGGTCACGTGACTTTTGCTTTGATTTCTTCTAATTTCAAACTCGATTTTTGATTAATTGAAAGCATAAAGATAAAAAATAATTGCACTGCTCAAATATATTCGTTGGATAACACTAGAAAATACAAAAAATATTCATTTTCCTTACTTGTGCAAGTTCCTCATTGCAAGAGGTTGGTACTGTACAATAAAACAAACTACAACTTGACTACAATCAGAAAAGCGTTTAAAATCAAAAAGCTTTTGAAAAAAAAATGTTTTGAAAAATCTTATACTGACCAGAGCTTTTCTGAAAAAAAAAAAAATTTAAATACACAATATGAACTAATAAGAAACTAAAAAAATAAATAAAAATTATTTACTTTTGAGCTGGATTCAAAGGAGTTTGGAAATGTTTTTTTAGCAATTGATGTCAAACTGCTTAGAGGTGACAATGCTCTTTTCTGAAGAAAAAGGAAAAAATATTCAAAATTAAATAAAATTTTTTAAAAGAAATCTATTCTAAAGAAAATCTTTTAGTAAGAATAAAATTTTGATGAATACAATTGGTATAGTTAGTTTCAAAAATAGAATAGTTCAGACAGTAACTCGTTCAATGCACTGAAAATTACCTCTTTGAGATCTTTGGAAATAGTATGGGTATGCTTCATCTGTTTTTGTTCACATAAAGCCCTCAGTAAAGTCATGAAGACAATGTTCTGTTCACCTAAGCTTCTTACAACTATTTCCTGGAAAAATAAAACAATTTAATATTTAGCTGAACTTTCTGTCAAATATTTCATATAAACACGAATAATTTTTTTACAAAATAACATAAAAGCTGAAATTAGCACGAATCCTACCTGATATTTAGACATCAATTCCTTTTGTTCTTTGTCGGCTAATGCTGCAATATGCATCATAATTACTGACTGAACTTTCTCAGAGGTTTCTCCTGTAATTTATAGGTTTTATATAAGTCTAAAAATTTGGTAATCATTCAAGAAAACATATAACTTGAGAAGAAAGCCTCTTGCACATACCTTCAATATCTGAACATAATTTGTGAAACCAGTGCATTGGGCAGGTATCACAAAAATTGAAAATTTTTGAAGAAATTCGTTTCTCATGTGATGTCACGATGGCACAGTGAAAAGATTGCTTTAGAGTTTTCATTATTTCACTTACCTATTAAACAAAAAAAATCAAAAAATATTATATAATTTTATTATGTTTTTAGAAAAAGATATTGTTTATATTTAACTGTGTTCATAAGAGACACTTCCAAGATTTTGTTTGGTGTTGTGACTTTTGTTATTTCCATAAATGAAAATACAAACTTATTTTGAAAATAAGGAATAAAGTAAAAGTAGTTTCAAACAAATTTTGGTATTATGAATTCCATACCAATTTGTTGTCAATGGATGTGAGGTAATCAAAGGTATAAAAAATATTAAAAATTTCAACTAACATGAATTTCATTTTAATATTTTCATAGTAAACTACAGAAAATTTAGGAAATAAGCATTAGCAGGTTTTAAAAAGGCCCACTTTTAAAATTGTTTCAAAGCAAGAAAATGTAATATTTAAATTATTTACTAATATTGACTTCATGATGAAAATAAAATAAAATAACTTACTATTTTTGTAGACTGGCATTGAAAAATGTATCCAACATGCATATCCATACCAGTTATAGTAGTCTCCCTGCATATAAGTCCAAAATATTCAGAAAATTCTTCCCCCTAAAATAAAATTCATTGATGAAAAAATAAATAAAACTCTTAATACTTAATTAAAACTCTTAAAAACTACTGGTGTCAACCCTTGCAGCAAAAATTTTTGGAGCTCAGAGCAACAAGTTGTTAAATACCAAAATCTTGCTGCAAAATAAGCATGCGAGTTTCAGTGAACTCTTGAATAAATTTTAAAGTTAAATAGAAGTAACATGGCATTTCAATCATAAATTTATTACATGGTATTTATTTTCCTCAAGCCCTAAAAAAACTCATCATACCTGAGAGCAATGGGAAATGCTGGAAAACTCCTTTTGAAATAACAACTCCTTCTTATCCGTACTGATAAGGCGTATATCACACGGGCTGATCAAGAACAGCATAGTCCTATTATCGTGATTTTGATCGTCAGATAGCGAATTCGAAGAATCTTCCTGCGAAAATGGGAACCCCAATGAACATTCCAAGAAGGTTTTTGCATTCATAGGGGGTAAGGAAGACTGTCTGTGGAGGCTACCATCTTCAATGACTGAGGAGAACTGCTCAGAGTTGAAAGCAAGGGTTTGGATGTCTTGTACAAGAGCGTCACGACTTGACTTGTCCAAGCTTTGAGAGTGTGTGATCAGTGATGCATTTGAGGGAGGAGCTAAGGAAGATTGACATTGATTGTTGTCGCTGAGGAGTCGTTGACGGTTGACAGCTTTTGGTTGATTACCGTTGTTAGGATCCTGCAAAAAAATATTAGTGTATGGTCGAATATTACAAAGTTATTTATCTGAAATCATTGAAAATGCTTTTAGAGTTTTAATAACAACAGAGTGTTGATAAGGAAAGAAAATATAGCCAGTTTGGCGATAATTAGTACATTAGTGCATACATTAGTGCAAAAAAAAAAATTCTGCTAAAACAGCAAACGTGGCAATATGTTTTTCAATAGCTATTATATTATCCTTTCTTCGAATTACTAAACAAATTTAGATGCTGTGGATGTTGACAACACTTTAAAAAATATTACTACAACAACTTCAATCAAAATCATTAGAGCCATTTTTTAGCAATTAGTGAAAAACATAAATTTTTCAATGGCAGCTATCGCATGTGCATACACAATTTTGATGAGAACCTAATGACAGATCTCATGGCTACCACTAGCCTGTACACAAAATTTATACATTGTAGGTCTATTTGTTAGATTATGCTGACCACAAACAGACACACACAAACAGTTTTTCTAAACCACTTTTTTAAACTCTGTACATTTTAAAATGTTTAGAAAACCAAGATAGACGATTCATCAAAATTTTAACAAAACAGAAGAGAGATTATAGTGAAATGAATTGCATGATAAAAAAAGGAGTTCAACTAAACTGATGGGAAAACATTAGTTTCTGCTATTATGGCGAATTTCTTTTTATTATTGTTTAATTTGTGAAAGAAAAAAATATTAAATTCTTTGATATTTTCAAAATTGCTTTCCAGCACAATTTTCATGATGCTGGACACTGTGAGTATTAAACCAATGGTCCCAGTGATTGAAATATTTACATATAACTTTTCTAACCACGTCTGTAATTTGTGTTTTAGATCAATGATCCTGATCACAAGGAAGATCCTGAGGTGGATAATTTGAACCCCTGTCTATAGCCATAGAAAAAGATATCAACGTTTTTTTTCTTCTTGTTGCTTTTAAAAATTAAAACTACATTTTCCCAAATTACAGAAATTCAAAACAAATTCGACACTCACTGTATTAATGATAAGTGGATGTGGGATGTCTGACGTTACATTAAAAGCCCATTCTGGAGTCTCTTTTTTCTCACTGTTAAGTTTGTCTTCAGATATCTTGGAATCCAACTCCTTCAGAATTGAACTATTCTCTGCTATTGGACTGTCTTTAGAATTTATCAATTTATGAGTAGCTTCATCAACAAACTTTTGAGAGCCTCTTTTTTGAGATACCTACAAAATATTACATGTAACATGAAAAAGTTTCTGAAAAGAAAATATAAGAAGGAAAGAAGCATCAGTCGGTATATTAAAATAGTAAATTAATAACTATATAATGATGTTGAGTTAATTGAAAGGAAAAACAATTACGAAAACTTCCTTTTACAAAATTATCACCAAAATATGAGTAAACTTGCATTTAAAAAACTCAAGGGGCGGAGTAAGTTTTCTACAAAAAATTAGGTAGGTATTTTAGAGATAATTCTAAAAATTTCAGGAATATTTTATGGATTTTGTGGAGCAATTTCAAAAATTTTAGGGGTAATTCTAAAACATTTAGAGATATTTCTTTTAAAGCTTAACATAAACTCCTAACATTCTTTTCCTAGACATTCTTTTCAAAGCATGTGTTTCAATACTGGCAAAAAATTGCCAATTTAAAAAAAAAAATTGAATAAATCTTAGAAAAAACTTTCTCCTTTGCAGGAATATATGGGTTTATTTTCATGTTTTGGAGGAAAATCTGGGATTTTTTGAAGTTTTTAATTTTTTTTAGGAATTATCAAAAAATATAAGTACAATTTTAGGGAGACACAAAATTTGAGGAATATCAGGAATTTTAGGGAGAATGTGACCCCTGAAAACTGCTAAACATATTTGCTGCCAAAGGTGATATGTGCATCTGTTTACTTGTACCAAGATTTTATCAGCATTTTTAAGCTTTTAAATTAGGATTTTTAAAAAATATATATCGATGTAACAGATTATTTTTAATAATAAATCAATTCACGTGACACATGAGTACATACCTGAGGATAAGAAATAATATTTTTTCTCCTCAAATATTTTAATAAATTTGTTTACATAGATAAATTAAAAATCTTTAACAAGAATTAAATACAATATTTGATTTGTAGGAATGAGGTTTAGCTTTTCTTTTTATTTATAAAGCTATAAAAAGTAAAGAACACAATTATATTTACATTTTAATTCAAGTTCATAAGTATTAACTATTTTTGAACTAATCATAAAAATAATGTGGATTCTCACTTTTATTTTCCCAACATAGAGAACTTCATATTGTTGACATTGCTTGCACTGAACTGCATCAAAAGGTGAATCTTCCTTTGCTTTTATGCCAATAGAAGATTCTTGAATTGCTTCTTTCAACACGGTAAACAGTTGAAATACCTAGAAACAAAATAAAATGAGAGAAAACTTAATCATACCGTGATATCTTGCTTTAGGGAGTATAGACAAATCTTTAAAATGAGAGTTGTTGTTGAGGGTTAAAATAAGTACATTGAGAAAATAGCTTGGTAATAGGAAGGGTTTTAGTCAATACCATTTGGTCCAACTAAGATTAGAAAGGCAGTACTTACTCATAGACTTTTATTGTGTAACTAGGGTGTTCCTGCTAGACAAACCAAGAATTGCTACGCAATCCTTATTGATTTGTTTCACAAAACATCCTTGCTTAGCCCCAAAAATATACCCTAACTCATTAAAGGGGCACTATCATCAGTTGTGTGGTGGAAAGAAGTGAAACTATTAAATATAAAGAATTTTATTTGTTTCATTAGTATTTATATTTAACTAAATTTTATTACTATTTTTATTTTCTTTAAAATTCCAAGTACGGTAGGATTCTGCGCCACTGTGACTTTCACCAACAAATGGCAGCCACCATTTTTTTAATAACAAGTGAACAGCTTATGGTTGTCATAATTTGGCGAGGTTTTCTATAAACAATTCATAGCGCAGAAGCCATACCGTACTTGGAAGTTTTAACTTAATTTTATTTTAATTATCATGTCTATAATTTTGGCAATTTTTCTGATAGATAAATGAAAAAATATTGCCAACTAATACTGAAAATGGTGACACTAAGACAAAAATCCCTACGTTAAGCAAAATAACTGGAAATGTAAAAAATATGCTAATAATTATTAGAAATTATGACATAATATGCACTTAATCACTAAAAATGTTACAAACAAAATAGGTTACATTGCAAAACAATAGGGTTACCATAAATTATGTGCACTAACAATTAAAGTTCCGATAATATACACTTTATCAAAACCAAAGTAGCAACTGCCATCAAAACTTAAAATGAAATGAATGCCATAAAGAACAAATTGGGATAAAATTACTATTTTTAATTATAAGACAAGATGAAATCTTAATGTTGGAGGTATTTCTAGATATCAATTTTAGTGAGAAAAAAAATTAATTTAATATATGTAATTTTACTTACTGCAAGTTCGTCACTTGCTTGAAAAGCGTGGCAGAGAGAAACATCTGAACCTTCTTTGGTTAAATAAGCAAAACATCGTGGAGATTCTGCAAGTTGGTTAAATTTAGTAACTGAACCAAGTTTGTGTTCAAAAACTACTCGACCAAATTTCACATTTGTTGCCTTGATGGAGCATTCAGTTACTATGAGAAAAATAGTTTCTGATTTTGGAGATCCAAGCCTTTGGATTTCTGCTATAATCCAAGGTAACATTGGTTGGGTATGCCATCTTTCCACAAGTGCTCGACCATAATATCTGGCTATAAATGTACGCTGATACTTGGAAGAACACTCCACATCCGAATCCTGCAATCTGCTATATTCGTGTTTGGGCATTTTATTATTTATGTGTTAATTTTAAGCATTGGCTCTTAGGTTTACAAGAAGCGACCCTTGAATGTCAAGGTCATAAGGGTGTAACAAGCCGAAGTCCTCTAAACTTTAATTTCGTAATCCAACCCTTCTTTTCTACGAAAAATAAGTCTTTTCACGAGCTTTTTAATTTAATATTAATAAACTTCTTCCAGATGTTATCAAGAACCAAAACTTCATTGAGATTCAAAACATAAACAAACTAAACCGGCTGAAAAAGTTGAGTTGCTTAGGTAGTATTTTGAATAAACTTATAAAAGTGACGTCAGTCGATTGCTTTTCGTAATAAACAGGTAATGCACGTTTGTAATTTTGTAAGGTTCAGCTTAACTTTTTTGCATAATCCCCTAGCAAGGCAGTGACAAGAGTTTTTAGATTTAACGAGAGGATTTTTTTAAAAAATATTTTTATTTATGGAAACAAAAATGGAAGAAGTTGTGAAAAATCAACCTGCCAATTTCCATTGTTTTTAAGAAGTTCCGAATTTTATTCTCGAGTAGTTTAATGTATTACGTATATAAGTTTAATGCATGGGCGCCCCCAGGATTATTTGCAGGGGGGTGCAAACCCATTTCACTGGCTGTTAGACAACTTTTCATGGTTCAATATGACAACATAAATTACTTAACCTTTTTTTATTTCTTAATTTTAATCATTTACAATTTTCGCTCATTTTAATCATAATCATTTACATTTTAATTGCTTAAAAACTAATTTTTTAAAATTAAAATGAATACTATAGTTAAAAATTTTAAAACTAAAAGTCACAGAATGAATTTCTTGCAATTAGTTCAAATGCTGTACCAAAATTACTATTTTAAAGAGTATCTTAGATGTCATTTGCAGAAGAAAATTGTAAAATTTTAACTCTAAATTTATATTGTTTGCGATTTGCAGAACATATTTGTAAGGATAAGCATTGAAAATAGTAAAATAGTGCTTTTTATTTCGGAATAGTCAAAGTTAAAGCTTTTACCTCTGTTTTCCTAAATAGTTTCTTTCTTTCTTGGTCTTTTGATTTCATGCAGAATATATTTGTGGAAGTGAAGTTGAACTAAAGAGTAATAAGCCTGGGCGTGTGAATCGGAATCCTGGTGTGTGATTGTCCGAATTGAGGGAAATCCGTATTACAAATTAATTTTCAATGTTCACTGTTGCTCTATTTCATAAAATAATGAAATCTATTAATGTCTTATCATTAATAAACATAAGACACAACAAAACTAGTTCTCGACCATCAACGTTGCATCTGTACTCTGGTAAAATATGCAAAAAAGGCACCAAATATTAGTGTTTCTTTTTCTGCAATGAATGAAACATGTATATACATACAAAAATAAAACAAAAACATTAATCATTCTACGGAATTCTCAACGGAAATCTAAAATAGAATTCAGTATCTTGATCATTTCCAAAAGCAATAAATTGCTAGGAATTTAACTCCGGAAATAATTTAGACCTCCTGCCCTTTATAGCGCGCCTCTCAACCGAAGTTTTCAAATTGGGCTGCGTTTTTTCTCATATTTTTTCTATAAATCTCATGTCACTGAAAAAGAAAAATCGATTCCTTCTCTCAACAAAAAAAAAAAAAAAAAAAAAATTCAATTCAAGAAAAAGTAAAAATATACCAAATATAAAAAATAATACCACAAAACAATTCATATATCATTACGGATCATCAATAAAAAAACTATAGTTGAAGATACAATGCAATTCGATTTAAAAGTGCTAATGTTTGGATATTCCCAAGCAACGCAACCATATTGTTTCAATGTGGTGTCAACGTTAAATACCAACATGCACAATGTTGTTTCAACGTGGAACTGCAACGTTGTTTTCAAGCGGAAGTGTTCACTTAAAGGAGCGTGGATACAATGTTGAGTGCCAACGTTGTTTCAACGTAGATATATCACACTGCTTCCACATGCTAGCTATTGCCCACGTGGTTTCAATGTTGAATGTCAATATTGGTTCAACGTGGATTTGTCACATTGTTTCCACGTGAGAGTGTTCATTTTTGCCAATGTGGTTTCCACGTTGAATGTCAATGTTGTTTCAACATGGATGCATCCCATTGTTACCACATGATAGTGTTCACTTTTACCAATGTTGTTTAAACATGAATCTTCCACATGAGTGTTCAATATTGAATCTTGCCAATGTTGTTTCAAGACACACATCCCATAATGCTGTTTTTACAGCACTATAGTTCTTGAGCCCAAGAACTAGTGCTGTAGAAACAGTTTTTCTGGAAAGTATGTCTTGAAACAACATTGGCAAGAATCAGATTGAACACTCATGTGGAAGATTCATATTTAAACAACATTGGTAAAAGTGAACACTATCATGTGGTAACAATGTGGAACACCCATGTTAAAACAGTATTGCTCATATTTTTCATATTCACATTGCTCATATTTTTTGGAAGGGGTTATGAAATTAAAATTCAAAATACCATTTAAAGTTGCAATTTTAAGCAAAACAAATTATTGATTTTTGTATTTTAATAGATAACAGAAAAAATTTGGAAGCGAATGTATCCTGCCTACTTTCCTAAGCGCTTGTTTTGACACATTTTTTTCACATGAATGTGTTTAGTTTTATTAGCACTGTAAAGTTTAAGAGTATATGCATTATAGAAACTCTCATTTAATGAAAAGAAAAAGTTAAAACTAGAATATTTTCCAAGTATTGGCTTTATGAGTTTCCAACTACTGTTACACAATATATCATCTTTTAGTAGGTAGAATATCATTTTGTGAAAAATTAAACTTTCCTTTTATATGCAGAGGATTATTCTGTACAAAAATTTAATTTTGCTCCAATGAACCACAATTAAAATTAATTATAATATTTGCTTCTTAATTATCTCTGAACTAATCAAATTTGAATAAAAATTATACATATATATTTTTAAACTGTAAAAATAAATCATAATGTTCAAAATAATTTTATTTCAAAAATAGCATGCATAACATTAAAACAAATGTTAATAAAACAAATATTAATAATTACATGTAACAGTAACAGACATAGTCCTAACACAATTACATAGGTACAAATACCTTTCAAATTGTTTCTAAGTTCACACTTTAAACCAGCAAATAGAAAATTATAAGATGATTAAATATATATGTGCTAATTTTTAATGACATATCCCATTCAGAGCAACAGTAGGATCTTAACTTCAAGACCCCATTTAATGACAGTAAAATAAGAAAGGAGATACAAAACAATTATTTAAGTTTGTGAACCATATGTTATAATCCATGTTTACAATCCACAATATCATTCCCAAAAATATTCCACATCTCTGTCACAATCAGCAGCCTTAATGTCACTCCACGAGCTTCTTTCGCCTCCTCATTGGTTGTTTTCATAATCTCTAAAATAAAATTACCTTTATTTAATACAATAAAGCATTCAAACATATATTTATATAGATATAACTGTTTTCCAATTTTTAAAAGTAGACACCATGCCAAAAATAATAATAAAGAAATACGACGTGTAAAAATGCTCAAATCCAACTCTGCTACTTAAATCGCCAACCAAATTCAAAGATTGAATATATTAATCAAGATAATATCCCTTTTTTATGACTTAAAAGAATCCCTCTCTCGCGTTGAAAGCGATCCCCTTGTTTTGGATGGTTTTAAGTCAATGCCAGTATGCAGAAGCACCCTTCATATTATGGTTTGCACATTGGACTGACCAAAGATCACACGACCATTTAAGGCAATAACACTTATTTCAGAATATCATGCAATGACGATACACAATATAGTTTAATCAAAAGTAGATTATGTAAAAAAAATTCGAAGGCAGATGCAGAATACCAATGTTGCCTACTCCCACCCAGTATTTGAAAACTAAAATGAAGAGTAGAAAAATTTAAAGGAAAAACATATAATATAGGTTTTTAATTAATGTTATATTTCAATAGGAAACCAATTATAATTTTTGAAAATTCTAGATTGAAACAACTTAGTTGCCTTTTACTCTTAGGTATACTTTTAGAAAAATTTACTGTATCATACAAATTTAGCTTTAAATTCAAAAACCCTTTTTACTACTTTGAGGATAAATTAAATGAGCTGCTGCAACCAAATTGAAGCCATGCTTTCTATTGGTTTCTAGTTCAAAGTTAGGAGCCCTTTTTTCATTACATAGTTGCCTGGAGGTTAAAATAGTCAATTAGGATATTTTGGTACTTGCGTATTAACGCCACCGCAGCTACAGATTTGGCGGTTTTTAATTACTTACAAGGAATTAGAGTTTTATACTTACAAAGAATCCAAAAGATAACTGCATGCGAACAACAAGATTGCTCTTTATTGGCGGCACTGAAAAACCGTCAAATTTGTAGCTACAGTGGCGTTAACACGTAAGTACCGATATTTTTCTTACCAAAAAAAGTTTTCTGGAGGCTAAAATAGTCACTTTAGTAAACGCCACTAGCAGCCTTGTTATAATACTGCCATAATTCAGACATGTTCACAACAGCAAAACTAATTTAAAAAGAATAAAAAAATTATACTTAATATATAAATTATAGAGGATTATCAAAAGAACTATCAGTGTCATTTAACATGATGGCCACAAAATTCAGGTAAAAAGTTCCCTGACAGATTTCTAAAAAATTCCTTTCCTGCAAACTTTTTCCGAATTCCCCCAATTTTTTCAGATATGTTGACACACTTATCGAATAGAACATGTATGCTAAAGAGATAATATGCCAATTTTTTAAAAATAGGTTTGGTGGTAGTTAAAAGTTAAAATTATTCCATAACATTAAAACTTCTAATGATTATCACAGCAAATCTTCAGGAAAATGGTACCAAATTAGGGATAATGGATAAACATACCCTAAACAGTAACAGTAAATTTTCCTGAATATTAAAAAAATTCCCTGATTTTTTCCACAATCGAAAAGTTTCTTGATTTCCAGGTTCTGTAGCCACACTGTTTAAGTACAACAGCTCTAACAAAGGTGAAATAAGCAAGTCCACAGAACACTGAAAAAAAAAAAGAATGTTCAATTCTAATACAATAAGTAAATTTATTCTAAAAAGTATTCCCAAATATAACTTTGGTACAGTCAAACCCTGTTAATGTGAAATCCGTTAACCTGAACTCCCGTTTAACGCAAAGAAAAAAGCAGTTCCCCGTATTTAAAACTTGACGTTAATTTATTCAGTTAGCACAAACAATTTCAACGGCCCCAGCGACTTCGTGTTAATGAGATTTGGCCGCAGAGTTGGACCCCTCCCTCCCCCAAAAAATGTTTTTTTTGTGTTGTTTAAAAAAAAAAACAGGTTTTTTTTCCCGTTTTTTTTTTTTTTTTTTTAAATCCTTTTCTAATTAAAATGTATACATATTTATAAATAAAATTTTACATTAACTAGAATAATAAATTTTCAAATAACAAATAATATATCTTCTGAAAATAATTTACACTAAGTAAATAAACATTTGCTACTTATGTGAACAATTAAATCATTAAATTTTAATATTATATTTAGAGATATATAGTTTCCATTGGATTTAAAAAAACATAATACAATAGTAATTGTTTTCTACTTCTACATGGAATATTGCTCTTAGATTCATCAGTAATGGTGATAAGTTATACATAATTATATTTTTAAGGTTTAGAAATAAGTTATTTAAGCACAAAACCTCTATTTCACAAACAAATTTAAAATGCAGCATATAATTTAATTTTAATTAATAATTTTGAATATTATTATAAAACAGTAATAAAACACTTAGATTAATATAAAAAGTTATTTTTGATACTTATAAAAAGTTCTATAGACTTTCATTATAAGATTTATTTAAAAAAGTTATTTACAACAAATAATTTAAAAAATCTAATTATAAATAAACAAAAAAAAAATGCAATTTTAAATTAGTCTTTAAAAAGAGAAAAAAAACTATTTGGTTTAAACCATGCCAACCCTGTTCGACTGTATAACAAAAAGGGAGATTTAAAAAAAAAATTAACAATTTTTTTTTTGCAAAAGAACAGAATTCCACTTTCTAATTTTAGTTTTTTAGAAAGTTATTTTTGTAAATTTTTAAATAGCGAAATATGCTATACTGTACTGCATCTTTTCAATTTACCACAGTACCTGAAAAGGATAGGATTCAGTTGTTAGGGGCCAGCGATCAGATTCCAGGCACTACCTGTTCCACAGTGTTGTACATGGAGGCAGTAAGCTGAAAATATGTTAACTATTATAAAATGTATCATCCTTATGTACATGTATATATTTACACTGATGACGTCTTTTTTAAACCTTACTTTGAAATATCGATTTGATTACCAGGTGGGATAGAGAGAAATTCTCAATTTGTTATCCATCACTGCTTGAAAAAGAAAATTAACGAAAGAAATTCATTTTTTGCACACAAAACATCAGTTCATTTTGCAGCTATATTTTTAAATAAACATTTAATTTTACATTAATTAAAACAACACATTACACAGTGGCCACAAAATTCAGGAAAAAAAGTTTTCTAATAATACCCTGATAGATTTTTAAAAAATTTCCTGATAGATTTTTAAAAATTCCCTGATTTTACAGCAAATTTTCTTCAAATTTCCAGATGTGTGATCGAATTGAACATGTTAAAGAGACTACGGGTGTGGAAAATCACATAACTTTCAATTATATTATATAACATTAAGAAATGTTCTATACTACATCTGTATTCCACCTGAAATAAATTACTGGCTCTGTTGTCCCGATCCCTATTACGGTGGAGATTTTTTTTAACTGAATCAGTTCATTTAATTACCGCAAAAATTCTTTCAACAAGTATAGAAATAATATTTATACAGCATGTTTAATTCTCAGTGATCAATCGTTTTAGAAAAACATACTTTTACAAGACAGCCCATTCAGTTTTATAGCTCATACAAAACAAGTGAAATATAACCTTAGGTTTATTTATGTCACACGTGTGTCCCAAAAATCAACAAACCTCACTGATAAGAACATCATTCATTATCTAATTTCATTTATAAATAGAAAAACATCTAATTTAGAAAACCGCTAAATAATAGAGTACAAATTAATAATGTAATGAAGAAAACTTACCAGAAAAGGCATTAATCCATTTGTCAACAGACAACGTCAAGTTTCAAATCAAGTTCAAAAGTGACGCTAGCTACGTCATCACTGAAAGGTAAAAGCGTATTGCGCATGCGTCGGATGATGGAAATCGTGGATCAGTGGTGAATTGTTGAAGTATAGTTGAATTATCACGTTGATGCAATATTATAAAACCACGTTCAGTAAACGGATTTTTTTTTTTTGCTTTCATAAATTGCTTTTACCAAAGTTTTCAATTAATATGATTCTTGGACAGGATTGGGGTTTTCCAAAAACCAAAGAAGACACTTGTTTCATGTCTGGTTGAAATATCACATTGAAACAACATTGTGATATCACATTAGAAAAGTGAAGAAAACGAAATTCTGACTTTATTCGTACTACATAATTAAAACCCCTAAAAACTATACGAGATAAATTGATTTATGCTAATATCTGTTATAAAATATCAGCTTCCTTAAAAATGCATTGGAATTGCACATTGATACAATGTGGTTACAATGTGCCTTTCTCACTTTCAACGTATCCACCAAAAAACCACATAGAAACAACATGAGTGTGTTGCTTGGGTTGGATTGTATTTAGATTCAAAATATCATTACGGATCATCAATAAAAAAAACTATAGTTGAAGATACAAGGCAATTCGATTTAAAAGTTCTAATGTTTGGATATTGGATTGTATTTAGATTCAAAATATCATGTTAATGATAAACTTCGTATGAAATTATCAAGAGAGGCTTTGACTCCTGATGAAGCGTACAATTTTAAAAAGGACATAATCCATGGCGCTAAAAAGTCATTTCGTAATTTTTAGAATTTGTCAATTGTAATATCCACAGAAATGTTCCTCAAAATTTATGTACATCAACTTTTCTTTTCAAATATAAATCTTCACACAACGTTGTTTTTCCCTCTTAATTTTGCCACTTTAATTTGAAACTTTCAAAACTAAGTTACACTCTATTGGTGGAACACCATGCGCATACTTTGAAATTGAATGATAAAAAAAAAGGAAGTTTTGTTTTCACCATTACACAGAAACAGTGTGACGAAACATGCAAACTGCTCAACCGAATTCTGAAAATAGGTATCTCATGGGTAATAATCCAAAAGCTAAACACTTTCAGGGAATTGAGAGATCAATACAGAACGCGCAAACTAAAGCTAAAAGAATACTTTCTGCTATTGAATTAAAAATATTTTCTTCTACAATAATCCACCAAGCGCTATATTGTCGCCAACAAAGTTGCGATATTCAACGATAAAAAAAAAGAAAACTTAAATAGAAGCAATTAGTAATGCACATCATAACGAAAAATATTTTAAAATAACATTTGATTATTTCCTGCGGATTTGTAGCTTTTAAAAGAATTTTATTATCAAAATCCAGAGGAGTACAAGTGCACCCTCCTGGGGGCGCCCATGGTTTAATGTATTATATACAAGGAGAAATATTTCTAGGAGGGAGCTAAACCTTTGGATAGGCCACATCTCCCACTATAGATCCAACTATCTTTTGAAACTGTTGACTCCAGTACAATATAAAATGTTGCCCAGCATTGTTCCACTTAACAACCACTCTATTGTGAAAGTAATGTTTTTCATTCTTAAAGTAAAAATGCAATTTAAATAATTTATATGTATGACCTCTTGTCCTGTCCTCCGGATTGTGCTCTTAAAATCATCCTGCTTGATAAATTTAAGCAACTGAATCGAATCGCTTCTAGATCTTTCTTCCAATGTTATAGCCAAGATTAATTTGGATATTATAAATAACAAATAGTTATTATGCACAATATCCTTATGAATCTTATAAGCTATATTATGCACATTCCAAACTATAGTTCCCTTGTGTTATTGGTGTTGTAAACTGACCCTTTTCCAACAAATCAATATCTTTTCTAAGATGAGGCGACTTCAATTACAGCTTACTTAAGATGTGGCTTAACCAGATCTATAAAATGGCAAAATATCACTAGATTTAGAACAGAAAAAAAAAAGGATTTATCAGGAAGACTTTATTTGCCGATGTACAATGGGGTTCAAAATTGTAGCATTGCCATTAGATCATCAATAACCTCATTGATTTAAGATCCTTAAAATAGTATTTATATTCTTGTGACCAAAGTAAATTACTTTATATTTATCTACATTAATAAACAAACCCATTTATCTAAAAACTTTACTTTATTTAATATACAGCAATTGGCTGGATTGATGAAAGGACAAAACTACAACTATAAAGAATTTCAAGCACAAGGCTTTAACTTGCAAATGTCTTGCAATTTTGAAGGTTGTAATTTCTAAATTTGCTGTTCACTTTTGTATTTTGTTTCTTGACACTAGTAAAAAAAAAAAAAAAAAAAAAAAAAAATCAAACTCATTTGACCAAAAATTAGGAGCAAGTAATTTCAAACACCCACCATTGTTAAAAGAGCATGACATTTTAGCTATTAATTAATAACTTAACTGCTGACAAAAGTCAATGAGCACAATATAGCATTCATAAAAACTAAAGTATATGCATAAGTTTTTATTACAGAATTTTAAATTTACTAGTGAAACCTTCAGAAATATGTTCCAACAGGTCTTCTATTAATTAAACACTAGTCTAATAAAAGCCCCCCCCCCCCCCTTCTCCCATTTAATTTGACAATTCAACAGCTTCAAATGTTATAGAAGAATTGAAATATGAAACAACTTTAAAAAAAAGTATTTATTGTTCCATCCCTCATTAAATACAGCCAATACACAAGACATTCTTGTGGAGCTTCAATAACTATTGATTTTTGAAGTAAGCCTTGCTTCCTTCGGGATCAGGCTTCATTGTAGCATCACCAGGTTTCCACCCTGCAGGACACACTAAAAATAGAGAAATATAAATTTAATAATTTGGAATACAATGAAAAAGCTATAAACACTAATACAAATTTTAAGGGGTTTAGGACCATAACAATATTGATTATACACAAGTTATTATAATAGCCAAGGTTTTGAAATCAACACTGTAACAAGAATTGATTGTACCACCATCAAAACCCATTAAGAAAACACTTTTAAACTACAACTGAAAGTACAAGTAACACCTAATATTTGATATCCAATGATTAGAGTCTGTGATAAGGTACAGTATACAATGATATCATTACAAAATCCAACCTGTTAAGGAAAAGACAGATTCATACCATGTTAGCTTTATGGATTAAAAATAGTATGTCTGAAAGTTCCAACCAAATAAAAAACATTACAAGAACAATACAAATTGCTTCCAATGTTCAAGAATTATATCGTGTTGAGACGTAAGCAGCCTAATTTGCTTAATATTTACATCTACATGCAAATTATTAAAAAAGATGAAAACTGCAATTTGCTGAAATTTAATTTGAGACAGTAAAGAAGGAAGGACAAATATTTGAAGTTCAAAGAGAAAATTAAAAAAGCATCCAAATGCAAAAAGCATAACATCTAGAGAAAAACTGGATAATTATGACCAACCATAAAATTTTATTAACAGCTGCATAGATACCTTCTCCGTGTTTATCAGTAAATTGGAATGCTTGAACAAGTCGGAGCGTTTCATCAACCGATCGACCAACAGGCAAATCATTTATGGTAATTTGGCGCAGGTTACCATCGCCATCAATAATAAAGAGGCCTCTGTAACAAAAAGAATTTATTAACTTCAGTATTATATTCAAGAACTTTCACTTTAGTTTTTCAAAATCAACTCTTACACAAGATGTTTAAAACGGAGACATTGAACTTCTCTGTACATCTTTGTCATTGGCGTTTTAGTAATTAAGTAAATGATTGTATAATTCTTTTAGATTGAGTTAATAAACTTTTATATAATAATCTTAAATATAAATCTAAGAAAAATTATCTACTGGCTTGTATTACTTCCGTTTATTTTAATTTGTTAATGCAGAAAAAATTGCATATTTTCAAAGATCAATATTTCCTTATTGCAATAAAATGAAATATCTATAGCCAACCATAGGCGCTCACAGAAATATTTACAGAGGGGGGGGGGGGGGGGGGGGGGAGAGGAGGGAATAAGATTTTTATAAATATCTAATCATTATTTTTTAGAAATTTTAATAATGGTTTGTAATTTATAATGCATATATATTTTTGAAAGCGCAACCCTGTTAAAAAGAAAAAAAAAATAGTAAAAATATTTAAAAAATATATTTAACGATTTTTTATCATCCAACTAGATTTCACGGCATTCAAGAGACAGTGTTTAGAACAGATGAACACGAAGATGCAAAAATACAGAAGAGTATATTATATTTCTTTCAAGTTTTGGAAATAATTAAAAAATTTTTTTTAAATGAAACACAAAAGGCAGTATTGGATATGTTATATTGAATTCTAAAAATAGATTTCAAGAAAGTATATCTGACGACTTAAAAAGCAAAATATTTCTCGTAGAATTTTGAGAACTATATAGGAAATGATAATACAATAAAAGAAATAAATACTTCTACTCAGCCTTCAATAATCATAGAAGGGAAAAAAAACAAAAAATTTAAAATTAAATGCTTATTGCAACATAAAAACCGAAACAGCGTATGTGCTTTTCTTTTTATCTTGAAATTTACGCCTTTCCTCTCGTATTTTATTTTATTTTCAAGAACTAGGTGGTGCAAGTGCACCTCCTTATTCTTGGGGGCGTCCATGAAGCCAACTAAAATACCAATGATACATTTCTTTAATAGTAATTGTAAATCCATTTCATGCAAGTTTTTACTAAAGGAAAATAAATGGCAAATACCAAAACTATAACGCAAGTGTTATAATCTTTACAGTTATAGCTTTCTACATAGTAGATAGTTCTTTGAAACCTACGGAAACGACCTACACGAAATACGTTTTCTTAATCTCTTCCCGATATTCTTGTAATTCATCACATTTTTGTAATAGCCAAGATTTGATTTTGCCAAATGTAATGCAGTTGTAATAATTGCCATTCCTAAAAGCAGAATACTATTGTATAAAAGCCATCGTTCTGAAAGTTTTAAAAACATTAATATAGACAATTCAAATTAAGAAGGCTAAAACCACAAATACAGATAAGTAAAAGGTTAAAATAAGTCATAACCCAAGGTTTACTAGATTAATATTCACATCTAAAGACTAGTAAAAATTAGCAGCAAATAGACAATTATTTGTTTTGTATATAGCTATGAAATTTTGGAGAGGAAATTAACAGTTTTTATAAATAAAAGCCAATTTATTCTTCATTTTAAAGGTTCACAAATTCTCTAAAAAGGTAAAATTGCCATCAAGATTTAATTTTTTTTTAGTGCATACAATTATGGCTATAGTGATAAAGACTTCACAAAAGCAAACACCAAGCTCTTTTCAAAACAATACTCAAAATCCAACATATTCAGAGCCTTATTTCCTCAGGAGTGAACTTACCCAAACAATAAAGGACAAACTATTTTGACGAACAGAATACGCAAAGAAATCTAAAAATTTCCCGATTAACTCTTATATTCCCAACCAAACCTGTATTATTGTTATTGACCAATACATTTGATAAAATAGAAATTTAAATCTATAGTATTTCCAGTTATATACAGAAAATTACAAGGCAATATTAACTACTTATTTACCAAGGTAAATAAAAGAAATGAAAACAGCAGAATCTATTAATAGCTATATATACACCAAAGTTAAATTAATGAGAAATTTAAATTCATTTAAAATTTGTACCAAACTAGCATAGGACATTAAGTACAAAATCTACCGAATTTAACATTAGCCAGTTATAAAATATACTTCCTACAAATACAAAGACCCAAACCTTTCAATGGTACTTACGTATTAATACCACCGCAGCCACAGATTTTTTTTTTAAATGCAGCCAATCTACACCCAAACTTTTTACGACAAATCATAAAATAAAACATTTTATTTAACCGAGTACACGTGCAAACAAGATTGCTCTTCATGGGCGGCACTTAAAAACCGCCAGATCTGTAGCTGCGGTGGCATTAATACGCAAGTACCCTTTCAAGTATAGTGCAATATTGAGAATCACAATAAAGACTACTTTAGAGAAAAAGAGATACAACATAGAAGGCACAAGTAAATAAAAAGATTAAAATTACCGGAACGTTATCCCAGCATCCTCTTTGTAAACACCATACGCTTGAGATATTTTGCAGCTCTTGTCCGCCAAAAGTGGAATGTTCATTTTTCCTAATCCTCCATCTTTACGAGGAGTATTAATCCTTTAAAAAGAAAATTAAGATGTTTATTTAAACTAGTCTTAAGGGTAAAGCTACTAAATTTAATGTCCAAAACCAATTTCAGATATTGAATAGTTGTCATCAATTCCAATAAAATATTTACAGCTCAAAATAAGATTTTAAACCAAGAAATATGTAGTAAACACTGTTAATAGGCCAACTTTTCACTATACATCTAAAGTCTGTAATTAACAAACAATTTAAAAGGCTGCTTTAATTACAAAATTGTTATTAGTATTTTAATATTAATTTAGAAAAAGGCACTAATTTAACACTCTTCATTAACTCTTACAAATAAAGAAAATCAAATTATCCAATATAGTTCACATGGGACAAGTTCTTACAAGCTATGTGTAATCCTTTGATTTACAAGCCACTAAAAAATTAATGACGGCTTTATTCACACAGATCCTAACAGGAAGTAAGCATTACTATAATGAAACTTAGATGCATATGCATCCATAAATACATACAAGATCTTAATAAATTCTACAAGAATACATGTGTAAATATTAAAATGCCACCAAGTAAAACTCATGATTTAACTTACCATGCCAAATGCGAGAAGTGACTATCAGTTGAACAGGCAACAACTTCACAGTTGATCTTCTTAAACTCATCCACCCGCTCAGAGAAAGCAATTATTTCGGTAGGACAAACAAAAGTACTAGAAAGGAAGTTAAAGTTGTATACATGTACAAACTAAAATGCACTTTACTTATTTTTAATGAATACTTACAAGTCCAGAGGATAGAAAAAGAGGACAAGATATTTTCCTTTGTAGTCCTTGAGACTTATATCTTTAAATGAGCCATTGACAACAGCAGTCCCTTGAAAGTCTGGTGCTGGTTTGGTCAATTCAGGAGCCATGTCTAAAATATTGATCTCTATGAACACTTTGTCGATTATGGATATTTACAAATAATTATTCAACAAAACATAATTCCAGTTATCAAATTGCATTCTTTATGAATTGATAAGTGTCTCTTGTATGTTTAACTTGGGTTTTCAGGCAACCTTGAAAGTCGCATGTTAACATTCTCCAATGGTTTTATCCAGTTATACAAATACTTGGGCAGATTTTAATATATAGCACAAGGCTTTCGTTATACGATACAAATTTCATCAATAATCTGAGCAAATTCAAAAACTTAAACAAGTACACACCGACTATTGTTAGCTTCAAAATGGCTCTAACAATCGCGACTTTCAACGCAAACGAAACACTCTTCCTAAAGGACTATGAACATAATTTTGATTTTCAGAAACAGATTCAAGAGTTAATTTTCATGAAATTAAATTACCAATAAGAGAAAGGGAATGCCATAAACCGACTGAAAGGAGTCATATCAATCATTATAATAAAGGTCGCTTCAACAAAATCCTAACAACGTTCTGAACATTAAACCTTCAAACTGAAAAACAAAAGTAATTACCTGCTAGATCTCAAATTTTCTTTTAATTATTGGGAAATTACAACCGAACTGCGCAAGACTTGCACGAAAAAGTGGCGAGCTGAAACTCTTATGTAACTAACAAAGAGAGAAAGTAGCGCGCCGGTTTGCTTCCAGTCTAAGAATTTATATATTTCTTAACGTTTGAAAACTATGTATGAATTAGAACTAAAATTTAAGAAAAAAGTACTTCTATTTTTTTAGTTAAAAAAACTAAAAAATCTTTTTTGAAAACTGAGTTTTGGTATTAAAAATAAAATGCAATTTCCTGTATTTGCATTCCTCAACATGAATGTTTAGAGGGAAAAAAACCTCTGGAGATTAAGAAAGATAAAAGACACAAACCAATTCATGAGTTATTTTATCTATAAGCATGCACACATGTCACAATTTTTTTTAATTTAATAGAATTTAAAGCATGATATTATTTGGACAAGGGTTTATCATCTGGCAAAACTATTAAAATCAATACAACTAATCAACACGCAGTTTTGAAACTAAATTTGAGTTTTCAGCCATTGGGAATGACTGTCTTATTAAAATTTATTTATGACGACATTTTATGACGTTTAATATATTTTTTAGATTTACTTCCAAAAAAGGGTGCGGTTTCAAAATAAGATTTGTACCAGATTAAGTTTAACTTTAACTATAACTTAATGATGAAAAACAACAAATATCTGTAAACTTTGAATTGAAACCAAATTTAAACTTTTTCTAATAACTGACATTTATTGAAAGGAATTCGTAGAAACTTTTTATGAGCCATGGCAGATGATAGTGAACAGGTAAAAATTTTAGGTCAAATTGTGAAATGTTTATTTCAGAGTAACTTAATAACTTTAAAAAACATATGTTGCGGTATTAGATAGTGGCCAAACCACGAACTTTAAAATAAACTGCTTGCTTGAGTTATGTTAGTTTAAGCAATGTTTATTATATGTACATGGTTTAAATGATTTAAAGTAAATTCATTTATAAATATTTGAGCAGCTGAGTCTTTATCAAACTGCTTCGGTTAGAATGTGCCTTACGCTGCCCAATTTTTTTTTGGTGATTTGCAACAAGTATGGTAACTCGCCACCTATATGGTTCCATTCCAACCTGGCATCCATTTTGGCAAACCTGTAGTTTGGTATTAATTCAATTTGGCGACATTTTGCAAAGTCACCAATTGGGCAGCGTAAAGAACATTTTAACCATATATTCCAATTCAATTTTTGCGTTGTACTAAAATCTAGTGAAGAAACACTTTTTATACGTTTTCATCCTTGTGCATGTTAAGCCTTTACTTCAAATCTATACGTTCCACTAGTAGACCGCCATAGTAGCCCCCCCCCCCACTCCAGTGATAACGAGACTTTAAGCACTTCTTTTGTTAAACCTCATTCTTCTACTCAACCAACTTGCCTTGGTTTGCTTGTTCATTTTTAGTAGCAGCTGGGAAGCTTTCTTTTCACCATGCTGCTCTTTATATATATAAGGTCATGGAGGTGTGGTCTTTAGTATTCACATACTGCTTACAGAAGTAATTTATGAATGACCCTGTACTGGTTCTCAGCTGGCGGCCAGCCAGGTTGCCAAAGAATTACCAGTTCCTTCTATTAGAGTGCTGACACTAAGTGATGAAACTTTATTGTTTCCGTCTCAAAGTCTTCCAGTCTAAATTGGTTTTCCATTTAGCAGAACTATATTTCTGGGTTTTCATGTCGGAACAGATGTGCTTTTACTGCAGCATGTGTAATGAATGCTGGGGAATCTAAATTGCAGTTTGCCTCTTCATTCGCCATTTTTTTTTTTTTGCATGATTATTCCATTATACTTGAAATAGTATAATTCACTCGTAAATTCAGTGTTCCGCTTCGACAAATTATTCGTAGACTATGCTATTACATCTTCAATGGCATAGTCTAGGAATATTTTGTCCTCTGTAATTTAAGCAGATGGAATGTGATGATAGTTCAGTCAGGTTGTGTATGTCTAGTCACCAATGTAGTGGGATTGGATGGTGGCCGAACTGCTAACTTTAAAATAAGCTGCTTGCTCACATTCTGCAAGCAGCTTATTTCAAAGCTACATAACAATACTTTCTATGTAACAATATTTATGATATTTACGGGTTTTTAAATAATTAAACTAAACCTATTTATAAATATTTGAGCAGCTGAGTCTTTATCAAACCCCCTCCGGTACTCCAGAAGATTTAAAAAAAAATATATATAAAACATTTTACGGTGCAGAACCTTTTTTTAACATAATTGTAATTTATCCAAAATTGTATGTGTTAACTATGTAGAACAGAGTTCACCACTACGTGCCCATAGAAACTATGTGAATAAACTTTCAGCAAGGCGGTTTTTATCAAGAATAAATACAGGGATAACTTAACTAAATCTTATTTGGACTATTAATTAAGATTGACTGCAATAAATACTGTTACAGGCATCGACTATCATAAAATAAACTGAACGATTTCGGCCGCCATCGTCTCACAATTGATATCAACTAAAACATAGTAAATGGAAGTACAGTTTAAATACTTTTGTTAAAAGTTAGGTCAAAGTCACATTGAAACAAAAGATTTACTTATTTTTTAGACTTTGATTTACTAATAATGAAAATTATTATTTTTTAATTATTTGAAAAAAAATCCAACTATTAATAGTTAAAAAAAAATCCATATGTGTTTTTAGTTTAGTAATAAATAAAAGATATTAGTGTATTCAGCATAAGTCAAGAAAAGCTGCAGCATAAGTAAAATGGCCCAGCTCTAAAAGTTAATGGCGAATGCTGCTGTGAAGAATGCAGTCAGATTGAAGTTTGATAATTTTTTTTAACAACAAGACTACCGGTGGCCGCACTGTTAAGTTATAAGATATATCTAAAAATAGGACAGAAATAATATGCAAATAAAATACGGGTTCTAATATATTTTATAGAGAAAAACGCCAGGCAAGAAGAAAAAATAGGGGTGTGGAACATTGCACAACTTTCAATTACACTATATTGCTGATGCAAATTTGTGTAATTTATCATTCTTATATTTTCATCAATCGCTTAGAAAAAATTGCCAGTTTGGCGATATTTTTAGTGATAATTCTTATATGGGTCTTTTTAAAAAAAAAAATCTAAAAAATGGGAATTTTGGCATTATACTTATCGACAATATTCTTATATTATCTTTTCTTGTAAGTGAAACTGAGCAGAGATTAAAAACAACAACAACAACAAAACATGATCCTTGATGAGGTATAACTCAAGAAAAGAGAACTCTGTGTTAAAAGCATTCGTTTTTCAACTTTTTACGCCATTAAAGCATTTTTATGGGAATTTCGGTGGTGGGGATGTTTAGAACACCTTAAGGGGCATTACCACAGCGATTTTGAACAAAATCGTTAGAGCTTTTTTTAGCAATTACTGAAAAACATGATTTTTTCAATGGCAGCTATCTCGCGCTCATGCACGATTTTGACGAAAACCTTAACGGTAGGTTCCATGGCTACCACCAACTCGCACACAAAATTTGAATATCGTAGGTCAATTTGTTCGGGAGTTATGCTGACCACATACACACACACACAGACAGACATTCTTTCTAGGTCACTTCTTTGAAATCAGGATACTCCAAAACGTGGAGAAATGCAAAAAAATCCCCAAATTTTTTTTTACCGAATGCTATACTTTCAATTACCCTATGGGTAATTGAAAGTAATAATCATGCCTGTAAAGGATGCAGTCAGATTGTGAAGTTTAAAGATTTTTTTTGACAATAAGGTGGCGGCTGCACCTTCACAGGGAATGCAAGAAGGAAAAGTAAAAAATTTCAAAGTTCCATGACACTTTTCTGATTTTCCTAAATTCCTGTTTCTGTCATCTCATGAATTCATGTCGTGATTGTACATGAATCCATGTCGTGATGATACAAGAAAGGGAGATTTCATTGATCCAATTGGAAATTTCGGTACATTCAGTAACAATTAAAAAAAAAATCGTAGGTGAGGGGAGAAATGAAAGGTGGCCGGTTGATTAGTTTATGTAGTCGCCTCATCACGCCGTTTAATCGACCTGTAGCGAGTGGTGACTAGATATTTTCAGGTCTAGAGAGCAAGTTTACCTAACTATGAATTAAAAGAAATTATACAGTCAAATCCCGTTAACTCAGAGCTGTTCTCTGTACATTGAAGCTTAACTTTAATGTAGATTTATTCGTTTAATACGAAATTTCACTTAATGAAATAACGCTTAAGACGAAAAAAATTTGCTCTTTGAATCTCTTTTTTTAGATGCAATCTTACAATGCTTCCTAATGCAGCAGAATATAGCTCATGTGCTTTATATAAGCACTGGGATTTAGCTCATATGCTTTAAATAATTTAGAAGAGGTAAAATTTAAAGCAAACACCAATAACAGGCTCTTTAAATAATAAGTTACGGGTAAATATTTTTTGTTTGTTTTTGTTTTTAATGTATATCTTGTTAAACTATTGTATTAAATATGAACTTTGTGATGTAAATGTTCGAAAAGCAGCAGTATTAAATACACATATAGCTTGTAATTTAAATCTATATTAATTGGATGAAATAATTTTTAGACTGTTAATATGAAATTCAGTTAATGCGAAAAATTCTGGCGGCCCTATCAATAATGAAATCTATTGATAGTTTTAATGCCTTACTTGTTACTATTAAATAATTTTTCTTTTAATTTAATTTCCTAATAATATGCTTTACAATCTTTAAATTTTTGGATAATTTTTTTTATTTATAAATTTTATTTCAGACTGCAGCAAATGCTGTTGAAGAACCTCTTGATTTAATTCGCCTTAGTCTGGATGAGAAAATTTATGTAAAAATGAGGAATGAAAGAGAATTACGTGGGAGGCTACATGTAAGTAGGCATTTTAGTTGAACGCAGGCGACATTTTGCAAATTTGTTTAATATTACAACTTTATAGACATTAAAGAAATATTTTAAATATTGTATGTAATATTTATTTGATTATTTTTTTTTCTGGATCAATACCCTTGTATTGCTTATGATTGAATACTAATTTTGTCGACAGTTTAAAGTGTATTTTAAAGTCTGATTTGCATTTTTCAAAAATTATTCAGAATTTTTTTTAAATTCTTTAATATAAATTCAGTTTCCCAAGCGATAACCTAATATTGCATACTCTGTATCTGGGTTGCATGAGATTTTACTATGAAAAGTGAATGTATGTGTAATAAACTGATTTTCTGTATAATATTGAACAGTTGCATTGTATTGTTTACAATGATATTGTAGGTGAGATGAAATAATAATGCTTGAATATTAATGCCAAAAGCTTTCATATCAAAATTTATATAGTCATTAATTTTTTTTTTTTTTTTTTAATTTCAAATAACCTCCTTATTAGTAGGTATTTAATTAATTTTTGAAACTTTTAACTAAAAGACAAGAACTGAATTTAGATTACAGAAAAGCATATAATACTTGATCTAATAAAATGTTAACTGAAATCATTCTAGTCAACAAATTCAAAATTTTGGATTCTTTTTCTAAACTTTAAGCTTTTTGGTTGGCAAGAAAGCTTAGTTTTAGTTTTTTTCTTCGTTAATAAATTGCAATTATAGTTCCACTTAGTGTTTTTAAAATAAAAATAATTTTCCAAATAATCTGAAAAATTCAAAATGTACCTTAAATGATTAAATAAATACAAGTTAACAGTTAAAAACAATAACTGTTTATCTCGTCTTTAATGGGTTAATGTAGTTTTATGTTATGCAAGTTTATTTATAAGACTTGATACAAAATATATAGTTCCCTGTTTGTTTTATATTGCTCCAATGACTAGTAGATTTTTTTTTTTTTTTTTTTTTTGTAAATGGTCAGTTATTTGAACACCCTCTTTCTTCAATTGTTTGAGATAGTTGACCCTCACTGTAATCTAAATACTCATAATTTTATTTTTATTTTTGTCTTTTTTGTCATATATTCTTTGATATATGTTAGGGTTTTTAATGCAACTGGTAAAGTCTTAATAGACTTCAAATAGTTCATTGCTTTATATAGTTTATTTTTAGGCAAAATTATCACTTCCTCTTTAGCTATAATATGAAAAAATATTTAGTTTTTATGAATTGAAAGGAAATACTTTTTTAATTTGTTTTCCAGGCTTATGATCAGCATTTAAATATGGTTCTTGGTGATGTAGAAGAAACTGTTATCACTGTTGAAATTGATGAAGAAACATATGAAGAAGTATATCATGTAAGTTAAGAGATTACTTAGAGATAGAACTCCTGGTGTTGACTTTGGGTCTTATGTACTTCTATATGAAGAAGTATACCCTTAACACTGATTTGAAAGAACTTGACAATATTAAAACTGTATCTTATCTGTATCACATGGTAAAAATCTTGTTTAAACTTATCAAATCTAAGGATTTCATTATTTTTTGGCAATTGTAACAAGATTGGTTTAAATATTTTGAAGCTTAAATTACATAACATCTAGAATAAAAATATATAAACTATAAAATGTCCCAATAAATACAAACATTGTTTTAGTTCCTCTTTAAAAAAAAGCTGTTCTATCTATTTTTAGAAAAATCAAACGTGTTTCTGTATAAAATAAATGTTTAATTGTCTTTGCCTCAACTCCATACCTAACAATGAATTCTATTCTGCCTATACATCACATATTGTAATATCTCTTTTTTATTTATATAGACAACAAAGAGAACAGTGCCAATGTTGTTTGTCAGAGGAGATGGCGTTATACTTGTGTCTCCTCCATTACGAGGAGGAATGTAAACATGTTAATCTCATTGTATTAATGCTGTTTTTTCATCTGTAATAAATGAAACATCTTTTGTAATAAACACTTAGAAATAAGAGTAATGTAACTTTATTCTCATCTCATAGTAAGCAGTTCTATTGACTCAGATTTGAAACATTTAATTATTTGTCATTTTTATAAAAAAAATTATTTATATATTTATAAAAAAAAACTTCCTCCCAATCACTGATGAAAACTTGTTCGAAGGAGCCCTGATGGCTGGGTAATGAGCTCATGATTGAATTGAGCCAGGGAGTTCAGTCCTGGCAATCGATATAGATAAACAACTGGATAGACTGCTCCATTGTCAATGAGAAGAGAAAAACGCGCCGGGGATTGCGAAGCTGGTGGGATGATTAACCAATCACAGTTCACTTTTATAGTTGGATGGGGATGCGAAAAACCTCGTAAAGTGTTAGAGTATATATTTTTTTGCACATTATTACTAATTAAGGTCTACTATTGATATTTCTGTTGTGTACAACTCAAAATTTTATTTTCAATCCTAGGCAATCTGTATTTTTATCCCACCAATTGCATCTGGCAACGGCTTCATTTTCCCAGCGTTAAGCAGTCTATCCAGATGTTTATCTATATCGATGGTCCTGGCAGCCACCAAATACTGGTGTGTAGGATAATGGGGGATGGTGCACATTAAACAGGTTATGACCCCAATGTCCTTTTGTTGGAGAGAGTGATTTGCTCAAAAACATTTTGATCGTGCAGCCTTCCCTTCTTGATCTAAATTACAAGATATATTTGGCTGTGTAAAGCAGTCGATAGTGGTAGCAATAGGTACCTTGCTAACAAGCGTGTTCTAAGTATCTGTTAAGCTGTTGCAGGACACTAAGAAATTTATGCAAAAGTTAATTTCTGAAAAGTTTTAACTCTCTAGAAGTTATTACAGTTTATTCAATCATAAATCACAAAAATTCATTATTTAGTAAATGCATTTTTTTATTGAATTCTTTTTAAATGTAAATTAATTGGAAAAAGCGGTTCCTTAGTAACAATACCTATTTATTTTAAAGTTATTTGAATAGCTTAGAGATTTCAAATAATTTATCTCGAATTCAGATATCAGTGTATTAAATCAGGATAATAAATTTAAAAACATCAAATAAGAAATTTCAAAAACTTCTTTTTCTAATATTAGGAGATATTTTTTCCACCTTCTTAAATTGAAAGATTGCTTTGATTTTAGAATATATAAATTTAAAACAGCCCTTTAATCAATTGTATAAAATTATTTTCTATAAACTAAGTAGCATTTAAAATTTTGATTGATGGCAGATAACTCACTTTAGGAGATAATTAAAAAAAATTATGAAGTCATTTGAAATTTCTTAATATTTTCTTCTAAGTTAATAAACCCTAAACTGTACTCTTATTTGCAGGCAATTGTGATGTGGTTAAATTTACATAGAAATTAGATTGTATACTCTACTGAAGCATAGAATTGTTAAATAAAAATTTGTTATGATAGTCGGATTTTACCTGACTTAATGCTTTTTTTAATTAATTGCAGCTTATAAAGTACATTTATGCAAATGTAATTTTTATAATATTTAAAAGGGTAAAATAAAATTTATCATTCAAAACATAATTTCAAAATGTTTTTTTAACATTAATTTTATTCATAAATATATACAAAAAAAGTTTTAAAAAAATCAAGAAGTAGCTTTCATTTTCTTTGATAAAGAATATAAAATCACACCTGAAAAACATGAAAAAAATATTACGAGACAAATAAAATTTTTATAAAATAGAATATTTACATAAATTTATACAAAATGTTTTATTTTTAATATCCTCCATTATCAATCCAATGAAAAGGTTGAAGGATGAATGTAATTCTTTAAAAAATAGCTTCAAAAACAAAAAATAAGCTTTGCTATATTAATTTTAAAAACTTGAGCATTAAATATGTTATTCATTTAAAAATTGCACATGTAAAATATTTAACGTTCCAGTATAGTTATATTAACAAAGAAGTTAAATGATACTAAAAGTAAATTCTTGTACAGTTTGGATAACTAACCTGCAGCTACTGAAACATTTAACGAATCAATTCCTTGATGTAACGCTTTTATGGGAGGTATTGAAACAAAACTATCACACAACTTTTGAATTTCAGTTGATATTCCTTTCCCTTCATTTCCTACAAAGGAAAGAAAATACATTATTATATAAATCTAACGAACCAAAATAAAAATTTGCAATCTATTTGTGAAAAACAAAATATGTAAAGAAGAAAAATTATTGCTTTCATTCAATTGTGGATAGACTCCTTACTAATTGGAAATGAGGTTAGTTTTAATATTTGCAATATATAGTTGTATATTTAAGTTCACTTATAAGGATAAATGATGTATGAAACTTTAAAACAGCTCATGTATAAAAATTAAAAGCTATAACATTTTAAAATAGTTAAACTATGGTTTCTAATAAAAAAGTTCCCATAATAAATTTGTTATGCTTCATAGTTGAGAGTTTAAATGTTAATGCTTATTAACCAAAAAATACAATACATTTGTTATAACTTAAAATAAAATCAATCTTTAATTTTACAGTTAGAGTAAGCCAAGCAAGTGAAGTCTACTAAAGTTAAGCTACGTTAAAATAATTTTATGAAACCAGATAACAACAGAAAAAAAAATGCAAATTAGTATTACCAAGAATAAGGATTGTTGCTTTGGACACTTTTAATTCGGTAACGTCTACCATTGGTCGCATGGGTTCGGTTTTGTCTTCACAGTATGCAATTGTAGAAATGACATTCCAGCCTTGTGCTTTTTTCACCTATTAAAGTATAAATAATTTATATTTGCAGTATAAACAGAATGATTACATAGTAAAATGTATCTTTAATCTTTTTTTATTTCCTGGCCCATCCCTAAAGCAAAGTTAACCTTTCGTTGAGTGCATTGCGATCTGACCAATGCAGTGATTTTGTCTCCTCCCCTGTCTGTTTTTTTTTTTCCCTTATTTTTTTTTGCAGAAACTTTTGTATTTTTCTTTTTTCTGACCCCTTTATAATGATGTTCATCACTTGGCAATTGTATAATTGAACTTAATCATGTACTTATTATGTTTTTTTTAATGTGTACTTATCAAGCACGTGTAGCCAAAATCAACAGTTAACATATTGTGCATGATAGAAGATAAATAGTATTCCCATCTTTACAATTCTCATTAAAATGGCCACACTATGAACATAAGCTTCCAAATCAGTTGAAGTCCTTAAAATTTGGATGTCTAATTTCACAACCATGTTATATTTTTAAACAGAATATTTTCGGATATGTGCAGACGATGGAAATAAATCAACTAATTACAACATAAATCAATGTAATTCTTTAATTCATACTTTTAAAAAAAGTTGCTTTAAATATTAATGCATATTCCAAGACTGTAAAAGCATGTATGCTTAATGTTTTAGGTAATATAATACCTGAATGAAATCCTTAAGCTTCTCTATTTGATGAATATTTATAACTTCCAGAGCACCAGAACTTGCTTTGCTTACAGTAGGAGATAATTTACAACTATAAAAAAAGTATATTCGTAAATGTTTAAAACATGAAACAATTCAATCTTAAAAGTTTTAAGTAATTCACTGTCAAGTTACATTTTTGTAATAATAATTATACAAAAATAAACAGCATTGGATAATATTAACTAGAAGGAAAACATTTCAAAACAGAATTCCTAGAAAATTATACATTTTAAATATTGTGTGTAAAAATAGACATTGGAAAAATAACATAAATCATGTTATATTTTATACTAGACAATTTGTTATATTACACTTAAATTGGGTAACTAAAAGCAATGCATAAGTAAACTAATAAAACATAATATTACATGTAGCATAAACAAACTTGGCAAATATATTTCAATATGGTATAAAATAGTGTACAGGTTTATTTTATGTAAGGCCTTGCTTAGGTAATTAATATCTGTTTAGCAAACAAGTATGTACATGAGAGACGAAAAGAATTTCTCCCTGAGTGTTGCACTATCGCCTATAGAAAAGTTTAGTCATATTTAACATCAGGTTTACCATGAGTTGATGTATACTAATTTTTACCAAAGGAGTCAAAGACCTTTCGGTATTTAATTAGAAAAAATAGAAAATGAACCTCAATGAAATTACATCCGTTATAATAATTAATTTTTATTTTTGATATTTTAAAGTAAAGCATTGTGCAACCTCTGAGAAAACAAAATGACCCCTTGGTGAACTAAACCAGAAAGCTTGGTGAACTTGATCTGGTATAAAGTACGATATGTATTTCAAAAAGATTAATTGCTGAATATAGTATAAAATAGTTTTAGTTATTTATTTTAGACGTGTTTAAGAATAACAATTAACAATGAAAGTAAACTGGATTTTCTTTGATGAAAAAAAGGAGAAGAATGACAAAATGAAATTTTGCCCCAAAAAATCTCATTTCTATACTTAAAATTCAAAATATAATAGAGCTTCAACTTTAAGAAACTGTATAAAAATATACCTCTACAAAAATTCAAGGAATAACCAAGTTTTCTAACAACATGAATATTGCAGAAGAAATATATTATTTGCAAGTAACAGAATTTTATTCATAAATAACAGCACATAAATAATTTTTTTATAGAAATTTTTTTTAACACTTGTTAGGTAACAAAAATTTACCTAAATTCAGTGGTTGTGGATTCATGGTAATAGATTAAAAATTAGCATTATTCAAATGTTTCAATTTTGAACAATTTAAAATTACCTGTTACCCCGAATGACAAAAAATTCATGAATTCCAAAATAGTATGCAGATCTAATTATAGCCCCAACATTCATTGGATCCTAGAGAATGAAAATGCTAATTTAAACAATTTGTAAAGAATGAGGATAAATATGATGCATCAAATACTACTTTGTTTAACAGATATGTTGTCAGCTACAAGAGTACTCATAGTTGGCACAAGAAGCAAAAATATTTCATACATCAACAACTAATATACTCATATAAATTTATTTATTCTTAAAAGTAATATGCTATATCTATATTTAAAAATAAAAAAACAAAACCAGAAAATAATTTAAGAGCATAACAATGCCCATGGAATCTCAGCGCACGTGAGTGCATGCAACATATCAACTATAGTGACAAACATAAATAGGTCAAGGTGTGTTGTTACAAGTATGTTTAAGTGTGTAGATGTGATGTAAAGCTTAATTGAAATATAGTAGTATGTAATTTAATTGTTTATTGATAGCTATTTTTTTTACAAAAATGACTTTTTGATGATTTTTACTTTCAATTATACATACGTTAACACAGGGTAATGAAAATATTGGATTCAGTAAAAAACAAAATTGTTTATTTTTTATTGCAATTTCTACACATTTTGAAACATGCTGAGTTCAAAACAGTGGTCTGGAAAAAAAATTCCATCTGTGGTCAGTGTAACTCTTGATCAAATTAACCTATAATATTTAACTTTTTCATACAGATTAATGGTGGCCATGGGATCATTGAGGTGTCTGTCAAAATTGCCCATATGCATAAGGTAGCTGCCATTGAAAAAATAATGTTTTTCAGCATGTTTTCACAAATCATAATCTTAATAACATAACAAATCATAACAAATTAATATATTGTGTTAAAATGCAATAAATAAGAAGCAAGAAAAATATTCGGTTTTAGTTCAAATTTGTGTGAAAGACAATTCTGCAGAGTTTAAAAAAAAAAAAAAAAAATAGATAAATTAACAATTTTACCAGAATTTCATCCAAGACAAGCCATAATGGGAAATGTGTTGATGCATCTTGACTTTCAATTAAGGAACTAAAAAATAGGGTTTTTTTTAAATAAAAGTATGGGATAAATCAGTACTTAAAAAATACTTCATATTTGAACTTACTCATTCTTCTGCCACTCTGGTAATGGTAAAGGACTAGCATCCAGGCAAACACCCAATATAGAAAGAAAGATACACAATAATCATAAAAATGTATTTATATAACTAAGAATTCAAAACATTAGATCAATTTTTCACATTTAGTAATAAATCTTAAAAGTTAAAATCACCCTAAATATCACACAAATGGATTTATTCAAATGCTTAACTGCATTACAAGTAAAAACATAAAATATTTATGTGTTGATTAATTTTTTAATCACCCACACAAAATATTTATGATGATTTCACCTTGCTCAACCACCAGATTTCTAACTTTTGAAGATAAGTATATCAAACTGTTAAAATATACTCACACAAACACTGAATTCCCAAATGATTTCCTAAGACAAATATTCAGCAATAGCCTTCAATTGCATGTACTTTTTTGGTACAGGAGTACCAGTTGTTGCCAAGCCTGAATGTTTACACTTATAAATGACACATAAATTAACGTCAAGCCTAAATGTTTACGGTCTGTTATAAGGTTACAAAACCAACCCTATAATAGTTTTTTATAAGAGATATATATGATTTGAAGGTTGTTAGTTTGGATGAGTCATCGCTACAATTTGGCGGTTTTTATGTGGTACCCGTCTTATGGAAAAGTACTCTTTTTTCAAACTTTTAAGATACATGTTAGATAAAACCAAAATCTCTCTTTTGAAATATGTACTACTTAAAAATTGGTTAAATCATGAAAATTACAACTAAAGGTGAGAATAAATTAATAAATATCTTAAAATAAAATTGTGAGAAAGTTCCCTTGACATTTAAAGCATTCTTAAAGATACAAAAACTAAAATTATTTTCACTTACTTGGTGAACAACACCAGGTACTAAGTATTTCATGCCTTTAGAATCAACATTACAAATTTCAACACCTTGTACTCTAGCCATCTTTTCTATTTCCTCCTTGCGTTGTACATTTCCGCTTTCAGAAGTGTCTTCATTACTTCTCCTTAAAAAAAGCTGGAAAATTTTCCTTTTTCTTTGAAGCAAAGCAAGGTACACAGGGTGAATACCATACAATATTTCCCCCTTATATTGTAAAGATGACAATGTTTTCCTGAAATTCAAATTTCAAAAAAAGATTACACTATTTAAACATTCAATATTGCCTACAAAACAAAAAATTAATGAAATGCAGGTTAAAATAATCTCACTCATTCAAGGAACTTTTCTGGTATAGTTTTGGCTTCATCTTTGACATCGTTCTTTGCAACCTTGAACTACTAATTCCATCCTTACCTCTACAAATTAAAGGTATGATATTTATAAAAGCTGGATGAAGTTTTAAAATACAGTACAGTCACTAATTTGATACTTATAACTTAGCAATATATTAACTATGCTTTGAAACTAGAATAATCAATTCTAAGTTGAGAAAGCCAAGCTAGAGGGAACTGGGTACTTTTCCGTTAAAGGGGGCTGTTGGCAATATATAAAATATGGGTAAAACTTCTTAGTATGGTACGGATTCTGCACTAAGGTGATTTTTGCCAATAAATGGCAGCAGCTGCCATTTTTTAATAATAAGTTAAAGGCTCATGGTTGCCATAATTTGGTGTGTTTTTTTGTAAACAATTCTTGACACAGAATCTGTACAGTACAACGAAGTATCAAAGGCCCCCTTTAATGGAAGAGTACAGAAAAATGTTTTCTGCATTGGCATTAATTAGAAACTTGTAATTGTATTCAAAAATACTAAAAAATTAATGTACATCCATAGCATTATGGTACAGATGTAGTATGGGTAATTTTTAGGAAAGGTTTAATTTGACAGGTGTTTTTTTTTTTTTAATTTTTTTTTTTTTGTTTTATTTATATTTATTCTGGAAACCTATCAAATTCAAATCAATTAATGAAATTAATCAAAATTTATTTCATTAGGAATATTTATGGCACTTTCAACCCTTTCACATCCACAATAATAATTTTTCTGACAAGTATTTTTAGTGTTTTCTTTGCATTGCACTTTGAATTTTTAATATTCAAGCACATATTTTTAAAAAATTGCTATACATCAGGGCCCGAAAAATTTCAAAATGTTACATGCCCTGTCGGGCATGTTAATCTAGAAAATGCATGCCCGAATAAAACTTTTACATGCCCTAACATTTCATTCATATTCATGTATTTAGTACTGACAAGGCAAAAATGAATTGTTGTTAACAACATATATACATTGACATTGATCTATGCTTACACTAAAATGAAATAAGCAAAGACACTATATTAAAAATATTTTCACATTACACAATAAAGTAACTTTTTTTGTTGTGAAAATACAAAAGAATTACCTTTTGATATGTATATTTGATGAAATATTTACATGTCCGGCCGGGCATGTACGAGAAAAAAAATGCATGCCCGATCTGAAATTTTACATGCCCTGGGCATGTCGGGCAATATAATTTTTGAGCCCTACTATATATTAAACAAAAAATCCTATATGTTTCCAAAAATTTTCAATCAAAATTTATTTTAATTGAGAGTATTAATTTCATTCGCAATCTTTTATCTCCCCCCCTTGTTAATTAGCCTCAATTGCATTACGTAATTTTGCTTACAGTAGTAAGTTTGCATTCTACTTTCCAACTCTCACGTTATTTAATTAAAAAGAGGCTTTAAGGTAAACATTGCCCCATTGGACACTTCTTTACTTGGCTTTGGTTGGTAGTTTTCAGATTATCTGGTGCCGTCAGCAATACGAGGGCTATAATGCGCCGAAACATTCGTCGTTAGACAAACTAACAAACATTTACAAACACCCATGCCTAACAAGGGACTCGAACCCGCAACCTCGCGGCTACCACGCTAACCACTATACCGTTTGTTCTGTCTTCTTTACTTGGCACATTATTTTAGTCACCAATGGAGTCATATACTATTTCTGTACAATTTCCTGAATATCATCAGTAAATTTAAAATCCTCACATTTTACCTGGATGTTACGGCCACTGTTTCTTCAAAAGATTCTATGTTAGTCGGGGTCGGTCTTACTTCCTTTTCTCCTTTAACAAATCCAAATTCTTTTTTGTACAAAAAATTGTTTTTACGACTAGAAAATTTTTTCAAGGCAATTTTTATATGTTCTGTTACAAAACATATAGAGTTAGTTTCCAAATACTTAGTCAGTCCTAAGTTACACTTTAAAACTTTAAAAGAAGACATTAAGAGGACACTTCTTGTTTGAAAAAGAGTGTGAAAAAAAATCAGTTCACACTGATGCAAAACAAATAATAAAAGAAGAGTTTATATGAGATTAAGATTTCAGAGATTATTTTGTCTTGAAACCTATGTCTTGAATACAGAAAAAGAACTCATGCTCTTGTTTGTTTACATATTTATAGTCAAAGTTATAGCTAACGGAACACAGAATGAAAAAAAACTTGAGTAGGGAAAAAGTATTTTATGTAAGTTAACGTCATCAATAGTCTTCGCAATATCTCATGGGAGAAAAAGTCATTGTTTTGAGATTGGCTAAAAATAACTAACTAGGAGGCTCCATCCCTAGCTTGCTAATATTCGGCAACTCCCGGATATTGCTAACGCAATCCCTTAGTTTGTTTAAAAAATGAGATATGACGAATGTTTTGGCGCATTATAGCCCTAGTATTGCTGACGGGGCCAGATAATCTGAAAACAACCAACCCCATTACCAGATATTCCTTCCTTCGAGAAACATATACACATTACAACTAAAACACTCCTTCCTACCAAACAAAAGCATAAAAAACTATACGGATTGCTAAAATATGCATCCCGGTGGATAGATCAGCCCTTATTTGATAAGCACTCGAATTATAACTGAAAAGTGCGAAGCAAACATAAACATATGTGTGGATTGCTAACGCGTCCGATGTTCGACTGCCTGTTTGAGCCATTCGAGACACACAAATGCGGAAAGATTTTTGCCTGGAGAAGGTCCCTTAGAAAAAATATTTATCTCTTCACAGACTGCTTTCAGTAGTCCAGATCTTGATCTAATTCGATGCAGTACAGCCATCGTATAGCTCTTGTGATACAAAAACACCAAAACAACAAATAATTTCAAATATTAATTTTCTTATATCACTTGTAAAATTTATTATTATTTTTTTCTTTTAAATTTGATTTTACTGAGTTAAAAACATATCTCCGATAAAGGAATGTTTAAACTTGAATAATGATTGTGAAATTTTTTGAATGGAAATAACCCATTAACGGCGGCTGGCAAGAAAACTTGGCAATCGACATTTTAGTTTTTTTCTTTGCCAATAAATTGATAATGTGGTTGCACTTATTGTTTTTTAAAGATCATAAAAATAATCCAAAAATCTGAAAAATTCAAAATATATCTTGAATGATCTAAATGAGCAAGGTAAAAGTTAAAAACAATAACTGTTAATCCCTTTCAAAGTCGTCTTTAATGGGTTAATGAAATTTCGGATTTTAGATTAGTAAGATTACTAATTCGAAGTGCTTCATTATGGATAATATGTTTTGGAATATACATAGGATGAAATCCTAAAATTCCAGTCCGTCTCAAATTATGTAATATGCTTTGCAATTAGGCTCATTATTAAAAGTTGTAAGTATTTAGCACCAGAGAAGCCCAATCCTTCTTCATTGAAAGCTAAAAAACGATGAATTACCAAATAAAAAAAATATCATAATTTGGAAATTTTTAACATATTTAACAATCGAATTTAGTTCAACTCATTCAAATTCGGTTTTCGAACAGTTTCTCTCATTTTCCCTCTAAGACCAATGATTTTTAATGAGTGGGGCTAATTTGAGCTTGCGTTGCAATGTACTTTTCATCAACGAATCAAAGCCTGTGCAGTGGCGGCTCGTGCACTACAACCAGTAGAGCCGGGCTGCATCTAAATTTATTAGTTCAAAACCAAAATTATATATTTTAATTTTCTAAAATGAAGATCCAATTTCTACGGTATTTGAAAAAAAAAAAAATGAAAAAAATCCGATAAGACGTAATCTTCTTGCCTGAATAATTCACGAGAAAAAAAATCCGCTTCCAATCAAAGTGATCTTCCTCCGAACAGCAGTAGTGTGTTCCTAAAACGCGTTTCGGTGACGCGTCCCCCCCACTTTTCAAGAAAATACCCATGCGTCCCCTTTACTTTTAAAACCACTTAAATCCATCCCCCCACTTTAAAAATCATTCAATCCGTCTAAAAACATTAATGAAAGATAACATTAACCTATTTAAATGTAGTGACTGTGAGAAAAAGTGATTTTTTTTAACATTTGAAAACTTAAAAATTATTTATGGAACTGATCATATAACTCTATAAATGTGTTATACTACTTTGTATAATGATAAAGATATTTTTTTATTAACAAATATTGTTAGACATGGTCATCTTTTAAAATTTTAGGAACTTTCTTTTGAGTTAAATTTCTATTCTTGTTCCATATAAGGACAAGCTATTTTTTAAAAAAGCATTTTAGAATTCTCTATTAATTTAATTTCATGAAATAATGCACATTTATAAGCACTATAAATATCTAAATAAGCAGTTATATATAAAACGTTGGATTATAATTTTATCCCTTACTCAAAGTCACAGAATAGTCATTTTAAAATAACAAGAAACTTAGGATTCTTGTTGAATGTTAGTGTTTGGGAGTATAAATTATTTTCTACTAGTTAATGTTTTTATTATAAGTTACAAAATTACAAAATTTATCGTTGAAAAGGGGGAGATGGGGGGGGGGGGATGCACTTGTCACCAACTTTTGGGCATCCTCCAACCTTTTTTTCACCACTTCTACCACTGCTCATATTCAGTTTCACCTCAATGAAACTGAGCATCAAAGCTGAACAAACGTTCCGCTTTATCAATGATCTTATTGAATAGGACAAGAGGAGGAGGTGGGGGGGGGGGGGGGGCTAAACTCTTATTTTTAAAACCAGCTTTCTCTTGCTGTTCGGTCGCAAGCTGATTGAGAGCCGCTGTAAATTCTTTTTTCAGCTTATCAATGCTGTTGTTTGACTTCACATCAGTTGTTATATTATTCTCGTCAGGCATATTAACCAGCGAACGAAATAAAAGTAAATCACAGACACCACTTGTTGTAACCATGAACCATGGACTAAACTATCTTCAGCGATTGCAAAGAAAAGTTTATTAAATGTAAGTAGACTATTTTCTAACGGCACAAGCCTTTTAAATCATGGAAAATTATACATAAGTCATTCTACGGAAAATCAGGAATTTGTATAACTGGTATTTATTGCATAAGTATACTAATAAAAATACTTTTTTAGGTATAAACAACCTTAGTATGACCGATATAATGAATTACAATTTCAAATCGAAGCAAAATATTTGAATATTTAAATTTTACTCCCAAACAGTGAAATGTCTCATTTCTAAAGATCTATTTGACAAAACTAGGCATGAATTTTTGAATAAAAAAAAATATTTTTTTAGTTTTAAATATTGAAAAAATTTCCTATTTAAATATTTTATATTAACTACGATTTTGTGTGCGTGGCTGCCGGGAAAAGTGCCGAAGCCTAATTAACCCACTTGCTATCTTCTGATCGAGTTGAAACTTGGCAGATCGATTCGATGTCGATGACAATGCATTCTATTAAATTTTAGGGGCTGCCATTACTATCACTAAAAGGTGCCTGTTACACATGTTTCTATCTTCAGAATGCTATTAAACTAATTTGCCTTCATCCAATCGCCCTAAAATTAGACAGATAGATTCGTTATAGATAAGGTTGAATTTTATCCAGTTTTGGCGGTTGTCACTGTCACTATAAGGTGACTTTTATACATGCTTCAATGGCGCTTGGGATTACTTATAACCTACTTCCCATCATGCAATAGAACTGAAACTTTTAAACTCGGCTGGTACACTCGTTGTCTATGACAATGTTTCTTATCAAGTTTTTGAGACTCTCACACAAAGGCGGCTTTTACACCTTTTTTAAGGAGGCTTTCTATTATCTTACATCAAGCTTTTCAGCTTTTACAAACGTTTCATTATTCAGACATTAAGCTTAATTTAAACATGTTCAATTTGGCGATATTTAATGACAGAAACTTTCCCCTATTAAAGTTGAAGAGGCAAAATCTTCGGAGGACTAATTAACCCATCACTTTCTGCCATCCAGTCGAGGTGAATCTTTGCAAATAGACTCGTTGTGAATATGACAATGTATTCAATCCAATTTTGGGTTCAAAAATGAAGTTAGTAGGTAAATAGTATGGAATGGATCTTTTATTCTTAATGGTCAAACATTATGAAAATTCGATCAGACCTCAAGAAGTTGCAATTGCGCATAAAAATTGGCAATGCATAGAAATAATTTATTTTAAAAGCTTTGTTTTTATAGGTTATATTATTTTTAAATTCTTTATATTAACTTCGATTTTGTTTGCGTGTGTGTTTGTGGCGTGCAAATCTGCGGATGGCTAATTAACGCACTTGTCATTATTCAATCGGATTAAAACTTGGCAGATAGATTGGATGTCAATGACAATGCGTTCTATGAAGTCTTGGGGGATGTTATTGTCGCGTTTATACCCACGCTTCTATCTTCGAATACTAATAGATCAACTTCTCGTCTTCCAACTGAGCTGAAATTTGACAGATAGATTCGTTACCGATAAGGTTGTAGTGTATTAAGTTTTGGGAACTGTCACTGTCACTAAAAGGCCACTTTTACACACACCTCTATTATCACTTCAGAATACCAATTAACCATCTTGCCGTCAACCTCTTACCTTCCTGTCTCTCTGTCAACTCAACCAGGGTCTCCATTGGTTGGAAAGTTTAAGGTCATTCAAAAGTGATATGACTTAACATTTGAGTTTAGTATACGCCAGATATCCCCGATATTTCAAAACGCTGTACTACTGTACCTACATGGACGCCACAAGGAATATTTGTAAGGGGGGGGGGGGGGGGATGCAAGACTAGATTTTTATCAAAATCATTAATTTTTTAGAGAAGTTAATAACTATATTCTTTGAGAATAATTTAAAAAAATTCATGGTATATATTTTTGAAAGAGCAAACCTGGTAAAGAGAAAAAAATATTAAAAAATATATTTTTAACGATTTTTCTTATCATCTAACTAAATCTCACGGCAAAGAGACAGTGCTTAGAACAGAGGAACACGAAGATGCAACAGTGGAGGCTCGTGAATAGTAAAGAGAGGGGGCCCAAATTAACAATTATAGTTTAAAAGGAAAAGGGAATGGTGGAGGAGGGAGTGCAAATTTCAAATTCCAAATTCCAAATACACTAATTCCATGTAATTATATAAAGGTTACACCAATGCATATACAAATAAAACTATAAGGTAAATTTAACAATAAACTATTGAAAATTAAAAAGGAAAGGGGAGAAAAGTTATGAAATTTTTGGAAAAAGTATAGTATGGGTTTTAAATTATGCATTCGAATGTAAAATGAATACATATCGATTTATTAATATTTCAGTATGAAATTTTCGTTACTCAGCATAAAAATTTTTAATCTTATACTTGACTCCATACAAAATTTTGGTTTTTCAATGTGGATGGCTTTTGTCTCTTGGGGAATCTAACAGAAAAAACTTAATCATTGTTATCCTTATAAATGGAATTTCAGACAACTGAATGAGTTAATTAATGTTGCAGAATATCAAGAACAAGTTTGAAAAAAAAAAAAATTCTTCGCTACTTGCAAATTTGATTTAAAAATGAAACAAATCTTATTCACAATTTTATCATTGCTTAGATTAAATTTAGAATTCAACTGGGGATAAGGACTTAACACTACTTTTTGTAATAAAAGGTGGATCCAGCGTTTGTTTTTTGGAGGGGACAGAAAAGTTTTGAATTGTTAATAAACATATCTTATAAGTAAATAATCGGTCGTGAAAAAGACTTTTTTTAACTTAATATTTTTACCTAAAATAATTTTAAATAAAATTTAAACAAGTTCATCCACCTTATTTAATAACTATTTAAAAATCTCATGTAAGTTATTTGTTTAAATTTTTTTTTATTTCCTTAATTTAATTTTATTGTTTGAATAATTGAATATTTAGATAACAATAAATATATTTATTAAATACTAGCTGTTACCCGCGACTTCGTCTGCGTAGAACTACTACTTCGTGTAAATTTGTTTGGACTGAATAGGCTCTGAAACTATAATGAAACGATTCTAATGAAGCCGGCACATTGAATTATTGAGATTAACATAGGTAGACTTTTCCTGACCCTGATCCCTGACTTAACTTAGTTTAATACGTTTTTGTATACGACATTTTTTGTTTTTCCTTCTTTGGTCAAAACATGTAGGTTTTGTGGACTCGATACTCGTGAGCACGCCACATACAGTTGCCCATGGGAGAAACAGTTTTTTTCTAAATGAACACCAGCTACTTTGAGTGTCTGTCCTTGAGCTTTGTTTATCGTCATAGCGAATGCTGCTTTCAGGGGAAATTGTACTCTTTTGAATTGGAATGGCAAATCGGTAGGGATTATTGGAATACGGGGAATTAACACTTCTTCTCCCTTTGCTGTTCCTGTCATAATTATTGCTCTCACAATATTGCGTCCCAGGTGTGTAATTTGTAGACGTGTGCCATTACACATTCTTGGTGCGTCAAGATTTCGCATCAACAGGACCGGGACACCTATTTTTAGCCTCAACTTATGGGAAGGCACCCCCGATAATTCTAAGGAGTTAAGAAATTCTACAGGGAACGATGTCACTTGCTCAGTGTCCATGACATTGTCTACGGACAGATACTCAACAAAATCACCTTCCACATCTGACATGATTTGTTCGTTGATCTGCCCCACTACTTCGTTTGTCGGTGCTAAAATTGCCCTTTCGCACAGCCATTGTCTGTTCTTCATATTGGTTGCAAGATCGGGATAGACGTTGTTCTTTAAGTCATCCATGTTACAGACAACATTACAAAATTCACGATTCAATGTAATCATTCCGTCACTATTTGTTTCCATACGGTCTTCTCCGATTTTCAGAAGAGCATCCGCATATTGCACCAATTGTGTATCACTGTGCAGTTGTACTCGCATATTTGTAGTCAGACAAAAATTTTTTACATGCACCCATAATGGAGACGCTTTTAAACATGCATTTATTTCATCTGCCGGCGTGCCTCTAGTAATTACCGGCAGAGTCTGTCTAAAATCGCCAGCTAAAAGTACCACCATACCACCCATGATACTTTGGTTACTCTTAATATCTTTTATGGTCCGATCTAGTGCTTCTATCGCTCTTTTGTGGGACATGGTACATTCATCCCAAACCAACAGCTTACATTGCTGTAACATTCGTCCACGGTCACTATTTTTAGTAATGTTACAAACTGGCATTTCCTCATGAGCTAAGTTCAATGGCAGTTTAAGTACTGAATGTGCCGTTCGGCCACCATTAAGTAACGTAGCTGCTATTCCAGAAGAAGCTACAGCAACAGCAACTCCTTTATCTTTACGAATTTGGGCTAAAAGTAAATTTAAAAGAAATGTTTTACCCGTGCCTCCTGGCGCATCCAAAAAGAATAAACCACCTTCACCACTTTCGATTTTTTGCACAACATTCTCAAAAACTAATCTTTGTTCTGGGTTTAGACGCGGAACAGACTCAGTTATTTGTTGTTGTAAAGAAGCAGCATCGTAACTCAATTCTCTTATTATATCACTGCAAACTTCCCCAGTTCTTTGCGGCCTGCTCAACCCAAAATCTGACAAATCTTTCCAGTTATAGTTATGACTTGGTCTTCTATCTTTGTTAGGGCTTCATTAAAAATGAAATCATTGTATGTAACGTTTGGATTATGATGTTGTACTCTGTGTAAAATATCGTCGGCCATTTGAATTTTGTACCTTTCCCACAGTTGTTGAGGGTTTGAAAGCCCACATGTCGCTATTAGTATAGCAAAAAGCATTCTCACCTTGGCCGCTGATCTACATTGTGCAGCCTCTTCCAGTGTTATATTCCAATGATTGTCATCCTCCAATAATCCTCTTGCCTCACATGCCTCTCGAAATGTTGAAAATTCTTGATTGTTGTATTTTTTGAGATCATTGAAAGAGGTTGGCCCACGCACATGGTGTAGAAGCATCCTTAAACAAAAACATTCCATGTTAGTAACATGGACTGTGTAAACCCGTCCTAAGGCATCTCCAGATTTGACACCAGGCCAGTTCTGAACCGAAGTTCCTTGAATTCGGCGTTTCCAAGTTTTTCTGGTTGCGTCCCATGTGTAATATCTCGGTACCTCAGCATACATAAGAGTTCTTGCAAACTCATCTCTTATGCAAAGTTCAAAAAAAGCTGTAAGGGTGGTTTTTGGTCGAGTAGATAGTCGCTCGTGGAAATTACCTTCTGTAAAATAAACTCGTTCACCGTTCTCTAAGTGTACACTTAGATGTGTAACGGTGGGGTGCCTTTCGTGCAACGGGAACCCTAATAACCGCCACACGGCTTCGTTGCTGCTAACATAACGACCAGATTGATATGTATGTACTTCATTTACGCGATTTGCAAGCTCTGTGCTCCTAAAATTGAAAATAGCTTGGTCACTGCCTTTGTTAATATATTTGCAGATATATTTGATAGCGCGCACTGAACTGCAAGCCTCAACATTTATATGGGCGTTAAATATTTTTAATAGAATAGCGGAATAAGGGACCACCCAACTATTATCAATAGTGACGTAACTCCCATTTCGTAGTTTCACAGATGCCGTTCGACCTCCGTCTGCTGGTGCTCTTCTACGATAGAGTGGGTATCCGTTTTCACTGTGGACAGTGTCTTTGTGTAATTTGCGAGGAAATTTCTTTGTGCATTTTCCATCTTTCATGCAAGGGCACTGAGGATTTTCAGGTCCACATGGACCATGAATCATGTTTTTAACTATAATATCATGAAGTGTCTTGTCAGTGCTTGGATCGGGTATTTCTGCGCTGATAATATTATCAATTTGATCGGGTCTCAACTTGTCTTTTAACCACAATAATATGTGGACATGTGGTAGGCCACGCTTCTGCCACTCTATGGAATACATAAAGCAGATCACTTCTCCAAATATTCTGCCTTTGGAAATAACAGACATAAGTTTTTTAACTTTCAACCTAAAAACTCTTGCGACTACATCATGCCTATCAATCGCGCTTTGACCCGGCATTAATTCATTTACTATTTCCGGCCATGCTGGGTTGCAAGTAAACGTAACGAATAAGTCAGGGCGACCATATGTACGTACATAAGCAAACGCATCCTGAGTATATTCGTGTAAGTACCTCGGACTATTTACAAATGAAGACGGTAAAATTATCATTCTACCAATATCATTTGGATTTAGATTAGCGTCATTCGCTACTGCGTCTTGAAGGTGGATATAATTTTCTGCTCTTAATTTAGTTTGATTTAATGTTATGTATCGTAATCGTTCACTTTCTACCTTAACGTACATATCAACATAAAACTGATTGGCCAGTTGCCTGCATCGTGATATAATATTAAAATCATTTTCTCTAATCATGATATGAAAGGCATAAAAGTCCATACATGATACCTTTTTGTTAGGCAAGGGCAGGCCAGTTACAGGATCGACTTGTGGAATTTGAAAGTGATACCCTTCTTGCCCTTTGCTAAATATTAGCGGATATTGTAACGCATCGTAAAATTTATGTGTATCCGGCACCCTAGTTAGTGTGTTATCACGGGCATGTAAAACTATATCACGGGAAGCAAACTGTTCACCACAAACCATGGCTGCGACTTCATTTATTAAAGGTGCATTATATCGTCTTTCGTGTTCCCCACTTGGTGTACGATCTGGGTGAATCACCAACTTATAATCATCTCCCGGCATTCTTTCTAAGGCTGTTGTGAAAGTGTTTATTAGGCGGTTATGTTCATGCAACATTCTCTGAATCTTTAAGACAATATCCTTTTCTACTAATTGAATGTTTTGACACCTGCGGTCAACCTCGTCGTTTTCATTTCCCATAAAATAAATCTGTAAAAATTTTGGTTGCTCATTATTTGTAGGAAGCAAAGAACCAATCCTATGATAGATTTGACCTTGGATTGTAAAAGTAGATGAAAACCCAGGCATAACCACCTCATTTTCTACACCAAATGACGTCATTTGAAAGCATGAATTATATTTCCTTATTTTGATTAAAAAACGCCGCGATTCGTTGTTATCACCTAAAAGTAAAGACTTCAATGGTTCCTCTGGTTCTCCAAGTATTGGAATTGAAACCTTGCCACCAGAACAACACATACCCGGAGTTTCTTCTTTCCACTTGAGTGCTTCACAATGTATACATTTTTTATCCATTCCACCTATGAGAAGTAATCGATGGTTATTATACTCAACCGATGGGTCATAATCAAAAGCAGCATTGTGGAATGCTCCCCATGTATACATTGTAAACGCATTTCTCCTTTCTGACTGCCGTTCAGCATTTAACACACGTCGTCTTTGGGATTCTTCTGGCATCTCTGCAGCTATCAATGATGCGTGTCGCTCAGCATCTAAAATCTGCCGGGCCTGAGTCTGTTCATAGGTCTCGGCAGCTCTTTGCGTTGCGTGTCGCTCAGCATCTATAATCTGCCGGGCCTGAGTCTGTTCATAGGTTTCGGCAGCTCTTTGCGTTGCGTGTCGCTCAGCATCTAAAATCTGCCGGGCCTGAGTCTGTTCATAGGTCTCGGCAGCTCTTTGCGTTGCGTGTCGCTCAGCATCTAAAATCTGCCGGGCCTGAGTTTGTTCATAGGTCTCGGCAGCTCTTTGCGTTGCGTGTCGCTCAGCATCTAAAATCTGCCGGGCCTGAGTTTGTTCATAGGTCTCGGCAGCTCTTTGCGTTGCGTGTCGCTCAGCATCTAAAATCTGCCGGGCCTGAGTCTGCTCCTCAGATTCTTGGGATCTAGCTACTTGCGCAGTTCGAGCTCTTTTAGAGCTACGCGCTAAATTAGATTTACGCTTGCGAGGCATATTACTTAACCAGTTACCTACCTAAAGTAATAAAAACAGGTAAGTACTTATGCAAAAAAAAATTCTTTAGCTGACAAAAAAATTTAGTTAAAGGTACTGAGTACGAAACTATACTTAAGGTAGGTACTTATACACATGAAATAAAACAAAAACAAAACGAATTGCTAAACTAAAACTAAATGTTAAAAAAAATATACTATCCACATGGAATAAAAACAAAATGAATCGATAAAATTATATGCGAAACTACTGGAACTATTTTATTCACAAAACAACATTACTTACCTATTAATACTCAATAAAAACTATGCTGACCTTCTTAGGTACCGTAACTACTTACTAAATGTGAAAAAACTTAAAAAAACCTGCCTACTAATCTAAATTGAATTAAAGTTGAATTAAAGTACTAAAATGAATTAAAGTATTTATTTTACCTATTAACTATAATTCTACCTACTACTAACTTATGCTAAACTAATAATAACAACCAAAACAACTAAGTAAATAACACAAAATGCTTATCCAAGAAACCCTAAACACCAATGAAAACGTAAAGAAAGCGAATACGTTGCAGCTCAAAATTGTAGATATCGCATGCGTCCGCCAACGACGTCTGCCCTCACGTGTCTGCCCGTTCGGGTAAGCATACTTTGTGATCTACACTCCTCCCACCGAGCCATCCGCGTCCCCCGCACGTCTTTGCCGCCGCGCCGCGCAGCGCGCCCGCGCCCGCCAGCCCCGCCACACCACACCATGCATCGTCACACTCACACATTCATAGTGTATAGGCCGATGGGCCTGATGGACATGTCAGGCAGAAAGTATTCTAAAAGCTGGCTAGGAGTATTTGAATTATGCGATACATAACTGCACCCCGCGTTTTCACCCGCATAATTCCGGGATCGGGATCGGGATAAAAAGTAAAGATGTCCTTTCCCAAGGTTCCATCTATCTCTATACCAAAATTCATCAAAATCGGTTCAGCGGTTTAGGCGTGAAAACGAAACAGACAGACTGTCTATGTCTTTCCCCAAGGTTCCATCTATCTCTATACCAAAATTCATTTAGTAGGCATATACGATACATAACTGCACCCTGCGTTATCTATCACTCGCATAATTACGGGATCGGGATCGGGATCGGGATAAAAGGTTGCCTTTGTCCTTTTCCAAGGTTCCATCTATCTCTATACCAAAATTCATTTAGTAGGGATATACGATACACAACTGCACTCTGCGTTTCCACCCGTATAATTCCGGGATCGGGATCGGGATCTGGATAAAAAGTACCCTATGTCCTTTCCCAAGGTTCCATCTATCTCTATACCAAAATTCATCAAAATCGGTTCAGCGGTTTAGGCGTGAAAAGGTAACAGACAGACAGACAGACAGAGTTACTTTCGCATTTATAATATTAGCAACGGGAACCCTAATAACCGCCACACGGCTTCGTTGCTGCTAACATAACGACCAGATTGATATGTATGTACTTCATTTACGCGATTTGCAAGCTCTGTGCTCCTAAAATTGAAAATAGCTTGGTCACTGCCTTTGTTAATATATTTGCAGATATATTTGATAGCGCGCACTGAACTGCAAGCCTCAACATTTATATGGGCGTTAAATATTTTTAATAGAATAGCGGAATAAGGGACCACCCAACTATTATCAATAGTGACGTAACTCCCATTTCGTAGTTTCACAGATGCCGTTCGACCTCCGTCTGCTGGTGCTCTTCTACGATAGAGTGGGTATCCGTTTTCACTGTGGACAGTGTCTTTGTGTAATTTGCGAGGAAATTTCTTTGTGCATTTTCCATCTTTCATGCAAGGGCACTGAGGATTTTCAGGTCCACATGGACCATGAATCATGTTTTTAACTATAATATCATGAAGTGTCTTGTCAGTGCTTGGATCGGGTATTTCTGCGCTGATAATATTATCAATTTGATCGGGTCTCAACTTGTCTTTTAACCACAATAATATGTGGACATGTGGTAGGCCACGCTTCTGCCACTCTATGGAATACATAAAGCAGATCACTTCTCCAAATATTCTGCCTTTGGAAATAACAGACATAAGTTTTTTAACTTTCAACCTAAAAACTCTTGCGACTACATCATGCCTATCAATCGCGCTTTGACCCGGCATTAATTCATTTACTATTTCCGGCCATGCTGGGTTGCAAGTAAACGTAACGAATAAGTCAGGGCGACCATATGTACGTACATAAGCAAACGCATCCTGAGTATATTCGTGTAAGTACCTCGGACTATTTACAAATGAAGACGGTAAAATTATCATTCTACCAATATCATTTGGATTTAGATTAGCGTCATTCGCTACTGCGTCTTGAAGGTGGATATAATTTTCTGCTCTTAATTTAGTTTGATTTAATGTTATGTATCGTAATCGTTCACTTTCTACCTTAACGTACATATCAACATAAAACTGATTGGCCAGTTGCCTGCATCGTGATATAATATTAAAATCATTTTCTCTAATCATGATATGAAAGGCATAAAAGTCCATACATGATACCTTTTTGTTAGGCAAGGGCAGGCCAGTTACAGGATCGACTTGTGGAATTTGAAAGTGATACCCTTCTTGCCCTTTGCTAAATATTAGCGGATATTGTAACGCATCGTAAAATTTATGTGTATCCGGCACCCTAGTTAGTGTGTTATCACGGGCATGTAAAACTATATCACGGGAAGCAAACTGTTCACCACAAACCATGGCTGCGACTTCATTTATTAAAGGTGCATTATATCGTCTTTCGTGTTCCCCACTTGGTGTACGATCTGGGTGAATCACCAACTTATAATCATCTCCCGGCATTCTTTCTAAGGCTGTTGTGAAAGTGTTTATTAGGCGGTTATGTTCATGCAACATTCTCTGAATCTTTAAGACAATATCCTTTTCTACTAATTGAATGTTTTGACACCTGCGGTCAACCTCGTCGTTTTCATTTCCCATAAAATAAATCTGTAAAAATTTTGGTTGCTCATTATTTGTAGGAAGCAAAGAACCAATCCTATGATAGATTTGACCTTGGATTGTAAAAGTAGATGAAAACCCAGGCATAACCACCTCATTTTCTACACCAAATGACGTCATTTGAAAGCATGAATTATATTTCCTTATTTTGATTAAAAAACGCCGCGATTCGTTGTTATCACCTAAAAGTAAAGACTTCAATGGTTCCTCTGGTTCTCCAAGTATTGGAATTGAAACCTTGCCACCAGAACAACACATACCCGGAGTTTCTTCTTTCCACTTGAGTGCTTCACAATGTATACATTTTTTATCCATTCCACCTATGAGAAGTAATCGATGGTTATTATACTCAACCGATGGGTCATAATCAAAAGCAGCATTGTGGAATGCTCCCCATGTATACATTGTAAACGCATTTCTCCTTTCTGACTGCCGTTCAGCATTTAACACACGTCGTCTTTGGGATTCTTCTGGCATCTCTGCAGCTATCAATGATGCGTGTCGCTCAGCATCTAAAATCTGCCGGGCCTGAGTCTGTTCATAGGTCTCGGCAGCTCTTTGCGTTGCGTGTCGCTCAGCATCTATAATCTGCCGGGCCTGAGTCTGTTCATAGGTTTCGGCAGCTCTTTGCGTTGCGTGTCGCTCAGCATCTAAAATCTGCCGGGCCTGAGTCTGTTCATAGGTCTCGGCAGCTCTTTGCGTTGCGTGTCGCTCAGCATCTAAAATCTGCCGGGCCTGAGTTTGTTCATAGGTCTCGGCAGCTCTTTGCGTTGCGTGTCGCTCAGCATCTAAAATCTGCCGGGCCTGAGTTTGTTCATAGGTCTCGGCAGCTCTTTGCGTTGCGTGTCGCTCAGCATCTAAAATCTGCCGGGCCTGAGTCTGCTCCTCAGATTCTTGGGATCTAGCTACTTGCGCAGTTCGAGCTCTTTTAGAGCTACGCGCTAAATTAGATTTACGCTTGCGAGGCATATTACTTAACCAGTTACCTACCTAAAGTAATAAAAACAGGTAAGTACTTATGCAAAAAAAAATTCTTTAGCTGACAAAAAAATTTAGTTAAAGGTACTGAGTACGAAACTATACTTAAGGTAGGTACTTATACACATGAAATAAAACAAAAACAAAACGAATTGCTAAACTAAAACTAAATGTTAAAAAAAATATACTATCCACATGGAATAAAAACAAAATGAATCGATAAAATTATATGCGAAACTACTGGAACTATTTTATTCACAAAACAACATTACTTACCTATTAATACTCAATAAAAACTATGCTGACCTTCTTAGGTACCGTAACTACTTACTAAATGTGAAAAAACTTAAAAAAACCTGCCTACTAATCTAAATTGAATTAAAGTTGAATTAAAGTACTAAAATGAATTAAAGTATTTATTTTACCTATTAACTATAATTCTACCTACTACTAACTTATGCTAAACTAATAATAACAACCAAAACAACTAAGTAAATAACACAAAATGCTTATCCAAGAAACCCTAAACACCAATGAAAACGTAAAGAAAGCGAATACGTTGCAGCTCAAAATTGTAGATATCGCATGCGTCCGCCAACGACGTCTGCCCTCACGTGTCTGCCCGTTCGGGTAAGCATACTTTGTGATCTACACTCCTCCCACCGAGCCATCCGCGTCCCCCGCACGTCTTTGCCGCCGCGCCGCGCAGCGCGCCCGCGCCCGCCAGCCCCGCCACACCACACCATGCATCGTCACACTCACACATTCATAGTGTATAGGCCGATGGGCCTGATGGACATGTCAGGCAGAAAGTATTCTAAAAGCTGGCTAGGAGTATTTGAATTATGCGATACATAACTGCACCCCGCGTTAGGTAACAGACAGACAGACAGACAGACAGAGTTACTTTCGCATTTATAATATTAGTAGGGATAAGTTACAAACATAAGATGTAATTCAAATAATAAATTTCACTTTTGGTATAAAATAAAATCGCCAAAACCTTCAAGAGGCATTTATCGAAAACCAAACTTTTTTTTTATTTAAAAGTAATAACATGCATGGAATATTATGCCAGTTACTATAGCTACTATAGCGGCGATTAGGTGGCCAAATAAAATATGGGCGGGGGCATTAATTTTGCTTACCATATAATTCCTATAACTTCTCACCTCTAAAATAAAACTAATTAAAAAGGACAATTATTTTTTAAGATATTTATAATAATTAAGATACAAAATACAAAAAAAAAAAAAAAAAAAAAAAATTGAGCTCAAATATATGCGAAGCGACCTAGTATCATTCGAACAAAATAATAGTTATCAAACTTGCTTCCGATATTTGAAAACTAAAAAAATTAAATCTTACAGAGACCTTCCGTTGAAAAATTAGTACTTTTTAGCCAAGTATAATTGTAGTTTTTCATCGATTCAATGAACCATTCATCTGTTCTCTGACTCTTCTCAGTTTTAATTCACTGCCATTACCTTACACTCTTGCGCTGTAACAAATCGCAAGTAGTTCAAACTACTTCTTTCAGCAGTTCAAACTCGACTTCTGCGGCAGTCCTGTTTTTGCCAAATACACAAAGTTGATCGTTCCTAATAGAATTTCTGTAAAGTGATACCCTTGGACAGAGTTCGCCAAAATGCATGAAATCTATGTGAACACGCATTGAAAATCAATTTCACCCCATAGAATTAACCTCATGCGTGAATTCCCGCATCGGCACATCATGGTTAAATTAAAAAAAAAAATCCATTTTATAAAATCAGGGATCATCCTAGCCGTTTTCCGAAAGGTTGTCGCTACCTCTCTGGCCAGGGGCAACTTGGATCACCTAAGAGGGCGGTCGATCAGCTATTTAGTGGGCGCCAGGCCCCTCTGACATCCATCAAACTATCCCACAGTGGGATAAGCTACACTGTGGACCTACGTAGTGGGTTACACTTCTCTTCTTAGAAGAATACAAATTAACAGAATTTATTCAAATCCATTGCATATAATTTGAAGGTACATTGTAAATAAATGTACAAGTGTTCTATTATCCTCCAAGTTTGGACATTATGAAGGTTGGAGGTTAATACAATACTTTTAATCTCCAACTAAAAGTATTTTGATAGAGCAGTAAAATATTTTTACCTATCTACAAAAAAAAAGGGGGGGGATGTTTATAAATCAATCAGTCAATTCCCATTGTTTTTATTAAGAAGAGTGAAATATATGTATGAGTAATTTAATGTATAATATATAATGGGGGAGAAGGGAGGGGGGTGGACTTTAAAAATCTTAACCCTGGATATGGCACTGATTTATCGGCGTTTCATGACGCAACTTCTAACATTTTTTTTGTTTGTGCTCACAACAGACCTTTAAAAGATTATGAGGATGTTTGCTAAAATCCAGAAACGATCTATCTTATTTTGATATATTTTCACTACATCATTATTTTATACTCACAACTGAATCGTGCGAAACATTTAATTATTCATTTATGAAACAATTCTCAATTAAAATTTTTTATTTTCCATTTGGCATTTTTTTTTGGTCATCTGAAGATGCCGAGTCAAGTTCATTGGGAGGGCGCACCGGGATATGTCCCGGTATCCCGGTGGACAAGGCCGAGCGTGTCTCTGCCCGTTTTCTTTGAAAATAGTCCTTTCCTAAAAAAAATGCCAAATTTTCGTTTATTTTCCAACGGAAATGCAAAATGCGGATCAACCCCTACGAAATTGCCCGTCACGTATGCGCATTCATGTTTAAACGTGCCTTGCACACACCAGTGACTGACTGAAGTCATTGAATGGTTGCTGATACCAAATGCTCCATTAGTAGGTGAATTTTAGGGGGCCATCCCACAATTTCCAAGTGCCATTTCGTACGTTCCTTGATTAGGTGTATATGTACCGCTTTTTTACCATGTCTTCTTGCACAAAATTGAAAAAAAGGTAACCTCATGCGTGAATTATGGAAAACGCAGATTAACATTATGTCGTCCGCACGTCTAATCGGGATATATTTTTTTTTGTTGCTCTGATTGGACTGGTTCAGAAGTTTAGATTACCTCTCTTATGCCTATCGACATCGTTTTTTCGAGGTTTTCGGGTTATCCTAAATCGTCAAGTTTTACTTCTCCGTCATTTGCACGATAGTTTTCGTAGTGTTGCCGACATTTTACAGATAATTTTCAAAGTGTCGCCTGCATTTGTCCGATACCAAGGTGGTGTCACCGAGCGGCATAGTGTTAATAGTTATTTTAAGGTTTATAACCATCAAGTGTTATTAGTAAGCCTTTAAAAAGCATATTTCCGCTCTGATACGCGAAATCGCCATCGTGCATCACTGTTATTGTTGTAAATAATTTGTCAAAACACTTATGATGCTATAGTTTAGAAAAATTGAGTTTAAAAAAATACCCTTTGGATTTTAAAAATACTGGTTAAAATTTAGAGAGGGGTGAAAATACCCTTTAGAAATATTTAGCTGGCGAACACTGCCCATGGAGGAGAAGGAGGTGCCCCCCACGGAGTTTTCTATGCTCTTTAGTTTCAAGGTCTCTAAGCCGAGGCGAATTAGTATATTATTTAGAATTATCCGCTTTTCAGTGATTTATAGAATTTCAAAAATACTAAAGTGGCTCAATGTTTTTTTTTTTTTTTTTTTTTTTTTTTTTATAATTATCTGGGTATTTTATTTTTTAAAACGAAATTTTTAAAAAACGTACATTCATACAAAAAAAAAAATCTTTAATGATGCCTTCTCATATGTAAAATAAATTTTACGAGTGTGTGATTGTACACCCCCTAAGTCCACCCCTGTGCATACTTAACTTCTTTGAAAAAGGTTTCGTTGGGGACAACTTATTTTAAAATTTCTTTTCTTCAAACATATCCCGCGAGCTTGTTTTATTTTATTGCTATATAGAGCTTGTTTTATTTTCTTGGAAAGAACCTTGTTTCTGGTGAAATGGTTGCGATTAAGTGACATTTTCACAAGTTTGTGGCAGAAGAACTGCTGCTCCATCCAAAATAGTTTATATTTTGAAACTAATAACTGCTGACAATAGTTTTATATTTAAAAATATGTATATAAATATAACAACATAATTTAGGAACAAGGTTGAAGATGTGCCGCACGAAGTAAATTAAATATAGCTAACTATAAGTACAGAAATATAACGTACACCATTGTTGATTATAAAATTGATAAATACAAAATTTAGGTACTTCTAAACGGTATTCAACAAATTATAATGTTTTACAGAAACGCTACACTGTATGCACAAATTTATTGTGAATGTTGAGATTGTTTATTAAATGTAAATTAATTCCTAACATCCGCCTCTTAATTGTTTACTTAATGTAAATTAATATATTCCTAACATCCGGGCCTATCTCTTTCTAGAAAGTACCAAAATTTACATGTAACTGTCTTGAATTATGCCTATAACCTTTGTCATTAACTTTCAAAAAAGTTGCAGACTAGTTTTAACAAATAATAAAACTTGTTTTTAATATAGCATATTAATTTTGACTATATAACTTTTATGTAAATATCAATAGACTAGGCTTTTTAAATCCCTTATTTTAACTTCGATTTTGTGTGTATGTATGTGGGCGAGTGGCTGGCTGGGTATGTCGATGGCGGGCAAATCTGCAGAGATCTAATTAAGCCCCCTGCCGTCATCCAATCGGACTAAAACTTGGCGGATATATTCGATGTCAATGACAATGCATTCTATCAAATTTTGGGGCTGTAACTGTCACTAAAAGGTCGCTTTTACTGACTACTAATAAACCAACTTGCCTTCATCCAATCGCGCTAAAATAGTATTTAACCGACCATTGAAGAAACATGAACAGGTATGATTTCCCAAATATAATTTATTTAATATTTATTGGGATATGCTTTATAAGGGTACAAATATGTGTGTTGCAATCATTCTTTTTAACGCGGTATTGTCAATGTTGATGTCGCAACTTCTTGCTGGACCTTTTGCGCATAGTAGGTTTTATGTTGGACCACGCATTTTATGAAATGAATGTATGATTGTCTGATATAGGCATTCATAAGGAACCTGGTAAGCATAATAGTTGAATGAATGAATACCGTACAGGTATGAGTGTGTACATTTTCCGAATCATACATTTATTTTTTCATGTTTATGTAAGAAGTGATCAGGTTGCCTCGCTTTTGATTAATTTTGGTCATCGGTTGAACTTTATACCATAATTCCCCCCCCCCCAAGTTGCTTTAATTTTTTCCTAATAGCCCGAAGGCATTATTGTATACTAAGTAAAATATGTCATTAATGAAATGGAAATTTATTGCAGATTTACGCAAAAAAAGCATATTTAATTGATGAAGTATTGTAAGTGTGGGATAACAATGCTTTCAACAAGTCTCTGTATGTCTTTTCAATAATACATTTTCCAAACAAATTTCAACAATGAAAGTTATGATAGTAGATTTTAACAGAGGTATGATTCAGATCAGACAAATAAAAGCTGATAATTTGACATATATCGAGATTTGTCTTGAAATAACTGCTAATTGTAGTATAAAACGTTGCGATTTTGAAATGATTTACAAAATGGAGTTTCCACTGGAAGGAGTGACAAAACGCAAATACCATCCATCACTTTCTACAATCCAGGAGGAGACGGAACTCGAGATTCTTGCGAATGCAGCAGTCGCCGGAGGGATCACATACGCCGGGATGCTGGAAGCAAGACCAGAAGAGGTGGCTTTATTCATCGCCTGGTGTATTGCCACCAACCAGCCAAAAGCAGCTGCCACCCCAGTCATCAACGCCCAAAAAGCCACCGGGAAGTGGGCACGTTTCAAGCGTTTTATATCCAAGCGCATTCTTTGCTGCTTCAACGGCTAAGATGAAATAATAACAAACGATTTTTGACTTTACCGATCTATGACTTCCTGAATAGGACTTCCTTACTATGACTTCTTGAATATGACTTTCCGACAATGATATCTGACTATGACCTCCCGCTTAATGACATTCCGACTGTGACTAAGACTTTGTATGTGTCACTTGCCTTGTGACTTAGAGACGGTGATCTCTTGACTTTTTCGTATGATTTCTCGACTTTTTTGAGGCTTTGTGAATGAAAGATTAAAGTACAGCAGGAAATAGGCCTACTGGGGAACCCGCCTGCTTTATAAAAAATGGGGTAACGCGTTCAGGAACTATACCTCCTGGGTGAACGTGGAAATTAGTTCAATAATAATATATTATTTACAGAAATAATTAATACGCATTGTTACTTATGGACTTATAAAAATGTGTCTTACGACTTTTGTATCTGGGTAACGAAAGTTGTCTTGTGTTCCACTGAAGTTATAGTTTTAAAATGAAAGGAGAGTCTGTTTCACAAAGTTAAACGATATTGTTACGAATTTTTGTATATTTGTAAATATTTCGTAGTGTTAATTTTGTAAATAGTAAAATTTATGTACATTTCGCATAAGGCAATGCAATAGTTTGTTTCCCTGCAATGAGTCTCTTGATGCTTGATAACGAGTTTTACAGAGGTAACGCTGGGAAGCGAGTTTTACAAGGAGCAGGACATTTAACATTATGGTAATGGCAATCTCGCCAAATTGGCGAGATAGAGCCAAGTTGGCGACGGTTTTGGCGACTAATTTTTGTCGCCAAATTTGGTGAAAAATCGCCAAATGTCGCCAAACTTGGCGACATTTTCGGTTCATGTATAGGTACATGTATCCCATGTACATGTATAGAACTTTTCGACTACGATCTGGAAAGTTCCCCAAATATCTACCTCTAGAAGATTCACGAAGATTCACCTGTCGTATATAAGGCTGACCAAGAGAGCGGGGAAGTTAGTTAGTTGATTTTGAATCACTGAGTTAGTTGTTAGCTGAATCCATTAGTTGACTGGAATTACTGATACTGAGTCTCAGTGAGCGTTCAGAGTCCCGAAAGCGAACTGTATTGCATTGTCTTGTGCAGCGATTTGAGCAGTTGTGTTGTCAAGTTTTTAACTGTTGTTTTGTGCTCTATTGTTGTGAAAAGAGCTGTATTGTGTCTACTAGAAAGATAAGTTCTGGAGCTGTAAGAGAACCTGTGAAGAATTATATTGGAATAAATTTCTGCAAGTTTTGATCTGCTTTGGCTTCAAATCTTTCGAACCCGTCCACGCAACAATATATTGAAACAACTTTTCCCAGACTGTAAATAGTGACCCACTGGTGGACCGGAATCCAATCTTTTGTAGATCATGAGCAGTTTTCATTTGGGTGAGGATTCTATAAGGAAATTGGTCTTAAGAAATATTGCAATTTTTAAAAAATAGAAATTGCTAATAAGCAGCTACCTTGGCAGCTGTTTTGTGAGATATAGCAATCTCAATACTAATTTGTTGGTATTTTCTTTTTACCGATGCAAAAATACAGAAGAGTAACATTTTATTTCTTCCAAGTTTCGGAAATAATTAAAAAAAAAATTCAAAATGAAACACAAAGGCAGTATTGGATATGTTCCAGTAGCGGCACGCGGTCTTACAAGGAGACCTTACGGTCTCGGAAATTCAGATCGTGATGAAACTCGGCAGATTGATAGTATACTTTAAGGGTATCCGCACAGTAAAGAAATAAAGCGCACTAACCAGAATATTCCGAGAAAACAGGCTCTAAAGTATTACGTGCAGCTTATATACTAGTAGAAAATTTTGCTGTGCAACTGCCCGGTGGCTAAGTGGTCAGCGTGCTGGGTTCCCATAAAGGCGATCCGAGTTCGACACCTCGTGTAGCAATTTTTTTCATAATTTATAAAGTGACTGTTACAGCTAATTGAAATTTGAATTAAAGATAATACTTTATTTTTAAATACGTAATGTATTTTTAATGAGGTAATTTTTATTTTTTCAATTTTTAAAGTGACAGTTCCAGTTAATTGAAATTTGAATTAAAGATAATACTTTATTTTTAAATACGCAATGTATTTTTAATGAAGGTACATTAAAACTCTATTTACTATTTTCACAAACAAGTGATTATAAATTTTGAGATATTATAAGATGTAGAGAAGTAAATGATTTTCCCAAAAAATATGAAGAACCAGTTTCTATATGGAAGAGTAAGAATGTTGTCCTATTGTACACAAGCAGGTAGTTAGAAATTTTCAAAACCCTAACGGCACTTTGCGACGTCTATTTTTATAGACAGGTAAATAATCTACTAAATCGTATGCAAAGTTGCGCATATCTGGTTGAAAATAATAGAGAAATAAATACCCGTGAAGACTGCATAAAAATACAATCAATAGTCCATCATCAATTTTTAATAAAATGATCCGGTATGATTGGTATGCTTCCATGTTTTCTGTCGAAAGATATATTTTCATGAATGTTAATTAAGTATGTTTTCCAACGAATCTTTTACAAAAAATGTTGTTCCTGTAAACAATTTTAATTTATAAATTGTGCAAGATGTCAAAACAGTTCTTGTTTTCCATGTTTTTATGATAAGTGTCATTCTGGTGTATGTATATAAATAAATAATTGACAAATAAAAACTATATGTCAAAATCCATAGATAAATTAAGTCGTACCCTAATTTTGTTGCCGTGGGTAATTAGAATTTTAATTTATATCTATTTAATTTATCTCTATTTTCTATATTAAAAATACATTGCGTATTTAAAAATAAAGTATTATCTTTAATTCAAACTTCAATTAGCTGTAACAGTCACTTTATAAATTATGAAAAAAATTGCTACACGAGGTGTCGAACTCGGATCGCCTTTACGGGAACCCAGCACGCTGACCACTTAGCCACCGGGCAGTTGTAGAGCATAAATCTCTACTAGTATATAGCCTGCGCGTATTACTTTAAAGCCTGTTTTCTCAGAATCTTCTGGCTAGTGCGCTTTATTGCTTTACAGTGTGGATACCCTTAAGGTATACTATCAATCTGCCGAATTTCATCCCGATCTGAATTTCCGAGACTGTAAGGTCTCCTTGTAAGCCGGAAACATGCGACTTCCCAACAATCCCCCCCACCACACACACTCCCTCTACCCCAACCACACACACACTTTCCACAATCATTTATTATCACATTTGAACTTCTTTTTTTAATTATTATTTTAAAAATCGGATTTTTTTTTAATTAAAAGTACATAATTAGTAATGATGTTTAAATGCAAAAAATTCAGTTTTATACAAATATTAATTAACTAATTAACATTTAACTCACTATAATTAGTATATTTTGGAACAATTACTCGAGTTTTACGGGGTCAGGAAAAGAAATTATGGTTGGAAATTGTTCGTAATATCACTCTTAATGTTATGAACCTCCATCTACTTTCTAGAATATTTAGTTTTTTAATAGAATATTAGTAACATTGAAAGTAGAAAAAATCGCAATTTTTCTAAAATCTTTTGCATCTAAATATCTAGCAAAATTAATTTTCTTTTCCAATCAATTTGACTGAGTTTCAAAACATCTAATAGTTAATGCAGATTTTAATTCTCAAATAATTTTTCCAAAAAGATTATATCAAACTTTAGTTATCACTGTTTAAATGAAGTTTCATGCGACGATATTTTTAGATGATGAGTTTAAAATATTCAAATTTGTTTTCAGAACAAAATAGTACTTGAAATTAATAAAATAACTTCCTAGCCTTCAGATGATACCATTATCTTGCAGAAATTCCATCAAGAGAAAATTCCATCAAGCAGAAATTCTCAAGGGCAGCCGAAGTCGAAAAATCGCTGATCTGACTGCCTCGCTACACATTGCGTGCAGGGAAGGCTCTATTAGATTTCATTGGTTTCCATGGCTACATCGCAGCTGTAACGCGTTTCAGGAACACATGGCTGCTGTTCGGAGAAAGATCACCTTGATTGAAAACGTTTTTTTTCCCCCTCGTGAATTGAGTATTGAGGCAAGAAGTTTGCTGTTTATCGGATTTTTTTTTTTGCACTTACCTTAGAAATTAGATCTACATTTTAGAAAATTGTAAAATAGATAATTTTAGTTTTTAACTAATAAATTAGTTGCAGCCTGGCTGCAGTGCACGAGCCACCACTGGAATGTTCAATTGAATTCTAAAAATAGATTTCAAGATAGTATCTCACTGGATAGTATAACTGATGACTAAAAAAGCAAAAAATTATCCTAGAATTTTGAGAACTACATAGGACATGATTATAAATACTTCTACTCAGCTTCCAATAATCCCAGACAACAGGCGCCAGAAAATCGTCACGCAAGTAGCTATAAAAAACGACATAGAAAAGAAACAAAAGACCAAAATAATAGAAAACAACTGCTCATTGTAACATAAAAACATAAACGGTATACGTGCTTTTTTTTATATTGTAATTTATACCTTTTCTCACATTTAAAAATAAATAAATTCAAGAGCCATGGGGGTGCAAGTGCACCTCCTTACACCCTCCTGGCGGCGACCATGTGTACCTAGACCTAGACTACAACTAAATTAATTGAGACTAACCTAGTAATTGAGACCAACTAAGTAATTGAGATTTGAAAATTATTACTGTTAATCAAAACTTTACATTTTTATACATGAAAATAAAAATTTGCTTTATATTTATGTTTTTTAAAAAAAATAAAAAAAATCGTCGTTTTTGACAAAAAAAAAAAAAAAAAAAAAAATTCATGCTTCAGGTCAATTCTGGAGATCTAAATATTTTTCGATTGAACTAAAACATTTTTTTGGTCAATAAGTGAGCGTAGAAGCAACTTTTTATCGACTTGAAATTTTGAATTTCCCCAAAAAGTTTTTCGTGATATATCCTAATATAGAGGAATATGAAGGGAATTTTGACTTTGGGGAGAAGAAAATCTTATTAATTTTCATTGCCCGTAATTTACAACGTTAAACTTGGCTCGAATTTAGATCTCAATATTTTTCACGTCTATTGCATGAAGAACATGGATGGCGCTTTTTACACAGATGTTTTTGTTGGGATTTTGCTTCCCTTTTTACGGTATTAATTTTAAATTTATCGTAGTTAAAAAAACTAGGGGTGTGGAACATCGCACACCTTTCAATTACACTATAATTCTGACGTGGGATTGTGTCACTTACCGTTTTTATATTTTCGTCATTCATTTAGCTAAAATGGCCAGTTTGGGGAAATTTCTTGCGATAATTCTTGTACGAGGTCTTATAAAAACCCACTTCACCAAACTGATGATTTTGGGGACATACTTTTCAATAATTCTTATATTATACTTTCTTATAAGTGAAACTGAGAAGAGAAGAAAAAACGATCGTTGATGAAATATGCTCAAGGAAAGAGAACTTAGTGTTAAAGCCTTTCGTTTTTCTACTTTTTACCCCATTCAAGCATTAATACCGGAATTTCGGAGTTGGGGATGTTTAGAACACCTTAAGAGGTATTACCAAAGCGATTTTGGACAAAATAGTTCGAGCCGTTTTTAGTAATTACTGAATTTTTTATTTTTTTTCAATGGCAGCTACCTTATGCACATGCGCGATTTTGATGAAAACCTTAATGGCAGGTCCCTACACCATCACCAACCCGTACACCAAATTTCAACATCGTAGGTCATATTTGTTATGCTCACCACAGACACACACATTTTTTCTAGAAAACTTTTTTTGAATTCGATTTTTTTTATTGACGACTACTATACTTTCATTACCCTATTTTTTTTTTTTATCTATTTCTATTTTTCGGGGCAAATTTCTATTTTTCATGCAATCATGGCAAAATTGTTTCAATAAATAAATTATAAAAATTGTTCTAATAAATAAATGATAAAAATTGTTTTAATAAATAAATTATAAAATTTGTTCTAATAAATAAATGATAAAAATTGTTTTAGTAAATAAATTATATTATCAATCAGAATAAATAAAATACATTTGGATGTTAATGCAAATATATTCACATTTCTTTTTCAAGAGGAAATTTCGAAAAGTAGTTTACCGCATATTTTGCTGATAGAGATGTTTTAATATTTAAAACTAGATGCAAATTCCAGGCACACTTCCAGCAACAGAAACGGCTCTATGTTAATGACTACTAATAAATGATCTTATCTTTCCATTACATTATGTTTTTTTTTTGGTTAGGGTGCCATTTTAACTGTCTCTCAGCCAAGTCCAAACTTTAGTTTTGAAGTTTTTGAAAAGGGAATAAAGAAAATCGAAAAAATACATGGAACTACAAAACGATCATAAAAAAACTAGAAAAGTTTGAAAATGTCGATATATCGGTGACTTGTATCGATATTTTGACTATAGATATATTTTTAAAAATATCGTCTTATCACTACATCGCCGACCTCTAGCTGAGTTGCTTCCTGTAAAAGGTGTCATGGCAGTAGCCCCAACTATAACCTGGGATTTTTCAATTATAAAATGAAAATTCACAATATTTTACAAAACTTGTATTATGAAAAAAGCTAAATACTCTTAATTTACATATTTATTATCTCACTAATTTATATCACAATACATGCTTAAATACTCATAAGTAAAATTAATTCATTATTAATTAAAAACTGGGATTGAAATCAATCCCTTGTAACTATTTCGAAGAAAATTTATAAAAATTTCCACAGAAAGTTTTCATTGACATTTTCTGTTTTGCTTAGAACTCGTTTTATTGTCAGTTGCTGATCTGTGGAAGAAGTCCTAGTAAGGATCATTCCCTATACTCGCTATGTTATAATCTTCTAGCCCAGTGCATTTAGAAACTACTTCCTATAAAACAGCGGTTGGCACCCATGGGCCGTGGCTCACAAATGGGCCACGAGTGGCATGGTACTGGGCCGTGGAAGTTGGTCCAGGATCTAAGCCAAGTTAAATATTATACGAGCTTCAGGAGAAGCGATGAGAACAATCAAGTCACTCGATTGATAGCAACAATCGAATTATTCAATTGTATTCTCGATGGCGCAACGAGTAAATTCAACAGCAGGTCTAAAACTATCTAGTTTTAATCAAGATATTGACTCTATCGTGGGGGACAAACAATGTCAAAATTCCCATTGACTTTTTTTTTTTTTAAATTTGATCACTTTTTTTTGTTGTTGCTTTTTTTGCGACATCAAAGTAATTACAACAAAGTTTTTATGTTAATAAAAATTATTTTTTAATCTTTCTTGTACAACAGCATGTTTTACTAACTAATGACGTGCAACTAAAAAGGTTGGGAACCGATGTTATAAAACATTGATATTTGGTGAGTAGGGACAAAAATGATCACCTTAATGAAATGACATAAATTAAAAACTCGAAAATAGCTTCTAATACATTTTAATTTACATTTCAAATCCTTACATCAATGCATATGCAGAGGCGCCATCTGATTTTGTATTTTGCTATTTTAATTTTCATTTATAATAGATAGACTTTTAATGAAAACAATTTATGTCATTTCATGAAGTGATTTTTTTCGTAGCTACTCACCAAATTCCATGGTTTTATAAAAAGTAGTTTCTGGCACTGGCCTGGTTAGTTGGTTGTTTTCAGATTATATGGCGCCGTCAGCAACACGAGGGCTATAATGCGCCGAAATATTCGTCATGGCACTGGCCTGGAAGATTGCAACATAGCGAGTATAGGGACTGATCATTACTAGGACTTCCTCTTAACCAGCTGGTGACGTATTAATTTATTTTATACTTTCGTACAGGTAGGTGAACCACTGATTTTAACAAACATAAAGTTAGAGCAAGTGATTTTACCGTGCCAATGTTTTTGGATCGAGTCGTTGCCGCTTCTGTGTTGCTCTTGATTGCGTTGTTCCTTTTTGATAAAGCGCCAATTGTAAGAGTCCTAACCTCCACCATTTTCAATTCCTGCAGGACCACACCATCAAATAGACATCTGATCATCACAGTTTAAAACAGTAATGTCAGGACAAACAAATTGATCTACAATGTTCAAATTTAGTGAGCAGGTTTGTGATGACCCAAGGATTTACCATTAAGGTTTTCGTCAAAATCGCGCATGCGCATAAGGTAGCTGCCATTGAAAAAATAATGTTTTTCAATGATTGCTAAAAAATGGCGATAACGATTTTTATAAAAATCGCTGTACTAATGCCTCTTAAGGTATTCTAAACATCCCCACCTCCGAAATTTCCGTAAAAAAAGTTTCAATGGCGTAAAAAGTGGAAAAACGAATGCCTTTAACACAGAGTTCTCTCTGCTTGAACATAGCTTATGAACGATCATTTTTTCCCCTCTTATCAGTTTCACTTATAAGAAAAGATAATATAAGAATTATCGAAAAGTATAATCGCCAAAATATATAACAATTATCGCAAAAAAATATCTTCAAACTGGCAGTATTTTCTAAACGAATAATGGAAATTTAAAAACGGTAAATGACACATATCCATATGAGTAATAAAGTGTAATTGAAAGCTGTGCGATGTTCCACACCCCTAGTTTTTTTTGCCTTTCTAATTGTTCTGGGATGCGCTGAGTAAAAAAAAGCGGTCTAGAAAATGTGTCTGCATATCCCTCGACTCTCGAACATATTGACATATGATCAACTTTTGTATACTGGTTAGTGGTGACCATGAGACCTGTCCATAAGGTTTTCGTCAAAGGTACGCGTGCGCAAAAGTAGCTCCCATTGTAAATTGTACGTTTTTCAACAATTGTCAAAAACGGCTCGAACGATTTTGATCGAGATCGTTGTGGTAATGCCTTTTAACCTTTTAAGTTGTTTTAAACATCTCAAAAAGTTGAAAAACAAATGTCTGTAACCAGAGTACTCTTTCTTGAGCATCGCCCAGCAATGACTTTTCATCCCCTGTTTCGCTTACAAGAAAGGATCACTTTCACTGTAAGAGTTACCTTGATCACAGAATGCTCATTCTGTTACGCTGTAAGAGGGTGCTATATAATTATTAAGAGTAATTAAAAGCAAGTGCATCTTTTCATTTATTTCTGTTCACGTGGTATGGAAATTAGATTGTTGTTCCACGGATATAATGATAGTGGCAACAGTGGAGGATGGATTTGTTTGGAGGAAAAAAAAATGCTTTTTTTATAAGCTCATGAGGAATTACTGTTCGAGTTACGCTCACATGTCAAAAATTAAGTAAGGAAAATTTCAATTTCAACTTAATTGTTTTTCAGTTATAATAAAAAAGGGGCAACCACTGATCTCTACTACAATTTCTGGATTGCGCATGCTTGGTTACTGACTTGAAGTTACAAAAGGCTTAATAATCACCAAAGAGAACTATACTAATAACTTCCCCCAAAACTAGTTCAAATTTGTTTGTAACTATGAGCAACCTATTTCAAAGCATTATGGGGGGAAGTATTCAAATGCATCATCTGCTTGCAGAGCAGAAACCGCTAATAAGCAATCCAGAAATTGTAGTAGAGATCAGTGGAGGAAACCTTGCTGGATGAAATGGACAATTCCAGCATTTTTTAAAAACGAGTGTAGTTAGTTATATTTATGAAGAATTTCTTTCTGATTCCAAATATTTAAACAAAAGTTCTTTTAAATTTTTTTTTATTTAAATATTAAGAAAAGAAAATGCATAAAAAACGAGCCAAAAACAGTCCAATTAAAACACACAACAAAATCTGTGACGTCAAGGTTCCTACTGCTTCTATGGTTATCGTGAGGTTTCTGCCAAATAGTTGGCTTTGAAATAGTTGACGCTAGTAAACCATTGCCATATATCACGTACAGGTTGGCGCGATGTGCGAGAAACTTACAAAACTGGTTTCCCTTGCCGCATTTCAAGCCAAGATGTTTAGGAAGCCTTGACGTCACATTTAATTCGAGCCGAATGAATCGTTTTTGCGCCAACTTTTAACTTGGAAACTTTGATTGCAAATTTAAAAAAAAAGAGAAAAAAAAAAAGCGCATTGAGCAGAAATTTTTGTGTTGGCTTTCTGTTGTGGCTTTTTCGAAACATTTAGAATTGAATAAAAAAAATATAAAACTAGGGGTGTGGAACATCGCACAACTTTCAATTATGCTATATTGCTGATGTAAATTTGTGTAATTTATTATTTTTATATTTTCATCAGTCGTTTAGAAAAATTTGACAGTTTGGCGATATATTTTGTAATAATTCTTATATGAGTCTTTAAAAAAAAAAACAAAAAAAAAACGAATGTTGATCTTTCGTTTTTCAACTTTTTAAGCTATTAAAGCATTTTTACAGGAATTTCGGTGTTGGCGATGTTTAGAACACCTTAAGAGGCATTACCACAGCGATTTTGAACAAAATCGTTAGAGCCGTTTTTTAGCAATTACTGAAAAACATGATTTTTTCAAATGCATACGCGATTTTGACGAATACCTTAACGGTAGGTCCAATGGCTACCACCAACTTGCACATCAAATTTGAATATTGTAGGTCAATTTGTTCGGGAGTTATGCTGACCCCCCCCCCCCCCCACACACACGGACGGACATTTTTTCTAGATCACTTATTTGAAATCAGGATGTTCCAAAACGTGAAGAAATGCAAAAAATCATTTTTTTTTTCTGACCGAATGCTATACTTTCATTATACCCTATGTAATACAAATGGGTAGTTGAAAGCAAAAATGCGGGAACTGTCCATTGTCTTAAAAAAATTTTTTTTTGTAAGATTCTGGGGAATTGGAAATAATAAAAAAAATATTTCTTTACCATTTCATGTATTCGTATGTATATCAGAAATAATTTTCATTTGCACATTATTAAAGGAAAAATGGAATTTTAATAAATACTTCGTGTATATTCATCATTTTTCTAAAGGCGCCTTAATGGCCTTACAACTTTCTAGTAATGAATAGAATGATTATCTAATCTAGAATATTTATAGAAATCATATCGCCAATTTCGGCATTCTAGTGGTGCTTTTATATTTTCTTATTCTGATCAATGGAACAGTTATCGCCTCAAACTGGCCATTTTATTTAAATTAATGAAAATATGAAAACTAAAATGGTGAATTACACCAGTCCAGGGTTAATTTAAATGCAGTGACCAATATTAATTTCAATTGAAATTTCTGCGATGTTCCACACCTCCGTTTTAGTACAAGCACTGGTAGAAGTGGTGAAAAAAATGTGGGGGACGCCCCAAATTTGGTAACAAGTGCACCTTCCCCCTTTCCCCATCTTCAACGGTAAATTAAATAATTTCGTAACTTATAAAAATATTAACTAGTAAAGAAATAATTTATACTTCCTAACATTAACATTAAACGAGGGTCCAAAATGTATTGTTATTTTAATGAATATTCGGCGACTATGTTTTTTACTTAGAAATAAGAAATAAAGTTAAATAATAATTCAATGTTATATACATAAATGTTTATTTAGATTCAAATAATACTTATAAAGGCGCATTCTTTCATGAAATTAAATTAATAGAGAATTCTAAAAAGTTTTTTAACTTTATACAAAGTAGTACAATACATTTTTATAATATTATGATAAGTACACCATAAATAGTTTTAAAGTTTTCAAATGTAAAAATAAATAAGTTTTTCTCAGTTTCACTACATTTAAAGGTTAATGCTATTTTTCATTAGTATTTTTTAGGTGGATTGAGTGCTTTTAAAAGTGGAGGGATGGATTTCAGTGGTTTTAGAAGTGGGGGGGGGGGGGGACGCATGAGTATTTTCTTGAAAAGTAGGGGGACGCATCACACCGTGTCTACCCACACTTCGAGCATGGAGTAGAGCGAGAAAAAGAAGTAGAGAAAATTATTACTGGGTAATTTAGATCTAGTGCTCTTTGTTAAGGATACAAATTTAAAAAGAATCATTAGTTACAGAACCAGGTTTCCAATTCCACTTTGCTTAGTGAATGAGCTTACAATCAAAGCTTCTTCATGGATTAGGAGTAGTTAGAAAGTGGGGCTCCGAAGCCATGGCGCAGCGCGCAGAAGGACGGGGGACGATGACGTCACCGGAAGGGGGCGTGACCGGATATGACGTCACCGGAAGGGGCGTGGTCGGATATGACGTCACCGGAAGTCACGTGACCGGAAGTGGAGTGGAGTTGTTTCCCTCCTGCTGCTGTTTTAGTTTCGGTTTCGTTATAAGCTGTTTGTGTATGACGTCACAGTGGGTATGACGTCATAATGTGTTTTATATCAAAGTTTTGAGCGGTGGCAACACTTTTTGCTTTTTGTTTATCTAGCAGACGGAGTTGAGTTGTTCTAGGACTGCTTGTAAATGAATAAGTTATGGTGATAGGCTTTTATTGCGTGACGTCACAATAGGTATGAGGTCATAATTTGTTTTATATCAAAGTTTTGAGCGGTGGCAACACTTTTTAGTTTTTGTTTCCAGTTAACTAGAGTTGAGTTGTTCTAGGGCTGCTTGTAAACGAATAAGTTAGAGTGATAGGTATTTGTACTAGTGACGTCACAGTGGGTATGACGTCATTCTATGTTAAAATTTACGTTTTAAGTGGTGATAACACTGGATATGTACCAAATTTAGTTTTCAGGTGTTGGCAACGAGTTCTGATCGGTCAGCTAAATGCTCGCTTGTGACTGTTAAGTTTTAAACATGTGACCAAAAGTTAACTCCAGATTGACTGTTTGGTTTTCTAGCGAGTTACTTACATATCCTTTAATCAAGTTAAAATACCTGCAACAAAGTTACACAAATAAAACTGTTAAATTTGAAAAGTTAATAAAAGGAAGGCCATTTGCTAAGGGTCTAAAGAACCCTAACCCCGAGCTACACGTGACATTTCAATATTTTACCAAACAATTGTTAAAATATCGACTATCGGACGTTGCCTTCATGGTAACTCATCTACCCACCCCCCTTCCCTAACTAATTTTGAATAAGTTAAGACTTTAGAATTACAATTAATAAATTTTGAAAAATTATTTATTAAAGGTGAGGACCCACCTCCAGCCCGATACCTCTTTTAGGAAGAATTGGTACCGCCTCACTCCACCCTAACAAAAAAAAAAATCTTATTCCAAAGAACGTATGTTTCTTTGAAACTTGAGGTCACTAATCAACCATCCGATGATATCCTTTAAGAAGATATCTTCACCTCTTAACAATTTTAAAGTTTTAGTCTAAAAGATTAATGTTGGACACAAACTATTTCTAGAATAGAGTTACATTAAAAATTAAATTTAAGAGTGTCCAGTTTTTTGAAGAAGACTTGGGGGAACGTATATTTCCCAAAATTAAATTTAATGGTCACTAATAAAATCCTGAAAATATACTAATTTTAGTTTTTATAAAAATTAAGTTAACGTAATATTTTAGTAAAAATAATGACTATAGTTAATGAATTGCGAAAAATTAAGTTAGAAGAATTAAATTTAAGGAATTTTGTAGTGACCATACGCATAGCTAGTTATACCATCTTCCAACAGGTATCGCTTGTCATCAAATGCCGAGAGCGCTCGCTTTCTTTGCTGGATGGAGAAAATGTGATGTTTTTCACTACCGATCCGATGCTGAACCACAGACGAAGGTTGTCGATTGAGAAGACAGTCTCTATAGGTCTGATGTTTTAGCTGTCTTTGAGCTGCTCTTGCGATTCCCTTGGCCGTTTGTTTCTCACCACACTCGCTTAAAATGGAATACATTTTGGAACGAAGCCCTATAAACTCCAAAGCAGATTTTCCGTTAAGTTCATCCTTAAAGTAGCCGATCTTCTTCTTGTTAGACACATCGTGTAGGGGATGATCTGATGGATAGTCAGAAAAGTCAAAAAATCCCTTTAACTGCTGTAAGTCAGCAGTCAGATCTGGGGTGGTGAGTCCATAAGTGAGTGAATCTGTGTCGGTGAATAGTAGGCGGGCATTACTTCCATACTTCTTCATGATGACATTATAGTGGAAATCATACATTAAAACCTTGCTCAGTTCTAAGATGGCGAAACCAGCATAAATGGGTCTATTAAGTGTGAGACTCTTCACTTTTCTTTGTACTGCTGCCAAGCTGTTATCAAACTCAGTGAAGGCATGGAAGGCAGGAGACGCGACCAGTTTCTTGGCTTTATGTGGGTTGTTCACCAACTGAACATCCACTCTATTCCTCAGATTTTCCATTGTTTTCCCGAACACCGCATTGTTGAGAAGTTTAAAGAAATCTTTTTCAAATGATGTTTTAGCCAGTTTTCTCTGTTCCGTATTAAATGCTATGTAGTCCTTCAGCCAAGGTTGTTGGTAGAATTTTAGAATTCTATGGACTTTAGTTAGTTTCAGTCCCAAGGAAAGATATAGCTTCAGATTACGATAGTGTATAACATAATTCTTCTTCGACTGAAGATTCGGAACGAGTTTTTCGCTGGAAGAAGCTGGCTTCATCTGCATTTCTTCCAAAATCTCGAGGGCGGTAGGAGACAGCATATTTGGCTTTATGGTGAAGCGTTCGGGAGCCAGAGGATAATCGTTATGGAGATCGTGGAGTTCAGCAGGATAGTCGAGATCCACTTCTAAGATAAAACCTTCATCTGCATCATCTGCTTGGTCCAAGATGGTTTTAGTAGAGATGTTTTGAGGGTCCACCCACTGAAAATCACCAACAGGTAAGTATTGAGACATGGCCCAACCTGAAAGAAAAATCCAATTAAATCATTCAATATTAACATAGAAGTTAAATAAAAAATGACAGTTTTAAAGTAAATTCCTGCTTACCATAGAGGTTATTGGCATCCAGGTACAATATATGTTTCTTCTCCTCAGCAGCATTATATTCAGGACAGCCTGGATGGTTTGCCTGGCTATGACGATGGGTGATGACGGAGACTCCTCCCCGAATACCCTTCTCTATGAAGAGGTGCATGTCGATGTCGGTGAATAAATCCAAACCGACATCTGACATCTTGAGAGCGGCTTGCCACGCTAACCCCGGAGACGTCATCATGTGGGCGGCGTCTAGCTGGTAAAAGTCCAGAGTTAGGCGGCGGAAATTCTCGAATACGTCTGCGAGGAGGAGCACATCCGTCTTCACGTACAGGTCGTGATATTCGCCAAGGTCTTTGATGCCGAAAGCTTTCCAAACAACTTGAGCATGGCCATAATCTGCATCGGTGATGGAGGAGTTTGTCAGAGTACTGTAGAAGGCTTGCTGAGGTGGCAGAGATGTTTCTTGAAATTTTCTAACCGAGTCCATATACTCATAAGGGTACACTCCCTTCTTCAGCAAGAGATCTAAGGAAAAAATAAAAAAAATTAAATGATATTGTTAAGAGAACATTTATATAATATTAACATTGACTATATTACGTACCATGGTTAGATGCGATAGAACTCTTCAAAATGTGAAACTTGTCTCTCTCCAGATTATCGACAAGTTTCTGAAGCGATGCATTCAGAAACTGGAGACTGTCAATAAACTGGAGAGTCACCGGGATCTTGTCAAGTTTCTTAGTGATGGAGAAGGAGATGTATTTCTCCATCGTTGTAGGGATGACTCCAATGTCATGATCAGCCACTTTCCCTAGCCCCTGCATGATTAAATGCGAATCATAATTCTTCAGGTTGTGGAAGACGCAGGGAATCATTTTCCGCAACCTGAAGGCAAGGTTACATTCATTGTGGAGCACTTGACGGAACTGACCGGTCAAGTGATCGTGGTCGTTCACCCGATCAGTTCCTAGTCGGCCTTTGCAGAGGCCACAGTGTATTGCAGCATTGATAGCTTGCTGGTCTTGGGGAGTGAGTTTCATCGGGACAATGGTGGTCAGCTTCACCGCCAGCTCGTCCTTTTCATCAATGATGCTCTTGATGAAATGATCCACCGCATCTTCTCCCCTGTAGACAGAGATGGGTTTGGTCGGCTTCCCATCAGGACCTATAATGACATAAGCATATCCGCAGGGAATGTGGGTAGCTATCTTCACAGTGCTGGAGGGGGTGGTGTCATCCAACTTCTCCACCAAGGCCTCAAAGTCCGCGTATATGATATACGGGACTTTCTGGGTGAACTTGTACTGACTAAATTTCAGCACACAGTCCTTTGGAGTCGGCATCTTGATGCGTTGGGGTGAGTGCTCGTTACAGTACGGGACATGTGCTTTGAGAGTCTCCTCCTTGGCAAAACGATGAAGACAGCTATAACAATAGAAGCTAGTAGCCTTGTGTTTAGTGAGGCTGGTGAGAAGCCTGGACATACTCTTAATTAGGCAGTAGTGCTGCCTCTCTCCTTCTATGATGTAAAGTAGGTTGATAACCTCAGGATCCTCCCTCTTAGAGATGTATAGGGGTAATATCTCCTCATCTTCATAACCGTAGATGTTTATCCTCAAGTTGTTGAGGTTTTCAATTATCCGGACTTTGCAGGGTTGAACGGGACAGCTTACATTTCCCATTTTGAGCTCCTGCTCGAATTCCAGATAGTGAGAAACTCTGTATGGATGATCTGTATAGCTCATGGGGTGGAGGGCAGCCAGGACAGACCAGATGAAACATTTACTGTCTTCGTTCTGGATGTTGAGAACTGCTTGCTTCGCTGCTAACTTGTTGGGTAACTTGAAGTGGCTAGCAGGGGCTAGAGGTTGATATGTAGCAGTCTTCACCTCCAAATGAATAATTTCATCGAGGACCCATCCAGATCCCCGCTCGATGAATTCATCGAAGGAGGACTTGATTTTGGCGAAGGCTTGGTCGATGTGTTCAGGGAGGACGCTGTCATCCAGCTCCATCTGCACCTTGCTCCGGAAATAGGGTGTGGCATATTCCTCGTCTCCCTCATCACTCTTGCGAACGAACCGGATTTTAGACACAGCATACCACTTAATGGCCCTCTTCTCTCCCAACTCCTCCTGCAGCACATCCTGAACTTGAGGAGTACTTTCCCTAATGAAGAGAAGCAGGTCTCCAACTGCCTCTTCACTCGGGAATAAATGACGGGTGGCAAAGACATCAGACGTCTTCACCTCTACTCTCCTCCTTCTAGGTGCAGGGGATGCAGGTTGAATTCCTCCTACTTGGGCAACTCGAAGGTGGGTGAGAAGATGTTGCATCATGACATCTTTACGTCCAAAACTCTTTCCGCAGTCAGGACAGGCATGAGAGGTGGCGGATTGATGAGTCTTCATGTGTCTAGTCAGATCGGAATTTCGATTGAAGGACTTGCCACATACTCCACAGACAAAGTCTTTCTTTCCAGTATGGGCTTTCAGATGTTGAATCAAATTCCGCTTCTCCGTGAAGGTCTTGTTGCAGATGGCGCATACCTGTTGAAAATAAAACTTTGATAAGTTTCGAGAAATTATTCCACTTTAATAGTAAAAAAAAAAAAAAAAAAAAAAAAAAAAAAAAAAAAAAAAAAAAAAAAAAAAAAAAAAAAAAAAAAAAAAAAAAAAAAAAAAAAAAAAAAAAAAAAAAAAAAAAATACTTACATGACCAAGATTTGAAGCTTGTGCAAGATGGATGGCATGAGAGGGTCCAGCAACAGGAGTCTAAAAGAAAAGAAAAAATTATTTAACATTTAAATAAGCTATTTTAACATATTCTTAACAATATACCCTTTGAATGTAATACTTACAGTTTTCTGATGGATTTTCAAATGACGATTAAGATGTCCCTTATGATTAAAGTCCTTCTGACAGATGGTACAGACCTGTTGAAAATAAAACTTTGAGTAACATGTTTTTAAAGTTGTTATTCTTTCACTTAAATGATAAAAATAATACTTACATGCAAGTCTTGTGAGGTGGACGAGGCGTTAGAAGGCCCAGCAGCAGTAGATTCAACAACAATCTCCTAAAATAAGATATTGAGAAATTATTCTAAGTTTTTTTTTTTTACGTCAGAGAAAAATTTTGGCATGAATTTGGAGCGACTTTGAATAGTTACAACAATGAAAATTGCTAAGTACAAAAAGTAATGAAAATTTTGGCGTGAATTTGGGGCGACTTTGAATAGTTACTGCACTGACAATTACTAAGTATAAAAAGTAATGAAAATTTCAGCGTGAATTTGGGGCGACTTTGAATAGTTACAACATTGAAAATTACTAAGTATAAAAACATTAAAAATTTTGGCGTGAATCTTATACTAATATTCAAGTGAATGACATTTTGAAAAAATATCAAGTACAAAAGTAATATAAATTATGGCATGAATCTTATACTAATGAATAACATTTAGAAAAAGTTTTAAAGAACCCATTATTGACGAATTTCACATATAATTGAGAAAGTTTTAAGTGGAAAAAATCAATTATGCGACACAAATAACACAATTTAAAATTTATCTTAGACATTAAACATTCATCTACTTAAAAGCAACAAGTTTAATGTTATTTAAAGAATATTCTTTAAGATACATAGTAAGTAATTTTAAAATAAATACAATCTATAAGCATTTAAACATAATTTAAAAATATATTACTAAAAGAACACTTACTTGGTCATTAAGACTAGAGACAACGACAACCATGGGAGAAGGAGAACGTGATGATGACATTATAAATAACTGAAATTGAAAAATATATATATAAATATCGAAAGAAAAAACATACATTTTCAATACAAGTTGGAAATAATTTTTATGTAATACTTGAATCGACTACTTTAACATGATGCGATTGTTAAGCCTAGCAAATGCACGCGGTACTTAAGCCTAATAATGCACGCGATACTTAATCTAGCAAATGCATAGTCCATTTCAATATATAAATTTAACACACGATAAATAACTTCAGTTAGAATAATTTGTCTGCTAATATTAAATAATATATATACATCTTAAATTTACTGAACGAATAATTTAAACCTTTAACATGTAATACAGAAAAATATTTGAATGCACGCGATTCTTTGCCCTAATACATATAGTAAAATAATTTAACATTTAAATATACATGTTACTTAAAACATTTGAATACACATAGTACTTAAAAGATACTAACATTTCACAAATAATAAAAATTCACTTACCGAATAATTCAGTTGAAATCAGCAAAAAGCTATAGCAGTAGCAAATACAATAAGCAAGCACGATAAGCAAATACTAAGCAAACACGATAAACGTCTTTCGCACTCAGGAATCTAAGTAGAAATGACAAGACGGCAACCGATAGCGTCTATATATGAGGGGTGATCACGTGACTTCACCGACCAATCAGGTTTCGCGCTAGAGGGCGCTGCTTGGTTCTAACCGGTCAGAGCGGGTGGGGAGCGAGACTAGGTATGTTTCAACACGCTTCAACGCGTTTGCGAGTTGTAGTGTAACAATCTTGCTTAAAACAGTTAAAGTGATAGATAATTTATTCGTGACGTCATAGTGTAGCGAATGGGTTTTTAGCGTAGATAGTTGTTGCAATTGGAGTAATTATGAAATTTATTAAATATAAAGATAATATTTAGTAATAATTATCAGATTTTATAATTATTATAAAAGATAACTTGTAGAAAAAAGTTACGGCATGAATTATTTTTTTTATATATAATGTTATTATCTGTATTGTGTTAACATTTGACATTTAAGATGTTTTAAGGTAATGACGGTTTTAAATATGAGAGAGTTTTTTAGACTTTTAGTATTTGAGTCATGGTTTGAACCTTATGTTAAAATGACTTCATGGTTCAGTTACCGATCGTTTTAGTAATTAAGCCATATCCTTGATAAGATAATGCATCTAGTCGAATATGTCAGTTGTAAGTATGACTTTACCAAGTGAGGTTGTGAATGCTGCATACTTCTACATTTGCTTATGTGTAGCGCTATCATTCATTTATTATATGACCGATAGTGATCGATTCGCTATCGATTTTACGCTTCGTCTCAATGAAACCGGAAACTTATCTATTTCAATGTGAAAATGTTAGGACTTAGGATACAGATAAGAGTTAATAAAATTTCTTGCTGTAATGAATGCGACGTATCAAAACCCGGGTCACGTAGCAAGTTTCGGTGGTATCGATGCATTATACCGTGCCTCAGGAAGAAAGATTCCCAAGAAAACGATACAGAAATGGCTAAAGGGGGTGGATGCGTACACTCTATACAAGCCCATTCGTCATAAATTTCCTACGAATCGGGTGATTGTTTATAACATTGATCAGCAATGGCAAGCGGATTTGGTGGATATGTCAAGTCTTCAAAAGTTTAATGATGGTTATCGCTTTATTTTGAGTTGTATTGATGTGCTATCAAAGTTTGGATGGCTAATTCCTCTGAAACGAAAGAGAGGTATAGATATTGTTGAGGCTTTTCAAATAATATTCGATCAACGATCTCCGAAATCACTTCAGACAGATCAGGGAACGGAATTTAAGAATAAGCTATTTCAGACCTTGTTAAAAAAGAAGGGGATTAGATTTTTCACGACATATAATTTGTCGAAAGCAAACATAGTCGAGCGTTGGAATAGAAGTATTAAAACTAAAATGTGGAAGTACTTTACTGCTAAAAATACGCATAGATACATTGACGTATTACAAGATTTAGTGAAAAGTTATAATCATACTTACCATTCAAGTATAAAAAGAGCTCCCGTGGAAGTGAATGCCGAAAATGAACAAGATGTTTGGTTCACTCTCTATGGAGATATGGAGAATTTACCTAAACCCAAATGCGTATTTAATGTAGATGATGTAGTTCGCATTTCAAAGAAGAAATTAACCTTTGAAAAGGGGTATGAAACGAATTGGACGGAAGAATTGTTTGTCATAACAGAGTGTGTCAAGAGACAACCTGCAGTGTATAGAGTGAATGATTTATTAGGAGAGCCTATACAAGGAACGTTTTACGCACAAGAGTTACAAAAAGTAACAATGAAAGACGAATTTCCTGTTGAAGAAGTTTTAAGGAAACGCATGCGTAAAAAGAAAATGGAATATTTTGTGAAATATCGAGGATACCCCGACAAGTTTAATCAATGGATCCCCACTTCAAACTTACTAGCCCTATAAATACTACTAGCACATGTTGCAAGACTCATTTGCTATCATGAGTTTCTACATAACACTCATCTCGGATAGTTCCATGTCCTATTTTCCTGAAAATAAAATTTCCCATTTTATTACTCGCTTACCCATACCAATTGAACTGAAAGGAGAATGGGAAGTTGGAACGGTAGAGTTTTTATATCCGCATACTTGGTATAATGTGAATCATCAAAATAATTTAATTGGATTCGAGACGAGTGGAAAGTTAGAGGTAGGAAGAAGATTACCTCCGGGTTGTTATGAGACAGTTCCTGATATTTTAAAGGCTATTTATGTGAAAGAACATGAAGATAAAATTGTCACAAGTTATAATGCGGTAACTAAGCGTGTTCAGATAACTGTGAAAAATAATGCGAAACTCATATTATATCAAGGACTTGCTGAAATGCTTGGATTTGAACCTATGGAAATAACTTCGTTTGACGCAAGTATAGAAACAACTGTTGTGGGTCCATTCGTAGCTGACCCCTCTGCACATTATCGCGTATTGATGATTTATACGGATATAGTGGAACCACAAATTGTGGGAGATGTCTTAGCACCTCTCCTTCGAGTGGTTAGAGTGAGAGGACAAGATGGTGAGATGATTAGCGAACAGTATGATAGACCGCACTACTTACCTGTAAACCGGAAAATTATTGAGACTTTGGAAATCGTTATAAGGACGCACTCGGGATGTTTAACGCCATTTGAACGTGGGCGCTCATACGTGAAGTTACACTTTCGTCAGAAGTCTCTCTCATAATGTATGTCCCTTACCAGTGTTGTCAAAAATCTTTCGAAGATTATTATGTGCAGCAGACGGGAAAAGGCTTGAATTATTACCAAGGAAGTTCTTATCAGAGAGGATATGGATTAGGAGGTCTATTCAGATCATTTTTTCGTGCCGCAGCTCCGCTACTGAAATCAGGTGCTAAAGCTATTGGGAAACAAATGTTTCACAGCGGTGTCAACCTGATGAATGATGTTTCTCAAGGTCAAGATTTTAAAATGGCAGCCAAACGAAGACTCAAAGAAGCTGGAAATGTGTTAACAGATAAAGCCGCCACCAAAGTCAAGACTATGATTGGTAGTGGAAAAAGACATAAAAAGCGTATGCAGAAGAAAAAAAGCATCATTCCACGTTCAGCCAAGAAGAAGTGCACATCGCATGATATTTTCTCCTAATGGCTTCCTTCATCTACAAAGACTCTGCTCCTTGCGTCAAGTCGGAATTAGATTTATTTTCAATTCCCCCAACCCAGACAGTTATCGAAAAAGGACAATTTGTCGAATTTCATCCCCTTTCAAGTGTACGAGATGGTGGACCGATTGAATTTTCAATATCAGGAAGTAGTGAAGAATATGTGGACTTAGCTGCTTCCTATCTACACGTGAAAGTGAAAGTGATGAAAGCAGATGGAACTAAACTACCAGAAAAGGAACCAGTTGCTCCCGTCAACCTTTTCCTTCATTCGCTTTTCAGTCAAGTAGACGTTAGTTTAAACGAGAGAAATATTTCTTCTGCAAGCAACACTTATCCTTTTAGAGCCTATATAGAGACATTGTTAAATTATGGGGAAGATGCCAAGAAAAGTTTACTGACCTGTGAAGGATTCTACAAAGATACGCAACCTGATATCATAGACCCCATAGATGAGAAAGCTGATGCTGGATTGAAGACGCGTTACAATCTTATCAAAGACAGCCAGACCGTAGAAATGATTGGTCAACTCCACTGTGACATTTTTCAACAAAATCGTCTCATGATTAACTTGGTAGATATCAAAATTAAAATGATACGCAGCAAATCCTCATTTTGCTTAATTTCAACCAAAGTGGATGGTGATTATAAGATAGTTCTAGAGCATGCTTCTATATTTATAAGAAAAGTGAAGGTTAGCCCTGCCGTTGCTATTGGGCATGCTAAGGCTTTGGAGAAGACATCGTGCAAATATCCAATTGATCGTGTGATTTGCAAAACTTATAGCATTGCCAAAGGGAGTTGGTCCTTTTTACAAGATAATGTGTTTCTTGGACTCATGCCAAAACGTGTCATTCTCACCTGTTTAGGAAATGCTGCAATGAATGGGCAATATTCAAAGAACCCATTTCTCTTTTCTCACCATAGTGCAAACTTTGTATCTATTTATGTAGATGGACAACCGGTTCCCTGCAAGCCTTTAGAGCTTAATTTTGATTCCAACAACTACGTTCGGGCTTATCATAGCTTATTTTCCGGATTTAATCGTGATAAGGGAATTTACTTATCTCAAGAAGAATATGCCAGAGGACATGTACTTTACGCATTTGATCTAAGTCCTGATCTTTGCGACGGAGAACATTTTAATCTGCAACATCAAGGAAATTTACGTGTGGAAATTAAATTTTCCGAGGCTATTACGGAAACTTTATCAGTGCTCATTTATGCAGAGTTTCAAAACGTGATTGAAATATCCAAATCACGTCACGTGGTGTGTGACTTTCCGAATTAATGGATACCCTACAAATAACTAGAATTCTTTCTGGAAATGCAAAAACCAAGAATATATTCTTGGGTGTTTTCTCAAGTGATCGATTACCAACATATGTTCGAAACTTTCCAGCCTGTTTTATTGCCAACACTGACAAGTCCAATCAAGAAGGTACCCATTGGGTGGCTTTTTATATAGAATCACCTACAGAAATATGCTTCTTTGATTCGTTCGGAAACCCACCGTCTTATTTTCCCGGAGGAATATCAAGTTATGTAAAGCGTTATCGACATGTAGAGTTTAATCCTATGATACTTCAATCGAATGCGAGTTCCGTGTGTGGACAATATTGTATTTTTTATTTATATTCTAAATGTAATGGACGTTCTATGAATGATATTCTCTTGTCTTTTGTACCCAATCAAATATATAATGATATCAAAGTGCATCATTTTGTAATCAAGCACTTTAGAATTGTAGCACCATTTTATCAATAAAGAAAGTATTTAAACAGTAACACTATGTCTCGTCTCTCATTCAACATGGAATTTCCAAAGTTGCAACATCCTTTTACGATGGTAATCGCCGGTCCAACAGGATGCGGTAAAAGTTATTTTGTGCGGGATTTGATAAGTGAAAAGCATGGGATGTTTTCAATTGTTCCCGATAAGATTGTTTGGTTTTATGGAATACATCAACCCTTATATGATGAAATTGATAATGTGACATTTGTAGAAGGTCTACCTGCGACATTTAAAGAATTTTTGGGCGAGAATACACTCTTTGTAATTGACGATTTAATGTCAAATGCTAACAGTCATTTAACTGATCTTTTTACAAAAGGCAGTCATCATTTAAACCTGAGTGTTATCTTCATAACACAAAATTTTTTCTACAAAGGGAAAGAAATGCGAGACATTACATTGAATGCACACTATTTAGTACTGTGTAAAAATAGACGAGACTTGAGTCAAATTTCACATCTAGGAAGACAATTATTTCCTCGACATGTCAAGTTATTTCAAGAAGTCTTTGAAGATGCAACGAAAAACCCCTATTCTTATTTATTTATAGATTTACGTGCCGAAACATCAGAGGAGTTACGATTACGTACTAAAATTTTACCTACTGAAAGACAGATCGTGTATCAATTTAAATGATATAAAAGTGAATGACTTTGAAGATAAGTATCATTTAGCAAGATGACGCTTAAGAAGGAGCAACTCAATCAATTACGATTGTTGCAAATTTGTCCTTTAAGGTTACGAAAAACGTTATTAAGTAAACTCAATAAGAACTGTATAAAAGCCATATGCGAATGTTGCATTAACACATTGAATGGAAATATCCCATTGACTGCACGACAGAAGAAAACGCTCTCTAAACATAAGAAGATATTGCGTCATTTAAGTAATCGTAAAGTGTCTTTACCGAAAAAACGTCAAGTCATTTTACAGAAAGGAGGTTTCCTCAACATACTTATTCCTGCAGCCTTGAGTGTTTTAACTACATTATTTCATGGCTCAAATTAAGAAGTTTGCTCTTATACCCGAAGAATTGGTGACAAAACATACTGTTTCCAATAAAAGGCTTAGTGAGCTTGATAAGGCAATGATACAAATTTTACATAGTGACTTACCTGATCATGAAAAATTGGTCCTCTATCATGAACTGTTGAAGAAAAGTTTAAATCTGCAAGAATTTAATAATTCACATTCGAATGAACAAAGTAGTAAAACAGCTGAAGAGAAGAAGAAGGAAGAAGTGGAGAAAATAGAAGATAGGAGGAAAGTTGAAGAATCTGTGAAAGTAGAAGAAATAATGAAACTTCAAAAAGATGATAATTATCAAGAACTTATATTAGCATCACTTTCTAAACCTATGCGAAGAAAAGCTGAAAATACACTTGCTCTCATCAAGAATCAACCTGATATCTTATCATGGAATTCCAAGGGTCAAATCTCCATACACGGAGAAAAAATACCAAACTCTAACATTATCGACTTTTTCAATTATATGTACAATACCAAAAGTAATGTATCACGGAAAAGTTTATTTAATACTGTTTTGAAAGATTTAAATGTTCCGAAGCAGTTTATCGGAAATAAGAAGTTGCTAAAGTCACCTGTAAAAATTGTTCAAACAAAGTTGAGACGAAATGTAAAACCACCTAAAAAGTGGGAAAATTTATGATTCAATAAAGCGATATTACTTTAACATTTTTTTTTTTTTCTTCTATTATTTCACATAAGAAAATCACACACACACACATATTTCCATTGAATAATTTTTTATTTACAATTTCAAATAATCTTTCAAAGCACCATATGATATACATTTAAAGAAATCTTCATTAAAGAATTGTATGACATTTTTACATTGTAAGGTTTCAATCACATTTTTAACATTAAGTACAAGTATAGCATCGTCTCCAACACACCAAGACTGATCTTGCAATGAAGTAGTTATACAGGCATGATTTCCTTGCGAGGGGTCACCAATAGCACAAGCATCACAGCGAAACAATTTTAAAACATTACTTTCTAATTCACATCGAAAAGCACAAACATATTCATGAAATAAGTCTATATTGGGTGGTATATTTACATTTTGAACACAATGATTAAGAATTTCAACTCGCAGTAAATTTATAAGAGACTCCTTGATGGTTTCACATATTTCAGGCATGAGATCTCTAATTTTAGCAAGATTATTTTCATTTACTTTTAATGAACTTTCCTTAAGTTTAAAATAAAAGAGTTGTTTTAAAACTAACTCACCCTTATGTGATAGAACCAGGAGTTGATTGTTACACACAACACTACTAGCTGCGTATTTCGTGTTCACGTGTAAGAGTTTGTTATAAAAGTCCTGAAAGGTATCCATGTTCATCATAATTTTCTGAGTACTTCCTTGACTATTGTGTTGAGACATGTGGATGAAAAGACGAGAGTCATATTGATGAAGGGACACTATGAAACCAAATCCAAGGTTCCATTCCTTGAGGCATTCACTGGTTTTCTTTACAGAGGCATAAAGGCGAGTCATCCAGTCGTCATCGGGAATTGTTTCTTCTTCGACGATCACTTCATCCAATGGTCTCTTCCGAGAAAGGGACTTATGGGGGTACTCTACAATATCTTGCGGTCTCGCTATGATGTTCCGGAAAGTGATACTGATTCTCGGCTCCGTCACAGCAGGCTCGGCTGAAATTTCATGGGTCCAGAACTGATTGGTGGGTGGCTTCATGAGAAGAAGAGATCCACTTGGCAACGAAACTTTGATGGGCTGGAAATCAGGACGGGCAAACTGCATGGTTCTGATAGCTCCGAGACTTAGGGTTGGAATAGTGAAGTCTGGATCCAAATCTTTTTCGCTGTCTTTATGAGCTCCAATCTTGGCATTTCCATCTGCATAGCAGTTGAGAAGGGCATAGTTGTATTCTTGTCCAGTCATGTTTTCAACATCCTTCTTAATATCAAGCAGTGTAGAAGTCCACGGCTTTGCAAAGACGCACGTTCCGGAAAAGGCATAGTTAACGCCAGTATCACCAAAACCGAGCACTTTCCTTTGAGGCGTGTAACGTTTTCCATTAAAGTTCAATTGGAGATTCTCATACTCATAGTTCAACAATTCATGCAACAACTGCTGTGATTTAGCTGCATCGTAAAAACTTTCAACGAGTTCAATATGTAAATCAGACGACATTTTCACTTCAAACTAACACGCACAACTTCGAAGAAACGCACCTTCACTTGACAAAATCAGGAGAGAAATGGTGTCCTCGCTGAATACAAGTCCGTGAGTGACGCAGCTCATCCCTTCTAATTGGCTGGCAGTTGAAACAACGCCCTCTAGCGTGAAATCTGATTGGTTAACACCTATCCACCTTTATCGCCATGCAATATCCTGTCCTAAGCTGTTCAAACCTGTTCAGACAGGATGACTCATCCGATTCACACCTGCTCGAACCTAGACCTCTCATAAGATGTTGCCATATCGTAAATGTTAAATCTTAACATAGAATGACGTCATACCCACTGTGACGTCACTAGTACAAATATCTATCACTCTAACTTATTCGTTTACAAGCAGCCCTAGAACAACTCAACACCATCTGAAAGGTACATCGAAACTAAAAAGTGTTGCCACCGCTCAAAACTTTGATATAAAACAAATTATGACCTCATACCTATTGTGACGTCACGCAATAAAAGCCTATCATCATAACTTATTCATTTACAAGCAGTCCTAGAACAACTCAACTCCGTCTGCTAGATAAACAAAAAGCAAAAAGTGTTGCCACCGCTCAAAACTTTGATATAAAACACATTATGACGTCATACCCACTGTGACGTCATACACAAACAGCTTATAACGAAACCGAAACTAAAACAGCAGCAGGAGGGAAACAACTCCACTCCACTTCCGGTCACGTGACTTCCGGTGACGTCATATCCGACCACGCCCCTTCCGGTGACGTCATATCCGGTCACGCCCCCTTCCGGTGACGTCATCGTCCCCCGTCCTTCTGCGCGCTGCGCCATGGCTTCGGAGCCCCACTTTCTAACTACTATTAGGATAAAAAAAAAAAAAAAAAAAAAATTATACTTTTTTATACATTTTTTTTTATGCTTATGTGTTTTGTATGTAACACATTTAGATTAATTAGAATAGTTTTTATAGAGAGTAGTTTGCTTCATTGTTTTTGAATTTCTTTGCCAGCAAGATTCGAAGTTATGTTGAAGAGGGCCGTTTTTCCTCAACGCTATAATTTATATATTTTATTAATAAAAATATTAAATATTAATTATTTAATTAATAATAAGGGCGATTAATATATGTGTGAAGAGAGCCTTTGCATAGGCATTTCCCTACCTTAGAAGCTAAAATACGTTTTCCGAAAAATTGTACATACAGGATTAAGTAAAAAATATTTTCGCGTATTTACGTCAAGAAAAAAGTTCTGCATAAATTTACTTTTTCTGTTAAAATTTCTTCTCCAATAATACAGGGTGTGTTATAACAATTAAAAAAATAACTCTGCTAATCTTATCTAGACCTTCAAATTGATATTATATACGTCAGACATATATAATTTTGCAAATATGATTTAGACTTGGCATATAGAATTTGGGTTTAGAGAATTGCAAATTGATGCCCAGGATCCATTCCCAGTATTTCTGATTAAATTTTGGAATAAGAACGCGGAAACCTCTCTTTCTTTGTATGAGTTTTATTAATATATAGAAGCTAAGAATTAAATAAAAAAAATCTCTTTTTAAATCCATCTTTTATCTGAAACGCTATAAAAAAGAGAATATTTGTAATCTTCAATCCCCCATTACGTAATACAGGATAATGAAAGTAATTCATTGGGGTATACAGCATAACTGCAGAACGATTCGTACTACTATGTTATATCCAAATTTTGTATACAAGTCAGAAGTGGCCATGGTCGTGAGAACAAGAACTTTTATTAAATGAAACCTACTTTTAAGTTACCTATCATGCAAAATTGTAGGTTTTTTAGGTATTGCCAAAAAACAGCTCGAAAAGTTTGTATTATAAAATCACTCGAGCTCAAAAGGTACTTTTAACTAAATAATTATTTTCTTAATCCTTTATATTAACTTTGATTTTGTGTGTCGATGAGGGGCTAATATGTGAAGGTCTAATGAACCCCCTTGCCGTCATCCAATCGGGATGAAACTTGGCAGATATTTTCGATGTCGATGACAATGCATTCTATGAAATTTTGGGGCTGTATCTGTCACTAAAAGGTCGCTTCTACTGACTACTAATAAACCAAATTGTCGTCATCCAGTCGCTCTAAAATAGCATTTAACCGACCATTGAAGAAACTCTTTCCTGTTGCCAATTTTTTTTTTAATAAATAAATAATAAAATTGTTTTATCAGAATAAATAAAGGATATTTGGATGCGGGCGTAAAAGTTCACGTCCATTTTTAATAAGTTAATTTTGAAACGTAGTTTGCCGCCCATTTGGTGATAGAAAAGTTTTTAATATTTAAAATTAGATGCAAACACGCTGTTTACAGTGATGAATATAAAAATTGGCAATGCATATAAAGGATTTATATTAAAACTTCGTTTTTATGGGTTACTAGCAGTGTGGCCTCGCGCTGATAGGGACCCGTTGAAAGACATAGAAGTTTAAATTTAAGAAAAAGTGGAACGTATGTAGTATAAGACATTTTTCGATTTTTTTTTCATTTAACAATCAGAAAAATCGCAAAAATAAAAAACTCAGTAACTAAAAGAAAATTAAAACGTTAATAATCATAAAATTAAGTTAAAATATAAATTATGAAGGGTACTCTTCCATCAAGCGGTTACCAGTTGGCGCCAAGCCTGAATGTTTACCTGTTTAAATGACGCTTAAATGTATTGCCAATTCTAAATATAGGAAGTATAAATTATTTGAAGGTTGTTCGATCTGCAATTTGGCGGTATTTTTCTGCTACGTGGTTAACAGAATAGAACTAAAATAAGTTAAAATATAAATAATAAAATATAATTAAAATATAACTGAAAATAAAACCGTTGCGAGAAACAGCATTTATCTGTACAAAAACACCAAATAAAATCGCGCCAAACAAATATCTTATACTACATCAGTACCAAAAAAGTGTTGTGTTCTTCAAAATTTTTTAGTACACAGAAAAAAAAAATAGAACCCCCTTACCAACTCTATAATAACGACCAAAATAAAGCACCAAAGAAATAAAATCGAAAATGAAATACTATACTTCTGGTGTAAATTGTAAAATAGTCTGGTGTAAATAGTAAAACATTTATAATACAAAAAATTTATTCAAATCTAGATTAAATGATATGGAACTTGATACACAGGATAAAAACCTCAATCAATTGAAAAGAATCAAAAGAAAGAATTTTGATATTCTGGATTAAATACTAAAGAAAATGAATAAATATTTACTTGGGAATAAGAAGAAGTATTAACAAATGTCGAAATGATTGAAAGTTTTCTGTGAATTTCAATTATCTTAGCCGTTATGTTTACATTTAGAATATTATGTTATTAATAATATTTTGTTATTAATATATTAATATCATCTTACGCTTTCAAACGGCGCATTGAGAGCGCCGATTAATAGTAAATATATGGAAAAATATAATAGTATTCGAACAGCTTTTCAGACAGACGATTGTAATACATAAAAATAATCAGAAAAATAAGGGGGACACATTAAAATAACTTTTGGTTTTATTCTGATGTAATAAAAAATATCGTTGCCATTCCAATGCGTGGAGAACTCTGAAATTTTGCGTAGTATGGAACCTGTAGCGAGATAAGCGAGCCATGTTCACGAAGCGTCAAAAGCTAGGATCTGTACACATTGACGGGTTTCCGCAACTATACTAAATTTCAACTTAACTTGACATCACTAGACGGTAGATCGTCACAGTGCTCATAGGCAATTTATCCATTTTGGTGGCGTGAAAGAATGCTTAATCGAAGGATGGGATATGAAGATATATCTCCTCTCGAAACTATACGTTTAACTTTTTTTTCAGTATAGAGGATTAAATAAAAATTTAAATATTTTCCCGTTTTTCTGTAATAAAGCCTAAAAAGTTTGGTTTATAATATTGGATATTGGGTAATAACTAGCTGATTACGATTACACAAAGGTGGTTCTCGAATAATGCTTAAGTTCTAAGTGGTAAACAGATAACCACAGTGACGGCTTGTGCACTATAGTCAATACAGGCGGGCTGCATCTATATTTATTAGTGCAAAATTAAAATTATTTATTTCACAATTTTCTAAAATGAAGATCCAATTTCTACGGTAAGTGAAAAAAATCGAATAAACAACAATCTTCTTGCCTGAATAATTCCCAAGAAAAAAACCCGCTTTCTATTAAAGTGATGTTCCTCCGAACGGCAGCTGTGTGTTCCTGAAACGCGTTTCGGGCTGCGACGTTGCCGTGGTAACCAATGGAAAGCAATACAGCCTTCCCTTCACGTAATGTATTAGCGGTTCTGCCAGATCAGGAATTTATTCCTATTTCGTCAGCGCTTGAGAATTTGATGAGCTGATTGGTTCTGCTTGAAAATCAGCTTGGTTGAAAGTGAACGGATTAAAAAAATCCCTTCAAATGCAATGTTATTTTGAAACATAGAGGGGCGTATGATCCTTGTTTCAACCCAACATAAAAGCAAAAGCAAGGTATGAACTTTTTACTTGTTTATTTACAAAAAATGTTTTGTTTGATCATGTTTGATTGTCAGAATTAAGAAGTGAGTTTGGAATAGTTGCTGGATATAGTGGATTAAACAAAAAGGTAGCTCTCTGAATAGACGCTTCATGCAATTATTCATCAAAGCAGTATTGTTTTTAAGTAAACAAGAACTTACATTTAGAGGTCAAAACGAGGGATATGTTTTGTTTTTTTAATAAAACTATACAGAATGATTTGATTTATTCTTTTCATTTTATAATGTTATGTTATAAATGATATTATTTGGTACTAATTGAAACAAAACCTCGATTTGAATTTGCGTGAATGTTTTCTGATGAAATATCGCAAAAATAAGTCAAATGTGTTTATAGTTTTTCTGCTTTAAAATAATCTCTAGATGGAATTTTTGCAAGATAATGGCATCATCTGAAGGCTAGAGAGTTATTTTATTAGTTTGAAGTATCATCTTGTTCTGAAAATAAATTTGATTACTTTAAAACCATTATGTAAGAAATCGTATTTTTGGTACGTAAAACTTCATTTAAACAGTGATAACTGAAGTTTGATATAATCTTTTGAAAAATGATTTGAGAATTAAAATCTGTATTAACTATTAGATGTTTTGAACCTCAGTCAAATTGATTGGAAAAGAAAATGAATTTTGCTAGATTTTTAAATGTATAAGTTTTTGGAAAAATTACTTTTTTTTTTACTTTTATTGTTAAAAAAATTCTATTAAAAAAATTTATTTTCTAGAAACTAGATGGTGATTCAAAACATTACGAATGATATTACGAAAAAATTTCAAGACTAATTTCTTTTCTTGGCCCCATAAAACTCGAGTAATTGTTAAAAAAAATATACTAATTATAACGAGTTAAATGTTAATTAGTTAATTAATTTTTTAATAAAACTGAAATTTTTTCATGTAAACATCATTACTAATTATGTACTTTTAAGAGCAAAAAATCCGATTTTTGACATGATAAATTAAAAAAAAAAAGGGCAAATGTGATTGTACATATTATTGTCGAAAGTGTGTGTGTGTAGTTGGTGAGAGGGGGGGGGGGGGGGAGGGGGAGTCACATGTTTTCGGCTGCACTAACATTTTCGACCACTGGCCGCCACTGGATAATATATAATCCAAAGTTATTTTTTATTTATCTTTCAACTTTGGCCAATACACGAAATGGCCAGCCAATGTGTACTCTGTCAGAATTCAGGTTCTGGCCGCTATATTTATTTTTTCATATTTCAAGAAAGTTTTTAATTTTATTTTGCTTATTGGAATGTTAAAAAAAATAAGAAAAATAATAAAAACATTTTTATTATAAAATATGGAAAATTTAAATTAATGTTTACTAATTTTTTGTGTGTTCATTGTATGATGTTTTTAAGATCATTTGTATTACATCGAATTATCATGTTCAACGTCTTCTAATGAAAGAAATTTGAAATTTTAATATTTATTAGCTTAAAATTTATTTTTTGAACATTTATAATTGCTTTCCGAAATAAATAGGAATACAATGACTAAATTAATATTTATTAGTTTAAAATTTACTTTTTGAATAATTGCTTTCCAAAAAAAATAGGAATATAATTATTGCAAATCAAGCCAAAATTAATGATCATTAAATTAAAAAAATAAACAACTCATTAAGCATGAAAATTTTTAATAATTCAACACAATTAACTGAAATGTAAAAAAAATCCCACAAAGAAAATTTAATATAACTATATTTAAAGATATTTTTGGGCAACAATGCCCACTCCTTAATCCGTTAAAATACTTTTATTGTTGAATGGATTTAAATAAAATTTCTTGACTTTGATCCATATTCCCTACTGTGATCCTTATTCCCTACTCCTGTTTGTAAAAAAAAAAATGTCATTACCAATTTATTTGAATAAATAAATTAAAAAACCAAGAAAATCGTTTTACTTATCCATTACGTTGATTGAGAGTTTATTAAGTTTTCATAACAAATTATTTCCCTCAGAATTTCTCTCTTTCAGTACACGAAATAACTGAGATCTTTTTCAAAATTTAAAGAAATTTTCATTCATAAAAATCCCTTCAGAAAAAGGATTGTCAGAAGACAATAGTAGAATAGCACTCATCACTATACCGCTGTCATTTAAGTGCATAATCTGTTTGGATTATCATGATTTACCAAAAATTTGAGAAGCAGACATAAAACGTAGTGACCTTCGACACGTGATATCTGTTATCCAATCACAATCGCGCTGTCACTTAGCAGTGTTAGCGCCTAGTTGTTTTCCAAATCCGCCGCCATAGTTGTCGCTATCATCTTAAGTATTTTTCTTCGCTACAAAAATTTTCGGGTACCGATGGCTGTTGAAATCACTTAACGAAGCTCGATTTAAGTCCGTAGGACTCTGATGATCATGGATACACCATGACGCATCCTAATTTTGTGACAAATGGCGCCAGCCTTGAAGATTGCCATACTAATTTCTTCGCATTGGTAAGTACACTATATTACTATGTACTTAAAGCTTATTGTAAGAGGGCGAAAGACCTCTATTGCCTTGGGCATTCACAGCGATGTTCGATCTGATTACTTTCATATGCCGATTGCACACCTTGAGATTGTTATGACATTTGTGTACATTGTATACATTCCGGAGTGGATACAAAATCGTGATCTTTTTAACTGGCGGGACTGTATTAGCAAACTGATGTAAATAACATCACGATCGCTCCCGGGAATTTGGGATATTTTGTTTATATTTACCAAGAATATGCTTTTGGGGGAGCAGGGAAGGGTTTTCTATTTGTCAAACGATCAAAATTCTGGGATTTATATAAAAGTATTTGTTTTTGAATCCCTTTGACAGGTTCGATTCAACTGACCTGTTTAGTACATATTATTATTCATTTCAAGAAATGTTGGTAGAATCTGTTTTTAGGGCATGTGTACTGATTGGCCGACACCTTTATTACCTGTGCACTATGATAATTATGAAGATTATACACATGATATCTATATAAACAACTAATTATCAGATTTATCCCACGATCACATTTTTAGCTCGGTCCTTGTTTTCTGTTTACGCTACCTTTTAATCAAGGTCGTACTTCAGCGGTGTTTATTTTTGTTATGATCGGAATTTCGTACCGAATCGTTATGAAATGATATGAAAAGTTTGCCAATAAAATTTTTGTGGAATGCAAATTTTTCCTGATGCAATGCTTCATTGCTTTAACGCGTTCGATGTAGTAAACAAATCGGGAATCGGTTTTTCAACCAGAACTAACGTTTGTTTTGTTGTGTTTTATTATATGAAATCCATCATGTTACTAAGTTTTGTTTTATTTGGAATAATATGAATATTTTTTAATTCTATAAAATAACTAAATTAATTTTTACCTATCATTTTTACTTACCTAATTTTCTATTATCACAAGTAAAGCTAAAATAATATTTTGATCATTCTTTCTTATTGTTTTAAAATTGTTTGCTAAAGTTTTAGCTGTAATGCAGTTTCATTTTACCTGCTGTGTGACAAAAGTCTTAGAAACTTTTTAGGGCATGTGTACTGATTGGCTGCTTACCTTTATTTCAAGTGATAATTATGAAGATTATACACATGATCTTTATATAAACAACTAATTATAAAATTTATATCACAATCACCACACTTGCAACAACTTTGCGTAATTGTTGATGTGTGTTTTAAAAAGTAAACTAATATGGCTAAATCCTTTAATTATCTGATTACCTTACTTTATTTTAAAACTATATAAATTTCATTTTAAATATGTATATTTTCACCAGAATGTTTACAATTCTTTAAAATACAAATATTAAATTATTGTTTTATATATCTTAATATTTTTTCCTACAAAAATTGGTCGACTGGCTATATATTATTGTAGACGATTAGTGTTTTAGCTAAAGTACAAAATTTCTTTAGTAAAAAAAGAGCTAAAATCAGAATTTTCCTTTTAGTCGACAATAAGACGGGTACTTTTCACTTTCATTGTTGTTGTTTTCTATGTCAATGACTAATCTTCAAATCTCAAAAATTAAGAATTTAAAAAATTTCTGTTTATTTTATAAAAAAAAGCTATACTACATTTTAAATTTTAGCATTTAAAAAACTTCTTAGCATTTTGCTAAAAAAGCACCCACAGTTTACCCCTGTAGAAGATATTGATGTTTTTTATATATTATAACTACATTGGCATGTATTTTAAGTTGGACAGTTGTTTGCTTAAAAACTGATATGAATATTTTTTTATAATACTAATACTCTCGCTTTAAAATTTTGAAAGCTCAGAGCAACTTTAGCTTTAAATTGTTGATGTTTTTAGTGTTTTTGTAAGATTAACTTGTCTCACTATTTCTTGCTACTAATTAAACTTTATTTCAAGTCTCTTATAATGGGTGTAGTTTAACTCGACCTTCTGACAGTTGAAACAATTTCATCATTGTGACTTTTTCCTTTTATCAGATAGTAATCAAAGGCAATAATGTATTGTATTTAATACAAAAATGTATTGTACTTTTAGTGTTTTTTTTTTTTTTTAAACTTATTTTTTTAGCCTATATTTTGATTAGCAAAATCAATTTTGTATACAAAAGGGAAAGAAAAGTTGCATTACCAAGCCAACTCTCGAAATGTGGCCTCTGCGTAATCGTTGAAATGTTTTTGAAGTGTACTAAACGCGCAGCTCTTACATTTTAAAAAATACAGTTGGTAAAACATTTCTGATCAGCTTGATTGTTTGAGAATTTTTAAAGAATCTGTTGGGTGCAAATCAATAATAAACAAAATTGACATTTACTTAAAAAAATTTGCGATTTGTGGCCAAATTGTAGGGAAATTATTCACTTAGTAGAAAGAATTTCAGTGATGAGATATAGTAGATGGAGACAACAAAACCAGATAATTACATTAAAAACATTACACAATGATAATCATTAATTACTTTGAAATTTAAGCATTTTTTTAGTTTGATGAAATGTCAAAGCCAACTTTTTGTATTGTCAGTAAATCAGGTTGATTACGTTATTTAAAAATGTCAATTTAATGTTGGGAATAATGAATGTCAAGAAATGTCAGAAATTAATAATTTAATTCAGCTTTTTGTATCTTTACATGAAATGGTTATCCTTATCTTTTACCTGATCTATGACATGTTGGCTCAAGCCCGAAAGCAGAAAGTGCCTAAAACTGCGACGTACGTCCGCGAGAGGCGACCTGGACACAAATCTTTAAGAAAACATCTTAAAGCTGCCCTTATTTCTTTGCATGGACCAACTTACCACAAACATTTTATACATAGCGGTTCTGTATCAATGTCTAAATATTTAACTTCCAAAGTCATTGATAAAGTTACAAATTTTGAATGTATGCCTTGGAAAAATAGTTTTTTTCGTCATTATCATTTTGTAATAAATGTGTAGTTTTAATTTTATGGGTTTTTTCTTTTATATCATACTGGAAATTTTGAAAAAATGTCTGCAGAACATTTGCAACTGTCAAAAGTCCTGTTGCAGAACATTATATATTATTCTGCTTCTGGGGGCTCAAGGAAACTTTCTTTATAATTCTGTGACTTTACTCTTGATTTATCAACTTTTTATGAACTTCGGTATTTTTAGAAGAAAACATAAATTTTATCCAAGTGTAGGCCCCTGCATCTATTTAATCATCTATGACCAGACATTGACTAACATAAAATAAGTGCTACTAGGAAATAAGTTGGGTGCTACAAATTTCATATGTTACGGTAACCACATTTCTTTAACTGTTTTAACAGAGCAATATTTCTTTGCAGCTAGTGTGCATTATAGCTTCATAGCCTCCTTCTTAATAGCTTTCATTTTGTATCTTCTTTCTTTGTCAATTTGTGCTATATGATAGCATTAAGGTGTCATGTATATCAAACTCTCTGTTAAATATTATGCTGTAAGATTTTGTTTAATTTGACTCTACACTGACAAACTGTTTTCTAATTAATGTTTTATCTACCATAATAAATCAGTCGAAGGGCATTAGGGCAACTGTAGATTTAGGCACCTTATCAAACATTCATAAATTTAATAGAATGTAGAGAAATGATTCTAGGTTATAAATATACTACTCTGCTGCAAATAAGGGCCAATATTGTACAAAAATCAACTTTTAACAAAATTGAGTTGAACTTATTCTGATAGCCAAATAATGAGCATTCTTTTTTTACTTGCAGGCGATTTTACTTCTTTGGCGAAAAATGCTTGCAATTTTTAAAAGTGGGCCAAGTTTTAAATATATATTACATCATCAATGAAATAATATTTATTGCCAACTTGGTACTGTCTTAAAAGATATTTTGCAAGTCTGTTGGACACTGGCATTATCAATGATGCAATTAAGATTTGACTATTGTCGTACGACAAAACCACTTTCATTCTCTCCAAAGTATGTTATCTCTATAAAACCTGAGTGTCTAAATATGTTGTTCTTCTCTTTTCCCAGGCTGACTTGTGTGGCATAAAATGGCGTCGGTATTATGCTGAGAGCCTTCTGTGCTTCGAGCCCCTTGACGACCCTGTGCTGTCATCTTTCAGCAAGTGCCTGTCCACCGACATCCTGTGTGTTTGGCGGAGGGTTGCCTCTCCAGGGCAAGAACAGCACAGGCACAACCTGCTGGATGGAAACCACCTTAACTATAAAAAGGAGCTCTGGATCTTCTGGTATGGAGAAGAACCAGATATCTCCGGTGTGGTCAGCTCAGATCTTACTGGTGAGTGAATATCTATTTATTGCCTTCTCTTTCTGGAATGGTAGTAAAAATGTAGGACCAAAACTACCCTTATAAACATTCTTCCAATTTAAAAAAAAAAAATCCATTGACAAAACAGTCACAGGACTTTTGTGACTGGTTGAGGAGTAATTTAAACAATTGGATTTAACCCCCCCCTCCCACATAAATGGCTCTTTTGGTGGGTTGGTGCAAATTGCACATTTCCAGTACTTTTCTTAGGTCTATTTCTTTCATTCAATAAGAGAGCATGTTACTTTTAATGGGAAGAACTTGCAGCTTACTTTAAGTGTTGTTCAATTTCTAATGAATGTGGTTTGTATAGTAATAGGGGGTAGGAGAGAACCTAATATGGTCTGGCAAATTCTAGAACGAAGAATGCATTCTGCAATTGTCTGTTTCAACACAATAAGTAAAAGGTGTTTGAGGAGCCTATATTTTTTCTTTGTTGAGTAACATTCATAAAGAAGATATCTCACTTTTCGTTGAATATTAACCCAACTGGTATGACTTTTCCATACCATTTGGGCCATTTTTCCACTGGCAGTGAGTGTAGCCTTCATGTAATATAGGAAAGGGTCCATGATATGCTGACCAGTACTGGTAATAACCCTTTTTCGAAAGTTTGATGCGAGAACACAGCATTTGCATTGTGCTTTGACATCAGCTACAGTAAATAACGATCGTGTCTAACATTAATAATAAATGGTACTTAAATGGTCTGTTCTGTATATCTATTTTGCAGTGGTGGTCCGTGATTGAAAATACTAGTGCAGCTGAAAACATGCGATCCCCCTCCCCCACCACACATTTTCCCCAATCATTCATGAGCGCAAAGTGTTTAATCTTCATGGACGCCGCCAGGAATATTTGAAAGGAGGTGCAAGACTAGATTTTTATCAAAATCATTAATATTTTAGAAATGTTAATTAATAATTATGCATTGCAACTATTCTTTGAGAATAGTTTTAAAAAAAAATTCATAGTATATATTTTTAAAAGAGCAACCCTGTTAAAGAGAAAAAATAGTAAAAAATATATTTTTAAGCGATTTTTTTTTTTTTTTTTTTTTTATCATCCAACTATATCTCGCGGCATTCAAGAGACAGTGCTTAGAACAGAGAAACACGAAGTTGCAAAAATATAGAAGAGTAAAATTTTATTTCTTCCAAGTTTCGGAAATAATTAAAAAAAGGAAACATTTTTTTAATTTAACAAAGGAACAGAGTGCTCATTGGCAGTCTCGCTGCACATTACGTGAAGGGAAATGATCTGTTGCGTTTTATCAGTTACCATGGCAATGTCGCAGCCAAAATGCATTTCAGGAACACTGGGCTGCTGTTCGGAGGAAGATCTCCAGTTTGGGTTGATATTGAATATTGAGGCAACAAGTTTGCTATTTATCGGATTTTTTTACACTTACAATAGAAATTGTATTTTCATTTTAGAAAATTGTAAAATATATAATTTTAGTTTTGTACTAATAAATTTAAATGCAGCTCGGTTGTACTGTTTCTAGTGCACGAGTCACCACTGCTAGTTTGAAATTTGTACTGTAGACTAGAAGAAAACTGGTACACAATCTGCAAAAAACTAATAGACTGACCTATATGCTATGGCGGTACTTTTTATATCCATTAACATGTTCGATTTTCATCTTATCTTTGTATTCAGTGAACTTTGATAGATTTTTATGGCATTGTTTAAGCTGAAGCACAAAATTTCCTTACTAACTAACTACTTGTAACTAAGTGATAAATCAGACATTTATTTGATTTTATATAAGATTTAAAGCTATTTGGATGAAACAATGGCTGCTCATTTAAAGGATCGCAGCTTCAAAGTGAATTCAAATTGAAACATTATTTTGATTCTGTTCTGGGATTCCAATAATATCATTCATACTAAGTATATATATTCCCCTTACTTATGAGTTATTGGGAGCCGAATTTTTAGTATTTGGGAATGAATTGTTTTTAATATTATAATAATAAGTATTTTATAATTTAAAAAGGTTACCAAAAATCTTTTTTTACACATTATGAAAAGGAGAAATGTAGAAGTATTGAGCTTTCTCAATTGTGGAAGTAAACTGTTTTTGGGTATTGAAGCATGGTAACTGAGTCTAGTTTTTAATATTTCAAAATTCAAATTTTTCAGATTTTTAAATCTGTTCTCAGAAAGTTAATATCTTAGACTTGCATCTAGTCTACTAAAAAAATTGATAATATTGACTTATAATTTATCTCTGTCTTGGTTAGTGTTGAAATGGGAAAATGTGACTGGGGGGTCAGTTACTCACATTAATTGTTCACATGATAGTAGTTATCACATAATTATTTTACCAGTTGATTGGATTGCAGAAGGCGCATGTGACTTATACTTTTCCTTTCTTATCAGTGTTTATATCTTCCTATTCTCTGCATGTGTTTTTGTTTTTATGGCACACTCGATAGTGCCTAAAATATATAGTAAATGATCTAAAGATAATTCAAATGATATGTATAAAAAGCAGTCTAAACTTGTTTGGCTTGAAATCTTCAAGGAAATTAGTTTATTCTAGTCAAGAACTAATTTTCAAGATTTAAGTTGTATATTAGTTCTATTACTAGTTTGACCTCTGATTTGGGTTGTAAGATATTAACAAAATCTTAATTATGTGACCTGGTATACTAAATTTTAAAATCAGGATGTGTTCTTATGCTGATGTTCCTGCTTAGCCTCAATATCCAACACTTTAGAAAACACACATTCCTAAAATTTAATGAAGATTGTCTGAAACTTTTCATTCAAGATACTTATAACCTGGATAAACTTTTCATTTTATTTAAGATGAAGAGTTGTGTATATTTAATAGAATAGTAATGTAGTCGTTTATTTGATTTTGCACTCGTTTTAATACAAAGCGAAAGATACAGATACTCCTAAAGTTAAAGTTCATAATAAAATTATCTGGAGGGTTTTTTTTTGTGTCATGCTATACATTTTTATTTTTTAACCTCCCTTTATATCATAGATTACTCATCATTCCTAAAAATTGACGGTAAAACTGACCAAGTCCATTGACCTTAGTCAGTTTACCTCTTCGCCGACGAGTAACGCGACATCGTCGCTTCAAGTGCCAATAACGTTTCACGGCGGAGATTGCGATGAACAGCTGTGGACTTAAGGGGTCAAAAATATAATTTCTTGGCATAATCTAGCTCATAATTTTCCAACCAATTCATAACAAAATGCCTTATATGAAATTGATACAATCTTCTTTTGTGTCGGGAGTTCCCAGATCACTACAAAAATCACCGAACAAAAGCTCGTAATAACAAAAATTGGCGCGCTAGTGTGGCGCGTGTGTATCGGTTCTTCCTTTCAAAATCGATTGCCCTCTCCCCCGCAAGTGGATTTCAGTGTAATAGCGGCCTAACCTCGATTTATCTGATCCGCAATGAAAGCCACTTGTGCACTTAAGAGCCCGTTCTATTACTATGTTTCCGAGGAATGCTACTGGCGTATCACTTCTTTCTTCCATTCGATTAACTCCAATCCCGTTGAGGTAGTTAATTTTGAACTAGTTAGGCGTTCTTTCGGAACCAGAAATATTTACAGTGGTGTTTTTTTTTTCAATGTGAATTTTTTAAGTGATTGGTTTTTGAATTATGTGAATTCCCTATTCGTAGAAAACAATGTCAGGTTAAATAATCAATGAGTTGATGCCTAATAGCAGAATGAAATAAACCATCTTTTATTTTCTTTGGCTTTGATTTTTTTTTTCTTGAGTCATTCTAAAAATGCTACTGTGGAAGAAGAATTTGTTGACCTTCCAGCCAGTGTTTAAGATGGCATACAAAATTTCTTTAGCAAAAAAGCTAAATTCGAAGTTACATTTTAGCAAAATGCTTAAAATAATTACAAGTTTTTGTGTTTAATTTGAAACAATTAATATATATTTTTAATTATAAAATAATTTTTAATTTTTGACATGAAGGTATTTTTTACTGAATATCCACTGGAAAATACACCCTTCAACTTTCTTGATTTTTTAGGTTGATGGCTAATCTTAAAAAAAATTATGATTTTTTTTTTTTTTTTGGCTAAATGTTTTAGTAAAAAAGCTAAACCACATTGTCTATTTTCAGCATATAAAAAGGTTCTTGAGCATTTTGCTAAAAATGGACCAACCGCTTAATTCATGCTTCCATTACTTGTGAATCCTGTGTTGCAAGTACACTATTATTCGCTTGTTATAGACGAGTTTGCAATTTTTACTGAAATAAATATTTTAATAGCAGTGCTTTTGAAGTGAATTGCATTGATAACGGATAATTTCCGCATTTAATTTTTTTAATTCAATTTTAAATGTTTCGAAAAGGCCATAAACAGAAACATTTCAGCTGAATGCCCTTTTTCTTTTTTTTTTAATTTGTAGTCAAAGTTCCTTTTTTAGATGTTGGCGAGAAAACGGTTCATTCGGCTTGAATTAAATGTGACGTCAAGACTTCCCAAACGTCTTGGCTTGAAATGCGGCAGTGAAACCAGTTTTGCAAGTTTCTCTCAAATCGCGCCAACCTGTATGGGATGTGGCAATGGTCTACCAACGCCAAATATTTGGCAGAAACCTCACGATAACCATAGAAACGGAAGGAGGCTTTGAAGTCACAGATTTAGTTGAATGTTTTGATTGGACTGGTTTTGGGGCATTTTCTTTTCTTAATATTTAAATAATTAACTTTTTTAAAGAACTTTTGTTTAGATATTTGGAATCAGAAAGAAATTCTTCATAAATATAAACTAATTTCACTCGTTTTTAAAAAATGCGGGAACTGTCCATTGAATATTCTAATTCGTTCTCAAGAAATCATAACAAAAACTTAAAATAAGGATTAAAAAAAAAAGCTGTTTAATAAAGATTGTAGTCACTATGCACCTGTTGGGTATTTGCATGCCCTGCACACTAGTCGGATACTAAAGACACCAACTATTAGAATGCTTGAACCATATCGTTAAAATTGTAGACATTTTTACGATTTTTATACAGGTAATTGGGGAGCGATATGCACTCGCAGAAAGCAAGGTTATATTGCGAAGAATTTATACCTGGATTACATTTCAATACGGCGCGATTTCCGTATCGTATTTTCAAAATGGAAAGTTAAACGAGTATCTTCATGAATCGATTTCTCTCACGAGTGAAGAATTGTCTCAGAATCGGACAGTTTTTGCCTACAAGGCTAATGTTGTACCGCTGTTTTATCCTTGACCGCTTGCATGGTCAAGACTGAACGTGCTTCGCTTTACTCGAGGAATAGATTTTGCACTAGTTTCTGTGCGACGTGTGGATCCCCAACTCCACCCACTGACGCAATCAGTTTAATCTTTATAAAACTCGACATTGAAAGTTCCTGTTTTACTCCAGTCTCCAGTAATGAGACGAAATTAAGCTAAACCTTTAATGACAAGTATTCGAGGGTTTGAAGATACGAATGCAAGATTACATTTAAAAATACTGTTGCATTTGCTGGTACTAATGTCTTATTTTTCTTGAATAGTAAGATAGTAGTATAGATGACTTTCTGTTTGGTCTCAAAATATTATTTAACAAAGTCATCAATGTTCCTCTACTAAGGCGTGTATCAGAATTTTTAGAGGTTAATATGACGAGCTGTTAAACATCAAAGTCTTATTGCAAGATAAAGAGGTAATCATGGGTTAGAGGACCTTGCGTGAATGAATAATTTAAATTATAAATCACAAATGTATTGCTTTAAAAAACTGTAGAAAACCTGGTTTCATATTTCCTAAAGGTGTTATCCCCCCGAAATCTTTTTGATTATATATTATACATTAAACTACTCTATGTGATACATTATACTACCGGGCATATAATTTCGAACTTCTTGATACAAACAGTGGAACTTGACTTGTTGATTTTTCACTACTTCCATTTTTGTGTAGATGGGTAAAAATATTTTTTCAAAATCCCGAATGAAAGTTTAGTTACGACTTCGCCTCTCCGCTAAACATTTTATTTCACAGAATTTCTTTCCAAACAGTTTCAATTCAGTTTTGTTTTACTCTTAATGCCACTGGTATTTAATGCCTTATAGTGTGGTTGGTTGGTAAGAGTTTAACGGCGCAAGGGCAACACATGGGCCATACTGCGCCAACCATTCGTTGTTCATTTTTAAAATTGATTTAAAAGACTCATTTATGAGTTAAAAATATAAAAAGTCAAAGATTAGAGAAAAAACTTATTCAAATCAAATGATAAAAACCAATGTCATGTAAAAAATCAAAAAGATTTTCGTGAGGAGGTGAAGATAAAATACATGATAGTGAAGGATGATTGGATTTAAAATGTCGATGTCTGAGAGTATTAAAAGATGGACATTCATTTAAAACATGAAAAACAGAAATGCACCACAGGTATTACATGTGGGGGCATCTTCTGCCAGCAGAAGATGCACATGGGTAAAACGCGTGTGGCCTATTCTTAAACGAGTTAGAAGCACTTCCCTTTTCCGGGATTGCTGGATGGGCGCGAATCCGGATTTAAGGGCTGAAACGAACGCCTTATAGTGTGAATTATGAATGTAGTAATATGGCATCTCGAATTGTTATTTGCAAACCAACAACTAGAAAGCCCTAATATAGTTGAGGTTAATCGTTCCTCCTTTCCAAATGCTTGATACTATTAAATGTGCATTTGTATGTGTTTCAAGTGAGTGAGTGAACTTCCCGAAAGTTACTATTTGCCCATTGTTGGTAAGGTATATTTTTCTTTAGAAAAATCTATATCATTGCTTGTTTGTTTTTAACTCTACAAAAGCATACAATGCATTCCTAAGATATATAGTAGATTTAATTTCGAAATGATTAGATGTAGATTTCTGAAAACTACGTACGTTGATTCTTGAAAAGAGGATTAGGAATGCTTAATAAATAAAGCTCCAATTCCTTCATTTCAATAAAGATCGAATTTTTAACTTAGTATTTAAGATAATCTGTAAAGGTGGAATAAGATACAACTTTATATAATAATTACATACAGTTGGATCTTGAGGTTCCTTTCAGTTCCTTCCTATGTTTTGGTCTTCTCCAAGAGCTTTCTACATTTTTTTTTTTTTTTTTATCTCTTTCAATAACGTTTCTGGTTTTCTGGTTTTAAGGCTTTCTTTAGGTCGATTACCAATGTTTGTCCTCTTCCATATTAATGTTGCAGTTTATGAACACACGTATCCAATTGAGTTTTGAATTATACAAACAAGTATACAAATTTCATCTTAAGAAAGACCTATATAATTGTGGCTGTAAAATTGAAATACGCTCTTAAATTCTTGTAGAATAGTCTTATGGAATAATGGAACTTGTTTACATTGAATTTTAATGTAGATTGGTTTTAAAGTTTAAATTTATGAAACTGCATCCCCCCCCCTCCTCCTCACCATCGGGTTGACTGTCAAACACGTGCCAATTTTCCGGCTTAATTAAAATTTTAAAGTTCGTTAAAAGTTGAAACATGTCTCGTTCCAGTTTCGTAAAGCGTCGATTTACCGCGTCGCCGCTTCGTTTTCCCTTCTGGTTGCGTCACTGTGTGACGTCGTTTCCTTGGCAGACATTTGTCTTGTTTTGATCTTCGTATCGAAGGAGGTGAGGTCGCTGAGTTCTCTCGGACAAGGATTTTTTCTCAGGAAGCGACCATACAATACATCAGATCGGAACGGCTTTAATTGTATTTTCAGGCGAGGTTTAATTTCGACACAGGAGCGATTGTGTGTAACAATAATTGTTGAATCTTATGGATAAATTGTCGTGGGGTTACTGATTTTGAGGGGTGAATATGTTTTTTTTTGTCAATTTGGAAAAATTAAAATATTAATCCGATTATTATAAAAGAAAAGGTTTTTCGTTTTACCTTGCAAAATTTGCTGTCTTTCTACGATTCGTCGACTAATATTTACAATTACAGTTTAAATTATTTTGCGGCTAGTTAAAAAGCTTTTAGTTTTTTAAAAGAAATTGACAAAACAGTTTTTTTTATCTAAAATATTTTACATACCTGTGGTTGTTTATACTAACTTGGTTTGATCGTACGGCTTTGGCAAGCATAAGCTACGAAGTGGGGGAACAGGGTGGGGGGGGGGTAGTAATGTTTCCAGTTTAATTTCGCTGCATATTCTTTAATCTTTAAATTAAAACGTCTTTTGTAATTTGCTCGAACTTAACAAACAATTTAAAATAGCTTTTTACTTTTAATTAACTTACTATGTAATTAATATAGGGTAAAATGAGAGTAATGTATTCAGTCAAAACGGATATTCAATTTTTTTTATTTCTTTTTACATTTCTATACGTTTTGGAGCGTATTGAGTTAAAGAAAGAGGCATAGAAAAATATTTGAATGACTGACTGTGGTCAGCATGGCCCCTGAACGGGTTGACCTACAATGTTCTACTTTTATATACGGCTAGTGTAGGGTCCTGTCATTAAGGTTTTCGTCAAAATAACGCATGCCAGTAATTGTCATTGAAAAATGTGTTTTTCAACAATTGCAACCACAAAAAAATCCACCCCGGCATGAACGGAAAAACGAACGTCTTTAACAACTTTTCCCTTGAGCACAGTCATCACCGACTGTTTCGTCTTTGTTTAACTTACCTGAAAGGATTAATGTAATAATTATCGCCAAACATATTGCCAATATGGCAGTGTCTTCCCAATGTATTTACTATCCACAAACTGGTCATTTTTTAAATTTGTAAAAATATGAAAACTGTAAATTGCACCAATCCATGTCAAATTTAAATGCAGTTACCAGTATTATAGTGTGTAATTGTTGAAAGTTGCTCAATGTTCCATACCTCAAGTTTCAATAGCAACAGTGTGATTATAACCAATTTACCAAAACTCGGTAAAATTTTCATGCCATTAAATCTTCAAATTGATGATAAAATAAATTGATTTAATAAAATGTTTACGTTTATTGAAGTATATTTGGAATTTTGTTTTACAAAATATGTTCAGTGTCGCAAAAATGCTTTGTGTTACTTTGTGGCATACAGTTTTTTTTATAGCATTTTTTCATTTTGTTTAATAAAGTTCTGTTGTAAAGTTTAAATGCAATATGAGCCTTTTCTGATACGGTCTGAGTCTCTAATTTACTACTGAAAACTCACCTTCTCCTAGAGCAAAATTCATTAGTTTAAGATATATCCCTTTTCTATTGATGTACACATATGACTTTAGATGTCTCGTAAAGTTAACCTTCATTTCTCATTGCATTTTGTCTTCGTAAAGAAATTAAATGGAAAAGAACCAATGCGTTCTTAATATGGCTAATGGTTTTTAAAAATAATTAACAAAAATTTATATAAATTATAGCAATGGGCTTATTGGTTAAACTTTTTTTAATTTTAATCTTTTTGGAATAAAGTTTTCACGTTTATAAAGTTAACTGTGATATTTTATTTAGTATCTGGGAGTATTTTATTTTATTTAGTATCGTCTTTTAGTAGTACCCTGGGATCCTCTCGTCCGTGGTCCCTTGAAAAACCTCCCGGAAGACGTGCCCCCTCCCCCCTCTCCTTAACAATAGAATTACTCCCCCTTCCATATTCTTATAACATCTCGGTACATCTGTAATTATTCTGCTTGTTCAACTGAAAGAAAGTATAATTCTGAGATATAGTCCTTTTAGGAGGGAGTTTGAAAGTATTTGAATTATTTATTATTTTACACATCCAGTAGCATCATCCAAATTGGTACCTTTCCATTAAACATTATATATATTTAATAATTTCAAGTATATTTTAATATCAGTTATTTTCTCTGTAATGGTTGATGGGAGAAAATTAAATACGCGTTTGTGATGGGCTAATGGAATTTGCAAATTCGAATTCACTTTCGAAGGATGGTATTGTGGTTGGGCATACGTTTTAACTGACGAAAAAAAAAAAAAGCCCACGCAAAATAACGTAGTGCTTAAAGACTACATCGTCTTATTCCCAGTAAAGCACTTAATTTCTACGCATTTGAAGCGTGAGAATTTATTTCTTCTCCAACAAAAAAACGTCACACCACGTCTCTTCCGTTTCTCCCCCTCCACTCACATCGCTTTTTCACCAATTGTAATCAGAAAGGAAAGGTGAATGAATAAAAAAAAGTAGAATAGTAGCCGTACTTGAGGAATAGGTAGGTATAAGTTATTTGAACGGTTGGGCGAGCAGTGGCGATCGGCTACGAGACTGCGAAAAAGCAGGTTCCGAATGCCCCCCCCCCCCCCCCCCCTTCTCCAACGCCGGGGGCCATTGAACCTCCTTTCGCATGGCTTCCTCCCTACTACACAAATGTCTTTTTCGCCAAGAAACTATGTTGGGGAGCCCTTTGCTTGCTCCGCCCTCGACCGCAGACGATTATGTTCCTCAGATTCCTTCTGATGAGACTTTCTATCGTTTGGTTTGTTTTCTGATAGGGATGATCCGTCGTAAGGCCGGTTGTCGGTCGACTGACACGTGGTCGCGATCTTTTCTTCGCCTTTTTTTTTTTTTTAAGTCGATTTGGTATCCGGTGGCAATTACCTCCCTCTTTACTTTTAATTTCTAGTTATTTCTAATGGTAGTTTCGTTTTAATTTTTCGACTTGCACTACATTGCGTATCTATTGAAAGTGTTATAATTGTGTTCACGGTAGGACATTTCCTACTACTGAACATACGCAGAAATATGACACTTGCTTACACAATTTCTAGTAATGAACATTGTGTTGTAATTTTTTAGTAATGAACACTGTAGAAATTATGATCGGATGTGATACTTGTATACATATTTATACATTTTCTTTATTATGATCTTCCTCCAACCTTATGAATCAGAACTGAGACAAATATGGCCGAACTTTTCAGTATTTTCCTTCAAAAAAATTATTCATCTTTTCTTACAATTTTTGAAGCTGTTTAAGGGGGTTCGCCTCATCGTTCCCTTTTAATCGCTGCTTGCCCTCCAGTTATGTCAGTTTTTATCACCCTAACGTCCCCTTTCCCTCACTAGTTGTCCATGGACCAGTTGAATGTTTTTGCCATAGCTGATGTGTAAAAAAATTAGCTTTTTTTTTTTTTTTAAACTTTGACTTTTGTAAATGAAAAAAAAATAGCATCTTAATACGTATTGGAATATTTTTTTTAATGCTAATGTAGAAAACCAATCTATTATATTCAGGATTGGTATTGGTTTAAACCAAATGTTTTTTTCTCAAAAAAAATGAAAAAAAAAAAATGTGTTTTTTTTAAGAATAATTTAAAATTGTAATTTTATTTGTTTATTAATAATTAGATTTTTTAAATTATTTGTTGTAAATAACTTTTTTAAAATAAATCTTTTAATGAAAGACTATTGAAGTTTTAATAAGTATCAACAATAAGTTTTTATATTAATCTAATGGATTTATAAATGTTTTAAAATTATTAATTATAATTAAATCATAGACTGCATTTTAAATTTGTTTCTGAAATAGAGGTTTTGTGCTTTAATAATTTATTTCTAAACCTTAAAAATATCATTTTGTACAACTTATCACCATTACTGATGAATTTAAAAGCAATATTCCATGTAGATGCAGTAAACAATTATTATTGTATACATTAAATTTAAAAAAATGTATTTCCAAATATAATATTAAAATTTAATATGATTTAAATGTCCACATAAGTAGTAAATTATTTTCAGAAAGAATATTATTTGTTACTTGGACATAAATTATTCTAGTTAATGTCAAATTTTATTTATAAATATATATGCATGTAATTAGAAAAGGATTTTTAAAAATACCCGTTTTAAACCAAAAAAAACCTGGTATAAAAAAAAAAAAAAGTTTTTTTTTCTTCTTTTTTTTACAAAAAACCCCCGTTTTTTTTCCAACCCTGATTCTATTGTATAGTGACTAATTGTTTTCCAAAATTACATAATTTTAAATTTTTATATGTATTTACGACCGTTACATGATTTGTACCACTTCTGTTCAAAACGTTTGGGTTCTAAAAAGAGCTGAGCTATTTTGATTTGCTTAAATAAAATCTCATTACTTTTTACTTTTGTTCGTTATTTCTAAGATAGTTTTGAGCATCTATATATAACTATAAATTTTATCGTTCCACAGATTATTTTCAGTATTTGGTTTATGAATATGTTGACTACATTCAAAGCCTAAACAATCGCAAAATGTATATATATCTAGCATAAAAGCTGTATCTGAAGTAAAATAGTGGATGGATTTACTTTTATCGGTAATGGGATTAAATGTAGAAAATGTTGTATTCCCTTTTTCAATTCAAAGATGTGCGTACTTTTCTATTTAGCGCCTTTTTTTTATGCTATTCTCACCCTTTTCCACCTCGTTGCGTCGGTGACCTTGAATTTGAATCCCTTACTCTCCCATGAATACATTTTCATATAACGGTTAAAAACCGTCTAAAATTTAGTTGCGCACCCTTGTGGAAAAAAAAAAATCCCTTCATGAATAGGGTTTTAATTAGCATTATTCTTGTATCGTTCATTCTACCCTATAATATTCGTCAAGGCTTTGAAATGGATTGGTGTAATTTTCTGTTACATACTATCATTTAAATAAAAAGTATGTCACTCATTTAAAGATTCTTTTGCCGATAATTATTTCCACAAGTACCATCAAGTTAGCATCCTTAGCGTCAAGTAGGTCGCTAACTAGTAGTTGTCGATAGTTAGAGAATTCATTAATCATTCTTTCAGTAATTCTGATAGTCAGTAGTTTCAATAATCTTTGTTTTAAATTATGACGAGTGTATATATTTTGACAATATAAATTAAGATTAATGAGGTCTCAGAAAAAATTTACGTTGATTTTTTTTTTTAATCCCAATGCTATATACTTTCGTATGTTACATATCGGTTAATTGAAATAATTAAATAATTTGAGTTATTAATTTAACAGAAAAAGTACCCCTGAAGTAGTTAAAGAATTAGGACTTTTTTATTTTCAATTACTCATATGTATACGTAGGGTTATGGAAATATAGCATTCGGTTAAAAAAAAAAAAATCTGATTTTTTTTTTTTTTTTTTTTTTTGCATTTCTCCACGTTTTGGAACACCTTGATTTCAAAAAAGTTGTCTAGAAAAAATGTGTGTCTGTGGTCAGCATAACTTCCGAAGAAATTGACCTACGATGTTTAAATTTAGTGTGTGAGTATTTGGTGGCCATGGGACCTACCATTAAGGTTTTCGTCAAAATCGCGCATGCGCATATGGTAGTTGCCGTTGAATAAATTATGTTTTTCAATGATTGCTAAAAAACGGCTCTAACGATTTTAATAAAAATCGCTGTGGTAATGCCTCTTAAGGTGTTCTAAACATCCTCACCCCCGAAATTCCCGTAAAAATGCTTTAATGATGTAAAAAGTTGAAAAACGAATGCCTTCAACACTGAGTTCTCTTTCCTTGAGCATACCTCATCAACGATCGTTTTTTCGTTTCTCCTTCAGTTTCATTTATATAAAGGATATATCTAAAAGTATATCGCCAAAATCACCATTTTGCGGAGGTTTCTTTTTTTAAAGACTCATATAAGAATTATCGCAAAAAATATCGCCAAACTGGTAATTTTTTCTAAATGTATGTTGAAAATATAAAAACGGTAAATGACAACGGTATTCCACATCAGTTTTATAGTGTAATTGAAAGTTGTGCGATGTTCCACACCCTTAATTTAAGACCGCGAGGTTGCGGGTTCGAGTCCCGTGTAAGGCATGGGTGTTTGTAAATGTATGTTGGATTGTCTAATGACGAATGTTTCGGCGTATTATAGCCCTCGTGTTGCTGATAATCTGAAAACAACCAAACCTAATTTAAGTTTAATTCATAAAGCAATTATGCATACACAAAAAATTTCAAGGTTGGGATTTGCGTTTACTTTTTCCACTTTTTAGATCAGTCCATGAAAATTAGTTTTGAGTAACAATTTTTCAGGAAAGAATTGACATTATTTTCGCAATTGATACTACAGAATTCACTCTTCATAACTTTCTAGTGAGTGCTTCCAGCATAATTCGGTTGGTGTTACAAAATGAACCACTATCATATCACGTAACTCTGCCACTAATAGAAAATATCTGTATTCCTATTTTACTAATTGGAAAGAATATGATCATACTACTTGCACTTTATGACGCGGTAAGATTTATTTTGGATGGGATCTCAATAAGAATCGACTTTCGTATGACGTTGTAGTCTGCAAGTTAGGATTTGAACAAGTTATTTGCACGCGAGGATTCTAAGAACTTCAATTCGCTATTTAAAGTTTTTGTCTGGCGTTCCGGGAGCAAATGAAAAGTGCACTTAAGGTACTTAATCACCAACATTGTCAGTTGTACCTTTTGACGCTGTGCCATCTTTTTTTAAGTAATGAGTAGACACGACGGGGACTGTGACATAGTCTCTTTAGATTATCGGGCGGGAGGGTGAGAGTTTTCTGCTTCTTTTCTTATTTGAGACGTAGTCGTGGAGTAGTTCTTTTTAAATAATTACATTTTGGGACGGTATTTTCCGTGGAATGTCGTTTCGGCGCAATTTACCCCCCCCCCCCCAGTTCTTATGCAAAAAGTATCTAAAATAACTGTCAGTTTGTTTTATTGTACGGTGCGGGGACAATAAATGAAGTTTTCTCAATATATTTCAAAATTGAATTCCAAGAAAGATGTAAACCACCACTTTAAAAAAAAAAAATAGTGCTATCTCTGGGCACATTAGGGTACTAAACGATGGTAAGATCAAAGAACGATACAGTTCCACAAAATTCCCAGAAAAGATTAAGACTTACACATTTTCATTTTTCATGCCTTTAAATAGCGTTTCCTCAAAATCACTTCCAAGTGACCGTTATTTCCCCTAGCCTTCATTTGAGTACCCGACGACGAAAACTGGACTTGTCCACAGAATGTCAATTTTTTTTTTGTAAGAAAAATATTTCTCTCTCCTGGACCTTTATTTGCCTCTGAAATATTGTCAGTCAAAAGCGGCTCTAAACGCCTCAAATTAATTGTATTCAAAATTCAATCACCTATTGAATTCAGAACGAAGTTTATTTTTACCTCTCTTTTAAGAAACTAGTTTGAGGACAAGTCCGGTTTTGTTCGCCAGTTCCTCAATTATGGTTTTTGTGAATTTGTTTGAAAAATTAATTTAAATAAACTAAATCCTCTTTCGTGGTGCAGTTTAATGTAAAACACTCTCAACGGATACCAAAGTTTAATTGAAAATTTTATCCTAAGTGACGGAATATTGAAATCTACTGATGCTACACCGTTTCACTACATTCCCTCTTAATGATTAGACCCTGCTACCCAATTCTTCTTCAAAACTAGCCCATAAAAAATAATTTCTTATAAGGTCATCAATTGTTTCCTACCCAGAAAAATTATTTTGGATTTTCCTAACTATCGGTAAGTTTTGAAGAAACTTCCACGAATTACTAAAAATGTGTTTAGAAAACATGAAGCTGCTATCTAAGTAAATAAAGAAAAATGTCAGTTATTATTTTCATGATTAGCGAAGACATTCGAAAATGACCTCGCAAATCATTCTTTCTCGTTTGCCATTGACTTCCAAAAATGCTCTCCATTCAACTCACTTCGAAACAACACCACTACGACCCAGCTTTCCAGAAGGTGATCATTGAAGCGTGTAATGTTATGTAGCACACCGGGAAATTATCGTATCGCCTGTTGACGTCCGATTTCTTGTTCCTGCGACTTCTATTTTTTATTTTATCCTCCCCCCCCCCCCCCCCCTACATTCGGGTTTAAAAATAATCGTACGCGCAGTTTCGGTCTCTGCTGCAGTTCTTCCTCTCTCTCCCGTGGTATTGATTGAGTCCTCCTCTTTCTCCTCCTGACTTTTCCGCTGTGAGAAGGACCCTCTCATAAGAACGGAAAAGGGGGGCTGCTTTGGATTAGCCTTTTGGTTTACGGTGGCCGCGGGTGTTCTTTCTTCTAAAAAAGGGTTCTGTTTGGGACAAATTTAGGTTCTTCTTGCTGACCGGTCACTAGAATATGTCTGTAAAAGGTCACTGTCCAGAATTTTATGTTTATTAAACATCCGACGATCCTTGATACATATCGGTTTTAAGCGGTCGTCAGGGAAAGCAACGTGGTCCACACCTACCTTAAAGGATACTGTAATATTGTTGTTTGCACGTTTTATTGAATTGCATGTATTTATCGTAAAAATGTTTCCTATTGATGCCCTAGACATGTTTTATTTACGAAAACTAGAAGTGTGAGACATCGCACAACTTTCAATTACTTTTAATACTGGCCTCTGTATTTATTTTTGCCATGGTGTGGTGTCATTTACGGTTTTCGTTTTTACATTTTTATGAATTAAAAAAAATATGGCCAGTTTGGCGATAAGTATTGCATTGGCAAAATGTAAAACATCTCCAAAATGGTGAAATTGACGATATATTTTTTGATTAATCCTTTCTTGCAAGTGAAACAGAGGATAATTAGTCTTCGATGGGCGATGCTCAAGGAAAGATAACTCTGTGTTAACGACATTTGTTTTTCAACTTTTTACGCTTTATCGCATTACTACGGGAATTTCGGAGATGGGTGTGTTTAGAGCACCGTAAAAGACATACCACAGCGATTTTAATCAAAATCGTTTCGCCGTTTTTTAACAAATACTAAGATAAAAGGTAAAGGATAAAGTAAATACAAATAAATACTAAAGAAAAAGCTAAGTAACACTTTGTCAAATTTTACTGCAATGACCAATGTTATATAGTGTAATTGAAAGTTGGGCGATGTTCCACACCCCTAGTTTGTCAATCTGTCTTTTCCGTGACAATGTACACCGAAGTAGTGTTTCAAAGCTTGAAGTTTGTGCAAATATAACAGGGTGTTAACTGTTATTCAGAAAGTTAGGGTTGTATTCGTATTTTTTATTTTAATTATGGGAAATATTAGGAAATGGTCAAGTAATTTCCATCATTAAAGCAAACTCATCTTTTCAGTAAGTCATCTTCAAATGTGCAATCGTTCCTTTTTTAACGAACATTTCTGTATACTGGTATTTTATTTTTTAGGATAATAATGGAACTTTTAAAAGTGGAAAGATGTATAATTGTCCGAAAAATTTGTATGCAAGTTCGTGTATAGAAGTTACGGGCAAATATTCTCGAAGATTCAGGTGGATACGGGCAAATTCGGGTATAGAATTCTTTTTGCTCTATTGTGTTTCCACTCTGAACAACAATATGATCAAACGGTATGACGTCATAAACACGTGGTAACCATTACCACGTGAGTCTCCAAGGCTGCGTAATTGACATAGACATCAACTTTTTCATTTGATTGGATACAAAACGTTAATTTGTTTACTGTCTTGAGATATTCGAATTCACAGAGCTTTTAAAATATTACTTTCGTGACCTGTGTTATCTGGCTTGTAATAGTACCAAAATAGTTAGTTCTATCATCGAGGAAGTTAGCGGAAGGATTTCGGAAGGATTTATGAAATTCACAGGAATTTCCATATTCCGTTCTACAAGTAGGAAAAGGATTTTTGGTGACTTAATTATATTTTTTGTTGCAATAATCAATTCTAATTCAGTGTTGGATGGAATCTTAACCCATAATCAAATAAATACAGAACTAAAATATGGAAATATTCAGTTCGTTTACGTTTCGCACTTTTAAAAACATAACTAATTATAATGAAATAGCTGGTTGAAAATAAACTGTCTCAACGGTCTTTGCAATATTGAATACGAATGAATGGCATCGCAAAATAAGATTATTTTGGATGAATTTATAAAGAGAGATTTTTTAATCTTAAAATCCGATTTGCTTGCTCAATTTCAACTTTTTGACACGAATTCATTTTTCAGTCACTGTATGATCTTAAAATCGTTAGGAAAATAAACGTTCAGTTTAACTTAATCCGAAGTTTGGACTCTACATTGATTGGTTTTCACTCTCAACGACTTATTTTTTTGCACAATAACAGCCAATCACAGGGCCGTAGACTGGGGGGGTGACCCCTGAGACAACCGTCCCCCTCAAATTGTGTGAAATCTTGTTTTACCACTTAAACTTCTTTTTTTTGTGTAACTTGTTATATGTATTTAATCAAATCTTCGACCATAACCCACCTCGAAAAAAATCCTGGCTACGGGCTTGGCTAATTACTCTGTGATATACCTCTTAACATTAATTCCCCTACGGGATATCCACGGAACCACAACGAACATCCATACCTTACCTCTAAATTCAAGCTCGGCACTTAGGCATGCGAGCCCAGAGTGCTAACCATACAGACATCAGGGGGGCCTTGGACATTAGAAAATTCTTTCAAACCAAAAATTCTCAATGCTGTTCGGTATTTTTCTATGAAAAACAACCTTTCTTGTATGTTTTGAACTTTACGCGCCAAAACGGCGGTTTGTTTACAAGTTATCCTGACATTGTACATTAGTGCCCCCTGGCGTTGAATTGACTGGGTTATGCACTTAATTTCCAAAGTTATAATACTTCTAATTGGATTGAACGTTTAAATTCCAAAATGAAATACTAATAGTGGTCTAGCCCTTTCTATATTGAACAGGTGGCGCTACTGTAACGCAAAATTAGGAGGGGAATGAACGATATTTTTTTTCAAGTTATCCTTTTCGTTTTAGTTTTCTACATGTATCCTTAATATTTGACGTAATTTGCAAGTGATTTCAGTAAAGGTACAAAATGGTTTTAGTTTCACTCAATAATTTCCTATAAATTGTTTTTAGAGATTTCTGATTTTTGGCAAGTTGTCCATTGACCTTTTCGGCTTTCATATATGTAAACCAGCTATAGATTATGAGGGTAACTGTCTCTAAAATTCAGCTTCTATATACCCATCGATTGCTGTACATCGGGTCCATATGCCACGCATGTGCAATTTGCGACATTTAATTACTGAAATCTCGCACTGTTAACGACTTAACAAAACTGCCAATTTAGAGGGTTTTTTTATGAGCTAAAATTACGCGAATATAGCGAGTTTGGCTGTAAAATTGGTTATCTAATATCAAAGTTCGGATCCAGTAGTATTACTATTTTAGCCTAGCTGTAAACTTTCGAACTAGTTACTATGGCAGCAACTTTGTATGTAACATTCAAACACTTCCTGTTGGAATATTCGGTTGAATATTATGTAATCCTACTAATCTTATCCGAACCTTCTAACTGATATACGCTTCATGTCTGTAGCATTTATAGTTTAGGTTTAATTATTTGAAAATTGACCCTGTTTTAACGTCGAGTTCGGGATGAATTTTGACATGGGAACTCATCTCGACGAATCTTTTCATTTGACATATCGCACGTGTCTAATATTTGTAGTTTAGTATGGAAGGATTGACCTTGTACAGATGGTAAGGGCCTCTATATGAGATTCTCTACATTAGTGTAGTAGTATATAAAATAGTGAATTGATATTAAATTTTTTATTAGAAATTTCAACAGGATTTTGAATTGCAACATTTCTTGTGAAAATGATAATAATTGGCTGTTATGCGATTTTTATTAAAATTCCCACTGGATTTCACACTGTTGCAATTTCTTGCAAACTTGGAAGATTTTAGATAGAAGAAAATTGAGACAAAAATCGTCTGCAGCCTTAGTGTTTCGGTTAACGGTGATCACGTCAATTGTCTTTGGGTTCCGTTATTTTTCTTTAATTACTCCTATTTGGTCGCGGTTTCTTTCTTCGTGACCTTATCCGATTTTCGGGGAATTAAACATTTTGTTCCCCACGAATAATTCGATCTGTAGAGAAAGGAAGTTGTTTTAATCATCGGATATCCAATTATGTGGAAGTGGTTTAAGGATTTCGCTTGGGGATAATTTGATTGTGAATGATAAATTGCTAATATCCGTTTTCATTTAAGCTGGGAATGGGGTATGTTCATTAGACATTTAGAGGAAATGCTGCCTTTCTGGTGAAAATGTAAATTTTTTTTTTTCGGAGGTCATAAAAAGTTTCGATTTAATTGACATTTTAAAATGTGGAATTGTCATTGTAATTCCATCGGTAGTTTCATAACAAATTTTTTGTGGCAATCAATAAAATATATATATATATTTATATACATATACCACCAGCTGAATTTATTACCGCTTTAGAAATATGTTATACTTGCCGTTATTTGCTTGCTGGCTGGCTGACGGTTGTTTTAGACTCATTTGAGTTGTAAAAATCGAAGGATCGAACTGTAAAATACAGTTCATCTCTTGAAAGACCTTCCCATTTGTGTCCTATTCAATGTTTGAACTGCTTCCTCCCAAGTTAAGCTGTTGGGTACTTTTTTTCTCCGTCACTTGAAAATCCAATATAACCAGCCAAACTTTATTTTTGAGATGCATTATAAACGCGCTTAGCTTGTTTTTTCTCGACGCTTTTATTTTAAGGTTTGCCAAAGTGTGATGGATTATTTTTAACCCTTTCGGGTCAAATGGTTCCAGATGTTATCATGTACATTTTCAACTTTCTATTAATTTTTCCCCATACAGAATTTTCCGAGCTTTGTAGACTAAAATTTTCAAAGTGAGGTACATTGATTGTCTATGCATTGGCTATCGGTCTTCCTGATGGGAGCTTTCCGCGCCTTCTCCTATTCGATATACAAATGCAGGGAAGTTTTCTCTTGGGAAAATTCCTCACTTTGACGTTGGGTACCCTCAGTGGCCAAGATCCTGCTCTAACGATGTGTCTACATTATAATCCTCACGTCGTTCTTACGTCAGAAAATCTCCTATGAAACCAACCTGTCGCTATGGATGTTATTTGTTGGTTCCTTAGATATTAGATCATAAATAAACTATGTAGGGCTTGCCTGAGGGGTTGGCCATTACTACTTCATCTCAGATAGTTCCCACCGGGGAATAAGAAAATAAAAGGGAATAAAGCGCTGAGCACTTGCCAGAACCATAAAGTTATACCCAGAACAAAGTCATATGGAGAAGGGGGAGAGAAAAGGCTAAGTAGGTGCTCGTGCAAAAGTAGTGTACATAGGAGCACATTAAAGTGTAGAGCACATTTGTCATAGCCATGATAATAAACTAAATTTTTAAAAAGCAAGTATATTTTAAAGTAAAAAATACATAGGTCACAAACTTGTATGATCTATGTCCAAAAGAAAATATAAATTAATAAAACAAAAATATAAATTAATAAAACAAAAATATAATCATGAAATGTTGCATCCATTGTTTGGTGAATTTAAATTCTAAAAGCTCGTGACCATTCACTATGATAGATCGTAATGAATTGTCCTGGGTCTCTTCGTTTTATCCTTTGTAGAGTAATCTTATAAACCGACAAACTGCATCCAACATCCAACAACCTCCGGGGTGAAAGTGTTAAGGAACCTTTTGAAAATTATTTATCCTCTTTCATCGCTTGCCAAGTTAGCTTAAAATATTTTTGTTACCTGCTTTCGAATATTTGCTAATCTATCCCCCCCCCCCCCCCCCTCTTTCCTTTCTGCATAGTTGGCATCATAGTGCAATGATGTTTCGACCGTTCCGAAATGGGGCGGGAACAAGGTTCTTTCTTTCAGCCTGACACAGATTTGAGGTCTGGGTTACTCATTCGCCTCCTACCTTCAGCTCGTTTTCACCAGCGTCGTCGAAAGTTTCAAAACGTTTCCTTGAAAAACGTGGCTTCTTTTGCTTTTTAAACAAGTTATTTATTATTCGGTGGAAATTACGTGAGAGCGCAAGTGGGTAGAAGTAGTGAATGGCGTAAATATCTATATATTTGTGTAAATTAGAGCATGTTGATCTATTGATTTATTTGTATTGAGACATTCGTTCCCGAATAATTTGGAAAATGTTCTTTGGTCGAAATTATTTAACAATATAGTCCAATCTGATTGGATTTTACTTCAACTCATTTCATTGCAACAAATTGTTTTAGTATTGTTTTCCTGACGTAAAATCAAAAAGAAAAAGCTACAATTCTGTATCTTAAAAATAATGCCGCCTTTGGGGGGGGGGGGGGTAAATTAAATTCTTATTTCTTTAAATTGGATGAAATTGTTAATTGGAAACTAAAAATTCGAAAAGACCTACTCAGCCTCAGATTGCAAATGATCAAATGAATTACCTGTTACAATATAAATATTCGATTTGAAATGTCAGTCAACTCCTTCAAATGACTTGGAAGTAATTTTCTTCAATGCAGTCGGGATGTGATTTTTTTAAGCAACCCATCGGTCAGAACTATGTAACCGAACGCTATAATTTCTTGTTCGCAAGGCATACTACCGACTTGCGTGTATTTTGTTGTCATAAAATGTATCCGCCGGAATGAAACAAGGTTAATTAAAAAGGGGGCTTGGCGAATGTTGTGCGCAGCGTGTCAATCTGCCTTTCACCAACCCTGTTTTCCTATTGATCGGATGCAGGGGCTTGCCCGCTTTTCCTGTCTATCTCCCCCTGTAGGGTGACCTCCTTCCTCCAACCTTTTTGGCGACGCTTTTGGTCGCCGCCCGATCGAAAGTGGGGATGCGTTTAATTGGGCGGCTGATAAGGTAATCACGTTGAAACATTGTCAGAGGGGGGAGATACACTTGAAGATTGCGCGCTCTTTTTTTTGTTGTGCTGTCCCGGTGCTTAAGGGATAAAAGTGACATATTTAGTGTTGCATCCTAGTGTGCTGGTATGTTTCTTTTACTTGGGGGCGTCACCTCCTGGACCCCCCCCCCCTCCCCCAAACAAACCAACAAAAGTTGAGGGGGGGGAGGGAATCCTCAAATTTCTCAAAATTGTAATTTCTTGATACTTCACAGAGTACGAAAAGATGGAAAAATATTGAGTAATAAGAGGTTATTTGCAAAATTTATGATTACAAGTACAAATTATTTTAGGTAAGTGAAGGAGCAAATGAATAATTGTAAATAAGTTATTGATAAAAAGTTTTTATTATGACATAAAAAGTTCTGAGCTGCCAAAAATTTTAGACGTTAAAATTTTGAAACTCTTAAATTTTTTTTTCTGTTTAATAGAAATTTCGGCACAAACCTAGTTTTTAAAATAATTGCGATTTTGGTGTGTTTAGTTTGGTAGCTTTGCAAGTGAGTGCGCAATTCAAATTTCAATAATCGAACTTCAACATTATATAAATCTTAAAATATTGTATGCAATGCAGTAAAAAATTCGAGATTTTAGAAACCATGAGATACATTTAGTTTTATAGAGTTAAAATTTGAAACCGATAAAAAATCTGTTTGAACATTTGTATTGCATTAAAATAACAGATTTGATGAATAATTCTTTAAATCTAGTTTTGCCAGCGATGGTTTCAAATTGTGCTTTTAAAAACCTCTCGCTATCATTTCCCATCGTTGTTGGACGTGAAATTATTTCTGATGCAGAATTTAATCGCCAGTGAATGAATTATTAACTAATTTCGTATTAAAATCTGTTTTTAATGTGTCACCTTCGAGGAAATGAGATGTATATTTCGAAATAGCCTATTGTTCTTTACATAACTATGACACATTATTTCTGCCGTAAAATTTATTAAAATGTGGTGAAACTTTACCGATTACTAGAGAAATGCAGGATACATTTATGAAATTTGAATTTTTATAATTGTTTATTTTGGAACTGGAAATAACTTTTGCAGCACTCTTACCGCTCACATTTAAGTAACTCAAAGTATCCGAAATTGATAACCCATCATGTTTTTCAAGGTTGAAGATCGAAATTCGTATTTTGAAGAAGCAACATTGTTCATTTTAAGAATAGATTCTGCATCTTAAAATAAAACAAAAAAACATTACTTGTGTTATTTTCCCGCGCTCGAAGCCTTCCGCGTGTATACAATGTTGCCAACCCTAATCACTCTTTCAGCAGCTAATTTTAGTACGCGTGCATGCATCTCGCGGGAGGAGTAGGGAGGGAAGATAAACCCGTTCTCGGATCTTGACGTGTTAACGAAAACGTTGTTTAAAAGAAAGGCACCAACAGTAAACTTGTTGAATGATATCTCAACTGCGGTTTCTAAATGCAAAAAGATACTTCCAATTGTGCATTGTAGGGACATAGTAACATTCGGCTCTGGCGAATTACAGTTTTAAAGTTTGCCGTAGTGCGATTTCTCCCACGCTTTTTCGTTTGAATAATTTCTTTTGTTTTCTACCTTTGTGAAGTTCGTTTAACTTGCTCGGCAAAAGAAACGGAGCGTAACGTTCGACCAGGGAATCGCAATTTTTAATTTTTTTCCCCTTCTTTTATATTTGATGAAAAGGGAAATAAAACCTGCTTCTGAACATTGTTTGATATTGTCTCAATGTAAAAGTACTAGAAATGCAAGCTTATTTTTAATTCCAAAATAAATTGATCAACATTTGAGTTTGATTTTTATGCAATTGTCTTTGAACTTTTGGAAAGTTGATTACAACCATAAGCTTCGACAGGGTTTTTTGCAGAGGGGTGATCACCTACAAAGGGGTGTAAGGTGACCAGTTTATGTTCAAAACTAATTTTATTTTTGATATTTAAATGCCAGGAGTGTAAGTACATCCCATTGAGCTTTCCTGGCTGCAGCCATGATTGAAATCTAACGAGATATAAAATTTGTAAAGAAATATTTGAAATCGTTAATTAAATCATTAATTACACATTTTAATCCTGCATACTGTAAAAAAAAAATGACCATAAAGGGTTGCTTGTATTTATTTGTGTATCGTGCGTCTGTTTGAAATATGGGAGTGTTTGCATTTTTTATTCAATATTACAAAATTAATTCTTTTGGTTACGGTTGGATTAACATTATCTGATATAAAAAAAATTGTGCTAGGCCAATAAATTTTTTTCTTTTTTACTAGTTTTACTTTTTTATAATTAATGAAAATTTGATGTCATCAGAATAAACTATGATGCTTTGAGGATATTGGCCGGCTAAAAAATATTTAATGGTGTAATTTTCTAATTTATAAAGGGATTGCAAAAATAGAATGAATTGCATATGATTTTTGGAAATGGTATTCACTCGCTTAGGCATGGGGAGGGATATGGGGATGTATCCCCTCCCAAAATATTTTCGTTTGCTGTTAGGACGCAAAAACCAAAGGATTTTTTGTTTAAAATGGTAAATTCATTTAAAATATTTTTGAATTTTTAAACATGCATAGAAAAAATACCTGTATTTAACTATATTCGGAATTAATAACAAATTTATTGTTATGACTTGTGTAATACTTTCATATCCCCCCCCCCCCCAAAAAAAAAAATCCTTGGCTTACGCCCCTGATGGTATTATTTTTGTTTTAATATCTTGATGAATTTTTTTAAATCCTTTATAAATAACTTGATCATTTATTTAAATCCTTTATATTAACTTTGATTTTGTGTGTGTCGATGGGAGGAAAATCTGTGGACGCCTAATTAACAACCGCCTTGCCATCATCCAGTCGGGCTGAAACTTGGCAGATAAGTTTGATGTCGATGATAATGCATTCTATTAAGTTTTGGGGCTGTTACTGTTACAGAAAGGTCGCTTTTACCGAATACTAATAAACCAATGTGCCGTCATTCAATCCAGGGCCTATTCTAACGGGCAGTCGTGGCTCATTTGGGCAGTCATAAATTGAAAATGGGCAGTTGTAAATCTAAAATTGGGCAGTAGTAAAAAGTAAAGGAAAAAACACTGCAAGCCAATAATTTTTTCCTTTCTTCCCCTCCCTAAATTTTCCGTATTCTTTGTTTTCTTTTATCAACTTATTAAAGCTTCAGAGATGCCAGTTCAAAATGTACAGCCGATTGCGAGCTATGAGCATTATCTCCTTAATTCCTTACTATCAGAAGAAAAACATTGGGATGAAATTGTTTTTCCAATAATGGGAGTTACTCAAGAAACGCATTAAAAATATGACACAGTTGAAATTGGTTCAAAATATCTCAAATTATGGTCCTACCAACTTTCATTCCTATTCTTCGAACTCAAAGGATACATTAAATTAGGCAAATACACTCTTACTTATAAATATAGATTTGGTGATTAAGCCCAACATTCAAATATTTTTTTCAAACTTTTACTTTGAATGTGTTTTCTATAAGTTCTTTTTCTTAAAAAGTTAAGAAAAATTCCTTTTTGCATGTGCGCATTTTATTTTAATTCAGAAAATTATTATTAATCTGCAAGTAATTCTTTTTCCAATTTGATGACAAATGCTTTTTATTATTATTTTAAAATAATATTCTTTTCTCTTGCTAATATGCATGAGGACTTTTTCATTCGATTTTATATTTCCTTTGTTTGTTCATTTAACGACGTTTTATTTCATTGGGATCTTTTTGAGCCTTGTAGCTTAGTAAGGCCATCATAGCATGCATATGTGTATAGTAAAGAGTTCAAAGATTCATAGTTCAGACCAATTTAACACACAAACTTCAAGATAAGATAGTTTTGGCACACAAAAAGAATTAATTTTAAGAAAATCTTGCGACAAGAAAAGAGTGTTACAAAATTGTTTGCATTACTACAGGACAAGGACAAGGTGGAGGTCTTTTACAGAACATTATCTTCCAACTTCCTCAATAAATCTAGTGTCCCTCAATCCTGCTCCCCATATTTCCGGTCAACACTCCACCCCCAGGAATGTGGTTTGAAGGGGACTTTTTTTTTCTTATCTTTACGCTATATTTTTAGAGGGCCAGTGACTTGACAACAGTTTATTCTAAGGAACGAAACAGTTTAATTGTATGCTTTCTGCAGCAATGGCGACTGGTAATCTTTTATAACGTTTTTTTTTCTCATAATAAAATAATCTAATTACACAACTGCGTACGATTGACTCTTGAAACGCCACAATGAAAAGGTGTGTAACATTTTAAAATAAATATGAAATATATAGCAGGATACGAGATTAACGTATTAAAAATCAATTTATTGTTATATTCAAAGATAAATTATCAGTAGATATGGTATTTAGTTATTAAGCTGAAAGTTTGTTATTTAAGCCACAGCTGAATTAACAAATCTAATTCTACGAACTAGAGGGCCACCTAATGGCTGTGAGGTTAGTACTCTGATATCGCATGCCAAAGGTACCGGGTTCGAATCCTGGATTATGAATGGATGAACGTTGTGGATCAGAAACTAGGTCACATCAGGATTAGCCGTTATTGTGCAAAAAATAGTTCATTGAGCGTACAAATTAACCAACTGTGAAACTAGAGATTTATTAATAGAAGTGAAGCGTAATTTTTAGCATTTTAACACATCCATTTTAGTGGAGATACAAGTCCACAACATGGATATTTTGAGTTCTTTTTAAGAAAAATAATTGCATTTACAAATACTTAAAAAAATAGTTTGAATTTGTAATAGCTTTTTTGAAATATAAAGCATATACTTGACATCTTGATGAGTAAATCTTTAACATTAATTAATTGTGGAATATAACTCTTTAAACTTGGGAATCAAGTATTGGGAAAAGCTTATAAGTAAGAAAATGCGTCAAGAATAAACTTTTTGGTCAATTTTTAATAAATCACACATAGGGACCTCTAATCCTAAGCAATCCAATTGGACTTCAAAAAATCAAAGTCTAGATTAATGAAGGGGATTTGATTCACAATACCTGAATGTAGTATGCATTTAGTTAATTTCACAGACACTTACTCTGGCTCTATAAAATACTTACAGACTGGTATTTTGACTGATTAAGGAGGTATGTTAAAAATTAGAAAGAAGAAGAAAAAAAAAAAGGAAGAAAAAAAAAGAAGGAAAAAAAAAAAAAAACGTAAATGCCTTTTTTCCTTCAACCAATAGCCCTTCTATTTTGTACCCGATAAAATGTTTTAGAGAGGATGACTCAATGTACTTATTCGTTAATTGTAAACCATTTAATATACATTTATGATATTTTTTAAACAAGTGTTTTGTCAATTGCCGGATAAGAAAAAATCTTTTACACTTTCGACGGATTATTACATTCTTAACATGAGAGAAACCTTTTCTGACAAGACAGGGGTTTAGTCACTTGGTGAATACTTCAATGGTTTAGCTATTACTAAATTCAAAACATAACCTATTTATATCACTGGTGACTTTATTAGACTATTTATTTTTAAGGAAGAGGGGAGATGGGGAGGGGGGAAGAGGATGGAATTTCGTAATGGGCAGTCGTAAATTTTGCTTAGAATAGGCCTTGATTCAATCCCATTAAAATATCATTGAACCGACCATTTTTGAAACTCTTTCCTGTTGCCAAATTTTTTTTAATAAATAAATAATAAAATCAATATAAATTAAAGATATTTGAATATAGGATGTGACTGTGAAGTTCATTTTTAGTAAATAAAATTTGAAACGTAGTTTGCTGCACATTTTGCTGATAGAAATGTTTTTGATGTTTAAAATGCATATAAAGGATTTATATTGGAAACTTTGTTTTTATGGGTTATTTTATGTAAGATTGTATTTATATAGCAAGCTTTAGAGGTTTTTGATAATTTTGCATTTATATTTTTATTCTATGTAATTTTATCTATCACCCTAAAATATCAAGATATTGATATTTTTATTTATTTTCTTTCACTAAATTGTTTTTTTTTAATTTGCAGCGGATCTTGATCAAGGATCGTGGGAAATTGGACTGTCCTATGAATGCCGTACACTTTTATTTAAATCATTGCACAATTTAATTGAGAGGTAAGAATAAATGTACTCTTTTACTGTTCAGTTTGGTATAGATCTCAGTCAAGTTGCAGTTTATATTTAATTATCTGCTATATTATCTCTACAGGAGTTTGTTATCTAAGGGCTATTCTAAAGTAGGGAAGTGGTTTGTTCAGCCTTATGATGGAAGTGAAAAGTCTCTTAGAAGGTAAACATTATGCCATGCTTAATTGTATAAAAAATATATTAAATTGGATAATTTTATTTTCACTTTGTTATCACTTGATATTGGATTGTTATTCCTGTTTGTGCAGCGGTGGCAATGTCCCATAAAGTGAGGGGACAAATTGAATGTTAAAATCACTAAAATTTCAACCATTGAGGGAGTAACTGCCATCTTTCCTCATCAGTAGTACTGACATATAATTTATATGTACTGAATATATTATTTAACATGAAATGATTAAATAGATTGGGTTTGTATTTTTAATTGTTTTAATTTATAGGTATTTTAGCGAGATATCATTAAAACGTGTAGAGACTTTTACTAGGATTAAAATTTTAAATAAAAGAAAGTAATGGAACTCAATTTGAACTGACAAAAGTTGTTTCCTGAAATAGAGATAGATTTTAGTATTGCAGTTATGAAATGAAATTTAGAAAAAAAAAAAAATTAAGGGAAATGGTCAAAAGTTATTTTTTTAACTATTTAACAAACTTTCAAATTAAAATGTGACTCATGCTATGATACTTTTCGTACAGTAATACCATATTTTCTTCTGAGCAACTAATTTTATTTTAGGGATTAGACACACTGAATATGAATTTCTCAAATATCTTCAAACTAGTATTTATGTTCAAAAATTTTGCATCCATTAATTTCTTTAGATTTTCAAGTAATTAAATAGAATCATAACAGACTGGTTGATATATGAGGCATTGAGCACCAGAACAGACCATCCCACAATTTGTTTTTTGATGTTTCTACCCCGTTTTTTCAAAACCATTCATGCCAGAACCAACCAAATGTGGTTTATCTAATGGCTAAGTTGGTTATTAGATAAACGCCAACCTGGTCTGTTCTGGCATGGGTGATTTTGAAAAAACTAGCATTTGTGAAATGACATTCTTTCAAACATTGAAACTCTTAATATAAAATCCTTGCACTGTGTCTCAAAGCTTTGTTTATTTTTTTCAGCCTCCAACTCTCTTTTTGTTTAAATTTTTTCATTCATGGTGAGAGCACAGTGTGTGCAAGTTTGGATGTCAGACAACGAATTCCGGTGTGTCAACTCACTCGTCAGCACTTATCATTATCACAAGGTGGTCATACTGCTCTCAAAGGTGAGGGGGTTACCAAATTAGTAAAATTTACTGCTTGGGAAAAGATATAGGGAATTTGTTATTTATATATATATTTTTATGTAGCTGTGTGTTGATATCATTCTTGATGTTTAGAAAGGGTAGTAACTCTATCTTAACAAATTTGTACTGCTATGTTGAGTATGCCAGTCCTTTTGAAATGAAGTCAATTCTATAGAAATTGTTTGGTCTCAAGCTACACATCCAATATTTAGTTGTATTCATTGGTGTTTTCTACAAATTAAAATAAGTGTATGTTGTAGTTATAGATGCAAAATGTGAAGGTTTTAAATGTAATATCTTGGTGTATGATAAATTTACTTAGAAATCGAGGATTAATCAAATGTTTTCTCTCATAAAGTATGTAAAATATTATACTAGGATGTGAAAAATTGCAATAATTCAAGGAATTTAATTTTTTTCATTTGAAGTTTAAAAACTATAAATTTCACTAGCAAAGGATTATTCCCCCCCCCCCCCCCCAATTTTTTTTTTTGTCGTACTCATTAAATTTTTTCTTTTATAGCTTAGATGATAATTTTAAGAATCGTTCATTTTATGTTTATATTTAAAGCTAAAGATGAAATATAATTTATTTTTTTTAGATTTGTAAATTAATTTCTTTATGAAATAAATAGCTTTAAATTTAGTTTTTTTTATTATTATTTACATTTCAATTAGTGTGGAAAGAGTTGATGACCTGGAATTGCCAAGGAGGTGTCAAAGAAATCAATTTTTTTTTTCTCTTGACCATATTTAAAAATTTTGTATTTGAATAAATATTTTTTTTATCTACATCAAAATTTATGCATTGTAAGTTTTTAATAGTGTTTGATATTATATTTGTAATTAACAATTCTTTCACATTATAGTTTTACTTTGCCCTTATGGAATGGCTGGCACATTGACAGGGCAAACTTACAAAGATGCTGATTTAACAACACAAAGGATACTTAATGAGTGGAGTCATTTCTTCCCTATTCGAACTAATAAGAATAGTAAAAACCAATCATCTGATGATGATCATATCATGAACGCTGTGGAAGTTGTTGTCGGTCAGTATTATACTGTTTCAATGTATAAATGTTTTCATTTGATTCAATTTGTAAAAAGTACAAATTCGAAGCACTTTGAAAATTTCTTTTTTATTACTGCACTCAGATCTTCTAAATCTTTTGAACTACTAATTTTTAGTTGGCCCCTAAGTCTTTATTTTTTTTCTGAGCCATTTATTTTTATTTATTAAAACAAAAATATCTAAAAATTCATTTAGAGAGAAGAAAGTTTTTTGACTCAATAGATATTTCATCTACACAAGTTTTGAATTATTACAAATAGTTTATCTGTGATATTTTCCAATTGAGACTTGTCATAAGAAAAAGCAATATTTCCGATAGGAAATTAATTTTTTTTTTACATTATTGTAAAATACTAAAGGAAGAATGCTTATGTCACTTAAAAAATCAGTGCTTTGGCCGGTGTGATTGTTAAAAAGTAAATAATTGAAAGCCTACTTTATTAAAATTCTCAAAGATAAAAAATTGATTTTTTCTTGTATTTTAATATAAAACATTCATGTTATTCTACTTCCACTACTATTTTGCTAACATCTTTATAATTTGCCACCACTACAACTAATTGTTTTATATGAAAGCCTTACAAACTCTTTCTTCTCTAGGTGGCCTCCGCATGCGTTACCCAACCTGCTACGTCCTCGTCACTGAACTCGACGAGAACGAAGCCACTGGCCCCAACTCTCAGTTCATTTCCTCCTTCAGGAACTCATCTTCCACCCTCAGTTCTTCCCAGCAACAGAAGTCCTCCCTGGGGGTCCTCACCCCACCGACATCTCCCTGTGATCCCTCCCTTGCCAGCAACTGCTCCTTCCGGGGTCACCCGCTCGGTCCCTCCAGTGAGATATATGGCCACAACTATGCAACAGGGTCCAGGTACACTACGGCGTGGAAGATCAAGGAGGCCGTATGGCAGGACAGCGGGCTCGTTGATCTTAAGCAGAGGATTGCTGTGGCATCTGACCAGGCCGGAGTGTGGGATTTCAGCGATCCATCCTCACTGGTCAGATGTGATTGCTCGAGGTAGGATTGCTTTCTTGGTTATGATCACTATTTTTGTTTGGTTTGCGGAATATTTTTACTGCATTTTGTGCTTGGTAATCAATTTCTAACTGTTGCACTATTTCTGATCGATTTACTGCAGTTGACTGTTTCGATGCTTGGTTTGAGTGGATTATTAAAAATAGTTCACTAGTATGTTACCTTTTGTGAAGGATAGTTAACAATTTTGTTTATAAGTTTTATAAAGTTTTTGTGGTTTGTTTTTAATGAACTTTTCATTGAAAATTTCTGGTATTTTTCCTTAAAATTGTAATGCGTATTCTAAAATGTGGAATATGTGAATGCCTTTTATATCCTCAATGTTCTAAAAGCTAATAAGAGTCGTTCAGCATATATAGAGCAGTTTTAAAAAATTATTTCAAATTTTATATTGTCAACCCATACTTTGTTTTCCAAACAAGAAGTATCACTTCCTACCAATTTTACTATTTCTAATTCATATTTAATTTTTTTAGATTGAAAACTGTGAAAGAAGAGAAGACAACCAACACCAAGTTGCCTGCAAGCACAAGCTCCCCGAGCCCTGCAGTCACAACATCGAGCCCTTCTGCCTCTGTTGACAGTCCCGCCAGCACAACGAACGCCACCTCCAACGCACTTCGTAAAACCGAGAAATCCGACAAGCTAAAACAGCAGACTCGGTATCGGACATCCATACCCTTCCATAAGCGCAGCGCTTTCTCTGACTTTGCTGACATGGACGGCTTAGCCGCCACAAACTCTGCGTTTGCCATGGCATCATCCATCCCTAGTACTGCGAATGCAAACTTCCAGTTCAAGGGCCTAAATGTGAACATGCGGGCTTCTACACCAAGTGGGCTTCCGCAGTTGCATACGTCGGTGGTACAGCCGTCCTCGCTGGGCTCTCCCCGACCTGGAACACCTCTTCAGGATGGCGCCAATTCACAGTCAACAGAGCCTGCCATGCCTACTCTTTCTCCGCATCCTCCTTCCATCAAGGAAGAGAAGGAGGAGGTGAATCCTTCTGAATCTCAGGACCAAACTGTCGCAACAGAGCAGAGTCCGGCTGTTGCTGCCGTCGCTGGGTCGGATGCTAATAAGGACAAGGTTGCGACGGATCAGGTATTGCAGGGTGGCCTTGGTGGCTTTTTGATTGGTTCAGTGTAGCTGTAGTGAAGTGCTTTTACTGAGTTTTAATAACATGGGAATTCTAAATTTATCAGATCAGGCAAAATGAGCATAAATCAAGAAATTTGTGATCTTTGATCGTCAAAGTGGTAATCTGTGATGAACCAACAAGTTTGCTGTCAGTTCTACTTTACTGTTCGATTTTAGCTAATTGGCCTCTCTGGAGGCACCAGGGTACTGATTTGAAGAATCTTATTAGATGTTTAAAATCTTAAACCTGCTTTTTTTATTCATTCATATACCTTTACTACTCGCTTTCTCAAGAGGCCAAATCATCAAAAAATGACTAAATCAATGCAATAGTTCATCGCAAGCTCCTTACAATAAGAGTGACATACACAGTTTTGTACATGATTTTGAATTAGAATGGCAATCATTTTATTGCATAGGAAGATAGTTGACGTTCAAAGAGTGTCAGCCTGAGCTTGGAAATCAATCATTGTTGAGAGTAAATTCCTAGATGTTAGTAGTGTGACTTCTTCATGTAGATGAGCACAAATGACTTTTTTAACATCAGAACATCACTAACTGTACCCCCCTGTATGCCCTTATTTCTGTCCCGGCTGTACTGAAACTGTTATAGTTATGGTATAAAATAGAGGGTGTTTGTTTGCGCTTGGTCAAATATTTTTCTTTTTGTAAAAAGAAGAGCTCAGTTTAATTTTACTTTGTAATGGAGTACACTTGAATTTATCAAAATCACAAGGGTGTATTTTATTTCAGGCATGTATAACCATTGGTGTGTATAAATTATTTTATAGTCAATTTGATGCGATTAGCATCTGAGACAACACTTCAATTTCATCCAAAGAGTAGGTTTCAAACGATAACCTTGAGAAAAGTGAGGGTAATTTTCCATGTTTGCCTTTTGTCTAAATTTCATTCATCCTCTATTTTAGGTCTCATCTCCCTTTCCAAACAATGTTGCTGTAGAAAACATCAAATCCGAAGACTCTCCCTGTTCTCAGCCAAACAGCATACCAAGTGGCAGCAATAATTGGACTCCTGCCCCAGAGGAAGCCAATACTCCTTCTGCCCCAAGTTCCGTTCCTGCTACCCCAGTCCCTGTTCAGGTGCAGGGACTAAAGAGGCCGTCCTTGGCAGTGTGTTCGCACGAGGATCGTGAGGATTTGCATATGGATGGTCTGCTGTATGACTATACATTCCTTAACAACTCTTTATGGTAATTTCTGGCTTTTTTTTTTCTCTTTAAAAATTTTGTTCCTGAGAAAAGAGTTTTTATATAGTACTTTGTAAAAATAACGTATGTACCCTTTTTTATCTTAACATCTTTCAGTATCAGTGACGATGAACGACATTGTCTAAAATTCCAACTTTCTTTATTTTTTCCAATTTAATATTTTCAAACATGTTTTGAAAATTAGGTTGAGAAACAAGTAGTGCTGATTCACATCAATTGTACTGTTAATATAAATAATGACTGATTAACTAATCGTCATCCAAATAGCCTCAGGATTGAAAGGGTTTATTTGTATTTTGTGTATTTGGCAGTTTCACAGTCTAATTTGGAAATAAATTTTCTTATGGTTTATAATATATTTTTATGTTTTAAAATTATTTTTCTTAAATTTCAAATATTTTGCAATAACTTCTAAAATGCTGTATCAATATATTTTTGTCACTTCCTAAGTCACTTTTAAAGATCTTAAAATGCACCTAATATCAGTTCTTGAGAAAGTTTTTTTTTTTTTTTTTAAATGCTGGATTGGCTTTTTAATGTTCATGCTGTAAAAACTTGATTGTTTTGAATATTTGTTTTCTCTAGGGATAATCCAACTGGGAAACGGCGAAAACTCTGGCCTAATGTACGAGTTAAAGCTGAATATTCTGATCTTAGCGATCTTTACTCCTATGGAAAAGATGGCTATAACAATATGCAACTTGATGACTGCTTGCCATTGAAACAAAAAGACCCTTACGAGTTCAATGATGAGTTTGATGAAGACAGCCCCTCATCTTCCTCTGTATTTCGAAACAGGATGGATGTATGATAATATATTTCCTTATTATGTACTGTTAAATGATAATCTCTCACATCAAATTATGTAGATAACAAAACTGTTTTCATACAGAAATCACTGAGAAATAATTATTTCAGGAAGAATACGATGCTTAAAACTAATTATTTAATATTATCGGTGTATTTGTTCATGGGTTGCCGCTATCAGCATGTGTCCTAACAACTTAGCCTCAACCAATTGTTCTTTTCTTTTCTGGGTGATAAATGACTTAGAGTTGAACTATAAATACTTTAACAAATTTAATGTAAACACAGTGACAAATTGAATATACCCTAAAGAAACTAACTATATTTTACAGACTGCATAAATTCTAGACAAACTTGTTTATAACAATAAGTAATCATAAATAATATCTTAAGATCATAAAAATTGTCCTCGTGAAACACTTTATTCTGATGTGGTTGTAAATATAAATTACACAGTACTCTCACAAGTGTCATAGTGACTTTTCATAAATACAATAGCAACTTAAAACTTGAATTGCATCAATAGAAAATTGTGTTTGGCACTTTATGATCCATTAAAAATTTTAAACTACCGAACCATTATAATTTTTTTCAGTTTTCTTATTACTAAGAATTGTATTGTCTATGCAAATCATCAAAGTAGACATGTTTAATTGTATGTGCATATAAAAAATAAATATTTAAACGTATTTTCTCTGCAAAAAAGTACTCATTTCCTGTCTTTTTTTTGCTATAGGAAGAAGACATGAAAATGAAAGATCCTAATCTTCCTCCCACCCCTGACTCCCAAATCCTGACTCCTGGTCAGGTTATTTCTGCCCCCCTGACTCCCATTCAAGACCCAAAGCCCCCTTCTAATGGTGAGCAGCCAGTCTCATCACCACTTACACCACGCAACCAGAATTCAAGCTTCACCAGCGAGAGGGATCTGCAGGTGACTGATAAGGACTTGGATAATTTGTTCGAGTCTTCGTCGTCTGATGACAGTGTTGATGATGCGGTAAATATATAAATGTTTTCTATATCTGATTATTTGAAAAGTTTTTTTTTTTCTTTTCTAGATTAAGAGTGTGTTTGGATTTTAATAATGTAAAGTTATTAAGATTTTTAGCTAATTTTACTGTGTTAGTTTTTTATAAAGTTTAGTTTTAAATAACTTTGCACTAAGAGTGATCGTTTCTCTTTTTTACCCCATAGACCTAATACAATATTTTCTAGTAACTTTTTTTTTAAAGCAGCACTAAAGCAGAGTATCTCAAATCCGGAATCGCCAATTCCGGATTTTGGAAAATTCCGGATTTTAGAACATATTATTGTTTATACACAAAATCAATGAAATATAAAACATATAAATGGAATAAACTAAAAAAAATCTTTTTATAACTTGATGTGGTTTTGAAAAACATTTATTTTAAGGTTATTTTAATAGTTTTGACTTTTTCCCTTGAATCCATATTATTTCCGATTCTGAAATTGTCTTTGCTGTAATCCTTTAATTGCAGTGCCTAATACTTCCAACTAATTGCTCCTATGTAATTTGATTCGTAACTACTTCGTTTTCACTATTGTCACTTTCGAACGTGGAAAAATTTTCATAATTTTTTTTTTTAAAGATAGCTGTGCTGAAAAGGTCCCGATTTTCGAAGTCCGGATTTCAGATATTTTACTGTATATCGAATCTCTTGGTACTGTTTCTTGCTCAAATTATCACCTAACAGAAACTTCAAGACTTTTTCGGTTAGATTTGTAAAAGCTTTTTTTTGCAGGAAAAATTAATTTTCTTTATTTTAGCTTTTTTAAAAAGCAAAGAATTCTGAAATAGTTGCTGAATAGTTATTTGATTATTTTTTTGTACTGCCATGCTAGCAGAATCAATAAAGAAGAAACATATTTCTTTCATTTGATAACAGCAAAGTATCTTTCCTTTTCGATCTGTTTGATTTTTTGTAAAACGTTATTCTCAGTCACCTATATGTGTAATGTATATGAAGCAAGATAATTAATTTCAATCACAAAGTTTGTGGCTAGCCATGCAGTATATTTGATATTAAGATAATCTTTGTTGCTAAAATCTTTTTCCATTTTCCTCTAAAAATGTTGCACAAAAAAGCAGGCTCCAGAAACTCTTAATTTTAAGAAACTTGCAACAAAAAAAAAAAAAAAAAAAAAATGCACTGATCGTTCCAAAAGGAAGAATAGATAAATAGAACTATGCAGAATGCAGCCAAGGCTAAAAAGAAATTTAAAATTACTTTAAAAAAGTTTTAGTATATTGATTAAATGTTATGAAAAATTTTGCTAATTGTGAAAAATAAGTCTTAACTATATATGCAGACTTATTTTAAGTATATATATTTATAAGCAAAAGTTTGAATGTTATTAAAGAGCTATGCCTATTTTCTGTTTCTGGTTGACTATTTGTAATTTTGCTTGTAAAAATGAACTCAATGCTAGCTTCAAAATGTCATAAGGAAATTGAATTAGTGCATTTTTTTACTTATTGCATTGAAAGGTAATTACTGCATCCTGCGAGTCAGATATTTGGACCAAACATAGCAAACTGCCAAGAATTTGCTATCAAACCATATTTTGCTTGGAGTTGTTACTGCAATAAAAATTCTTATTTTAGGACCCTTCCACACCCATGTCAGCCAAATTATGTGGCACTCCAGAAGAGCCTTCTTCCGGAAAAAGCAAGAACAATTGTTATTCGTCAGGAATGTTATGTATGTATTGAAATTGATAAACTATAATGAGTTTAATCAAAAAGATTGTCATAGAATTTATTTATTAGTGATAAGGAAACTGTAAATTCTAAAAAAACTCAAAATAAGGTAAGGAATGATAAAAAGGTAGTGTGATTTCCATGCTTAATTTATTTCAAAATTTACTGAATTTTAGTTTCTATGCAGGAGAATAGTTGACTACAAAAGCATTCCTAAGATTAGATCACATTAAAAAAAAATTTTACTATAAAATTGATCAAAATAGAGCAATGCTTGATTTTGAAATATTATAAAGATTATGATTTTTGCCCAGTTAAGAGAGCATTTATTTTATTCAACAGTTTCTAAGTTATAAATAAATGTTTAAAAATGATTGTGTATGAGGGCAAATAGTTGTATAGCATTGTTATCAGTGACATTTAAATTTTCATTTCTAAATAAAGATACTACCCACTCAATTTTAAACTCATTCTAATTTGTTGAATTTTTTGCTGAATGTTTTTTTTCTTAAAATTTCTTTAACTAAATTTGATTTTCCTATTTTCCCCTTTCCGTTGGTTGGTTTACTGGTACACTTCTTTTATTAATTGACTTGGAAGCGCTGATTTTCAGGAGCATGACTTCTTTTTTTCTTCAAGTGTGCATGGATTACCGTTGGGAGTTTGGTTATTGTAAATTGTAATGGTGTGCTGAGTTCTAGTTTTACATGCTCATGCTTTCAATTTTTACAATTTATTAATTTCGACCATTTTGGTATGGTTTTATGAATAGCTCATTAAATTACCTAAATGATTAAAATATGACAATTATTTGGTAGAGTGATACAAAATTTAAAAACAAACAAATCATGAATCTACAAAACAAAGTAGGCAATTTTTAAAAAAAAAGTTCTGTTTCAAACAATTTGTCAGATCTGAAGAAGTCAGGCAAGGAATTATCTGAAAGAGCCGAAACTTTGAAAGATATTTCTCAATTAAAAGAAAGCTTATAAAAGAGAAAAATTATGAAGTTAATATTTTGCAATTAGAAATTAATGATTATTGTGAAAGGTATACAATTCTATTTAAATTGATTAATTATCGATTTTGATTTTTATGATGTAATGTTTTGAATTTATGTGTATTATATATATATATATATATATATATATATATATTAATTTAAGGATATCTTTAAAAAATTATTACTTGTATTAAAAAGTTATTACTTTTCTTAAAAATTAAAAACTCTTATTAAAAAGTAATCGAGAACTATTTTTTAAAACTTTTTTTTAAAGCTGTATGGACCCTATTTATGATTCCTTACTTTTTCCTGAGCATTTTTGCAGTTTGTACTGTTTCTCTTTTCTTTAACAATTAGTAGTAAACCCTTTTTAGTATACACTGAATATATTAAAATTTTGAACTAAAGATTTAATTTATTGGACTGGAAATGATTATGTTGCATTTACATATAGGTGCTGCTGAGTTGACTCGCATGTTTCCAACACCTCCTTCACTAGAGCATAACACTGCCCAGTCTCCTTCAGGTCCTTTCAACACTGATCTCTCAACGCTAGATGGCTCTGAGTGTTATCGAGATCGATCTGATGGGTACTTGGATGGTGGTTGCAGTCCATATTATGAACCTGTAAAGGTGAAGATTACTTTTTTTTACATGCTTTTTACTATGTCATTCGGTCTTTGGTGGCCGTTGTGTTAATCTTGGAACTCAGCTTTGACGCTCTTCTTAATATCCTATCAATGAACTTGATGTGTTTAAACATAGCAACAGTACTATATTCAATAATAATCATTATAAATAATTATTAATATATACTTATGTTTTTTCTTAAGCCTCCCTGGAATTCATTGATAGATAGAAAATTTTCATCCCTGTGTTTCTTTTCATTTTTAGCCTTGATTACTTAGAGAAGATTTGAAGGTTTATTTATTTTTCATTTTCTGTTTTGACCCAAATATTTTGGTTTACTTGAAAGCAAAGAAAGAAGGCTTCAACAATAGTTATGCACATTGCATGATTTGTTGCTTAGTTTGGTTTTACATGTCTTTCATTACTTGAGATGGCACTTGTGACCATGAATTATGTTAAACAAACTTGTGGATACTTTTATAAATTGCACAGAAGTAATAAAAGACTAGCAAGTTGCTATATTTGATAATAATAAAAATTAGAAATAAATAAAAAATCCTTTTAAGAAAATTACATTTTCAATTAAATTAATAGAATAAAAAGAATAAAATAAAAATAATGTAATAAATTTTTAAAAAACATGTCACTAATAAATGCGCTAAAAAGTATTTTTTTTTCTTTTCAACTACTTTGAAATATGATAAATGTATATTTGCCACGTATTCATATGCCCAAAAAAAAGGTGGGCACTCCTACAGTTTTGTAACTGTTTATGCTAATGCTCTATGATGCACATATAGCTACCAAGTTATGCTTCATACATGTGGAGAAACCACTCTTTCATGGGTAAAAATTTAACTTGAACTTTAAATTGTAATATGCATTTGCATTATTTACAGTATATTTTTCATTACAGCTAAATAATATACCTTTTAGATTCAGTTGATCTCAAGTTATATGTTTTCCTCTGTAACAATAGAAATGTCATTTTTTGTTATAGAATTTCTGAAAATATTAGATCTGGCTAAATGTGATTTTTTTTACAGGACTGGTCTTACGTTTACAAGTTAGCTGTACAGCATAAATTTGTTGGTTCCAAAAGATATGCTCCCCTGACCACTTTACCCAGCCAGTTGCAACCAGTTCCAGTTTCCTCAGATCATATTTATAAACCATCTTGGACAAATGCAGTGTCATCACCCCTTCCTGCCAATACAACATCAGCAAATTCACTAGCAATAGGATACTCAGAAAGGCTTTCTTCAAATTCTAAGTACACTTATTTATTATTAATATCGCAAAATTTTTTTTGAAAAGTTTTCTTCTTTGGCACACTCAAATTGTTTTCAATATGAAAGTAAACTTAAAATTATTCTTGAAATTAATTGAAAATTTTATTTTTCTGACAAAAATGTTAAACAAATTCACAAAAACAGAAAATTCTATATAATAAACACTTAGCATTGAATATAAGAAAATTAATATTTGATAGGCTTTTCTTAATTTCCACTCCTTATATTTTGCTTTTGTTTCATAAGGATAATTACTTCTAATGTTCCAGAGGTTTAAATTATCTTTTGGGTGTTTTTACCATTTTTTTTAAATTAGGATTTTCATCTTATAAAATATAAACAATTTCTCTATTTTAAAACACTGGAAATTGGCATTTTCAGCATTAAAATTAGTGTAAATTATTTTTTCTCTAAAATCAGCCATGTTTCTGAACAAATGAATTAGCCAGGCTTATTTTGGAAATCTACATGAAAATAGTAAAAAAAAAAAAATGTACCTTTTTTTTAATGAAAGAAAAATATTCCCTCATACAAATCTAAGCATCAGCGTGAAACACCCTGTTATTGAATATCCAAGTATCCGTAATTAGAACTTGTGCATGCTTAGATAGTTTAAGTGTTTGCTTTGACAAACTTGCATTGGAAGGTGGCTGCAGAAAAGTGAGTTTTCATTTGCTGAATCTTATTTTTGGTACCTCTGACATTACTTTTATTTTATCACTGTTTTCGTTTGGTTTTGAAAAGTTGGGCTTTGAAGTACAATAAAAAATAAAGAATTATTTTAAGGAAAATTTTTTGTTGCTGTTATTCCATTTTAACTCTTTGAATCGAATGAAATGTCTTAAATATCCATTATATTTCTAAATATAGCTTTAGTGTAATTGAGTATACTAACTCTAACACCCCATTTTAGCTCCCAGTTCCCAATGATGCCACCAAGTGAATCGGAGCGAACAGCTCCCCCTATGTTTACAGTTGATCCTCCTCTCGACCAGCGGGCTCTGCCCATGAGCTATGAGCTCCAGAGCCCAGCTTCCAATGCCTCCTCCTACCTGAACAAGCCCTTCAATTCTGTGGACAGCAGCAGTGGTACAGCCTCTACTCTACCAGAAGCCCACAGCCTCCTTGTGAACCTTGTTCTGGCAGACTCTATGCTCAACCTGTTCAAGGACCACAACTTCGCCAGCTGCGCTATATGTGTGTGCAACATGAACACCAAGGGTGCAGATGCAGGCATCAACCTCCCATCTAGCCTCATTCCCTCCGGGGAGGACGAACCTCAGTATAAATGCACTTGCGGGTTCAGTGCTGTGGTAAACCGTCACCAGAGCCACCGCTCTGGGATATTTTACGAGGACGAACTTGACATCACTGGACACCGCTACGAGAATATGTGCTTTAGGAAGAGTCTTGCTCTTGTTGAGAGTGCGTCGAACTCAAAGAAACTGGAGCATGAGGAGGTTGAGACGAACTCAATGGTAGATTCTGTGCCGCACGGGATTGTAGATCTCATAAGGCAGCAGTGCTCGCATCTGCACTCTACGTTTTCACTGTTTCATAAGGCTGAGCAATTTAAAGACTACGATCGGCCAAACTATCATTTCAATGTGCTGGAGATGGCGGATGGGTGCGAGGTGTGCTTTCATGCGCTGGACACTGGGCGGCAAGCGGTGGACAATATGAACAATAATAAGATGGACGAGAGTCTGAAGTCTTCCTGCCTTCATAAGTGGCCTTATCTTTCAGGTAATTGGGTTTCAGTGTGGAGTTACGGTTTTATGTCGTGTAAAGTGATTTTTTTTTCTAATGCGAAGTGGCTTTTTATAATGTTTTTTGATAGAAAGATATTTTTTATGGCGATTTTCATGAAAAGTAAGAATTTCATTCGTGTTACTTGTGCAACTGTTCTTAACAAGCAGTGTCTGCTTACATATATACTTGCTATCAAGAAGCTATTCAAGAACTTCCTTTACTCTTAAAAAGCATTACAATATAATACAAATACAAACATAGAGTTTGTTGCATTGTGTGCACAATTCTCCAATATTTTATTAACATATTTAGTACTTTTCAATTTGTTTTATTACTGACACTTTAAATATTGAGCTGATGTAACATTTCCTACGAGGTTTTCTTAAGATCCAGAAGATTTGTGATTGCAGTAATAGATTTTTCTGCAAATAACAGACATTGGCTATTGACACATACTTAATAGTCATTTCTCATAAAGAAACAGCAAAAACTTGTGTAGCTATCTGGAACACATGCTGAATAGATTATTAAGCAATGCAATTTTATGCCAGAGTAAAAAGAACAACGAATGGAATGTTAGTATGAGAAATTCAAAATAAATTTTAAATGATATAACCCATAAAAATAAAGTTTTTAATTTAAATTCTTTATATGCATTACCAATTTTTATGTGCAATTGCAACTTCTTGAGCTTAGATCAAGTTTTTACACTATTTGACCACTAAACTCAAAAGATTCATTCCAAACTATTTACTTACAATACAATAGAAATACAAACCTAGAGTTTGTTGCATTCTGTGAACAATTGTACAATATTTGGATCAACATATTATTTACTAACTTATTTTCTGCCTCCAAAACTTAATAGAATACATTGTCATCCGCAACAAGTCTATTTCCTAAGATTCAGCTTGATTGGATGACAAAAAGTGGGTTAATTAGCCCTCCGAAGATTTTGCCTTGTCAAACTTTATAGGGGAAGGTTTCAAGTCATTAAATATCGCCAAATTAAACATGTTTGAATAAAACTTGGTATCTGGATAATAGAACGCGAGTAACAGCTGATAAGTTTGACGTAAGTCAATAGAAACGTGTAAAAGCAGCAAAGTCCCAAGACTTGATAGAAAGCATTGTCATCAAGAATGAGTGTACCAGCCAAGTTTCAGTTAGATCTGATGACGGGAAGTTGGTTAATTAGTATTCTGAAGCGATAGTAGAAGTGTGTATAAAATCAGCCTTTTAGTGACCGTTCCTAATTCTTGAT